>ML996090.1:0-1451197 GCA_010093895.1 Myriangium duriaei CBS 260.36
AACCCTAACCCTAACCCTAACCCTAACCCTAACCCTAACCCTAACCCTAACCCTAACCCTAACCCTAACCCTAACCCTAACCCTAACCCTAAGAACCCTATACTAACATTTTCTTTGTTGTCTTCGTCTTCTAACTTCATCAAATCGATCCTTAATGTCTTTTTTATGCTTTCTAATAACCTATGTACTACTATCCTCAAATCTCGCATTAAAAATCGGACCTTATCAATAATGATAACATCGTCTTCCTACCTTACTTTACCTGCTGCTTTTGTTCGGTCCCTAATCTCCCTTCCATATTTTAATATCCTTAATAGTCTATCTATGACATTTGGTTTCCTTCTAAACTTAACAACTGTCATCCTTATATACATCCTTTCTTGCACCTTGTTAAATACATTCTTTGCCTTTCTTCTTACTTAGTTCTTATTATATTCTTCTTCCTTACGGATCTTTTTTATCTCTTCTATCGTCTCGTTATATGCTTATTTGATCACTAACCCCTTGCTAATCGTAATGATTGCTACAATCTTAAATGTAAATCCTTTTGGGATTGCCTATGTTCCATTATCTGTATCCAATCCCAAAATTGCCAATCCGTTTAACATTCTACTCTTATGATGATCTAATCTAATCAATTGATCTATTATCATCATCTAAAACTCACATACTTGTTCGTCTAATTTATTCCTCTATTTCCTTGTCCTTTGCCTCTGTCTTGCTATCTCTTTTATTTTTTCTATTGCTTCTTTCTATCTCTCTTTTAATATAAAACTTGGTCTCTTTTCTTCTTTTAAATCTGTTATCTTTTACAAATACTTCAAAATCTTGATCTATACTTTAGAATAATTCTTGATCGTTTTAGCCTTTTGTTCGGCATAAAACGGTTTCTAATTCGGCCTACTACTAAAGTCTAGCCTATTAACATATTCTAAAACCGAATTGCCAACTCATTCTTTTCAACACATCCTTATTACCTTCTAATTCATTTCTTCTATAGATCTGCTGGCTTCGAACAATCCTTCGTCTATCAAATCCGCTTCTTTATTATTTATCTTTCTAAATCGTTCTACTTTTGCTTCCTTCTTTAACTCTTCTTCTTTCTTTACTTCTTCGATCATTAAAAACTCCTTTATAGCCCTTCTCTCTTTCCATTTCTTTAATATTTCATTTGCCTTCATCTCCTCATCTATCATCTCTTTCTTTGTTGGTCTAATTACATTCGTTATCTTTTTCTTATCGAATCCTACCAAATGTTCTAACTATCCTGTCATCTCTAACCATAGATTTGCTTTATATCTCTCTATTAAATCTTCAATTGTTCAATTCTTCATCCTTTTCCTTGCTTCTTTTCGATATTATTATACCTATTCTTTGCTATCTTTTCTTTCTTTTATCTCTTCTACTTTATCTCTTTTTTATATTTAAAAACATTTCTTTTATTGCCTATATTCGAAAAACCTTTAGTTCTAAACCTCTCTTATCTATATCTCATTTGTCCTTACTTCCTTCTACTACTTTCGACTTTCTTCTCTTAATTTGTTACTTCTCTAACTATATTCTCCCTTATAATGCAATTTTATCTTCGACTCTGATTAGCAAATATATCCGTATTCTGTTAAATTCTCCGATAATGTGTGAACACATTTGAATCTTCCCTTATGTATAGGTAATCCTAGAATTAACTTTCAATCTGATATTAGGTACTAAACGTCTTCTATGATTTATATGATACTTAGCATCTGTTATATTACTTTCTGTATGTCGATCCTTGACTGTTTTGTTTCGCTTAAATAGTGTATTTTTATGTATTGTTTAATCTGACTTAAGACAATAGCAAACTGACATGGTCTACAAATAACTATTCTATATTCTTCTATAATTGTGAAAATTTTGGGTATAAGATTATATTCTGATATTATAGTTGTTAACTTGCTACGTAGTAGTATAGCTATGTTTAATGTCGTTTAACTAATGTAGATGAATGAATTTTGAAAACTTAGGAGAAATACCTACTAATAAATTTTTCTTACTTATTGGTACATATATATGTTGCGTCTTCATCGCGTCTTGGACGTGTTTAGGAATATGCTTATGTTATCCTAGTTCTTTTTCTTCATTTCTGACCAATCTCGAAATACATTATAGGAGCCTAGTCCTTTAGTAACCCTAACCCTAAAAACTTTGACCTCTTATATCATCCTTTGCTATGTTAGATTCGGCTTCGCTACTTTACACTTTTATTTGAACTTCATTCAATTATTTGCCCATCTATCCCAATTTTTGATCCATTATAACTTACTAATAACAATTAAATTCGTCATTCTGATATCGAAGTCATGATACCGATTTTTGTTACTTACCATTTGATACCAAAATCATGTGTGTTACTATAAAACCTCCTATTAGTCGGGCCCTTCTTCTCACCATTGCACCGGGCCTCTCGGCTATCTGGCTTCTCACCCGCCTACCATTGCACCGGGCCGCCCGATCAATGAGAGATGGTAGATAGGTTGAACCGGTTCATTCGGTGTTATCAGGAGTTGTAGCACTCAGATAAGTGAAAATCATGTTACACTCCTACTCGAATGAATAGCTATGTCTGATCAACTACTGCTTGAAAATGCCTTTGAGACCAAGAGCTTCCTTGGAACACTCAACTCGAGCAGCGTGATCAAGCAATACAACACGCACTTTTGGCGCTTAGCCTCCTCGGCCCTTCTCTTGGCAATTCGCTCGATTCACCAGTCAAAGCTGCAGAATAGGTACCCTCTCGGCGTTCAGTAGGCCGAAGCGATGATTGGTCTGACACCTCTCCAAGCACAACCATTAAGCTCCGCGACGACACGAAGTCGACTCCTCCCCACCTCTTCTCTTGAGGCCGCGAACAGCAGTTTCCTCGACATAAAGATCTCCTTCGATCAGGCGTTTTGAAACCTCGACACCTCCCTCCTACCCTCCTTGCACCGACTTCGCTTTGCCCTCCCTTCATTGAGGCCGATCCGCCCCAAGGGTGGAGCGGGGAGTCCTCCGCCGCGTTACTCGAGTTTGGGTGTGATACTCCTGGGCTGCAGTCCACGACGGCACACGATCCGAGTATTCCGGCATTAGAAGATAGAAAAGAATCTCTCCTCTCGTCCGTGTGGAAGAGCGGAGGGTATTATATTGAGGCTTAAGAGGCTGTACGGTACGTCAATGTCTAGTGATGAAGAGCGGACGCGGTCGAGGGTGACATGCTGGGGTCAGAGGGCACACAAATGCATCACGAGGCGGTGGAAAACCCTGGCATACCAGTATCCAGCAGTGGGTACGAGATGCAGCCGACTCTTGACACATCCGTCTTGCAGGCACAAAAGCCCTGGCATTATCTGAGGAGGCATTCCACAACATATTCGTTCTGGACAAGGGAATGACCCCCAACACTCCCCTTTTCCCTTTTCTCCTACCTTCTCAAAGCTTGCAATAGCACAGCTATTGGACCGATCGCGTAGCACTTGGACTGTGCACGAGTCGTAGAGCCGTGGAGCCATGTAAGAGGAGAGGATATCAGATCGAACACGGTTGACTGTACTGTTGGTCACCTTTCTCCATCGTGCTGTAATGAATTGGACACCACTATTGGGTTTGATTTCATGATGACCAAGTTCTTTTCTTCTGCCTCGTTGCCATGCAGCAACAAATCTTCTATAATGACACCGAAATCCGCACCGTCTCCTCACGAGTCAATGTTAGCTACGTTAGCTAGATAGGTGTGTTGCAGCGTGTAGTGGCCAATAAGCAATAGGTCTGCTCATGGTAGAACTAATCACTGGCATCATTGTAGTAGTCGACTCGCATGCTATTGGCATACGAGTCTGTTGTGACTCAAGTGCCGGGGCGGGCCGCACTTCGCTGACTCGCGCCCTTCGGCGTTAACAGTCAAGCACATTCAGTCTAAGATAATCCGCCGCGCTTTCTCGTCACTCATACCAGACTCACCTTCATCGCTTCTGGATGTCGGCTGTGGAACTGCTCTCTCCGGCAAGATATTGTCCTCGATCCCTAGATACGATGTTCCACATGCCTCTTTCGGTATAGGCCTCACGTCTTGCATCCTTGCTCAGGCCCCAGACCGAGACGTTGTGGGTGACTTATTGCTCACTAATATGGGGCAGGGCACCTCCTTCTTCCCAGCTCGTTCGACGGGGCCATCAGCATCTCGGCCATCGAATGGTTGTGCAACGCTTCTACTTCTGCAGAGTCTCTTCAGTCAAAGCTGAAGCGATTCCTTAAGGGGCTGTACGCTGGGCTGCGCCGACGCGGACGGGAGATGTGTCAATCTTACCCGCGCAAGGCCGAGCAGCACAAGGATGATCCCGCAGACGAGTGGCGCAACGGGAAGCCTGCGAATCCGCGAGGCGGTACAGCATGCCACCAGCAGGAAGAGCGGACTACATGGCGGGACCTCCACCTCGTCCAATTCGCCGACTTGGTCTTGGTAATCACGTACAAACGCTGGTCCCACCTTCTTCCTACCGATGTTTGCAGCAAAGTGCTTGTAGCTCAAAGTGATCAATTTGACGTCTATCTCTTTAGCCGTTCTCTTAGCAATGGTATCGCTTAACTTGTCCATTTCTTAGGATCCTCTCTCATTTGCCCAAACATAATCTGTCCAATTATGTTCTATTACTGTAATAGACAGCATTTCCACGAATAGTTGCAGATATATAATGTAGATGGTCATTAGTTGACCTACTTTCTAAGGGAGGAAGTATAGGATAACCTTTAAATTGTCCTACTAGGACTAGGACTTGTAATATCTGGTTATAATAACTACCTGTCCTGAAATGATGAATATGTTCTTATTTTATAAGAAGCCATTCTTGAACCTTAAACTGGTAATTTCGGACCTACATATAGGTTGACCATTAGTAACATAAATAAGAAATAGCAGAAGTAGTCTAAATTGGTCTGTTGCTTTTAAGTAGCGACGAACCTAATGTTTCCTTTAGGCCACATTGTGTTTCAACTCTCTGCCATATTTAGTCTTTAGCATCTGTATCAGCATTTAATCTAACCCTTTGTTTAGTCTATTGATAAGGTTTTCGACGAAGGAATGATTCTGTTTAGTGAATATAACATTATCCTCTACTATATCCAGATCTATCTTGAACCGATCGACTGCTTTGCATCATATCAACTTGGTCTAAAGCAGATCTTCTACATTGGTCAATGTCTGCTTTATGGTCTGCCAGAATTTCTCCATATATATAGGTATGCTTCTTTAGGTCATAACTTCTTTATCATTGTCCTTTAGCTAATCGAATATACTATCGTTGCAGTAATTAAATGCTAAGTGTTTGCCATAGGCCAGCAGACTCGTCATGTGACTCATCGGTCCTGACGGGAGGTGCCGATTAATTGATTGTGCTGAGTCATACTGTCGTGGAGCGACGATGTCTTGTATATTGATGATATTGGTCGCTGTCCTCTATACAGAAGATGGCAGAGATTAGCTATATAGTAGAATATGTACAAATAACTCCTACAAACGCCTGAATGTCTCAATTTGCCCGTTACAATTGGTGGTTGAACAGTAACGTCAATATTAATAGATGTACGCATACGAAGCCCGTGACTTCTGACCAGTAAGATCGCTCTTATTTGGCTGTGACATAGCCTGAAGGTCCAACAGGTCCGTATGAGTCATCCACCAGGAACTCCGACCTCTGTAATAAGAAACGTTTGGTCGTTTGATCCATTTGGACATCGCGATCCTTTTATGGCAGCAGAAACTCCGCCGCTAGCATTCTTATGTTATACACTATCTTTGCCAGTATAAGAGAGAATTTGTGCTTTAGCTATAGTCAGCTAGTATCGACATCGATCCTTAGTACTGTTAGAAAGTATATCAACCTATTTGAGAATGGATCCATCCAAGTTTTGTATTAAATGAATGCTATATAGAAGTTAAGCAAGTGTTAGATTTGATCTTTCTCGCTGCTCGAAGAACCTAAGCTATTCAACAATTGCTTTACTAAAGACAGTTGTTCATCTTTCTAAGGGAACAATCTTGCTGCATCATAGAACTGGTCTGCTTGCTTTAACTTGCTTGCTACTTTTCCACTGCTTTCATCATCACTGTCGGCATCATCATCATCATCGTCGTCGTCGTCGTCGTCGTCATTCGAACTTTGGTCTATAGCATCCGATCCCAAACCAAGAATAGAGTCCGTAATGTCTACGTTATCCCTGGACTTGGACATTTGGTTTGATAGGACTCTTCCCGCCACCCCAAGGCTGCAGCAGATGAATCTTTTGAGGTAACGCGCATACTTCAATTGACTTTCATGGTTTTGCAGCCTTGCCAGAGGTCTTCCGTCGGGATCTTGTGCCTTTGGGCTTCTCAACCATCGTTTAAATCCCAAGTTCTGATTTGCTATAACGTTTTCAACTAATGCAGTCTACGTCTTTTGTATCGTGTTCTTGTATTGTCTTGTTCTTCTTCGTCTTTATCTTCCTCTTGACTTTCTTCTCTGTCTTCGTCTTCGTCTTCTTTATCATCCTTTTCAAATCTTGATTGCACACCTATGCTTCCAGCTTTCTCTTCTTCTATAAAATCTGTTTCAAGCCAAAACGGTACTTTGAACTTTTTCGTCTTCTGACAAAATGTTACGTCGATCGTGCTGATATTGAACTGTCCTTCATCTACGCACATGTACTTATGCCAATGTTCGCTGATCTGAACGTATCGATCTATTAACTCCGGTTGCAACCGGGAGGGGAACCTATGTTCCAACGCGTAAGCCTGAGCATGGGTTTGTGGCTTATGGCCGGTCTGGAATGCTAGCAGATCTATAAAACTTTTGTTATTACCAGGTACGACATCGGAATTGAAAGGAGTCATAATGCTGTGAATATGCCGTTAGAGATGGCTACGACGATGTTTCTATAGTTGTGGAGGTTCATGCGCAGAGGCATACCGTAACAGGCTTCCACCAAGCTCGTGGAACAATCGTTGGTGTCAAAATGACCTTTTTTGTCATTCCGATCGCTCGGTCTGCAAGGGAATAAATGAGGGGAGACGGTCGACTCGACTGCAAGCCCGATAGCGGTCGATTCCAACCGATGTGGTAAGAACTGAGCGAAAGGTCTGATGTAGACTAGGTATATGTACAGACATTTTTGGATCGACGGCGAAGGACATTGTAGTACGAATTGTCCTGGTTTGTAGTGGCTTTACTCTCTGGATAGACCAACAAGATCTTACCCTGGTAGATGAAGATGTTACGCATGTTAGTCGATGTGTTGACCCAAAGGGTACTGCCTAACTTAGCACATACCACCCGGCATGCCGCCGGTGAGATGGATGCCGGCGAGTAAGACCCTGACAAGTGTCCTTTCTCCAGCTAGATAGGCCACCGATTTATCACGACCTTGGCCTTGGAGCGCAAGACTGTACGGTTTGGCGAACGCTTTCGACGCCAACGCCCTGAACAGCGAACGTATCTTGTTCACAGGGTCTACGAGAAAGCAATAACCCCCCTTGCGGTTCGATAGGTCGTCCTCCAGCTTGCTCAAGTCAAATGGGCAATCTAGATTAAAGAGTAAATCGTCGAGTCGTTGTTCCAATGCATCTGTCACGTTTTAGAACATCTGCCGGAGGCGTGATATGGATAAATTTGCATTGTAGATGTTAAGGATCCGGCCATCCTTTGACCATTTGACAGTGGTGCGGGGCCCTTCATGTCTCGCCACCGAACGTCCGTATTGCAACCTTTCCATTAGGCAGCCCATCGGCGAAGGACTTCCTCAGGCCAGATATTTTGGTCTGATCTCTTCGCATAGTCGTTCTGAGAAGGTGCGGTGTTCCTCCCGCGAGGGGATGCGTACTGCGATCAACTCGTAAGCTCACAAAGGGATCGCGTACTCCAACAAAACTAGACGCCCGATCCATATTAAGGCGGAAAGATACGTGGTGTAGTTGTAGGGTTGACGGTACGTGGATTTGACAGGATGGATGCCTAGCACACCGGAGAAATTCACTATGATCGAATGCTCCAGATCGTTGTTATAAGGCTCACAAGCCCAGAAAGCGACAAACAGTTCGAACAAACGTTCGAGCAACCTAACCCGTTTCTCGGACAATGCGCAGAGTTCGCCAGCATCGTCAACGGTCATAGTGCAAGCGAGCGCCTAGACATGGTCCAAAATAGCTTGGTAGTGTAGGTTCAGACGCAACGACGACATCTCACCAGGGCGCTCGCCCAACGTACGTTAGAGGTGGCGAACGCAGTAGATGTAACACAACAAACGTACCTAAGTACCTTTGTACTTGCTCTCGGCGCCGATCCCCGGCACTTAGAAGGCATAAGGCAGGTATGTGGAAGTCCAAGATTTGAGCCAGCAGAGTAAGACCCGCGGGGTCGCGTCGAGCGTACCTTAGCAGCGTTCGAACACCAGATAGGTCGCCGCTTTCAAAACCTTGAGGGTGTCTTCTTGCTTAGCATCGCTGACGCATGCCAGGCCGTGCTAGTAACCAAGCTTGAGCGGTTCGTCGAAGGATGAGGATCTGTATGGGGATGACGCACAATGGGCGATCAAGTCTAACGGTTTGTTCGCAAACCAGGTCGGCCACTTGCAGGAGAGTGACCATTTGCATCTGATATCGGTGGTGACATTGTAATCGCCGTCGTCGGCCTCATCGTCTTGCCTTGACGAACACTCTAAGCCCGCCTCGGTACGCTTTTCTTCTTCTTCCATCAACACGGCCAATCCATCGTTGTCGTCGTCGTCGTCGTCGTCACCATTAGCTCCGTTCAAGCCGCTCGAGTGGAGACTGGATTCGTCGGGGGTGCCCGAGGACGATTCTGGGATCCTGCTCGAATCCACAATTCAATACCTGTTATCATTCCTCTGGTCGGTCCAACGTTGGAGATACAGCCGCGATGCGATATTGGTCAATTGACGTGATGCATGCCGGTCTTTCACGTGCTGCTTGTACAAAGGAAGGGAAAGATCGGACCTCAGATGCACTGGATGGCAGTCCTTCAGATGTTTCTGATACCATTTGCTGCTGACGGATCTGAAGGAAGGACAATAAGGACAAGAGTAGCCTAAGATAGGTGGTAACAAGTGGTCCAACGGGAGGACACCGACAAGGCGAGGGGGCAAGTCTTTGAAAGTCTCCGGCAAAGGCAGATCCTGTAGCTTGGAGATGACTGCACGCCTCACGGACGTTGCACAACCTTTGTGTCTGTCCTGGAGGTGACGTCCAAGATTAGCGCGAAGAACGGCAACATGGCAATGGGAGCAGACAGCCGCCGACAGCTCCGGCATATAGACGATGGCTTCGTAATCCTTTAAACGCGCTACTTCCTTGTTCTCTCGTTTCTTTCTTCTAATATAATCGATAGGCCGTGTCAAGTCGTCGAAAACATGTAACGGATATTCTTCTGGCGGTAGAGACGAGCCGTACGTACTGTCGTGGCAATATGGAGACATATCTGAGGGGAGAGATGGACAAAAACTGTTGGTGGAAAAGGAAGGGGGACGAATCAGACGTTGCAGTAAGTTAGGATGAAAAGGAATTGACGGAAAAAGGAGAAGAGCCTCCAAAGGAGTTGAGGTTCAACGCGCGTGCGCCCGTATACGCGACACGCGTATCCTTGCACATCCTTTCGTAGATTGGCTCGGGAATCAGTCCGTCTTGGCGGCTATGCTAAACATGACTCAGGCCCGCCATCGGCCCCGGAAACGGGAACAAAACAAGAATTGACTTCTACACGAAAAATCGACGAGATGAGGACGGAGACGGTAGATAGATAAATAGGACACCGATTTGTAATTGCCATGTTCAAGAACACAAGAATTTCATAGACGGTGCAGAGATGGTGCGGGCATCGTCCGAAAGGATGCAGCAACAACAATGGTAGTAGAAGCCAAACAGAAGGCGAAGTTTGTTCGAGTGGTTAGTAATGGGATTCGCAGTCGAAAATCGATTTCTTCCTCCAACAACAGATGAGGGTTGCACTAATTTTCGTAAGACTGTAGACGTCCGACCGACTTTTTTCACAGCTTAAGATCCAACATTTACATACAAAACAGTACAGTTTGTTAAAGATCTAGCCAAGTAGAGAAACGATGCGACAAGCAAGTCGCACGATCGGCAAAGCGGGAATCGCTCCGAAAGGCAAAATCTCGGGACCGGTGGAGAGATGGGGGAGGAGAACGGATGAGGAAGGAGAGAGAAGAGTCCACAGAATATATCTCGTGACAAGGAAGTCAGAGAAGGACGGTAGATGAAAAGATTTGATGATGAAGGGTATATAACGATCGCGTTTTGGCAATGAAGAAAGGGAAAGGATGAAAAAAAAAAGAGAATAGACATAGTGCACCCTAATGTAGATCGGATTTCGATGGTGGGACTTCGACGGTCGAACTTCGGAAGTGGAGCGTACTTCGTTGTGGTTCTCCTGTATTAGGCGAGACCCTGAGGCGACAGCGAGGTATCTACATGGTCTGAGGTCTTGAAACCTCGCAAAAGGTCCGGCCACCAAATTTTGGTGGGGTGAGTTTCGCAAAACTTCGCCAAGCCAAGCGGTGCTCGATTGACGTGCAAACGACTGTACAGTGTCCTTTTTCGATTGGAGGAAGAAATAAGCAGAAAAGGGAGCGACGGGCCGACCATCGTGACCACTCAGGGCTTTCGTTACCCCACCTTCAGTCGTGCCAGCCTTCAAAAAACTCTTTGTGGCGCTGTTGTTGGTTAATCAAATTCGCCCAATCACAGAGGCATATCAATCTGCTTGGCATGTTGGGTAGTTGGCGATCAAAAGCAACACATACTCTGCACATTTCCACCGACTCAGCTTTTCCTTCCTTTTCTCGTTAATCAATTGTCAACATTTAATGCCTGGAAATCTTTCAAGTCTTTAGGATTGATATAGAACGACTAAGAGCTGGGGAAACCATGCCAGGGGATACCCCTCCGGAAATTCAGCCTCTGACGGAGGACGAGAGAAAGGACGAAGTAATATCAGCCACTCTGTCAGACCAGGGTTCCAATAATGAACCGTCATTGTCGAATGAACGACGACCTCCCACCATCAGCCATGAAGCTCGAATTGGACCCGATTTCATCGGACAGCTGCCATTCGAGACGGGCATTGCCAATTCTTCCGCAGATCAAATCTGGCTCGCTAATAATACTGCCAAACGGAAGAGCCACAGCAGCGCACATCAAGACATTCTTAGCGAAATACGGGCCTCTCGAGGTAACTATATCCCATTTTGGGTATCGATCAAATACCTCGCCTGTTTCTTTGTCTTGTTGCTAGCCCTTGCTGCCTCGTCGGTTACCCTTTGGACACTTTCCCGAATCCACACCGGATTTGCCACGCCTGCAGTTTCTCGCTACTTATGGACTTATGGACCTACCGCCCTTCTTACTGTCATTTCAAGCCTATGGAAGCCTGTTGAGTATTCGTCGCAGCTTCTCCAACCGTGGAGCCAGTTGTGTAGTCACTCGACAGATGCATGGCAAGGAATTTTCCTTGACTACGTCTCACCTATGGGCCTTGTCAGCATTCTCAAAGCATTGCGTGCTCGTCATATTGTGGTTTTCAGTACTATCATAATTGGCATGCTGCTGCAGCTTGCTACTATTGTCTCCACAGGTCTACTAGTACCAATCATCACCCCGACGCCATGGGAGGATGTACAGCTGGAATTGTTGACGGCTTTCTATTTCAATGATACTATACCCGTCCAGGGTCCCACCGCCGATTATGCCACCACAGATTCAGTCACAGACTACAGCGTTACATATGAAGCTTATGCTCTGCTTATAGACGACCTACCTTTTCCGGATGGTTTGCAAACGAACCTTACGTTTCAACAATTTGCACTCCCGAATGGCTCTCTCTTTAACGACACCGACTCCAAGATTCGAGCGGTGGTAGACATATTTCAGCCTGACGTACTCTGCGAACCAGCTAATCTCTCAAATTTCTCCTTCGTCGACTATTATACTCCTTACATCGATATGCAAGTTTCATGGTCTCACTGCAGGACAATGTCTGATTTCTCATTCGGTATCACTAGTACGCAAGATATACTTACTGAAGGTATAAATGGAGTACAAACGATGCAATGTCAAGGCACGAGGGACACGGATTGGTTTATACTGCCGTTGATCGATGTTCGACACAACAGTCCGACTATTCCTGCAGCGATCTTCCGAACACATCAATCAAACACGTCTGACATCTGGGGTGTACAGATAGTAAATGCTGTCGCTGCAGTTTGTACTCTTAACTATTCCATCAAGTCGGCCGAAGTGGTTTATGATCTTGCAAAAAGTCCTCGTGGTGTCCAAGTCGGTAGTCCACTCCCCGACGAGAAAGCAAGACTCGTAAATCACTATTCACGTCAAAATTTCTCCGAAAATGTGGTAAAGAATCTCTTCATTCTTCAGGATGGTCTCAAAATTGGCTCATCGGTCGCTAACTACTCTTCGAATGCAATGTATACGATGATGAACTCTACGGCCGAAGTTCCTCTCGACTCTCTGTACAATGATGCTGTAAGCTTCGCTAATCGCGCTGCAGAGTTTCTCCAGTACATTGGTGTTCAAGTAGGAAGAGCCGACCTAATGACATCAACGTCGCGCCCTCTGGTAGGACAGATGATCTCACCTTCGAGGAAGCTACTGGTCTCATCGATTACTTCGTGGCTGATGACGGCTGCCTTTCTGATTGCGATTGTCTTTTTCATCTTATTGGTATCGGCTCTGCCGCGTCAGACTCTATCATGGCCGCTTGGCTCGATTACTGGTGTCGCGTTGCTGCTCCTTCGAATCCCCAGTCTCAACAATCTCCTGCAAGGATCAGAAACCATGACAATGGAAGACCTTGAGGTCTTATCACCACAATTTTCGAAAGCGGAAGAAATGTCGACTCCTGGATTGACGCATCGATCGCACAAAACAACCTCGGCGGCGCCCGCCGTGTCTCGCACTGGTACTGAAAGGTCAAAGCTAAGCAATTGGTGGAGACCATTGCTACTACACCCCGTGGTCTTCTCCGCCATCACATTCTTTTGTGTTGCAATCATCGTTGTTCTTGAAGTGTTACAACACGTCTCTAGTCGAGATCGTGGAATTGCGTATATTCACGACCCGAACAGCACCTCTGCACATCTACAGACCCGGATAATCCCTTCAACAGTACTTGCGATTATTGGCATTCTTGCAAGTGCATTGAAATTCAACATATTGCTTTTAGCGCCGTTCGCAAATCTGAAAAAGGGAAATACGCGATATGGTGATGGTATAAACGAATCTTTTTTGGGAAATCTCACGCTTTTTGCATGCTTCCGTGCTGCACATCGAAAAAACTGGGCGGTCACACTAGCTTTAATTTCTTCCTTTCTTGGAAGCCTTCTGACTATTGTCGGTTCTGGTTTGTACGAACTTGTACCTGATCCTGAGATATTGTCAGTTGATTTGCGACAAATGGACCATTGGAACCTTACATGGCCTGACAGTTTGAAAGATGATGGAGGCGCCGCAACACTACTTACCGACTTTATCATGCTCAACTTGTCATATCCTTCGCTTACTCACGCCGAACTGGCTTTTCCGGCACTGGAGATGTCTGCAGACTCTTTGCAGCGAATCAACAACTCACGATTGCCTCAATTTACGGTCACTATGCCAGCATTACGAGCCGATCTTAATTGCAGTATTATGCCGCGAAAACATACTGGGATAGCGAACAGATCGTTGACTTACACCGGCTCAGCTGTTCTCAGTCCGTCATGCAGTACCAATGAGACTGTTGTGGATTGGAGTGTATCAAAAACTACATACGATGGATCGGCAGTGCTCGCGGATATGCAAGATCTTGTGATACCACACTTGTCGGTGGATGATCCATATGGCTGTCCATCGATTGCTTTTACGTTCGGCCACTGGAACTTGTCATCAAAGTACTCTAATTTTGACTATATCACGATGTCTTGCTACCAGCTCATGGCACAGGTGCAGACCAATGTTACATTTGATATCCCCAGTCTGACTGTGCTAGCGGCGGTGCCCGACGAGGGGACAGTCACATACCTCAATCACGAAGGAGTCTCGACAACCGATGCTAGTGTTGCAGTAGCAAATGCCTTCCCTTACCGGCTGACGGATAACTTACACAATGTGGCTCTATGGGGTCCCGACCCTTTCGATGCTGTGAGCGAAGGGTATGACCAACGTTTTGGGAAAGACGCAAGTGTTGGTCTTTTGGACGCGGCTTTTCGGCCCTTGGACGGGGAAACCCCGATGAGCATAAAGAACGCTGTGGAGCTGAGTGATGAGAGTCAAAAAACATTGGTCCACTCCATCAACCGATTCTACAGGCACTATATGGCACAAGTGATCAATAAGAAAATGCGCATTCCATTGGAAGGCATGGAGAAGACATTTGAAGGCACGTGGATCGACACACAACGGGTAATTGTGCAGCAGGATCGAGTTTCCAAGCTAATTTTGCAGCTCCTGCTCGGCGTTATCCTCGTCAGCGGCACAGCTGCTTATGTTGTCATTGGCACCAAGAAGGTACTGCGACACAACCCATGCAGTATTGCCGGAACAGCAAGTTTGTTGGCCGGGAGCCGTATGTGCACAGCCGGATTCAAAGATGAAGATGAAGTCGACGAGTACAGATCGGACATCGCGTCCTGGGCTGAGCAGAAACGACAGGATTGGAGCGGCATGAGGTTTCGCATGGATGAGTGGAATGAAAGAGACGGATTGAGGAAACGCAGATATGGTATCGATATTGACGATGAGCATCTGACCATTGCCGTGAATGATGGAGAAGAAAGTCACCGACTCATGGAGAAGCCAACATCCATATCAAAACCGTCGTCGATGGATTGACAGTCTATTTATTAAGTCTTACTGGTTGAGCAAGCCAGGTCAATAATAGGCAGATAAGAAGCAGAGTTGTTAAGAAGTCCAATAGAATGATAAAAAAAAGACTTCACTCATAAAAGCTATTATAAGAACACTGATATGACCGCTGTCAGAACAGCGAGTTGGCAGCCAGTGTCAGATTTGTAAGTAATTGGTACATCATCGATCTTTCTATGAAGCTAGAACGGCAATTCTACAAGGAGTCAGGTAGTGACGTGAGCTTATGCAATTTCTAGTTAATGAGCATGGGCCATTTTTGAGCATCTTTGGAAGCGTCTGTGCAAAAGATACTGATTGATTAGCATCTCTTAGCATCTCTTAGCATCTTTCGCAATGTCGAATCAAAAGATACTAACAGGTGTTGATATCCTTGCTCGCAATATAGTCTGACAGATTCTTTCAATATGGATGTCTATATAATCTATATTAAGTATTAGAGTACTAGAGATCAGAAATGAAGTTAGCCAGCCCTGAAGTTAATTTGAACTTTCTAGATAACATATCATTCAATGCTACTTTCAGACCTGCCTGGTACACTTACTGGAAGTCCACCATTGGCAACTTCAAACCTTGAAATGACTGTGACACACTTTCCTGATTGTAATCCCAGATTGCAGACCAAGACAATGTGGAAATGTGGAAGAAATCGTAGCGATTTCAGACGAGGCGGTCAAAAATACGAGCAACGAGGCTTGGATATTTTTTCCCTCCGGGGACTGGCATTTGGATTTTTCCAAGCGTTTTAGTGGTTGGACAAAAGAACAGTAAATATGATATCTTTATGTTCCCGCTTTCGAACCATGCAAAATCTTCTTCCTAACAATAGTCTTCAGTAGGTGAAGACTATTGTTGGGAATTACCGGATAATACCTGAGCTGTAACAACTCCAAGTAGCCAAACATCAGCTTTTTGTAAGTTACTCCGTCCATCTCTGGTATAGTAAGAATAGCCATTCGTGGTAATTGCCCAGCAACAGTAAAGTCGAGAAGAGGAAGTTCAATATGTGGTTCACTTTTGAAATTTAGCCAAATGTGATTAGCATCAAGAAGGACTGTTGCAAAGCCTCGGATGCTTTGTAGATAGTGAAGACTATCAACTAAGCCACGTACGATGTGACGAACAACGGAGACAGAGAGTGGTCCTAAGGCAAACTCGATGAGGTCAAGCACCGTGCCACCAGTGAGAGCCTCGGTCAGCAAGTAGAGATGCTTGTCTTTCCATTGGTATCCTAAGTATCTGACAATGCCTTGATGCTCTATCTGGGTGTGCGAGAGTTGTTGGAGATGGGAGATGGCTCTTTCCGTTGACAAGTTACCCAACTCGAGTCTCTCAGCCCACACCAGCTGTCCCGTGTCAACAGTCATGACCACGAAGACTGGTCCGTATCGTCCATTTCGAATTTTGGACGCTCCAGTTAAGATCCATTCAAAAGGAACAGTATTGTCGTCTATGTTGTTGGTGAAGAGGTGGAAAAACGATTATGAAGGATAAGAACAGCAGCGTGGAAGGGGCCTTATAATGCCTGCGAGGTCTATTATCAATCGAACTAAGCGAGGTTGAGTTTCTGTCTGAAGGTCCGCGGGGCCTGTTTCCATTGGTTGAGTTCTAGCCGTCATTAGGGCTAGAACATGGACCAAGCTTTAGCGCGAGGCGACACAGTCTCGTTGTTTCATCCGTTCAGGCGTAACTTATTGGACCTCCAACGAGAGGCAACTCAAGTCGTTGACCGAAGTTGTTCTGTATTAATTATCCGAGAACATCGTTCTTGCTACGGGTCCTCCATCGACTGGATTCTGGAACAGACAAAGTGCAAGGAGGCTACGTGGCCAATTATAGCAAAGTTCCGCTTGATTGCATGCCTGAAAGGCCTGATGAAATAGCTTGACGCTAAAATCTGGCATAGTCCTGGGCACGTGTTACATTGACTTGGAGAGGAGTGAATTAACGAAGGTTTGTCCCTGTGACCAAGCTCAAAGGCCAAAATCTAAAAAAGCATTGTGTTCTGTTCTGTACTATAATTACACGTATCTGGGTTGAACACCCTGTTCATGGGTATCTATAAGAAGGCTGTGCTCGCGCTCTATTTCCCATGCTCATACCAGAACAGTACCACCAGCAATCAAGGGAACCACATCCAAAAATATCTCAAGCAATCAGAAGTTAGCCGATCTCCCGTCCATTCAAACGTTCAACAAACTCGAATTCGAGATCCGAGTCCGCAAACTCTCCTCTCACCCTTTACATCACTACCTTGTCGCATTCTCAAATTGCGTTTCTCAGCTTTCTTCTCACTCGCTCTGCTTTCGGGCATACCTACAGCCTTCGCGTCTGGTACCCCGGAGCATCAGAAGAACGTCGACATCCTGAAAGCCAATGTACAGAGAAATTATTACAACTGTATCGCCCTTTGCCATGGCGGTCCGAAGAATAGGACTACAGATATACGAAAGTGCCTTCAAGCATGTGAGAAATCCTATCAAGCGACCGGTTATACGAGCAATGAATCCAGTCCGGATGGGAAAGGTGATAAAAGTTCCATTTCGGGAAAGACAAGGAAGAAGAAAAGTGGAAACGGCAGACGTACTGCTCAGGACTCCAACAAGAATTATTGAAAGAAGGCTTTGAAGCCTTTGTGTGTGGGAATCGCATTGTTGTAATAGTTGCTGCCGTGATTAGCGAACAAGGCAGGGATTACAAACACTCAGTTAGCTTGTTAAGAATAGATCAAGTTCCATTCTTTGCACAAACCTCTTGTGTCGTAGCCAAGAAGGTGAAATCTAGTTGTTTCCGATCGAACGCCAATTTCATAAGTAACATCTTTCATCTACTTTGTGATCTTCTAATATATCGATGCCTTGAGGTTTTTGACAACGCCGGCGACCATAGATGCAGATGCCGATGTACCGCTCACTATCCTCACTTCAGTGTCTCCTCGTCCTTTCTAAGCGGACCGGATCATCAACTCAGAAGCAAAGATTCCTGCTCCAGGACCACAGCTGGACATATTCCATGTGTAGCGATTCGAGTCCGTCGTTTCAACTACGATGGTATTGTTCGTCTGAAGAGGCCTTTTGTTCTTGTTCCTTGCGGCGACAAACGATCATCACAATATAAACTGTGGCGTGAGCAGCAGCTGTATTCGAGCGAACGAGCATACGGTAGTATGACAGTAGTATGAAGCGGCGAAGCGAAGACATTCACTACCGTCTTTCTGGTACTCTATCTGTTCTTTATGTTTTTGACCGACCACACATACGCGTGTAACAGCGTGGTAAGCTCAACGATGCCATCGTGAAGCGCTTCGACGTCGACTAAAATGCGGCTTTACATCACATCACATCTGTTTCCTCCTGCGATAGTAGCGGCATTGCATCTGTGAATGAGGAGCGTTTGACTGCTTTGTAGCCTTTCAGGACTTTGCCGGAAGTCTCCTGTGTGGCTCGTTGATACCTGTGTCCATGATAAAGATTACCAGCCTATTGTCGGTAGAATTGATGACGTAGCCTCCACCCATGTCTTTAATCATGCGATGGGGAATTTATTCAGGTGCTACAATGAGTCAAGCTGGGCATGCTGGCTCGAGTCATGTGGAAAATTAGCATCTGCGGTATTTCGACGATCAGAGTTCGTAGTGTAATTAACACCAACGCTGTGGGATTGTGCGTACTCGTCCGAATCTGACACACTGCAGACTAATTTTGTTCACTTCGACAGCGGCAAAATCTTCACAGTTTCTGATCTTCTCGATAGTAGCACGGTCGAGAAATCCCTCGTACGCTTTGAATCCAAAGACGGACCACCAGTGATTGCTATGCATAAGACAATCATAGTCACTTCTAGTGGACAAGATATATTAAGCATGCAACACACGTTAAATGGGACGTACAGTGGATGATTACGATAGAGATATTTGTATCAGGAATGATAATGGAATAGTTGTCTTGTTTCTTGCGTACTGCGCGAATGAAAGTGTTTTTCTAGCAGAGATCTGTAGTCGCGGCATCGAAGCACGACACTTGAGAGTTTCACTCAAGCACAGAGATTTTGTTTGCACTCGTTGGACAGTCAACTTAATCGCTGCTTCTGTAGTGCACAAATACAGAGTTCCGTGTTCTCCGGAACACCGAGGGGTCCCAGAGGTAACATTGTTTAATGGCTTTAGGATTGTCAGCATGTCTCAGTCAAGCCTAGCCCATCTAGGGTTACGCAGCCCATGAGACAACGGTTTCTGGCAATAAATCTCGCTATGCCAATTGCAGGGACCATCAGTCCCATCATGGATTTAGGTTTTCTCAATCAACGATACTCGATCAAAATTCGCCGCGCGAAGCTTAAAAAGCATCTTCTCTTCCCCTTTCCGGCCGCCCGTTGCGACATGCAATCTCACAAACTTCTTCCATTCCAAATTTTGTGCTGTTTCTGAACTTTCACATATCAACGGTTCGGTTATGCCGAACTAGACGTGCAGTATGGAGCTCAGAGTTCATCGGCAAGATTATCCACAGCAGTGCATTTGTTTGAGGCACATATAGAGTGCTGTTCCCAGGTATTATCACTTCCTTTTCTGTAAGCATAGATTCAACATGAGGTTTCCGCATATCTGAGTAGTATTCTGGTGGCGACCACAGCGACAGCAACTGATCTTCACAGATTCGAGAATCGAGGGACATTAGGTAACGCAACATATGTCTATATATTACACTTGACTAATTTTGAAAGATTGCTCGCAATACGCTACTCCTATTAGTTCGCTGGTGCACCATGTTGACGATGCAGCATATTTCTGCCAGTATTATCTAGCGACGTAAGCTCCCCTAGTGGTACCTGAGCAAAAATTGCCGCGCCTGACCTAACCTCTGTAGTTCCCGCACTGGATCGCTATTTCCGACAATGATTCCTACCAATGTGGTTGTGGCATGTCAGTGCATACTGACGCAGAAGAGGATTGCGATACCACCTGTCAATTCTGCGAGACATGGCTCAGCATTGTCTTCTTCGCACCGATGCAATGTTTCTTCCGAGATTCTCATCTACCAGCAATTCAGTTATCCTCGAGCCTTTTGTAAATTCATGGTAAATGTGTAGGTGATCGTCATTCCGCATTAGGGAGCTGCGGTTGATCCCAATTCTAGTGCTTACATGCAAGCTCCTATCTCTGAATTGTCGATTCAACAAGTATATCAGGGTTGCCAATGTCTGCTCAGGTCAACCACATCCCTGGTATCTTCTTTATCCAGAACTACCACTGTGACCAGGTCGAACATAACAAACCCTCCACAGACGACCAGACTAACAACTACCACGACTAGTACAAGTAAATCAACATCGACGACCAAGGCTACGACTACAGCCAAGAACACAAGTACAAACAAGTTCACAACAGCAACCAAGCTTACGACCACGACAAAATCTGGGTCTACGTCGAGACCTCCAACTAGCACCAAGTCGACAACAACAACCAAGTCAATGATTACTACTAGTTATGCATCGAAACAGACTTCCAGCTCAAGCAAACCAAGTGGCACATCGAGTGTTACATTTAATGGCGCCGCGACATCCGCCATAACCAGTTCGAACAAGCCAGGCAGCACATTGAGTTCTACTTCTAGTGAAATCGCGACGTCTACCACAACCAGTGCATCGCCTGTAGCTACTATGACCACCATGACGTCTACTACCACAACCACCACCATCCGGTCATCGTGTACACCCGCGAGCATGACCCTGAGTCTCAGCACTGCTTTCGCCCAAGACACCGGTACCGTAAAGTTCACACAATATGCAACCGTTTCCGGATCAACGGTAGTGAACGCAATGACTCCAACCACATCGAATATCGACCTGTCGGTGGCAACCTCAGATGCTTTGACCTCCTGCGGGTTTTGGGCCTTTCTACATGAGCAAGACTACGTGGATTTCTCCCTGAACTGGCGCAATGACACAGATCAGTGGGATTGCGTCATGTACTACAACAATCCGAACGATAGGACGGAGTCGCATCCGCCGGCGGAGTTTGACCGGCACAAGGCATTGGATGTGGCTACTCGTATCGTATGTACAGCGGAGGCTTCTTT
Organism: Myriangium duriaei CBS 260.36; assembly: GCA_010093895.1. Classification (NCBI taxonomy): domain Eukaryota; kingdom Fungi; phylum Ascomycota; class Dothideomycetes; order Myriangiales; family Myriangiaceae; genus Myriangium; species Myriangium duriaei. Next base: position 21,022 of record ML996090.1, read on the forward strand.
TGATTGAGCCGTTGTGCAGAGAGTTTGATACGTCCCATCTCCAACAGATTTGCTGTCCATACTTCAATGCCATGTTCATCTTAATCACGGGACCGTTGTTGGTAAGACCTTTAAGTCTAGCGCAGCTTGCTAGCGCAGCTTGCTATCAGATAAGTACTACATTGACTCCGAGAAGTTGAGGGTAGTGCTTTGTATATTTACCTAAGACATGATGGGAACGGGTTCTTGAATTCCATAGTCCACTACAATGGAAGCAATGGAATTTGATCTGTACGACTCTGTTTTGTGAGGCTTCAACTGTGCTGTCATTCAAGTATTCGTGTCTCGTGTTATAGAATTTACTGTATTGTTTTCGTATAGCGGTTGTTCCATTGTCTGGCTGTAGCGCAGGAGATTTTCTCTTGCCAGGTGCTGCGACGTGCCTCCCTACATCACCAGATATTCTCTGTTGTCGACCAGCGAAATGGTTCATACTAAGCTTCAACTGAGGAAAATGTACAGTTGGTCCACGGCAACTTATTTGTAGATAGTCCGATGTTACAAACCAAGTTAGTTTAGCGAAGCATTATCAAGTTGTATTCAAATCCCTAGTATTCAATTCTGTCATATGTTCTTCTATTACAAGAACAGAAATTGTTCTAGAAAACTTGTATTGGACATACCAGGAAACCTTTTCAAAACTGTTCTACCCTGAACAAGCAATCTCTTTACAATGCTATCATCTAGATCTTCCAACTTTCGTCCTTCTTGATAGATCCTGTCAATCTAATGACCCTAAGCAATGTCCGTGACAATCATATGCCAACACAGACATTATATCCTCCCCAAAGAGCTTTGCAATCGTTCTGTTTGATATCTCAGCGGAGTACAAGGAACCTAAACAAGCATCGATACTTATGCCAACCGAAGGGTTCCAATTGAAGAATTGCTGCGAATTGACGTGGTGTTGATTCGCAATCTCCTGACAAAAGTCTCCTGCTGCAACCAGATGGAACTTCGTGTATGAGGCGAATATTCATGGCTGCTGAGGTTGAGGACCAGTCGGCTGAGTCGCCGTATATCAAGGGCAGCAATGGCTCATAGAACACGCTGCCATTGGCGGATAGAATGCAGGCTTCGATGCCGCTTTAAGTCTATCAAACTTCTGACAAATAAGATGCGAGATCGTATTGGTTTTCTAATTATCCTGCTCCTGCTACTTAGTAGTCAAAGGAAGCTATTTCAGCGCTGGCTTCAACGAAGAAATCTTGCTCGAGTATTCTGCGTACCGCATCCATGCATTGTGCTTTGTCATAACGACTCAGATCGGGCCATTCGTGCTGGAGGAAGATGTCCCGGGTGGCGCAAATGACTCCATCGTTCTCATCCATATGCTTGACATAAAGAGGACTGAGGGAGACGACATTTTGCTGCTCAAACTGCTGTCTTAAGACCTTGGATATGGTCAGTATTGGCTCCTGGAGCAAGTCAAAACTGAAACACACCTCAAAGAACTCAGTCACAGGCCAGACGATGCACTGATGTCTCATCTCTTCCATTTTATCTTCGGCCTCTATGTCCTCTTCTTCCTTCAAAGCTTCTGAGCCTTGTTCTATGTCCTGACTCTCAGAATCTTCTTCCCACTTGTCATCTACCCATAGTACTGGAAACTTGGTGTTGTAATGTTCGATCTCCTTAGAGTAATTATGCCACTAGATAAGGCTATGCCTTGTGTCCAGCATAATTTCACCAGCATCGTCGCTTCCAAATGAAAGTCCAATGATATCAGAAGGCATATACTCTACGTATTTATATGGTTTAGTTGAGATCTGATTTGATTTCTTTGCAACGTAGTCGTCAAAGTTGGCATTATTAAACGTATCTAGTCAGGGCGCAAATTGACATTTTAAATAAACGAAAACATTGTAATTGAACTTAATATATAGAAGGTAACGAAGTAAATCGTCAATGTCCTCAGATTTTCCAAGTTTTTGGACTTTTTCTGCTATAATTGAAGGCCAACCACTCTTAGGTGGCTTTTTGACCATACTATTATGAAGATACATATTGGACAGAAATATAAAGAAGTCCCGGACTGCAGCAATGATCTCATCATACGAATAAGCGCAATTTTCATAGAACATGTTAATTGACAATCTACAAAAATATTGGAAGGGAAAAGCGAGAATAAAAATTCGAAAGGAATTCAACTGAGATACAATAGCCATGTTATATAACTAGACAGCATGGACATCTTTAACACCCAAGCTACTTAACATTACTAAATCCGTCTATATTCGTATTTCTCTTTGTCATAATGTTGTTTAAACACACACTTTAAGATGTCTAAGCTGATGTCTTGTTGATTTTTGGACCACAATTTCTAGAATCTTCATCTCAAATACATTCTTCCAATTGTAACTATATTGCAAATACTCCCACTGCGATAGAGACTAGAATAATTGAGATGGTTCTTACGACGTTTTTTTTAGATCATACCAAAGCAATGAGTCTATTGTGCACTAAAAATTCTTGATATGAAAGGGTAGCTCGATAGATCTACTAGCTTAATAGCAGCTCATACTGAAATCCCTTTGTGTAAAATTAATAGAAAGAAGTTTATAATAGATTCAAAAGGTGCTTATAAGGATCAATGAGAGCGTTCGACATGTTAGACAAAGTCAAAACCCAATATTACTTACATTTGTCCTAAAAGGGATATAGAATACAGGATTTCATTTATGTGTACAATAGTTCGGATCTATGTAGACCTATGATAGTTGATATCGAATATTCCTTATTATTATGAAGGGGTTTTAAGCTTCAGTCTATGTTCTAATAAGGATCGTTGCTATTAGAAAAGATGCGAACATTTGGTCATAATTAAGGACCCTATCAAGCTTATGAGCCTTTCAAATTTTGTGAAAACTAACGATGATCGTTGTTGGACATGGCAATAAGATTTCGTTGTCTTCCCGTTTCCCAATCCGGCATCAGGGCTTACGGGACACATTGGCGAAGGAGCGAGGATTATCACTGGGGCTTTCTGCACAACAGCAAGATGTGGCGAGGCAACACTACAACCAGATCCAGTAAGATCAGCACGGACAGGGTCGTCCTTTGCAATCGATCAATCGATCAATGCATCAAATGTGCCCGTCGACAACCCCGTGGAAGTATGTAGACGAAGGATGGACAGAAGATCTCCAACTTTCTGCTCAGCCTGGCAAGACACCGCCAAACGCTACAATGACAGGATCTACCACCAAGCTTGGACAGATCGAAGATGAGGAGGCTGACCAAGTCTGCACCATGGACAGAGCTTGTACGGGTCGTTAGTGACAGCACAGTCGAAGCTGCAGTCTGCCGCTTCGTAAGCATAGAACACTCCCGAAGCAGAGCTCCGCTATATTCGTGGATGCCTCGCGGAAAGCAAAGTTGTGTGGAGCAGCGGCAACCATTCTCGATGCACAAGGAATTCCAGACATCATAGTCCAAGATACTATAGGATAGAGCAAAATGTCTGTCTGAGAAGACACAAGTATCCTAATATATTTAAGGACAGGGCACTGCTTCTCGACCCCCATACCGCGTGAGAATCGCCCGAGATCTTGAAGATAGCTGCCGTTGTCGACTAGGAGCAGAGACTGACAAACATTTTCTGCTCCATTGTCCACTTTGGCATAGCACTAGGCAGCCTTAAAAAATTTGCAGGGCCTGGAGGAGCTGACATGTCTCTCTTACACGGGGGCCGTGAATGCCAGCAAACCAGCGAACTAGTCGGTGGGCCGGAAGACAAATGCAAACCAAAGATGGGGGCAATCAGAGCCACTATCGAGTTTCTCAAACAGAGAATATGAATGCAAGCCCTGCCACGTGTAACCAAAGAGCTCAGCGATAAGCAGGTTTCTGCACAGAAACGGCATGAAATCCTTACCGCAACATGATGGACTATTACCCTCAGCTAGCTCGTCTCTAGATTGATGTAGGTCTATTTTGACGTATAAAGGTGCAATTATCAAGTAGTTCGAGAATAGCTCATATTGGCATAAGCCCGAGCATAGCTGCTCAGAATCAAACAACAAATAAGCAAGTCAGCGAAGGGCATTCACCTGTACGTGGTGCTAGCTACGCACCTCTCTTGTGCGCAAGAAGGAGACAGGAGGGTGCTACACCTCTGCTGGTAAAGGACACAAAGCCACAGCAGAAATGGAAGCTACAACAAACGCCTATCACCATAGAGTACACAGCAAGAGTTTCATAACCAGCACCTCTAAACAATTGCAGACCCGCCGACATAAATTCAGGACCGACTTCCTCGCTGCCGCCGCCTGCAGTCAACAGGCTTACCCCTCGGTCGATCAGTCACGAGACGAAGTGCAGGCCTGGTCACCCTGAGACCGTTGCTATTCTCAACGAGAGATGTGTTCATTACGCACGGAAGAACGATAGAGGGCAAAAAAGCGAGGTAGACGGGAGGATAGCGGATGCTTGGAATCCACGACACCGCACACCGTTCCAGTCGGTCGCGGGAGTTTGTCGGATTGACAGACCGCATTGCTCAGAAGGTCTGTCCTGTCGGAGCCAAGTGAGGGACCGCTCTCTGCGCTCCCGACAACATCATTTAGCAGCGGACAGAAGCGGCCTATACGAAGGAAGATTGCAGTTTCCTGACGAGGAGATCGCTACCAGGATTGGACACCAGCCACTCCTTGCTATGCGCCTGTTGGGCAGCGATAGCGACACACCTAGACACCAATACAGCCAACAATGACATGGATACACTTGTGGAGACAAGATATAGCTGCGGATATATGCACGTCTATGGCGAGTACAGAAACAGCACAACCATACTACAGCATCACTGGCAAAATGGCAGCTGACAATCACCACAGAGGTAGGAGTTTTAGTCCAGGCTCTGCCGATGGGTTTGCTCCTCAAGTAGCCATTCATAGCAACTACTCTCATGGACCCATAAGAGACAGCTATATCGGAGGAATGAATGAACAGACAAACAAACAGACAAACAAAAGATCATAGTTAGGATGGATAAGACAGACGCTCATTCCAGTCTGTCCCCGGTCAAGAGATTCAGTGGCAGTCAGGAGCCCAGATACCATGTTCACATTGCCGGACAATCCATCGGATCGCCTCTGACAGATAGTTATACAGCTAGAGTTGTCCGTCGAGCTACCATGGAGAAAAGTGGACCGGACCGAGGCTCCGGAGTGATCCTTGTTTCTACAGGGAAATGTATGGGTGGTCTTTCTTCGAGAAAGACAATTCCCTTTTGTCCGGAATCAATCTCCTTGCACCTCATTTCCACATGGTTCCGGATACATTTTCTGCCGAGTAAATAGCCAAAGAAATTGATGACACGTGGATGTTGGATGTGCCAGAAGAGTCGCGGCGAAGGCTTGAGATCTTCCATTCAAACTCGCTCAAGGCATATGAGAAGAACCCCCGGCCGACCAATTGTCTTGGGACCGTGAGGTCTCTTAGGTTGCACTGCACGTATTTGGCATCAATCTTCGGAATACGTCAACTAAGCTGCCCGTCACTGCCTCGAATTTCCAGCCCGTCAAGTGTAAAGAGTAGAAATTTAGTTGTAAGACCGCGGCCAACTCAGTACCACGTATTGAATCAGGTTCCCGGAGGCAGAATCGCCTCCACTGGTAAATATCACATGCCGCCGTTTGCTAGCGCATGTGTCCTCGCTACGCTAAAGCAGATCGCTTCAGTTCATGGGTCGGCTTGTAAAGGCGTATGACACAGCCAATTCGCCGTCCGGTCGGCGTCTCATCAAGCTTGTGGATAAGTTATACCTTTTGAGTGAAGGAGAAGATCCACGTAGATGACCTTGTCGAGTGTGCCTCTCAAGTATGCACCAGTAACGTCCACTTCGAGGACATGCCGTTTCAGAGCCGATAGCGCCATCATGATTCTCCAGCTGACAGTCCTGGCGGTTGACGATGAGATCTCGAAGTCATCGATTCCGTACTGCAGCATGAAGCCTAACTTATAGCAACTAGCCGTGCTTTGTGCTTGTCAAGCAGTCCGTCAGCCTCTTCCTTGTCCGTTAAAATCTACTTGTTTGAGATGGGGTGGTCAGCTTCTGATGACGGTACAAAGATAAGTGACCCAGTCGCTGTAAGTCAGGCGGGCGCCGGAGGCTGAGGACTCAGCCTCTGCCTTTGATTGGCTGAAGCCCGCGCCAAAGTTCCGCCACGCCAACCTTTAGCAAGGCAGGCTTTTCACCGGGACGGCCTACGTAGCTAGATAGAGACAAGCACCAATGATATTTGTTCCCTCATCTACATGTACTACCTGTCATACAAACATGAAAGCCTCTAAGATTAAGTAGTTTTAACGTTCAAGTGCACATGTGACAATATAGACTACTCTGAAGCTTGTTATACTGGATTATAGTGTTCGGTAAACAGTCAAACAGGGGCAGGGATTGAATGAGATTGGGCAACCTCAATAGAGGGTACGTAAAGCGCGATATCGATCTTGGATATTTGACTGCAATAGCGGAATCCTAGTTGGCGCTGCAACTTCCTCCCAGATAGGGACTAGTCCACTATTGTCGCTTGATAAAGGTTGGGATCCCATAGTTTGACATGACCGCTAGAACACCATGACTCGATGAACTGACACCGCGATAGTCGTGAGGCAACCAGAGCAGGTTCTCCTCCTGGCACTTGGCCCATGAACCTTCGAGATACAGTAAGTCGTGCTGAGACAAATTCTCCTCGCTGGTTCTCCATGCGCCAACACGGAATGAGTATATATCAAAGGTGACTTGCCAGGGTGCTTGTGTAAATTTGACTAGACAACTACCGCCAGTGTGGCGTTGATTGTCGAGTTCTGTACCGTTTACCACATCCCAAAGTCGGATTGTCTCATCGTCTGATGCAGAAGCAAGCAACGTCCCATCAGGAGAGAATGATATACTTCTCACCCAATGAGTATGTCCTTTTAGTTCTTGTAGTTGTAGTCCTATTGTCAATGGACTCCAAAGTCGGATTGTCTTATCATATGATGCAGAAGCAAGCAGCTTTCCATCAAGAGAGAATGCTACACTTGTTACTACATTTGCATGGCCTTCCAACTTCTGTAGTCCTAGTCCTGTTGACGAATCCCAGAGTCGGACTGTCGTATCATGTGATGCAGAAGCAAGCAGCTTTCCATCAGGTGAGAATGCTACACTTGTCACTTGGTCAACATGTCCTTCTAATCTGTATCGTCCTAGTCCTGTTAATGAATTCCAGAGTCGGACTGTCTTATCGTCTGATGCAGAAGCAAGCATCTTTCCATCAGGTGAGAATGCTACACCTGTCACTTTATCATCGTGTCCTTCCAGTTTGTGTAGTTCTAGTCCTGTTAACGGATCCCAGAGTCGAATTGTCTTATCATATGATGTAGAAGCAAGTACTTTCCCATCAAGTGAGAATGCTACGTTAGTCACCCAAGTAGTGTGTCCTTCTAGCTTCTGTAGTTCTAGTCTTTCTGACAGATCCCATAGTCGAACTGTCTTATCATGTGATGCAGAAGCAAGCACGTTCTTATCTGGTGAGAATGCTACACTCGTCACCCAAGTAGTATGTCCTTCTAGCTTCTGTAGTTCTAGGCCTGTTGACAGATCCCAGATTCGGATTGCCTTATCACGTGATGCAGAAGCAAGCTTTCCTCCCACAGGTGAAAACACTATACTCCACACGAAGTCGGCGTGTCCTTCTAGCTTTAGAAGCTCTTGGCTCCACGTCTTTATACAAGGTGCATTTACAACAAGGTTGTCTGGTGTTTGGCTTTTAAAGCTTGTTTTTATAAGACTGTGTTCAGGGGCAAAAATCAAGGATGAAGTGTATAGCTGTAGTGGCGCGACATCCAAGATGAAACAATTCTGTAATAGGAATCTTTGTGCATCGACACCTAGGTTGAGTAACTGGGTGCTCGATTCCTTGCACAACGTCATTTTGTGAACACTTATATTGAAATGTCGCATACTTACACGCAAAGATATTGTCATAGTCCGCATCATATCAATACAGCTATGCACACATCCTAGCCAGCTCAAGTATTCAACCCAAAACGCAAATTTAGTCTTCAGAAACTTGTGTTCTGGACCATCGTCCTGGATTGTATGTTTGCTCTTTTCCAGATGGACCATCCAATACCGACAAGCGTAGGATACTTCGGCTGGAATCGCTCTATTGATGATTGATTGCTTCACTGTATCCCGACGGGTCCCAAAATGCTGCAGATTGCATGGATTCCGATGTAGATGGCGAGAAAGCAGTCTGAGACAATTTGAAGCCAACTTGTAGTGTATTTCTGCCTCTTTGACCCCAAACCATATATCCTGCTGTTTAGGATCCATCAGGAAGTCGTGAAATGAAAGGTGAAAAGGTCGTATAGGGTCAGAAACTTCTGCGGGAATATCAAGGACGGAATGAAAATAGTCCAAGACATGACGAATACTATATTCACTAAGATCTTCCGAGAATAACTTTTGAACGGAACGGATAGAGATTGGCTCGAATACTGCTATAACGGTACCAATGATAGTTTGGAAGTCGTCTTTTGCACCCTCTCGGTCTTCATCATCACGATCAGTGATGTATTGATCCAGTATTGGTTGATAGGTTGATTTAAGACCAATAACTTGACATCGTGACTTTGAGTCTAATAGGGCTTTGAGCCGATCACTAGGAGATGTCTTTTTACGTTCTTTGAGAAACCTGCACACGGTGGATGCAGAGATAAACAGTGGGACACTAAGTTGAACAAGAGCATGAAGTTCTTCTTCACCCAGCCAGCCAGGAGAAAGATGTGTTTGCTTCCACGACCATGCTGACAGCTCTGTATGATAGAACAAACGGATATCATGTTTGATACTCATTTCTGTTTCTTTTTGCAGAATGATGTCATGGTAGATGCTGGTTTCGAGGTTGCTGAACTCCTCGCGTATGGGTATCTCTGGTCTGCTCGTCACGAAAATGCGCAGCTTGTGGAGCCCATGAGAATGGTAGTGGCTGAATATTTTAATGATGGTTCGGATATCTGACTCATCCTCACACTCGTCTAACGCATCGATCACAGCAATGAGGATTGGCATTTCTGGACGGCTTTGTTGCAGTTCGAAGACTGAGCTGTAGATCAGTTCGTCAAACTGCTGTCGTAAGGATTTTGACGGAAGATCGCGGTTCCGACGTAATTTGCTTGTGACTGCTGTTCCAATGACAGGATCGCGTTGTGCAAGTTGCTTTGCAAATGTAGCGAACAGATACTTCGCGGATGATCGAGCGCCTTCGCCGCGTTTGAAGAAGAATGTTGCACCGAGGCGACCATGCTCGTTAAGTCGTTTAGCGATTGTGCGAGATATGGTGGACTTGCCGGTGCCTGCCCCGCCACTAAGCCAATAAACACAATGGCCATTGGCGTCTGTACTCCAATCTTCAATTTTCTGCAGAATCTCCACCCTTGTGTCGTCTAAGCATGTCGAGTTGCGCGCTTCAGCGTAAGAGTCAAATGCTGCATCGTCGATTGCAGGGAGACGATCAAGTTCTAACGAACTCTGGATATCATAGATCGATTGGTCGATGATCGCTAGATGGTCAAATTGACAAAGGAGGTTTTCCAAGTGTTCTTTGCATTTTCTTGCAACCTCCCGATCTTTTACCGAGAGAACACGGTCGCAATTTCTTGCTTCTTCGGCAATTCGATTTCCAAGTTTTTCACATTCGAGCTCGAACGTTGTGATCTTCTCTGCTGTCCAAAAGGCCGTGGTTGTCCGGATCAGTGCATGCGACTTGTATACTTTCAATCCTTGAGCCAAAAATGCTAGAATAAGGGTATAGAATTCAGTCAAGCCCGATTCGAAGGTTGACTTTTCTTGCCCCGTCGGGATCTCACAGAGGTACTGTGCGTAGGCTTTGAGTCGACCAATCATGTATGAGACTAGCTGAAGACCAGCGAGGAGAGATGCTACCTGCTTTTGATCTGCTACAACAATCTAGGTAGATTGGTTAGTTCTTCTATGAGATCTTTAGACATGTACAAACTAGGTCCAGCATACCTCGAGTAACGTACGTACGGCAGCCAACGGTATACCGACATGCACAGGATCAATACTGGCACCGATGTCACTAAACCTCTTGATTTTATCTAATGCAGAAAGCATCTTGTCCAATGCATCCCTCACGTTCATCTGCCGCCCTAGAAGGTTGACCGAGAGGTTCCACCTTTTCCCTTCATATTGTTCCTTGCTCTTGATGACGGTGCTTAACACTCCTTCCAAGATCTCTTCGTCAGTGCCTTGGGGGAGATGGACAAAGGGTTGCAGCCTTTGTTGATCTCCTTCCGGAAGTGCACAAAGAGCAGCATTGAAAAGGGGTGCTTGCTGGACTAGAGGATGACCGTTTAATGAACGTACGGCTGTATTTGTGGATGCTTCTGTTGTGATATAAGTGGGCACGGCAGCAGTTGTATCTTTGGGCGCTGCCAGGCTTGCATCTGTGGGCACTGTCGTAGAGGCGTCTTTGGATCTTGCTGCAATATCACCCTTCGATATTGTTCTAGTTGCATTTGACACTGCCGGTGCTGGTACAGCTCTTGGTCCCGCTGTCGCGGCATCTGTGAGCGTCGGCGTAGGATTATCGATCGAAGACAGTGGCGCCGAACTCGCCGATGCTGTTGTATCGGGCTCTACTGGGACGGATGTGCTGGATTCAACCGGTTCAGCACTGTTGGAAAGGGGTCTTGGTGATCCCGAGGCACTCTGGAGCCAGAGCGGCAAGTGGGATACAAGCCGATCACGTTTTCTGGGCGGCAAAGATTTCTTGCTCATCATGAAGTATTGTAAAGGAGCCCAATCGACGAATAGAAGACTAGTCCAACGGTTCATGGTTCATCGACAAACTTTGAGATTCAATCGATTTCGGTGCGAGCACGGGGTCGGACTCGGGTTTCGCCGTGATTTCTCCGGGCTTCGTCGTGATTTCTTTGGCCTCGGCATCAGTCGAAGTCACGTGCACTCTATTGAGGCTAACAAACCGGTGTCGTGAAGCTATATGCACACACGCTTTCCTCCTGTATCGCTGCCGCGGGATTGCTCTTCCATTGCGCTCCTTTGCCCCTCAATAGCTTCTGTGATAGTCTTAGGACGTGGGATCTTCCATCGATTTAGTTCGAACTCAGTGGCTCGTTACTATCGTGCATAGATGTCTGACCAGCACTGCGATCCCTTTGACATACTGATGTGTTGGAAGACCACTTTTACCATGTTGTCTTGTCGCATGCGTTCCAATCCTTCTTCCGATGTGCAGCTTGAGTCGCCCATACATGGAGCCGGTCAACGCTACGGCCGGTTGTGGCCTCCCGTTGGCTTTTGTGAGTATGTTGTTAACATGGATATCGAACTTAAGCTTACCGTCAATGACGGTTCCTAGGTACTCAATTCAGTGGTCCGATATTGACGGCCCGTCCGCGTAAGGTTGGGTCCATGAAATGGGTAGATGCATTTATGAGTGCTTTTCTGCCACGAATTTGATGCGCGCTGAAGCCATGGTACAGCAGATTGGCTAAGCTGTTCGCTCTGCCCACGAATGTTTCAAGCTGTTAGTTAACACCTCGGTCACTGCCGTGATGGTCTAGAGTCATCATCCGGTACGAAGTTCTCGGAATGGTCGATTTGACAAGGTGTGACAAATGCTTAGCAGTTGCTGAATGAATTCACAGACAGTCATTGCCCACCCAGAAGCTGAACAAGAGGAAGACGCAGTCATCAAGCCGGAGATTATCATGTGAGACACAGTCCGGAGTTGTTGCACGATTGTCCTTCCAGTCCTCGCGCGGAACCCTGTCACTACCCCAATTGAAAGTATCGCTCGTATACATGGCTACCCTCCACACCGTGTTCGTCCTTGTGCTGGTAAGAAGGGTCACAACATAGGGTTATAGGTAACGAGCTTGAGCTTCATGTTATCCAACTCGTTGCAAGTAAAAGGAAATTACAGTACCAACAGGACAATCGGAGTGCGGGGTAACGGCGGAAAAATTACAATTTCTGATTTCAATTGGCGGAAAGATATGAGCCATTGACGTATCGAGCACTAGTTTCTTGGCGCATATGCAAACCAATTGAAGATGTCTGACTTTTTCCATAACTTAGCTTACTGTCGTAAATTATTCACTACAATGGTCAGGAGTCCCAGTTGTTATGCCCCAGATGGGGCAGACATGACAACCGTTGCAGGCTTGATTTACAGCTCATGCAATGCCACCGCTGCTAACAGCCATTGTTGTGCGGCAAGCGACACGTGCATCGACAATGGCTTCTGCTTTGGAACCGGGAACAATTGGGGCATGCGCCTGTACCGCGGAGGATGCACTGATGTCAGTTGGGGCTCGTCTGCGTGTCCCCAGCGTTGTCAAGATGGTAAGTACACCTTACTAGACCATTTGAAGCCCAAGCTGATGTCCAATCGCTCCGAAGTGGGGACAAATGGTCCGGCAGGAATTACGCTTGCAGAGAATCTAGCCGTGGGCCTTTTCTGCTGCACAAACGGAGACAACAAACTTCTAAATGGTTCTACCTGCTTTTATCCCACTCGAGGATCTAGTCAGCCTTTTGCATTATCTGGAGGGAAAATCATCCATGATCGGTCAAATGGAGCAATTGTCAACGACGAAACTCAAACGACAACAACGAGTAGTGGGCCTGTGACACAAACAGTCTTACAGACTGTAACACAAAGCGCCTCGCAGAGCTCGTGTCCTTTGCCTGCAACATCACACTCTCATGAAGTGGCAGTTGGTGTTGGTGTTGGAATCCCCCTTATTATTGTTGCTTTGACAACGATCTTGTTGTTTCTATGGGAAAGGAAAAAGCGAAGATTGGCGGAAACTATGCCGGCACCCTCGATGTCGCAAGTTCACAGACACGCCATTGGCAATATGATGTACCCCGGATATGCTCATCATCAAAATCCTGAAACAGAACTGCCGTCAGACCAGGCTAGATCCGAGCTAGCCAGCACTAATACGGCGGTGGAGCTAGATAGTCGCAAGTAAGCGTGTAAATTCTCGAAACCGGGAAGGGACAAATTCGCAGCTTCGAGGTATTGATAAGCTTCCTCTTCCTTCTATCCGACATGACTTTCCCGATTCTGATGAGATATGATGTCTGTTCGCGCTGTACTTGTGCTCACTCTTAATCTATCGCTTGGAAGTCAGATTGCATTACGGTTTAGCGATTTGTCACATGAATGGACCTAGTACTCTACTTTACGCATTTGTGTATATCTGAACGATGAGCAATAAAGGCTATGTTTGTAGTCTGACGGATTGTCGTTCTTGCAAACACCGAAAGGACAACGAATGGATCTGTCGGTGATTAGAGGGATTTCTTTCACATGTCTCGCATTTTATACTGATCTCCGAATCTACTGCTACTGTATGTGGCATCAACATGTGTGGAGCAGCAAGCTACAGCATGTAGTCTCCATCTTGATATTTGCTACAATTGTCGAGAGTCTCATTTCGTCGACCATGTATTCTTTTTTTCCACAAATCGTGCATCGGAGGATTGGTTTTGGCGGGCATCAACCACCAATCTTGTATGAGAACAACCCAAATCGACCGAATAAGGTTGGGAGTGTTTGCGCTGTCACTGCTCACGACGGTTCCAGCGTAAAAGATAGATACTAAGCAGCGATGTGTAGGTACTGTGTCTCAAAGGCCGAGTAGTCGGCCTCGAGCTTGCGAAGAAGCTGATAAAGGAGTGCCTGGGCTACACTTTTGATCCAGTAAGCTGAACTTGTTTGATGCTGGGAATGAATTCTTTGAGATTCCTGGAGCAGGAGCCCCTCCGAGCCGGGAAGGTGCGAATCATTCATGAGTATGACATGGGTGGATCAATCAATTGATGCGTCAGCGCATCAATGATAGAGGAAAAACAATGAGACTTACAGTTGCATATTTAATTCTGAATTCGAACAAGGAAGATAAATACGGAGGTTAACAAAGCTGCAGTAGATACAATACCGCAGCACATCACATAACATCGTTCCGTATGCAGGTTTCTGCTCCTTGCTTTACCAGTACTACCGCAGACAGCGATCGCCCGTTCGGGAAGATTCTAAAAATTCTTCGTACTCTCTTACATTAGGGCTGTAAGTGCTGTTGAGGCTGCGTTTGCCTTCAGGTAGTCGTGATAATCAAGAGGGACCGGTCTCTTGACGTTGATTTTCATACATCCATTAGCTGCATGCCACTTGTCTCGTACTAGACCCGCAACGGACTTTAAGGCACCCTTGTCGAGAAAAAAGGTGCGGTCGTAGAGGCAACCCCAATCGGCAGATATCCAGAGAACTTTCTATATGGTACAAGTACCCCAAACGGGTGAACGCCATCATCCGTTTTCAACACTTTCAGCTCAACAAGAACCATGCCCGGAATGAACAAGAACATCATTATCACGGGTTACGCAGGCATGTCCTGTCCCATGCTGGCCAAGACCTCGCTCAACGATGGCTTTAATCTCATTATAACAGACCTGGCGCAACAGCAGGTCCCTGAGGGTATATCGCGTCCCGAAAATGCAAAGTGCCTGACAGGTGATATATGCGAACAGTCCTTTTATCAAAAGCTGCTGGATACGGTGCGACCCTTATATGCAGTCTTCATCTTCCACGGCATCATGTCTGCCGGATCGGAAGCGAGCTTTGCTTTGATAAGTAGTGAAGCCCGCCCTTGCAACTGTCGCGTGATATCTGACATGTGGACGACAGTCGATGAAGGTCAATGTTGAAAGTGTGCGAAACTTCCTTCTGCATATAAGACAATTCAATCCTGGCACCCGTGTAGTCTACTCTAGTTTCAAGCAGTGTACGAGCAGCCACTACCCAAGGTCATCACAGACGCAACGACACCTACGCCCGGAGGCGCATACGGAGCGCACAAATCGTCGACCGAGATCATCATCAACGACATGCACCGAAAAGACCACCTTGATGTGTTCACCGTCCGCGTCCCGGCCCGGGGCGCCCAACAATGCAACGCCATCCTTTCTGTCCGGCATGGATTTTGAGCCGATGCGGGGTCAAGAATGTGTGCTTCCCTTGGCTGACCGATCCTACCAAACCTATATCTGCTCCCCGAGTAGTACTATTAAGCGAAGCGCTACCCAAGCATTAATGCCACGTCTGCTTTCCGGCATATCGGCGACGATTCAGCAAATGGTAGATGCTCTGGCGAAGTATGGTGGCAAAGATAAGCTCAAGTCGTGAAGGAAATAGACAAATCCTGAATATAAGCGAATCTTGAGAAGTTGGCCCGAGGACTTTGACCCTTCGACACAGGACAAGCTTGGGCTGAGTAGGAACACAAGTGTAGATGTCTTGGTGCTTGACCTAGACTTTGAGTGGAAGAGACAAGCTTTCGGAGAATAATCTTGGTCATGACCCCAATTGACAATCGCCATGTCTTCACCGCTTTCCTCTTCAATCGTAGAAACGTAGCGCATGAATGACTCATTTCCGGTAGCGTCAAGGCAACGAAGGTGTTTTTTTTTTTTTGAGCTCGCTTGGCCAAAGTTTATTCGAAGTTAAAGACTTTACTTTCGTCAGAACTCGGAACTGTTCCGTGTCACATGGACGATCTGACCACGTCGGCGAGAAATGCCTTGCACCGCTCTCATTCACCAGTGCTTCTCCGCCTCTTTCTTCGTCGCAAGCTCGACCGTCACCTGCCAACAATGGCTTTTTACCTCTCCCCTGCGACCGCGTCCGATATACCAAATTTGGTCGAGGTAGCCCTAGCAGCCTTCGAAAATGATCCCATACTCTCCTTTGCGAAGCAGGACTGCGCTTTATCGGACCTCCACGATCGTGATGTAGGCACTTACCATCTCGCATTCTCCGACAACGATGAACACCAACATTTTACTAAGATCACCGATGCTGCGACAGGGTGGGTTCCAGCTTCAACGACGCATCGAAATAAGACTGATGCATCAAAGAAAGCTCGTCTCGTTCTGCAGATGGCGCTCTCCAGCCCCTGCAGCGACCTCAGCACCAAGCGCTATGAAGAGACCAGTCGAAATAGCCGTTAGTGGTCTCAATTCAGCACTCTGGAGCAAATTTAGAGGAGACTTGATCGCGAAGCGCAAAATCTATTTTGGTAGCGCGAAGCAATACTGTACGCATTTCTCATCTGACCTACAAGACCATCAGACTTACGCTGAACAGTCATTCACGTACTGGTAACTCATCCGTTGTATCAGCGAAGGGGACTTGTTACACGGCCTCTCTATTTCGGATTGCTCGCTCGACTTACCTCCACGACGCCTGTGCTCCGGGTAAGTGAACGTGAGTCTGAGCCCTGAAAGCATATCAGTTTCTGCACTCATCGACAGTTTTATGGTTGTACGGACGGATATGAGGCTGCGTGAGCAAACGTTTTTCAACGATCAGTCGTTCTTCCAAAGTTTGCATGACTCTTCGCCGCGCCTCTGCATCCTCGTCTAACCAAGCTCGTGGCTTATTATTCAACGCGACTTTGGGAACCACAGTGGGACTGATTTGCCACATACTGCCAGCTACGATCTTTCCTAAAGACTGCTCAGTCACTTTGAGCCAGAATGATTGCGGGTCTTCCACCATCATCGCTTGATAAAATCTGGCGTTCATCTCGCGCTGTGCCGCAGTGTTTGGACCCATAGCATAATCTCTGATGATGACGTTCTCGTCAGAAAGCCCACCGATGGTACTGATCATCCTGGGTATATCTTCTGGCTTTGCTCGAGAGAGCAGAAACGGTTTCATGACTTGATTTCAGAGCGAAATGATTTTGACACTGGCGATGATGAAATTTGACCATGTGGTGGGCATGAATTAGCAGAACATCGGTGCTCGCGCCAAGCAAGGGCACCATCGGGTGCAACCGGCTCAGTCAATCAGCTTGATGATCAATTGCGTCATTAGTTTGCCTTGAAGTTGTGCATCGACCCCATGCTTTGGTCTTCCCAAAGGCTCAAGTGCAACTTGAAGTTCAGATTGCTGGCTAGCTGGTTCGTTGATACTGCAGTCAGCTGCCGCATTCGGTTAAGTCATTCCGGGGACTGGTACGCCACCACTGATCCATTGGCTCACGTTTCGACACTTGCGTCCTGCTGTTAGTATCGCGTTTCGATCGCAGCTGTAAACCCAGAACAGCAATGGGCCTCATGTGGGGAGCTCGTCCGGTTTCAGCAACTGGTATTAGCCAGTGACTAGCCAGTGACATGACCCATACCAAGTGTCGGGATCAATGCCAGACGGGGAAGCACTTTCACACGATGATTGACGTTTTAGACACAACACGAGACATGAACCTCAGTTACTCGATCATACTACCTATACCATGCGGTGCAACTACATGAATGCTAAGCTCACAGGCAGGCATATTTGTTGGGCTTGTCTTTCATCAGCTTCCTTGCTTGCAATGCTTATCGTTCATTTCGGGTTTGTTGTATCGGCCAGTCTAGTGCATAGTAGCCTCGAGTTGGGTGTTTGAGTTTGAGTGATATCCGTGGTCGGAATGAATGCTGACCATGTGTCGAATGGGGGTGAGCCGCTCGTGACTGCTGGAACTCGTTGTACGAAGACTGTGAAGCGGCAAACGACCAGTGTCATTCAGTGCATGATCTTGGTTGCGAATGCGCTGTTGATTTGTCCTTCGCCTGTTGATCCATTCGTAGAGCCCAGGTATACAAGCAATAGCTAAGGCTTGCCTCGTTGTCAGCAATGCGAGATAAGATCTAAGACTGAGCTTCTCACCAACGCCAGCTTCAATCAAAGACCAGATCAACAAGCTAGTAGTGTCCAGAACTTTTATTGTGGGAAGTTCGAGCTGAGTGATTCTGATTGTCGCGGTGGCGATACAAACAAGGCTAGACAGAAAAGAATGCAAAGACCAATCTTGCGCTTCACGGAAATTGTCGTAAAGTGGATTAAACGAAGAGGGAGAAGCATGACTATTGGTCAGGATCTGTTTGCCACGGCTTCATGTTCTACTCACTTAATACGTCAGTTCCAACATCGAATGAGTAGCCCACCCATAGGCTGATCCGTACACCACGAAAGTCGATTTGTCTTACACAACGTCCCACCAGGAAAAGGTTACGCGGATTGCTCTCGCAAGCCAGAATGCAAGAGAGAACGGCTCCGATCGATGAATGACTATAAAGATGTGTCAGAAGACCTTCACGAATGTGATAGATACCGCTCCCGAGAAATCGTACTAAGGCCGTCACGGCTACAGCCATTCGCCATTGCCACAGAAATATTTTCATTGATCTGTCCATGAGTTGCCTATACAGCGACAGCAGAGCCGCTTTGGCACTCCACAGAACACTCCAGTGAATCAGTGTTGCAACCTCAATCAGAACAAGGAAAGTCTTCAGATCGGCGACAAGCTGTTCAATACCGCCTCTCGGAGAGTCGATCCGGAAGATGACCGAGACGGTGATGCCGCAGACAGTGGCCATGATGACAAAGAGTGTGAAAGCGCAGATCAGCCAGAAGTCGTTGCAGCGCATTGTTCTACCACCTAAAGCAGGGACAAGGAGACGAACAATCGCAATAGCGCTGGGCACTGCTGAAGTGACCGCGATTATCACGCAAAGGGGATGTAGAGGTAGGCTTTTCGATGCCATGTCTCTGATGCAACTGTGATTCGAGTGGCAAGGATGAAACCGCGAACAAGGATTGTGCGTGCGATTCGCAGTGACGACGAGGAACGACCGCGTTGTGTGTCAGGGGAACAGAAGGAGTGGACTCGTTCAAGAATAGGATGTTGCAAGTGAGAAGTTTTTGAAGATTCGTGGTTGATGTGCGCAGTCGATCGCCACCAAAGGGCGCATTACTAGATGAAGGCATTGGTTGTACAAAACAGTGACACAAAACAGTAACACAGGACCGTGATACAAAACAAAAGCACAGAGATAATTACACAAAGCAAGCTTTACCAAGTGAAAACACAAAATAAAGCGTCTCAGTCCTTGACACGAGGAATGCCCAGGTGAAATAAGATGCATATCAGCATCCGATTGTCCTCATCACAGCGTTGGATTAAGACCATGGCCTGTACCGACGACTGCTGTTTGGACAGAGATGCCTATTCAAGCTACGCACTTCGTCGGACCTATTATTGAGATGCGACAACACACAATATATCCCTTCCTCGCTGCACCCTCCTACATCTGTATCATCAAGCCACGAAACAGGGACGGTCGTTGGTCCCACTCATTGTGATTAACTTCGACCGCGATAGATCCAGTGTCGAACTCACACGATTATCCTGTCACTTATGGTCATTATATTGACACGAGCAGCGACATTATCAAAGATATTTACAACAACCGCACACAGTAACAACCGGTGCGGGCTTCCTTCACCCTCGCAAAGGCTCAAGTCAATCGTCAACTGATTGCCATGCCAGCCCCACAAAATCTTCCAATCAGCACTTTGATTGCTCCAAGTGTCCCTGAATCCACTGGGCTTAGCCTCAAACTTGAGACTTTACATGACGGAAAGCCAGATAACATAAATTCCCTATTGCACTTGTGTAAAGAAGTAGGCATTGCGGAGGACGGCAGCGGCAGTCTCGGAAACTCGAATGACGTCAATTGCTTGGTTTCTGTAGGGTGCGGGATGCAGAAACCAACACCACTGGGTAGTGACGGGACGATTATTGGGCAATCTGCCATCAATATGGGAGAAAAAGATGTCACTGTGGAGAACTTTTCTAGATTTCTGACCTCACTAGCAGATTCCGGTAGATACTATAAGCTTGGGAGCGCTAGTGTCGCAAACGTGACATTCGACGGTCCTGATATGAGGGACCAGATCGTTGAGATCACTGACAATTATATTCACAACCTCGAGACACAGCATCAACTTTCAGATTGCAGTCCGCAGATGAAGGATCGACTACGTGAGTGGCCTTTCTACATCTTGGAAATTGACATTCGCAGCCATTGGTTCGATTCATCGAGCCCTCATGCTGACATCAACTAGCGGTACAACCAGAGATCCAAGCCAGCTTTATCGAGCTCCCAAACCTCAGAATCGCGCAAAGAGCAACTTACGATGCCGAAGAAGAGCTGATTGGGTGCCTCGAAGGTACTAGAATTCATCTACTACGCCGTATTGCCTGGTGGGGCGACCTTGTAGACAGCAAACGAATTTACTGGCTGTGTGGGAAAGCTGGCACTGGCAAATCGACTTTGGCCTATACTGTGGCTGACAAGCTCAACGAGCAAAGACGCCCCGGAGGAAAATTCTTTCCCAAGCGCGGAGAACACGATCGTGGGCATGCAAAACGACTCTTCCCGACCATCGCTGGACAATTGGCCCGTCAAATACCGGGGTTTGGCGATTCAGTCGCTCATGCGCCAAGATCCGAGCCCGACCTCTGTGAGAAGAACCTGCGGAAACGGTTCGAATGGCTACTCGAGAGACCGCTTGCTCGGGCTGTCAAGATTCAGACGACATTCATATCGTCCTTGGTCATCGTCATCGATGCATTAGATGAATGTGAGCCTCAAAATGACGTGCAGAAAATCCTCGGCCATCTTGCTCGACTGGAACAAGTACGCATATTCGTGACTAGCCGACCAGAGCTCCCTGTTCAACTTGGATTCGGGAGCTTCAACGACAAGCTGCATCAGGACGTCTTATTGAAGCAAGCGCAATCAATGAGTATACAGCAATATCTAATCACTTATTTGACTCACAACTTTCGTCTGATTAGAGACGAGAATGCACGACCGTCTATCTCCAATGTGCTTCCACTTACATGGCCTGGAGAAGCCACCATCAGATTGTTGGCGGAGCGCGCAGAGCCTCTGTTCATCTATGCTGCCACTGTGTGCCGCTGGGTCCGTGGCGACTATCCAGAATCAAAGCTGGACTGCGTTTTGCAGCTTGCGAGCAAGAAACAATCATTAACTGGTATGGACGAACTTTATGATCCTATCATAAGTCAAATGATCAATTTTCTCAAGCACTGCGGTCTGAAACACAATGCAGCCATGTCGAGGTTCCGACTGCTTATAGGCTCAATTGTGCTTCTCGCAGACCCTCTCTTCACCATAGCCCTCAGCTCTCTTTTGAAAATGCCGTTTGAGGATATTCGCCAGGTACTGCTGCGTCTTCAAGCTTTACTTCATGTTCCGGACGATCATTCGTTGCCCGTCCGACTGTTGCACTTGTCTTTCCGGGATTTCCTTATCAATGCTAAAGCGAGCCCGTTTTACGTTGAGACAACTGAAGTTGTTATTTTCAACTTCGGGAGAAATCGTTCGATCGTGGGTTGTCGAAACAGGCGAAGAAGTCAAGAGTCTGCGCGGGCACCAAGGCCAGATTAACGCCCTAGCCTTCTCTTCCGATCGGTCTACCTTGGCCACTGCCTCGGTGGATTGCTCTGTACGACTTTGGGAACTTCCTCGAGGCAAAACGATATGGAAGTTTGAACATGCCTCTATTGTGAACTCAGTCGCTATATCGGCCGACGGGAGGATCATTGCGTCGGCGTCAAATGATCATACCATTCGACTATGGAACTTCGAGACAGGCAATCAAATGTCTGACTTCTCTACTATGAATCTTGTTAAAAAGCTCATATTCGATCCGATGGCTAATAGTCTTTTAACAAATATTGGGGTGTTTCGAATCCAATCACACGACTCGATGCCGACAGATCATCAGATAATCGCATCGAGCCTTGAGCCTAGCGGGCAATGCATACGACTAAAAGGCGAGGATGTATTGTGGCTGCCTCACGAATACCAAGGGACGTGTTCAATAGCATACGGAAGGATGCTGATCATTGGTCAAGCCTCCGGAGCTGTCTCTTTCGTCCGGGTGAATAAGTCTTGGATCAAGTCGCATTCTGGAGAATGACGGTCGCCTTCGCGAATTCATTCCGACGCCTTACTTCGTTGTCAAATTTCATGAGTATCAGTGCTGCAAACTGCATGCGCGTGACTCCTGAACCTCGGCTTCTGATACAGAACAAGTCTCAAGCATACTGTAACGCACGCCATAGGCACAACAATGCTATGTGATAAGGCTCGCAGTATTGGCAGCGAGACATCGTCTTATTTGCGACAAGTGATCCACCATGGTCCGAATATGGAGATTCATACATACATCAAAGCTGTCGTTAGTCTATGCCTCATCATTATCATAGTTCATGTGTTCCCTTGGACCACCACCACCTTTTCTTCCTCAGAAGTACTCTACCCGCTTCCAATCCAGGCGTAGAGAACTTTCCATAGGCGGGTGAAGACTTGGCTATAGACCAAGCGCCATCCATAGGTGGCTTGCTTGGAGTCTCGACCTGCTGCGAGCTTCGATTGGGGCCCGACCCACGTGCAAATTTGGTGGACGCCTTGATCGTTGACGTAGATCGTGCAGGCTTGCTGGATGCGCTGGTTGTCTCTGAGTCTCTCAAGACGGAATGCTTTAGCTTCTCCCTCTCAACGAAGACTTTGCTTTTCGTTTCCGGAGTCTTCCGTCGGAGCCACGTGTCTCGGAGAATTGCCTTTTCTGGCTTAGGCAATCCCAGCAACTCAGTGTTCGCGACATTCTCGGAGATGGCAGCTGCACTTGTCGCTGACCATGCTATCCTGTCGAATGTCTCAACTGGGCTTGACCCTTTAGAGCTGGAAGAAGCATTACTGCCGTCCATTTCGCATATCTCGATTTCAGTACTTCCTCCCTTCTCCTTACTCCATGACCACGCGGCATTTATGGAGGATTTGATCGGCGATTCTATTTCGTCTTCCTCGAGTTCTTCCTCCTCGATGTGAGACTGATGCAATTTTTGCGGCGTGAGAGTTGTTGGTCGATTAGCCTCGACCAGTGCCTTCGGCATCCCTTTGTGTGACAAGCTTTCACGACGCTCAAAGTTGGCCAAGGATCCCCGTCTTGGTATGCTGGCTGATCTCGAGTTGTAAAAGGCATTATCGTCTATCGAAGCAAAGCGTGATCGTGACATGCCATCGAACAAAGTCTCGCCACCGATGGAACCATGCACATTGTTAAGTCGGAGATCGTACAAGGTATCTCCGCTAATAGAGCCATATGTCTCGCGACGGTCGTTTTGAAAGTTGCAGGCGACGGCAGCGCCATCTTGCGAATTGATCACCCTTCCGACTTTGTTCGATTGTAGCCTGACGACAAGTTGGTTCCGCACAACTTCCGCCTTTCGATTCGGTATGGCGTACCTGCCACGTCCACTTTGCAGCTCAAGGAAAGCGGCAATTTGGCTTTCAAGCAAAAAGACTTTCACACAGCTATCGACCGCTACTCCGAAGCTCTGATTGCTTTTGTCGGCGAGGATGCCGATCTCAAGTGTACCATCTATCGAAACCGCGCGGCCGCACATTTACATCTGGGCCATTACGAACTTGTCATCGCCGATGCCGACGCTTCGTTGATCTTGGGAGAATCACTGCCCAGAGAAGCCCTGAGCTGCAACATCAAAGCTCATTGTCGAGCCGGCCGGGGCTACTATAAGCTTGGCAGATTTCTAAACGCAAAGGAACATTTTCAAAAAGCGCTTGCCCTAGATCCTCGCCACAAAGAAAGTCTTGCTGAGTGCCGACGTACTGCAAAGCGGCTTGAGGAGCAGACTTCTGGCGACTTCGACTACGATGCCATGAACGATTCGTGTTCCGCAAGCCACACAAGGTTGGACTACGCCTCTTTCGTCACCAGAACAAGAGTCGCATCAACAGAAGATCGTGGCAGGGGCTTGTTCACCACCGAGGATCTGAAAGTCGAACAAGTCATCATGGTGGAGAAAGCTTTCACCGCCGCATTCAAAGGCGACGGCAACGGTAAGGGTGAAATGAGCATTCTGTTCAATTCCAACACGAATCGCATGTCAACAGGTACACATACTTAACGCCTATATTGTACCATTGACAAGCTGATGCACAATCCGAGCGAGGCTGCTCGCTTGCTGGACCTTCACTCTGGTTATTCACAAGCTGTAGTCCATGGAGTCATCGATGGGAAAGTCCTGCTCGATACATTCCGTGTCCAATCCATCAGCGAACTCAACGGATTTGGATGCCCTGATGTTTCGTCTTTCGACTCCGAGTCTAATGGCAACCCAGACCATGCTACCTGCAGCACGGGCATATGGCTTCAAGCCTCGTATTGCAACCATTCTTGCATGCCAAATCCCAGCCGTAGCTTCATTGGTGACATGATGATTGTTCGAGCCTGTCGCGACCTGCCAGCGGGTAGCGAGATTCTCCTTGGTTACTGTTCACCAAGCCATACCTTCAAGGAACGCCAGGAGAAACTCGAATTTTATGGCTTTGTGTGTCAATGCCCACTCTGCGCCGTCGAGACTACAGTCCATGCTGCTGTCATCAATGAACGCATACGTCTCGCCGAGGAAGCCAACAAGCTTCTTAAGGCCAACCTACGCGAGGCCAGCTCCAGCACATTCCCAGCCCCGCATTCACAGCAACACTGCGAGACGGATTTCACAGATCTTCGACCCTTTGGAAACGCCTCTCAAGATACACATGGTTGCTTTACCCAGTCAGACTCTCCAGGTCGATCTTCCACGTCTTGGCCTGTCATTCCTGTTGAACGAAGCATCAACCAAGATCCATTGCCATCAATTCCGAGGCATGTTCATTGATGCATGCCAACGCGTAGGTACACTTACTGGCCTGGATTCCAAGCTTGTTCTCAGAGACAGTCCAGGTAGCAATCGGACAGTGTTGATCCCAAGCGGCCCTCCAATCTGGAAAAGGATTGCCGAGCACATCCGTATTACTATCGCATATAGATCGGAAAGAATCCATCCCTTCCAGATCGATAGACAGCTTAGGCGACTGGCGGACGATGGCACACTGCAGAGCAAGCTTGCTCTATGCTGTCTTCATGCTATTACATCGCATTGTCTTCCCGACAATCTTACCGATGCAACTGGTACTGAGAGAGCGTTGGACATCCTTGAGTCTGCCGCAGTTAGATCGTTCCAAAGTCCTTCAGAGCTCAACATTGATACTCTCACTAACATTGCAAAGCTTGCGTCTATATGGAACTTTTGTCCGCAACATGAGCGGCTAATGTAACAAGTGCAGTGGAGTGACAGCCTAAGTTTCTTGACTCAGGCCGACGATCTCTACTTTGCTGTGAATGCACTAATGATTCAGGCACGGTTCACAAAGTTTTGTACCCCGACGCACCACGAGTGCCTGAATCTCTCGACCACACAAATCAGGCTCTGTTGAACTGGGCCTTCATTAGGAACACGACGTTCAAATTGGTGGGGTCGGGAGCTGAGCACCATGTCTACAGTTGCAGAGATAGCATCGTTGATACTGCTCGTCTAGGTTTGGTCTATTCTACAGTAAAGTAAGTTTTGGATCGAATCTAAACGCTGCAAATCCCGATCTTAACTACGCTTGCATCGCATCTATGAGGTCTTTTGACCACTTTTGCACCAACGAAAGGGCCGAATCTAGATTTCGACTCGGCACTTCTTCAGTATGATAAAGGAGTTCTTGCATTGCATAGCGCATTGCTAGCAGAATATTAGTGCCGTCTACATTCAAATTTTGGTAGCTTTTCCGGTAGAATTAGCGAGTTCGAGATCACAATATTTTTAGCTACTTTAGCGTATTCGAAGACTGTGGATCAACAGGCTCTACAAGTGTTAGTAACGTTCGCTAGCATTCTTCAAATTGGTACGATTATTCCATCGTCAATTTCCGAATTCGATTTGCAGCAGGGACGAGAAGCCGACAAGGAACGCATTTTGAGTATACTCAGGTCTGCATACACTTCCTTCGAAGCTTCTGAGGAGTCCAGGCTGCCTGCAGAAGAAGGCGAGTCATACGATGAGGCAACGGAGAGACGACGAGACTTATTCGAGCGGCGAATTCAGACCACAGCAAATCGGATCGCCAATGACCTGATAGCTCAATGGCCTTATGAGGCCCCGACAACGCCAACTGGCAGGAACTATACGAAATACGTTCGTGTCTCCGATGCTATGATCACCATTCTGGCTATCTTCTAAAGCTGGTACAACAATCGGCTTTTCCTATTAATACCTCCAACAAGTCGAAGAAGGGCTGCGCAGAATTCTTGTGTCACCATCAACTCTGCCAAACCCAATCCTTTCTAAAGCCGACAGCTCACTAGGAGCCTTTGCTAGACCTAGTGCATTTATTTCCGAAAAGCACTTGTTTAGCTATGGCTCACCTCAGTTGTTAGTGCAGCCTTCAAATGTACTGACTGATCTGGTACAGTTGCACACTGGTCATAATACTAATGCTCGCAGTGGACGCCTACTATCGCTGATTGACAATCTGGATCATACGGCTCATGTTATGTATGTCAAGAATTACGTCCACGAACTTCGAGAGAGTCTCGAACATTTCTAAGATTAGACACACTTAGTCGGGCTATGAATTACTAGAAGTGAACTTTTCGAGCGCTTGCAGTTGAACTTGATTCAACGTCAGAAGCATGCGAATGCGGTCTACTTCTAATTGGCGCAAGCAATTAATCCTAATAAGACTAGATCTTACCAGTTATTCGACTCTTACTAAAAGCCTTGGACCTCTTCTATGCTGTTCCTTTAATAGCTACATCGTGAGCAGTAGGCTAGGCTCTCTCCTAGCTAGAAGCAGGCAATCGCTTAATATAACAATGCTCTTGTTATGCTATAATAAGCCAGACATCTTGTTGCTGTCTAGAACAGAAAAGCAGATCTTGTTAAGGAATTGCAAAATATAAGCTATAAAAATTGGGATCCTATGGACCATCTGGAATCCTTACTTATAGAAGTCGAAAGCAGCATTATTATCTGTTAGGTATAAGAGTGCATTGTAAAGCAGATGAGGAACCCACTTCAACGTCAAAACTCTCTAATGCAATTGAACATAGAAGAAGACAAATCTTCTGTTATTGTACCTATAGTAGCTATAGCTCTCGTAAACAGTGAACGGCTTATACGGATAGTCGTTGCTAAACCCCAATCGAAACAGATGCTGCAGATGTTAACATCGAAGGTTGCAGGTTTGTGCAACTATTGGATCTTCTATATGCCTTTCTCAAGATCTCTCATACTTAACTCCGATGAAGCATACAAGATTGACGCCATCTACCGCGAATGCATAAAGGAGGGTGGAATATTGCTTATCTAATCTGAACATATACTGTCGTTTCAGTTAATAGATGTCGAATCTATGGTCAACAGTCGCGAAGAGCTTGGAAAGCAATTGCTGGGAACACAGCATTTCTTCAACAAATGCTTTCGAGATATCGTAGACGAGAGTGACGAGAACTTCAGCGTCAAGTTTGGGCTAGTCTACACTATGGGCCAGCAAAACTCCGTTGAGCTAGGCCCAGAACGATGGGCTCTCATTTAGCAGATTCTTAGACATCTTGTGGCCTTCGTATCAGATATCGCTGCGGATCTGTTGTCTTCTATTGAAGTCGAACACTCTGCTGCTAGTTAGTTTCCTCGGATTCGGATACTTCGTTAAGATGCACAATAAGATCTGCTTGTACAATTAGCTAAGAAGATCTGTAGCAACAGTATGCCAAACTTATCCATTACATGCCAATATGGACCCGTCAGAAAGGCGATCCTGTAGTACATTATCGAGCCAAATCCTTCGGACAAGACAATTGTCCTAGTTGAATCTAGTAGCAACTTCTGGACCGAATCAACTGAGAACCCACTGCTCTTAATTAAAGGATTGATTGCGGGAGGTGTCTTGGGGTTTGTCTTTAGCCAGAAGCGGTGGCGTGTCAATTACGGGCTGGATCCATCCCGAAAGCCACCAATAAGGCTTGCTCTGCCATTTCGTGCCAAGGACAGCCCAACACCTCGATCGGAATTTACAGTCGTTTTCAGGTCAATCGAGCCATCCCTCGGCTTGGCGAAATTTTCGAAAACTCACGTCACCAAATTTTGGTAGGGGCACCTTTTTGGGGTTTCTATGGCTTTAGATAGTTATTTACTTTATTACTATAGTCGTAAAGCTAAAAAATAAGTTAATATCATCTATATCGTTCTTTTTAAAGCGTTTTTAATATGATGCTAGCTTACTAGCTTAAAAATAAGATAATAGAATGCATTCAAAGATTAATAGAAGTTAATATTAATAAT
Organism: Myriangium duriaei CBS 260.36; assembly: GCA_010093895.1. NCBI lineage: Eukaryota > Fungi > Ascomycota > Dothideomycetes > Myriangiales > Myriangiaceae > Myriangium > Myriangium duriaei. The sequence goes on from ML996090.1 coordinate 49,207, forward strand.
AAAGCAATCTTTTGTACTATGAAGGTTGTACAGTTAATAATTGCTTACATTCGACATTCTTTAAAGTTTCTTAAATGTCTTTATCTTTCTAAGAATATATAGTTAAAGTATATATATGCTAAAGTAATGCTATTAATTAAAGATGATATATTAATATATATAAAAAATAATCCAATTACTTATTTCAACAAGCTAATAGACTAATTGCTTAATGTTTATAATTTTGAAGTTAGTATAGTTACTATATAGTAAGCTTTTAATTGTTGTAGATGAAATCATAAGATAGTTAAGAAAGCTGCTATTAAATGCAATATAGTCTTATATAAAGCATAGGTTACTTAAGCTTAAAAATAGCCAATTAATAAGCTAGTCTTTATTAACAAGTTAGCATTATCTGAATATACTAAATAGTGCAAATATGGTTAGTCGTAGTAAAGAGTCGAATATATTAATTATTGACTAACTAAGCGTTTAAAAAAATAGAATATTCTTCTTATATTAACATTAAATAGCATTCTTTTTAGAATGTTAATTTATTATAGTTCTATTATAGTTAAGTTGTTTAAAAATTAGATTAAGCATAATATGTTTCTTTAGCTAGATAAAAGCTTAATCTTTATTATAGACAACATATTAATATATCGAAATGCAGAGCTAAAAGAACTAATATTAGATACTAGCTATTATTTTAAATACCTACTTTCTTATTTATTAGATTTTAATCTAATAGAAGAATACTTTTTAACCTTAAAGACATAGATTAGATAATATTATAAGCTAATCTTTTACTTTAGTAACTTTAGCAAGTTTCTTAAATATATAGTATTGCAAGAAGACAATCGTTTAATAAAAGATCAATTTAAAGACTATAGTTACTCTATAATAGATAAATAGATATATAAAAGACTTATTAACTTCGTTGTCACTACTAGTAGTAAAGTAGTTATTAAGAAAGAAGTTGTTAAATAATAGAAGTTAAGTAAAAAAATTTTATTTCTATTGTTTAACAACCTTTTATATTAACTACTATTATACTATAATCACAGTAACGAGATTAATAAATATATTATATTGCTATATTAGTTAAATATTAACTCTTATTCCTTTTAACATTTTATATATCCTTCTAATTACTTATCTTTTGTTTAATTCATACAAAATGGCTGATTTTAAAGCTTCATTCGATATGTTAACATTTCTTATCTATCTAGCAAATACTATTGATTATATAGTCTTAATCTACTAATCTTTTCTTTATTTTATTTAAATCTTCTGTTATATTAGCATTCTATTATTATTGCCGAAGATAATCAAAGAACTAATAAAAGATCTTATAAAGGCTTAAGTCTAAGTTAATAGATAATAAACAGAGGTCTAGAGACCTTTGTCAATGCTTATTAGTTCAATTCTATTATAATAGAAAGGCTAGAGGTTAAGGTTAGTAGACTTATAGTAAAAGACTGATAAACAACTACTATAGTATTAATAGCAATGATATTGTTGTTATTTGCTAGCTAATAATAAATTGTACTGTTTTATTGTTCTTTCTGCTTTTATTCCTGCCTAATTTTAAATAAAGCTATCATAGTAGTTTATTAATATTTATATTATCTTCATCACGTTTGTATATAATAGCCTATACAAGCAACATATTAGAGTCGATAGAATAATGATCTTTAAGTCGATTGTTATTACTATATATAAAGTAGTAGAACTCTTCTTTATTCTAACATTGAGTATTGTAGCAGCATTATTTATATCTTAAGACATCGATAAGATCGTCTTAGACTAGATCATTCATTTTTGTTTTTGCTATAGAGTCTAATTAGATCATTATAATATAATAACAAGTATTAGTTGATAAAGTCAATAGCAACGCTTTAATATACAAAGTTGTAACTTCTTTATCTGAAGACTAACGAAAGATAGATAATTAACTATAATTTAAACTAGATTTCTTTATTGTTATAATAGCTTTAAGTAAAAGACAATTCTAATTATTAACAAGCTACTCGTTATATTGTTTGATAACTTCTTCTATATCTCTATTATCATATATTGTCGATTCGAACTTTTTAGCCTTCTTATAACTATTAAAACTAGTTTCGAGTTAAAGTAAAGTACAATTAAATTGTTCTTTATATAGATGACGCTATATACGATTGTTCGATTCAATAATAAGCAATTAATAGATAAGTAAAAAAAGATTTTTAACAATTTGAATGGTAACTAACTGTTTCTTATATACTATCTTCATCTTTATTATTACTTTCATTGGCATTAATATAGATTAAACTATTAATAGCAATAATAAAACTATATCTAATAATTGCTCGATTTTAGGTTAAATTTGAACTAAAGTAGACATCTTCTACGTTGATAAAGAATCTAGCAATATATTAAATGATAACTCTTTATTGTCACTAATATTAGCATCTTTAAAACATTAAAAGTCTTTAATATTAAGCTCTTATTTATCCTTTATCATTACTAGCATTATAAAAGAAGTTAATAAAGCAGTTATTGTTTATAATAGTAGTACTAACTTTATAAACAATAGACTATTTAAGTTAAATGTTATTGAAGCTACTTTTTAAATATTAGATTAAAGATATTGTTCTTTACACTCAATAAAAGGAACAATTTGTTATTGTATTAATAATTGTAGTAATAGTACTATTAAAGCTATTAGAGCTTGTAATGCTAGACTTAATAATGCTAATAGTTGTAGAGTTAAGCATAACAAAGGCAGACTTTTATATGTATTTGACAATGGTATAGACAAAAGAGCCTTTTCCTTCTGCTATACTGGCCATACTAGCTATACTAGCTGTACTAGCAGTACTAACAATGCTAATAGTATTAGCTTATTTAGATGACATAGAAGACAACGAACTCGATTCGATATGCATGGCAATGCTAGTAGCATAATTCACCTCGATTTCAATAGTATAGACAATATTAAACGATGTATTTGGTTTCAATTTAATGACAACAAAGTCTCTATTTAACTCTAATGTCTTAGAAACCTTAAAAAGGTGCTTCTACCAAAATTTGATGACGTAAGTTTTCGAAAATTTCGCCAAGCCGAGGGGTGGCTCGATTGACCTGAAAACGACTGTAGCCATCCAGACGTTGTCATTGTTCTGACATGCCTGAGCTATTACTACGGTGGACTTAACGACTTAGAGCTTGAGCTGGCATTTGGTAGCCTCTTGAAGTCGGATGAAGCCGACATCGAATACCGGGAATGGGTTGAAGATGCTCCGAGTCTGCCCCACGCATTTCATCAGCTCGCTGGCATCAACATCAATGACCGCTCTCAATGCGCCAACGACGTCTTTCCGCATCTCAGGAAAGCGAAGCGGGCAGTGGACTACTTCTTGTCTCACATCGTGTTCCCCAAAGAGATGAAACAGTTTCCACAAAAGCTCTCCGCTTCGGGCTGGGACATTGGAAAAGTCAAGACTAATCCTACCACTGGCTTCAGTGGGACTAATGACAGCAAGCTTCTACTTCCACTAGACGTACACCACCTCGACCTCAAAGAAAAGCGACACACGAATGCTCTGGTGCTCGAGCATTTACTGCGGTCGGAAAACACTATTCAGCTTATGCAACGGAGCAGTCGTGCTACTACATCAGATGCCGAGCATCTGTTGGACTTGGTAACAAACATGGAGACAGAGGTACAAGTCATGCTTGACGTTGGTGCTTAAATCCTTGAGCTTGGCAATCTCGAAGTCGCTAAGGCCTGGTTGACTAAGCTCACCTCCGGAACAAAGGAAGCTGCAGTATTCTTCAACGACAATGACGAACTCTGCGCCGTCGATCGAAGAGGAATCGTGGAAACGCTGCAGACATCACCTTATGTAAAGCAACTAGACCGCTGCGTTATATTTCTGGACGAAGCACATACCCGGGGGACGGATCTGCAACTTCCTAGGTACTACTGTGCTGCTGTAACATTGGAGCCGAATTTGACAAAGGATCGACTTGTGCAAGGTAAGTAATGCTGCGATTGTGCCCTCTACGCTCCACTGACTTGATGTAGCCTGCATGAGGATAAGAGAGCTTGGTCGCGGGCAGTCGGTCGTATTCTGCGTTCCAGAAGAAATACAGATGAAGATTCTGCAGGACACTGAACGGGTGAATACCTCGATACAGGTCATCGACATTCTTGCTTGGGCTATTCATGAGACCAGTCTCGATCTGCACCGGAGTATACCTCTCTGGGCATACCAAGGCGTACGCTTTGAGCAGCAACAAAGAACTTGGGACCAATGCACAAATGTTACCGGCATCGAGATGACACAGACTCAAGCCGAGCAGTTCCTGGAAGACGAGTCCCGAACTATCCGGAAACGGTACTATCCGACCCCGTCGTCAGCACACCCATCCATTCCCGTAAAGCCCAACAACAACCCCACCCTGGCCGCCATCTCCACTCGCTGCGCAACCTTCGCCCACTTAGAATTCTCCAGTACTGCCCTTCAAGAAGAGCAAGAGCGTGAGCTCTCCCCCGAGATTGAGGAAGAGCGCCAAACCGAGCGTCCACCGCCTGCTGGTCCCCTAGCTCACAGCATTCACCCAGACGTGAAGCGCTTCGTCCAAACTGACGTCTTTCGTGCCAAATCTCCCGCTTTCATCTCCGCCTTCCACTCCCTCCGCGACCTCAGCCTGGCCAAGTCCTTCGACGTGCGGCAGTTCCCTGCGGATCTGCTTGCGACTCTGGACTTTGTCCACACAGTCCGCCTTTCCAGCGAGACGCTCTGCGTGGACAGGTTCCTGCGGCCGGCGCAATGGATCTTGACCAGTAGCGCGGGGAGCAGTACAGCGACAGCACCGGCTGTTCAACACATGCTGATTATCTCCCCTTATGAAGCGCAGGAGCTACTCCCGCAGATCCGTTCTGGAGAAAAAGTGACGCTGCATCTGTATGCGCCACGGCCAACGTTGGCTTACAGGCCGCTGGATGGGCTGAGACTGTGCCCGCTGCCGCCGCCGCCGAGGGCGTGGAGTGTGCCGGACAGCTTGGTTCAGCAACTGAATCTATTTGCGGGACAGCTTTATTTCTTCTCTTTCGAGGAGTAGAAGGGGATTTGTGAGATGCTGAGTCTGGCATAGCAAGAGGCAAAGGATGGGGAGGAGGTGCTGGCCGATGGGTTTGTCAAGAGAAAAGGAACTAAGGGGGAAGAGACGTGGAAGAGCAGTCCGGTGGCGTTTTTGAGGGAATACTTGACGAGCGTCAGGAGGGATACGATGGGCGTAGGGAGGACGCATTGGGGGAGAATTTTGGGTGGGGAAGTGCTGAGGGAAGAGGACTTTGGATCCCTAGTAGGCCGTGCTCACCGAATGCTTATAAAAGGTCATCCTTGACCAGCGTCTGGCAGTGGAGCCAATATTGGTGAAGTTGAAGTTTACGTAAGCTCGCTATAGCCAGTACCTGAGCATGCAAATCTCACTTCGTCGGCAGTCTCCAAACTTGTGGTTGATTTTCTATACACTGTTATTCAGAGTATCTCGACATTATCGAGCTTGACTCTGCTGTTGTCTTCGTGTTGTCATAGCAATACCCTGAGGCATTTCTGGCTCCCTGATGAAAAAAGGATGCACAGCCGACCACAAGCGTGTATGCACAACCACAACCTGTGCACACATGCGATTTTGCTGCACAACCCGTGCATTAGCAGCACTATCTGCTGCCTTCTTCCTGGGCCAATCGCCTGATGGACCTCCTGGCGGACTCTTTGTCGTGGCGCAGGAGCGGTCAGATCCACTTGTCCAGACCAGACTCGCATCGGAAGGCGGTCGCTGGCGACCCATAACACCACAAGAACGGTGAGATTCGAGCATCGTCGAGCAACGCATCCAGCGGAGCTGGCAGCGTCCTGTGAGGGAGTCCCCGTGAGCCGGTAGTCTTCGCACAAGTATGCAAAGCACTCCCGACCGGCTCTTGAGAAGACGTAGTATCTAGTGGCGCGGATGTAATGCAAATCGATCCAGCCATCGATGGCATCTGGCCCACTGTTTTTCCTGTTTGACATACTCCCTACCCACTCCGACCCGCTCCCGTAGTATGTATCAGTATTACCAATTTTTCAATGATATTTTGACGGTCAAGGTCAGGCAGCGAGTTCGTCCAGCTTTGTCACTCGTACGACCGTTCAAAAAAAATCGGTCTCGGCGAGTGTACGGACACATAACAAATCAACTTCGCAAGGGCCTTGATGTGGCAAGACTTGGCGAGGCATTGTGTAAGTCTGCTCTCGAGTCCCTGGGCCGACAAGTGATATCCCCTTCTGATGACAAGAATGCGCTATAAGTTCGGAACAGCAAATGCGACGCTTGACAGTCCCTTTCCTGCTGCGCCTTAGGGACATCGCAGGGGCCTCAGACTCACTAAAGCATGGATGTGAATCTCGTAAAATGATGACCGCGGGTTTTCTGACGTCAGTGTTGGACCAAGTTTCAATCTACTCGTGATGGTAATGCTGGTCTTGCCTAGCTGTGTGGCCCATCCTCTTTTGTGCTCGGCCCGGGGGCGAGCCTATCTCTGCCTCTCCAACCCACTGTTGAAAATTGTCGATCACCGTTGCGACAAGTAAGAGCTGCGCACCATGATTACCCATGGTGTCGGTGTGGATAGCTAGTCCGTCAATTACCAAACAAAATCTTGTTATTTTGATAGGAAGCCCACGTTGGCGCTCTCGAAACATTCCAATTCAACATAAACTGCGTAGACCTTGTATGGTGATTTCTAGATTTGGCTTCAGATTAACGCCGAGGGTGTTGGCTAGTGGAGCTAGGTTATTTTGTTCCATTTCGGTGGTATCGAAGGCGAGAATGCTAAGCGGAAAGTGCACACGGAGTATCCAAGTAGTCTGGATATCCACGGATGACTTCAAGTCAGCGTTGGTAGAGGAACAATCGCGCGATTGTAGTCCTGATTCACACTTTCATGCCCTTCATTTCTACGCACCATGCAAAGCCCGTACAGATACACTCTTGTTTTAAAGCAAGCTATACAAACACGACCTGTACATATGCACTATTTCTGAATCTACAAGCGAGCCTTCGGCATGAACTTCATGGCTTGTCGGACCCCTAAATCTGCCAATATCTCTTCTGTACCTCCAAGAATGGCGTCAAACTTGTGGGTTGTGAAGAACTGGTTTACAATCTTGCCCATGCCACCTTGTGTAATCCCACGACCACCGAAGAGATTTACTGCGTCGTCCGCAACCTCATGAGCACATCTGGTGGTGTAAGATTTCAGTAAGCCGATGGGGCCGCTCAGATGAATGTTCTGCTCCTTGTAAGACATGGTGTTCATTTGATACGTGATATGCTCCGTCCATGCTTGAGTAGCCTCTGCGCGTTGTATCATGCGTGCAAGTCTGCACCAAGAGTCAATTACAGAACCAAATCTCGATGTTGCGAATAAACCTACTTGGCACGTATGACAGGCTGCTGTATCAAGGGTTGTCCAAATGCTAAACGTTGATGACTCCACTTCAGGGTTTCTTCCACTACAGTTCTCATCCACTGGACATTGGCCGCGACCATGGCCCAGCGTTCGTGGTTGAAATTGCTCATAATCACCTTGAAGCCTTCATCCTCTTCTCCGAGGAGATGGTTGACTGGTACTTTCACATTGTTGAATTCAATGAACGCTGTAGCAGCTGCCGTGGAATAAGCGGTCTGTTGCATTGTTAGTCTGGTTCGGTCTCGCGAGGTTCTTATAAGCTGACTTTGATTTGCTTGGTCTCGACATTGTCATCTCGGGGCACAAGAATAACACTGAAGCCTTTTCCGGTCTTGCACCCGGTCACCCAATAATCGCTGAACATGCCATTAGTGATCCATTTCTTGGTTCCATTGATGATGTAGTATTTTCCATCGGTGGTCTTCGTAGCTGTCGTGCGAAGTCCGCCTACGTCACTTCCTGCGAACGCCTCGGTGATGGCCAGCGACATCTTCTTCTTTCCGCTCAGACACTCCTGCGTTACTCGTTCTCGCAAGGTTTTGTCCTTCATCCAGCTTTGAACCGCGGTAAGTGAGATTGACAAACCAGCCATATTCCCGTCTTGAAACCCTCGCGCATTGACCCGGGCCAGTTCGCCGCACGTGATGAGGTCATGGAAGTAGTCAAACTCCTCGCCTTTGATACCGCCTGGAAGCTTTAAGCCGTGGAGGTGTTTCCCCGGACCCAGACGCATAGCGAGGATACCATTGGTCGCCATTCTCTCTATCATACTCTGGGAGATGTATGTGCCATCCTGCTCTTTCACAGCCGCTTCGGGGACCAGATGCTGATCGACAAACTCTCGCAGCGCGCGTTGAAACTTCCTATGCGATTCGGTGTAGTAGGGACTCTTAAATTGCTGTGTTAGATAGGCCGGTTCAGAGTAGGGAACTGTGCTAATCGCTCCAGGCCGCAGTGTGACCACCTCCGGAGTCTCGCCTTCAACCGTGCCGATGCACAAAGAAGCATATTTGTGCAGGACCTCTTGTCTGTGAAGGTTGTAGAACGCCGTGGTCGCGTCTTGGCCAGCTACTTGCCGTAGAACCACACTACCGCCCGGATGTGCATCGAGGAAATCCGTCAAATCGTACACTCGGTGGTCGACAATGCACCATAGCGAGTCTTCGGTATTGTTCTTGGCAACTTCCGCCCGAGTTATTCTCCGGGCCTCGGGGGATGCGATTGCGCCCATGATGTTGTGGAGCAGTGATGCAGGTGCGGTAAGACTGAAGTTTTCGTATCCGGCCAGTGCACTTGAATGCAGGGTAACTTTGAGGTTGAAAGTCCATGTAGAAGCTGCCGAATACCGGTCGTAAGGGTTTACTGAACGACCGGCTACTGGGGTGCGGAGGAACAAGATGCCTCGGTTCAAGAACCCCTGGACAACAATCGTGCCCCACAATCGCTAACATTTTTAGGTCGCATCTGATTCGTCTGCCCGAGCCGCAAAGCCCTGGATCGGCTCGAAGCCGTCCCCAGTGCTGGGCAACTGGGCACGAATGCTTGGAGCATTCCAGTCCAGCTCCAACTCTCAATGAATCAGGTCTTGTCATCAGATCCAGCAATATCTGATAGATCTCGGTCACTCAATGGGTGATCCAGTTCATCTGCTGGTCCCAGTTGTGTCGATGACTGCCTAATTCCGCCTCTATCACCTGTACAAGGACCAAGCTAGCGCGGCATGGTCATTGCTATTGCCAGTATTGCCGTCTAGAATAGCTATGGAAGAGGCTTTCAGTCTACTATTGTTCGCAAAAATATGTAGACGGTCTGGACTATGTCACGTTTTCGTCCGGTTCGCATGATTCCAGCATGGCTGTCCACTCGTCGAGCGATCTAGCGATTAGACTACAAGAGAGGGCGTTAGTGGCAAGAACCCCGACGACTGTTAGCCCATGAACAATACTCAGTAGTAGCTCGGGGCTGAGACACGCAGGCCTAGAGAGAATTGCCCTGTAGATCATGGCTTGAGACCCTATCAGGGCTGAATTGTTCTGGACAATTTTCCAAGCGGAGGGTAGCGAGGCGAACGATGGTGCTATTCCCGTTGGTGAGCTCGCTAGCGAAGATCGTCGCCGGGCCAAGCATTCCGCGCAGGACCCGTTGCCCTCCGCTACCTCACCACGCCACAACCATAACGGCGCGAGCTTTAACGGCGTGACCACCAACGGTTCTAGCGGGCTGAAGACCAGTCTCGATTAAATAGCTTCTGTCCAGCAGTTATTCTCATACGAAGTGTACCACCACGTTCCTTACTGCTGAGTTAGATATATATACAAGAGACTCTCGCTGACCTACTATTAGATCGTGGCCAGGTGTCAAGCAAACTGCTACCTAGCCATTCGGTTTTTATCACGAATCCCGAACTCGACACAATGCGAGCCTCGATTTTTTTTCTTTCGGCCTTTGCCGCCGTCGCCTTCAGCAGTCCTCTCGAATCTCGAAGCGGAAACTCTGGCAATGGTGAAGAAGCCGCCAATGCTATCCTTCCCACTCTTACTGTCGGCCGGCCACTCGCTCGAGGCGACTATACAAGACCTGCCAGCAAGTTAGCACCAACAATTCCCACTTCAGCGCCAGCCAACCAACATACCGGATCGCCTGTTGTGGAAGTGAACCCTGAGACCACAACGCCCACAGTGGAGCAGCTCCAGGTTCGGGCGGCGCAGAGCCCTGTAGCTACGCTCTACCGGCAAGCAGCAATGCAGCGTCATAACGTCCACCGCGCAAATCACGGTGCTGGACCAGTGACATGGAGCGCTAAACTTGAGCGTGCTGCGATGAAGTCTGCCCAGAGATGCACATTTGGCCACTTCATGAACGAGAACGGACTTACTTACGGCCAAAACCTGGCTCTTGGACTTCCTGCCAACAAGATCGCAGCCATCATCTCCGACCAATGGTATTACAATGAAGTGGGTGCTTTCAGCGGCAACTATGGGGACGCTCAGCCCGACTATGGTTCAGACATGCAGGACTTTGAGAAGTGGGGCCATTTCACACAGCTTGTCTGGAAGGACTCGGTGAAGATTGGTTGTGCCACATGGAGGTGCAACTCTATTGCCACGAGCGAAGATGATGCAACCCCTCTCCCGAGTTCATACGGCGGAGATATAACCTACTGCAACTATAAAAGCGAGGGTAAATACTACTACCAATGTCCAAAAGAGACTTGCTGACCCATCATCCAATAGGTAACTTTGCGGGCGAATACGCCGCCAATGTTGGCGCACCAAGAAGCAATGTCAAAGTCAAGGCGAATTCACATGTTAATCTGACAGCGATCGCTAATTCTTATTCGCGCTGGACCGGACAGCAATGGTAGAATGCTCAGTTAAATTTAGTTTGGTTCTTTTCATGAAGACATGCTTGTTACATACGGAGCGTGGCAACTTCAGTTGGCGATAGACTTACTTTTAATGTTCATATATATATTTCTATCCACCATTCGTCTGAGCAACGTTGCCCATATGCTTCTTCAAACAGTCTCCAAACTTCCTTAGCTGTCGCTAGGACCTTGGCAGGACTGGACTCGGGTGCACATCCGATGGGCGGGGTGTGGTCCGGCTCTCCAGCGTGGTCGCGAAGCTTTTCCCCGTCGTGATTGGCTAGCCCACTATCGATCGGCAAATGATCGATTTTCCGACCCTTCTTCTCGGCCTCTGTACCCGATGGGGGTTTAATAGATTCGTCCCCATGATTGGCATTGAAGACTCTATCTCATTTGATTTCAGTCTTTAAGCCGTACACGGACATCAAGACAGCGTTTTCAGAGTTGCTCAAGATTTAGCTGCAAAACAATGGCAGTTGGCCCAAGTTTTAGGGCTGTACGACCAGGCCCGCCGGATCCTATCAACTTATTGAAAAGGGATTATGATCAAGATACCACACCGACAAAGGTCGACCTTGGCGTTGGCGTTCTGCGAGATCATCTCGGGTTGACGTACGAACTACCAGTCCTCGCCAAGGTAAGCCCTGCGATAAAGACATTGTAAAGACTTGCTATTGACAGCATCATAGGCGAAGCGAATCCTGCAGGAACGCCGACTTGATCACGACGTAAGACTTATTCCGAACTTCGGATTATCGCCATGAAGACTGAATTCAAGTATACAGTACAGGCCAACGACAGGCAAAGCACAGTTCAGAGTTGCAGCAGCTAAAGTGATGCTTGGTGCTGACAGTACGCTTCTGAAAGAGGATCGGGTAATCAGCATAGTGTGAATAGATATTTATGCCTGACTAACCATGAACCCAGGTGGCAACAGTCCAAACAGTGGCTGGTACAGGAGCCTGTCGGGTTGGAGCAGTTTTCTTGAATAAACACTGGCCATCAAGCCAGGAAATCAGCAGTGGTTTGGTGTCGAACAGGACTTCTGTCTATTTCGGCATCCCCACTTGGGGGAACTACGAACCTCTTTTCCGACATGCCGGTTTCGACGATATCAAGACTTATCCTCACCTGAATGACAGCGGTCAGATCAATATGCACGCGATACTTTATGCAATCGACACAGCAGCAGAGCAGAGCATATTCGTATTTCAAGGCGAGTTTCGTTACTTCCCTTCCTTCATCATTTATGTCAGTCTATTAACTCAAGTCAGGCTGCTGCCATAACCCAACTGGAAGAGATTATACTCCCAAACAATGGCAGCAGATTGCGGATCATCTCAAATCTAAGCGTCACTTTGCTTTTATGGATACTGCGTACCAAGGACTCGGAGCCTCTGAGTTAGATGATGTCTGGGCAGTACGGCAATTTGCTGAGCAAGGAATAGACATGCTGGTGGCTCAATCTTTTTCCAAAAACTTCGGCTTGTACTCAGAGCGTGTTGGGGCCTTGCACGTGATCTGTGCCAGCTCTGGAATTGCTTATAACGTAGCAGATCAGCTACGATCACTCATACGTTGGGAAGTCTCCTCATCTCCTGCGTATGGCTCGGAGCTGGTGAGCATTGTTTTGAGTGACCCACAATTGCTACAGGAATGGCGAAACGATCTTGCAACAGCAAAGGACAGGGTCCGAGGCTTGAGATCCCAATTATACAAAAAACTTACCGAGAAGTTCAAGACTCCGTCACCTCGAGGCACCGCAGACCCCTGGAAGAATCTGATTGAAGAACGAGGCTTGTTCTCATTCACCGGACTCTCTCCAAGACATATCAAGATCTTGGTGGAGGAATATCACATTTACCTGCCAACGAATGGTCGGATCAATGTCAGTGGACTGAATGAGAAGAATATTGAAGAGGTTGCACAAGCGTTCGATGCTGTCGTCAGGGGTTCCGTTGATGAAGCACATCTATAACGGCGAGCAGGAATGTAGACGCACCGAGAAAAGCCATCTCAATGCTATGTAAACTGGAGTCAATTTTGCCTCCACAGCTTCGAATCCTTGAATTCCCACAATCATTCCAGAAATGCAACAGGAGTTTTGCACAATCCCTTTCTGCACCCTTTTGCGCTAGCACTAGCAGATGAGTCTCGACCGTCCGAGGTATCGGCTTCGATATGATCGTCACAGTCCACTCAGCAGAAGGGCAGCTTGAAAAGATCATTAGTGGCGTTGAACTGACAGCCTTCCGTACGGCTCTGGTGACATCTTGTGTGCTCAGACACTCATTGCATAGAGACTCCCGGCTACATGGTGGAAGCCATGTTGTCATATTTGGATCTGGAAATCTAGCCAAATATCACACTCGACTTTCGCTTAAAATAGTCAAAGTCAACAGCGTTACGCTAGTAAATCGAGGAGAGAGCAGGCTTCAAGGTCTTACTTGGCTCAAGGACTTGCAACATCAATGTTCAGACATGCAATTTTCCATCTTAGCATAAGAAGGAAAGCAAGACTATCCATGAACTCTGAATAGAGTGCTCAATCAAGCAACAAGCACAAGTAGAAGAAGCCACGTAGCTAGAATGATACATTGATGCTATATTAGTCTTAGATTATATTGACCTTTGAAGTCGCATCTAGTAACTATAGAGACTTGTTTGATGTGCCTTTATCGAGCTCTTCATCCAAGCCAGCAAGAGATTGTAGAAAAGATTTGACCTTCGTTAGATAGTGCATCGCCAGACTGCTAGAATCGGAAATTTCGGTAAATATTTGTGAGGTTATGCGGCTTAATTTGACATGCAAAGCCAATATATTCGATACAAGCAGACCATTATGAATGGATTGATCATAGACGGTGATAGGTACATCTGATACTGAAGTCAAGGTGGTCTAGAATGTAGACTACTTTTTACTACATAATCTTGTAACTACCGAATGCAGCACAAGACAGGTTTCACCCTTTGAAGTAAAGTCTCCACAAACTGAATAGTTGCACAATCAGCAGCTCTATAGTGGTATATTCGGTTGTCCGGAACTTATATTGTGAAGCAGTCTTTGATGAGCCAGATCTTACCTGTGAGGTCTTTGTCGATTTAAGCAGATGAAAGTCAATTGAAACCACTTCATTCTATGTATGATATGGGTCATGTTACTACTTCAGGGTCAGGGTAAGTAATACACAAATAAAGTTAAGCAGTCAGAAGTCCCCGACTTTGTGCTTACAGAACCATTAGGATAGCAACTGCTTGGAACCTTGCAAGGGTATATGAAGTTACAATCGTTATTAAGAATCTAACAGGAGACGATTCAACTTTCGAGTGTGCCAGTCTATAGACAGGAGGTAAGCTTTATTGTAAGGGGTGAGTCATCTCTTTTGGAACGATCGATGCAAGTAAAGTCATTTGCCAAGTTCTGGACATGAAGCAGAAAATTCTCAGAATTTAGTATCAGGCGCATCATTATCAGAGATTTCCACGAGCAGAAGGCGGAAGACCAGATATGGTAGAGCAAGCATATGGCTGAGGTATGACACTATATAATCTGTATTGGAGACAAAATCTAATACACCTTCAATTCCGTTTCTTGCCCGTCCTCAGTCTTCTAGAAGGAACGAGTCTAGAGGTGACATATAAGACCACATCAAACTGAACAGAGTCACACAAGATGATTGACATTGTAGAAGAGAAGACCGTCATTATAACCCTAGACATTTTTCTTCCATGGCTATGGCAGAAACTCGAAAGAATCGATGTCACGTTTCGGAGAATGCATCTCGACTCTTTGTCTGACATATGCAATTTTGAACACGACATACTTGTCAATGCTACTGGTAATGGATCCAAAGCCTTGAAAGATGTCTAAGACCTGGATGTGGAAGCTACCCGTAGGCAGACCATTATCATCAAACATAACTATAACAAGATTTTCATGCGAGGCTTAGGCTGTACGTGGACATTCCCTTTACTTTAGACTAGATGAAATCGTCATGATAGGTGGAATCAGAGATCGAGGATCTGAGTGAGGAAGTTCTTCCAAAATCCCTGACCACAGCTGATTCAAATAGCGGCCCCAGCTTGTATTGGTACACAAGTCAAGCTATAAGTAGTCATTATTTTAGTCTACATGCATCTCGCCTTAGACAATCCAGATCGTACAACAGCTGCGTAGGAACTTGCCCGACCAGTTTGTCGGAAGCCTGATCTCTCAGGGTACTGCATGGTTGGGCACATGGTTGGACACAATGTAGGGTTGAGACCATCTCGATGTTCCAGTCTTCGAATCGAGAAACAAATAAAAAAAATGGACAGACGGCAGTGCATGCATATAATACGTAAGTAGGGAGCGGTATTGTGCCCTCGGACTGACTACACTGCGAAGGAGCCGCAGGAAGTGGCTACATCGTGAGTTTTGGGGTAGCACGCGTGGTTCGGAATCTTGTCGATCAGTTTGTGAGTCAAGCGCCTTTCAGCAAGCTATAGGTCGCAGATCTTTCTCCCGTACGCAGTATGGAATGCTCTACAAAGATCCTCCCTCGCGCCATGAGATATTATATGATTCAACCGTTCTCAGGTCATAGACTTTATCTCATACGTCTCCTATTCGTGCTTAAAGTCGTAAAACCTCCATCTCGAAGTTCGGTCCGGCGACAAGGTTTCGTTGGTCAAAAGAGCTCGCAGCAGCTCTATTGGCATCGTATTCTCCTTCATCACACTGTCGTGAAAATGCTTTTCCTGTCCGTCCGTATGCACCATCTCTTGTCGTAGTCTCATAAGCTGTAGAGCGCCCAACATGTAACCAGCCTGGTACATCGGGCTGTAGTCACCATTGAACGACCTTCGAACTTCGCCCTCAGCTGTAGCACGTTCGTGCCCGACTCTGTCCACAAGAAGTCGGATGCATTCGTCCGGTGTCATTTGGCCGAGGTGAAATTTGACGGAGAAGATTATGCGAGCGCAGCGATGCATCCGCCAGAAAAGCATGCCGATACGGTTCTCTGCTTCATTTGTCGCATAGCCCTGCGATGTTTGAGCCGGAAAGCCACCATTCCACAGCACCATTTCCCAATACAGTGCCCAGCCTTCGACCCAGAAAGAAGTTTCAAAGACCTTGCGATATGGACGAAACCGCGTCATGTAGTGGAATTGGAGATGATGCCCTGGTACTAGTTCGTGGAATACAGTGCTTCGACTGAAAGACGGATTATTTCCACGCATGGACATGAGTTTGTCCTCATGCGACATGGCGTCAGTCGGATACGCC
This sequence comes from Myriangium duriaei CBS 260.36, assembly GCA_010093895.1. Lineage (NCBI taxonomy): Eukaryota > Fungi > Ascomycota > Dothideomycetes > Myriangiales > Myriangiaceae > Myriangium > Myriangium duriaei. Next base: position 65,335 of record ML996090.1, read on the forward strand.
ACGAGGATGTTGTCACCACCTAGGAAAAAAGGGGCTACTTTCTGCCTTTCCGGCGGCATCATATATGTCTGCCAGTACTCATTAGCGATTTTAGGTATAGTAGTCATATCTCGGTCCTTGATGTAATCCACGGCTTCTTTCGCAAGTGCGTGGACAAGCTGATATAGGTCAATGCTAGAATCTTGGAGGTACGAGTCGCCAGACACTTACATGTATTTGTTCTCCAGGTTCGACGTATGTCTTCTTCACGTGCTCCAGGGCTTCTTTAGGGTCCTCGTATCCCAGTTGGTGACTAGCTTTAGTGAGCTCTCGCTCACACCATTCGAGTTCTTGCTCGCCTATCTTGACAAGCTCTTCGGGGGTATAAGGCAGGAACTCGGCCTCGATCTCCTTGATAAGAGCCTCCTTTCCCAAAGGCTGTCCGACAATATCACTCGAGCCACCTGTATCACTGCCGACTATCTTCTCACGTATCAACTTAGCCAGTTCTATCATGGAGCGAGACAATGCTTCCCACGGCTGTGACATCCACCATGTTAAGAGCGGATCAAATCCGCGATAGAAACCGACTGCCTCCGTCAAGCCCGTATGGATCTCATCGATCACCTGCGAAGCGTGATCCGCGACGTATCTTCCGCTCTTCGACGTGTCCGCCTTTCCTTGCGTAAGCTTTTCAATAGTTTTCTTGATGGACCTGGTCGCCTCCGCAAATATATGTGCAGCTGACTGCCCATTGAACTTGACAAGTCTTTGTCTCCATTCGCAGAGCTCGATTAGATTTGCCGCCCACGGATGTAGGAATTCAGCCAATTCAGGCACTTGTTGCGACTGAGACCTTGTCTGATCGAGTTTGCGATTCAAGAAATTCTTGGACAATAACCAATCAATCTGGCCTTCTTGATCAAGACTATCAAATGATATCAGATGGAGCTGTTCTAGTTTTGAAGAGATACATTCTTCAAGTCGATGCAGTCGGGATGTCGATATGGTGATCTTGTAAAAGCGCTCAATCTCTTGTAAATCAGCAGTAAAATCCAGGATGAAATGCTGCATCATCAGCGGGTCCGCTGTGGAATTTCTCATCTGGTATGTGTCGGCCTTGACTTTCGTCATTCTGTTGCGGGGACGTAGTGGTTCGGGGGAGTTCAGGGCAGTCTGAAAGTTGTGGACAACTTCTCGATGTCGGCACAGACTGATGCAACCCAGTCTGCCGACAATAATCCGACGGACCCCCCGCACATGGACAAGCAACGACCGCGCAGGATCGCTGTGGGGCTAGGTTATGATCGGCAAAAACCAACGAAGACCAACAACGATCTTCTCCAATCAAGGAGTTGCTCCGACTTTGCCAAGCTACCGCGGATCTTTGCGATGTGGGGATCGGGTGCCCATGTGATGCGGGCCTTATGGGTTACCTACATGGCCACCTTCCTTTTGCTGCATTGGACCCGCGAACAGTCTAGAGCCTGCATCATTTACCAATGCCCTTATCTTCGGCTACCTACGGGGTGTACATGGCCTGTGCTACACCATGTACTTCCTACACTTACAAATTCCTCCACAAGTCCTACTTGCTACTCTTCGTCTTGGACTGCCGCATTCAAACTGCCACTGTCCACACGATGGCGGGCGGAGAACCTTCTGAAGGCATGGCCGTCGAGTCAGCCCGGAAGGAAGGAGTTGGGAATGAGAAAACCTTGCAAGAGACAATCGATCCAGTCACAGATGCCGCCTATCATACAGATCCTGTACTCGCGGAAAAAGACAGCGCATTCGATGAAGTCCGCGCAGCAGTCCGCAATACAGATGGTAATGAAGTTGCAAACACACTTCGAGCATGGATCCTAGGCTTTTTCTTCGTCACAATCTCTGCAGCAATCAATATGTTTCTCTCTCTACGAAGTCCCGCTATCTCCATTCCACCAGTCGCTATTCTGCTCCTTGTTTACCCTGTGGGCTGCCTCTGGGCTGGAGTGATTCCGTCCAAAACATGCACTATCTTTGGCAAATCATGGTCATTCAACCCGGGCCCATTCAATATCAAGGAGCATACAGTGATTACATTGATGGCTAGTGTGACATACGGCTACGCTTACAGCACGGATGCTTTACTGGCACTACAAGCAAAGCCACTCTATAACCTTGACCTTGGCTGGGGTTTCTCACTTCTTTTTACTCTGAGTAGCCAGATCATCGGCATTGCACTTTCCGGATTGTTTAGAAGATTTCTTGTTTATCCTGCTGCAATGGTCTGGCCTGCAAATTTCTCTGTTCGTTTCCATTCCCATCCTTGTTCGGAAGTTTCGTGCTCTGACCTCTTTGTAGACCACGACGCTGCTTTATGCGCTGCACGACAAATCCCGCACTGATCCAGAACAGGCCAATGGTTGGAGCATCTCCCGATATCGATATTTTCTCATCGTTAGCTTGGCAGGGTTCATTTACTACTGGTTTCCAGGCTTCCTTTGGCAAGGCCTTTCCGTCTTCGCTTTTGTAACATGGATCAAGCCCGATAACATCATCGTCAATCAGTTGTTTGGGGGGTTTACAGGGCTTAGTCTTATACCATTGACCTTTGATTGGACATATGTATCAGCCTACCTGCAAAGCCCTTTGTTGGCCCCAACGCTGACTCATGTCAACACCTTGATTGGGTTATTTGTCTTCGTCGTTCTACCCACGATTGGCATCACATACTCGGGATCTCTGTTCTCCGATTACCTACCAATCAATACTTCCACAACATTTGACAATATGCAAAACCCTTACAATGTTCGCAAAATTCTAGGATCTGGATTCACCTTTGATCTGGAAAAGTACCGAGCATACTCACCAATGTACCTGGCTCCTACGTTTATTCTCAATTATGGCCTTAGCTTTGCCGCACTTACTGCTTCAGTCACGCATACAGCTCTCTATCGTGGAAAGTACATCTATCAGCAGCTACGCGCAGGTAAAAATGGAGCTGACGATGATCACCACTTTCGGATGATGAAGAGATTCCGAGAGGCGCCTGACTGGTGGTATGGGGCTATACTAGTGGTCAGCCTTGCTATGGGAGTGGCTACTGTTCAAGCATACTCGACTCATCTGCCATTTTGGGGCTTTTTTCTGTCGATATTCTTCGCGTTTGTCTTGATGATACCGGTATGCACGGTCTATGCTATTACTAACCTTGCTCTGTCTCTCAATGTGATAAGCCCTTTCATTGGAGGATTTGTGTTCCCCGGACGTCCGGTAGCAGTAATGGTATTCAAAGTATTCAGCACTATAACCATAGGACAGGCGCAGACTTATTCCTCCGACTTGAAGCTGGCTCAGTATATGAAGATTCCGCCACGCACTACCTTGACAGCGCAGTAGGTCTGCCGAGAGTCGAACACTGATATACGAGAAACTCATACCTCAAGCAGAGTCATCGCTACCATCTGGGCCTGCTTCGTGCAGATCGCAGTCATGAGATGGGCCCTCGGATCCATCGATCAAATTTGCACTTCTACTCAAGCCCACCACTTCACATGTCCTAACGGTACTCCGGTATTCCAGTCATTGTGGAGTCGTTATTATTCTGACATGAATTAGGCCGCACATTCTTTTCCTCGAGCATAACATGGGGTCTAATCGGGCCACACAGAATGTTTGGCAAGGACAGTCTTTATGCCAGATTCAATTATTTCTGGCTTCTTGGAGCGCTGCTTCCAGTGTTCTTCTGGACACTCACACGAATGTTCAAGAAGGCCCGGTGGCTGTCATACGCGCATGCTCCCGTCATGCTTGGGGCCAGTAAGTATGGTCCACCATATGTGATGTTTTCTTGCGCTAATTATCCGTTCCCTAGTGGCTTGGCTACCTCCTGCTACTCCGCTTTCATTTTCGAGCTGGGCTATCGTGGGCCTTGTTTTCAACTTATGGTTGAGAAAAAAGTTCCATGGCTGGTGGTCGAACTACAATTTCTTAACATCTGCAGCTCTCGATACTGGTCTCATCTTCTCAACCATTGTCATATTTTTCGCCATTACGCTACCTGGAGCAAAGGCTCCGCAGTGGTGGGGCAACACAACCGTAAGCAAATTACCATATTTCCAATCAAGTCATGCTGACAGGAACTGTTGCAGGTCATGAACACTGCGGATGCGTTAGGTACAGCAATCAAGAAAACTGTGGCAGAGGGTGAGAAGTTCGGACTGGAAAGTTGGTAAATTCTAGCCAGATTTACATGGAGACACCACCAACAAATGCTTCTATGGTCTCAATTTGGCTTGTTAAGGTCTTCCATTTGGAATATACATTGACCAATGAGTCAGTAGCGCCTCTTGTCGCCATGATCTGGACTGTTAGCTGGCCAGAACCCGAACAGAAATCTTCAGTAGAGAATCAGTTACTGATGGCTATACGCTGCTCGATGTTTGTAATCAACGATACTCTTGGAACAAACCCCATGATTTGTTGAGATAGCTACACGCGGTATCAACTACCATGTACAAAAATCAACGGACGCCTGAAAGCGCCGTTTTGTACCTTCATGCTGTACCCTTAACACTACGTATGGTTATGATCTTTAAATGTCCACCTTCAAATTACTGTACCTTCAGCACGACAACTTTGTTTGCTTCGGGCACAACAATTTCATCCCCACTTGTCACCCTCCTATTGCTCAAGATCCATTCGTACACCTCAGGATTCCCGTATGCTTCTGTCCAACTATCGTGTTTCAAAGAGGGGTACCACGCCATTTTCACGTTCTTGGCGCTTTTGTTGCTCAGAGCGCTTCCTATCTCCAGGCTTTGAGTCACAGGAATGATGTCGTCCAAGCCCCCATCATGGATCCGTTGAGAATTATGTTGAGGTTTCGAGTAAGAAAAGTATCGCCACCGCTACCGATCGGCATTAAAGTAACAAAGCGATTCGGTGTGTGGATTCCTAGTGACCAGGTGTTGTTTCTGCTCATGGGGAACTTTGTCACATTCACAGCATCTGGGTCGACACGAGAGATCTGCAAAACTCCATCGAGTTTGACCGAGAGCACAGAGGTATTCGAGACATAGCCTTGTCTCATGTTCACAACCAACGAGCAAACGTTGGGCTCGACCTGGCTTGCTGCCTCTGTCTCAAGTGTTGCTCGAACACTCCCGGATGCGAAACTCTTGGGGTGTGTCAATCATCGGAGGCACTACCCCTCACTGGAGTGTATCGTAACACAGAATGACTTTCGGGATGGCATGGTAAAGTGAGGCATAGGACTCATTATCCATTCTTTGAAGCTCCCGGGCTCTGTGCAAGAACAGGATCGAAGGCTAGTTGTTTGACTCCGACAAATCATATGATGCGGGTAAAGAGACAAAGTAGTCATAGCCAAACGATGTCGAGGAAAAGTGTTGACTGTGAAAGGCGAAACTGATGTGACAAGTGGTACCATAGACATATCCGACATTCTTCGATATGATTTGTTTCATCATTTTGCTGTTGAATCGGTCCGAACCAGCAGATACACAACTTGTTGACGCTTGACAGTGTCAAGTGGCGACGCATTGTTTCATAGACAATTCCTTGGACATCGCTTGAGGTGTCACACCGGGGTAACTTCCTGTAGGTGGCGAAAGTCCGCCAAAAACGAGATCATGATACTTATGACTGGACGAGAGTATGGAACTAAGGTTACGAGTCTGACTAGCTCAAAATCTCCTGTGTCACTGTACCCGCCCAGTTTTGCAGCTCTGAGATGCTGGCCAGCAACACTCATGTCCATGTCTGCGAAGATGCAGTATTGAAATTTACTTACGCCAGAGGAAGTGTCGAGGCTGTGTGACTGAGCAAGGCATTCTCCCATCAGCGCGGCATGATGAGAAACTTTCCGAGGAAGCCGGATACTGGAAAACGAGTGGAAGCCAAAGAAATTCAATAACATCATTTCAATTGTTATACATACATTAATAGCCCGAAGCTAGTACGTCTCTGATAAGTTCGTCCCGATAGACTTTTTTCGCACTACAAGTTATATGGTAACCAAGTTCTTTAACATTGCCGTGGTTCGATTCGGAAAACATGCTCATAATGGTGCATGACAAAGCTTTCTAGTTGAGAAGTCCGAGATTCATCAACTTTTTTGTGCCGTTGAGCACGGTACTGCCCTAGCGATTTCTTAAACATGCCTTTTTCGGGCCGTATCTGAACAGCTTCTCGGACCGATGGATCTAGTGCAAGATCCTTGTGCATAAAACTTTCCACGTGGCTCCGAACAATGAACATTCCGAACTCTGCAGATCGAAGGCGTCGGGAAATTATAAATAAACAGCCAAGAAGCAACAATTGTGCAGCTATTTTGAACTCGACGATTTGGGGAGTTCGTAGCCAATCTAGACGAGGCACTACAAGCGATATGAAGATTCTGTTTGCCCTTGCAGTCCTGATAGGCTTCGCAAGTGCACTTGTCCCCTACAGAGACGTTGTCTCATTGACTCCCGCAAACGAGCTACTGGCTGTCGAGAATGAGGACAACTTGTCACCTTTGAGTCGGAGGAGCGTAAAGTATCTGGACGCGTTTGAGGATCACAGTCGCGAGTTTTGGCAGCCCCGAGATAGCTCACTGGTTGAGAGCTCGATAAACCCGGAACATCTCTGGGGACATCTGATCTTGATATTTGGACACCATCTCATCTATGCTTTTTCGGGCAAAGTCGCCAAAGTGACAATACAGACGGTTACAAGTCAACTGTTGAAGCACAGCCTGATTGGCGAACCTGATAAAGCTACAATGGACAAGATAGAACGTGTCCTGACGGAGATCACATTCATAGCCCTTTCGCTGGCACTGGTCTTCAAGAAAGGAGGAATGCAGAAAGCCACCCTAGGCGCTGATGATGGCAAAGGGGGCAAGGAAAAGGTCAAGCGGCAGAGTGTATCTCTGGGTAGCTCGGTCGACATGGTCAGCTGGGACGTAGCTGATGATGACGCGCATACCTCTGGAAACAACTTTACCGGCCGACCTATACTCAGCGATGAATTACGAACTCAAATGATCGGAGAAGGACTTAGGAATGTTACCTTCATGCATGCGTCATCACTTAACGCACCGATCCTGGCACATGCACATGAAGATGGATCTTTTCATTTTCATTGGCGGCAACCGCAAGGACAAAGCCTTGTCGAACCTCGCGCAGATCAAGTCTTCAAGAAACACTATGCCTTCTTCGATGCAGATGGTGCCGGCTTCAAAATCAGCTCTACAAACCCGATCGATCCTAAGATCCCATCAATCCCTGAGAAGGATGCTAGAAAGATCGCATCGGCCATTGTTCGGGATTTGTTGAAAAAACAAAGCGGCATGTCATATGCTGGCTATGAGGAGGAGCTCAAAGAGAGCGGCATGATTGGTCATAGACTTTGCTTCTTCCCAGAGATGAAGCGATTTACGTTGAATAATGAAGTAAATAAGTGTTTCACCAACGGGAAGTAGAGACGAACAGACGATAAGTTAGTTGGTCCGGAAGAGACTACAACTTGTAAATACCACTATAACAATCAGAGTCAGTCACATACCAATTCATGTTTCTCAAATTTAAACCAAGCAGTACCCAGAGTGCAAAAAGGACTGGGATCATGGAATCTGATCAAAGTTGTACCTCTTCTCAAACCCACGAGATAGATATTGAACCGCAGCATCGGACTCCGAGACCAGGTCCACGGTGATTTCCGACGGAGGTTGCTTGGTATGCTGTTCCACAATAGGGTTGAGATTACTGCCAGCCTCTCATTGGATTTCAGTGCCATGATGCAAAGTGTATCATAGCAAGCATGACACGGACATCATGGCTTTTGTTCGGCATTCCTGCATGCCAGAGTGTCAAGCCTCTGCTGACGATTCCGCCTTTAGGAACGACTGGTTGACTCGGACCGCGAAGCTTTCCACGGTCTTTCAACTATGTCTGCTTGATTCCTCCGCTTGCCCCATCGCTATGGCCTTCTTGAGTTTCGATGTCCCAACAATGTGTCCCCAACCGTACCTCTGTACTAACTTTGTCTGGAGTAGTGGTCATTAGTGTGACGTTGGAACCGCGGGTAGATGGGCGTGATGAATGTGCAAAATTAGCAGCAGAGTGCACAGGTTGTCTCTCGAGACCGGTCTCTTGGTGCGGTGACACTGCGGAGTTCCGAGCAGAACGTCCACTTGGGTCTGGGATCTGGCACAGATGAGGTGACCTGCGTAGTAATCGGGTGCAAGCTGAACTGGAAAATAGACGGTCCATCTCATGTGTGAAGATGTCCAGGTAGAAGTATTCCGCGATAGGCGGCAGATCTTGCTGCGAGTTGCCTTCGTTGTAATTGAAAAGACTGGCATCCCCCATGTTCCGCAGCATTAAAGCGTCTTTGACCAGTTCTCCCATTCAGTACATCCAGGGCATTACGAGGGATGGCATCCTCAATGACGACTAGAACATCTTCATGGATTGCCCTAACAGCACTCCCCAGCATTCGATCTTCCAACTGTCTTGCTTTCAGGTCTTGTGTTCAGGGCTTGATCGGATGACGTATTGTTGATAGTATTCGATTGGTAGAGTGCTGAATGTGATATCCTTGCGCTAACAGTACCAGGGTTCAGCAGAATTCAATAGAGAAGATTTCACGGTGGTGGGATGGAATCGCGTCAGAGTGTTAGCATCTTGGAGATGCCTGTTTGGATCGACACCCTCTATGCAACTCAGTGCTTGCACGGTGAAGGTTTACCGTCAAGTATCTCGTACCGACGAAGTGGACAAGCAGCAGAAAGTGCAATTTCCCTTGTTCTCGCTCGTCATGGCTCCGAGATTGATCAGAAGCTCCACACATCGGGTACGGTGTAAACCTGCGACAGGTCGGAGAGATTGTGAACGAGTGCGGTCAAGTGAATAACAGATAGCGCGATGATCGCATGAAACAATAATGAGTTTTCGAGAGTAATCATCGGCACAAGCCTGGCGAGGATTCGATCTGCAGAACTAATATCTTACCTCACCGCCACGGTAAAATAGTGTTTCATATGAGATACTACATCGGCGCTTTTCAAGGCAAGCAGCGGGCTTGTGTTCGATGCTTCCGGGCCGTATCCAATGGATATTCCTGTTTCCGGAGGTCGAATCGACGATGTTTGTTCACAATGTCGGCCGGCTTACCGGCATATATTGTATATCAGCAACGTCTCGTCACATACTCCGAGTCATTAATGCTCGAAGGGGCGATGTATGACATCGGAGATTTGACATTTGACCTTGCGATTTCTGCAAGTCATGCTTGAACTGGGGTCAACTGGTGCCTTAAGGTCATCCAGAGCTCCCTAGCATGCATGACGATGTAAGCTGTGACTATTTGCCAAAGGCAGCGCGCGTCGTGCTTGTTGTTCTTATTCAAGATCCACGGCATAATGTATACCGTTAATGACTCACGATAGTCTCGTGGGTGATTGCTGAATAGTTTCCGTGCTTGGTCAAGGCTACGTCCACAAGCAGATCTTCGTAGACAGAAAGAACTCGAAGGCGGGTCGGAGCTCTACCCGACAGCACGAATCACGCTTTCCCGCATTCGGCGATCAATCGCGATCTGCCGTTGTGAGGCATGACCAAGGTCTTGTGCGGCGTGGATAGATACGACTGAGGGAACACCCGAGTACGATCTCACAACGCGGCCGTCAAGAAACGCTTCCTTAATCTTGGGTCTCAACTTACAGTCGTGCAAGCTTATCGAGCGATACGATAAGGGAGATGATTGTTGAGTGTACGGACCGAACTTCGACCCAATACAGGTGAGAAATCGCTATATACGACAACGTATTCCGAGAAGAAGCACTCGTTCATACGGATAAACTTATCCTCATTCCTGCAGCCTCTTCTATCAACATCTGATATCGTTCAGACATCAAAATGAGAAATTTGAAACTTATCGTGTTATTAACACTGGTATTACCTGCTCAAGTCCTTGGTATCCCTGTTATTTACTCTGTATGGTGGTGGGATCAAGCAAGAGATGCTCAACATAAGATTACACGAAGCTCGATTGACGTCAAATATGTTTCATCAATCTGTAGAAACATGATTGAATGGTCTGATGGGAAATACAAAGCCTTCCAATGCCAGAAGACGGGGATTCTCTTCGTGTACAATCCTAAGCCAGCTGTGGATAAAGCTCATACTAATGGCATGGTCGAGGAAATGCAAGAGCTTGTCTTTCAATACACTCGGCGCAGATATCTGAGTGAGCTTTCCGATTGATCTTCCCTGGCGATAAGGACGCCATATTGCAGAAATCGGATGGTAACACAATGGTTCCGCGGAGCGCTGCAATCAAAAACACAGACAAAGCTAAAATGAAGTACAGTGTTGGCGAATGGTGGGCGCAGAAGCTTATTCGGCTTAAGAACATTGTCGGATAGGGATGCACATTTGCAAACTCCACGAGTTCGAATATATATTGCCATACTGAAGGGGTCGATGTCTTCGTGTCTGCAATCGGGAAGAGCGCTCGCTCTGCGAAGTGAACTAGACTTTTGCTCATTTCCTCGCGAGTCATAGTGACAGTGACTCGCAAGCGCATTAATTTTCTTCCCACAGAGCCATTTTTGAGTCATGTCAGGTTCAGCAGGTCCCCACTTAGTCGGCTCATTGGACAAGTCACGTGCGTAAGCGGCTAATCATAGAGCGGATCATTTTTGTCTCAGATGACGTTCATCCTCTGCATCGCGCGGTTGGGCCTCAAAAACGGTGCTCGCACTCGACACGGGAGACCGTTGATACACTTGCTCATCACGATGGAATTTGTAGCACATGATCCGGAGCTGCCCCAGGATGCGGCAACCAAGCGGCGGGTCCGCTCACACGCCATGCGGAGCTTCAGACGACGACAACGGGAAAAGGTTATTGGCAACAGTGGACATTTTTTTCAGCACCTGAATTCCACGACTCACGTGCCAGCAAGACATCCGCTTCTCGCAGACGGAGGGATATCATCAGGAATCGAAAAGGGGTCGCGTGAGCCCTTACCATCTGGACACAAGTCAGGACTTGGTCATATATCCACTACCATATGCATTCCGAGATACGTGCAACGTGGTGATGAGGACATGTTCGACAGCCCAGGAGGTGTGACTCAGATGATTAGTCTTTGCGGACATTTCTTTGCTTCTTTGGAATCAATGGACACCGCTACTAAAACTATGAGAGTCATTGAACAAGCATGGGAGGCATCACACAGTCCTCTAATTCTCGGATCCATGGCTCTCGCTGCATGTGGCACTGTGGAAGCCATGGGTATAGGCCTTCCACAAGCCTTGTTGTTCGGATGCAAAGCTCGTGTTCTACAGGAACTCCAAGCCCGGCTTTTGCAGACTAGCACGATGGCCTCCGATGCTGTAGAGCTGGCACTTATGTCGCTAGTGGATCACGAGCAGTCTTTGATGAGCTCAGAAGCGGCGATTCATCTTCGTGGCTTGAAGAAAGTGATTTCTTTGAGACGTCAACAAGGGAAATTGCCCAGCTGTCTGCACTACTACGTCGTTCTGGAGATGATAGATTTGGCTGTGGCAACGTGGCTGGACCATGATCCCGTGCTTCTACAAACCATGGAGCCAGAGACGCGGTCACCAGGCCTAGATGCAGACGCGAAGCCAACCTATGGTCCCTCAGAAATGTCGATGCATAGTCTACAGCTCGATTCGATTGCCATGTCGCTATTCCTGGAATTTTATGGCTCGCCAAATCGACTAGTCACAACTCAGCTCTCGCTTTGGAAGTCTGTCCCTAAACTTTTTTATCAACTTCAGGCCTGCATACGCCGCATATATGATCATGGCAATACTTTTGCATTCCCTGAGGTCATGATGCTCACCGAGGACCTCGAAATGTTTGAGCAAAAAATTCGTTCATCGAATTTCGATTTTGAGCCCGAGGGCTACTGTGCGTTACTTGCGGCATATCACCGAAGTCTTGCTACCTTGACCACTAGTATTGGGCGTGGTTGTCTAGAGTCGAGTGATCGAACATCACTTTTCGAGAATGTCAAAGCCTTGACAGACGATTTGTACTACAAAATGCCGTTCATGTGCATCTTCGTGTTAGTCCTGGGCCTCGTATAGGACAAATTGCGTGGACTGAACCGTCATAGACTTCTCACCGCAGGATGTGTCCTTCAAACCAAATTTCAACGCAGAATGTGCAAAGTCATGTTAACTCGACTGTTTTATAAGAACATGTGGCGGAATTGGAGCCGAATTCAAGGTGAGGACAACCTCTGACTTGCGGAGCACCTGATTAATCTGCGCTAGCTTTCATGATTGAGTATTCTCACCTAGTCTACTTTCTAAGATATCGGACGCCTACAGCCCCACAGCGATCTTTTCAACCTCTCAGGGTGACGCATATGCTGCTGCCGTACTTACAGGATACTCTCTTTCCTAGTTCCTCAGATTCATTGCCGTCACACGGCCGGGAGACAAGTGAAACTGTGAATATACCCATTCAGATGACCACGGAAACCATCAATGCGACCTCTGACGGACTAGATACATTGCACGCAACCGCGGATCAAGAATTCTTCAATGTTGCAGGCCAATACGGTCCTTGGGTTGCCATAGACAAGGAGCTCATAAATTCACTTTTGCAATCGGCAGGATCAATTTAATACGATAACGATGGAATTCTACTCGAGTTCTAGTCTACTCGATAGTCAAGGGCGGCAACGCATACCTGAAAACTCCATTTGGATCTCGATCAGTCTTCAACTTCTTCGCAAAGGCTGCATTCTCCTCCCCGAAGAGCTTGTCTAGACTCCCCAGCCCTTTGGTGGGCGTCAGTGGCACCCATTTACAATCAAGTATGTCCTCCGCTGCTTGGGATTCGAGCTCGACCTTGACACTCTCGGCCCATTCAGCTACTTCCCGTACATGCTCGGGATCGACGACATTCCCTAATACCTCGAGGACAAAGTGTGGTCTTCTAGCGCCAAAGACCGCGGGCAGCGAGGAAGACTTATGTACGGATGGGCTGCATGCAGGCAGTTCATGCCAAGTCAGTGCTGGCCCTTGCATAGTTGGCATTCTCTTGCAGCTTTCGATAATGACCTTACGGATGGCGCTCGTCATCTTGGTGAAGCTCAAAGATCGGCAAGTTGTATAGGCATGCCGAGGAACTAAAGGGGCTACTGACGCCAGGAATTCTGGTATGCTGACAACACTGACCGTATTCATGACAGCATTGGCTAGTGAAGCGATTTTTTCGACGTAAATTCTGCCTCGCTCGTGGTCGGAATCAGCCCAAAAGAACACTGCACCAAATATCTGCCCCATGGGGCTGTTGACCCACATAGGCTGGACAGAAAGCTCTGCCGGATAGTCGCTAGCCTCGTGTAGAGCATCGATGCCGGAGAGATACTTCGTCATAAGCTCGTCCAGATTCGTGGAGTCGAAAAGGATCGATCCCGCAAGGACCTACAGAATTGGTAAATTTAAATGGGTCTTGGGCAGGCTCGGAACTACTGACCCGATTGAAAGGATACAGCTTGATAGTGGCTTCCACTATCACTCCAAAATTCCCTCCTGCTCCTCGAATTCCTTTCATGAGTTCCTCGTCGGCTACGACAACCTCTCCTTCGGCGTTGACAAGCTTAGCTCCCAAGAGGTTATCAATGCCCAGTCCAAATTTGTCAGCCATTGGCCCATAGCCTCCCAATATCGCCCAGCCTACATATCCGATCCATTGTATGGTCCCACAAGGAGTCATATAGCCATTCCTGTCAAGCTCGGCAGCCAATGTCTCAAAATTTGTCCCCCCACCGATCGTTGCGGTGCCAGCCTCTCTATCGATGGTGATATGATTGAGTGCCCGAATATCTATAGTCAAGACATTATTGACTATAGCACGGCCAGAAATGTCGTTTCCGCCAGAGCGTACTGATACTGGAGCATTATGTGTATGCGCAGCTTTGATGAGGTGTGACACTTGGTCAATCGATCTTGGAGCCGCAATTGCAAGAGGGGTCGAAGTGTCAGAAAGCGTATACAACTTTGCCAAGTCGGCAAAAGTTTTGTCAGACGGCAAGATAAGCTCAACATCCGGCAGAGTTTCTTTGAGGTGATTCAAGAACGCCATAACGGATAGTTGTCCAAGGAAAGAAGTTGGAAGAATGATGAAAAGGAGAAAAAATTTGGCCGCTCATAACAGAGTATTTGTATCTTCCTGAGAAGACCCATGGCTCTGTTGGAGACAGATATGAATCCGATGTGCTTCATTGAATGCGGCAAGCGCTCGTCTCACCCGTCCGAGCTATTCTACTTTAGGAAAACGCTGAGCTGACATGGAACGCGCAATTGGTCTCGAGAACTGGTAGCAGCGGCACGATCCGCTCCCAGGTGCATGCAATTGTCGCTCTCATCCTCCGCATGATCGACAGTCTCACCGGTCCGATTTAGCCAGCTATCGTCTTCCCCACTCCTATAGATTCCCCGGAGAAACAACTGAGGGCGGTCAAATTCTTATATTTATATTCAAACGAGGTCTATGGGGTAGTGTAAAACCGCCAACATGGCCAAGGAGCACGCTATCCGCTGAGGACGAGTCATTGGATGGAGAGGAGAATTGGTGAGAAAGCTAGATGAATAGATGAACCCGCTACTCAGAATCCATTGAAATAGGACAGTAAAGCAGTTATTTCTCCTAGTAGCGTCGGATCTTGACAGAATGACTGAAAGTCCTCCCGGCGAAAAATGTTCATTATGTCTTTCTTGCTTCCCTTGCATAGATTGTCGGTCTGCAGCAGGCTGGAAATGCACACGACGTTATTCTGGAAGTTGGGTAAAGGCAATTCGCGTCCGTGCTGTTGCTCCTGCTTATTGAGAAGCGAGAAGAACAACAGTTCTAAAGTACGATTGTCTTTGGAGGGGTTCTGCCTTAAGGACAGATGAGTAATGCCATAAAGTTGAGCAATTATGTGGGTAAGCAAACCGTCCATGCTGCCACGAAGTAGTTAATCCTTCCATGCTTCAGCAAAATGGACTCCTATTCCATTGATGAATTCCAGGGCTTTGTCTAGGTTCAAGCCTTCCAGTGGTACAGTAGGCACAGAACCACGAATAGTCTTATGCACGGTGAGAAAATCGGATTCCCTAGTCAGTAGCACTGTGCGAATGTTCTTGACAAGCTCGGGTTGGGATAACAAGGTCGATAGAAGCATTTTAGACGGAGTCGTTCGATCATTTGTCCAGGTCCACTCGATTTGAAAGTACAGTATCGGTCCTGCCAAGGCCTGCATTATCATACTGACTAGACATAACGACCGGAATTTGTTGTGTGAAAGCAGCTGCAGGACCGCATCGAAGGCATCTCTTCTATAGTCCCACAAGAGTGTCCAACAGCCATTCTCTGAGCCTGAGCGCTTGCGAGCGGTAATCGTCACATAGTCTGACACCAGTCGGTGGTTGGAGTTCCGACAACATGGAGGCGGGAGCGAGGCAAGGGTGTGAATAATGTTGACCAATTTCCAAAGCTTACTGCAGTAATTATTGCAAACACCCGGTCACTCCTCAAGCTGACATTCGGTTGATTGTCGGCAATCCCCTTGGGCGCAAAAACAGAGAGATTAATTGGGGGCAAGTTTGCGAAATCTCCACCATGTCAGAACTCTAAACACAGCCAAGTGGAGCTGGCCAATCCCCGGTCAGTGCCACCTCTGCGCCACAAGTCAGCCGTCGCTCTTGCAGACACCCCATGCACTGACAACGAACGGCGTGTTTGGCGCCGTCTCTCGGCGAATGAATGATGTCGATACAACTGCAGACGCCAAGCTATATGGCACGGCTGAGCAGCCTTGAGGTTTCATAAGAGGTACCGTTTCCACCTCCGTCAACTGTCAATTTCTTTGCTTTCTCTGTCTGATTCAACCTTCGATCTTTATTAAATTTGCCAGACACGCACCATGGCACGTTCGGACGGTTCATCGTCCACCTCCTCAAGCGAAGATGAGAACAACTCTTCTACACGCAAGGCTCCCAAGCGAGCGTCTCAGGAAAGTGTGGATGCGTTCTGGAATGCATACACCACAAAATACCCAGGCTTGGTCTCCAGGATCTTGCCAGAGGACGTTTTTGCCAAATCAAAGACTCAGCGCAAGCCCGGAAGAACGACCGCCCACGGCCAGGGCGCGCTCAAATCATACGAAGAAGCTAAGAAAGAGTGCACCTCGGCCGTTCGTCAGATCTCGAAAGAATGCAGGCGTGTCAACATGCGCTACCGCGATTTGCATTTCGATCTTGATCTCGATCTTAAATTTGGGACTAGGCGCTGTCTAGACGGTATCGAAGGTAACGACGACTATATGTCGCCAGAGAATGTGAAACGAATTCCGGTGGGTAGAAGTCATCCTCTCTCCACAGTATGATGCACATAATTGACGCCGTTGCTAGGAAATCTTCAAGAAACCACAGTTCTTTGTGGATGGTGCCGCTGCAGCAGATGTCCGACAAGGCCGGGTAGGTGACTGCTGGTTTCTGGCGGCTGTAGGAGCACTTGGCGACAAGCAAGGCCTCATTGACAAAATTTGTGTCGACAGAGATGAATACGTCGGCGTCTACGGTTTCGTATTTAATCGGGATGGCGAATGGATCCACACCGTGGTCGATGACAAGCTCTATCTTACTGTGGCCGACTACAACGAAATGTCCTATGAACAAGCTCTTTTGCAACGGGTCGACAACCGTAAGGACAGCGAGCAGGAATACAAAGAAGTGTTCCAGACTGGTTCTCGGGCTTTGTATTTTGCCCAATGCAGCGACGAAAACGAAACATGGCTGCCGTTGCTCGAAAAAGCTTATGCCAAAGTCCACGGTGATTATAGCTCCATAAGTGGAGGGTTCACCGGGTATGAATGCGGATTATGTACAGCATGGCTTATGACTAATGCATCCCAGGGAAGCAATTGAGGATCTCACCGGCGGCGTTTCCACAGAACTGTTTGCATCCGATATCCTGGACAAGGACAAGTTTTGGGACGAAGAGATGAAGTATGTCGGCCAACAATTTCTCTTCGGATGCAGCGCTGGAATCTTCGATGGCCCTGATCGTGACGGCATTGTCAAAATGCATGCATATACCGTATTGCGAGCCACCGAATATGAGGGTGAAAAGCTGCTGTTGGTGAGGAACCCGTGGGGAATGAGTGAATGGACTGGTCGCTGGAGTGATGGTTCAGAACAATGGACGCCAGCATCTATGCAAGCTTTGCAACACAAATTTGGAAATGATGGCATCTTCTGGATCTCGTACGAAGATCTCCTACGCAAGTATCAATGGTTCGATCGCACCAGGCTCTTTGACGACTCTTGGAAAGTCTGCCAACAGTGGAGTTCCATCGACGTGGGTTGGACCGCAGACTACAATCAAACGAAGTTTACTATAAAGCTCAGCGAGCGAAGTCCAGTAGTCGTTGTGCTCTCGCAATTGGACGACCGCTACTGGAAAGGATTCGAGGGTCAATATACCTTCGCATTGCACTTCCGACTGGACAAGGACGATGAAGATGGATATGTTGTACGGAGTCACGGGAACTACCTCATGAACCGATCCGTCAGTACCGAAGTCGAGCTTGAGCCCGGTTCATATTCAGTGTACCTCAAAGTTACTGCGAAGAAGAATCCGAACAAGGCAACAGTCGAAGAAGTCATCCGAAAATCTTGTGGCTCCAAGCAGGAAAAATTGGTTCAAGTCGGCCTCTCTTACGATCTCGCCCACGTCAAGGGCATAGTAGTGGAGACCGAGGGCTCGAAGAAGCAGAAAGCCGAGGAAGACGCCAAGGCCGAAGCGAAGAACAAAAAGAAAGCTACTCAAGACGCTAGAGACCTCAAATACAAGACTTGGCTTGCTGAGAAGCGTAAGATTGAACGAGCCCGACGTGAGAAAACACGGCTGGTAGACCACAAGCGCCGAAAGGCTGAGCAGAAAGCTGAGAGCAAGTCGGAGGTCACAAGTACTGATGACGACGGAAAACATTTGCTGCAACCGGGCCAAGTCCCATCTCAAGCTGCGCAGAAGTCAGCTACTGAAGGCTCTGATGAAAAGCAGAGGCTCACTGTTAGTGACTCGGACGAGAAGCCGCAGCCCATAGTCTGCGAAGTGACGTCCTCTTCAACCTCTACCGCTGATCTAACGCCCGAAGAGAAAGAGGCAGAGGCCGAGCCCGCAACAGTGGAAGAAGGCACCAAGGAGACCGATGATGCTAAACCGCAGCCAGATGCTTCAGCCGGTGATGCCGCTGGAGAGTCCGCCACTGTGCCAACCGAATCATCGGAGAAGCAGATTGCTGTGAATCAGAAGAAAGACAACGATGACGATGATGCGGAGACGGTCGTTTCCTTTGCATCTTCCATTGACTCTATTCTGGACTTGGAGGACGATGCAGGATCAAAGGAGAAAAAGGAGAAACCGGACGACGACGAGGATTCGGACAATGAAGAGATTGCAAAGGATCCCTGGAATGCGATTTGCGTGGTCGGTCTCCGAGTCTTCAACAAGTCCGGTGATGTTGTTGTAGATGTCGTCCGGCCGAAGACCAGTGAGGATGACGAGGATACTCCGCTTGATGTGGACGATCCTGCTAAAGGGGTGTTGGAGGATAATGCGAGCACTAGCAAGCCTACCGGGGACTGAGGATGGGAGAAAGTAAGCGGACACCTGGCTGATCGAAGCAGGTAAGAGAGTCATGTGCGGCGGGCAGACGGAGGATGTTCAGTGTTACTTGGTTCCATCATCTCCACTTGGTGACCTACGCACCAGTCGCATCCCAAAGTATATCAACCCTCTTTCTCTTACCTACTATGAGCCACAAGAGGTGCGTATTCTAAGTTCGTGAGTAGAGCTTCGAAACTGCCGATGGAAAGTCTTCAGCATTATCCGCACAGAATATAGCCCGGGGCATCCTGATGGCTACGAGGTGTCATCAGGGAGTAGCAACGATCGATACAGCGATGTGGATCAGGGCAAGTTTACAATGGCAGGCGAAGCCGCATTTTGTCGAGCTTAGTCAAAATTCAGTATCAGGTAGCGAACCAAGGACACTCTTCGAGCTCAATCTTTTTGTGCCCAAAGGCTGGCCCAGAGTGATTCTGGCTCTGGCAAAACCTGGTAAAGTCTGGCTAGAATCCCTTGCAATCACTGAAGAGAACACTACCAGGTGTGCAAGAAAGCTGGTTTCTACAGATGTCAGGCCTGCGGCTTAGGCACCAGCTGCCCATGGAAGAACGTTCCGTCATCTGAATTTTCGGTGCCCAGTCGCTATGAGCCAGAGCCCGCGGCTGTCATTGGCATTGCGACTGCGGAGACGCCAAAGAGCGGAGATGATGAAGACGGTACAGATGATGGACATGTCGCCGACAAGCGGCTCCTCCAGTCCCTCGCGACAAACATTTTGCGGACTCAGGAGCAACCCACCGTCCTAGCCAGGGGCAAATTGTACCACTGGATCGCGTCCTGGGTTGTAGATGGTTGTATCGATCAGGCTCTGTGCCTCCGACGGGCGTTTTCGAGGATTAATGGAAGGAGGTACTCTGGCACCCAGCTGGAATGCCGGTCAATGCTGTAGTAGTGTTACGGTGCTCTGGTACCTGAGGCAGATGGGTCGAACTTTGCCTGAGCTGATGGTGAGTATCACGCTCGACGGAACATCCTGTTCATGCGCTAAGTGACACACACTGGCTATACTTATACATTATTCTCAAACCAGGGTTGGAAGGCATGTGATCTTTGTGAAAATTGAAGTGCCAACCACTTGCCAGCGTTTTGCTAGTTTGTTTGTATGTTTCTCCAGCGACATCCCTGGTCATCATTTGTCTAGTCCTAACCATGAGAAAAATCACATAGTCCCACATCGTTTGCCACACTTACAAGTACAGAAGAGAATAGAACCTTCTGCCATATGGTACAAACTCTGAAATAAAACGGCAAAATTAACGAGAGGATCGGATTGTACAGTCCGATCGAGAGATTTTTATTGGCATCAAGGCCATGAGGAAGGCGACTCCTGATCGCACAGTGTTGATTATACAGATAGCTGGCTTCCACGCTTTGAGTGTCAACCAGCTATAGCATCTCCTCCCCAATCGATGTGCATTTTCCCTTTTTGACATTTAGATCGTTGTCCAGTACTAGCAAATGCACACTGCGTGGCTTGCAGCAACTCAAGCCTGCATCAGCACACAAACTACAAGCCTCGAGTAGTGTTTAATGGCGGTCCGATGACGAGGTTAGCTTGAAGAGCAGGCTGGAAGCGATTCCGGGAAGACCGCGGATTATGGTGGCATATCACCGTCTTTGTACCATCTCATCAGGCTGGACTGTCCGGAATCGAGATATGCCCTAAGCCGCGGAGGTCGCTACCTTGGAGTATTGAGCAAGCGTTGATCTCGGGCGTGCGCGGCGGCTTGGCTCTTTCGACAAAGATCAACTCATTTTTATGGACGCCGAGACATTTTGATTCATTCATGGACATCTGTGCGTATGTCTAACGATTTGGATATCGCTGATCAGGTTGCGATATCCAGTAGTGGAACGGATGAGTCGTTCTTGGCATAACTTATGCCAAGACCTTCCATTGACGCCATACACCTAACGACGGCTGGAAGTTGAGGCCTCGATGCAACAAGGACTTGCAGCTTGTGAGCGACTGACAACTCACGCAATCGATGAATGGTAATCTCAAGAAAATGATAAGACGAAAGAACATTTTGCAGCCTACGAGCTGCGTGAAATGACGGCACTTGTTATTGCAAACAACCATTGTAGCGCAACCGGTGGTCCGCTTTTCATCGCTTTCCGGTGGTTGATACGCCGCGAACTTCAGTATTAGGCTCCAGTACTCTCCCACCTTCAGATGATAAGCCCGTCATGTCCTGTTCCATACACGCGTGGTCTCGAATCCTCCGAGTAGTCATTGTCACCGAGGGTGTTGGTTTGTGCGGCAACTTGACTTGTATTGTTGATAATGCGTCATCGGACGGGGCGAACCGAGGATTATGCTAATTGGAGGCCGGGCTGGCGGGTACGGAAGCGGCCCGCCCGATGCCTGACGCCCGACGCCCGACGCTTTGGATGTTCTTGGCGAACTGCGGCCAAGTGCGGCCCCGCCGCAGCACTCTCTCCGCCCGCCGGGGTTCCGACGACATCTGTAACAATGAAGGCCCTGACACTGATTGGACGGAGTAGCCTTCAAGGCTTAGGCGTAGCCTGGCGAGCGCAACATGCCCTCGACATTACACGAAGCGGGACATAGTTTCCAAAAGCCTGGAAGCAAAATCTGGCAATGATACACTTCAGAGAAACGTTTTCCGCATTGACGAAGAAACTCCTCAATCAATGACAATTGCTACTATCGACGAGTAAGTCAACCATTCGCCGCAACGACTTACCAGGCGATGTCAAGCGGTACGGCCCATTGCATCCTGGCCGACATCATGCTGGACAGATCCTGCTATCACATCCCAGCTTCGCCGCATCTGAGCTACGGCTTTGGAACAAATTTCAAGCGAGCACAAATGTAGTATTATTTCTTTCACGTTCCAGGCGCAGTAATTAGGATGACTTGATTGAATCATATGAATAAATCTAAGCTAGATATCCATACCATTCTGTGACAAAACTCCAATCCTTCAATCATGATCACATAGGAAACACCTGATCTAAACCAATTACCAGGTAATCTAGTCCATAATACCCTTCTTTCCATCTCCATCAGAGTCCTTAAGCGGGTTCAGGCGGCTGAGAAGAGAAGGCTTCGTAGTGGTGTCTTGAGCAACACTGGTCCATAACGGTTAGCCAAAATTCTTTACGCAACGACCAACAGGAACTTACCCAGCGGAGTCAGTGCGGTTGTGGCTGCTGAGATCACCACCGGTTACACCTCCCGTTCGAGAAGTAGAGTTCGAGCCGGTCAGGCCAGAAGTAGATCCAGTGGTGTTGGAAGCAGTCAGACCAGACCCGGTGGTGTTGGAACCAGTCAAACCAGACCCGGTGGTGTTGGAGCCAGTCAATCCGCTACCGGTTGTGCTGGATCCAGTGACGCCAGTGCCGGTAGTGCCGTGATGATGGGTGCCATGTTGGTGGGTTCCGGTGGTGGCGCCTGTTAAGCCTGAAGCTCCGCTGCCGGTAACACCAGTGCCAGTAGCACCATTGTGCCTACCTCCCAAATGGCCATGAGTATCAGTGTGACCGGTCTTCCGGAACTCGTTAGCGGCATCCTCAGGACGGTTAGGAGCGTGAACGCCACCCATATGGCGAGGCTCTCCCTCAAAGAAATCACTTCGCTCCTCACGGCCGCCAAGCGCGCCACCTTGTTTCTTGAACTGCTCCAAAGATACTGCTGGCAGAGTCGTAGCAGAGTGATGAGCCGCGGCGTTGTGGTGTTGCTCTTTGATTGGTACCACAGTATGTGTAACGTGAGGCTCGATGACTTGGCTTTATATTTGTTAGATTTCTGGCATATTATGGTAATTTAAGCAGTGCTTCTTACCGATCAATGACTGGCTGTACGCGCTCATGAACGTGATGACTGGGGGCGAATTAGCGGCGAATTAATGGTTATGCACTTGTGGAAACTCACTGGACATGCTCTCCTGTAACGGTGGGGGCGGCCGAAGTAGTGTGACGAGTTTCGCCCTTTTGATGGGTGTCGACGTATTTAGCCGACTCTTCGTCCAGTCTGCGG
The DNA here is from genome assembly GCA_010093895.1 of Myriangium duriaei CBS 260.36. NCBI lineage: Eukaryota > Fungi > Ascomycota > Dothideomycetes > Myriangiales > Myriangiaceae > Myriangium > Myriangium duriaei. The sequence goes on from ML996090.1 coordinate 88,039, forward strand.
CGGACATCCTCATCGTTGCCATGCTCGAACTTTCTGTGCTCGACACCGCCAAGCTTATGATGGTGCTGCTCGTCGAGGACCTGATATTGGAGTTAGAGGTCTATTTAAACGCGGAACAAGGTCGTTCTACCAACCTTTCTATCGTGAATAGGTTGCACGGTGGTATGATGATGGTCTTGGTGTATTTCACGATCTATTGCGGTCTGCTCGTTGACGTGATGGTGCGTGTGTTGAGTCTCGTTGGCCACAGCTGCTATTGATGAGTACAAAACAGATGTTTGAGGATGATTTTTTGGTAAATCATACCCGGAGCCATTGTCTCATGGACATTAGTACTGTAGACAGGTCAGTAGAGAGCATTGCAAAGCATTGGGTATGCAGGACTGACGTATGCTTGCCATCTTGGTGCATGAAGTCCTTGACTGCGTTCTTGGCGGCATTCATGTTTGCGGTATTGTGATGGAACTTTAAAGTGTGGTAAAACAGGCGTAAATTGTTACAGGTCGTACTCTGGAGATGGGTATTGGGGAATGACCATGATCAATGAGGGACAACCGACGTCTACTTAAGTGGGCGATATGCGGAGAAGCTCCAGAGCGAGAGACGTCTTTGCGACGTCATAGCTTCGACCGGCCAAACCGGATCGTCGAGAGTCACTACTGCACATGTCATGTATGAGATATCGAGTGGAGCTGCGAGCAGGTGACCCAGGTGGAACCGCCAGTGGCTGATGGTGGCGTTGTGTCGGGCACTTGTCGGGCATGAACTTGGGCGGTGCAACGGGCGTCATGATGGCGGTACATCGGCGGTACATCGGGGTCTGTCGCGATGTTTAGAGATCTGAGAGCAGCATGAATGTCTCAGTCTGGCTCGGGAACAGCCAACCATGGCCCGGCGTGGCCGAGATGAATGTTCGCAGAAAGATCATGCAGCACAACCATAGGCTGCAAAGCAAGGGATGACGCAAGTCGGTCCATGCTTGATGAGAAAAACCCACGTGGAGACGTGTCAACACGCGAGACTGGGCCATTTGGTACGACGCAGGAAGCACGACAACAAACGTATCAAAATGAAATAACCTTACCCAGACATTGCGACCATGACGGCGTCACGCCACGGCGCGTCGATTGATGGTAGACTAGTGATGATCTGCGGGGGGCGGGAACGCTTTCCCTCCGCATCGGGCTCGATTTGACCCAGAGGATCGGAATTTCGCAGCACGGGCGGGCCAAAACAAGAAAGGTGGTAGCGAATGGGGCTTGACCTTCAATCCCACCTGCCCGATAAAGCTTGCGAGGAGGTGCGGCTATGGCGTTGAATCCCCTCATGTTTACGATCGTCCATGTCCCTGCGAATCGTCCCAGACTCGAGCATCCCGTTCTCACCATCAACAAAAAGCACGGAGCGGGAGGGTCCAGACGCGTGTCCATCGCGTTTCTATCTGACGTCATGACTCACGAATCGCTTCCAGTACAGCGCAACGGTGCGAGCTGACAGCGTCCCCCACCGAGATTCTGTGGTTCGGTCCGTTTGCCTGGAGCTGCCGCAAGCTCCCCAGATTCGAGCTGGGTGTCTCTCAGTTGTGATCCGAGACTCGGTCGAACGTGGACATTCGACGTCATGCAGCCACACCGTCCATGTTTCGAGCTCATCTCGATCTTGTCCGACATGGCGCGGTGGGGATATGACCTTGACTTTGCTGGCAGCCACCCAACAGAGCCACTCCGAACCTTCTTGAATTGCCAGTTGTGTTGCGAGTCTAAACTGCGGCTTACTTGCAGGGCATTGACAGGGCTTTCCTCGAGCCCCAGCAATCCCACTGTCTATCATTGCTGGAGCAGTCGCAAAAGGTTTTCGGACATTTGACACCGTCGATCAACAATTCCATCAATCATGCCGCACACCATGCGTAAATTGAAAGATCTATTTCACAAGAACGATGCAGACAACTTCGAAGCTGAACATCCATCGTCACCACCCCAGCCAATGTCCGATGTTACGTTGTCGCCGCCCACAACCGATAAGCCAGATGTGCACACGCTCTCCGCATTCGTGATGCCTAATGAGTTGATTCCTGCACAAGAAGTAGCCTTCACCAAAAAGTCATCCTTAGAACGTGAAGGTAAAGCTTGTCTTCCCAAGTACAGTGTCAAAATTCTTCATATGCGGCCGTTAACGTCATTCAATAGAAAACACATCGATACCCAGAACTTCGACGACCAGGGGAGGACAACACCGCGCCGAGCAGGATGCTGAACTACCACAAAGCGCCCAACCTGCAGTAGCCCAGATCCAAGAAGATCTCCAAAATCTTCGTATTGAGAATCAAGGTTGGAGAACTCTATGCCATCTGCCGGGCCGTTGTAGCTGATCCTGCTCAAGCTGCGCCTACATCCGGGAAACGCACATCGCATGTCACAGAGTACGGGGAACGTACTTCTAGGGATCTGCATAGCGAACGCCCTACCCCAGCGGTGGCTGGCGGAGTCAGCGATAGCCACGAGCGCCAAGATCCAAAGAATCTTCGCCATCTTCCGGAGCCTGATCAAGCACGACATCGCGATGGGTCTTCGTCGAAGGAGATTCAGAGACCTCGTGATGTAGCGACTTCAACGCAACGCGAGATACCTGTGCGAGAGCCTGGCCATCGTTACTCAGTATCCAGAAAGCCGGTCAACAACAAAAATCTCGACAGCAGTACCTCTATGTCCGACTCGACTCATGCGTTTCCAGCCACAAATTCGACAACTTCCCAGTCCGGGAAAAGCGATTACCAGGATGCTCCTGAAGCTCAAACATTAAATGGTGTATCCTTGGAGGGAATCGTTGATCTTACCAATACCGAGGACACGACGATACATGAAACAATGGCTCCCGGTGAGTTATTCGCAAGCTCATTCAGCTTGCTACCCTTACGGACTAACATTATGATCTAGCTGTGACTCATGAGACAAAGCATACACATGTGCACCATGTCCGAGAGGAGAGAATCCACCGAGATATCCACACCCACGATGTCTATCATCGCGTTCAGCCTGTGCTTGATGTTCAAGTCTTACCAGCGAGACACTTTGCGCCCGGGCCTGATGGTGAGCTAGTAGAGATCTCCGAAGCTCAGGTCTCAAATTACTACAGGGATGGCGAGCAGAAAATCCTTGCCGAAGCTATCGAGAAAGCTCGGGTGTCTTACACTAACGAGGAGCTTTACCGACTAGCAGAACAGAACATCGACACAAGTAGAGTGACTAACCATGTTGAGCAAATGGGTGAGGACGGCGTGCATCGACAGGAGACAACTCACGTACATGCTCCACATTTCGGCTACGAATCTGCAGTTACGGAGCCATCAGCACAGCCTCCCGGTTAATCTCCCCAGAAGTTTTCACATTTCTCGCGCTCTACATGGGACACCTCGGGTCATGTGCAGTGGTTGGATATGCTGAGCTTCTCTTCATGGTGATCAGGATGTGGCTCTTGTATTCATGCCTTTTTATTTGTACCGTCACATGAATGTACTATCAATAAACAGAATTACGACCAAGTTACAAGGTTAACGCCAAGCTCGCCGTTGCCATGGCAGGTTAGCCAGAAGTTTGAGAAGGATGCAGTTGGCTAATGGAAAGGCTAACACAGCTCGGTCTACCATGAGGAGTACATCGGATCTAATTAGCATTACTGTCGACAAAGGTACATGTCGTTGTATAGATGTCTGTTGAGTCTTTGCAGTCTTGATTTTTGCAAAGTCAGGTACTTTTGCACCAATTGCGTCACGGACTGCTTTGTTGATTATTGGCTCCTCCACGGTGGCTTGTTGTGAGCAGTTGTCCGAAGTAACTTATCACACGGATATCATGTGCAAGCTTCAGGAGGTGGTGATGCAAGTGCATCCCTCGCTTCGTACCCTAGCGCAGAGCTCTCGCCAATTCCATCCTTCTCAAACTTCTGCCTAATCTGCCATGAGAATGGTGAGCTTGGCATTAACCTTGCGATCTACATTAAGCAATATGTGACCTATAAAGATGCGTGGCCCGTCAAATAATTTAGGCAATGGAGACAGCCTGCGACCTCCTCTCGTCCTGACTAGCGCTATTCTGTGCAGTGCCATTAAAGAGAGCACCGACTTGGAATGCGGTATAGCCTGAATCAGGAATATAGAACTCCGTCTCGAAGCCTTGCTTGCTCACTATGCCAATGAGGGCGAGCGAACTGGAGTTACTGCCTCCATATACGTTGTAATGTCCAACGTCCGTGGCACCGTTCCAGCTAACATATCCTCGAAGTCTGGATGATAGATAGCTGCTCGAAAACCCATCGTTCGCGGTGGACGAGACATTGAGACGCTTGACCACCAATGTTGGAACTGTCGAAGGTACAGCATGCCACTCTTGCTTGAATGCACGGTAGCTAGAAGCGCCATCGGGATATGCATATCGAGCCGACCAGCGAAGATCTCCGCCAGTCGAGTCTTCTGCTCCGAAATACTTGATGTATGGCTGATAGCCGTACCCAAGGAATCGGTCGCCATTCGGCAATAGCTGATGAGATCCTTCGGCAAAAGAGTACACTGGGTGGATCAGGTCAGACACATTACTGATCAGGCGTGGAGGACTGGTTGTATTTGGGGGCAATGTCAATGCCAGCTCAACACCAGTGGTGATATTGGTCTGTCCTGTCTGGACATCGTTATTGGCGAACCAAGAGATCCTGACTTCCGACGGGGAGATACGCCGGATCTCGGCATTATGTTGCCAAGACTACGGGTGGTCAGCTAGGGTGACAGTAGGTGGATGCTCTGCTAGCACTTACGAAATGTCCACCTTGAGGGATGCTACCGAAGTCTCCGCCGTTGAGTCCGTTGATCTCCCAGATAATCTTGCCGTCTCTTCCAACGAAGTAAGTGGTCCAAGTGTGTCGGGAATTTATCAGGTAACCGCCTTCCCAAGGATAAATGGCGTTAGCGTGAAAGAAGTCGTAGGGATTAGAGGTATTGCGACCCGCGCCAGCGACCGGATATTTCGACGCACTCAATGGGACGTGCTCAAGAGGACTCCACAAGAACAGAACCTCGCTGGTTCGGACATCGATCTCAACAATCAACGTGTCGAATACATATCCTTGTTGTGGGCCTCCAACTGAGGTAAGATCGGCGTTAGTGACGTTGTAGGCTGTGACCAATACGGTGCCGGCTTCAGTGATGTAAGATTCATGGACATCCGCGTCACAATCAGAATCCTGCTTGGGTGGTTTCGTGAGATTAAGCTTCGGGCAGATAGTCGCGATCAGATCATATGATGTGTTGTATACCTGTACTTGACCATAGCCGTGTCCAGCCAGCAGTCCGGATGCAGCAGCTCCCGTTCCTTCCCAGAAGGAGATTACTGGCTGGTCGAATAGGGTCTGTACTCGGAGATTGCTCGCATCACCCGAGACCGGTCCCGCCCAGACCAAATCGCCGTTATCGGATGAGATCAGAGGGCCAAGTCTTGAGATGAAAGCATCCTCGTCAACGCCAGCTGTTGGTGTGTAAAAGACCAGCCCGGGTACGAGATCCTCTCCAGTGGCATTGACCTCCAGGTATGGTGGTTTCACGTCCGATGTGATGTATGTCTGCCAGGGCCAGACTGTTGATGCATTGGTGGTCAGACTGACAGAGTTTCTGGACCAAAGTTTAGGCACTGGTGTCGATGCAGCAGCGAGTGAGGCGAGGTGTCCGCCATTTACCACTGCTGCGAGGCGCATGATTCGCTTGCAATTGTCTCAGAACAGCCAAGCACTAATATAGACTCCTCAATGGAGGGATACAAAATTGCTTATAGATGGGCGGAGTGTCATTTTGTACCTGAATTGCTGACATACATTGTACCCGGTACCTACCGTGCTACTCGCCAGAAGGGTTGATATACCGACGATCAGCGGGGTAAACGCATGACGCCATTTGCCATAAACTTCGACCGCGCGAAGGTGTGATATGGCGTTTGAAGCCTTCAACTCTTATCGGCACAGCCTCATGAATGTGTCTGTCAATTTCTGCAGTCAAAAGAGATTACCTGGGAAGCGTCGTGGAAGGAACCAAGAACTTTTCATAGCGCCAAAACATATACGACCCTCCGGCAGCCGCCGAACGATTCGGGATGACCCCCATATGGGCACGTCCAACATCATCGGTTTTTGTAATTAATTCCCGAGAGAATCAATTCCATCTTTCTCAGTTCATACGACCACATTCACATTTAGAGGTGCGTCTCAGACAATTGGTTGCGATCTTTCTCTCTCTCACTACCTGAACGTATATCGCCGGTATATCAACAAATCTCAAATGAAAGAGCCCACCTTAACTTCTGTCGATTAGACACTCTAGAGTCTTGATAATCTAGACGTTTAACTCATGCTTCTCTTGTGTGGCTGTCTCCTTGTTCGCCGGTGGCTGCGAACTAGACAGCCGCGATGCTCGCCTGCCTTCCTTGTCTTGCCTTTTCTTGAGCACATCTTGAGCAAATTTGCTGTGGCGTCGGATTTGCGGCCCTTTCCAGTAGAAAATATAGATTGGAATAGTGACGACAACTGCGATAAATCCAAGGATCGTTGACGGCCACTCCAAGGTATGTCTGCTAAAGTAGCTATAGAATGGAGCAGAATACATGGCAGCAATTCCAGCAAACAGATCTCGGGCAAATTATATTTAATCGGATTATTTTTAAGTATATCTGTGTATTTAATGCTGCAAGGTTTAAGTTTTATAGGATTATCTTATTTATTAGTATATGTTGGAGCAGTATCTATCTTATTTTTATTTATTCTTATGCTTATAAATGTAAGAATATCTGAAATAGTGAGTTCAACTAGTATACCATTTCCTCCTGTAGCAGAGGCGGCGTAAGGACCATACGCTGCTACCATATAGTCGATTGTAGCCATGTATATTGCATAGTTAGCAATGCCGACTAATGCAGAGAACAACATAGGTGCAATCCAAGGAATGCCATGTGACGGACCAAGGGATGTCCAAGCAAAGCCAAACAGTCCTATAGCTTCTAGAGGCGCTGTATAAAGAAGCCAGTATAATCGACGTTCAGGCTCCATAGCATCTGGACCGTGTTGGGTCATGAATTTCTGGTCACGTTTGAAGAAAGGCATAAAGGACAACCATGCCAGAATATAGCCAATCATAATGGGAATGTACGCGAGACCCAGCGCGACTGGGGAGAAATGCCACTGTTTAAAAACAGGATTGTAAGCTTCGAGGAAAGTAAAGATCAATCCATCCGAGAAGCCAGAGAGGAGGGATAAACAAAGCACGATTGGTTCTGTAATAAGCATATGGAAGGGACGGGTCCAAATGATCGTTAGTTCTTTAAGGGTCATACGTTTGAGTAATGAGCCTTTGACTTCATTTGGACCGAAGACATTTTCTCCTGCATTTCGTCGCTTCTTAGCCTCCCGGTCCAAGATAATAGTCACACGAGTTTCAGGGACACAAAGGAAATGAAGAATTTGCGTAAAGACGCCAAAGATCAGTTGGACCCAGAAGTTCCAACGCCAGGAGAGATATTCGCCAATAAAGCCACCAAAGATTGGACCTAATACAGAACCTGCAACAGAAGCCAGGACAACATAAGCGACGGCAAATTGTTGATTTTGAGGCTCAAACATGTCAGCAACCATGCCGAGGGTGACCGATCCTCCAGCGGAAGACAGACCGCCTAATGCTCGTCCAATGATTAAACAGCTGTGGTTAGGAGCGAGTGCGCATAGGACCTGCCAGATATTGACCAAGAAAAGGGAGAGCTGGAGGACTGGCCATCGACCGACTTCTTCAGACCATGGCGCCCAAAGCTCAGATCCAAGCGCATAAGTGACCAAGAAGATACATTGGCCCACTCGAATGGTTTGCTTGCTGACTCCAAAGCCCTGCGGAGGCTGGGATGCCATTATTTCAATGGAGCTAGTGTATACTGAACTGTTGAAGTTCATGGAGCATTGTACCACGAAGATGACGGTGAGAATTGTCCACTTCTTGTACCATGGGAAACTAAACCCAAGTTCCCCGTATGCACTTTCCTCATTCAACTCCAGTCCAGCTTGAATGCTCCTGTGATCTCGCTTGGGTGTGCTCTTCGAGATCGACCGCTTCTGCTGGCGGTGAGCAAGATGAACCATCCTTGGTTTTTGTCAGGGTAATCTTGCAGCCGGTCACTCGAGCCGAAAGTAGCTGCTCGTGATCACTCACAAGCGTGTGAAACTTGCTGAGCTCGAATGTGGAATTGACGTTGTACTGAGAAAGACCGAGATGGGCTTGAGCCTGAGACAGCGAAGTGGGAGAGCTAACGAAGTTATGTAGTGGTTGTATTCAGCAAGAATCAAGCGGGCAAAGTGCAGGTTTTGCTCGTCCGAACGTATAAGCTCATATCGTCCTCAATGCAGGACTGAAGCCTTATGTCGCAGTTCCGGTAGTTCTTGCCCATCGATATGCTCTTCGGAGTACATCCGACGGCTCTTATGATAAATATTCTCCATGATGTATGCTGTGGCAAATCAGTAGTGAAATTGTTGGAATCGGCCGCTTCACGTCGCGGCAGATAGGCCAGCTTTTTGATTTGGAAAACCAACCAGAGAATCAAGCTGGATGATCACTGGTTTGATTCTATGTGTATATGCAAGTACATGCGGAACTTCAAGGATAAGTCGGCCCGACAATGTTGGTCGATGGTCCGGTTGGGTCGGACGAACATCCGGCCAAGCACAAGTATGCTGCAGCTGCAACTCCCGACAGGTGGTCTACTTTTATGGACATATAGTTTGACTTCCGTGTCCTGCTGGACTGGTGCTGAGGTGCGAAGTTGTGTGTGTAATGATGTTTTGCCATCTTTCATCTTTTCTCTGTGCAGCTTTCCCCGCCAAGTCACCAAACTCACGCTCTGGATGTCATGATTCATTTCCATAGCTGCAATTTCGACAAGATTGTATAGATCGTGGCCAGAGACGGGTATATATCGACACAAGCGAGTAAGAAAAATTGGTCAGCAAGGTCTGCAACCCCCTCTATCGTCAGAATTCCAGCTGCACTTCTCCGCAAATCCCCCACCATGTATCCTCGTGTCATGATCTCGTCGCACCGTGATACAGCCGCCAGTGACTTCTCCAAACTTTCAAGTCTTCCATGCCGGTATTATCGTATCGCTGATCCACCTGTCGACCTGTTGTGGTTATTGAGTGTCTACGAATCCGGGGAAGTTCGGGACAGGACTGCGACAAGGAACCCCCGAAGAACCCCCGAACCCTTGGTTTTTTGCCGAAGCCGAAGCCGAAACCGGAAGGCCCCGTCCACAAACCCCGCACACGACAGTGTGATTCCACTTTAAGAATTCGGCTCCCGCAGCAACTCAGGACAAAGAATAAGCCAACAGCCCACGAAGCACCGATGTGGGACGTTGCACATGGCACGCGTTCGTATTAGAGAAACATTTTAGCTTCGGCGGCCTCTCCGACATCATGACCCTGATGGCGACCCGCGAATCGCTCGTTAACCGACAGCCCGCCCGGAGTTGGCATGCATGCACAGAGTGTAAGCGGCGTAAGGTCCGTTGCTCTGGGGCTCCACAATGCGCAAACTGTGTTCGAGACTCCAAAGAGTGTGTTTACGAATCTCCTCGTCAGCGGACAACCACATTGTTCAGGTACTTTGTCCCACGAACTTTCGAGTGGACGCAATCTTCACTAGCTTACACTCGCTAGACGCCTTCAAGAAGCAGAGCATCGCTTACAGCTCATGAAGCGGGCTTGGGCCCGACATCTGCCCAATTTGGATCTCACCGATGTCATACGTAACCTCGACGAAGACAATGATCTTCCCGAATCTTCCAACCACTCCGGAGAAGTCTCGGATAGTCCTAGGTCGTCCCGCATCCCTGAGCACGACGACCATACCGTGGAGTCACTACCCACAGAGCACAGCAATGCGGAGCACTTCGAGTTCGATGAGTCTCAGGATTTTGACAACTCCACCGATGGCATGGGCTCCCTCGTGGTCGAGCCCAGCAAAAGCGGCTATACAGGTCCGCAGTCTGGCATTGCTGCCTTCAAGTTCCTACAGTCACTCCCTCTCTGTGTGCTGTCTAGTCAGGCCAATCCCATCTCCGACGACGTGGATACTGCCAACTTGGAAATGCCGTCTACCACGGATGCGAAACAACACCTGGATAGTTATTTCTCCATCTATCATCACGCATATCCCTTGCTGCACGAAGGCATATTCCGTGCACGAGTAGCTGGTAAGCTTCTCCCTTCTCCTCATCTGGTCCAACCGACAGACAGCGCTGATGACTTTCAGGTGTTCTGCCGAAGCCAAAGGATGGATCATGGCCAATCTTGTACAACACAGTACTCGCCTTGGGTGCATTCGTGGGTGCGCAGGAAAACACAACGCTAGACTTGCCTTTCTATAGACTGGCGCGGCAGCATCTGACCATGGACATATTGGAAAAGGGATCTCTGGCCTATGTGCAAGGCTTGACGCTGCTGGCCAATTACCTCCAGAAGCGCAACAAACCAAACTCTGGCTTCGTTCTGATCGGCGTCGCATTCAGCATGGCCTTAGCCATAGGCCTTCACCGTGAGTTTGGCCTCCCCAGCACAAATCCATACACAATGGAACTCCGAAGACGCACATGGTGGACGCTATTCGTCTTCGTCTCTGGAGCTCAGCTCACTCTGGGTAGACCACCTGTCTCGCTGGTCGGAGTCAATGTCTCGCCGCCAAAGAACCTTGATGATACGGATGTCTCTGTGGACATGGAAGCTCTCCCGGCGGCAAGAGAAGCGCCGACCTCTGTTTCCTGTCTCATCGCGCAGATCAAATTGGCGAAGATTGCAAACATTGTCCAAACAGAACTACTCCATGCTGCATCCGACTCTAAAGAAGCTGTAAGGCTTGACCGTCTCATATGTTGCTGGCGGCAAGAGCTTCCACCTTTCTTTGAGCACGACGTCTCACACGTGGCACCGTGGTTCGATGTTCCACGACGGATCTTGGTGTGGCGATCCTTCCACTTGAGAATTGTACTTAGCCGCCCAATTCTTCTCAAGGCGATTTCTGCTCGAGCTCATCTTGATCCAAACGATCCATCTATCAACGCCTGCTTGGGTGCCGCAAACGAGTGCGTCGAGTCGATCTGCGGTTACGTCGAAGTGGCTGTTTCACCAACCCGTGGCCTAACTTGGTATGCGACATATTGGCTGATCACAGCAAGCTTTGTACAAGCCACATGTTACGTCTATGATCAGACACATGACCTGGCACAGGGCTGGAGGTCATACTTGAGCCGGGCGGTTGACTGTCTCTCCATTCTGGGTGTTTCTTGCTCTATGGCCGTTAGGGCCAGAGACATACTCCAGAGTCTGCTTGATCACGGAGAGAGCTTTGCTGCCATGAGTACCTTCAAAAGCGGTCCAACAAGTGGCACACAAAATATGGCTGACAGCCTTTGGCAATATGGATTTTCTGGACAAACTGACGCTTTACTAGATCCAAATTCGTCGGACTACACCAGCAGTAGCAGCCAGGTTGGGCCCTGGTTTTTTCAAGAAGCCAGCGATGCAGAATGGCTCGATGCAGCCGGGGGAATGATGCTGCGGAGCTGGTACAATGAAGCTGACTTCAATCCTACGGACACCTGAGGCTAATGTGATATACGTAATTGAAAACCCAAGGATGAGTAAGCAAGAAGTCTACGATTTGATGAAGGAATGCATAGTCAGATTTCTCCAAATCCCACCCTGAAACTCCCTACCACCTAGTCATCCAGGATCTGTACTTTGACCGCTCGGGCGGAAGGATCAGATGCCGCAGCGAAGGCGGCGAGCCCATCATCCAACGAGAATCGATGTGTGACCAAAGGCTTTAGGTCGATCAACCCTTGCTCCACTAATGTGATGGCTTTAGGATACGTATCGTGGTAGCGGTATTGGAAGCGCAAATCGATCTCTTTGGCTGAGAGATGCATAAAGGGAATGGTTTGGGATGCTTTGCCCACGCCGATCACAAAGACTGATCCACCAAAGCGAGTGGCCTGTTTTGTTGTCAGCCCAGCCTGCAGACGGAAGCGAATCTAGTCTGATTACTCACAAAAATGCCAGCGTGAATACTAGACTCAACACCAGTACACTCCAAGATAAGCTTGGCCTCTTCCCCAAGGGTGCGGATTATCCTATTCCCGAGCTCTTTCGCATCGCTGTCTTCCTTGCCAACACGTAGTGGCCGAACACGTGGCACAAGCTGCTGTGCTGTCTTCAACCGGTTCTCATCAATATCCGTGATGACAATTGGCGCCGCCCCCGCAGCATGAGCAGCAAGCAAAGTGACGAGTCCGATGGGGCCGGCTCCACAGATGACGAGAGGATCGCCCAATCTCAGCTCCGCCCTGTCAATACCGGCGAGTGCAACTGATAGCGGCTCAAGCAGCGATCCCTCCTCGTAATTGAGCTGATCAGGCAACGGGTGTAGCCAATCTTCTGGGTGGACATGATATCGTCGCAGCGTGCCATGGTAAGGAGGAGTGGAGAAGAACACCACGTCTGGGCATGCATTATACCGACCAGTTCGACAGAAGGTGCATGTAGGCTTGGAGCACGGTACTCCGCATTCGAGCGCAACCCTGTCACCTTCAAAAAGTTAGCCTATGTCAGATAGCTAAGCCAGGACTGCTGACCAGGTTTGAATCGTGTGACTTCCTTCCCAACCTGAATGACAACTCCGGCGCTTTCATGACCGAGGCCATTTTGGCCGCACACTACCATATCACCGATACGGCCATGCTTCCAGAAGTGCACATCGGAACCGCAGATTCCGGTAGCACGTACGTGAATGAGGCATTCTTTCGGGCCCGAACTTGGTACCTGCTCGTGCACAAGGTAGAGGTCGTGTGAAGGGTTGGTGTTGACAGAAACATTCTCGGGCTTGCGCTCGAGGATCTGAGTGACGGAAGTCATGACAGACTGAGCTGTTTGATGCTGGAATAGTCCATGAGCGGATATGAGCTCCACTTGAAATAGCCATGGTGCATCAGCGTTGAGCGTTGATGGCTCACCCAAAGACTGATCAAAAGCGGGTGTGGTAGTGACTAGAACGTCGTCGGGCATACCTCCGAACACGATACCTCTGTAGCTATGGCTTGTGGGTCCCTCCGCACGCTCTGAACAGCCGGCACCCGAGAATCAGAATCCTTGTGGACTGTGCGTAGACCCTTCGACCCTACGAGTCACCCCTACAGCACGAGGTCGGATAATCGTCCGTACCGATATTCCATGTCTGAATTAATGTGGTAGAAAGCCTTTCGAAGTACACAATCGCCCCGGAGGTAACGCCGACCTGCAGACCCGATCTTCCATGAGATGGACCCCCAAGGCAGCAATCCGACAAGGCTGACCAAGAGGACAACATATGTTTAACTTCATAGACTTCCTACACGCCACATCAATTTCACTTGGACTTCTTTTGGAGCCGTCGTTTCGCCAACATGTCGCTCAAGGGTAAGGTATCGATTGTAACGGGAGGCGCCAGAGGAATCGGTTCGGCCATTGTTTCGCAGCTCACGGCCGAAGGGTCGAGTGTGAGTCTTTCACTGTTCATACTCCTCCAAATAATGTGGATAGTAGGCAAACACTGACGCATGATTTTAATAGGTGTGTTTCAACTACGTCTCTCTCGGCTCCAAAACAGCGGCAGAAAAGCTTGTCAACGACATTGAGCAAAAGGGCGGCCGTGCAGTCTGCTTGCAGGCGGATATGTCGGATCCCTGCTCTCCTCATAAGATCGTCCAAATTGCACTGAAGCACTTCGATAGCAAGCACATCGATGTTCTGGTGAACAACGCCGGTATTAGCCAGAACACGGTCCTTGAAGATGTCACTTTCGAGGAATTCGACCAGCAGATGAACATCAACGTCCGCGCTGTGGTCTTCATGACGCAGGCAGTTCTCCCTTACCTCAGACCAGGAGGTCCAAACCGTGTTGTCAACCTGTCGTCGATATTAGCCCGAGGCGGATATGCCACTCAATCCGTCTATGCCGCGACAAAGGCTGCGGTCGAGGGTCTGACCCGTGTTTGGGCTAAAGAGCTGGGTCACAAATATGATGTCACGGTTAATGCGGTCAATCCGGGCCCCGTGGATACGGACATGTACCGGGCTGCGGGTGAGACTCATTTGGCGAGGATGGAAGAGCAGAACAAATCAGTCCCCGCTGCTCCGCGTTGCGGAACCGGGCAGGACATTGCAGACATCATAGCATTCTTGTGCAGTGAGAAAGCGCGATGGATCACGGGCGACATTGTTTGTGCGAATGGCGGTATGCTATTCATCTGATAATCAAGCTCAAGGCAGAGAGTGATGCCGCAATGTAGATCACTTGGAAGAGGGGGACGGTCAGATACGTGATCAATACAAATGATATTGCTTTATCAATCATGTCTTCTGTCCTTGACTTTGTCAATGGTCTATGGATGGAAACTAACACTGGAACATCTAATGATGGTTGGATGGCAAGCCACGTTGCCGAGCGGCCTGCCGAGGCCACTTCGTGTTCGCGACCAGGAGTCTCGGACGGTGATGTCCGAGGGTCACAAAGGGACAAATCTACTTTAGTCGCTGTATGCGAGAAGGCCAGTACATTGGTTCAAGGATCTGGGAAGCGCAAGGAGAGCAAGGATATTGCCCCGACCATCTTGATCCATCCGTTTGCCATCGCTCGAGCGCACCAGTTGATCAGTGGTGGCGGAAGAGTGTGGGGAACGTCCACAAGCAAACCTGGATGTTCGTCCGAGAGACACAATAAGGTTTCGGTGGTTGCACCGATACGTTGCCGCTGCACATTGAAGTGCAGATTATATCAGGTCCATGATTTTCTCTGCATTTCTACCCCAGAGTTTCCTCGGCCGGATGCAACTTTATATACGTAGTAAGAATGGGAACAACACAAGATCCGAAAGCGTACGTTATTCTGGTTGTCATCCATAACACTTCTGCTAATCTACTTCAGTCTCTCGGAGCATCATGAAGTTATTCATGGAGATAATGGAGAGTAAGTCATCCAGCATAATATCATTAGAAGGTGTTCTGATGGTCAGTCTAGAGTCCGGAACCCTTTGATTGGACTGTCGAAAGAGCAGCTGTTCCACGATGTTGAGACTTTTGCGGACCAACATGGCTTGTCGGATATCAAGCCCCTGCTCAGGAAGGGTGCTCTCTGTGCTCAAAACCCTGAGAACATAGCGACCATCGATGAGCTTGATAGTGAAGACGTTTGGGTCTTGACCGAGGAAACAACCCGTCGTTGGAAACATCCCAAGACGCTCTACTTCCTCATGACCCTCAGCTCCATTGGCGCAGCTGTACAAGGCTGGGACCAAACAGGGTCTAACGGTGCAAATCTATCATTCCCCCAGGAGTTCGGCATTGCAGATACGGGTCCAGAATGTGAAGCTGCTGGTACTTGTGGGAGGAACTCCTGGATCGTTGGAGCCATCAATTCCATGCCATACATAACTATTGCTCTTGTGTGAGTGCAACACCTTCTTGCCACGCTAGCAAACCTCACTGACCAACGTATAGTTCTTGCTGGCTCTCTGATCCTATCAATGATCGGATCGGTCGGAGAGGTACCATATTCGTTGGTTCACTGTTCAGTTTTCTTGCTCCAATTGGACAGGCAGTTTCACAAACTTGGCCTCAGATCCTGGTGTGCCGCATCTTGCTCGGCATCGGTATGGGACTGAAGGAAGTCACCGTCCCAGTGTTCTCCGCAGAGAATGCTCCAGCCAACATCCGAGGAGCTTTAGTAATGAGTTGGCAAATGTGGGTAGCTTTCGGAATCATGCTTGGCTTCTCCGCAAATCTGGCAGTCTTCAACGCTGGTAATATCACTTGGAGACTTCAACTTGGGTCTGCATTCATCCCTGCTGTTCCTCTACTTCTAGGCATCTACTTCGCTCCTGAATCAGCACGCTGGTTGATCAAGAAAGGTCGACATGTCGAAGCGTATCGTTCTCTCGTCCGGGTCCGAAATACTCCCCTCCAAGCAGCTCGAGACCTGTACTACATTCATGCACAGCTGGAGGCAGAGAAAGCATTAATCAAGCATCAAGGTCTCGATGAAGGGAATATGTTCACACGAGCTATCGAATTGTTCACTATTCCTCGTCTTCGAAGAGCTACTCAAGCCAGTGGTATCATTATGATCGCTCAACAAATGTGCGGAAGTAAGTTTGTTGTCGCATGGCCATCACAAATTGATACTATGTGTCTGACTCTGAAATTGTACAGTCAATATCATGGCTTTTTACTCGTCCACCATTTTCGTCCAAGGAGGATTCAGCCAAAAAGTTGCGCTCCTTGTCTCCTGGGGCTTCGGCATGACAATGTTCTTGTTTGCAATTCCAGCTCTTTACACCATCGATCGCTGGGGTAGACGTACATTGCTCCTGGCTACTTTTCCCAACATGTTCTGGACTCTACTTGCTGCAGGCATGGCTTTCTATATTCCGACAGAAAACTCTGGCAGGGTTGGAGTCATCGCCTTATTCATCTTCCTGTTCACAGCATTTTACAGTCCCGGAGAAGGGCCCTGTGCTTTCGTTTACTCTGCAGAAGTCTTTCCGTTGTCTCACAGAGAGATCGGCATGTCCTGGGCTGTAGCAACGAACAATTTCTGGGCGGCGGCACTATCTCTCACATTCCCTCGTATGTTAGCAGTCTTCAGCCCACAAGGATCCTTCGGCTTTTACGCCGCTCTCAATGTCGTGGCCCTGATTTTCATTTTCCTGTTCTTGCCAGAAACCAAACAAAGAACACTCGAGGAACTCGACTACATCTTCAGTGTCTCCACTCGACACCATGCTTCGCATCAAGCTACGGAGGTATTTCCATGGTGGGTAAAGAGATGGATTCTGAGTAAGCGTAATGATGCTTGCCCGCAATTGTATCAGATCAATATCTCTGAGCACGAGGGGCCAAATCCCGACAAATTGGCGTAGTCGCCAGTCAGATACGCTTGCTTACCGGATTTTCGCAAGTCTCTTTTAACCTTCTATCTCATATGACAATTTTCTCATCCCATGTTAGAGTGGCTGCATCTGTGCCCGGCCATGTGAAAGATCGGAGGAGCTGTCTGTAGACCCTGTCAAGTGATACGATACAATTTTTGTCGTTCTCGCGTTAATATACCTTCAGGCCTGACTCATCTGCACCACCAACAGTGCGCCGATGAGACCTTCGTAGCCATTCTTCACCACATGCGCAGCGATCTCCGCAGCGAAATATTAAAGTAAGCTGCGAACGGATATCTGTCCCAGATTATCTACAGGCATATGGATGATCTCGTGAAATTCCACAAGGTATGTGTTGTCCCTGTTGTGCTCTTGTTATTCTACTTTGAATGATAACTTTGTTGAAAAAGTTGTTCCTCTTCGGTCGTCATGGAAGTCAATTATCCCAGGAGAGTTCAACATGAGAGCAGGTTTTATGCTGAAGGCGATGCCACAAGATCCAATCTGGTTCTTGACACTGCGAATCCCTGACAAGATCTTTCGTCCGTAGGCGACGCGCTCCGGCAGCATCATCTTAGACCTGTTTGTGCTACTCGCGTACTGAATAAATCTTAAATTGAAAGTTGGACATATCATCAAAGACGTAGAAGGTTTTCGGACGAAATGTTGTGACTGCCAGCGCCCAGCGATCTTGGCGTCGACCATATGGGATGGACCTCGGTACAGGTCCTACCGGTCAACACTCCAATATTGAGGCCAAATCTGGAAATTGTGGAAGCTTTCTGATGGACGCAAATGACGCTGATGCTCTTTGATATTTGTAATAAGTGCGTGTGGTGTCTGCCAAAATGCTCTCTAACTCGCCGAGCACATAATGAGATTCAACAGATAGCACATGTCTGAAGTCTACAGAAGAAATGGCATATCGTTTACGTAGTAAGGAAAAACGTGAGATCATCTAGTATACATTCTTAAATCGAGGAAGACAGCCAGTAAATCAGAACTGCTCAATCCTGGGGACATACCCACGATGTGGGTTGCTCATGTGAGTCATTTCCGTATCGACGACGACTGTGATACCGCCTTGCTTAGACTGGCTAAGTAGACGCTCGTCTCCGTCGCTGCCACTCCTGAGTGGCCTGGGTCCGTTGCTCTTAACACCACCCGCGCTTTGATGAGTGACATTGGTTGTGCCAATGTTGGTGATGAGACCCAGCTTGACCAGACCAGCATGGAAGAGTGGACGGATCATAGCCAGATTCGCAGCGATGACACTGAAGGCTAGCTCGATAAGGATCCAACGAACAAGCGCCAAGGTCTCTTGCGAGTACTTTGCAAGGTCGGCCGGTGTGAACCAGATCGCGAGTCGTACAGTGCTTGCCACACCACCCATGGAGCCCAGGCAAAGAAGCAAAGAAGCAGATATTTTGGTTAATATCGGTAGTTTAGCTTGCCATAGTGCAAAGCATCCCATAAGAGCAAGTGCAAAGTCGCTGCCAATATTGACGATAGAGAAGGCGACGAAGAGGATCGAGGCTGCGTGCTGCACCGGTGCAGGGCAGCTCTTCGTAACGCCAGGAAATACCTTGAACTGTGCGCAAGAAAAGTTGCCTAGGGGGAGATATGCAATGCCGAGTAAAGTGGAGAGTATCATCATAGCGTATATTGCGATTCTCTTGTATCGTTGATGAGAAAAGATGTGGATGAAGAAGTAGCCAATGGAGATCTTGACGGTAATAAGTGTCGCGATGTATGTTGCCCCAGCAGCCCTGAACATCTGCATAATGTCAGATGAGGGATGACTCGAGATAAAGGAACATGTCTTACGTTGTTGTATAGGTGGAGAAGCTTCGAATTACCATTGGCAATCTCGATTGCCAGATGGCAGTTTGTGATGGAAAGAATAATGTGGGCTGTTGATATGAACTAGAACTAGTCAGTCAAAACTTTGTCTATGCATGAATTAAATGCGTACGAAGGTGGCTAGCATTGCCCAGTCTTCGGGCCCAAACTTCTTGATCATATGAATACGAACAAACATGCGGACGGAGACTGAAGCGATGAGAAGCACCAAGAAGGCGATGCCTGTGTCCTGTATGTCGATGATAGCTCTGACAAGCTCTGCGACCGTGATTGTACGGTTCATCTTGTTTGATGTGGTCTTCGAAATAGTTGTATAAGGTTATTGTACGGCAGGGATCGATAGCAGGGATGTTAAGAACGGAAATAATCAGAAAAGGATCCAAGGCTTTCCCGTCCGGATTCTGATCAGTATATGAAAGCCACGGGACTTAGAGTTGTGCCTTGCATGCACGTGGCTTATGGTTAGCCTACATACGAGGGCCCATCAACTTCCAACACCAAGCCATGTTTCAATACCCCAACGATCCTTCTTCTGGGCAACATTGCGAAAAGTCCACTGCGGCACCTCCCGTCGATGTGAAACACGGTTCACACCACTTTAGCTCTCACAGATCGGTCCCGCTTGGAGGCTCGCGTAGAAGCTGACAGGGACGTGGTTGTTTTTTGCCATGGCAAAAGTTCGGTACACGGGACGCCATGAATTTTCCGATTCGACGTTCCCCCGCAGCGGATCCAAACGGAGAAATCTGGACGCCTCTAGATCCACCCAATCGCCCCAACGCCCAGTTTCAC
Source organism: Myriangium duriaei CBS 260.36 (assembly GCA_010093895.1). Classification (NCBI taxonomy): domain Eukaryota; kingdom Fungi; phylum Ascomycota; class Dothideomycetes; order Myriangiales; family Myriangiaceae; genus Myriangium; species Myriangium duriaei. The sequence continues at coordinate 107,730 of ML996090.1, forward strand.
GGTGAGACTGAGCTCTAACCTGTGGCAGGATCGAGTTCTGCAATATCTGGACATAATTAGGGCGAGCGCCAACACGTTGGGTTCGGCATGTCCGATGTGGCCATCGGACATGTTTTCTGCAAGGGCTGACAGGCACCACGCGAGCGGGGGAATAGCTTCAGACGGCTTGAAGTTCGTGACACACCCCACACTCAATTCTGCAGGTCCCTCGAGAGCGTGGACATGGTGCCGAGGCTCGCAACACACTACGATATTTGGAACGAGCAGCTGCCGTATCCACATGTCATGGTTCCCAGCTTACACTAAGAGTCGAGAATCTAAGCGACCAACTCCGTCCCTTCGGCTGCGGGCGTACAATTTGGGCTGGCCAGTGGTCGACTTGAACCATGTTCGTCCGATCGAGACCCTTGGCTCTTTGACGGTTGGGAAAGCAATCGCGCCTTCTCCCAGATCTTTCAGCATCTAGCATTTTCAAACGAGCTGTAGAGTGTTGCTCATGTTATAGTCAAATACGATCTGCGGTCCGCTGTGACGGCTGGTGCTTTCTCCCCGTGCGGCGACTCATATTGTGCGCCTTTCTGCCCCACGAACCACCACACGTGGGGATCTGCAGCAATCTGAAACAGTTGGGCGCCTCACCACCAAGGTTTCAACTTTACACCCCTGCAATCCGCCCTGCAAAGTTTCCGCTCATCTGGAGACATGTTGCTGCCGAATAGTGTAGCTCGTTCCACCTCAGAAATGATCATTGCATCGCGAGCACATGTGTGCTGTGAGCAAAACTCAAGTCGCAAACACCTATCACGGTGTTTGCTGAATGAGGTCGAAAATACTTTACCACTTTTTTTACGGCCTATGATAAGTCGTTATATTCCAAGCGGTTAGAGGTGCACTGCAACGAGGCGGTCGATAGCAATGCGAGCTCGACAGGAGTTGCAATAAGTAGGGGAGGTACGGATTTACCAAACTAAACCTACGCAGTCACCCCTAGTACTGCCATCTAAGTCGTGGTCATCCTATACCTCATACTACTAGAAACATGAGGGTTCTGCGAATCATCAATTGAGGAGATTGGAGACGCATACAGAACCGGCGCCCCGGCCTTCCAACACGAACGAACCAAGGGTGGACGGTGTGGAAACCAACCACACGATCGAGCCGGAAGGGTCCCGAGAAGCATGGGAATGCGTTTTTTGGCTCGTTCGCATTGATCGTACCAACATTCGGCTTCCAGATCGCCAGTACGTCAGTGCTGCTCACCAATTCTCTTGCAATCGCATGACTGACATTTGGTTTACAGTTGGTTCTATACAGGACTATTCGAATGAACGTTAGCTCTTGCACTATCCGCCAAGGGATACAGGATGAATTCCTGCAGTTTGCGTGTTCTTAACCTTGTGATTCAGAATGCGGATTGGACCTCTTCTTGATCACTTTAGACCTTAGTATCTTGTTATAATTAGATCGTTATCAAACTTCGTTTCTTTCATGACTCTTGCGCAATCTTCTTCTTACTGTCATTTGGTTATTAGCCTCAATATTGTAGATGTGTAGTGACGTCGGCCAGAAAGCCGTGGATGAAGCAACTTCATCACAAAGGCGCTTTTCATCATGCGTTCTAGTGATGAGTTGCGAGGGGAGACGGGGACGTACTTCAGGTCGGATAGGAGTGTTCAATGCTTGATCTAACGCGATATCAGTGACTGCGATGTACACATGCTTTGTCTCTCATTCCCGTCTCTCGAAATGCATTGAACAGACAACATAAACCTAGTCTCTCCGAGACCCTCATATCTTGGCTCAGCATCATAACGTTCAACATTATGTCTCGCCAACAGATGTGCTGTTTGCTTTTCGTAGTTGATGTCATGTAGTCGACGTAGTCACTAGGCCATGAATATCGACTGGAAGTATACGGGCCTAGGCAGAACGTCTCAACCTTTCTACTGAGCGACATCCGAATTTGAAGCATCGCCGAGAAATCCCTGGTTAAATCAGCAGAAACTCAGCTTCAACAATCTCGGCATTGGCTAGGTGGATATCAGTACTGGTGTGGCTGCTTGCAGTGATATCTGAACGAGTCCTGAATCCGGTAAAAGCATACATCTGTCCCTGACACCTATCCTGCATCTTGTAGACCGAACCACCATAGCTTGCTTTGCTAACGAATGTCCTATCCTATTGCGGGAATCCCCAGCTTGGGCGACTCTGCTACACCCTGAATATATTCAAAAATCTCGAAGGCGCGAGTTGTAGTTTGTCAGTGGATCGGACTTGTCCAGGGATGTTTTCAAGGTCATGGGCTCAGATTATGGTCCCCGTTCAGGAGTGGCCACAAAGTCATTCCTTCGCTGAGATCACAGGGGGACTGATGATAAGGATACGCACCTATAATTGTGACAAGAAGCGAAGCATTTCTGCAATAACTTGTCAGGAGTGATATACATCCATGGCATCGACGACGACGTCCAACACTTCTGCGATCGAATGGCTCAAGAGTGAGCCAGCAGTGGAAAGCAAAAACATGCATCCATTCGGTTGTCTCTGACACTCTTAATGAAGAAGCTAGTGTTTAGACCAAAAATGTTCTTCGTAAAGACCACTACATGATTCAGAAATTGTCACGAACCTTGTCCGATCAAAAGCAGTCAGTATATGTCGGTCGTGTATCCTGCTCCACAGACCAGCCGCGGCCGTCGAGAATTGCGCAAGCAGTGTTGTAAATTGCTATACCTACAAGGCTTGGTGGTTCATTCGTTGCTACCGTTATGCTTGATTATCTAACGGTCAAAATATTGGTTGTTTCCTCGCAATTACCGTCCGCGGATCAGACCGTTAGAACCATCGATCGTTCGGCTGGCATCCTTACGCTCCTTCGCAAAGTACCTCGAGTTTCAGATTCTTATTGCAGGGAACGTCCACCGGCCGCTCGAATCATGCGTTCGTGCGGCGAATCAAAGGTGTACGGGCTCGTATGGACACCGATTTTTGGGCTTCTCTCCAGTCTTCAACCGCCGTTCGATTTTGGGGTGCTTCAACGGCAACCCATCATACGAAGTGTCGCAGACGTTCCAGATTGGGGCGATTTCGCATTGCATCAGGATACAATCCATCATCGACAAGATTTGTACAGTACTCCGCTCTCTGGATTCCTTGTCAGCTTCAGCCCGTTACTTTCGCAATCAATGCCTCCACAGTAATGTATACCACTTTCGGGGTCGCATATTCCTTCTTAGGACTTTTGAGGGTGGATCGCCCACTAGATTCAATTTCGTTCTCGTATTCTGTCTGCCGTGGTCAAAAATAGGCGGGCTTGGGTATACTGCGGCTTTGCTCAACGCGATCACTGCCTGGGTCTTCGGTATGACCATGGCGTTGACAATCTGGAAGTTCATGATGAGTCGTCAAGCCAAGATACAGGCATGCCTCCTCATCCTTCTGGAAATGTTCGGTAGTATTGTCTCAGTTGGCTAAATTTCGATCATCGCTGATTTGACACTCAATCATTCAACTTCAGGGGGATTGTCCCTCTTACTATGCTGTCTGCGGTCGAATCTGCAGTTACTCTTGTTGCAGTTTCTCCTGCGACATCGCGACATTTGTCCAAGAAAAGCAAGAAACCCAGCCCTTCGGGGGCTGCTACACGAATCGCAAACACACACATTTTTGTAGATGCTGGAGTAAACATCAGCAAAGGTGTGATGAAGCATGTAGAGGTCGAAGTAAGCGCTGTACATAAAGGAGCTGTATGATTGTATAGAAATTGATAGTAATGTGTCGATTCACACCAAATCATTAAGAAGTTCTCCATCCGTAGTCGCTGCGATAGAACCCTGCTGTATCCAAATTGTTTATAGCGCCTGTCATAGCAATAGATCTGTGACTAAGCGAAAAGATCAGTTCGACTGGTGACAGAGCTACGAGCCTTCAGTTGCGCCAGAAGGCGAAGCACTTCTACCCAGGGGTAGTATTCATCCATGTCGTCAATGACGTACATTGCTTCTGTGTTTGATGGTTCACTCTTGACCCAGCTTTATTTGCAAGCAACAGGCCGTAGTAGAAAGAAGAAGATATGCATTTTTTCGATCTTCTTCATTGGGATTCGTGAAGAAGCTAGCGTTTCAACATAAAAGAGGGCGACTTCTGTTTAGCTCGAAATTGAGCAGTCTTGACCCGATGGCATTTTAAATGGTGAATTCGTGCTGCATTAATGAGAAAATACCATGGATAGCCCAAGTTGTTATCATGAACAGCAAGTAGCCGAAGGAAAAGGACGTCACTAGACATTTGAACCATGTATAACACACAGAGGTATCAGCCGTGACAGGGACATCTCTAAGTTCGAAACGGCTTCCTACTTTCGATCACAGTTTCGTGCTTCGACACCGCCTGAGTGACGGGCCATTCTGGACTGAATTTCACCCATGCTTGACCAATTCAGGCCATGCCTGGTCGGTGTTCCCAGGGTCATCCGTGGTACAGTCTCCAGGGCATGCTGGAACAGACCCAGTGTTCCAGATGAGCCGCCTACAATGTTCCGTGTCGCGGATCGAGGTCGACCAAAGAGGACAAAAACATCATTTCTGGATGGCGACTATTGAGTAACGTTGCAAAATCAATCCTATTCCCGCGCCGTTTCGTCGGCAATAATTTAACGGTTAGGCATAGAGTTGCCAGCAGTCACGAAGAACATGTTCTCCCGGTCGAGGAACGGCGGGTCGCATACATCGTCCAAAGCAGTCTCTGAGACATTTCGTGGAAGTAGATGGCTGTCGTACAGTCACCCGAAAAGGGGAAGCATGTCTCAGATCGAGGCATACCCCGCTTTCGTCCATGGTGAAGCGCAAGGAACTAGATCTTCTTCCTTGGGAAGGATGGATCGAGATCCACTGTGGCGGAATAAAAGGAGTAGTCCTTGGTCCCCTGAATATGATCCCTCTTTCGTGGATTAACCATCGAGACATGCAGGACAATGTTTTTGCGGCACATACAATGACACTCGTCTGCCGTTGGTGCTGCTGTTGCCGAGGTAGCTAATGCTCGCCTCGCGCGCATGATCACTTTGAGCGTGGGGCCGTTGGATCCGTCAAACCGTCGATTGGCTCTAGTTGTCTTTAGTTCGTCCACCACACTTTTGGACAAGCGATATGTTCACTGCAAAACCCCCAATTTCCACCCGTGCAAGGCCTGTAAGCACGGCCCGGAGTTTTGTCGGCTGCCCAACGGCAATCTTCAGCCCGGTCGAGCTAGTTTGGTAGCAATCGTTCTCATAAGCGCTACGTAAATACCAAGTTGCCGCTACGGGAATGTTTAGCCATCTAGTGGAAGATGCACTTTGTCGCGTACTGCCTCCAGTGGGGTCTGCAAACGCATCTGTCGTCGTGGTTGGCAACCGGCCGGGCTTGATATAAAACCCTCGTCCCGATCTTCTGCATAACTCTGATTAAACTTCTTGTCTGCATCTTCTTTGATTCAATATCTTCTTTGCCCTTCCACTTTCATTGTCATCTACTTGCGCGAAACAATGTATCTTGGTGGTGTTGGGCCTTCCATAATCATTTCTGAATGGATTCAACTCGGCATTGCCGCAGCCGTGGTTGGCCTTCGGGCCTATACTGCCGGCATTTCCAGCAATCGATGGCGATGGGACTTTGTCTGGATGGCGCTAGCTTTGGTCCTAGCTATCGCTAATGGCGTCTTCAACACCATAGCTGCCATGCACGGTTTAGGCAATCACGTCAACCACTTGAACGTTCCCCAGATTGAGGATCTCCTGTTCTGGGCTTTTCTAGGCATCTATTTTGGCACCTTGAGCATCGCTTGCAGTAAATTCTCTATCATCGCTTTACTACTCCAAGTACAATATCGCAGTCAGAATCAAGCTCGACGTTACGTATTATGGTTCATTGCTGGAATGTTTAGTATCACCTCGGTCCTACAAATCTTTCTCACCATTTTCCAATGCCAGCCAAACTATCGTGTATGGACCGAACTCAACTACATGTCTTGTTCTCTTGTGCGCTATACCAGAGCTATGGACTATACACATGCAGGTATGTAGAAGTCCATAAAGGCCCATGTCGTACGGCCTTGAAGCTGACTTGGGTATAGTAATCGGAGGTCTTACCGACATCTTTCTCGCGGTATTTCCGATAACATTTGTATGGGAACTCCAGACTTCTAGAAAGATCAAAGTAGGATTCTGCATTTTGATGGGCGTGGGTGTTGTCCCCGGAGCCATAGCTTTGCATCGGATCCAAACGTTGGCAGCTATATACCGTGGATCTGATGTCACCTGTATGTCAATTGCTCACCCAGTCTTTGTATCATTCGCTAATCAATACTTGCCATACAGATACCTTAGGAGTCTTCACTCTTTGGGGAGGGATTGAACTTTGTTCCCTCATAATTCTAGGATCCGTCCCACTTCTAAGACCATTGTTCAAAAGAGGAATCAGCAAGATCTCCACCAAATCAAAGACTGCAAATGGAACTGTATTGTTGTGCAAGACGGAGGTCCATACCAAGGTCGAGCAGCTGGATGATCTGGAAACCAAGGACCACAACATAGCTGTGTTGAAAGTTGATGTCGTTGGTAATTCGTGCCACGACAACTAGCTTCACCACGTAGAAGAAATCAAGTATGTCTTTCGATCGATTCCTATTCTGACGTTGCTTTTTCTCGTATTCCATTGATTGATTGCTGTCACGCTCGGGCTCTCTCCCAGTGAATAGACTACTCTTCTCTTGATCCCTAACTATCATTTCTCATTGTTGAAGAGACTTTGTAAAATAGTAGACATATCAGAAACAAAGTTTTGGCCGCGTTTTCTCAGCACCTCCCAGGCACCGAAAAGTTTGCCAGTTTCCATCGGTTTCGACATCTGCCCTCGAATTCGCGCCACGACCTCCCGTCGTTGACTTATCCACCCTCGAATCTCTCAGCCCCAGAAATTTGATGGGGACGAGGCATGAATGATGTCGTTCATTGACCCGAAGCTAAACAGACCTACAGACTAGAAATATGAGAAGCCCCATACTTCCGAGGGTCAGGGAGAAAACGCCACCAAGCCAGAGCATCAGCGGACCACCTTGCGGATGGTGATCGTCGCAAGCTGGAGCCAAATCAAGAAATGACTTGCCGAACTCGGCACGGAGTCAACCATAACAAGATATTGGCGTCTCATTACCGCAGATGATTTCTCTTCATGCTGGATTCGGCAATTTCCATTATTCGGCTTCACTGTTGGGCAGGATTGTGGCCTCTTATATGACTTCTCCTTCCATCTCAAGTTAGGGAACATCGTGGCACTCTTTGAGTTTACAAGACTCTCAATTTCTTCTTTCTTGCGTTTGCTTCTGCCCAATCCGCCGATGGGAATGCATCCGTGCTGCAGGTATGACAAAACTATTTTGCATACTTGATCATTGGATAGCAATAGGCAAGCTCGCGTACACGTTGAAACCCAGGAACATTCACAACCAACAACAATTGTATCGAGCCTATGAAGAGCAACGATAGCAGATCGTTGCACAGTGTTTGTGCAGTCAGCTATTGGGGGAGACAGCAGCCTGCGAATTAATCGGCTTGCTAACACAACTACTGATATTATGTGTTCAAGACCATCATCAAACTCTTGACGGTGCAGATAGTTAGTAACGAAATATTGTTGCCACCAGTGTGCTCGCCCAGCAGGGGCAATGTTGATACAACGTCGACGACTGTCCATACGATACAGTGCGGTCATTGAATCGCTACAAGTTGGTCAGGGGGTTGAACATTGAAGAAATTGCTCGATAACACCTCGAAAATGGATTATAGTCCATCTATTAAGAAGGATGATAGAAGTGGCTCGTACGCAAGAGAAAGACGATGTCGTACTGAAGACCTGATCGTCGAGTGTCTGATTCGTATCCATGTTGCACAAGAAGTGGGGTAAAGACCAATCATGCAATGGCTGTCATATGCTTCTGCGATGTCCCCTCCCACTCGCCTTTTTTGCTCTCGCTCCGTATCAATTTCAAGCCCTTGCAAACATACCGGAACGTCAAATCTGCGCACATCATTCTTGACCCTGGCTGATTCAAGCTGCTTACTGGAATTGTCGCCATGACTACTCGTTACACCTTCATTCTTGCTCCGGACTACCCATTCTACGTCAATATCGATTCTTCCGCCTCTCAAAACTCTCCTGCCATTCCCAGGCTTGGTAGCATTCTTCGTGATCCATTCAGGCTTCACGAAGGTCCAGTCGATGTGCTCGCCGTCGCGCATGGCGAGATTGGTCTTGCGACAACGAGGGTCGCAGACGTGGCTCTTGACCCACAGTCCGCACTGAATTGTTCGATATGGGCAGATTTTATTCTCCATCTCCAGGAGACACCAAAAGGACTTGAGCATGCACATGCTCTGCGCGAATGCATAAGTAAGAGTTCTTCGCCTACAATCAGATCATTCACTCTTTCAGACTATATCTCCGTTGTTCGGAACAAGGTGGCTGGCAGTACAGCCATCCAGAGATTCGTTTCACTGAACAGGCAAGACATGGATCCGAATTACAAGGTCACAATGTACGCGATTACGGGGTTGATGATCGCTTCAGACTTTGATGGCTCTTCTAAATACGAAATCATGTTTGCTTATCGGCTATCTCGCATACTCCTTGAGACTAACGGGTTGGTGACTGTCTGTGACAGTCTTCCTGGGCTTGACGCCACCGATTGGAAACTGGTAGAAGGCATGTCTAGACACGAGGACTATGTCTGTATCACACCGGAGCCCATGCTTGATGGGCAATCTGAACAAGTAGCGAGTCCCCTTGCCAAAGAGTCGCCATTCCGTGGCGAGGCAACAGGAACTTCGAAGACTCGATCGGTGATCTCGGCAGGGGGACAAGACAACGACAATGAATCCACTACCGGAACGATGCCCGAATGTAGCGGAGAGAAGGGAGTGGAAGCTTCGATCTCGATTGGCAATGCAAAGCATTTGTCAAATAACAGCGTGACTGTGCAAGACCCTTTGGTAGCGGTGCCAGCATTCAAGTTTTCGGTCGAGAAAGCGACTCAGAGCATGGATGATGTCGTCCATGCCTTCCAGCAATTCGATCAAAATGAGAAGATGCGCATTCCGGCACAACAACATCGACAACGGGTACAGCGCGCTGCAGATGCCCGTCAAGAGAATCCAGTCAGAGTTGATGATGTCAAGAAGGATTTCCACTTCAATTCGCAGATACCCGAAGACCTTGATCCCCTTCTTTTCGAATCCATGGCCAAAACTTCCCTGGGAAGATTGTCCTTGCCAAATACTTCACTGCATAGGATCCCTGCGCTACACTCTGCAGACGATGTACCGTCCTTCTTGCTACGAGCAATTCAACAGGGATCGATTAGGCTAGTAGGCCAATACATGCAGCGACGAGGGTTCACAACCATGACGTTGAATCAGCAAATTTTAAAGTATCTTTATGTGCTCGCCAGGGTCATTTTCCACCTTACTCGGAGTGACGATGCGATCATGTTGTATGTTATGCTGGCAATGCAAGTGGATTACAACACCGATTCCGATGCAAAATACTCACCACCCGCTCTGAGCATATATTCGTGGCAAGCTCCAGAGTATCTGCTCATGTGGAAGAAGGCTTGGAAGATCGAGCGACCGCTCTTTCCTGTCGTCGAAATATTCAACAAGCTCATGGGCAACGTTATGCTATTTGGGACTGATCCTTATTTCAAAGCAATGACCTTCGAACAGTATATCAACGATCGGTGGCCGACACATGGTGCTGAGTTCGTCAAATTCATCATTTGTACAGCTTTGCTCGAGGCACAGAAGCTTGGTGAGTCCGATAACGCACGAGCATTGATTGTTCCTAACAAGACTATATATTGTCCCTCAAATTTGATCGGTGAAATACCTGAGGACTTTGGTGACTTTAGTGGAGTCTTTAACCCTTCGAAACAAGATGAGCATGCCTTCGTTGGTGCTGGTTGCGTTCCAGGATATTTTATGGTGTACGGTATTGACACAGATGACTGCCCGTCGACTATGAGAGTCGAGATCATTCGATGCATTTCTTCAATGTTTCGACCTGACACATTCGGTTCAGGGCTGATGACGGCTCCAATCTCACAATGTAAATCACACGTGGGAGATGTTCGCTTGTACGACATAGGCGACTTGAAACCACTCCGAGTGGAGAAGTCTAGTTGTTGGACATCCATGTTCAACTTTGGATTCGTCCTAAGGCAAGAAATCAGTCCCGCTCGGTCGATTCCTGGGCTCGAGATGGACTTTCAAACAATGATGACCGCGGCTACCACGCACAGACTTTGTCGAGTTGACAACGGCACGATATCAGGATACATCCTGCTAGGATATTTCACCGCTCTTGTACCCGTCCGACGGTATGGTGACACAATCATATGGCATTTTGAATATTCGAGCTCTGGTTTTGGCCATCCTTCAGAACTCGTAAGCCTGAGAGACGGTCTACTATCAATCAAAACGGAGGACGAACTATACAACGACCGCTGTGTCATTGGCATGTGGCCGGAAGCTGATATACTCGTTGGTACTAAGGGAATGAAAGTCGACTTCGAATCCAGTGGAATTCAATTCTTAACAAAGATTGAAAATGACAAAGGCTTCTCGCATGCTTTTGCTATGAGTCTCGGTTTTAGCAACCCGAAAAGCCCGTTGGCAGCAACAGTTCAATATTCCAAAACACGCAATATCGAATTTCTGCCTGGCATGCTGATATTTCCCCCAGATAACAACTTCATCACAGCACTAAATCAAAGTTGTGGCAAGATTGCACTGGTCTACGACAACACGGTGAAGATCGGATGGTTAGTACCACAAATCAGCTTGTTGTTCCACCTTTGCCGTCGATACTCTGCTCAGTACAGTGGAGATGGAGAGTCGATGGTAGACCAATTCATCCCTGATGAGCTGCTGTTTGATGGTTTTCGAGCCGCAAAGCATGTACTTTACAATCACGGAATGTTTGACGTCAGCACCAGCCGGGGAACAGGTCAGCAGCTCCTGCTGAGAGATGTCTTTTTACGTCTTTGGGATTTACTCAAGATCTCTGACAGGTCACGACCGTATGACAGTGGTACGGGATCCATGTACTTCGCGGACATGCTCGATTTCATTGAAGTACCAGCGAAAGCATATACCCGGGAATTGAAATCCCCTCCCCCATCTGTGGCAGCATGGCGACCGATAGTAAACCACGTTGACTCTGTCGTGGCATGCAGAAACTTCGGAAAGGCCATTAAAATCAGAGATCCCACTCATGGTTCTGGTATGAATTGTAGTGACTGTCAGAGTGTCCCGGAACAGACTGGCTGTTTAGTAGCACATGCTCAGTGCCTGAACGCGGCCATAAGGCGCGATTCGATCAAGGGACCGGAGAACAAATTGGTCTGGCACCCCAAGGGTGGGCCATTTTCTCACACAACTTGCGTGAATGGCTCTTGCTGGAATGCTGCTCAAGAGGTTCTTCAGCATCTAGATCACACAACAGATCCGACATCAGGTTTCCAGCCACCTCAAGGAAGTGCATTGGTATTTGGATGCCGTATACAAGCACCTTACAGCTCGAGCAAGCGGTGGTTTGGTGGGGGACTCAAAGCATATAGTGCAAGACATTATATCAATACCACCGCTGCTCGCCAAGAAAATAGAATGGCTGCGTTGCCTAGTAGCTACTTCGTCGAAAGCCTGGAAGATCCTAGCTCGGACATGCTTCCAGAGAATGACGAGAGATGCAGTCTAGCCAACAGTACAGTAGAAAATCTCGACAAGGATAGTCGGGACTTTATTTCAATTCAATCTGTACCAGGACCCTCACGATACGACGATTCTGAATTTTCATCCTCTCCGAAACTCATACCCGGTGCATTCCCTGAAGCGACCTCACCAAGGGACTATACTCGGACTGACTCTACTTGCTCCAGCCAGAACAATGATTTCGCATTAGTTGAGCATAAAGGCAAAGGTAAAGATACTCCGCAAATCCTTACATCGGATGAGATGGTATAACTGGCCATTTTTTTGTATTCAAACCAGGAGTTTTGAATTCAGAATTCACGACGAACTTAGGCCGAACCGAAGATCACGTGCAGGTTGTACATTTTATCAATTCTGAGTCGTAGCGCTTGCTTGTGTCATCTTTTGGTCACATTTGACCGATCAGCAGTTCTTGTAGTTTGTCCATCATCCGGAGATTGCCACTTCCGATGCACCTCTGATGCGATTCGCCAAATGCTCAATCACAGCTCTTGTTTCTCGTATGGTCTCACCATGGACTGCATGAGCGTGCGCGCAGTTCTCAGCTTGCATGCATGGAGCTGTATGTTTAGCGAACGTGCTGGGCTTGGCTCGCTGCTCATCATCTCACTGGCTGGGAGGTGTCGGCCTAATCTACGGAATGCCCCATTTGTGATAGCAGGCCTGAAAGGGATCTCCGCAAGCTCCTGCATTGTCCATAATCGAGCATGAGACGATCGATAAATTATGCATAAGTGCCCCGCTTCTGACCTTTCTTGGATAATGGTATCATTTCTTGCTCGTTTCGCCTCGCATGCAGACGCTCGGGTCTTTCTGAGTACCAGGGTCATGGTAACATATGATGTATGGTCAGCGGACCGGACATGATCCATTTCCTCTTCGGATGCATGTTAGGCCTGACACCACAACAATAATTCCTGCGGTCCATGTACGTGGTTATTGCCATCCACGATGGCGCTTTCAAATCCGGACGCCCTAGTCACCAGAACGTCCAGCTGCCGTTCCGGACAGCGAACAAGCAAGCTATAAAGTCTTGCTGCTTGCCCTTCTGATTTTTAAATCAGTGTCTCCCACGTATCAGACTAAAACACCATTCGAACTACTCTGCTTAAAAAAAAAATTAACATGGCTTCGACTGATAACAAAGCTCAGACAGGTGAGCAAGACACTCGTCCCCTGTCCTTTCATCTCATACTGACTCGATATCGTGCAGCCGCTCCTGTCAAGATCACGAAGGAGAGTGACACCGAATTTCACGTCTCTGAATTCGAAGACACCAATTTACCTCTACCCGTGGATTCCGGCGCGCGAGACGATTTCGATCAGAGCATTGGCCCTGTTCACGTATGGACAATGAGCCTCAGCATAGCCCTCCATGTTACTGACCTTTTGCACAGGTACAAGGTTACATCGTCGAGGCAACGGACGAGATTGGCGTTAAAATTAGCATCTTGGGTATACAGACCGGAACCTTTTACGGAAATGTCAGAGAGGGCGTGACCGTTACCATCAACCTGGTTCTTGCCAAGGGTACTGTCAAGTTCTATCGCAAGGATGGAAAGAACGTCAATGTCAAGGTAGACCTGGAAGGCGCTGGCGGTGGAATTAGCGTTCACGAGGACGTCAAGCTTGCTACCTCCTCCGGCTAAGAGTTGCCACAACTTGGCAATGGTTCTGGTCATCGTCATTAACACTGACCGATAGTCACTCATGCACAGGCTCTCACTCGGAGCTTAAGTAGCGTTGCTCTCGCTGTCAATGCAATATGTTCTAGTTGTGAATCCTGAAATCTGAACCATGCCTCTCTACAATCCCTTCAAGACTCAAGCTACTGATGTCATTCGGATCGCTTATGTCGTTCGCATCATTCATGCCGTGCCCGTCAATTTCATTCTACCTCTATTACTTGACTCGAATTGTCAAAGTCTTTTACCGTTTGGAACACATGCTTTTCATGCTCTGATCAGGCCGCATATCGCCACAACTGAGATGACACGGTCATCGCCCCTGATATTAGTCTGTGCCCGAACAGTTACAAGGTGCAATCTTGCTTAGAGATTAGTTGTGTGTGGAAATGACGCAAGAGCTCGAATTTGCATTTCGCTTCGAGGCCTAGCCGGGTGCTCTCTGCTGAATCCTGAGGAGAATAATTTCCTGAGAGACCAGACGTCACCGCTAAGCTCAGGGTCACCTATCAGTCCACAGTGCGTTTGCGGAACGTGACATGCGAATTTTGAAAGGCTGCAGGCCGTTTCCTTTCCTCAACTGCAATTCAACGTTGTGGCTAGATTTTCATTAGATGGATACCGGCGAAGCGCGAAGTCGCTGCTTCTCCGGCGCTGTAGTCGTTGCGGCTTGGGATTCCCTGTCGTTGTACTGTAGATGTGTGGTGTCAACAAACTCACTACTGGACAAGTGTGGGAATACAATAATCCAAACTCAAATTGCACCACGCTTCGGTTTGGTTGCATCGCACAGAGCATGGATGACCGTTCAATTCATTGAGGCTGTGCCATGTTCATGACTCTGATAAAGACTGATAAAGACTTACTAGAAAGGGAGTTGAGTCACGACCGGATGATCTCCCAGCACTATCTCTTCCATCAGACCGAGCATGTCACTGTCACTGATAAATGTTTCCGGCCTCTACGCTTCCGAAAGTATTCCAGAGACACCAGAGAAAGGTATATAAGAGGAGAGTGACTTATGCTCTATGATATCTCTGTGTTCGGAATAATCATTCTATTGTACATGCTCAGGGGTATAATCATTCGTGTTCTTTTTCCGTAAAAGCATCCAAAGCAGCCAACGTCCCAAACCGATCCAGTCAAGTTCCAAATACAATATACATAATAGCAACAAAGACTGCTGTTGCATGTGCTTGTCATCCACAAGGTCATGTTGATCAGTGTGCTGGACAGCGCTTTGTCGAAATCGAAGGTAAAGGTGGTTTACTCGTCCGCCGTGCATCCACCTTCGGTGAAGCAGACGTGGAGATGACCGGCTTTGTCTGTGTAGAAGTCCAGTCCTTCGGGGTCGTTATCGACTATCATAGGGCCCGGGACGAAGTCAGGATCGATGGCGAGAGCATCGGCCTCCGGCTGAGGTATAGGGCTGGCAACGACAAACGCCAGGCTGCAAAGAGCGAGAATTGTGTAGGATAGTTGCATCTTAATATCGTGTGTGCGTTGTGGAGGACTGAATATTGATTATGGTTGGGACTTAGAACTGGTTGGGGGGCTCGGTTGTCGAAGTCAAAAACAAAGTCAAACCCAGACATGAACCGATCCTTATATTGCTCACAGCTTTCCACCTGGAAAAGGGAAGATCAAAGAGCCTCGGTCTAGTGCGGCCTGGACAGCCCATAGTGTGGTTCTTCAGACCGTTGTGAACCAGAGACAGGCAGCCACCGTTACGTGGGCTGTACAGCAGACACGCAAGCACACGGGAAGCCGTTGCCAACACCAAGCCAAGTCTGACAAGCCTTTGCCAATGTCGACCGTTGTGAGTCAATTGACGCTTCTGGACTGTTCGACGGATATTGACTCTACGGTAAGAAACAAACTGGGCTGTAGGACCAGTCCATGTCTATACGCTTGCCGTCGCCATACAGCTCTCGGCTTGGACTGTTCAGGCGTGCTTCTCTGTTGGACATTGCTGGCGAGCAAACCCTTTTTAGAGCAAATTGCAATGCAGACGAGTATACCTCCTGAGCACCGTCACGAGTACAAGTGTACTGCTCAATACCAATAATCGGCAGCGAGTATAGTCAATACTTTTGTGGTCAGACTGGCGAAGCATGCACCAACTAAGGTGACAGGTCTGACACAACTTTGTATACATCCAGCGACCAGGAGTGGCTCCCCTGCGATTAATACTACGTAGCGCTACAAAGTCTTCATCCCGAGACGGCATTGGCATGCCTGCAAAAGCCGGGCAGAGACTGCAACTATGGCGAAACCCGTTGGAACATTGGATTATGGAAGAACGCCGGCTTCGCCGTTGCAACGGCAACTTCTTCGCCGGCCGCGGCATTTGAGATGCTGTGCGACAGTCTGTTGGTAGCGTATCCTGCTCGCATGACGTACATATTGCAGGTCTCTAGCGTTGCATGCTGTGGCTTGATGTTGTCGATGGTTATCCAAGATTCGTGAACCGTCCTCAGATACTAAATGAGCCCGGCTAATTCGTTGTTTAAAATACGATGCCTAAGATTCTATCACGAATTCGAACTCTTTGACCTCAGCAGCTATTGGGTCCATATCCGTTTCCGTGATCTCGCTGAGTTTGGCCGTCGTGAGTATCAGCATATTCGCTTACTGAAAGCCCCAAATACCCAGAGGATCTTGTCGTCCAGAGACTTGATTTCTTTCCAGGGTTTGCAACCTTCTCACTCGGCGAACGAGCAGGCCGATGACCAAGGGCCCTGCTATTGTGCAGATGAGGATACCCCATGTGACGATCAGAAACAATTGAGAAGTATTTGACCGGCCGGCAGTACCGAAAATGGCCTCACTTTCAGCCACGGAGCTTATCAACAAACCGATCTCACCTCGTGCTACCATGGCACTGCCTAAGATTACTGCGGGATACAGCGAATGATGACTGTATTGTTTCTGTTGCAGCGGGGAATTGATGGGTTGTTCAGATGATGAAACCTGTTGATGACTCGCAGTCTCTAACGAATCAGGCATTGTGCCATGAGTCAAGGTGTTCTGTTGCGTTTCCAGGCTTCGAGCGGGCGTACCCCCGAATGTAACTGTGCCTATTCGGGGATCTGTAGTGGAGCTTGACTCTCTACTTTCCCGTGACGCCGAAGAATGCGTTGATCTTTCCCGGCTTCTTACGCTTGTAGCAGCTGCCACATCAGATTGCACAGTGTTGTTCGTGGTACGCCCGAGATCAGCAAGAGAAGTGTCTGAAGCAATGCTGTCCAAAGAACCTGCATCATTGCTCCGGCCAGAGTGACGGGACCGATCTGTCCCTGGAATTGCAGTGTTCGTTGAGGCTTTTTGCTGTCGTAATCTCAAGGTTTTGATCAGAAGCTTGACTTTTCCAGAAAGACCTAAAGTACCTCTGACAGGGGAGATATTGAAGCGGATCAAAACCAGGCCGCACAGCAGCTTGCCAAAAACCATGAGTACGGCATATATGCAGCCTCGCCATAAGACTTCGGCGGCGAACATGTCAGTCAGTGGGATGGAGAACCCAATGGATGCGAAGAAGCATGGCTTAAGAATCCTGGTCACCGCGTCGTCGAAATAATCGTTGTAGATTCCAAGGCCAGTATGGTGCGTAGGCAAAACCTGGGTACTACGATTTGGTTGTGAAGCCGTACCATCGCTAGCAGATTGTTGTGGATCGTCTAGCTCTTTCGAATCGTCAAACCAGGTGATTATAATACCGGCAATGTACGCCGCAAATAAGTTGGAAGTGCCCGCATAACTCGATCCAGCAACGAAGGCAAGTAGCGTCAAGGACTGAGCACACACCTTGAATTGGGCCAATGTTGTATACTTTGACAGTCGTTCGGAGACGATGCTCATTAGTGACTTCCGCACCAAGATGCATGCGGCAGGAGTGACGACGATGAAGGCAAGCGAGACACCAATAGGTCTGATAATGGTGGCGGGACTAATGTTAGGCATAGCGGGGTCAAGGCTTGAGATAATTTGAACCATTATCAGTCCGACGACATCATCCAGCATAGCCGCATTGATGAGTATGACTCCCAGTCGACTTTGAGCTAAACCACTGGTCCGAAGAGTTGTGAAGGTCGTCCCCAATGAGGTCGAGCATAGAGCAGCACCAGCGGCAAAAGCCTGCAGTTTCGAAGCATTCGCAAAATCACAAAGAAGAAAGGATAGTGCGATTGGAACAGTGACTCCAATGAGGGCGACCAAAGATGAAAGGTAGGCATTTGATCGCAGCGAGGCCAATTCTGTGGAAAGTCCACCTACAGTCGCAGTCATGTTTCAGCGAGTCGAGACTTATCACCCGATCTGTCTGTGCTCTCACCTTCGTAAACCATGAAGATAAGGCCGAGATATCCAATATTGGTAATGGTAGTCTGATCATCTCTAGACAGCCATCCAGCTCCGGGACTTCCGAAAGCGACGCCGATGAGGATTTGACCTATTAGTCCACAACAAAGGAAATTAAAGAGGTAGTTGGTGACATTGAGAAGGAGGAAGAAGGAGGAATAAATGAGGATTGTCACAATCGAGGGCTCGTGATATGGCAAGAAGCCCGAGGAGGTCAACATGACGCCTGCAATGCAACCTGCATCGATGGCACATGCAAGATGTACTCGCAAGGATAGGATATTGTGGTATTCTGGTCCAAAAAGTGTCTGAATGATGAATGGTGCTAGTCCTGGGATACGAGAAATATCAGAGACTATGGATCCCCCAATTTGTTGGACGTTGGACATTCCCCGGGCTTCGCCGGCTAAACTCCGACGCGCCTTCTGCGTGGACGTCATTGAGAAATCGAACGCGCATCCACCACCCATTTGCAGCAAACACAACGTCCACCACCACACTGAATGCTAAGGTAGCATTATCAGGAGCTGTCTGTCGTCTACGATCACGCGAGGCGAATTCTCTGCCCATCGCCGACTGTATGCGCATCTTCAAGCGCTTCTGAAAACGGGTCCGCCACGAAACCACTTTACGCGATCGCGTAACCTCAAAAAGCCATGACATGACCCCGCTGCAGAAGACCGACACCCACCATGTCCTCACCACCTCCGGGCTTCACGGGGTCTTCGCCTGTGTCTCCATCAGGCACCCGGCGCAGGAAGTCCAAATTCTCCTACAAGCAGCTGAATCAACTCTCGAACTACAGCACGTCATGCCCTCTCCGAGTCGTCGCCCATATCGACCTGGACGCCTTCTATGCGCAATGCGAGATGGTGCGCCTGGGCGTCCCTTCCGACCAACCCTTGGCCGTCCAGCAGTGGCAGGGTCTTATCGCCATCAACTATGCTGCCCGCGCGTTCGGGCTCAGCCGGCATGTCACCTGCGCCGAGGCCAAGAAGGCATGTCCGAACATTATCCTGCAGCACGTGGCGACGTGGAAAGAGGGGGATGAGAAGTGGGCATACCACGATGACGCGGCGGCGCAGATTGCGACGCACAAGGTCAGCTTAGACCCGTATCGCATGCAGAGCAGAAAGATCCTGGCTGTGATCAAGGAGTCGTTACCGGCGAAGTTGCAGCGGGTGGAGAAAGCAAGCATTGACGAGGTATTTGTGGACCTCTCTGCGCATGTTCACAGCGTCCTCCTCGAACGCTACCCAATGCTGCAAGGTCCAGCTCCCTACGACGATCCGACCGAACTCCTTCCCCGGCCCCCTACCACGGCCATCGACTGGGATACGGATGCCCTGGTCGATCTCGACTCCACCGAGACAGAAGACGACGACCCCGACTGGGACGACATCACCATGTCCATCGCCTCCGAGATCGTCCGCTCCGTGCGCGCCGCCATCTTCTCCCAGCTCTCCTACACATGCTCCGCCGGCATCGCGCGCAACAAAATGCTCGCCAAACTCGGATCCGGACACAAGAAGCCTAACCAGCAGACCATCGTCCGCAACCGAGCGGTACAACACTTCCTATCCGGCTTCAAGTTTACCAAAATCCGCAACTTGGGCGGCAAGCTCGGCGACGAAGTGGTCGCGGCATTCAACACCGATACCGTGACAGACCTCCTCGAACAGCCCATCGAGCAGCTAAAGCGGCAACTAGGCGACGACACCGGCTCCTGGCTGTACAACACCATCCGCGGCGACGACACATCCGACGTCAACCCGCGCACACAAATCAAGTCCATGCTGAGCGCAAAGTCCTTCCGCCCCTCGGTGAACTCCTTCGACACGGCCTGTCGCTGGCTGCGGATTTTTGTCGCGGACATTTTCTCCCGGCTGGTGGAGGAAGGGGTGCTGGACAACAAGCGTCGGCCGAGGACGATAAATCTGCATCATCGGCAGGGCGGGCAGATGCGTAGTAAGCAGGCGCCCATACCCACGGGACGGGCGATAGATGAGACGGTGTTGGTGGAGCTGGCGAAGAATCTTTTGGGCCAGGTGGTGGTTGAGGGCAGGGCGTGGCCATGCGCGAACTTGTCGTTGAGTGTGGGTGGATTTGAGGATGGCGTCAAGGATAACAAAGGGATTGGAACATTTCTGGTGAGGGGGGAGGAGGCGAGGGCCATGAATAGTGGGAGAGGAATAGAGGAGGGGAGGGAGACGCCGCCACCGGGAAAGAGGAGGAAGGTAGATGAAGGGGGAATCAGGACATTCTTTGGGACGAGGAGGGAGAGCACTGAGGAGGGACAAGAAGGAGCGGAGGAGGAACTTAGGATGGAGGAGGCGGCGGTGGACTCGTTCCTGCCACCGCCGTCGGCACAGCGAGAGATGTCGCCGGGCAGAGCAGCGTCACCAGCTCTAGCGAGGGATGTAATGCCACAAACCGACGCGGGTCAGGACAGCTACACGTGCGACCGATGTCGCAAGTCGATACCTCTCGACGATAAGACGGAGCACGAAGACTGGCATTTTGCCCGCGATCTCCAGCGGGAAGAGTCCGGCATGGCAGCTCCGCCGCCACCGCCAGCCAAACCACCGTCGAAACCCCCCACTCAACAGAAGGGAAAGGGGAGAGGCAAACCGCCGGGCCAAGCGCTGGGCCGAGCGGAGAAGGGTCAAAGCAAGCTTGCATTTGGGTAGAGGTATAATGACAGTCATATACGAGATCGAATTCATGAACACTTGATGAACACGTTCTTATATTGTATTGCTGTCTAGTAATGATTTGCTAGCACTGCCCACGGTCTGAGATCTACAGGGGAGGATTCCCATTTCCTTTCCAGCGTTAAAGTATCACCAGCAAAGGTCTATCATCTAAGCTTCTTGCTTCCACGCAATTTGTCGGCCCCCTTGGCTGGCGTTGCATCTGCAATCGGGTTCTTCTTCTCTTGCGCTTTGAGGTAATCGTCCCATTTAGGCCCCAGAAGCTTGGGGACGAACCTGCCAACGTATCTCTTGTACTCTTTGTACTCCGGGTATTTCTGGCTCGAGATATTCTCGGTGATAGGAGTGCTGCCTTGGAAGACCGCGAGATAAAAGAAAGCACCAAAGGCGGTCCAATTTACGATCGAGCCTGATTGGAAGCATCCCCACTCGTAACTAGACAAACGTCAGCATTGCCGACAAGACGTCTGGCCGTGGGTAATTTCCCATGTTGCAGCCAGCCATAAGTTTTAGGATTGTCTCTGGCGAAGAACTTACATCACTGCCCAGATGGCTTGTTCGGCTGCGAAGTTAGGGTGTCGGCTGTACTGCCATAGTCCAAGGGTATTGAAGCCACGGTCCAAGTCTTTTGCATCCCAATCCTCGGGGACCTTGGCAGTCCTCTGATACTTGTGCTTGGCGAGGTGAAATTCTGTGGTTACTCGTTAGCGCACGGTCAATGTCTGACATATCGCTTTGCAACACACCCCACTGCTGGTTGTCGGCGTAGAACTCAAGGACGAGTAGAACAGAGAGTATCTGTGGGAATAGGGCATCGCGGCTGATGATCTCTGGCTGGATGCGAGAGCCCAAGACTAGAATGTAGAAGGGAGTGGCGATGAAGAAGAGGAGCACGCTCTGGAAGAGAGATATAACGACATAGTTGAAGACCACCCAAACTGTCTCATTTGGAATACGGCTCTTGACCACTTTCCAGCGGTAGTCTTCCGAGCCCTTGTCGTATCCTCCTTTTCGCCAGTAATTGAAGGTCAAACGGGCCTGCCGAGGTTAGAGTCAGCTAGTGCCGCGATGACGGATTGAATGAGGCGAGGCACTCACCGACCAACAGGCGGAAAAGATAGCAAGGACGTCCAAGCGCTGCGACCGAATGCCAGTCAGCTTGGCCCAGTACCAGTAGTGGGCATTGTAGAGGCCGGGGAGTATGCTCCACACTCGGTCGATCTGGGAGTAATTCTTGTTGATGGTGGAAACGACGAAGGCAATCTGCGCAACAAGCAGCGAGAATGCGAAAGCGGAAATGACCGGATTCGTGTCCAAGTAGACATCGCGCAGGCCGTCAAGACTCTTGATCGAGAGAAGACGGCTAGGCAGCTCGAAGAAGTGGTGGATAAAAGGCGCGACGGTCAGAGAAAAGTCGGAAGTCTCCTCATGCTGAGAGATCAGCGGCAATGCCTTGCTGATGATCGAGGGCGCCATGCTTGCTGTGCCAATTGTGACGGCGCAAGTTGGGAGCAGTAGGAAGGTGTCGTGGCCGCAAGAAACGGTATAGATCCAAGCTCGAGGCTCCGCCGACAATATGCGGCGTGGCGGGCCGGTGACGACATTATCGCCAATGCGGCGCGGGCCGAGACATGCTAAGCGATGGTTCTCGGACGGATCAGAGCAGAGATGGTAAGAGCAGAACAGAGAGCATGCGCATATCAACTGTGTTCTCCAGCACGCCTTCACTACCTCTTTCGTCTTCCTAAAGCCCCGGTCTCAATTGTAGGTATCAACAAGATCGCTGAATGATCATTTCGAGATGCCGGCCTCTCCAGCGCGTCTGTTTGGCGACAACGTCCAGTCTCACAATCAGCCACCATGAGCTTTACCCACTAGCTTCATTATGGGTCTCAAAGTCACCACGTAAACAGCCATTCCACTCAGCAACGAGCTTGAATTTTTCCAATGGACAACTTCAAAGAAATACACAGTACCCAATTGATGCATGGACACATCGCGCCGTCCCAGGTCACACGTCCGAATCCACCATTTATGCCCTATCCACTGCGCCCGGCCGAGCAGGCATAGCCATTGTGCGAATCTCCGGATCTAATGCTCTTTCCATATACCGGAAACTATGTCCTGGCTTCCGCGACCCCAGGCCCAGATATGCGGCCGTCCGCAGCATCTACGAGCCCGATCTACCACCAAGCCCAGACACAACACTGGACTCCAATGCCATGGTCCTGTTCTTCCCTGGTCCAAAGAGTGTCACCGGCGAGGATATCCTAGAGCTACACGTCCATGGCGGACCGGCCATCGTTAAAGCCGTCCTATCCGCTATCCCGAAGTGCTCGTCCGTCGCGGGCACCATCCGCTACGCCGAACCCGGGGAGTTCACCCGCCGGGCGTTCATGAACGACAGGCTAGACCTCATCCAGGTCGAAGCACTTGGAGACTCGCTGGCAGCCATGACGGAGAAGCAGCGCCGTGTTGCCGTCCGTGGCACCACCAGCCAGCTAGGGCGGCAGTATGAGCAATGGCGACAGCAGCTCCTCTATGCTCGAGGCGAGCTTGAAGCGCTGATCGACTTCTCCGAGGATCAGCACTTCGACGAGTCGCCAGCTGAGCTGATTGCCAGCGTCGCAGGACAAGTGGAGGTCTTGCGAGCAGCTCTTGCTGCCCACACCCAGAACGCCGTTCGGGGCGAGATGCTCCGCAACGGAATCAGCATCAGCCTCCTCGGTGCTCCAAACGCAGGCAAAAGCAGTCTGCTCAACCGCATCGTGGGCCGGGAAGCCGCAATCGTGAGTCAAGAAGCTGGCACGACGAGGGACGTGGTGGAGGTGTCAGTCGACATCGGCGGGTTCTTGTGTCGGTTCGGCGATACTGCGGGCTTGAGACGAGCGCTGAACCTCCGGCAGCCGGATGCCAGTAACACAGCTGAAATCATCGGTCTCGTAGAGCAAGAAGGCATCCGCAGAGCGAAAGCCAGAGCGGCGGAAAGCGACCTCGTCGTCGTAGTCCTATCCTTCGAAACCCGCTCCGCCAACTCCATGCCGGAGCTGGTCATCGACCCGGAAGTTGCCTCTACCATCCAGACCCTCCTCCAAGCCGACAGGGACATTCTCATAGCAGTCAACAAGTCCGACCGCATCCCCTCCAACCACTCCACCACCAAAATCGTCGATCAAATTCAATCCCTTGACCCATCCCTTCCTTCCTCCTCAATACAATTCATATCCTGCCTCCCTACCACCCCTATAACCCCCTTCCTCACCGCCCTCAGCTCAAAGTTGACAGCCATGACCTCCGCCCTCTCCCCCTCCTCCGACCCCGACCCGGATAAGTCAATATGGGAAGACTCCCTCGGCGCCACGTCCCGCCAGCGTGCGCTGCTGGAAGAGTGTCTCTCGCATCTCGGCATGTTTCTCTCGGTAGCTGGGACGGGACCACGGGATCCGCAGAGAAATCCTTCCGACGTTGCTCAGCTCGAGGGATATCATCATCATCATCGGCAGCAGCAGCGGGTCGGAGGAGTGGAGGGAGGGGAGGTGGATTTTGTGCTCGCAGCTGAGCACCTGCGTGCTGCGGCGGGGTGTTTGGCGCGCATTACGGGCCGGAGCTGCGAGGCGGGCGATGTCGAGGAGGTGCTGGGGGTGGTGTTTGAGAAGTTCTGCGTTGGGAAATAAGAGGGAGTGGCTCCGGTGCCTTCCGTGTGGAGAGAGAGAGAGAGAGACTGGACGGACGGCAGAGGTGGTTTGAAGAGTTCTGTGTGGGGAAGGAGGTAGTGGTTGTGGTTAGTTCCGTGGCAGGAACACAGGTGGAGAGCTGAGAAGGAAGGGAAATTCGAGGGGGTTTTGCGCCGGGGGGACGAGGTAGTGATTGTGATTCGTTCCGTGGTACAGACAGCTGAAGCGCGGAGAGCGGGTAAGGGGTCGGAGAGGGAGGAACAGCTTTGATTGCTTCCGCGATACGGCCTGTTGAAGGATGAACGGGTGGAGAAAGCTCGAAAAGCCTTGCGTCGGGAGCGGGTGGAATGGCTCTGGTTTCTTCCGTGGTACGGATAGGCGGAGAGCTGGGCCGAACGGAAACAATACCGGACGGGGGTCTGAGAAGCGCTGCGTGGGGAAGATGCGTGGGATGCCGTGCGGCTGAGGGGAGGTAAGTAGGTAATACGGGACGACCACGTGGATGGAGCGGGCCAGGCATGCAGCTGAGTACAGAAATAGAATGGTGAGAAGTCAGGGAAAGGGGAGGAAGTCAGGCAGATATAATTGAAACCCGTTTGGTTTGAAACTCCAAATATGCTAGTGATAATGTAGTCTATGCATTATGCAGCGATCTTGCGCCTGCTGCTTCCTGAGTCTCCGTCTAGAACCGTTCTATCGAGCACCAATTTATTGTTTGCAGAAATGAAACAGAAAAATGTCAATCTCGCTCCGTGCCTTTCGCTCTATGCTGGTTGCAAGCAATGGGAGATGTCCCGATCCCCTTCCTGTGATGATATGCACTCTGCCAGCAGAGATACTGGTGCAAATTGGTGTCGTGGCCGTCCGCTCGTGTCTCGTTTCTGCGTCTCCGCCTCTGATTATACTCTAGTTGTACCCGTCTCTCCCGAATTGGACCAAATAGCCAAGCCCTTGGTCACGGCCCTTGTTGACCAGGCCACGGGGTGTGAGGCCGGTGTTGGTGGAGCCGGAAGACAAGCTGCGACCAGCATTGACGCGGTTGGCGTCAGCAACGTTGTTGTATCCGTCACGGCCGGCCATTGTGATTCTTTGACAGCAAAAAGGACGAATTTGGGGAGGAGGGAGTGTGTGGCGATGTTATATGCGGTGTTGTGGTGGTTGGGTGGCGGTGGGCAGAGTGAATTGGTGTGAAGCTTGGTGGCGTGGGGCAGGTGGGGTGGGATGTTCAAATGGATGGCGGCAGTGATTAAATGTTTGTTGGATAGATTGATGGTGAGGTGGGCAGACTGGAGACTGTAGATATGAGATGTGAGGATGAGATGAAGATGAGATATTTCAACCCCAAAGCGACGGGACTGCAGAAATATATAGACAAGTCGGAAGGTATCCTACGCCTTCAGGATAGTTCAGGCACGAGGGAAAGGTGCAAATTAGGAAACCTAAGGCAATGACGAATGGACTGAGGAGAACGTATACCTGTACCCTTACCTGAATCCGACCTGGAACTATAACGGGAACATGGTCTCGTAGACGGCCATGGCTTGGGTTGCTGTTCGGTCGCGAAGGGGGCTGTTCGACTCACAGTCGGACTCAGCAGCAGCCGCAGCAACAGAAACGAAGTGGTTCCGGTCAGAAGTGTAAACGACAGAGGGTCGTGTTAGTTCGATGAGCTGAGAAACAGAGTTGATTTCAAACATTGTCGCCTGAATCGGGAATCGGGTCTTGGATTAGGCTCCCCACCGCAAATAGAGGCATTGCAGCCACATGGAAATGCGTGGAAAAGAAACGAGGTCACGCAGGCGGCCTCCGAATAGCTAGCCGGGTTGACGTGGTTGTTGCCTGGCGAGGTGGCTGAGGGCGAGACAAGCGAAAGCGTGCGTTACAGACGAGGTGCGAACTGACAAACGAGAGACGCCCACCACCTGCCAAGCCTGGCTGTCTGTCTGTCTGTCTGTCTGTCTTTCCCGAGGCACCGGGCGTTCGTCTGTTTGCTTGGGGGAAGGGACGGCAGGTGTGGTGGTTCCAAATTTGGAAACAGAAGGCGAAAGCAGCGCCACCCACCACCAAAAATATTCGACTCATCGAACACCACAAGTTACGGAAAAAATCCCAGGAAAAGGCTCCGCAGCCGCAGACCCGGGTGTCCTCGTCTGACCGGAGCGCGTTCTCCATGGTGATACGCTCGGCACATGGGCATTCGTGATGGCTGCCGCAACTCTGTTGCCTCAGCTTATACAAGAGTACATAGCAGCCGCCATTCCATTGGCCCCTTGCCCGGATCCTGCAGTATCCACGCGCGGGTGGCCGAATCCCGCCGACTCCGAACCCAACCCCTTCGTGATTGTCGGCTTGTCATCTGTCACTCTGTCATGTTTCCCTGCCCTCCGGGTCTGCCCTGGCGCTTGCAGCATCATACAGATTCAGCCGCACCGGCTACGACACGTGGTCCCACGCCCTTTCGATCAGCTGAATGATATAGCCATGTCATTGGTCCGCCCGTAATATTGCCAGGCTTCCATTGCTACCGAAGAACGCGATGCCAACATGGTGCTGACAGATTGACAGCACCTCGGCGTGCGCAGCAGACCATCTCGCCCTCTCCCGTCATCTTGTCGTTCTAGAATTGCTGCTGAAAGGGAGAATGCACCCAAAGTTGCATTGCATTATGCAGCCCGGCGATCCTCACGATGACTCGGAACTACGAACTAATTTGTCACAGCCCCTGTTACATCCAACGGTCATACTCGTACTTTTGTACCACAGATATGTCAGGATATGTCAGGATATGTCAGCCTCAGCCCTGCGACTTGCACAAACCATTGCTGCTCGTGGAAAAAGATTCTTCATTCCGTGCCTGGGTATTATTTTATGTACTTCTCATTATTACACTGCGGTGTCCGTAAAGTCCGAAGGGTCGCCAGTTTGCCTCTTTTTGCTGTGGTGTTGACAAACAATTGCCTTCCTATCCCGTGAAAATGAATGTAACACTACGGTGGACGCCGGAACACCATGCTAATTACCAAGTCGTAGAGCTCTGCAACTCTTTCAATCCAGATCTAGTCGTCGGTCATCTCCTGCTGCTGCGTAGCCCTGTTCGTCCTTGACAAACTCTGCCGACCGACCTTCACCGAATGCCTGACCGTGGGCGACACTCGAACCCGTTAGCCGATGATTGACCTGACCCATACTAGTAGGCCTTTCGACAGCTTGGAAGCCGGGTAACATTGGAGGGCTACCTGGCAATGAAAGATCCTTGCTAGAGTTTCTCCGGCTGCTTCTTCTGGGCACCATCGGTAGAGGTGGCTGATCGGTCATCATGATGCCATCACGATCGAGGAAGCCCACGTTGATGCTTGAGCTTCTAGTGATGGGCTGCAACACCGGAGGTGAAGAAGGCCGTCGTGCAAGAGGGAAGTGCAGCCCGTCCTCTTCCTCCTCCGACTCGCTCTCGTCCCACGGCCCATCAAGAGGCATGCGTCGCTTTGTTTTGGGCGCTTCTGGGATACCTGCTTCTGGAATGTCGGCTTCTGCAGCCCCCGCTACTTGTGGCCCTTCAGGATTATCCCGGTACGGGGGATAGTGGATGGGTGGCGATGTTTGCATTTCTTCGCCTTCTTCTTCAGGTCCATCGGAACTGAGCACTTCCGGCGGTGGCGCCCGTGAAGAGCGCACTACCTCGAATCCCTTTCCTTTGTCCTTCTTCTTTCCGCCTACAAGGCGCTGGAACCACGTTGTAGCGTTTGAGACAGGACCTACAGGATCTGCAGGACCGGTCTTCCTTTTGCGCGTCGGAAGTGACGACAAAGCCGGGCCTCGTGTAACGCCGTAGTAAAAGTCGACTTCCCGGACTGCATAGTCGGTTCTGGGCACTGCTTCGCCGATGTCGACTTCTGAACCACTACGTTGATTTCGGAAAAATGCCGGAGAAAGCCCATCGCGTCCACCACCCACTTCACCTTCTTCATCGGGCCATTCGTCGTAAGGAACACGGCGGCCCCATTCTCCACTGCTTCTCTTTTTCCCGCCTGATGAATCATTTTGCGCTTCAAGTGTCGGTCTCCGTGCCCGCGGAGGTCGGTAATAAGGATCGGCTTGGGTCTGTGACAATCGTCGTCCCGCTAGGCTCCCAAGAGTAGACGGACCCTGGCCTGTTGGACTCGATGCCATGAAACTGTCGACTCCAGGACTAGTCGCCATCTCACCAATACTACTAGGCATACTGGTTCGATTGCCCCCCAACAAGACTCGCGAATTTGCCGAATAACTTCGGCTTCTATGGCCGGAATTGAGATGTTTGGACTCAGCGTCGTTGCTCAGGATATGTGCATCCGATGCCATACTACCAGGCCGCGGCACGCCTCTGGATGGCTGACGGTTGCGCAGCTGTCTCCAGCCGTACGAGATTAACGCACCGCGTTTTGCACCATTTTGGTCATTTCCTCCAGCTCCTGCCAATCTGGCACAGACCT
The DNA here is from genome assembly GCA_010093895.1 of Myriangium duriaei CBS 260.36. Taxonomy (NCBI): domain Eukaryota; kingdom Fungi; phylum Ascomycota; class Dothideomycetes; order Myriangiales; family Myriangiaceae; genus Myriangium; species Myriangium duriaei. Next base: position 136,434 of record ML996090.1, read on the forward strand.
CAATGAGAGTCTGGATTGAATTGAGGAAGAAGCCAAAAACCATGACCAGCGCATGCAGTAACAAAATCATATATCCGACCCAGCCCTTGGAACCCTCGTTGACCCCTAGAGATGGCATAAAGGCCACCATAAGCAAGACCGTCGCCAATCGAACGGTAGCAAAGATGGTGTGCATGACATTCATGTGTGTGGGCGAGGAAAAGGGCCGAAATCCGTGGACAGTGAGAATGAAGACAACTTCGCAGATAGCCAGAATGATGATCTGAGCAATCCCGGTGGCTTGGATCACACCGATGGCTAACCCTCTCATGAATGTGAGTACGACTGGTATGATGGCAAATAGAGCCCGCTCATCGTTATAAGTATTGTACAAAGAGCCGTAGAGAAGCAAAGTCGGCAGATCGTCGAATAACTGAGCACGAGGTTTGGTCCGGACCATGATGAAAAGAATCCAGAAAGCGATCGAGATGACCAGAAAAAGAGCTATGACGGCTACAATGACCAGGAAAAAATGTGAGGACGGTCCAAGCAGCAATTGGAACATGGAGATGGAGATGAAGGGCAAGAGGAAGTAATTGAAAATGACCCGGACGAGCATGCCGCCGATCAGGGGTCCAGCTTTGTTCCGTCGGTCTTCTTCGGAAGTATTAGAGAGCTTGAAGTAAAGCCAGCGAAAGAAAAAGGCGGTGGAACAAAAGACAATGGCGGTGCCGCAAAGGACGGCGAGCCATACAGCCATACAAGCCCATAGATCTTGCTGTGAGGCAAGGCCTATGAGCTGTGTCATGCGGGTCATGCCATATGTCCCGTTGGTGTTGTATATCCCGTCTCGGAGGACATCATAGCCTTGTCCACCAGACACAAGACTCTCGTTGAAAGCTAGTGAAGACCAGCCAAGTTGACTCGTCGCAGGTTGATAGTAGCCGGGATAGCTGAGCGTGAGGGATCCCGTTAAAAAGACGAATTGGATGTATTGCAAACAGTCACCAAACCCGGGAGTGACCAAGCGCAGCAGGTCCTGGTCTCGGCCGTAGTTTGTGGTCCATTTGAAAGGGTCCGAAGATCCCCACGGGCTATAGATTGCAGCGGAGGCTGTAGCCACGCCCACGAAGATGAGAACAGCGACGGGCAAGTATCTGATCAGACCGGCCACGCTGGAACCTAGGTCCGGAGTAATATTCGCAGAGATACATGCGATGTCCTGCGCACCACTGTCTCCCGACCTGATTCTGATGGTTGCGGCTATTGTTGCAAAGGAATACGAGCTGTTGAGATCTTGAGCTACTGTGAAAGCGGAAAGGGAATATGGGTCACTCTGAGTGCCGTTGAAGGATGGGCCAATCGGACAAGATTCGTTGATGGTCGACAAACAAAACTGACTCGGGGCGGGACTGGCGGCTCCGTAGGACAGAAAGGTAAACCTCTGGAACAGAGTCGAATACCTGTTGTTCGAGGCACTAATGTCGACTATCTTGCCGAATGTCGAATTGGGATCTGTCCAGCTTGATGCGTTTGGGAGGGGATATGGACCCTCGACGGCCTGGCCGGTGACATTGCCATAGATGGTGATGTTGAGCCGCTTGTTGGGATCACTTTGATTGAGCCTTGCGTTGAAGAAGTAGGGGACAAACTGAAGCTGCTTGGGATTGCTATTGAGAATCCCGGCATCTAAGCAATTTGAAAACTGAATGAATGCGGCATGGGTCGAAGTGACGAGAAGGGCGAGGAAGAGGGGCAGCAGCATGTGTATCCGGTGTGTGCCATCCACTATACCAGCTCTTGCAGGGCCTAGCATGGCCGACTGTGGCATGTCGCTGTCCGGGAGGACTTTAGCAGCATGGGTTAGGAATTCCTCATGTCGTGAGCACAGCCCAACGGTCTCGTATTCCGGATTCAGAAGGCGGGGATGTGCCAAGACGCTGATAGACGGGCGAACCGGTTTAGTGGGAATATGCGCGGGTATGCGAAAAGAATTATGCGGGTGAACGACAGGCGAGAAGAGGTAGACGCGGGTGTGAAAAGAAGAAAGAAAAAGGTATGCGAGGTGTGGTTGTTGGAAAATGGGAAGTAAAGGTTGGAGACAACGCCCGCGGCGCGAAGTTGGGACAGTTCCCGGCAGCCAAAAGTCCGATAGTTTGGCCTAGTGAAGGGTTCGCCGCAGGCAATACGGGACCCGAAAGCAGAAGTATCAGCGTACAAGAGCCCATCGTGCATGAATTGTTGCATCATCCCCCCCCGGTCCTCTGCCTCTTTTTTCTTGAACGCCCGCTGCGGCCTTTATGGAGTCGGCGTTTCAGCAATGGAGAGCCTCACGTTGGTGGCAGAGACTGAAGTGAGACAATCGCGTGCAAGTAACAAAGTAGCGAAGCAATTGTTATCCTTTTTTTAACAACATTTTTCTCCTATAATCTAATACACATGTTGTTCGATCATGGACGCGATAGACTACTTTCAACATGTGCTACAGCCTGAATGGGCAGGCAATGCGGAGACACAAGCACGTGACACGGAACTGCGGCTGAGCTTGACTCAATCCGCGACGGCAGCCTGAGATGAGTAGGAGGAGGAGGAGCCTTGCGGATTGTGGTGCTGCGGACTGCGGCAACCTCACTTGACACGACTCCCTCCTGCTCAACACAATAATCCTATACTCCTACCGCAGTCAATTCAGCCTCTCGCTGGTCACGATTGACGACTACACAATACCGTCGCGACATCCATCCACCGCGCATCCCGTCAACCCCTACTCTTCCCTACCGCCACCCGTTCGTCATGACCACACCGTCCTCGTGACATATATCCAGGAATAATCATATCATCAGCCCCAACAACCTCTAGTCTGCAATACACTCATACAGTTGTCTCCCACCGCCATGCGTGCCTCCATGCACCATGCCGCTCTCTCTTCCGCCATCCTCATCCCACTCCTGGCTGCATCCGCTACAGCAGAGATCATCACCACCGCCGAAGGCCTCAAGATAGATGAGACACACGCCGTCCACTGCGATCGCCCTTCAAGAGTCGGAGATACCATCTCAGTACACTACCGCGGCACTCTCGAAAATGGCAAGGAGTTCGACAGCTCCTACAAGAGGGGCGACCCGTTCACATTTCACTTGGGAGCCCATCCCGCGCAGGTCATTCAGGGTTGGGATCTGGGCTTCAGAAATGTTTGCGTAGGCAGCAAGCGCAAGTTGATTATACCTCCATCTCTAGGCTACGGTGCTAGGAACATGGGGGACATACCACCAAACTCGGTCCTCATCTTCGAGACAGAGTTGATGCACATCAAGGGCGTACCCGATCCGCCTCCGGAAGGGGAGAAACCTACACCGACGACAGAAGAGAAGCCAGAAGAGAAGCCTGCGGACCCTTCAAAGACCACATCTGGCGACACGGCGGCAAATACAAGTGACAAGGCACCGGCCGAGCAGGGTAACAAGGACGGCCCGGCTGCGGCAGCCAAGCAAGAGACCAATGGCGAGTGCCGGCTACTAGGTCCATTTGCACTGTTTGTGCAAGGCGCTCTCGGCGTCTTGGCTCTCCTCTCCCTAGTCTTCAAGCGATGGCGCGAACGGCCTCGGAGACCGCTTCAGATCTGGTTCTTCGATGCTTCGAAACAAGTCGTCGGCACTGCGCTGCTCCATATCGCAAATCTGGCCATGTCCATGCTCTCAAGTCCCGTTGATGCCGCAGCTCAAGCCCACAAAATTGTCCAGGCCAGTAAAGGCGAGGATGAGAAGTTGCCGAACCCTTGTTCTTTCTACTTGCTCAACTTGGCTATCGATGTAAGTACATATTGATTTTCTCGGTCTCTTAACCACCAGCGACTGACAATTGACAGACGACCATTGGTATCCCCATCCTCGTCGTTCTTCTCCGCATCCTTCACGCGCTCTTTCTCCGCACTCCGCTCGCCAATCCTCCTGAGTCTCTCAAGTCTGGACACTACGGCACACCTCCGCACGTAACATGGTGGATCAAGCAGTCATTCATCTATTTTATCGGCTTGTTCGGCATGAAGCTCTTCGTGCTGTTCATGTTCCAGGCCTTACCCTGGCTGCCCTGGGTAGGCGACTGGGCGCTGCGCTGGACTGAAGGCAACGAAAGCGTGCAGATCGCCTTTGTCATGTTCATCTTCCCGCTGGCTATGAACGCTATCCAGTACTACATCATCGATACCTTCATCAAGGAGAAGAACGAAGGTTACCAAAGTGTGCAGCAGGAAGAGGACCGGACTGAGGAGGATGAGCGAGAGCATGGTCAGTCGAGGGAGATTCGGGAAGTCGGCGATGACGATGAGAACAAGCCGAGCTCGGTCATACGTACGAGATCGGAGCACGGCGAAAGTTCAGGGTCGGACAATGGATCGGTCTCCAAGAACCGAGCAGGCAGAGAGGAGTCTTGATACACGCATGCTGGCATTCTGTTTCAGACATACTGCACCCCACGCTGAGGTCGAGGTCTGGCATATAATGCGAGCAGTTTTCGCATCATGTACATAGATATGTATGGGAAATGAACCACCTATCATCACGGCAATACAGCGCCCCGAGATCCTGGCATTGGTCCTCAATGACTGGGTTTACATTGAGATCTCTAGTCTACCGTACAGCCAAGCACTAAGCTCGACTACAAGTATCCGACCTATTTATGCCTCGTACCATGAACCTCTGTCACTCGAATTCCTTCTCTCAAATCATAGTCATATAGCATTAGAACGTCACGTAAATCGTTACCTTTCATTCATCACCCTTCCACGCCGAACCTTCAAGCCAACTGCCTCGGCAGCGGCGGCACCGGAGGCGCAAACCCATGCACGCTGGTGGGCGATGAGATCTCTTTGTCTCTTATGCTTGCGCGACTGTACATCAATTAGTCTCGCCATGACTCGAGCATATTACAGGTGACGTACCTCTTCCTCCTTGACAAGCTTCCCAACAACTTCTTGAACCCTCTCTGTGGCGTCTCTGGACTGGAGAAGTCCTTCCTGCTCGCCGTGTCCGGGCTACCAATGCTAATGCTGTGGCTTGTGCGCGACAGGTCCGGCGAAGAATATTCCTTCCTCTGATCAACGTCAGCTTTGTTCCTTACCATGTCGAAAGATGGTGCACGTACCGTCCCAGAGCTCGATGTGTAAGTACTGCCCGCCGTCCTCGGCCTATACCCCATCTCATACCCCTGCTGCTGCACCGGCGGCATAGCGATTGGCTGCGGCGGGGGCGGCGGCACGATAGGCGGCGCCTTCTTCTGGCCCACAGAAGAGAGGTGCTGAGGCATGGGCACGAGCGGCGGGCCCATGGACACCGGCAGAGCATCCGCGTCGTACTCCTCCTCAGTATCTTCTTCCCGATCGGGCGGGGCAACGCGCTCTGTGTCCCCGCACACGACCACGAACCAGCCTACTTTCTCGTCCGGCGCGAGCTTGTCGCGGAGCTCGAGAAGGGCGCCCCATTGCTCGTTGCTCACTCCTCGGCCGCGGATCTCGTCCACGTCCAGGCCGAGCTTGATCTCGTGGACCACGTCCGCGACGTAGGCGTAAGGCTGGGAACCGGCGTCCATGGACTCGTCTGTGGGGTCGTATTGTTCGATGAAGCGGAGAGAGGGGAGGTGCTCCATGGCGGTGGGGTAGAGCTCCCAAAAGTTCTCGGTCATGACCTCGGTGGTGACCGGGGCGATGAGCCATTCTGCTGCGGCATCGTCGAGATTCTGCAATATGATATGGATCCGAATGAGAGGACGCGGCCATTTGAAGCCGTGGAGGAGGTAGACCGGCATCCTTTTGGCGGCCGGGGAGGGAGGGGGAGGGGCTGAATAGAAGTTCAGCAGGGAGTCGTAGTCGCCGTCGTCGTCCTTTTGCATGAAGAGAGTGAGCCGCGTAGAATCAATACGGTATGTAAGACAAAGAGGCCGGTAGTGGAGTTGTTTCTCGCGCGGGTCGAGTCTTGAGAAACAGGCAGAGCCACGACCGTTGGAGAACGACGCGCTGCGGACGGCAGAGCGGGCGAACGTTTATGCTAGTAGGAATTGGGTGCGGGGCGGCCCATGGGCAGGGATTATCTATTCCATCGCTGACGGACGCGGGATGCGAATTGTCGCACAAGAAGGAGCACAAGGCCTTGCTGGCGGAGATGCAGGATGCCGAAAATGTGAGGAAAAAGGCGGGTGGTTGGGATGGACGGAGCTAGCTACAGTCAAATATCCACCATCCCATGCAAGCTGTAGCCTTTCCGAAAGGCACAACGCACAGAAAAATGACTGGCCGAGAGTATAATCCTGGTCACTTTTTGCCCTTCGTGGTTAAGCATGCATGCGGGTTCAATGTAGCTTACCGGGATCGTGTAAGCCCATGACGAAAGCCCTAATATCCGACAGACCAATTTCGTCCATACAGTAACCACTAACATCCCTACCACCAATCCTTAATCTCCATCCTCCGTCCGACCAGTCAGTCATGCCCCTCCACCTCCTCGGCAAGAAATCATGGAACGTCTACAACCCCGCCAACATCGCCCAAGTCCGGCGCGACGAGGCCGCCGCAGCGGAGCGGGAAGCAGCAGACGAGCAGCGCATGCAAGAAGTCGATGCAGCCCGCCGCACCGCCATCCTCCGAGGCGAGACCCCACCTCCCATCCCCGACGATGATGCACTCACCACCACTCATGCCAAGCCCCCACCGAGCTGGGACGCCCAACAGCGCCGCGCACGCCGCCGCCTCAAAAACGAAGACGACACGGACAGGGACATCCGCCTCGCGCGGGCAGACTACGACGCCGGCCGTGCAGCGCAGGACAGGCTCAAGAGCAGAACGGTGGAGAAGACGGAGGAGGCGGAACTACCCCTCACCGACACCAGAGGCCACATCCAGCTCTTCCACGCGCCCGCCGATACCCAAGCCCGTCACGAGCATGCGGACAAAAAGCGGAAAGTGGAGGATGAGGGGAAGGGCATGCAGTTCGCCGACGCAGCTGGGTACCGCACGGCTATCGGTGGGAAGGCGTGGTACGACCCCTCTGTGCAAGACGGGGGAAAGGTGAGGAAAGATGCGTTTGGGCGGGAGGACGCGCGGAGGCAGGGACGGGATGAGCGGAGGATGGCGAGCGATGATCCGATGGCTGCGATGAGGAGGGCGCAGGGCCAGTTGAAGGCTGTGGCGAAAGAGAGGGCGGAGAGGGAGGGGAGGAAGGATTTCGAGGACAGGCGGCGGCGGAGGGAGAAGGAAAGAAGGAGAGATGGTGACAGGCGAGACAGCAGGGACGAGAGGCGCGAAGGTCGAGGATGTGGAGGAGATGGTAGACACAGGGATCGTGATCGAGGACGGAGGAGCAGAGATCACAAAGACGAGGAAAGCCTGGACGGATTCTCCCTGGATGCTGGTCCGGAAGATATGAGGACGGAGGAGGAGAAGCAGCGCCGCAGAGACCATCACGGCCGGAGGGGAAGGCATGAACGACGATCACGAAGTCCACGACGAACACGACATGAGCGAAGCTACGATAGGTTACGATGATGATAATAATGACAACGATAATATGACGTCCAGGACATGGACGAGGCACTTACACAGGGTTAGATAGGGTCGATAGAGTGCTTGTCATGAAGATAACACATTCATATGTCTGAGACCAGATCTCTGGTCTATTTTGGTCTATTCTGTTTTCTATCTTTCTTTTTCTTCGTAACGTCGTCTGCTTTGATTAAGATATCCTCAACCATTAAGTCGAGCAGTTCCTGATTCTGCCGATTGGTAAATTTCAATGTCGCCTGAATTGGTCACTCAAACGGATTCCATAGCGATCCTATTGTCTTCAACGTCTGATCGATGATTGACCGGTCACAGTCCGTCCTAGTTCCTTTGGCTGCTCTTCTTCGTCATGCACAGCGTTGGCGCTAACATGGCCAGTTCGGGGGTGGATAGGGTTGGAAGGTGGGACAGCGGGAGTTGGTGCGGGAGGAGCGACACCACTACCGGGTCCATGAACAGGCGGCGGCGGCTGTACAGTCGAGGCGCCACTGCCCGGCGCTTCCGGGACATTCGCAAGACCTGATTCCATCATGTATTGTTCGTCGGCGGTACCTTGAGTGGCTTGTGTGTTGCTGCGGTGGCGGCCGAAGAAGCGGTTGCGATGTGAGCTGCGATCCGTCGAACGGCGCATGAGGTGACCTGGTACGGCTGAAGCGCTCCTCATGGTGTCCATGCTTGCTCGGGCCCGGTCCTGGCTGTCTCGCTCTCGGGACGCCGAAACCTCTCTGATCTGTGGGATACGCGGGCGATTCGGCTCATCGTGTACGTCTCCCATGTAATCCGCGGCCACTCCGTCACGTGCACCAAGCGAGAAGTCTACGCGGCGGTTCATGGCTGCCAGGCTCTCCGAGCGCTGACGACGGCTGGGTTCTCGAATGCTGGTCATACGAGCAAAGTCGTTCGTCATCGCACCGCCAGAATAGTCGGGAGGAGGAGGCACAAATTCTGGTTCTTTGTGCTCTTCGGGCTGCCATCCTTGAGGCTTGTCGGGATGTCCGCTGTGGCCTGCACCTGGAGTAGCCATATGGGGAACATTCTGCAGATACACAGGGAAGCTTTCCTTCTGCCCTGGGTAACGCATGCGTGGGCCTTCAATTCCTAGCTCTTGCATGGTGACCATCAGGGCGCAGATGAATTTGTTGCGGCGTGCAAGACGGAGGCCTTCGTTCTGCCAATTGGACTTGTAGAAGAAAATGATATTCAAGGAGATGGCATGTGCTTCCGCAACGTCTCGCAGCTCTGTCAAGATATTAGATTGGTACTCGCGCTTCTCTGCTTTGACAAAATCCAATAGGCGAAGGCGAAGGTTCTCGATTTGGTCGAGCGTTGTTCCATATTTGAAAGTCATGGGAACCGCTTCGGCAAGGCCACCTGAGCGGCGCTGATTGAGAATGAAGAGAGTATTGAGGTACGAGTTTGGTGCTTGCACTACATGACCTTCCATTTTCTTGAACTCGGTGTATAGCAGGGAGATCTCCTTGACGAAGTAATCGTCGCCGCGGCCAAGGGTGCCTGTGTTACCGTATACAGACACACGATCACCGACGTCGAAGGGATGCTTAACGAAGACGAAGATGACGGACTGCAAGAATTCCTGCGCTGTGGCGGAGAACAACCAAGACAGAGCGAGGAGTGCGCTTCCAGCGGATGTGATGGCCGTGGCAGCAGAGGAGCTGATAAGCGAGATGAAGACCAGTATGACGACAATGATAACGACAAACATGAAGACGCTGTCCAATTTGGCCACCACGGAATCGAGGTCCTTGAGAGAAGCGGTGATGGATTTGCGTTCACGGCCGATCTCAACGCAAACAGACTCGAGCTCTTCCATACTGATATCTCCGTTCAAGTCTTTGTCAAACATGGAGAAAGCAGCATCGGCTTCTTCTTCGTTAGAGAAGGCACCGGTCAGATCTTCCTTGTGGACTGTCTGAGATTCCTCCCTGGCGAATGTTCGGTACAGTCGGCGAGCGAGCACCTGGGAACCGGTTGTGCTGTTGAGTAAAGCAAGGACGACTTGATGAGGGTGTGTTGACTTCATGACATCGCGACCCGTGAAGTCTCCAGCGATTTTGCCTGCAACATCGCCGAATTTGTTCACAGCTTGTTTAGTCTGTTTGGTAGCTTGATTGACCCATTGCCCAGGGGTACGAGCACCAGAACCGGGGCCACTTTGGTCTTCGAATTCATAATCGTGCATGGCTATAGTCTTCTTGGAGAAGTCGTAGAGTTTGGTAAGACTGCCGATCTGGAACTTGTTGATTTCAATTCGGTCCTGGTAAGTGCGGAGATGGAAGCTAATGGCGATCAACTGGATGATAATCTTCTCGATGAAGTTCAGAATGGCTCCAACGAAGATGCTGACAAGAACTTTGTTGGTTGTGCCCATCCATTTCGTATCGGCCTTGTGGTCAATGATGTGAGATCTCATGGTGGGAAGGAAGGAAACCTCTATAGCGAGCCACCAGAAGAAAAGGGTGGCGGGTATCTCCAACTGCTTGCCCATATCACGCCAAGTCTTGCTGCTGTCAGTGAAGAGACTACTGATAAGTCCAATTGGCCAGGGCAAACACTTGGCGAGCATTCTTCCAGCCCACAAGGTCAGCCAGCAGATCATCAGCCAGATCATGAACCACACAAGCTGCACGCCTCCCACAGTAGCTCCTTTGAAGAGCAGGGCACCCAGGAGCAGCGGAATCAACAGGATGATGACGCCGGGAGCAATGTAGGTGAAGTAGCGCACGACCCAACTTGAGGAATGTAGCTTTTTGATAAAGATACCAAACTTGTTGGTTGGTTGAGAACGGCGATTATAGGCTTGAGTCTTCTCATGCACCGGATTGGTAGCTAAATCGAATTCGTCGACATTGTCGTCCCTGCGAGAGTGGGTTCGATTGATATCACCACCGTGCTCGGTATGAAGTTCGCCTTGCTCTGAGATCTGACGCTCGATCTTGAGCATAGCCAGGTCATCGTTCAATCTGTTGGACTCGTCCCGGACCCGTGATCTCGAGTCTTGTCTGTGCACGCCTTCACCCTCGTAGTCGTTGGGTGCCAAACGTGTGTGGTCATAATGATCATTCCGTCGCTCTTGACTGCGGTCGCCCTGTCCAGAGTTGTTCCCTTCGCCCACTACTGTGCCTTCTTCGTCAGACATGGCTTGACTGAGGCCTCGGGCTCGGCGGGGATTGCTGGGAGAAGGGTCTGCGAAGGCCATGGCAGCTTTCTCGTCCACCGGCGTACTCATGGTGAGCACGTGAGGGGTAGTCCGGCTACCAGGTGAGGAATGGTAGAATCAAAGTGCCGGATCTGAGAGTATGAGTTGCAGTGGCGAGTTCCAACGAGAGTTGTGGAGAGTAGAATGAATCCTTGACGGGGGGCTCGTCACCGAATGGTGTCAGGAGTTCAATAACGAATGTGAAGGGTCGAAGATCGGGACAGGGCTGAGAGAATAGCGCTGAAGAAAAATAAGGACAAGAAGAGAAATGCATAAAAACGAGGACAGGTGGATAATTAATCAATGGGCCAAGGAGAAACGAGAATTGTGATATGACGACTGATATCCCATATCGTGTGCTTGTTCCACCTGCGGTGTCATTGGCAGTCGCGGCCCGCCAAGGGACCAACGAATGCCATCAGTGGTTGGGGTCCAGGTTTTGCCCCACTGCTCCGAAGCGCCGGAGCGCGATGGTAGTAATGCAGGGTGTTTTTCGCTTGGGCAGCACATGTGAGATGCCGGCGGCGCAGGCGAGTCAGACAAGCTTGTGAAGGTCGGCCGTCCCTGCGCACAGACCCCCATGACGTACATGCTTTCCTGATCCAGACGCTTTGGGGATGTTGGATTACCCGAACGATCGCGATGAATTTTAAAAAGTGTGAGATGCGCGGACGTTGTGCAAAGACCTCGTGGAGCCGCCGTACATCATGGCCGCGCGGAGAATGGGAGGCCTGTCGACAGACTTGCGTTGTAAGGCTTGTTCCGATACGCATTTGCTGCGGACGGGGATCATTAACCGTTGGGGGCTGCCCTCGTGTACTGGAGCGCGCGCCATTAATCTCGTTCTCTGTTCCTGCATATCTCTTCTATTTCCGGATAAGAAGAAGATAAGGCGTGCACGGCCTCTTATTTCCCCGTGGACCTCCGCGTCCGATTCCATGATCCCAGACCATCTGTGCTGTGGCGAGCCTCGTGTCTCTGTCTCTGTCTGTCTGTGCTTCTCGCATCTTCTGTGCATGTAGCTCCTCGTTTCTGAGATGCGACCAGATGGTGGCAACGAATTCAGTAGGCTAGCATGAATATATGCAGTAGAGGTCGTTTCAGTGCAATCCCTGCGCCAATCTTGCTGTTGAACCGCATGGAGTTGCTTTGAAAGGCACGCTAACCACGAGAACGCCGCAGGACTAGTCAGGGTGCAAGAAGCCATTAGTACGGAGAAGTCAGGTTCGGCCCCTCGACTTTATGTATACTGTAAGCCCTTCTGAGCAGGTTTTGCCTGGACTTGCATCCACTGAACTCAATGATCTCGGCTTACATAGGGACTGTCGGTGAGGGCCAACATCATACGGTGACGCTTCGCCGGATGCACAAATTCTGGAAATCCGAGTGATATCGCCCAAAAGTTTGGACAAGCATGTGACAGTCTCGCCATCGGACCCCATGGCCCCCGATCTACACGTCTCCGCATGGTTGGCGTAGTCTGCACCTGTGGGGATTCGTCGCTGACACCGTCCATAGCAGCTAAAAGTAAGTTGAAGTGGTTCACGGGCCGACCATTTGCTTTGATCGGACCGATGCTATGGACGGGAGAAAAGCCATATCCAAGTGTACAGCGGCCAATTGCTGCATCAATAAACTTGGAAAATGCCACTCCGCACGGGATTGATGGCGTAGCCTTCGACATCGTTGTGATGGAGCAGCATTGCTTTGGTCTTTGGTGCTCGGACCGACCAGGACTACTGCTCGTATGCATGAGCACGTCTGCGTTCATTAGTGCCTCATCGCGAAATGGATGTCGGATATTGGCCTTGGGCAACGAGGGGTATTGTAGGACAGCGCATAGCTCATGATTAGACTCTGGCTAGCTCAGAGACCGTAATGTATTTATTGTCAGTGTGCCATCAGGTTCGCCGTCAGAGGAGACCATCTTTTTGCTCAGTGCGGAACCATCTGCCATGTCCACAGTCATGTTGTGTAAAGGAGGAGGCATGATGGAAACCTCAAGCAGCATGTGACGACATCCCCGGCAAGTTCTTTTCTTCAATGCCAACACCTGCTTGTTTCTCACAATCAAGCCTGAGAAAAAGCCGTGTGGAATTTCCCGCCCAAAGACGCTGGGAGCTTCTCGGATGCGTCCAGAAGCAAGATGAAGCGGCTGAGCGGCCCACCGAAGGTTGAAACCTGCCGCAAATTGCGGCTCTCAAGTCCCAAACCTTAACGAAAGACACCTCCACTGTACGTCACTCCCACCGTGTCGGATGTCAAGAGGAAAAGGTTTGCTGAACGGCCAAACCCAATGCTGCAATGCTGTGACCTTGTATCAATGGCCAATGCTAATCAAATCCATAACGACGTGCTCTCACTGTAGCAACTCCTACGGCGGGCGTGTTTCTGCGATGACGCGGTGGCAGCATTCGGTCGGTCGGGCACGCTCCAGCCCCGCATTCCTTTGGCTTTTAAACGACAGCAGACAATTGGACCAGGCCGCCGCGGCGCACAGCTTCGTCTAGTCTCATTCACCCATCCAGCTCAACCAGACCTCGTCCCCCGGCACAATATACGGTCCTATCCACCCACTCATATACCTCCTCTTCGGCTTCCTCCTCGCTCCGCCATCACGCTGGCATCCCGCACAAGATCAAAATCTCTCCCTCCCCCAGTCTCCAGGACCAATTCCTTCGAGAATCTTAAGCTCCTCGCCAACACACCGCCCCGCTTTGAGAACCTCGACAAACCCCACCCCAGACGACCGGGCTTCCCGCATTTCTACCTTTTTTCTATACTTATAGCCCTTGCCTTGCTCGCTGTCCAGTTGCCCTGGCCCGATCTTCAACTCAGGAGCCCGCTCGTCACAACCCCAAGCTCTCAACAACCACTCTCTGCCCCTCGGCCGCAGCGCAATCCTTTCACCCAGGATAGCATCTGCATCGTACCTCCCGATCCGCCGAGCTCCGGTAGCCTCTACAACACCGCACCACGTGACATGGCACTGGCCAGGGAAGCGCAGAAGGTCGCGGCCGAGTTCGAGTACTCGGCCAAGGACGTCAACAATGGGGTCAAGGAATTCATTCGCCAGATGCGTAAGGATGGATGCCTCAGGCCCTGCAAAACAATGATTGACTGATGGCATGTATAGATGAGGGCTTGGGCAAGAGCGGTGCCCAGATGAGCCAGATTCCAACCTATGTCACCGCTGTGCCTAACGGAACCGAGAAGGGCTTGTACATGGCCGTCGACCTCGGAGGCACAAACTTCCGTGTCTGCTCTATCAAACTGCACGGCAATACCACCTTCTCCCTCACACAGTCGAAAGTCGCCATACCCAGAGAGCTTATGGTTGCAAAAACCTCGAAAGAGCTGTTCTCATTCCTGGCCAAGCAGATTGCCCAATTCCTCGAGACCCACCACAACGAGCACTACCACTCTACCGTACGCCGTCGGACCACCGTCTCTAGCCCAGACGGCTTCAGAGATGAAGAGATCTTCTCCCTTGGGTTTACTTTCTCTTTCCCAGTACATCAATCCGGCATCAACAAGGGCACACTGATCAGATGGACCAAGGGATTCGATATTGCTGATGCAATTGGCAAGGACGTCTGTGCCATGTTGCAGGAAGAGATTGATGCTTTGAACTTGCCTGTGAGAGTGGCAGCCTTGGTCAACGATACGGTTGGTACCCTCATGGCTCGCTCCTACACGAGCCCTGGCAAGACTGGCACTCTGCTGGGTGCCATCTTCGGCACTGGTACAAACGGCGCATACGTTGAGAACTTGTCCAAGATCACAAAGCTCAAATCAGGCAACGAGGAAGCGACCTACGACACCAGCACCGGCGAGATGATCGTCAATACCGAATGGGGTAGCTTCGACAACAGCATGACCCACTTGCCCACGACTCCTTATGACGACGCTTTGGACCGAGAGTCGGTCAACCCGGGGATTCAGATGTTCGAGAAACGTGTATCAGGAATGTTCTTGGGCGAAATCCTTCGCCGAGCTCTGCTTTCTCTTATTCAACAAGCGCATGTTGGCCTCTTCTCCGATGAAGACAGTAGCCGGAATGACATTCGTAGCACTACCACCATCGGTCACGACAGCAAGCTATACCAGCAGTGGGGTCTGGACACGAGTTTCCTTTCAATAGCGCATGGCGACCACAGTGCAGGACTCAAAGTCACACGCCAGACCTTGGACGTGACATATGGCGTCAGCGCCCCATCTGCTGAGGACGCGGAAGCAGTCAAAGCCATTGCCTCAGCTATCGGCCGCCGCGCTGCTCGTCTGTCGGCAGTAGCCATTGGTGCTGTGGTGTTGGCTACGGAGAAACTCAAGTATCCCGAAGACATTGCGACCGTGGGTGACAAGCAGCCCGAGGAGGATGAAATTGTGGATATCGGCGTAGACGGCAGTCTGGTCGAGTTCTACCCCGGCTTCGAGGATTATGTGCGCGAGGCACTGAGAGAAATTGAGGGCATTGGAGCGTGGGGCGAGAAGCGGATCCGAATCGGAATCGCAAAGGATGGATCTGGTGTTGGTGCGGCATTGATCGCGCTTGTCGCGGATAGGACTGCCAAAGGCGCTGTGACGAAGACCTAGCATGTGGATGACAGGATTTGATTCTTGTATAGCGGATCTAAAAATATGGCAACGTGAAAATATTCATCTATGTTCTTCTGGACAGTCTCGGCGCACGGTGCGTCTCTTCACAGCCGCCGTCTCTAATGCCATGCACAGAAATCCATTGGTAGACAATCGCAATCGTTCCCAACGACACGGCGGTGAAGCATGTTTGACCTCCGCGACGACAATGCACGTGGTATTAATTTCACAATTTCACAATTTCACCGCTGACCGGGTCAATAATCCCCCCTGAAAAACTTTAGTATGAGGGTCTGCGGTGATGTTTCGTGATCTGATAGGCCGAAGGGGCGGAGTTCCCGTCCCTCAAGAACGGCGGCACGGAGGACGGAAGATGATCATGTGTCTTGGCTCCGTGCTGGCTGAGGTTTCGCCGACATCAACAACCCTTCTCTCTCCTGCCCGTTGCCCCATATGGCAATGTCAGGCTTCAGCATCTGATAAGCGTTCCCATTGATCATGACAGGTAAGCTCAGTCATCAATGCTTAAGCAGCCGCTGGCTTCCGTGCGAGTGCGCGGTACGGCCTCCAGTAAGTTTGTTGACCAATAACGGAACGTCTTTGTCGTCTCCTCCGATGTTTATGCAAGATCCCATCTGTACAAATACATTCATGGCTCTACTTCGTACTTCATTTTTGAGTCTCATGAATTGTGGCCCGACCTGAACACCCTGCTACCACAACATGGCATCGAGTCCTTCGAGTCCCGTAAATCCATATGCTCTGTCACTAGGCCAAGGGCAGGGGGAGGAAATTTGGCACACACTGTCCCGCACCTTCTCACGACATACAAACGATCGCAGGGACGAAGATGAAGATGAGAACGACGAAAAACACACCAGCAAAGCCCACGACTGGACTATGATGCCAGATGTAAAGCAATTCAAGGCGGATGATCCTACTGAAGGTCGAAGCCTCGGTGTGACATGGCGGGACTTGACTGTTCGTGGAATCAGATCTGACATGGTCCTTCACGAAAATGTCTTCAGTCAATTCAACATACCTCAGCAACATCGGGACTCCCGCCAATCTGCGGAGCTCAAGACCATCATTGACAATAGCAGTGGATGTGTGAAGCCAGGAGAGATGCTACTGGTGCTTGGACGTCCGGGATCCGGTTGCACAACACTTCTCAACATCCTCTCCAATAGGAGGAAGGGGTAAGCCCTGCTCTTCCTCTGTCCCTACCAGACATACTGACTCCTCGTAGGTACAAGACCGTCGATGGCGAAGTATTTTTCGGAAGCATGACTGCTCAAGAAGCAAAGAAATACCGCGGCCAGATCGCAATGAACACCGAAGAGGAGCTTTTCTTTCCTACCTTGACAGTTGGCCGCACTATGGATTTCGCAACCCGACTCAAGGTCCCAAATACCCGTCCGGATAACCTATCAAATCCGGAAGAGTATCGCCAGAAATTCAAAGACTTCTTACTACACTCTATGAATATCAGTCATACCACCGATACCAAGGTCGGGAATGAGTTCGTGCGTGGTGTGTCTGGAGGTGAAAGGAAACGGGTCTCAATTATTGAGACACTTGCAACAAGAGCTTCAGTGTGTTGTTGGGACAATTCAACTAGAGGCCTGGATGCCTCGACTGCCTTGGAATTTACAAGAGCCCTGAGGGCTTTGACCGACGAGCTGGGCATCGCAACCATTGTCACCCTCTATCAGGCTGGAAATGGTATCTATGATCTCTTCGACAAGGTTTTGGTCCTCGATGAGGGCAAGCAGGTCTACTACGGAAACATGGAAGATGCCCGACCATTCATGGAAGCCCAAGGGTTCATCTGCGATGATGCCGCTAACGTCCCTGACTTTCTCACTGGTGTGACAGTACCCACAGAGAGGCGCATTCGAGATAATTTCGAGGACAGATTTCCGAGAAATGCCGACGACCTCCGCGCCGCCTACGAGAGGTCCGACATCAAGCCGGGCATGGATAAAGAGCTGAATTTCCCAACACTCGAGTCTACCCACAAGTCAACCGAGCTTTTCAAGCAGGCTGTAGCCATGGACAGGTCCAAGAAGCTCAGTAGGTCGTCGCCGATGACCGTATCATTTGCCGAACAAGTCAAGGCATGTGTCATTCGCCAGTATCAGATCATCTGGGGTGACAAGGCTACTTTCTTCATCAAGCAAGGCTCCACTATCGTCCAAGCATTGGTAGCTGGCTCACTGTTTTATGATGCACCAAACAACTCCTCTGGACTCTTCGTCAAGAGTGGAGCAGTCTTCATGGCTCTTCTCTATAACTGTTTACTGGCTATGTCCGAGGTCGTCGACTCATTCACTGGTCGTCCCATCTTGGCCAAGCACAAAGGATTTGCCTTCTATCATCCCGCCGCCTTCTGTATCTCGCAAATTGCCGCCGATATTCCGATCCTGTTCGTCCAAGTAACATGCTTCGATATCATCATCTACTGGATGACCGGCCTCAAACCTACTGCAGGCGCTTTTTTCACGTTCTGGCTAATCACTTACCTCAGCACTTTCGTCATGACAGCTTTCTTCAGAATGATCGGCGCCGCTTTCCCAAATTTCGATGCGGCGTCCAAAGTCTCTGGTTTTGCGGTATCTGCTTACATCACTTTCATCGGTTATGAACAGCCTAAAACCGAGATGCATCCATGGTAAGTCAACCCTGTATGTTCTACATGAGCCTGATATCTGACAATGCTGCCCAGGTTCGTGTGGATCTACTGGATAGATCCCATGGCCTATGCTTTTGACTCGCTTCTGTCAAATGAGTTCAAGGATCAGATCATCCCTTGCGCTAATACAAACTTGATTCCGAATTTTTTGCCTCAGTATCAGAATGGTATCAACCAAGCGTGTTCGGGAGTAGGAGGTGCGCTACCAGGCAGCACTTCCGTCACTGGTGAAGCTTACTTGGCGAGCCTCTCATATTCTCCTTCTCACATCTGGCGTAATTTTGGTATCCTGATTGCTTGGCTAGTGTTATTCGTGGGTCTAACCATCTTCTTCACAACTCGCTGGGGCGAGTCGAGCGGAGCCTCCAACAACCTCGTAATTCCACGTGAGCGTGCTCAGAACCACTTTGTTCAGAAGAAGGACGAAGAGGCACAAGACAACGAGAAGTACAGTGGCACAAGTCGACCTGAAGGGGATTCTGCATCGGACACAACTAAGGCAGAGGGACAGCTAATTCGCAACACATCAATCTTTACCTGGAGAAACCTCACATACACTGTCAAGACCCCATCCGGAGACCGAGTCTTGCTGGATAAAGTGTCAGGCTTCGTGAAGCCGGGAATGCTAGGCGCCTTGATGGGTTCTTCTGGTGCAGGCAAAACGACTCTGCTGGATGTGCTTGCGCAACGCAAAACAGAGGGAACCATTAGAGGCGAGATACTGGTAGATGGCAGGCCTCTGCCTGTCTCTTTCCAACGCTCTGCCGGCTACTGCGAGCAGCTTGATGTCCATGAGGCATATGCAACCGTGCGAGAGGCCCTAGAGTTCTCTGCTCTACTCCGTCAAAGTCGTGAGACACCCCGCGAGGAAAAGCTCGCCTACGTTGATACGATCATCGATCTATTGGAGCTGCGAGACCTTGAACATACACTCATCGGCAAGATCGGCAGCGGGCTCTCCGTAGAGCAAAGGAAAAGGGTCACTATCGGAGTGGAGCTTGTATCCAAACCGTCCATATTAATCTTCTTGGATGAGCCTACCTCAGGTCTTGATGGACAGGCTGCTTTCAATACAGTTCGTTTCCTTCGCAAGCTCGCTGACGTCGGCCAAGCTGTTCTGGTCACTGTCCATCAACCTTCTGCCCAGCTGTTCGCTCAATTTGACACTCTGCTTCTTCTTGCGAAGGGAGGCAAAACAGTATACTTTGGAGATATTGGTGACAACGCACAAACTATCAAGGACTACTTTGGCCGCTATGGAGCTCCCTGCCCGGCTCGCTCGAACCCAGCTGAGCATATGATCGACGTTGTGTCAGGCTCTCTGTCTAAAGGCAAAGATTGGCACAAGGTTTGGCTCGAGTCTCCTGAATCGGTCACTATAACGAACGAGCTGGATCGAATGATCACTCATGCTGCTGCCGCTCCTCCAGGTACGCAAGATGACGGTCACGAATTTGCCACCACTCTATGGGAACAAGTCAAGCTGGTCAGCAATCGTGCCAATATGTCCCTCTTCCGTAATACCGAGTACGTCATGAACAAGTTTGCCCTGCACATCGGCTCCGCACTCTTCAATGGCTTCACCTTCTGGATGATCGGCGACTCCGTCAAGGATCAGCAACAAGTCCTCTTTGCCGTGTTCAACTTTATCTTCGTCGCACCTGGAGTGATAAATCAGCTCCAGCCACTGTTCATCGAGCGTCGGGACATCTACGACGCTCGCGAGAAGAAGAGCAAGATGTACAGCTGGATCGCTTTTGTCACTGGTCTGGTCGTCTCGGAGATTCCGTATTTGATCATCTGCGGTGTTTTATACTTTGTCTGTTTCTACTACACGGTCGGCTTCTCTTCGGACAGCAACAAGGCTGGCGCGGTGTTCTTCGTCATGCTGATTTACGAGTTCATGTACACGGCTATGGGGCAGTTCATTGCTGCGTATGCACCAAATGCCACTTTTGCGGCTCTTGTCAACCCCCTCATTATTGGAACTTTGGTCTCCTTCTGTGGTGTTCTGGTACCATATGCTCAGATCCAGGAATTCTGGTAAGTACACCCCTCCTACGTCTTAGACCACAACATATACTAACAAGACTAGGCGTTACTGGATCTACTACCTCAACCCTTTCAACTACCTGATGGGCGCGCTACTGGTCTTCGTCGACTTTGACAAGCCCGTCAGGTGCGACCCGAGCGAGTTCGCAATCTTCGATCCTCCATCAGGCCAGACCTGCGGCTCGTATCTGGCAGCATATCTGGAGGGCCCAGGTTCGAGGACAAATCTTACGAACCCCGATGCTACGAGTGCTTGCCAGGTCTGTCAGTATCAGCGAGGGAGCGATTATCTCTATACTGTTAACTTGAACGACTATTTTTACGGATGGAGGGATGCGGCGATTTGTGTTCTCTTTGTCATTTCTTCTTACGCGCTGGTTTATCTGTTGATGAAGTTGAGGACGAAGACTTCGAAAAAGGCGGAATAGACATCGATTATTGCTGTACTGGTCAGTCATTATGCGTTTAGGCGAAATGAGGGATAAGAAGATATAGAGTATAATACAACAAAGATAGAGACTCAACAGAGTTATGATGACACTTCACTGCGGAGAATTTTCTTCATCATGATCGAGTGTCCGGTGCCGACTAAATGCACCTCAGTTCTTCGCGTATCACCGTGGACGACGAACAGAAATCAATATACCATAAGAATTTATTGCCGATGTCGATATTAGCATCGACATAAGCTCTGAGTGATCCTAACGAGCGGTGTGCCTACCGTCAGCCTTGCGACTGGCGAAGTGCCTACCGAAACAAACAGTGCTGCAGGTCGTGGAGTAAATAGCGATGCAAATATGACGGCGAATATTCCCGAAAACGAGGATATGCTTGGCAAAGCAGTCTGCCCTGCGAGTAGCTGGTCGTCTACTAGGGTGTTTACTTAGGCGTCCACGGAGGCGTTCAGCGATACCATTCAGTCGGGTATCGACGACGCAAACTAATTCGCTTCTTCCGGGACCTTCATATTGGCGATCAATTATGCTATTCATGAGATGGCTGGGTCCCGACTACATACAGATTCGTTCTGGTACCAAAACGAGGAGTCTCACCATCTCTCTTCCCCCCAATGGCAAAATGATCGTCAAGCAAAGTAGACATCTAAGAAGGTCTGGCTTGGAACAGAAGTCTAACCTTGGAGATGGCCAAGATTATCGCCTGGGGCGTGTCAAAGAAGCAATTAAGAGAATAGTTAAGACTGCAAATAAGACATCAAGTTGACTGTAGCTGTGATTTATTCAGAGATCAAGTCTCATCATACCAAAGAACATGACTACCTCCCAAAGGACAACAGTCGCCGAAGCCGTAGTAATGTCACAAGACACTAGAGAAAAAATTAAATCGCTTCCCATGCGCTCCTTGGTCCTGAGGCAGTCACGACTTTCATCTCGACGTCTCTAGTAACGGTCGAGGCTTCTTACGAGACGAGTTAACAGCGACTCATACAGTCTGACTTCCTGTACAACACAAACGTCTAAGATCGGTCATTGTTATAGCTACAGCTGTAACGCTGCTAGCCTGGAGTATGACAGCACTTGTAGGCAACAAAATATAGGAATGTCCATCATGAAACACAGTCCTGGTTCAGACAGCGCACAACACTCCTCGGCGGAGATGCCCATGGCAAACCTAGATCGCATATGACCGCGGAGGGGTCAGAGGGAAAATAAATTTATCGCGCATTCTCGACCTGATTGCCATGGCGATTGCTGCGGCTGTAGGTGCATTGGCTCTTATTTGCTGGTGGTAGAATAGACGTGGACGCGTTTGTTCATGAGTGTAAACTCAAGCATGATCTATCGAAATCAGGAAGAAATCAGAATAATAATCATCAAGTCCTCATAAATATATCAGGGTTCATTCACTGCTTCGTTTGTTGTCAGCAAACTCTGGCGAAAATAATGCTGGACATGTAAAGGATTACATAGCAGACCTTAGACTATGGACTCTTCACAAACAAGCGAGCATCCATAAACCTCACGACTAATAATTGCGTCGAAAATGTCTGTAAAACACCCAAGGGGCACAATTCATGTTCAAAGAGAGTATAGAAAGTGTTTAATCAAGACCCAAAATCTACAAGACCACCGCTCCTCAAAATTCTCCCCTTTTCTAATTTGCTCTCAAGCTCATATGTACAGCTTCCCCTTGACCCATATATGCGCTTCCCTTCAGTCTTTTTGGCAGCACCGCCTACGCTGGCGCCGAAATCGGCACCAATGCAAACCAGGTACAGTTCGTCGGATAATTGGTAGTCCAGTAAACATTTCCATCACTATTACAAGTGACCGCTCCCAACCCCGCACCAGTGCTAGCCATTGTGCACGCAATCCAGCTCCCATACATACAGCTAACCGACGTGTAGGTCGACGGGGTAGCGGACTGGAACTGCACGATCTGGTTCGCGCTCGACGGGTTCAGGTTGGCGAAGTATCCTTTGTTGTTGTTGTACTCGTAGATCAGGCCAGTGTTGGAGTTGATGACGAATTTGGTGGCGTTGGTGACCAGGGAGGTGAGGACGATGTTGTCGCCTGAGGTGGACTTGGAGGCGGTGAGGTATTTGGAGTTGACGGTGGAGTCACTGCTACTCTGCACTTGCATGTAGAAGGGAGTAGAGGTGGGGTTGACGGTTGTGGTGGTAGTGGTAGTAGTCTTCGTGGTAGTCGTGGTCGTGGTGGTGTACTTCTTGCCGGTCACGGAAGCGGTGCCAATGAAGCCGGGGTTGGAGGACTTGATGTAACCATTGGCGCCGGCGTTGACGACCTGGAAGTTGCTCCTCCATTCTCCTACATTGAGAGCGTAGCTGGGATCGATAGAACTGGCTTGGCTGTAGAAAGTGCAACGGGCGATGACCATAGCTGCGGGGTCCAGGCACCCAGTGCCAGGGGTGAGTGTTGGAGCGCGCTCGAAAAAGATGGAGAATCCAGCGCAGGTGGTGATGTTGTTACAGAAGCTGGCACAGTAGTTCTGATCGTAAGTACTGATCTGGGTCTCAGTTATGTAACCAGGTGCGTTCAACTCGGCATAAAATCCAGCATAGATCCAGCTGTAGCCGGATGGAGCGGTTGCAGCCAAGGCGGTAGTATACAGTGTGGAATCCAGAAGAAATCCAGCCGCACCAGCAACCGCGGGGACATACGTAAAGCTAGATGCGGGCTCGGTGGCACAGGCATCACGTGCCCCCAACTTCTTGGTTTGGGTAGGGTTGACCACTACTCTCTCAATCGAGACATCACCTGCAACCGACTTCCCAGTGGTACTGCTCTTTGTTGTGCCAGCTTTGGTGGAGCTCGTGTGAGTTGTGGTTGTCCCCTTTTTAGCGGAGGTAGTGACAGTGATTGTCGAGGCTTTCTTTGTGGTGGCGGTTATTGATGATGTCCCCTTCTTCGAGGTAGTGGTAGTTGAAGTAGTACCCGACTTTGGGATGACAGCAGTAGGTTTAGTATTCAGGGTGGTCTGCGAAGCCTTTATGGAGCCGCTGGAAGCCTTCGAAGGTGTAACTTGAATAGTTGTGGTCGTAGTGCTAGGCTTGAGAGATCCCATGGCCTTCAGTACGGAGGATACCGCGGAAGCAGTGTTGGAGATGGTAATTGGACCAGTTTGAGTTCTGGTAGTGGTGGTTGGGGTGTGTTGGCCGGACGCACTAGTCGTGGACTTCTTGCTAGCTGTCGAGGTTGCCTGCTTGGAAGAGCTGCTGGTCGCAGGTTTGGCTACATTGCTGGTCGATGCTTTAATGGCACTGCTAGCTGACGGTTTGGCAGCACTGCTGGTCGAATGCTTGGTCACACTGCTGGAAGACTTCTTGCTGCTTGTAGTCGTCGTATGGTGAGTAGTGGTGACAGCCGCAGCTTGTACCTCCGCTGCCAGAACGACAAGCGTCGTAAGAATTGAAGTCAACTGCATTGTGGCAATTTGACACTCCCTAAGCAAGACTTTTCGACAGAAGATACGCTAATGCTACACCAATGTCGGGAGAAGTCATTGGACGGCATGCGAACCTTTATAAGTATTGTAAGATTTGACTTCTGATATATGTCTTGTATGTCTTGACCATTGAAGTATACTGGAAGGGCTTTATCGTTCGGGTTGTACCTGAACGTTGTACCTGCTTATGATTCAAACTTTCGACAACGGTGATAGCAGGGATTACTGATGTGACCACGAAAGGCACTTACTAGCAGACTGTCAGGCCTATTGCTGTACTTTTTGAGCGGTTTTTTGCTAGCCGGTTTCACGATTCTTTTGGTGAAGACGCGTGACTGTTCGCTTGAAGCTATGTATGAAAGATGAACAAACAGAATCGGAAATTTGTCCAACCGAGAGCAAGATTTGCTATTGCATGAACAGGCGAGGTGCATGCGATATCCACCGGAGGAAGATTTCGTACTCAACGTCGCAGTCCTCCGGATCGTCATTGTCGTTGGAAACGGTTATAGGCTGTTGAATTAAGGTTTGTTGCGGTAGATGGACTAGAATACCCGGACCATTGCGTTTCATCTTATCAAGAACATCCCCAACGACTTACTATGCAAGCATTAACGAGGTTTCGATTCGATGCTATCATATTGCCAGAGTAATCTCGATCCTAGATCCGGCTTGGCGTCCAATTCCTTGTAGATCCATGAGAAGCGTAGACATGATGACTGTTGAATGCTGGCAGGTGGGGCACTGGGGCTCTCTCGCTGAAACTTCGCTCTTGTCAGAGTAACTTACCGAACGTCTTGCCCTACGAGTGATAGATCCGTTTATTGAGGTGAAGGTAAGCGTAATATTGTGAAGGACAAATCACTAAGGCTGGGTGCGACGTTGTAGAAATACAAAGTCAAAATACGAGGCGAACGGTGAACGCCGGGCCGACACGGAAATATGGGCTCAATTCTTATCCCTGTCGTCGCTTCGATTAACCGGTCTCAGATGTTGGCTGGACCATACTATCGCCTGACTCTGCGGTGTTGCTCTCATGTGGCAAGAGTCTGATGGAGAATTCGTGATGCGTGACTTCTAGGGTTGCTCTGCTATGGAGTAGCTCTGCTAGTCAGCACATGAGCTCAAGAGAGATACTATATTGACGTTGTTCACGGCCTCAAAATCTCGAGCAGAAGTGCCTTCCTTTACTCGGCAGGGTCCGAGGCAAAGAAGACCAGAGTGAACAATATGAAACTTTGAAGCCATTGGCATGCCCGGTGAAAGCAGCCACCGACGTGGTAGATTATTTTGACTTCTGTCATGCAAGTAACGGCTTTAATTGAATCGTTCATCAAGCACTATGTGAGCATGTGCTCCACCTTCGAGGTGGCCAATGCTGCATACGCACGCCCGGAGACATGCCCGAGACCGGATATGTCGCAACTATACGAGCCGTTAGGGATGTTGCGAACCGATGCCACATGGTTGTGAATTGCCAAATTCTGTGCTTCCTCACAGGTTGCTGTGAAGAACTATGCAGAGACATTCAAGGGTATTCATTCGAACCAACGGGGAGGGGAATCTTCTGCTGCTATCCAAATCTCAAAACGTATGTTATCATCAACTAGGCCATGTCGAGGAAAGTAATGCCAACCGTGTACCCATGCAACGCAATCTCATGCCATCCACGAGGCATCCAAAGAATCATAAAGACCGATCATGCCATCATCTCGTCATCCAAGCCGTGTCCCCCAGCACTGACCGGCCTTTGGCCCTCGACCTGTTTGTGAAGTTCTTGAAACCTCTCGAAATCTCTGGCCATCATCCAGGCTCCATACTGATCCTCCATATCCTGCTCATGCTTCTGGGTATCGGCTGTGTCATACCCATGAACCATGTACGGCTCCGCCTCCTGTGATCGCTGAGCGGCGACAACATTCAGCTCGGCCACATCTCGTTCCAAACGTAGACGAGTAAGGACTTCCTCTTGCAGCAGATTCGTTGTGGTCAGCTCTCCATACCGATACCGAATCGAGTCCATGTCCGAAGCACGGATGGGAGCGGTACGCCATAGCTCCAAAAGGCGAAGACGTTGGTCTAGATCAGCGGTAGCGAAGAGCTGTAGCTGGCAGGGAAACAGGTACGACGGGTTGATGGAGTGCTGACGCAGGGTGCTTTCGATAGATTCCTGGTTTGACTGTGGGGTCTGAGGATGATGATGGGCGGAGTGGGTGTAATGTTGGCTAGCATAAGTGACAGTCCTGTTGCCTTCCGGGTTGAAGAGAAATTGCTGGTTCGGAGCGGAGGGGTGCTGAGAGGTCAGAGACAGATTCCGAGCGAAGAGATCGATCAAGTCGTCCTGAGGATGCCGGATAGTCTCCATCCTAGCTATATGTCCTGCTCTTTTCTAATATTGAGTCCACTCCTTGACGAAGATTAGGTTGTTGGGTCGGTGTGCAGCCTAGATCACCGGCGCTGAAAATGCAGTGGTAGCTTTTTCCTTTTCGGTGGTCCGATAGTAATTGAGGTCAGTGAACAGTAGCGAGTGCAGTTCTTCACTTTCACGATATGCAGGACTTTGTTGACGTCGCACGGACGATGGGTGATCAAATGGCGGGGCACTGTCAGGACAGGGAAGTACTGAGCAAGGGTCGGTCGAAGGGATCAGAAAATGCGAGAGGCGCAAGGCACAGAGAGCGTTTGATTTGAATATGAATCGATACTATCTGACTGTTCGAAACTGTCGTTGAGGAAATGAGGACTGTGAAAGAAGGAGTCGTGGGAGGTGGAATGACGCACAAGTCAATATCATGAGATGGTCATTCGGGCGCTAAGGTTTGGCGCTTGGGCAGGAAGAAAGCAGCTGCAGCCGGATGCGGCTCTTCGGCTGCGCTTGCTGTCTTTGCGGGGCGTAATCTGGTGATTGCAGTTGCGCGTACAAGCTCCTGCCTGGATGAGCTTCACCTATACAACATCTGTCGCATTGCACATTCGATCAACGCCTCTCCCCACTCACGCATTACCTGATCGTCTGCATCATATCAGCAGCAAGACTCACCCACCCACATTCGGACAACCATGGTATGTCATGTAACCCATCCTCCGTTGTCCTTCCCTCACTGACACTTCGACAGACCTCAATAGGCACGGGTTATGACCTTTCCAACTCAATTTTCTCCCCCGACGGGCGCAATTTCCAAGTCGAGTATGCAGTAAAGGCAGTGGAAAATGGAGGCACATCAGTGGGGATAAGATGCAAGGACGGCGTGGTGCTGGCCTTGGAGAAGCTCGTCACATCCAAGCTTCTGAAGAAAGATGCGAACAAGAGAATCATGACGATCGACCAGAACATCGGCATTGTAAGTCATGCCACTTTTCATGTTCGCAGTCAGTATCGCTAATCTCCACAGGTCTCATCAGGTCTGCAACCAGACGGCAAGCACCTTGTGTCAAGAGCACGCGATGAAGCAGCTCAGTGGAGATCTATCTACAAGTCACCCATCCCAGTCGCTTCGCTGACCAATCGTCTCGGGTCTTACGTCCAGCTTCACACTGTCACAAACGCTGTTCGCCCGTTCGGTATTTCCGCAATTGTCGGAGGGTGGGATTCGGAGCTGGATTTGCCCGTGGATGGCCAAGTCGGCAGTGGGCCTTCTGTTGGCTCTGGTGGACGCACGAAGGGTGCGAAACAAGGAGGACCATACCTTTATATGCTGGAGCCGAGTGGACTGTACTGGGGCTACTATGGTGCAGCAGCTGGCAAGGGGCGCCAGGCAGCAAAAGCGGAGCTGGAGAAGCTGAAGTTGGGCGCGGGGGAAGATGATTGCATCAGTCTCGAGCAAGGTGTGAAAGAAGCCGCGAGGATCATCTACATCGCCCATGAGGACAGCAAGGACAAGGAATTCGAGTTGGAAATGACGTGGGTCAGCAATGCTGAGGGACCCACCAAGGGCAGGCATGAGCATGTTCCTAAAGATCTGCTGGAGGAGGCAGAACGCTTGGCGAAGAAGGAACTGGAAGGCGATGACGATGAGGAGGAGGAGAAGATGCAGGAGTAGAGCCGCCTGGCCGACACCCTCCAACAGTTCTACGATCAACTCCTGGCGATCAACCCCGTCTAATACGACAGCAGTCTAGACAAAACAATTCTAAACGATCATGCATGATACTTGCTTTCCATTTGTTTGGAGATCATCCAGTCACAACAGCCAGCCGGTGTGGTTGAATCCGACTGGTAGGACTGCAATTCTCGGTGTGATACCAGGGTTGAAGAAAAGCGTGCATCTCAATTCCGTAAAGTTTGTTCTCTCATGTGAGACTTTGGTAACAACGAAGGATTGTATGCAGCAGCCATTGTCTGAGGTGAAGCTGCAGCACTGCGGCCGTTTCATGATAGCACAAACGTAGAAAGGCGTTGATCTGAATGCCACAGTCTATTGTTCTATTCTGGTTTTCTATAACATTATAAGGGTAGGCCGTGAGAGGGATGCTTTCTCAGAGGTTTGAAGGACGGCATCCGTACTGCCACGATCGGATACGGAGAGCGAGTCCCTTCGCGTACTTCCCTGCTCAAGTTTCACCGGGGAACTTGTACGCAGCAATGTCTGGCACTCCGCTCTCGCTCCATCCCATGCCACCTTCGCCCTTGGTCAGCTCGCTCTCAACCAGCCGCATGTCTCCTTCAGCCGAGTCGCCGGCAAAAGTAAAGACCCGATAGTCAGCGTTGGCGTAGTGGCGCTTGCTTACTGCCAGTCTCAGGAATGCAGAGTGCGAGACTACGGCGATTACCTTTTCCGGTCGATTGTATAGGTTGGCGAGAACCTGTTGACCGCGTTCTAGCACTTTAGTTCTTGTATAGGCGTACCTTGTGCCAAGGGACTTGTCCGGGTAAATAGGATCTAAAGAGGAGAAGTCGACGGCAGGGAATCGTTCTGAGATCGCCCGAGCTGGCGAACCTGTGTCGCACGGCTTGGCAGAAAGCTCTGCAGTGCATGTTGTCAGCTGTCATGCAATTGTGCTATTATGCGAAGATCATTGTGGACAATTGAAGAGCATTGATGTGATACGGCCTGCGGGATGTCGCCTTGGAAGCTGCAATCACCGTAACTTTGTACTCATTGAGCGGCTCCTGGGCGTCGAGTTTTGATTCTTCTAACGTATGCCACACAGCTTCTGAGGCAAACAAAACCGCGCATGGGTAGTGGCAGATGATGAACCATTGAATATGAGAAACCAAGATGTCCACAAAGGCATATGTATAGGATGAAGGAAATGAGCTCCACATACCTTGCCACGACGCATCAGCCTCCACTTTGACACGACGCTGGATTAACCAATCCAGCCCGATCATGGTGGTTTGTAGCGTGCGGACCATTGGCGAACTGATGATCGCCTCGACGCCATCGGCTATGGGACAATGTTGTTGCAGGCGATCGCTAAGTTGCTTGCACTGTTCCTCGCCAAGTTTAGTCAGAGGCGGATCGGCGAGTCGGTGGTTCCAAGTGGCGTTGTGCTCGGCCTCACCGTGCCTGATCAGAATGATGGTGGGAGCCATGGCCAAAGGCGGGGGACCGGGAGATTGTGACTTGACAGGGGTCTGCAGGACCACTTCTGGGACTATTGGGAAAAGAACGACTAAAGATGTTTCCCTCTTCTCAAACTCTCGAAGACGGCATCTGGCCAACAAAGCACGACGA
Organism: Myriangium duriaei CBS 260.36; assembly: GCA_010093895.1. Lineage (NCBI taxonomy): Eukaryota > Fungi > Ascomycota > Dothideomycetes > Myriangiales > Myriangiaceae > Myriangium > Myriangium duriaei. The sequence continues at coordinate 166,124 of ML996090.1, forward strand.
CGGACGATGAACTCCGCGTTCAGGCACAGACTCCAAGCCCAGTCCTGTGCTATGCTCCGATGCCGCCCACGCTCGCCCAATTCTGTCAATGACGTCTATATCCAGATATGCCACAGATACTGCCACAAGATGAGATTACAGTCGTCCTTGTCAAGGGTGGTCAACCACTAGCCCCACATGACGTGGCGCAACAAAGGTCACCACAAATCCTGCCAAAGGGACAGGTGACGGATGGGCTGCGGTCTCGCTCCGTTTAACCATCATGTGGCCACTTTGAAGAGTGACATGGGTAGGTCTGCCAATCTGAAACGATCACTTCGCGCCCTGGCGCCCGCACAGCACCGCACCTCTGGCCTGGTCGCAACGCATTCTGCCGTAATTCTAGGACCTGTTCTCCATTCTTGCAGATCCACCTACGAATTTATCCGCCTTTGAGAACCCGTGTTCAGGATCCACCATACCAGATGACCTTCACAGCGTCGTACACTTTGTAACATGCTAGGTGCTCGCTGCCCGTCCCCCTCCCCATCATTAATGTGTTCCGGACGACTGCCGGCAAAACATGGCTGTAGATTCAATCTATTTGGTGAAGAGCAAAGTAAGAATATAAGAAGTCCTTTGTCCGTCGCCATCCTATCCAACCATCAGATTTTCCCCGTTCACTTCATACATTCATCCACTCTGTCAACATGGTCCAAATCTCTTCGCTCTTCACAGCCTTAGTGTGCGCAGCCACCGCGCTGGCAGCCCCTGCTCCTATCACCAAGGATCTCATCGAGCGCTCTACCCCTTCCTCTACCGGCAACAACGGTGGCTACTATTACTCGTTCTGGACCGACGGCACTGGCGATGTGACCTACACCAACGGTGCAAGCGGCCAATACACAGTCACCTGGACCGGCAACAAGGGCAACTTTGTCGCTGGCAAAGGCTGGAGCACCGGAACTGCACGTAACATAAACTTTAAGAGCAACTTCGCCGTCAACGGCAATGGCTACTTGTCGGTCTACGGATGGTCCACAAACCCGCTAGTCGAGTACTACATCGTCGAGGACTTTGGCACCTACAACCCCAGCTCTGCTGCCAAGACGCTCGGCACTGTCGTCAGCGATGGCGCTACTTACGATATCTTGACCGATACCAGGACAAATGCTCCGTCAATCCAGGGAACTGCGACGTTCCAGCAGTTCTGGTCGGTCAGGCGGACGAAGAGGACGAGTGGCACGGTGACGGTCGCCAACCATTTTGCAGCCTGGAAGAAGTACGGTCTCAACTTGGGTACGCTGAACTACCAGATTGTGGCGACTGAGGGCTATTTCAGCAGCGGGTCGTCGATTGTCACTGTTTCTTAATCTGGTCGCTCATCCGTGGAGGACTTTTGATCTCGGCCGCAGCTTTATGTAAATACTATTCATGCATTGAAACACAATCTCTTGGCATCCCGGAGAACGTTGTTCGTGCAAGCTTTTCTGATTCAGGTTGAAGCTTGCCATTGCTGGACTACCACGGCGCCTTTGGTGCCTTTGCTTCTTGAAGCCGTGACTGTTGGACACTTCAATATTGACTTCGATAAAAGTTCGCATGTACATATAGGATTATGAATTGTTGCCGGACAGGTACATCGGTCCAACTGACGGAAAATGTGATGGCATACAATAGCTGATGGGCGGGATGTTGGGTTGCGTTCGTGACTGGCCTTACGGCGTGCCAGTCAGCTTCGGGGCTGCCTTACGAGCGGCGCCACGATCCCTTTCCTCTCCTTGGCGATCTCGTAGGCGCGAGTAGCGACAGGCGCAGTCACTTTAGGTCGTAGACTTTTGCAAGACTTGCCAAGTTCTCGGTGAGCCCAATTCTGGCAACTGTCCACACCAAAGCGCCCACAAGCATGTCCACGGTGTGCCTCCAACCTCAAAAGAGAAAATAGATCATGAGAATTTTTCACCCGCGTCTACATATGCGCCCTTGAGATCGCCTGCGGGTTGCCTCTGTGACTTGCTATAGACATGCATGACGGAGAATTTCACAGAGGTACATATCAGAGCACCACAGAAGTGCCTGCAGTGGTACCCACAGGCTTGCAGATCCAGTCGCGCACTATTTTCAACTGCGTGCACGTCTACGGAATGGCCATCCATGCCCTGCGCCTAGACGGCACAAATATGGTCGCATCAAGAACTGTCGCGCCCTATCGATGACGAGAACCGACTACTAAAGCCGTTCGGAGGGTGTACACGAGAACGATGGGAGGGATACGAGCAGCTATTTTAATCGCGTCAGGCAAAGTTTGTTGTACCTTATTCCGTCGAATGACGCAGGCAACCAAGAAGTCAGCCTCAGGTACGTCGATTCGTGGGCACTGCGCCTCGCAGTTTCCCTTTCGGTAATCTTGGGTCAGGTACGCGCATCTCGACCCTGGTCTTTGGGCAATTTTGTATGCATGTCAGCAAAGGCGCCATCACCATCACTCCCGGCGCTGTGTGAAGTACCGGAAGCAGACGAGCAAATGTCTGCTCATGGGTTTTTCCGGAAGCATTGACTGCTGCATTTGACCATTTTTCTGTAGGCCGTTTCGGCGTTTGCTTGGCTGGCCTGGAAGGTTTCAGATACGGTGGATACCGAAGCGGCAAGTTCATCGCTCGGGGCGACCGTGTGTGTGGACCACGGATCATCAACCAGAAAGACACCGACACCCGAAGGCCGCGGCCAATGAGACAGCGGCGGCCAGGTGGCGGTGCGCACAAACGAAAGACCGGGCGTGGCCTAGTGGGGCACGAGCTGGCCGACTGCTCGTGTTTACTCCTTCCAAGACCCTCACGCCAGACAGAGACACACATCCCAGCACGAGGAAGGGTTGAGCTGTGAATGCACCACTCGTCCGTGTTTCCATTCCTTGTACAATATAAACCATCCACCCACCCGTCAAAGACCTTGCTGCCCTCCTCTCCTCCATCAATCCTAATTCCTTTCGCTAACGACCGCTTCTTGCCCCTTTCATCATCACTTGTGACGCTCGTTGACCAGAGATACCCCACGAAATCCTTTTGCGCACCGACCCTGAAATTTGTCCTTAATCCACACGCAACCCCCCAGCTCATCTCAGCTTCGTTGAGCTCGACTCTTGACATTTCTTGCTTCTTCCATACCTTTTAATCCAGCCTGCTTTTGCCATATTCTAGCCCAAGATGTGGTACGTACAGCTCTCGCAGCAGCCGATGGAGAAAATTCGCTGACCCCTTTCCTCAGTGGAATCTTTGGTTACATAAACTACTTGGTCGAGAAAGACCGCAAGTACATCCTCGACACACTGGTCAATGGTCGGTCTACATCCATTGGGCGCCGCAAGCAAGCGCTGACGTATCCTCAGGTCTCTCACGCCTCGAATACCGTGGCTATGACTCGGCCGGTCTCGCCGTGGACGGTGACAAGAAGAACGAAGTTTTCGCTTTCAAAGAGGTGGGAAAAGTCGCCAAACTGAAGCAGCTCATTAAGGAGGAGAAGCCCGATCTCACAAAGGTCTTTGACTCTCACGCCGGTATCGCACACACCCGGTGGGCTACACATGGTGCCCCCAGCCGCATCAACTGCCATCCCCACAGGTGAGTCGTCCATTTGCGTACCATCATCCCAGCTTCTGACCGCCAGCAAGATCCGACCCTAAATGGGAGTTCTCCGTCGTTCACAACGGTATCATCACCAACTACAAGGAATTGAAGACGCTGCTCCAGAGCAAGGGCTTCAAGTTCGAGACCGACACCGACACAGAGGCCATCGCCAAGTTGGCCAAGTACATCTACGATGAGCACCCAACCATTGATTTCACCCTGCTGGCCAAGGCTGTCATCAAGGAGCTGCAGGGCGCCTTCGGTCTGCTGCTCAAGTCCGTCCACTACCCCCATGAAGTTATCGCCGCCCGTAAGGGTTCGCCCTTGGTAGTCGGTGTGCGCACCGCCAAGAAGATGAAGGTTGACTTTGTCGATGTTGAGGCTGCGGATGAGGGCATTCTGCCTGCCGAGCAGGCTTCGCAGAATGCCGCTCTCAAGAAGAGCCAGACTCTCGGTGCTGGTCTTTTGGCCCCTCCTGACAAGAGCTTGCTCCACCGCTCGCAATCCAGGGCTTTCCTATCTGATGACGGTGTGCCCATGCCTACCGAGTTCTTCCTCTCCTCCGACCCATCGGCCATCATCGAGCACACCAAGAAGGTTCTGTACCTCGAGGATGACGATATCGCTCACATCCACGAGGGTCAGCTCAACATTCACCGTCTGTCCAAGGAGACCGGCACCGGCACTTCCAACGTGCGTGCCATCCAAACCATTGAGATCGAGCTGCAGGAGATCATGAAGGGGCGCTTCGACCACTTCATGCAGAAGGAGATCTTCGAGCAGCCCGAGTCCGTCATCAACGCTATGCGTGGTCGTCTGAACGTCGCAGAGAAGACCGTCACCCTCGGTGGTCTGAGGCAATACATCTCCACCATCCGTCGTTGCCGTCGTCTCATATTCATCGCTTGCGGTACCTCCTACCACTCGTGTATGGCTGTCCGTGGTATTTTCGAAGAACTGACTGAGATCCCCATCGCGGTTGAGCTGGCTTCCGATTTCTTGGATCGTGAGGCTCCTGTCTTCCGTGACGACACCTGCGTCTTTGTTTCTCAGTCCGGTGAGACTGCCGACTCGCTTATGGCTCTGCGTTACTGTCTGGAGCGTGGTGCCCTGACCGTCGGTATCGTCAACGTTGTCGGTTCGTCCATCTCCATGTTGACCCACTGCGGTGTCCACATCAACGCCGGTCCCGAAATTGGTGTCGCTTCCACCAAGGCTTACACCTCTCAATTCGTCTGCATGGTCATGTTCGCTCTTTCGCTGTCCGAAGACCGTGCTAGCAAGCAAAACCGCAGGCTGGAGATCATGGAGGGTCTCGGCAAGGTCTCTGAGCAGTTCAAGGAGATCCTCAAGTTGGATGACAGCATCAAGGAGCTCACCAAGAGGTTCAAGGACCAGAAGTCCCTGCTGCTTCTCGGACGTGGTGCGCAACACGCCACTGCTCTTGAGGGTACGTTTCATTTCATTGTTCGTGTCTAAATTTCTACTAACAAATCCCAGGTGCCCTGAAGATCAAGGAAATCTCCTATCTCCACTGCGAGGCCGTCATGTCCGGTGAATTGAAGCACGGTGTGCTCGCCCTCGTCGACGAGAACCTCCCCATCGTCATGATCTTGACCCGCGACAAGATCTTCGCCAAGTCCCTCAACGCCTACCAGCAAGTCATCGCCCGTAGCGGCCGTCCCATCATCATCTGCAACACCGGAGACAGCGAGTTCCCAGCGGACAAGACGGATAAGATCGAGGTCCCTCAGACTGTGGACTGCTTGCAGGGTCTGCTGAACGTCATTCCTCTGCAGCTTATGTCTTACTGGTTGGCTGTAGCTGAGGGTCTGAACGTCGACTTCCCTCGTAACTTGGCCAAGTCGGTGACAGTCGAGTAGAGGGTGGCAGGTGTCGGTGTGGGAGGAGAGGGACGTTAGATCTGGCTGGACTGGATTGGCGTATGATATGCAGCTTGTAGTAAAGTTTTACTCCGGCGACAACTGAGGCCAGTGGCCGAATGAAAACACGTTTCTATTAGAAGACTGAATTGTTGTGGCCGTGGAGCAGTGATATCGGAGTAGATTTTTTTGATCCATTGTGCCCTAGTTTAATGATTCTCGCTCTCAAGACTATAACCCCGAAATAAATCTTGCTTTCATGCCTGTCTATTGCCCGTCTCCGAAATGGGTAGAGATATAACACATCCGAAGATCAGCTACCATATACCCTAGATCCTTGCCAACCGTGCCAAAATGCCATGTCATATCGTATACAATCCCAACCACTCCATCCACCTTCCACCCTCCAGCCATCCATCATCCATGCGCGATCATTTCGGCCACTTTTTCCACCCCCTGCCATGGCCCCTCTGCTTCCACTCCTTGACCAACGCACTCATTCCCTCCATCGCCTTCTCCCTGGCCTCCAGCTTCGGCCTCAAATGCCTTTCCCAGCTCTTCCCCTTGACCTTCTGCCCAGCCCCGGTTCCTCTCACCCGCAGTCCCACCTTCTCCCTCCGCTCCAGCTTCAGCACGGGATTCTTCGGCGACGTGTAAGGCAGCAGGGACATGACGCCGTGCTTCTCGGCGAGGTTGTAGAGTTCTGCTTGCCGCCTCAGGGAGTACTGCGCTGGACGCCAGGCGCGCGTTATGGGGTTGAGGAAAGGGAGGAACGGGTTGGAGGCGTTTTGCGCTTGCTTGACGGCGGCGAGGGTGGTGGGGTCGATGGGGAGGTGGGTCCGGGTTGGGGGGGAGGAGAGGCCGGACAGGTCGGAGGAGGATGTGCTGCTGGTGGTGGGAGGAGAGGTGCGGGAGAAGGAGCCGGGGGGGTGACGGCGGAAGAAGTTTATTAATAAGGGGGGCAGGGTGGAAGCAAGTTTTGTGTAGGTGGTGGGTGAGGCTGCCGTGGGGAGGAGAGGGGCGGCCATGTTTGCGACTGGTCGAAGGCCGTGATGTGGATGTGCTGGATTGGTATGGAGCGAGGGAAAGATTTGAGAGTGGTCGGAGGTGCCAAGACTTTTTGCTGCCAGCTCCGCAGGTGAAGCACGAGCTGCGCGTCTTGGAGCTGCCTGGCACTGGTACTTCGTACTCCAGCTCCACAGCACCTCATCCTTCAGACATATCAACTCCATCCACCGACTCTGCTCTTGCCCATCAGTCTCGCGCATTCTCTCCCTCTGCCAACCACAGCGCTGAATCCTCCGCCCAGCACACTTCACACCTCGCAGCGGCTCAGGGACATCTCCCGGCCGTGAACTGACACGATGGTGAGTAATGACCACTTCACTCATACGAACATCGACTAATTGCTCCAACAGTCGAGCCCGTTCTCAATAAGTACAGCACATCTCTATCCCTGCTCCCTCTCACATACTTATACATGAATAGATGGTGGTGCCTGCGTGGCAATGGTGGGCAAGGACTGCGTCGCAATAGCCTGTGATCTCCGTCTCGGTCTCCAAGCTCTCACCGTATCCAACAACTTCCCCAAAATCTTCCCCTTCGGCGACGTCTACCTCGGTCTCACAGGATTGGCGACGGATGTATCAACAGTGTCGGAGCTGATGCGGTACAAGGTCAACATGTACCGGTTGAGAGAGGAGAGGAACATATCACCCCAGACCATGGCGAACCTGGTGTCGAGCAGTCTCTACGAGCGGAGATTCGGTCCCTGGTTCGTGTCGCCTGTCATCGCGGGCATCAACCACACTACCGGCAAGCCATTCATCTGCGGGTTTGACAGCATCGGATGCATAGACTTTGCCAAGGACTTTATCGTCAGCGGAACGGCGAGCGATCAGTTGTTCGGTACTTGCGAAGGCCTATGGGAGCCGGATTTGGTGGGTTTTCGTTCGGACACCTTGTGAAGATATGCTGACTTACCTGTCTCCAGGGCCCGGAGAATCTCTTCGAAACTGTCTCGCAAGCTTTGCTCAACGCTGTGGATCGAGATGCGCTATCGGGTTGGGGCGCGTATGTGTACATTATCGAGAAGGACAAGGTCACCAAGAGGCTGTTGAAGGGTAGGCAGGACTGAGAGGTTGGTGATGGAAGGAGCTGCGGACAAACAAGAGCTTGTCTCAACATCACTCTACGATCTGGATTGCGGCCACGACATTGGCATGCCCTCTTTAGAATTCGAGCTTCTGATGAACTCGTCTCTCTGAAAAGATTTGATGGAGACAATGACCTGAATGATGCCTAGAAGCATTATCATGGTAGACAGTCGAGAATTAATCAACACGACTTTTCAAACATCACCCATTCACATACGCACTACAATAGTAGATGCGGATCACGGTGCGAAGGTTTCGTGTCCTCCGCGCAGTCTCAACATCTAATAGTGCTCGCAATTCTGCCACGTTCGAGTCTTCCAGCTGGCAGTATCTTGTTTGGCCCTTGAGAGTGAAAGGCATTGTGCTCCGCTTCTCGGCCAAACAGGACTATGTTTCTGCTTGCATATATCGCATGCTCGTACAGTATACGTTTGCATCACTAGCATATTACTGCATCCCCCTTCTTTGTCTGGATCTGTGACTGATCTCTGCAGACCATCGACTGCTTGAGCCATCTGCCGGACTTAAGCCACATCTCCGGATAGATTTGCGGCTAAACTCTCCACCTCCAAAAAAAGTTCCTCCCACTCGACACAGGGCATATTCGAGAAACAATCCCTCTTTGCACCACATCTCCACCCTGCTACGGTCTGAAGCGATAATCGACCACCCGCCATGGCGTCCGAAGATCCCTCTCCCGCTCTTGAGCAGCGCAAGAAGGTCCCCCGCCAACAACTTTCCAAAGGCATGGAGCACATGCGCGCCGCCGTAACCCTCCCCAACGAGCCCGCCAACACCGGCATCCCCTGCTCTCCCGGCACCAGCACCCCCTCCACCACAAACGAAGAAGAACCCGCGTACGGCGTCCCAACACATTACCAACCCCTCCGCCATGCGACCTCCGACTCGGCCTCTAACCCGCACAAGCGCGTCGACCCCTTCCAATTCGGCTCCCGCCTGCTCGAGGAAGGCGACGACATCTTCGCGTACAACGCCTGGGACCACGTCGAAGTCGACTCCGCCTACACCGAGTTCATCGCTTCCCAGACGGCGATGCAGCGCGCTGCTCCCGTCAGCGATTTTGACAAGACGAGGTTCAACACGGCGCCGGAGAAGTGGTGGGACAAGTTCTACGGGAACAACCGGGATAACTTCTTCAAGGATCGGAAGTGGCTGGGCCAGGAGTTTCCGTTGTTGAGGGAGGTGACCGAGGAAGGGTATGGGGCAGTCACGGTACTGGAGGTGGGTGCGGGTGCGGGGAACACGGCGTTTCCGATTGTGGGGATGAATAAGAACAGGGATCTGAGGTTGCATGCGTGTGATTATTCGAAGAAGGCGGTAGAGGTTATGAGGGGAAGTGAGCTTTATGATGAGAGTGTCATGAAGGCGGATGTGTGGGATGCGGCTGGAGAGGGGGAGGGGAGCACACCGCCTGGCTTGGAGAAGGGGAGTGTGGATGTCATTATCATGATATTCATCTTCTCGGCACTGGAGCCGAGGCAGTGGAGGCAGGCACTGAGGAATGTGTGGGGGTTACTGAAGCCTGGAGGATCGGTGTTGTTTCGAGACTATGGACGGGGAGATCTGGCGCAGGTCAGGTTTAAGAAGGGAAGGTACCTGGAGGAGAACTTCTATGTCCGTGGGGACGGGACGAGAGTATATTTCTTCGACAAGGAAGAGCTAGAGCAGATCTGGTCGGGCAATTTGCCCGGCAACAGCATGGAAAGTCAGGTTGACGGCGTCACGCAGCAGATGCAAGCGGCAAAGATTGAGGATGGTGCCGAATCCGAGACGCCTCGCTTCGAAGTCGTCAACCTTGGTGTGGACCGACGCATGCTGGTCAACAGGCAACGACGCCTGAAGATGTATCGGTGTTGGATGCAAGGTCTCTTTCGAAAACCTCTCCTTGAGGAGAAGGCGGATTGATAGTGGACGACTGTTGATCGCTTCAACAAGCATCTTCGATCATGACAGCGTGACAAGCTATGCCTGACGAGCGGGGCTTCAGACTTGAAGCTTCAAGCGGGGCTCACATCAACCAAAATGACTCTCGACATGGAAAGCGACAGCTGCTTCATCACCTCTGAAGTCTTGACAGACAGGACAAACAGCTTCACTGTCTGCCACGCCGGTGACAGTAGTTTCGGCAGTTGTCTCCGCAGGTAGATTGGCATTTGCGCCCTTGCGTTTCTTCTGCTTGGCTGGCTTGATATACGCCGAAAGATCGTTCGTCACAGGCGGCTCTTCTGGCTCGTCATCAAGGCGTATGTCCCGGTACTTGAATCTCTGTTCGGGCTGTCCTGACGATATAGTTGTGAAGCCTTCGGCAGGTTCCGCTGCAGATCCTCCGAAAGAATTGACTAGACGTTGTACGCGGCCGACTCTGCCATCAGTAAGGCGCACTTTTACCCCACGAGGATGGTCACCTCGCGTCAGCAGATCTTGCACTACACCCTGTACCTGACGACCAGTGGGCTGATCTGCCTTGAGTACGATAGACACAGATGTTCCGGAAGTGATTTGATTCCATCGAGGAACATTTGACGCTGCCGTATTTCGGCCGTGATTCGTACGAGGTGGTCGCTGCATATTGATGTGAAGCGAATATGGTTCCCGAAATGGCTGATGTGGATGGGTCAACGTCAGTTGCAATATCCAATAGAGTGCGGCACTTTGATGGCTCGAGAACGGCTGTCAAATCACGCGCTGTCGAATGGAGGATTTTCATTTGGTGTTTTGTGCAGATCGGCAAAAACTGCAGTTCTGTTCATCGGAATGCTGTAAGGCGGACATGACGCCGGAAAAAAGTCAAGCTTCTCCACGAAAACGGAAAAGGCCATGGCGACGTCATCATCAAGGGGGAAAAGTCACAATCAACTTGGCCCGCTCGATTGCCGATAACCATCTACAACTACCCATCGGTTGGCTTCCCTGGTACAGCACGTTCGTTTTCATCATCCGAAATTTGAGTGGTAGGTCATACTTTCTAGAAAATGACGTGCATGATTTTTCCCTATCCATTACCCTGGAAGAGGCATAGGGATACCAACGGCCATGTAAGCTCTTGTAAATACACCTCGAACTAGATCTGCTTTTCCTTCGTATCACTCCCTATCCCACGAGGCAAGAAAATAGGAATTTGAACACAGCCACAGTCTGCGCCAATTGCCACGCTAGATAGGCATCGGCGTAGGAGAAGCCTTTTCTATCATCTTGGACCATATAACACGAAGTAATCTTGGGGAGCATTTCACCGACAATCGCCACACAGCATCATGCCCGGCGTTGCATCCAAAAAGTCATTGGCCATCATAGGGGCCGGCTGGGCTGGATTTCCTGTCACGCAAGGTGTCGATCTATCTTTGTACAGTGTGACAGTCATCTCACCAGTCAGAACCATCCAATACACACCCTTACTGGCCAGTGCAGCATGCGGTCTCTTCGACTTTCGCTTAGCCGAAGAGCCAATACGGCGGCAGAAACGGACAGATGTCAAGTATTACAAAGCCATGGCTGAGAGCATAGACTTCGACAAGCGAACCATCAGCTGCAGACATGCGGTTGAAGATCTCGGACGTAGCAGGGAGACGTTTCAGGTCAAGTACGATCGACTTGTGCTAGCCATGGGTTGCGACATTCAAACGTTCAACACCCCGGGTGCATTCGAGCATGCACTATTTCTCCGCACCACCAACGACGCAAGGATCGTGCAGCAGCGGATTTTGCAGATGCTGGATGCAGCATCTCTACCCGGGCTTAGCGACAAGTAGCAGCGGGAATTGTTGCATATCCGCGTTGTAGGCGGAGGTGCGATCGGCATCGAGGCGACGGCAGAATTGCACGACCTCTGGGAAGAATCGATGCAGTATCTGTATCCGCACTTGCAAGGGAAATTACAGATTACGATACATGATGTGGCGGATCAGGTCTTGACTACATTTGACGAGTCCCTCAGCCAGTATGCCATGAAATCAATGATGAAGAAAGGGGTAGAGCTCAAGACGAGCTCCCACATCGAGAAGGTGGAAGCTGACGCAATATACACCAAGGAGGACGGGAAGCTCCCGTACGGGATGCTGCTGTGGGCTACAGGCAACAAGGCCAATTCGCTCATGGACAAGCTCGACGTCAAAACACCAGAGAAAGGCATGCCGCGGATTTTGACAAACCATCAATTGCAAGTCTTGAGACCCGACGGTCAAATCATGGAGGACGTCTTTGCCGCAGGCGATGCTGCAGACATTGATGGCGACAGTCTACCAATGCTTGCGGAGGCAGCGCTGCAGAAGGGCGAGTATCTGACCAAGGAGTTGAACAAGGGTGACTCTGGGTTCCAGACTCGGTTCAACTACGAGCAAAAAGCCAATCTGGCGTACCTGGGCCAGAAGGACGGAGTGGTGGGGGGTAAAAGCGAATGGACCGGAGCCGGGGCGTGGTTGGCGTGGCGTAGCGGCAGTGTGGCATGGACCAGGAGCTGGCGCCGGAAAGCATGGATCCTGTACAGCTGGATATGGGTGTGGTTTAATGGGAGAGATATCGCAAGGAAGTAGAGATCCGCGAAGCTTATCGCATAGAAACATTTTGATTATTTGATACGATCGTCGGCTCTTTGACAAGCCGTTGAGACCCATGCCTTCTTTCGAGCACGTGCTGACCGGGATGTCCTCCTCGCTTGTAGATATCACGCATGATAGTCGTACAGAAGAATTTTCTTGTTTCTGGTTGACAAGGATGATCCATCGTTTCCCCCAACTGAATCCATAGTCGCATAGCTCGCCTCAGCGTCAAAGCGGCACAAATCAGGCCCACGAGCGGGGTCGTCGGATCACAAGCCGTGGAGTGTGCAGCAATAGTGAGTAATCCTTGCACACCCGCAAATTTAACTTAGCGCCCCCATGGTCGGTCGGGTTGGCGGCCCCGCAAGTCGTAGTTTGAGACATTGCTGAAGGCGTGACTTGACCTTTGCACATGCTGATCATCGGTTGAACGGGTTCGCGAGGCTTCACGCCAACGATATCATGATCACGAATCTGCAGAAAGAAGGTTGTCGGCGGTGGCGTAGAGCAACCGGGATGGTATGGAGATGCATGCCACTTGACGGGGAAAAACACTTGCTTTTGGCGACACGACCGGGGGTTTGTCTCTCCTTACCTCCTGAGAACTGACGAGCCTGGGCGCTCTCCACCTCCATCATCCTCTTCCACTCTACCAGCTCCTACGCATCCTTCGCTGCTCCAAGTATTGCGACCACCTGCTGGTAGGCCATCGCCTAGCCTGGTCTTCGTCACTCGCCCTGTTCATTCCGCGCACCCACCGCCCTACTCGAGTCGGTCACCATTGGCACTCGCGTCATGAACCGTTTCCCGTCTGCACAACATTGGTCATGACCCTGGCTATCGTCGCTAGAGAGGCCTATGAAACGCCTACCCCGTGGTGCCTGCATACTCAAGGCTGCATTAGATTTTGCTTACCACCCCATCCGCTATCCCGCAAGCGTGCCAAACCGGCCCACGACAAGCGGCACACCCTCATGCAATTGCAATTGCACGCCTTGACAGTATCTGCACGTGGGTCTAGCAGGTTTGCACGCCCCTGCCACTACTCTTCAGTAGGTACAATTCAGCCGATGATCGCTGTTCATCTATAATGCGATCCTCGTTCGTTCCATTTCCCTTGTCTCCCCCGCCAGTTCGTTCTGTGTTTTCTACTTTCGTAACTATACTGGCCAGGGACAGGCAGGCCTTGTCCTGTCACCGAGCACGACCATGCCGTCAACGTCAGAGATGCCCAAACCCCCAAAGGGCTCAGCCAACGACAACTTGGGGCCACAGATGATGTGCACAATTTGGATACTGCTGGCTATCTCGACACTGGTCGTCTTTGCTCGAGTCTTTGTCAAGCTGAGGACCACCCGTCGGCTGTGGTGGGACGACCATCTTTTGATTCTTGCCATGGTACGGATAGATATTCGTTTTCGATGTCCATGACTTGTACTCATCTGCTTAGATTGCCGGATATGTCCATGCCATCTTTGTCACCAGATCCGTGCATAACGGCCTCGGCCGCCACATGGCCGATATCCAACTCGACAAACTGTCCGACACATTGCGGATCGGCTTTTACTCTTTCGGAGGTGCTTTCCTGTCGCCAATGTTCGGCCGTCTTTCTTTCTGTTTGTTCTTGTTGTCGATTGTCTGGAGCAACACTAGAATTCCTCGATGGCCCATCTACCTTTTCATGATCGTCCAGGTTCTATTCAATGTGATCTCTGTGATTCTGATCTATGCGCAATGCGGCACTCATCTTGCGAGACTCTGGAGCTTTGATGTTAGTGTCATCACGCATAAATGCTTGAACTTCAAGATTCAGACCTATTGGAACTACATTGCTGGCTGTAAGTGGATAACATCTTCTCCGTATTGACCGTGCTGACTTTGATCCAGCTGTCAATACCTTGACCGACCTCTTCCTGACGGTACTGCCTGCCGTCATCGTGTCCTTCAGCAGTCTTACGCTCAAATCCCGCATCGGCCTGATCTGTTTGCTTTGCCTCAGCTTTGTGTAAGTTACCTTCAATTTGCCTAATGGGAGCTGCACTAACATCGATACAGCGCCATGATCGCATCCATAAAGAGGACTGTCGAGGCAAAGATGTTGAGCCAGTTCACCGACTATACATGTAAGAAGCGTCTTTCATTTCCAAGTATAGGCACAGGACTAATAGTAATCAGATGACTTATGTGACTATGTCCAATGGATTGCCATCGAGCTGAACATCGTCATCATCGCATCCACGATTCCTTTACTACGACCACTATTCAAAAAGAACGGTCTGTCAAGGGTCCTACAAAAGGAAGTCACCGAGCTGCCAGGCTCAGGCTACGGTAACTCATCACCGTCGTTCGAAAAAGGAGGATCGCAGACCCGCACCATGAGCATCTCGAGCGAAGAAAACATCTTGTCCCATCGCCACTTAGAGCCAATCGCCATCACCCGCACAGTGGAGGTCTCGGTGTCGTACTCGTCAGAGGATAGGTCGTTGGCGCACGCGGCGTTGATTGGTCTGCCTATCGAGTGATGGAATGAGATGATCGCTTGCGGAGCTACCGGCTATGGTTCCGACGAAGTCAGACACGCATTAAAGCTGTTTGTATAATATAGCTTATCTTCATTTGCTTTTGGATACCACATCAGTAGGGTACGAGAATGCAAGCACGTTATGAATGAGCTCGCCTGCCGTGTCATGTGTCGCTTCTTTGCTAGCTCTTACCAGTCCTACGACTCGCCATGTAAAATCAGGAATACTTCAAGTAGAACGAAAGTCGTAGAAAGAGTACAGATGATTTCTCGGCCAATCGACTAGACAATCTATGCTTGGATCCCTGTAATTCCGATTCTGCGGATGATACCACTCGATCATTCTCCAAGGATCTTCAATAGGACTTATCGCCAGAAAAAGTATCAGGTCTATAGGGTGGAGTGGTTGCAAGGTGTGCTCGTTCGACATTTTGGTCGATGCGATGCCGTGACGGCTTGCGACTCACGACACCACCCGCAATGCGCCCTCGCAGATGCCTGCCGAGGCAGTGATGATCATCTACACAGGTCTGATGTCTGTACTCTGTCAGACGGACAACAATCTCTCCGAATTTGATACCATATTTGGCAGTAGGCGCGGCTCTGCCACCCGTCGAGAGAACCGATTGGCGTGACTCTGTAGGTCACATGATCGTGATTTATAAGTGAGCGAGAACGAGCAAGCCACGGAGGGAAACGAGAACGAGATCAGCCACAAACCCGTCGTCTGCCCCCACTGCACCTCAATCTTTCACCCAAATCATGAGCGTTGCACATGTCCGTGACAGCAAGAAACAAACGGTTTGAAGTCCTCCCCGCGGTGTCCCTACCCCACAGACCCGATAGCCTGGTAAAATGCACGGAACGGTCGCATCGATGCCGAGGCATGAGTCTGCTCCATCCCTGGGAGCCGCAGGACTGCCCGATGGTTGACTTGGCTGTATAAATATAAAATACTCCCACAACACAACACCCAGATCTGATATCCCACCACATCCCAACCCCCACCTTTTCCAGGCATGCCGTACAACTCGATCCAGGACGCCATCGGCGTGAGGGAGACAAATGAGAAAGGCATCTACGAATCCATCCACCCCCCAGAACGCATGGGCAACGCCGCCGCCATCGCCTACGGCGGCTGCACCCTCGCCATAGCCTGCATGACCGCCCACCAGTCCCTCCCCGCCTCCCACCGGCTCTACTCCATGACGGGAAACTTCCTCGGCCCGGCGCTGTGCGACCGCGTCCTCCGCGCGCGCGTCCAGGAGGTGCGCAGGACACGCACGTTCACTACTCGGATAGTCACCGTCAGCCAGATCCAGGACGACGGGACTGAGCGGTCTTGTTTGGTGTCGCTGGTTGATTTTCATGCGGTCGAGCCGGGGGAGCTGTTTAGGTATTCGAAGCCCCCGACGCGGGAGTATAAGGGGTGGGATGGGCAGACTTCACTGGATGAGTTGAGGGAGGACCTGGTCAGGGATGGGAAGTTGCATCCTAAGATTGCCGCGCTGCATCAGAAGGCTTTTGGACTGGCGGCGGGGCTGTTTGAGGGGAGGCCGTGCAGGGGGAGTATGGCTGCTGAGACGTTGTTGGGGTTCGCGAAGGAGGTGCCGACGGACCAGGATGGGTTGGAGATGTGGGAGAAGTCGTCGGGGGATTGGTGGCGGTGTAAAGGCGAGCTGAAGTCGAGGGCGGAACAGGCGGCAGCGTTGGCGTTTCAGATGGATGGCGCCGTGTCGTTCATGCCGCTTGTGCATAGCCATATGAGTCTGGCGGATGCGGGGGCGTGTTCGACGTTGGACTTCGCGTTGAGGGTGATGGGGAATGATTTTGATTTGAATAAGTGGTGTCATCGGGAGTGGAAGTGTATCGCCGCCGGGGTGGGGAGGACGTATAGTGAGGCTCAGGTGTGGGATGAGGAGGGGAGGATGATTGCCAGTATGACGCAGAGTTGCATCATGAGGCCGTTGAAGGAGAAGGGGAAGTTGTAGGATGATGGAGGTGGAGGTGGTATACACGATTAGGGAGATAGACTGCATTCACATGCACGCTGCTTTATGTATAGATAGATAAGGATGGGAATTATTGCACTACATCCACTCCAGGTTAATTACAGGACATAGATCAAAGCACAATTACAATCAAGAAAATTTACACGGTGCCCGTGTGCATGGGAATGAAGTATTGCCATCTATACTCCAACTCTTCACTGCTGTCGACCGAGCCATTAGAACACTGCCAAGCAGGCAAAAAGCTTCACTTTTTACACCTCCCCCAGCGTATCTCGTCACCACGACCACATCGAGTCGACTATGGATCGGTAACAATTTCTCTGCCATTTTCTCATATCCTTTTTCAAGATGGGACTCTCCAAGTCCGAAAGAAAGCGCCACGTCGCCGCCCTTGACTCCTTCCACACCTACTACTCCTCCACCACAAACTGGGGCACTCGCTGGGCCTCATCCCTGTACCCCTCACTCGCAGAGGCGAAAGTCTCCGTCGCCCTCTCCAATCCATTCCTCCCGTCCGACTCTTCGACAGGGCCGGAAGTCCTCACCTCCCTCACGCCCGCCACCTTTCCATTCGCCACCTCCAATCTCCACATCCTAGAAGCCGACACCATCCCCCCACCTCAAGATGCAGCAGGACTCAAGTCCCACTACGTCCTAGACCCAGCCTCACTCCTTCCCCCGCTACTACTCAGCCCCAAGTCCGAGGAGCACGTCCTAGACCTCTGCGCCGCGCCGGGCGGGAAGTCCCTGGCGCTGGCGGGGATGATGTTCGCCTCACCTTGTTCTGGTACCGCTAGGACGGGGAGTCTGACAGTCAACGAGGTCGATGCGGCGCGATTTGCGCGGCTGCAGGGTGTGCTGAAGGAGTACCTCCCGCTCGAAGTGCGGGAGAAGGTGAAGGCTGTGCGGCATGATGGGCTCTTGGGCTTGCCGCTGCCGGAGGGAGGGGGGTATGATGCCGTGCTGCTGGATGCGCCGTGCGGGTCGGAGAGGCATGTGGTGCATGCTTGGGGGAAGGCGGAGAGGGGTGGACGGGCCTGTCCTGAGTTACTGGGTTTTAGGGCGGGGACGGCAGGGAAGAGAGGGATTATTAAGGTGCAAACTGGGCTTTTGAGAGAGGCGTTGAGGGTGGTTAAGGTGGGAGGGAGAGTGGTGTATAGTACTTGTTCCGTAGATAGGGGGGAGAATGAGGGGGTTATCAAGAGTGTATTGGCAGGGGGTGGGGTGGACGTTGTGGATTCTAGGAAGGTGTTAGAGGGCGTGGAGGAGGTCAGTGAGGAGTGTGAGGTAGGGAGGATATGTCTCCCGGATCACAGGAAGGGATGGGGTCCGATTTTCTTTTGTGTGTTGAGGAAGGTGGCGTAGGGTGGACATTGGGACACTCGGGATGTATGGTTCATTGTTCGTCATGAGGGGCAGGGAATAAGGACACACCATAAAGTCGCCGTGACGACAATCATAGCTACTCGCTATCTGAACTATCGGAGTCACCCCCATCTGGAACAACGATATCCTCCTCCTTATCCTCCTCGACGGCATCATCCATCACAAAGCCGGTCAAGCATGTTAGCCGATTACCTGTTTCTCGCACTCCCAACAAGGTTCCAACCTGCTTTGGAGTCACTATCTTGCCACTAGTCTTCGCCTCGCTCGTCAACGACGCGGATTGGATCCCCCACAGCCGCACTGCTCCGTCGCTGCTGGCTGTGACGAATACCAGGTCGAAAGAGATTCCGGAAGCCGAGACCTCTAGAAGTTCAAAGTCTTTAATACGACCCGCTGAGCTGAGTGTTGCAGACTCGATCTGAGCTACACATGCACAAACTGGGAGCTTGTCTTCAGCCTTTGTGTCCACGGCATCGACCAGTGCGCTATAGCGATCAAGGTCGAAAAACATGATCCTGCCATTGTCGGTCGACACAGCCAATATAGTTGGGCCGTCAGTCCTAGTCGGCACAAATCTGGCTTGGTGGATTTTTGTCGTCGGCACAGACTTGATCACCGCCACCGGTTCCGAGTCCATATTGTAGACAACAGCACCACGTTCGAACAGAACAACAAACTTCTCTCCATCCTGACTCCAGACAACGCGGCGACCTTCGCCAGTGCCGAACTTACCCTCACCAGCTTGGGCCATTAGCGACTTGTCGAAGTTTAGAACACCGGCCTTCTTGCCGGTGACCAGATTCCAAAGCCGCATGCAGCGTTCGCCTTTGCCCACGGAAATCATCAACTTCATGCTAGGATGTATGGCAAAATCGTTGACACCAGCTGGCACCTCGCCTGGAGCTGCCGTGTCGCCACTCGGACGTCCATGCTGCTTTGGTACCGGCGCTTTGATGCTGGACAACATAGTCCAGTCTCGCACCCGGGTGATGGCAATGGTATTGTCCTCGGCAGCGGAGAAGAGTTTGGATTTGGTCGGGAAGGACAGGCGGGTCACTGTGCGAGAATGGTGGAGTAATGAGCCTAGTTCGCGGTTGCGCGGGTTCTCAGAGATGGATGATCCCAGGAGTGATGATGAAGAAGACATGTGGTTGGCGGCATTTGCCGAGGGAGCTGAGGAAGAAATTTGGTAGAGATTGACCCGCTCGTCTGAGGAGCCAGTGGCGAGGATACGTTTGCCCGCCTGCGTGGGTTGGGAGATGGCGAGACTGCGAACTGAGGAAGCGTGGGCGGAGAAGAGAAAGGTGTCGGAGAAGGTTGCGGATTCGGCAGAAGCATCAGGATCGGCAGTGGTGTTGGGTGCAATGCTGACCGTGAATCCGTGAAGTACTCGTTCGTATGAGCCAGTCACAATCTGCAATGTGATCGACTTGTCCATTGTCGCGGCTTCAGCAGTTTGGACTCCATTGCCACTACTTTTGGCGGTGGGATCCGCATGATTAGCCTTGGAAGGGACCACATCCTGGTCGATTTTCGGCGCTTTTGATTTTGATTTTGACGCCGTTGTGGCTTGAACAGACTGGCGCTGCTCTCGTTTCCTTTTCGGCATGATTGTGTGTGTATTTTCGACTTGAGGCCTGATAATGTATATCAATACAGTGCCTCTCCAAAGAAAAGAAAAAAATTATATGGATGAGGTAGCGAGGCGGGAATCTCGGGCCGAAGGGTCGGGGTGCTTAGGGTTAGCAACAGAAGGAAAGTCGGACGGACGTTTTTTTACGTGCCTTGCTTTTGTTCCATGGTCCGGCGGGTCTATGCGGCTCCACTGCGTTTTGGCGTCCTGCTTCAACTCAATTTTCCTCCTCGTTCATTCAGTCTGTCCTCATTGAAAATTTGCAGCGCGACTCCTCCGACACGACACGGGTCCCGACTCCGCTTCCACCCTCACTCTCAGGCCGCCCTATACAACATCCGCAAAGCCCAAGACACGCGCTCGCAACCACATACACAACCACATCTCGACTTCGAACACCCTTCCTTCTATCTCTTTTCATCAGCAAAAAATTACAGAAATATTCGCCGTGTCTTCTTCTGTATCCCAGATGAAGACGGCCATTTATCGCCTCTGAGTTCCCTCACATGTCAATACAAGTCTTGCGCGATGGCCTCCTCACACAACGACGCAACGATAGAGAGTACGTTCCCCATTCTATTTTACGGGCGCATTTCATCTCAAAATGACGTCCATATGCGTGCGAAATTCAATCAAAACTAATCTCGATTTTATCACGTCGCGTTGTTGAGATATACTAACATGTCGTCGCAGTGCATCCATCCGTCGCCGCTCCTCGCGGCTGAGGGCGCTGAACGCCGTCACTCAGGCCTTGACCTCCCGCGTCGGCCTCCCTCATGCCCTCTACTCCGACTTCGATTCCACTGCGCCGGACCCCGAAGAGGTCGCCCTTCTCGCTCAGCATGACTTGTTGAAGTCAGTACACTTTCTAATCCAGTATGTCCTTCATGTGCATATACTAATTCTGACGCAGAGGCGGCAATTACTTTTCCGACTCGTCCTTCCCCATTTCTCTGGAAGCTGTCAAGAACGCACTCGCCAATTCTTTCGCATCTGTTAAGACCACTTCAAAGTCTGCTCAACCTGCAGCCGATGATGATGATGCGACCATACTCTCCGACCCTGTTGCACCCGAATCAACAGCTGCCACAGGCAGAGAAGATGCGGCCCACCGACCTCAATCCGCTGATGGGTCGACACGAGGACAGGACCCAGAACCAACATCCGTGGATACCCAAACGCCTGTTCCTCAGGTCGATACGGCCAAGCAAGCCCAGATGGAGAACATTACCTCGTCACCATCCAAATCCGCTGAAATCTCAGAAGTCGTCGCGCAGCTCCCCGACGCTATACCAGCCACGAACCTCAACGACCGGTCAGCTCAAAACCCAGATAGTCCGGTATCAGTGAATGCTGGTGCTGAATTGACCGATGTACCGCCGAGTCCTGCGGCCGAAGCAGCCAAAGTCGTGGATGATGCCAAAGTGCTCGAGAGCAAATCTGAACACAGGAAAGAGGATGCCGATGGTGACACACAGATTCCGGATGCAAGTGCGGCGCCCGTACTGGATACGCAGTCTACGACGGAGAAGTCAGACGCTTTATTGCCGGAGATTGTGCCAGAGTCGCCTTCGAATGGTGCTGGTGTTGCCCCCAAGGAGTCTACAATATTACCAGTTGACTCCGCACCTCAACCGTCTGCTCAAGCTATCGAACCTGTTAAAAGCCGAGTCACATCGACTCCTACTGTCGACCGCACACAGCGAATGCAGACGCGGGTGTCTTCAGGAGCTATGCGGCAAAAATCTGTCGCTGAGATTATGCAGGAGTCTCCCAGAAGCAGCACCAAGAGGAAGCCAACAGTCCAATCTACATCCTCTCAATCGCCTAAGCCGACACCGTCACGAGCTTTGCGCAATCCTATGCCAGCTCCTCCGCCACCTCCTAAATCTGCTCTTACTCTCACAACAGAGTCTCTTGATAACGAATTGATGTTGCCTTTTGATCTGGAAGCATACTCCGCTTTGATCGGCGCTGCCGAAGATCCGAATCGAGATTACTTGGAACCTCTTTACAGGATACAGGCCCACGATCCACCCAATGGCAGGACCCTCGGAGAACTTCTCCACAAGGCGAGCAAGTCGATCAGCACTTCAGACCAGCTTGTGTGCTACCGTGAGCGTCAGGATCACAGAATTTTGAAGCGTGTTTACGGGCTTCAATATGCCAACCACTGGTCTCTCCGTCAGATGGAGCCTTGCTCCGAACCACCCGCGCCGAAGACGCACTGGGATCACGTCATTGCGGAAGCAAAGTGGATGCGGACCGACTTCCGGCAGGAGCGAAAGGAGAAGAAAATCCTAGCAAGGTTCTTTGCGGAAAGCTGCGCAGAATGGGTCGCTGCTAACCAAGAAGATCGACTCCACAAGCAAGTAAGGACCCGAAAGCCTCAACAGCGAAAGGCAGTACTCGAGCCCGCAGAAGCGCCACAATCCCCAGCTGCAACACATTTCGAGGCTGCAGATATCAAAGATTCTGCTGATGAACCTGTTCCGGAGCTTGTTCTATCGGGCAAGGAGGATCACAGCTCACCCATCAATGACATCGAATCACCCGCCACTCCTCAATTCGCCATTGTACCCGACTCTATATTTTCAGCATTAAATCTATCCGAAGCTAATGCGCATCTCCTCGAATCGGAAGAGTTTACAAAGGTGATTAACGACCTGCCCTTGTATGCACCTTTCGACGATGATGATGTGACATCATCTGGGACTTCCAACAAGCTCGTGACGAGAGCCGCACCATCTGTGTCGAAGTTCAGCAAAGACAAGCTCATCACCAAAGCATCAGGACCCTCGCGGAAGCGCAGCAGGTACGACTACGAAAGTGACAACGATGATGACGAGCCAGAGGGAAAGCGAGCACGTGCTAGCCAGAACGAATCTGGCTTGACACCTGAGCAGACCGATATTGCCTTGTTTGACATGGAGCACAAGCATATCAAGGATCGCCTTCGAGCCAGTAACACATTCCGGCCACCCTCGGAATTCCCTATGCCTTCTGAGAAGTTCTATGAATGGCGCCTCGCATCACAATGGACTTGGGAGGATGACCAGAAGTTGAGGAAATTGGCCAAGGATTACTGCTTCAACTGGTCTCTCGTATCAAATCAGATGGCACTACCTTCACATTTCCACGGAGCCGCTGATCGTCGCACACCGTGGGAGTGTTTCGAGCGCTGGGTGGAACTTGAGACCCTGCCTAATGATATGCGCAAGACAGTCTACTTCCGAACATGGGCGCAGAGACTGGAGACTGCCGCCAGACAAGTTGATGCCCGTTATCAGGCACAACTGCAGCTTCACGCCCAGAATGCGAACCCGACACCACCTCCTATGAAACGCAGGACAATGCCAGTACGGGTAGACCGTAGGAGAACGGGACGTTATCTCCACATCGTTGATGCCATGCGGAAGCTTGCTCGGAAGCGTGAGCAACAACAGCACAAGCAAGCCGAAGCCCAAAAAGCCGCCTCCATGCGCAAGCAGCATGAACCGACTCAGACCAAGACAACAGTACACACACCTCAAGAGTTCAGCCGACTACGCCATGAGCGCGATCTGCAGCAGCAAGCCCGTAACGAGCGTATGCGTGAAGCCATGCTGGCACAACAAAAGGTGAAGATCAATTTCAATTCCAAGTGACTTCTAAAGCTGACTTCTGATACAGGCTGCTCAGATGCAACGTGCGGGCCAACATCCTAACCAACAAGCGCTTTTGGCGGCGCAACAACAGCAACGTCAAGGCAACCCTCAGCTGGCGCAGGCTCAAAACGCCCAAATGCAAGGGGCAAACCACTCACAGGGCCAGATGGGTAGCCAAGGCCAGCACCATCACGGCGGAGTACCCATGCAGAACAGAAACAGTCAGCTCGGCGTCCCTCAGATGGGTATGCAGGGCAACGTCCCACAGGCTCAAATGCAGGCCAGCATGCGATCTAACAGTGCTGGGCCGAATCAGATGTCGCAGGATCAGATCCAGCGGATGGCGATGCAGGCGCAGCTGAAGGGCAACCAGATGCAAAACATGCAGCAGATGAAGCAGTACCAGCAACAAATGATCAGTCCAGGTGGAAACAACAGCATGAATGGAATGATGAACGGCCAGTTGAACAACAATCAAGCGGCAATGTTGGCGGCAATGCAATCAAATCAAAATGGTATGAACAACATGCAGCATCATGGCGGACAAATGGGAGCCAATGGCACCTCGCCTCACATGCCACCGCCAAACACATCGCAACCCGGGAAGCTCTCGTCAGGACTCGTCCCTGCAATCAATCAGATCAAACACAGCTTGCAGGCAGCGCATCCTCAAGCGACGCCTCAGCAGATCGAGCAGATGGCCAATGAGCAGATGAAGCGACACATTCAGACCACGCAGGCCAGGCAGAATGCAGTCAACGCGGCTTCAGGGAATTATAGCAACAACTCCAATCAGGTGGCATTTCAGCAAAACACAAATGGCTCGCATGGACAACAAGTCAACCATGGGGGCCAGATGAACAATTTCAACAACATGAATGGCACATCATCGGCACAATATTCTCAAATGATGAGGCAACGGCTGATGCAACAACAACAACAGCAGCAGCAGCAACAACAATCATCACAACAACAGCAGGTGCAGGGTCAAGGTCAGAACCTTGCCACGGCCAGCGCCAGCCCACGACCACAACAAGCCAGCCCTGCCAACATGCATGTCAGTCCCGCGATGCAGCATGCAGTACCCAACATGAATAGTGGGATGAACATGAATATGGGAGCGAATCTCAACGGGCAGCAAAGACCACCATCGAGGAACACAACGCCGGGCATGGTACGGATACCGAGTTCCGGCGGGATGGTGAGCCCAGGTATAGCGCAAGGAAGCCCACGACCGCAGATGGTGAAGCAGGGCTAGAGATCCGTGCTTGTATGTCAAGGCCGAGCTTGTGTAGTAGATTCGATATATCCTCCATGGAGGATTGCCGTTGCGCAAGACAAATTCATGAATATGTAAAACGAGCGCTCGCAGATCATCTCCTGTTCCTGTCCCTGTTCCTGTCCCTGTCCGCCCCCATCCGCCCTTGTTTTGATAAGCATAGACTGGGGCCAATGAGTCAGTCATCCGCCACATCCTTGGAACGCCGTCTCCTAAGATATTCCCATCTGCAGTATATTCTCCACATCCGTAAACCCACATCTAAAGATATTCCCCGCATGGATCCTCCACAAAACCCCACAACCTCACCGCCCCGCCCCATCAATACCATGTCCACCCTGCAAACCCCAGTCACCACCCCTCTTCTCCAAGCGGACTTCCCGGAATGGCAGCGCCTCTTCAGCACCTTCGTCGGCCTGTACAAGTCCACTGTCCTCCCAGAGGCGCAGTTCCGCCGGACCTTCGCAAAGCTACTCGACCCCGACGTCGAATTATACGGGCTGGTGCTGCGCGACCCTGACGACGAGGGGAGGAGGCGACTGGTGGGGTTTGTGCACTTTTTGCCGAAGATCAACACCTGGGCCGAGGAGAGGGATATGCATCTCAAGGATATCTATGTCGACCCCGCGTTTCAGGGGAGAGGGTTGGGGAGGGCATTGATCTACGCGGTGGCGGAGAGGGCGACGGAGATGGGGTGTGCGAGGGTGGATTGGGTCACGAGGACGGGGAATAAGGCTAGGGGGCTTTATGGTAGGTTGGCGGAGTGTGAGCATGTGGAGTATCGGATGATGCTTGGGGAGAAGAATTGAGGTGGTGGAGAATGGAATGAGGGAGGAAAGGAGGGAGGGAAGTAGAGAGGGAAGGAGGGAGGGAAGGAGGGAGGGAAAGAGGGAGTGGATGAGGGAAGGAATGATGGTGGCAACGAGGAAAGATGACCAGGTGAAGGGAAGGGCTAGAGCTGTGCTGGCTGATAGCCCGGGAATTCGGTGTCTCGTACTAAAATAGAAGAAGGAAAAAAGAGGGCTGATGCTGATGCTGATGCTGATGCCACGGAGTCAGTGCATCGATATTAGAGCTTGGTCTCGGAACGAGGCACCATGGCGAGATTTTTTACGTGATGATATGAAACAACGAAGAAGAGGTAGCTCTATTCCTTAAGCACAGCCATTCTACGGAAAAGAATCGTTAAGAATACGTCTGACCATGATGCCGAAATCCATGCCAGCCCAGCATCAAAGATAGCCATGCAGAAACATTACCACCAGCATCAGGAACTCTCAGTCGGAGCCGGCCAGATGCCGAATGTGATCGAAGGAGCACCACTTCCTTTTTTGAGATAAGGCTTGGCACGGCCGCGGAGGCTACCGCCTTCGTCCAGATGACATTTTGGCTTGGGTTTTTGGCCGTACGGAAGCTCGAAAGACAGTTTGATTTTTTCGTTCGTGCTGTTCTGGATCTGGTAGGTGACATCGCCCCAGAGCGTCATGTAAGGAAGATCCCCTTTGAGGTTGAAGTGTACCATGCCGATATTCAAAGATGGGAGAGCGTCGATCCACTCGGGTGGCGTCGGCTCGGGATCCTAATGACCAAGCAGCGCATGGTGCTCGACGAGACGGAAACGCTCCGCGACGTGGTTTGAGATGGTAATGTAGAGGCATGGAGGAGGGTCGTGGTCGAGCGTTTCGGAGGAGGGTTGGTCCGACGCGGGTACTGAGTCTGCATTTTCGGTCGACATAATGCAAGTGGCAGGCAGTTGGGTCCCACAAGAGACAGGGTGTGTGATGCTGTGACCGGGGAGCTGGTGGGATATTGCTGCGTTGAGAATTGATTGAGACTTGAGAATGGGTTACTGATGCCAGTTATGAATTGGGTAAGTGGGCTGTAGAGGATTGTGGCGATGCGACCGATCTGAACTGCTCTGTTGATGGAGGATGATCAGAGATGAGGACGCCATTGAAAGATTCCATGTCTTACCATCGGCATCACACAGCAGGTGCTTCCAGGCGGCCGCTTTCCGCGGGAGGCATGTCGGGTAGCCACGTTTCGGGAAGGAACGAGGTAGGAGCAAAGCGTGAGGTAGTCGCAGATCTGACTGGGGGTGTTGCAGAGGTCTTCTCACGCCCGGGGCTGAGTGAAAGAAGAGAAATGCACGACAGGTGATGAGGATAGATAGTAGTGAAGCTTATGTAGAACCAAAATAAAGATCTTGTGCCCATGAGATCGGTTGAGAGACACCGGCACGAGCTGCCCAAGAGGCCGCCAGAAATACACCACGGCATGTCGTCGGAAGAATGGTGAATCAATTCGCGGATCGGACTCGGTATCCTGACTGAGGTTGAATTGTGTGACATTGCAGGTGCATGGTCTCCTGGCAAAGTCAGCGCTGACATTGTGTTTATCACAGTAGCAATAAAGAACAATAATCGAGGACGTCAAGTGACGGCGACGAAGTAAAACCGACAAACGAGAATGATTGAGATAGCTAACTTCCAGGGCTCAAACCCCGATTGCGAAGGCGCAATTCAATCCTTGTCTGCGTCGTTGAGAATGGAATCCACCTCGCTATCATTTTCACCAAGGGGATTGAACAGGGTGAGGAAACTGTCCGCATGTGGACCGCAAACGGCCATGCTATAGCTTTTGGTCTCACCGTCAAAGTCCAGTTTGATGGTCGTCTGCCCACCATCAGGGGTATATGATACTGAGCCCTCGACTCCACGATCGGCATCGTCGGGTAGAGCCCTGAAATAAGTAGTGGTCAAAGCGGAGACATTTCTGGGTCGGCCTTGGTCTCCCTCCCAAGTGTCCATGAATCACTTCCTCGTGCACTGTGGTCATGTGAGCTGGGACGGAGGACAGCGGAGAGCAGAGTAGCTTTGGTTGTAGCCGGCATGGCGATACTCGGAGGATGAGAGAGTGGTGAGAATGTAACGGAGTCCAAGCAATAATAGTAAGAAAATGATTGCAACGATAGCAGTCGGAGAGAAATAAAGTTGAAGGACTGAGTACGAGGTAGAGAAGTAGTTGAAATATTACCGGAAGGGGATTGACATCAACTTCCGCAATTCCACTGTTGCAGACACCTATCCTGCCAGGCGAGTAAGGATTCCTTGTCATACTGAGCGAGTTGTTCAGCCACAAGTCGTTCAGGCAAAGATCCCGTGCACTCGTAGACCTTCGGATATGCAGGGCGGAACCTGCTCCGCACGATAGCGAAGATATCGTCTGCGGAGATGGTGCTGTGCTCCAATTGAGTGACACAGTAGACCCCGCAGTCGCACTTCCCCCCTTTCAGCTTGTAGACGACGACGAATGCAGACGGCCCGGAGTATCCGTCGAACACACACCGTGCTCATCGGAGACTTCGACCTGTAGACTGCCAAATGAGGAGAAGGAACAAGAACCGTGCACGAGACTT
This sequence comes from Myriangium duriaei CBS 260.36, assembly GCA_010093895.1. Lineage (NCBI taxonomy): Eukaryota > Fungi > Ascomycota > Dothideomycetes > Myriangiales > Myriangiaceae > Myriangium > Myriangium duriaei. The sequence goes on from ML996090.1 coordinate 194,217, forward strand.
TGCGTTATACGAGGATCACATCAGGCATCCTGGAAGAAGTGCGGAACTAGCTATAGATGTCCACCGCGATCTGGCGCATTGAATCCTGTGGAGCGATTGCTGTCGATGAAGTGAGGTCAATGAGACAACCAAAGCGTTTCGTCCGAAGGACGCCGGGTGTGAGTTCCAGCCGAGATTCATCCGAGCACTTGCCGAACGAGCATTGAACCCCCCAAGAGCTTCTGCGGTAAGTCATGTGGAAACTTCACCAGTATTGCATGAGGAGTCATATAAGCTTGCCCTGGCACGGGAACAGACATGGTCGCCATGACCGCAGAAATGAACGCACAGGTAGTAGAAGAAGTTGAGTAAACAAGGAGCAGCATCCGATCAACAAGTCTTGAAGACTGCGTCGCTAAATAACAAAAACGAGTACATAGTCCATCTGCCTCGCAGAGCTCAAAGTCCACCGGCCACAGCATAATCTCACAGCATTGGACTCGTCAGCCCCTTCCATCGGTCAGATAATAGCCGACGGCGCCTCGATTCTCAGGACTTGGGTAGAAAGTCTCAGTACCGGGAATGCAGCTTGGCCGCACTTCGGCTGCCCGTGGACCCGTGACCACGATACTGAAGCTCTCAGTACCATCAATCTCTTTGCCGAAGTGGAGCATAATGATGGTCTCTCCGCCGTCAAAGGTGTAAGACAGAGTGCCCTTTACTCCATCGGCGGGGACATTTCCAGGTACAGCCTTGAACTGAAGGCAGTCACCAGCGTTGATCTCCTCGGGAGGGACTTCTTCCCACTGGCCGCAGATAAGATCCTCGCCACACTTGATCAAAACCTGACTGGACATGTTGGCAAGAGTGAATTTGATGGTGGGAGCGGCAACCATCTTGGGGAATGGTTTTGAGACGCTGCATTAATGTGAGTACTGAGAAGTTCCCGCACGCAGGATGTGGTGACCAACGATTATCGACAACTTTAGCGATTCAGTGAGCAGTGAAGGTGCTTTCTAGAGAGCTGCGAGTGGTTTGTGGGAGAGATGATGTCTAAGAGTGGGACATCAATGTGGTATATATCCTCCACCAGAGGATTTCTCCTCTGCTAGGAGCTACTACGACTGTTACATTGCCATCAGATGGAGTATAAGCAGCTTGTACGCCGGAATATAAGCCGGATGAAGAGGTGCATGAACGCCCTGACATCGCATTCCCACTGTGCATGCGATTTGTAACAAACCGCGGATCTTGCCAATCAGGCGCGATCAGAGGAAGAAGATATTGTGTGGTTGTGTACGAGAAGCAAACGCCAAGAAAACTGGTATGCTGATGCAAGGAGGGACCGATATTGTGCGATTGAGTACAAAAGGGAGCAGGAGAGTAGTTGAATGAAATACCAGTAGCGAGCGCGGATCGATTCTGCTGTTCCGCAGTTGCACGACCTGACAAATATCGGACGGAGATAGGGCAACACTGACAAGTTTGTGTCGACTGACACAGGCGCTAATGGAATTCGTGAAGTTGATCACAGTCATCGGTTGCAGTAGTCGACTCATGACGGAGTACTAAGGCTGTTCGAAAGATGGTCTTGCCGCGTTGGCATCATATCATCGAGTATATCCACGAGAACAACACTAGACAGGTCCGCTCACGGCCAGCACTGTGGCTTTGCGCTCGAGGTGTCTTCCTGGTCCTGAGGAAATCCGATGCATGTTGATTGGGAAGGGAACGAGGAGAATCTGACACGAAAAGGGGAAAGTTGTTGTTTCTGGAGAAGCGGCAGACAGCGAGTATGAGACAACGTGTGCTACACGGTTACTTGGAATTCGTGAAGTGCTTTTTACGTAGTCACAATTTTGAGGGGGAGCACATGCGGGTGATTTGTAGGAATCTTAGTACACAGACCATGGTACAGTTTCGAAGTGGTTCGCTGGGCCAGGCGTGATGATCAAAATTCTCGAACATATAGTCAGGTGTAGGGTTGTGCTAAAACTCCGATTGACAGTGCTACAAAAGAGCGTATGAGATCTGGCTATATATCAATCGAGCAAGACGATCTGGGTGGGGGTCGGCAATCAGTTGCTCTTGAGAGTGTAGGTAATATTGGCATTATCTCCACCGCCGCCGTTGTACGACCCATTGAAGTGACCGGACTCGGGACCATTAACGGTAATCTTGTAACCATTACTACCCGAATAAGGGTTGTTAAGGTACAGCTCGACAGTAGTCTTGCCGTCCGGGAGCAAGTACGTTGCCCTACCCTCAACGCCAGTCATGAATCCTTGGGATTCGGCTGCGAAATTGATCGAGGTAGGCTGCTGAGGGGTTCCGGGATTGATGGTCTGTTGGGGGTACAGGTCCGTCGACCAAATACCATGATCCAGACTCTCACTGGTGCGAGAGAGAGTGTTGTTGGTGAAGTTTTGGAAGGTGACATACACGCTTCGTGATGCATCGGAGGGGCCAGTCATCTTGGTGTTATCTCGGACTTGGTACTGCGTTACATTTAGCTCGACATCAGGGATTATAGAGCAGGAAAGACTCACGATGTAGGAAGAAGGTAATGAATACTTGCAGGTCGAAAGTACTGCTCGACTTTAGTGCTTGGGAAACGCCAGAGAGCCGGGTAGGGGTCGTGGTATTTATGTCTTCTCAGACTCCACAATATCAGCTCGTCTCTCGGGGACGGCATGCTCGAATGCGAGGTTCTGTGGGACTTGAGATGACCGGAACTCCTTGAATGTACGGTGAGGATGCACATGCAGCTCCAAACGATTCAAGGCGAGTCGACTAGTCGATCATAGGCAACATAATCGTCATGTCCCACCCCCGTAAGCCCTCCTGAAACCCACTGATCGACTCATAGCAGCTGCTACCGACGACATGTTTGATGCGACATCTCGCAGGTTACTACTTGAGTACCAAAGACATGTATGAGATGTCTCTGCTCTCTGCAAGCATGCCGCAGGAGGCACACGCTAGCATTCAGGCTGATGCCCCTGGGTGCTCAAGGGAGTTGAAGATCAGGCGATAGCGACGCGCACTACATGATCGTCGCCGAATGCAAAAGGCAAGCAGCTGGGAACATAGAGCAACGGAAACGTCGACTTTGCATCCCCGGCGTTACATTGCATGTGCAGATAATCAAGGGATGTTAGAAAAGAGAAATAAGAAATCATATCAGCTTAGGAGAGGAGTTACGCATATCAGGAGTGCCTTCATCAACCTCTTGGTTTAAACCCTCATCATAACTTCGGTCTGTGCACTGCACTTGGGGCTCAAGACGGTTAAAAAAGCCAATTCAGCCGACGTTGACCTTGATGCCATGATGGAGCCGGAGCCTTGCACAGCGATCCGCTGAATGAGATTTTAGATCGCAAGCGAGAAGTGGGAAGACGAAACACCACAAATCCGACTTCAGCTTACACGAGTCGGAAGTTGAACGAGATACTGGCTGCCATATACCTCGGTGCGACAATTGGGCGCTGTATTCGACGGAGTCGTTAGTTAGAAAAAAAGCGTTTCGATGGATCTCCTGGCCCCGGCATCAGCAGCAGGTCATATGATCGAAATGCAGCGGGGACAGTAGTCTTGCAGTCAGGCGAGTCAGTCGCACCCTTGCAGCATAATCCTATGCAGGATACTGGCGGCGTTACACATGCTCTGAAAATGACGCTGGGGGCACCCTCCAACATGTCCGAGGCAGCTTAAGTTGTTTCTTGCATGATGTTGTTGAAATCGAAGTCAAAGTGGGCAATATCCCTTGCTGTAAATAAATGAGCTTCGATGGTACGCTCGGGTAGAGCCGTAGGACGAAGAGGACCCAATCAAAACTGGGTCCCCACTGATCTTTTGTAAGCCGGAAGGCTGGGTTCTGACTGGACGCGGATTCTGCCGTATCTAGCCGGGGTCGGCGGAGTTCTCTGAGGGTGCCGCCGAGCTACAAGCTGGTGAAAGCGCACATCTCTGCATAGGGTGGGCGACAAGAACATAGCAAGCAGCGGGCAAGGCAACAGATAAGATCTATTGAATTGTTAGGTGAAATCCAACATATCACATCACGCCACTGGCACAGATGGGGCCGCGCAGCCTTATGCTCCACTTAGTGTGCGGTAAAAAGGTCAGCACTTGTGTTTCGCAGAATGAGGCATTCCCTTGCCAATCTCTCCGACTTCGTATCGTTGCGTCTAGTCCCGGACGAGATGCTTCAAACACGCAGATCAGACTAGGCACGAGCGGCCCAACGACCACAGTACTGCATCGCTAGTATGGCCTCTCCAGCTTCGCAACCGGAAACCGTTCCGGCACCAATCCCATCACCACTCACACACTCGGACTTTGAGGAGTGGCAACGTCTCTTTCGAGACTATATTGCCTGGTACCCAACTACGTTGCCCGACGAGCAATATCGCAAGACATTCGACCGAATGCTTGACCCATCTAGTGGATTGTACGGGCTGCTGCTTCGGGACACTAGTGATGAGAAGAAGCTGGTAGGCTTTGTGCACTGCCTGTTGCAGCAGACACCCTGGAGCGAGCGGTCGATCATGCATCTGAATGGTAAGTCTGTGACTGCTGCCACGATCACTTCAGTATATCACGGAGCGTACCAGAGCTAGAATAGCTGAGCTAACGGCGGCAGATCTGTACATCGATCCCACCTACCAATCAAGAGGATATGGCCGAGCACTGATACGTGGGGTAGAGGCCAAGGCCAAGGAGCTACAATGCCTTCGGGTAGGATGGGTGACGAGGTCAGACAATCCCGCTCGGAAGCTGTACGACAAGATTGCCGATTGCAACTTCGTCGAGTACCGGCTGAAACTGGAATGATATCGCTTCGATCTACTGTATCTATCATCGCCCCTGCCAGCCTTCTACTATAGATATGATTTCCCCCATGAAGCTTCTCTTTTGCTCCTCAAGTCCCCCCAATTCTCCTTTTTACCATGCCAGCAAAATGCTCCGCCGTCTTCGGCACAATCCCAAACCCAAGAGAAGGTTCTGTAACCTCAACTTCACTCACGACCCACCCACCCTGCCACTTCAACAGATCAATCCTAGCATAACTCAATCTCATCCCCACCACCTTCTCTGTAATTTCATATGCCACCTTCGCCACCTTCTCCGCTTCCACATCCCCAGGGATCAACGCTTCAAATTTCACCCCTGCTGTCCTGTTTGCTTTGAACTCTCCCTTTGCGATGATCTTACGTATCTGCGCCGTCACGACTCCATCAATAACAACAACTGACAACTCCCCTTCCTCCCTAATCGATTCAACAAAAGGCTGCACTACCCACGGCCCTTTCTCTTCCGGCACCCACTCCGCTCCAGCGTCAGTAACGAGCTGCACCCCCAACCCGCTAGCACCGACACTGGGCTTGACTACCACCGTACCTTTCCCCCTGACTTCATTCCCGAGCTCCGCCAGTGACGTGACATACTTTGTAGGCACAATTCTGACACCCTTTGCCTGCAGCTCCAGCAGATACTTCTTGTCCGTATTCCACACGAACACCTCCGTTGAATGCAGTAGCGCCGTAGCCGGGAGAGATTTCGTCCAGGCGAGGAATTCGGACAGGTGAGCGCAGTAGTCCCAGGTCGAGCGGATGGCGATGACCGACGCTTCGGACCAGGGGACAGAGGCGTCGGTCCAGTTGACCCACTCCGCGGTGATGCCACGGGCAGTGAGGGCCGCGAGGAGGACGTCCCCGCCTGGCTCACCGTCGGGGTGGGCGGAGTCGGTGGCGAGGAGGACTTGTGGTGCCATTGTGGTAGAGTAGGTTGTGGGTGATATTACTTGTGCCCTTTTCGGAAAATGCTTCTATCCTCTGAGATGTAAAATAAAAGGAGATTGATGTGCTTACTTGTGCTTATACCTTATATTTTATTCGAGTTGACGAGTAGCGGACTTGAAACCTTGCTTGATAGTGGATGCCTGGGGTTAGAGTTCAGCCATGTTTCCATCACGTCAGTCGTTGCGGAGTTCGGCATGATGTTTTGACAAAATCTGTATATAATCCTGTTGCCTAAAGATCACGCCGGTTTGCAGTATCGACTTCTTCAACGAAAATTGCAGACCTTGATGACTAAATATGAGATTTGTTCTTTTTTAATAGTCAACTCTAATTTATGAAATACAATCAAGTAAAACAAATCTTATATATCAGGTTGATATTATGTTTAATTCTCGTTTCTTTTTGACAGTCGTTGAGGTCAAAAAACCGAATGGTATATTCAGGCTCTTACATCTATTGAGCTATAGAAAAGACCATCAGCTACGCTACATTCGAACCCTTCACGTACGGCTTGGAATAGTCATATGGTGCCTTTGGATGCTTGCTGTGCCACGGATCCATAGCCATGATTGCAAAGCCAGGATTGCAAAGCCAGGATTGCAAAGCCAGGATCGTCAGGGGTCTGCGCTTTTGGCCAGCAGGGATTGTCCCACAGACCATCGTCGAAGGGCGTGTTGGCTGCATGGGCATAATCGAGGCTGTATAGGACGTTGTAGTCGACCTCAATGGGCATCATGGTCTGATCTACGCCGTTTTTTGTCCTGGTGTGGAACTGGGGGGCGACCATCTTTTTTGACATGGCAGCCGACAGCTCGTTGTCTGTCAACTTGTCGAAGACGGGCAGGAGCATGAGCTCTTCCATTTGTGGGCAGCTCCTGTGTTCTCAAAGCCCCGTGTTGTCCAACCCAGACTTGACCCATGCCTGGTCGTTGGCGTTCAGTAAGTACGCTGGCGAACACCCTGACTGGCTGTTGCCATGACCTGATCCGTCCATCCTTTGTCTTTGTGATCAGTGCTCCAATAGTCAGTGACAGTTGCTGGGTCACCTTTGGCCTTTTCCAGCCGCCATAACGTGATTGCTGCCTCTGGAGGGCAGGTCAGGGTCTGTCATGCTGGATTTCGCCGAGCTGCCGAACCGTACTGGAAAAAAGCCCAAGAGTGCACTAGATCACACATCTTCGTTACTGGGAGCGCAGTCGTCTTGCCTGGTCGAATGAGACTGGTGACGACTGTTTCATTCTTCAGCGTTTCGCCTTTGTCACACCATTACTTTCGGAGGGTGTTCGATTGTTGTCGTTGAGAGACTGGGCAATGTTGGACACGAAAGTACCGCGATTATTGAGAACAGCTGATCGAATCGTCCCGTAAGTCGCAGGATCAGTTGACGCGGACCATCTTTCGAACGAAATGATGCGCTTTAATCTGGTAAGGCTTTTGTTGTTGCCTCACTCGTTCTTTCCTGCCAGATCATCAATAATACCGGACTTTCGAGTTTAAAGATCGATGTCAGTCAGAGAAACGGAATGAAGAACAGAAAAGGGTGGATCGGAAAGAATCACTCATTCTGTCGGAGACAGGAGAGATAGTCGGCAAGTGCTCAACTCACGTCTTATGTCTTCATCAGAACGAGTGTGCGAATTATATAGACCTACCTTCATTAATAGGAGCTCTGCTTGAGCTCTGCTTGGTTGGGCAAGCGGCGAGTGCTTCGCAATAGAAGTGTGGAAATTAGAAAGGCCTGATATGCATTGTTTTTTCCCAAGAGCATCGGGTGGCGGGTGGAGTGGCGTTACCGAGGCACCTTGCGACATGTTCTGTGCTATGAGCGACCCCACGGTATAGGCACCTTGTGGCGAAACAAGAAAATTCGATGTCAAGCTCTGCATCAAGCAGCCAGCGGGTGAGCTGTGCGGTTGCGCCAAGTAACCGCACTTCGCACCCCGTCAGAAACATATTAGACTCTGTTCGCCCCCTTCTTGCGAGCACGCTTGTATCTCGTTCTGCGATTCTGCAAAGACTTTGATCTCATATAAAAAATGCCCGACTTGGAAGACCTCGAATACTCACGCGACCAATGCGTCGAGGCCATCCGCGACTTCTACAGATTCTTAACTCACATGTACGTCGACGAAGCTGATGTCAAAGAGCCGCCCAGCGGGGGTTGGTCATCGGTCACTCCGGAAAACGTCGAAGCAATGGGCAAATCGGAAGAGGTTGGCGATCTACTTCGCCATCTCCCATACATCGCTATACCTGATAACACTTATGACGACTTCGCTGTGTTACCCCGTTGCTTTTTCGCAAACTGGCCGCTTAGATTTGCTCTGGCCGAGTCTTCTGAGGCTCCAGGGTGGTCATTCCCAGGCCTTCGGGAAATGTCAGACCCACCTTACTGTTCAAAGCATGTACCCTCTCACATTGTCGGCCTCACGCTCGGCAGTCAAGACGACCAGACGATCATGCTCGACACTCAGTACGGTATCGTATACTGGTACTATCCCCCTGATGAGATCAGAGACAACAACCCAGTGGAAGAAGTGAGATCTGAAGAGTATCCTGATTGGTATGACTCTGAGGACGAGGAAACGGAGGAGGAGGGGGGAGAGGCGCAATGGTTCATGCAGTGCATGACTTGGACAGTCCCTGACTTCTTTGAAGTATGCTACTCGTATTCTCATGATACCAAACGTAGCCACTGACTATTCCAAGTTACTGAAGATCAAAATTCGAGAGCTGGAATATATTCCACTCACGTACCAGAAGGTGTTTCACAAAGGGAAGCCAGAAGACGATCCGGAATGCATCGATCCTATCAGCAAAGCCGAGAACATCTACCGCGAACATGGTTGGCCTGATCAGGACCGGTATCGCAAGCAGGAGTGTATGGTGACCATACGTTCCATGCCCGAAGAAGATGAAGCTCGTTCCACCCATTAGATGGAAGCGATGCAATGTAGAGATAGAGGACAATACATGCATAAGAAGCAAGCAACATGTAACATGTGGCGTTGAAAAGTCAAAAGTATTGATAATCTTGTTACAATGATACAGATATATCCTGAAACCTAAGGAAGATCGATAGACGGAATTTCAAGTCGTTAAATATATCACCATATCATCTCGGAGGCATGTTACAAAGATTAATGCTAGTCTACAAGAGGATTCTTTCTTAAGAAAAGGTATATCGATTAACTTCATGTATACAAGGTTGACTCTGGCGTCAGCCCCAACGTAAGTAGGGAAGCCGTGACTTCCTACTACGCCACTAATACCTGCACTCGCCTTTGCTGCGAGATTTCCCACTGAGAACCACTCAATTGGGCGACCTTTGCTGTTTGCGGCATGAAACACTAAAGCTTTGGCCGAGGCATCGATATATCTGAGGACAGCCTCAGGCTTAGCACCCTTCACGTTAACGCACACTCCGAGATAAACAACTTTAGGGTCGGGGTTGTAACATGCATGGTTCATGTAGCCAATCAACTCGATGTTCTGGGTGGCAACGAGAGATGTGGCGCCCTCTCCGTTGTCGACAGAAGCAACTGGAGTATGGATTTATCGTCGAGCAGCTGACCAAATTCGTCCAGCATGACAGTCGCAGCGTCCTGTTGATATAGAGATGTCAGCTTACACTCCAATTGCAGATTGTATGCGACCTGATGGCTCACCTCAGGCACAGGTATAGCGACCGGGACGTCTTTTGCCCAACAGATTCCACCCTTAATGACGCGTCGGCCTCTCAAATCGATGGTTGCAGTCTGCCAAGTACGCCCGTTGGAAGCTTAGAGCTCCACAGGCAATGTAGTACCCTGGAGATGGAGATCGCCAGATCTCTGGCCGAAAGCCGTGAAACCATACTGGAATAAGCCATTGTGTTGCCGAAAACCGGGTCAAACGAGACCGACATAGGTTTCCACCACTAGTGTCCATGCGCTATCCTGACCCTTCTCGATGCGATTACCTCTGCAAAACCTGATCATTCGGACCCCTGCTGTTCAAGCCATGCTGCCTCTCATGGTGGTCACCTATGAAGATCCGGGGATCGTTTGACAAGAACCTTGATCTTGGCAAGTCGATAAGAACGACAAGTCAGCGCCCTTGCAACACTTCCGATTTGTTCGGGCCAATCGACGCCTCGACTCCAGGGTGGCACGATGTGGGGCATCAGGGAGAAGCAGCTGAAGATGGTTGATTTGAAGACGCTGACGATGCTTCCGGACACATAGAGGTGCACGATGACCACCTGTAGAGACGTGCTAAGGGCGCAGAGAAGCAGGGTGCATATCTTCATCTTCATTTCAGGCATCACGTGGAAAGACAGAACTCCTTTGCACGCACAATCTCGCAAAATCCTTTTTTTTTTCGGCGGACTGTTACTATGGGCTGAATGTTCTAGGCTCGCACAACTCCGTTATGGCTGGATGTCTTGTAAACAATGCACGAAGGAGGCCATTGGTCATAATCGTACAATATTTGTGGCTCAAGTGCTTCGCGGAAGCTGAATTCAAAATCTCTATTCCTCTCATATATGTCAATGCTGACTGTGCAGTGTCAATGATATGTAAGCAAGACGCTAAAGGTGCAGCAGTAATGTTGGTGTTGATCTCCGGGACCGAGCTGCACGTGACTCATCTTTCTCGGAGCCGAAGCCGATGGCAATACTAAATGGCTGCACATAACCGAATATCTGCCATTGAAGACCATGTCTGCAATCCGCCTTTGTACAGCTCCATTGATTCGTAGCAAGAGACTCCCACGTCAACTGATTTCATCACTGCCACTCTGCCGACCTCTCCTTCCCACCCCGCGCTACCCCGCCCCCACTGCCTCGATTCCCCGGGCCCACTTGCACACCACCACCACCACCTCCTCCCTCTACCAACAGTCAACAATGTCCTCCTCATCCCCCCAGCCCTCACTGAAACCGACCGGACTGCAACAATCCGACTACGCAGAATGGGAGCGCCTCTTCCGAGCCTACGTCGCCTTCTACAAATCCTCCCTGCCAGACGAGCAATACCGGAAGACATTTGACCGCCTCCTGGACCCGAGCAAAGACCTGTACGGCCTGGTTCTGCGCGATCCCGAGGATCATTCCAAGCTTATCGGCTTGGCGCATTTCTACCCGCATCAGACGCCGTGGAGCGAGAAGTTGATTATGCACTTCAACGGTACGTATACTTCGTCTGTGCATGTTTAGATAGGTAAGGCTGATGAGTGGGACAGATCTGTTCATTGATCCCCAGGTGAGGTCAAAAGGGTATGGAAGGGCGATGATCCTAGCTGTAGCGGAGAAGGCGAGAGAGCAGGGGTGTTTGAGGGTGGAGTGGGCGACGAAGCATGAGAATCCGGCGAGGAAGCTGTATGATCAGCTTGCGCAGTGTGACTTCGTTGAGTATCGGTTGAAGCTGGACTAGTAGGTCTCAATGGAAGTAGGTCTGAATGGAGACACATAGAAAAGCACTGTCGTCGATTCATAGATAAATTTCTTTTGGTAAAGTCTGTACATTGCCCTTCAGATCCAGCAGATTCGAACCAGTGCTTTATCTCACCCACAGATACTCGACCACATCACACCACAAAGCTTCCACTGTTTTTCTGCCGCGGTTCACTTGCCGCCTCAAACCCCAACACATTCTGCGTCCCCACCTGCTTCCTAAACACCCTGATACTCTGCGCCGTGCTACTCCCCGCCACGCCTGGTTGCGTAACATTATGCCCTCTCGACTTCATAAACGCCACCACCCCCGCATCGTACCCGAGCTCCATATTCGTCGTATCCGGCACCAGCTGATCATGCAGCCTCTTCTCCGCCAAAGCCTGCGCAGCCGTCATCCCGCGATCCAACACGTTCCACACCTGCAGCGTCGATGCGGTGATAATCCTACTCCCGCCTGCGGAGCCCGTCACCAGCACTAGATTCCCATCGCAGTCATCTGCAATAATGGGGGAGATGCTACTCAGGGGCCTCGCGCCACCCCGCACATAGTTGTTCGGACTGGGCGCAAAGCCAAACGCATTATTGACGCCAGGAATGCTGAAGTCATTCATTTCGTTGTTCATGATGATGCCGGTCTCGGGGACGATGAGCTTGGAGCCGAAGAGGAGGTTGACGGTGGTGGTGAGGGAGACGGCGAGGCCGGCGCTGTCGGCTGTGACGACGTGCGAGGTGCCAGGCGTGTTTTTGATCTCGAGACCGGACGGGTCGTAGTAGGATACGTTCCAGGTGTGGGCATCGCTGATTTTGCTGCGAATGCGGGCGGCGGTCGAGTCGTTGAGCATATTGGCTTGGTACTCGACGAGGCCCGGGACGTAGGACGGATCGCCTAGCTCAGTGCGCTCACCGTAGGCGAAACGAAATGCTTCTGTCAGCCTGTGAGTCGAGAGATTCAGTGCCGAGGGTTGTCCAGCGTCTTTGTAGCCCTCGAGAATCTTCAAGGCGGATAGCGCAACCGCTCCCGAGGCCGGTGCGGCTGATGAGTGAAGAGTGTAATTCCGGTATTGAATCTTTACAGGATCGCGAACAGCCACGGTGTAGTTCTTCAGGTCCTCGAGCGTCATAGTGCCGTTGGCGCTTCGCAATGCCCTGATCATAGTGCGAGCTATGTTGCCAGTATAAAATGCATCAGGGCCCTTCTCGGCGATGGTCTCGAGAGTGTCGGCATATCGCTTCCGGGTCAAGATTTCTCCTAGTCCAAGCAAAGTACCATTAGGAGCAAAGTCCAGCGCCCAAGCAGGGTCATTAATCAGAAATTCTCCTGCACCGTCGGTGAAACTCGAGTTGATATAGTTCACAAGATCTGTCGTTACGGGAAATCCATATCTCGCGACATGGACCGCAGGCATGATGAGATCCTTCCAAGGCAACGAGCCGTACTTGTCGTGAAGATGCTGCATCCCCCTAATCTCACCAGGCACACCGCTCGCCAATCCGGTGAAGAGACTGCCATTGACGTTTCCAACATAGACAGTCTCATTCATAGCAGCAGGCGCAGACTCTCGGAAATCGATGAACTCGTACTTTCCATCAGGTCCCCGGACCAGCATGAATCCGCCTCCACCAATGCCAGAGTGGTACATGCCGATGACGCCGGTGCAGAAAACCGTCGCCACCATCGAGTCGGCCGCATTGCCACCCTTTTCGAGCACATCAGCTCCGATCTGCGAGCAGATCTTGGACTCGGAAGCCACGGCTCCATTGCGATGTTGTGTAGCATTTTGGTGGCCAAGAGGATGTTCGAGCGGAGTCGGAGAAGCCAGTACATTTCCTATAGCGAGGCCCAAGACGGTCAGCGCAGACAGTGGGGTACTTGTGAACAACATTCTTGTCGTTGAACCCTCCTGCAAGATACAGGAAGAGGGGAGAAGTCCGAGAGTCGCTCAAATGATTGAAGGGCGGCCATATTGACTTTTAAGCCGCTTGGGGCGGACCGACAGAGCATCATACGGGAGATCCGCAAACCAGGTCCTTTCTGCGATACCGGCAGATGACGTTTGGACATGAGAATCGACGCCTGAGCAAGCTGTCAGATGCAAGGGCCGTGTGGAAAAGTGGGTGGGGTCAGGAGACCAAAGAACGGACCCTCGCCGCGATAAGGAAGGTGATGAAGCCAAAAAGAAGACACTCTCGCCGATCTCCACAATCCTTCTTTCAACCCCCGCCTTCCCGCTCTTGGCACTACCGGACAGCGGATAGAGACTGGAGATTTCGCCGAGCCCAAGAAGATTAAAGGGAGATAAGGCTGGACTGCTGTGTGTACTTGCTACGGTATGAACATGCTGTCTTCACCACCAGCCGTGACAGCGAACGTGGCGTCGACCCCGGGAACCATCCATGTAGACCAATGCTGGCATAGCGAATCAGGATTCGTAGTCGGCCGGTAAGCAATATAGACCCGCAGCACAGTGCAAGTCATGCTGTAAGTTTCTTATCGACAGTGGTACAATGAGCTTGGATAGGACTTATCACCACAAATCAGGTCTTTCCGGACCTATATCCATGCTATCTATACCTTCCGCGCCTTAATCCTCCGTACCACCATATCGGCAAATTCCTCCGCCAGCTCCGGCATAATATCGAAATACATACTCGGCTCCGTGATCTCAACCTCACTCACCACCAACCGATCCTCATACCTAAGTAAATCCACCCTCGCATACCCCAGCCTGACCCCCAACAACTCCTCCACCACATCCCAAGCCCTCAGCGCCACCCTCTCCGCCTCCTCCCCAACCTCCACCCTCTCAAACCGCCCCCCATAGTCAAGATTCACCATCCACCCGCCCTCCTTCGGGCTCTTCCTCACCCCAGCCTTGACCTTCCCATCAATAATCACAACCCCAAGTTCCCCCTCCGTCTCCACCGACGCCAGAAAAGGCTGCACCACCCACGGCCCCTCCCAAACCGGCCTCCACCCCATCTCCACCGCATCGACAACCTCAACCCCGAATCCATTCACCCCCACCGCGGGCTTGACCACTTTCCTCCCTCCCATCCCCTCTCCTACTCCCTCGCTCAGTGCAGCCCTGACCTCCTCCACCGTCCGAGCGTAAACAGTCGGCACCACGCCCACGCCCCTCGCGCTCAACTCCAGTAAATACCGCTTATTAGTGTTCCACCCAAACGCCCTATCGCTATGCAGTAGATTCCCTTCAGGGCCAGAGAGGTTCCCAGCCCAGCCGAGGAAGGCGGACAGGTGGTCTGTGTAGTCCCACGTCGAGCGGACGACGACGAGCGCGGCCGAGGACCACGGGACGGAGGTGTCGGTCCACGACTCCCAGCGAGCGGTGAGGCCGCGGCGGGAGAGCGCGGAGGTGAGGTTTGCTGCGCCGGCCTCGCCGTGGGGGAAGAGGGTGCAGGTGGCGAGGAGGACTAGCGGCGGCTCAGAAGGGGTGGTGGGCGAGGAGGATGCCATTATGATTTGGTGGAGGGGAGAGCTGGTGATGGTGTTCTGGGGGAGTACAATATGCTACAGGCGTGATATCGTGTTGCTTTCAACTATGCTGCTGATGATGATGATGATCGATTCTGAATTGTAGGAGGATCGAATGATGCTTGTATGTATATGCTGGGTATTGTTTTGTCGCTGGAATATCGGAACGAGAAGATGAGCTTCTCCTTGTAATAGTCTTGGGAAGAAAGAGGTCTAACTTATACTATTGGACTTAGACCATGTTTGGAGACATCTGTTATCAGCACTCTGATGGTCAAATCAGCATTACAGCCGGATGACTCATTGCTGCTGTCCTATACGAGACATAAATTGACAACTAAATCACCGAAGCCAACGCCCAAACGCAATTCTATGGCAATGTGACGTGCTACTAAACTTCAAAAGTGGTCTGAGATTGAAGTCGAGCAACGCTTACAGCCGGATATGCTATGAGTGCGGGGATTGTACACAAGAAGAGCGGAGACATAAAGACTGTCTTCCTGTAAAAGTCTCCGCGCTTTACCCATCACGTTCAGATATGCGCACAGCAGTGCACGCATTGACGCTTTCAGGACTGTCCGCAACATTGTCCATGGCACTGTCGTCGGGTATGCCCTCAGTGACACTCTCCAAGTTGCCCTCGATCATGCCCTTCGAGATGCTCTTGGTAGTACTTTCAGTATGTCCCCCCACGGTGCCCTCCATCTCACAGGGCAGGCAAGTGGGCGATACGACGGGCTCCCCGCGACGCACAAACTCGACCGCAATACCAACTCAACAGCGACGCTTATCAATGACCATTCTACGTTCTAAGTAATCTACCACCGACCGGCTGTCATCTTCCACAACCTCGCCATCCTCCTCAGCACCCTCCTACACCGCCGACACTCCCACAACACCGGCACGGAAAGCCTATTCCACCTGCGCTTCAGCCATCCAGGCGGTAGACAAGGCATGCTCACCACCGAAATTGCCGGGTGCACCGGTTCCTATGCCGCTGCGAACTTGACCCGCAGGACATTGTCCCATGTTTCTTCCGCGTCGTGCACGAAGGAGGCCGCCCATTCGGTGTCGGTCTTGCCTTTGGTCAAACTGTCGGGGTCCTTCCATTCGTCTATACGAGGATTCGTGGGGTTTGACGCTTTATGGTCATAGGCGTTGGCTGCTTTTATCACCCTTTCCTTGGACCCCTCGATCTTCTGGCCCAGTGCTGTAGGATCCAATTGGGCTCGTCTAAGCAGGGCAAACTTTCGCAACTCTTCAAAATGTGCCTTGGCGGTTTGTGACAGCTTAACCAGCGTCTGTTTCGTGGTCTTAACGTTTGTCGTCTTGCTGCATGCGCCTACAAATCGCTCGATCGCCTTTAGAAAGTCCATCTGGAGTAAGATAGCTTGTATCGTAGAAGAGTACGGCAGCATCCTCGTGGGATTGGACGGGGGAGTGATGGTATCAATCTTGAGTCCCATCAGGGCGTTTTGCAGGCTGTCAAGTGCAGCGACGAGATCCTTAGGGGCATCTGGCAAGAGCTTGGCCTGCTCAGGCGCCAATGCAAGCGCGGATGCTGTTGCTAGAGCTCTCCAGAATGGTACCATGGCTTTCTCTTCTTTGGTGAATGCTGTGCTTCTTTCGATCGGCTCCGTGGCAGCTGCAGCATCCAAAAACGGCCGAGCGAGCAACGGTCCACCCAATGCAAGACTACAAACCTCGTCAATCCACAGATGATATCGAATCCAGTCAGCATCTGGGACTGCGCCCCCGTCCTGAAGTCGACGGACAAGGCTCGTGGTGTTTGTACCAGCATCGAATCTGTCACAAGCCGTGAAGTCCCTGCCGTCTTGTAAATCATCCGTCCACATCTCAACAACAGCGGGGTGTATAGTGTATTTGGTGTCTTGCGCATGATTAGTCAATCTATCCAAGCGCCGTAATTCCAAAATCATCATTCGTCTGTTCAGACTGTGCTCCAGAGACTTCCGGAGATCTTCCAACTCAAGTAGAAGGTCAAAGCGTGAGCAATCTAGCAGAGAGCATTCCTGGTCAGCTATCCTGGCTATTGTAGGCTCGAACATGTCAAGTGATGCCTTCAAAAAGTCTCTAGCGCTCTTGGGACCAGCATACCCCTTGTCGTTACCTACAAGCCCTGTAGGGTAACTGATCGAGACTCGAGTCAAGCCTATGTGGGTTGCCGTCTCCATTTGTATTTCTTTCAAGTTAAGCTGCTTAAAAGCCCGGAGAGCGTGTCCGTACAAGCCAAAGTGAGCGGAGAGCTGCGACAATAATATGTTTTGTGATGGTGTGATGGTATCAGCAAAGGTGTCAAACGTCAACACCAGAGCCAGGAGGAGGTGTTCTTCTACAGAATCGGCTTCATCAGCCCGAAGGAGCGCTGACACAAGCAGTTCCGGAAAGCCGTTCATGGTGATTGTGTTGTGAGATCTAAAAGTGTGAAGGCGCATTGCGTTATGAATGAAAGAATATATGTGGTCGGTAGGTGGTTCGACAGCTTGTCCGATCGTCAACAGATACTCAATCCGCAGCAAGCTGCATTCAGCAGCGACCCAGAGTCCGGCTATCTTGTCGGCCACCTCGTCCGTTTCTCCAGGCCAGGCTTTTGTAAGACCTGCTGCAAAAATGCGGAACTGTCGTTGATGATCAGTGGGCATTGCAAGCAAGAATTCTCGCAGCGCCGAATAGCAAAAATTCATTTCCTTGAAGTGTTCGAAGAACGTCTTGGCCTCGGTCAACAGGTCCTCCCAATCACGGCATTTGTATGCGAACCTCATGAAAGCAAGGTGGCCAGTGCGACCGTCCGAATCAAGCTGATTCATCAGAACATGATTCATCTCCTTGACTGAACTCAGATGGTCATTTGCCATGAACCAAGCCTCCCATACTCTCCAATCGGAGACTCTGTAGTGCACATGCGTCAGTACGTCTGTCACAAACTCAAACTGCCCGCCACTTACGCATTTGATTCTTCTGGGTCAGAATCAGTCGTGTCCGAGTCAGCTAGTGTCAAAAGGGAGGTTGTCAAGACCAGGAGTTGCTGCCAGTCCTCAGCCTCTTTGAGGACATCTATCAGCGCCACAGCAGATAAATGATCCTTCAGTAATAATGGTTTGAACTTCTCCACAAAGCCAGACAAGCGGGAATAACACTTCTGTCGGCTGAATACTTTAATCATCAGCTTGACTTCGGTTGCTGTGGCGTCGTCGCTAATTAGTTGTTGCAAAGTGCGATCGGCCAACAGTGAGTTCATGCGCACGGTCGGGTCGTCTTTGGCCGTCTCAGCAATAAGTTGATAGACGGTAACATGCGCGAACCGGAGATCCTTCCTGTTAGGCTCGATCTTGCGCCAGCTGGAGAGCGCATATCCGGCATCCACCCATCTCTGCTGCGAGACAGCATGCGTATATCTATCTTTGTAAAGCGGAACGTGGTACTGACGTGGCGTGGTACTGGCAATATTCGTCCAAAGCTTGCTTGATTCTGGCCCGTTCGATAGACTCGGCGGATATGCTGCATCCTGCGAACCCTCCCAAAGAAAAGTGTCGATTTCTTCCAGCACGGCTGTGTCCTGGATGCGGAAACCCGGGTCAGCCAGAGATTTGATCACGGCGTCGGCTTCAGTACGCTGCCCGAGAGCGCGCATGAATCGCGCACGGTAAACGTTGAGTAGTGCATCCTTGGGGTTTTTCTTGAGTGCCCGATTGCATCTGTTCAGACCGTCCTTGTTGTGGCCGAGGTGGAGATCGTCATCGAGGCTGCGATAGACCGACATAGCGATAGAAAGGAATGGTAAACGATGAATGAAGATGAGGCCGCCAAGGTATGCGATGCAATTTAGTGGATCATTTGGGGAGCAATACTACATGCACTTCGAGACAGAATTTGCTGCGGGAGCTACCGAGGCAGGCGCCGGAGAAGATGCCAAAAGCAAGTGTCAAAGGACGAGCCCGAGTAGTCGCTGTGCGGCTTGCTGAATGATACGGAGATCGACTTGTTGAACGATTGGCAGCTTTGGAAGGAGGAGAATTTGTCGGCGAGCACAGTAAGGAAGTACGCCTTCTGCGCCTCAGGAGAGACTGATCAGAGAAGAGAGAGAAAGAAAGCCCCGACAATCCCAAAGAAATTCAATACAACAAATAATCATAATATTTGTCTCGAGGCAATTGTATGACTGTCATGTAGAAAAAAGTGGTGCTTCATCGTGGCAAAGATCTGATGCATGCCAAGCATCACGGAGGTGGGTCACTTTTAACAAGATCGATCTCAAGGTTTCAACGAGCAAACCGTGCAGATAATGTACATAGAGACGTCCAACGAGACGATTTACAATAAAGCCTGCAGAGAGATCCGCTAGGATGCCCCTCGAGATGCCCTCACACACGTCCGCTGCATCGCGAGGCTATTCCTCGGCATACAAGCTGACCTCTCTACTGGACTACTCGTCGCACTAACCGCTGCCCTACTCACCGGACTGCTTACTACAACTCCTCGTTCCTCGGTCCGCAACATGGCCGCCTCGATACTGCACAATACTGTAATACATACATTTTTATACATCCCCATCTAGCTCCAAGGCGTCGTCTCCCTCTGCTCCTGCTTCCCATCAACCTCCACCTCCACCTTCTCATTATAAAAACACACCAATCCCTGAATAGCCGCACACTCCACTGTCGGCCGCGTATAATACCACACCACATCCTTCCACTCCTTCCCACCCAGTACAACGCTATAATACTCCGCCTCGCCTTTATACGGACACTTCGTCCTCGTCCCGCTTGGCCTCAGCACGCTCTGCTCCACCGCCGTCAGAGGCATGTAGTACCTCACCGGCAGCCCGGTTTCATAGAGATGGAAGGCGGAGGTCGTGTCTGCTACTGTCTTCCCGTCGAGCGAGATCCGGATGCGGCGCGTGGAGTGCACGATGTCGACTCGTTTGAAGGGGTCCTTGGGATGCACGTAGATCGGCGTGTCTTCCTCGAGCCATGTGTCTGTGCTTCATTAGCCCTCACTCCTAAGTCAAATAAAAGTATGACAGAATAGTAAGAAATAGGGGGACAACGCACCCATAACGGAGAACTCAACCTTGACAAACCCCTTCAGCTCCCCAGCCAGCATCTCCAGCACTTCCCCGGTACTTTTGCCATCGACGTCCAAGGTCCACAGCCTCGCCACCGCCGCTCCGTCACCGGACTCGGCCTTGATCTCCTCTCCGTGCGTGACGAAACTCTCGTTGAAAGCTTTAGTGGGCAGGTAGTACTGCGGGTAGTATTTGTGCTCCCACACGAACCGGGTAGCGATGCTGTCGGCGACGTATTGCCCGTTTAGCAAAAGGCGGATACGGCGGGGTGTGGGGAGCGTTTTGTAAGGGCCTTTGGTCGCTAGCTCTCGGGCGAGCTTTGGCAGACTTCAATAAGATAAATGGTTAGTTTTGCTGTTCCTGTGTGGGATGATGAGGAGGAGGCGGAACTTACGAGGAGTCAAGTTTTGACAATGGAGGCATTTTATTATGACAAGATATGACTTTGTGTATTGCAACTATGGTCAGAGAGCTGTGCACGATCACAGTCTGGTCATGGAAGAATTTACAGCGATTGGTGATTATATAGCAAGACATTCATCTCATCGCTGGGAGCATCTGACAAATGCTCCTAGGAAGGTCTTGCTGACTGCGGGGAACATGCGGGGTCATCGGGCAACATTCGGCCGCTGTCAAACACACGACACGATGTTTTACACAAGATCAATGGACATAATTTCGATCAAAGAATATTGCTTTTAGTCATAATCCGTACCAGCTACTCTACCACATGAACACCCATACATACTGCCTGATTACTCCTTGATCTCAAAATACCCTTGGAATCGCTCCGTGTCAGCCAGCGAACACTCCCTGACGATCCAGTAACAGCCCATGAGCAGTTTAGGAAACCTTGCTGTCCAAAAGTTCAGGTACCCACCAGGCAAAGGACCAACTCTCCTTTTGACCTCGTCCGGCATGTCCTCGTAATGGTTCCGCTTGTTCCTCAGGGCTCGCAGCAGATCAAGCATTTTGTTGCCCGTGTATTTCCGCTGCTTGCCCAGAGTGTCGACGAAGTCGCGAGGCAAGACCCTGAGGAAATCGCCCTTCTCAATGACTGTGGACGCATATGACTCCAGTACATCAAGCTGCCACGAAGGCGGATCACGAGGCTCCCTCTCGAAATGGTCAGAGACGTCGCACAAGAATTGAAGTCGGTCTTTGGGCGACCAGAAGAATGGATGCTCCAGAATGTCGTTCACGTTGGGCCGATCTTCGGGTCGATGAGCCAGCATCGCCGTGATAAGCTGCATGGGTTCTTCTGTGTCGGACCCAAGGTCCAGTTTATGCATATTCTGCATGTTGTTTTTCTTGATGTTGAATTCACGGATCTGTGCCCACCCTTCCTTGTCGTCGAAAGGATGACATCCACCAGTGAGAACCCAGAAGAAGAGACAACCAAGAGAGAAGATATCGGCTGCTCGCTTTACACCTCCCAGGCTCCCCATCGCACCCCCATCCGCAGATGATGTGCTATGTCCATTCAGCGAGGCGGTATCTTTTGGCTGCGAAATCAGCTCGGGAGCTTTCCATCCACATGTTCCAGCATTTCCGGTGGGGTCGATTAGTGTCGAAACATTCTCGGGTAAAGTCTTGCAGAGGCCGAAGTCAGAGATTAACAGCCGTGGTCCTTTGCTTGTCGCCGTGGGGCGAGCAATGAGAATATTTTGAGGCTTGATGTCTCGGTGAATGATGCGGCGTGAGTGGAGATGTCGAAGACCGAGGACAATCTGAAACAATGCCCTTGGGACATCTTGTTGAATCGCACTCAGGACTTCGCCGAATTCTTCGCGCTTCTCCGGTTCGTGAGCCGCAGGGAAGAAGAGGTCCCAGAGCGAGGCTTGACAAAGCTCGACAGCAATATAAAGAAAGTTTTGGTCCTTCTCTTGGCAGTAGTAGCGAATGACATTAGGATGATCGTCGTTCTCCTGGAGGAAGACCACTTCTTGAGAAGCCAACTCATAGTACTGCGACAACATACGCTTTACAGCTACATCTCGCTTGCCAAAGTTGCCCTCGAAAACGCAGGTCCCAGCGCTGCCACGACCAATTAGACGATCAGTGTTGATCAGCAGGTTGTTGATTTGAATCTTGCCGGATACATCCGGGCTCTCCGAGGCATCAACACTGATGATCTGCGGAATGGGTTTGGGAGTCTGAGGTCCATCTTCAGGAATTTTGGTTAGTTCCTGAGAAATGCTATTTCGTTTGCTTTGACTGTGAGCCCTCCTGCGTTGCTGTGCTTGCTCTTGCTCAAGTTTCTTCTCTTTCAATTTACGACCACCTCGTACACCACGCCTCGCCTTCTTTTCTTTCTTGGCAGGTGAAGCCTCTACCTCAGCTGCCTTGTCGGGCTGAGCAGCTGGAGTCGCAGGGACATCAGGACTCGACTCTGGTGACGGTTCCCTAGTCGGAGTATCGGACCCATCTGCCTGTTCATCGTCCTTTTCGGGCGAATCTTGGGGGAAAATAGTCTCTTCGGCAGGCTCTGGAAACCTGACTTTGCGTTCTGTGTCCGAGCCCGAGGCGACATCACTATCTTGAACAGCCTCTTCAACGGTCTCCTTGACATCTACTTCGGATGGGACGGTAATCAGGGAGGGCTCGTGCACAGCTTTAGATTTCAACAATGCCTTTTGTAGCTTGTGCATATAAGTTCTGGCCGGTGGGAAGGCGGATAGACCGACTAGAGCCATCAACAACAAAGTGATGGGCGAAGGAAGTGTTGTTGTCCAGGTATTAGCGTTTTCCTTGTAGTCGATTGGTACCCTGTTATCACCAAGAGTAGATTCTGGTGGAGGAACGACAGGAATACGAGGATCAGGCCCTCCTCCGATGGCAGGGAAATCTTTCGATCTTTGTTCCAGAGCAGAGAGGGGATGGACACCAACGAGTTTGGCCTTTTGATTGTCGAACACACTGCCGCCCACTTTGACTTGTGGCATGTAGATGTCGTCGGTATAGCACAGAGCTCGAGAAGCACCATCGGTCACGAGGGGGTAGCTTTTCTCTGACAAGGCATACCAACTACCACCTTCGGTGACGTTGACGAAGATATTGTCCGACACCGGCCATTCTTCGTTGACTGGACCGACTGGTTGAGGTAAGACAACCAGATTGGCGTTTGACGCTTCAGCGTCTTCAGGTTGGAGACGAACGACGTCGAAAACTCTGACCACAGGGGAAGAGAATTTATGGCTATACATCAGACTCTGGCTGCCAGTAGAGCGCCTGCCGCCACGTCGGTCTGGTCGACTGTGCTCAAGTGCCATGATACTTCCATCATGTTTGCTATAGATATAACGGTTGTCCAGAGTGGTCGAGTACTGGTCTTGGAGGTCACGATCTCGATTATTTGGACCCCATTCAAAGAAACTGATAGTGGCGATTGGATCTCCGGATACTGAATCCTGGATGCCAACGGTATATTCAGTCCGGCCAAGGGTGAGAGTACCCAGGGGCTCACACTCCTGGTCTTCCAAGGACTCCAATGCATTGACCTTTCGGCAACTCCGGTCATTGTTGGTGACAGAGCCGGCCGAGCTGAACATTTTGAGGATGTTGCCATTAGAGGCATCAATGGTGTACAGAGTATTCTTCTTCTCTGCGGTGTACACAACCGGCGGATCTTCTCCAGACCAGGGAGAAAGCTCTTCGACCAGTTGTTTGACTGTCAGTCCGAGTCTCTGCATCCCCATCCTTGAGTCGGGGGAGTACACGTAGAGAGCTCCGTCTCGACTAGGTTCGACAAGCCACAGAAGATCGTCCTCATTGAGGATTTTCTCTGTGGACTTGTTGTTTTTGTGATATGTTGTTTGCACCATGGGACGATCCACTTCCAATTCCCATCTTGGTGCTCCCGTATACCTCTCCCTCGCGTATATCTTGCCATCAACCGTCGCCAGGAGTAAAATATCCTCGACCTGCCAATCCTGCAAAGACCGCGCCGATTGTCGCGAAAGACCACTGGGAGCACCAGTGGATCGTGCAGGACGTGCTCTAACGGATGGAACGAATTCGTCATCCGGAGCAAAGGTCGCAAGGGCGCGCTCATTTGATGCAATGAATGCGGCTGTATCCTTTCCCTTCTTCTGAGTTTCTTCTAGGTGATCATTTGATCGTTGCTGCTGCTGCTGGCGAGCAGATGGATTGACGACGACATCTTGCGGAGGTGGTCGTTGACGCAGGTTTGGCTGCTGCTGCTGAGCTGCCACCACGAACGAGAGCACAAATAGGTAGAGCAAGGCATGCTGTAACCTTGGACCGGAGCCGGGGGGCATGCTGCAGTTCTCATTGAACTTGTGACTGAATAGTAGAAATAATCGTCAAGGACATTAGACAACGAGCCAGCTCGATGGAGGAGTGATGGTGGTACGAGCGGAAGAAGCTCGCCCTTCAATGATGACGAGAAAAGAGTAGCTCCTTGCTGGAAAAAACTGGGAAGGGGGTGGTTTTTCTTCTTTTTCCGGTGGATCAGAGGCGTAGACCGGAGGAAGTTGGTTGCGAGAGAACCTGACTCCTGAGGAGGTGCAGATCGAGTAGAAAAGGCTCGTGCGGACGCGACCGGAGGGGCTACTTCAACGGTCGGCCGGCATACACGCGTCGTGAGTGGAGGACGATGAGAAACGGATGGATGCTATGACTGTCGGCAAGCGGAAGACATGGATGCTGGAATAGCGAATGTTGGACGTGAGGGGAATGAATGGGTTTTACAATTCCGCCGTAAGTCGAAGTGCGGCCGAAGAGTAAGCCTGAGGGAGTTTGTCCAAGCCTCGCTCCGCGGGCAGAGTGGGCTCAGGGCCAGGAACTCCAATGTTCAGGCCCTTCGAGAATCGTCCGCGCGGAGGACGCCGCATGGACCCTCGGAGCCAGTGAGGGTCGCTTTGGGAGACGCGCTTGGCTAAATCAGGATATCCCCACACGCCAGCCTCACACAAGGCTATGTTTGGTTGGTCTGTTGCATTTTGCTCGCTTTGCAAGGCTCGCAGAACCAAATAACACACGAAACCTTCGCTGAAAATATCATGTTGACGAGCACGAACAGCGGGTGTCCGCAAGGCTCGAACCATACAAGGCTCAAGCCTTGGCCGACAGCCAAGCGCACGTCGGTCCGGCGTGGACCGTGAGGGATCTTGTGACAGGCGGATATTTCACTAGCCGAATATGGATTGTCGTTGGAACATGTATGCGTGGGGGTATTGCTTTGCACGGGTATCTGCCACTACGACTTTGCTTTGGCCTTGTCGCTACCTTTCCTTCTTTCCCAGATCATGACATAGGCTTCCTTGGTGCTGAGCAGCTCGGCCTCCACCCGGCTGACGTACAGATCCTGGATCTCCCACCAGCGTTCACCCTCTGGCTTGCCTTGCACATCGACACCCCCTCGGTCCAGCAGCTGAACTCGCCACACCTTCTTCTCCGCTTCTCCCTCTACACTATCGTCTCTCACTCGCACGCCTTCATGTGTCGTGTTTGCAACAAGATCGTAGATGACAGGCTCTCCAGTAGGATGGAGTGAGGGATTTGGCTCAGTATACGGGCTCATGTCGAGTGCCCGTGGCTGGAAGGTGACAATTGTCGGGTTTCGCTGCTCCTGCAAGAATTTGTTTGGGCTGAAGCGCTTGATGTGCATGATCAGATACGGCGGTAATGGGTGTAACAGCCGATATCTTAGCCGAGTGTTGAGCCTCTCCTGTGCATTGATGCCATCATACTTGGACAGAATAGTCGTCAGAGGTACTTGAGGGATGATGTTCTTCTCCCGGTCGTCCTGAAACAGAGGCGCTGGAGGCAGATCGAGAGTCAAGATCATGAACGGAGAAACTTTGCTCTGGATGGCAGCATCTTCAAACCTTAATCGATCTTGAGCATCGGCTCGTGCTGTGATCGATTGCGACTCCACTCTCATTTGTCCTTGGAAAATGTGTTGAATGATGCTGCTCCTTGGCTTCGTTTTGCTGCCGCCTAACGCCAAGTGCAAGTTGTTCAAAAACCAAAGAAGGAAATCTGCAGGATCTGCCTGATCCGTGATGTTGAACTTCTTTCCCGATCTTTGTGAGATCTCCTGCAGAAGTTCGTGAGGCGACACGTGTGCTTTAAATGCCTTTGGATTCCAGATTTTTCTGACCAATGTACTGAATCTCTGGACCAATTCCGGTTTGGCGGACAGATCTTCCAACATTAAGAAATTTCTCAATGGAGCAACATGTGCTAAGCTATGGCAGGCGGCATTGAAGTAATCGTTGGATTTGATGTTGTTCATGCCGACGTAACCAGGATTATACTGCTTGCCTACCAGATTCCAGGCAGGCGACCGCTGTCTGTCTAGCTTCGAGACATCTGCTTTGGTAAAAGTCGGATCGACCACGAATTTGATATCCTCCAAAGACTTCGATTGTACTTCGTACCCTTCGGGAAGGACGTAGACTTTTTTTGTGCTAAGGTTGATGTAGACATGATGGCCGACCTCGAGCGCATGGAAGTATGCTTGTGATTTTGGACCCCGTCCTTGGTAGTATGTGCCGCACACCAGACATGCGTATACGTTGATATTGGAAAGGGTGACCGAACAAAGCTTCTCAAAGTCAAAGTCTAGGAGGGCGCGATTGATAGTGTCGAGGTATAGGTCTCCGTAACCTTCAGCTGGTTTCGACTGCCGTACAGCGGCGCCTATCGCTGGCTCATCGGTTTCGTCCTCGCGCTGGTCATCATTGTGTTGATTGCTACCATCTCGTCCATTCGCGGCGCCATTGCTGGTTGCCGAACGTCCATTGACTGCTACCGGAGGTGGTGGGGGAGGAGCGTCTTCGTCGATGGCATCTTCTATTCGCACGCGCTTCGGCAATGGCGAGTCCGTCGAGGTCGCATACTCCAGAGGCTCCTCCGCTTGTCGTTTCGACATCTCCCCTGACTTCCTTCTCGGGATTGCTTTGTTGTGGTAGATCGCAACGACGTTGTTCGTTGACAGGCACCAGAAGCACGTGCCAAGACCTCGAATTGCTTCGCGTTGCGGGACGCGAAATTTCTTGGAGACACCACCAAGCTCCGACTGACCTGTCGCACGACTCCCTTTGTTGCTAACATCCTGCCTGCACAAAGCACAGAAGCAGGTTCAACATGGTGAGCTATCAGGCTCTCTCTTATGTTTGCAATGCAACTAACAATTCGCGATAGTCGTACCAAAATCCCACTCAGATCTTTGCGGAAGATGTTATTGAAGAGAAGGGAGAGAATGCCCGTCTCTCAGCTTTCGTTGGCGCAATTGCGGTGGGAGATCTAGTGAAGAGCACATTGGGCCCGAAAGGCATGGACAAAATATTACAATCCGGGTATGTCACCGCGCGAGCCACCACCGCAGAGACGGGACTAACACTGGCATAGCTCCACTGGCGAGATCATGGTGACTAACGACGGAGCGACTATCCTGAAGTCGATAGCACTCGACAACGCTGCCGCTAAGGTTCTTGTCAATATCTCCAAAGTTCAAGATGACGAGGTTGGAGATGGCACAACTTCAGTCGCAGTCCTAGCAGCCGAGCTCTTGCGGGAGGCGGAACAGCTCGTCAACCAGAAAATTCACCCACAGACGATCATTGAAGGCTACCGGATAGCAAGCGCCGCAGCGCTGAGCGCTTTGGAAGCCACAGCGGTCGACAACAGCAGAAACCCGGACCTTTTCCGCAACGATCTTCTGGCCATCGCACGCACAACCTTGTCATCCAAGGTCCTGTCGCAAGACCGACAGTACTTTGCCGAGCTCGCCGTAGACGCAGTCCTCAGGATGCGCGGTTCGACAGACTTGACACATATCCAGATCATCAAGAAGGCCGGCGGCAAGCTCTCAGACTCCTACCTCGACTCTGGTTTCATCCTCGACAAGAAGTTCGGTGTCAACCAGCCCAAGCGGATCGAGAATGCAAAGATCTTGGTCGCCAACACATCGATGGACACAGATAAGGTGAAGATCTTTGGTGCAAGGGTGAAGGTCGAGTCGACTGGAAAGCTGGCTGAGCTGGAGAAGGCGGAGCGGGAGAAGATGAAGCAAAAGGTGGAGCGAATCAAGGCTCACGGTATCAACTGTTTCGTCAACCGTCAGCTCATCTACAACTGGCCAGAGCAGCTATTCAGCGACGCAGGTATCGCTTCGATCGAGCACGCCGACTTCGACGGTGTCGAGCGTCTTGCGCTTGTGACGGGCGCCGACGTTGCATCTACTTTCGACCACCCCGAGACCGTCAAGCTGGGCCACTGTGATCTGATCGAGGAAGTCATCATTGGCGAGGATACTTTGATCCGATTCTCGGGTGTGGCTGCTGGACGCGCCTGCACAGTCGTACTCCGTGGCGCAACTGAGCAGCTTCTTGATGAGG
Source organism: Myriangium duriaei CBS 260.36 (assembly GCA_010093895.1). NCBI lineage: Eukaryota > Fungi > Ascomycota > Dothideomycetes > Myriangiales > Myriangiaceae > Myriangium > Myriangium duriaei. The sequence continues at coordinate 222,388 of ML996090.1, forward strand.
CGGAGCGGAGTTTGCACGATGCGTTGGCCGTCCTCAGTCAGACTGTCGCCAACCCGAAGACCACGCTGGGCGGTGGCTGCGCGGAAATGGTTATGGCCAAGGCTGTCGAGCAGGCTGGCCACAACGTAGGTGGCAAGAAGGCATTGGCTGTGGATTCGTTCGCCAAGGCACTGCGCCAGCTTCCCACAATCCTGGCTGACAATGCCGGTCTGGACAGCAGTGACCTTGTTGCCAGGCTGAGGAGGGCAGTGTACAACGGCATGACCAGCTCAGGGCTGGACCTACTTACCCCGGGTGGTGGTGTGGCGGACATGCGGGAGCTCGGCGTGGTAGAGGCGTACAAGCTGAAGCGCGCAGTGGTGAATTCCGCCAGCGAGGCTGCAGAGGTGAGATCTACCTTTCAATTTGCGCTCGCACTTACTGACGTTCTATCAGCTCCTACTGAGAGTCGACAACATAATACGCGCCGCTCCACGGAAACGTGAAAGGATGTAAACAAGTCATGCTCTACGACAATCGATCCGACGCTTGGCCGCTGGAGTTTTAGACCATAGACGAGCTGCGTATGGATCTAAAATAAAAAAAGTTCTGCGCATGATGATGTACAATAATACACCAATTGTCGACCGTGGTATATGTCAGTAAATGGTTCCGTTTGTACCAGACCCTACAACATTGCCCGCAACGCCTCCTCCCTCTTCAGCCCCAAATGATCCATGACCTGCCCCAAATGATCAAACCCCCAGTACCCCTCCGTCTTCCCCTCGGCATTCGTCGCCACCATCCACGGAAGTCCAAACGCCCCGTCCTTAATCGCCTTCTCCGTGTTCTCCGTCAGCCGCTGCTTGACTTCCGCACTACCGATCTGTCCTGCTATCAATCTCTGATCACGCAAAACAGCAATAGGTCTGATAACATACCTCAGCCAGGACCTTCCCCGCCAGCTCGTCCCCGACCGCACGCTTGAGCGCGGGCTCGTACACATCTGCCTCCTGCACCGGCTTGCGCTCGACCCAGAAGGACTTGTAGAGCTCCTCGAAGGCGGAGGGCAGCTTAGTGGCGTCGGCGAGCTCAAGAGCGGCCAAAGCACGCATAGGCTGTTGTCATTGTTAGTCATTCTTACATTATCAGGGATATAATGGATGGGGGAGGTCATACAGCGATGGTATTAGGCGGGAATCCCTCCGGGCTCTGAGCCGCGATTGGGATGTTGGCGTTTTTGGCCCAGCGCAGACGTTCTTTGTTGATCCATTGGGCTTTGTCTAGGCGGTGTCAGACGGGCGGATGAAGGGAGGAAAGAGGTGAGAGATAAAACTTTTGATGGTAATAGGCGGCCGGTTGTTGGTTGCTTTCATTACACCGCCGAGGAAGATCGGGATGTAGGTCACGGCAACGGACTTGAATGCTGGGGAGTTCTGGATGGGGGCGTCAGTGATTGCAGTGCTTTCATGGAAGAGCGTCGACTGAGAATGATCGATAGTAGCGCAGAGCTTACCTGTATGAAGTGAAAAGCCAGGTAGGCGAAGGGGCTCACCACGTCGAGGTACAGAGTCAATTTTGGTTGAGCCATGGCTATTGATGCTTTCAATATGTTATACTTGATACAGTCTTCCGAGTGACTCGTTACAAAAGTGTAAAGGAGATAAGAGGCTAGCTTATACAACTTTTTGTTCTTAGTCCAGGCGACAGGTTATCCTCGTACATAGTGCTGCTCCGAAGGGCAACGTCGCCGATGCCGAGGCATGGATTTCCCCAAGAACTTCCCCACCCGTCCGCATGTGGGGAACGAGGGTCTGGGACGGCGGGAAATTCTAACGGCTTCTTGACGACAGTTCCAGGTGTTGCATGAGGATCAAGGCTGGAATTTATACTGCAAAGTCTCTCGGAGTTCGTTTCATCTGTTGTCGTGCTCGGCTTGACTTCAACAACGTAGTTCTAGTACATTTGGGGTTAGATCTGTAGGTAATTCTCGCCAAGCCAAATTCAGCTCGTCGCAAACAAATCTCGACATTCGACCTTGAAATAAGTTCAATCTTATACTCCAAGCATTGAGACGATATGCTGTATCGCAAGTGTATCCAGCGGAACTTTTTTTTTCATGCTGAATCTGTGAGCTAAGGCTCGGTTTTGACTCGAGTGCATGCCATGACAGGTTTACGCTGTCAGAACATAGGCAATGTTACAGCCGTCGGCAACTCTCGAGTACAGGTCGGGATCATCGAGACTCATTACCAGTAAGCTCGCACTCCCTGATAGTGGCTGCGGTGTCTCTTATCATACGCAGCACGGGTATAGATCCGCTAAGCCGCCTGCCCTCTGCACCTGAGGCTGCCTTCAACTCAATCGACCAGGAGCATCAACCCTTGTGTATGGAGAACACAAGAGTCGCCGTTCTGGACGAGATCAACACATGGGTACATGGACACCATGACACATGTATTCTCTGGCTAAGTGGCGCGGCTGGAACTGGTAAATCTACCATTGCACGGACCGTCTGCCGAAAGTTCCACAACGAGAAGCTGTTAGGAGCCAGCTTCTTCTTCTCCCGTGGGAAGAAAAATAGATCTGATGCACGCTGTTTCTTCACAACGCTGGCCAAAGAGCTCGCTTTACGATACCCGGAACTCAAAGCCCCAATTAGCAATGCAGTCGAAGCCCATCCGGACGTGGATTCATGGCTTCTTCGTGACCAATGGACAATCTTGATTGCGGAGCCGCTCCAGACCTGCACGATGAGAGCCAAAGTCATAGTCATTCTGGTAGACGCCTTGGATGAATGTGAGCAGGACGCTTCAATACAGCATATCATCTCGCTTCTTTTTCAGGCGAATGACATTACGAATGTCATGCTTCGCATGATCGTGACTAGCCGACCAGAAATGCCAGTCAGAACGGAGTTTCGCAAATTGCCTATCTTGCATCGTAGCCTCATCTTGGATGATGTACCTCGGGACGTTGCAGATGCTGATATTCGGAGATATCTACAATGTGAACTGTCGAGAATATGTGACAGCTCGCCCAAAGATGGATGGCCGGGTATGGAGATCATTGACCAGCTTGTCGATCAGTCCGCCGGATCATTTATCTATGCTGCTACTGTATGCCTTTGGATCGCAGGAGAAGACGAGCTAATTCCTGAGGAATCTTTGCTTAATTTCGTCAAAACCCCGGATATGGACCGTCAGCCAACCCCAGACCACCATATCACAGGACAGATTGATCAATTATATCTTCAAGTCCTCCAGCAGAGCATAAAAAGCCAAACAGGAGGCGCCGCAAATTGCCGATTACGAGAACGTATACAGGCAGTCCTTGGATGGATCGCGGTATTGCAAGAACCAACATCTTTATCTTCTCTCTCACTTCTCGTCGAATATCCTGCTGCCAACATTAAGCATTGGCTGAGAAGACTTCATTCCGTTGTGAGAGTTCCAGATGACGATCTAGAGATCCTCCAGTTCTACCATACATCTTTCCGAGATTTTCTTCTTGATCCGAGGCGATGTACTGATCCAGGATTCCTAGTTGTTGATGGCCCAATCCACAGTCATTTAGCTCGGCAATCATTGAAATTACTATCAACCTCCGGAGTGTTGCACCAAGATATGTGTAAAGTCCAATTTCCTGACACCGAGCATTGGGCAGTGGAAAAGGGCCATGTTGACAAAGAAATATTGAGACATGTTCGGTACGCATGTAAAAACTGGGTTCATCATACCTTATTTAATGATAAAGAGCCTATCAACGATGGCAGCGAAGTGTACCAATTTCTTAGGACCAAATTCTTGTATTGGATTGAGGTCATGATTCGGACCGAGCAACTTTCCGAGGCAGTCGCACAGATCAGCCAATTGGATTTGGCAGCAGTCAGTAATCCCCGAGAACAGTAGGTTGAAAGACTAATTATCAAAGCAGTCAATTGACTCTCATGGAAAACAGCTCAACGCCTTTCTCAATGATGCCAAAAGATTTATTCTTCATAATCGAGCACTCATAGATTTCGCACCACTTCAATTGTATGCTTCCGCATTAATTTTCACACCTCGAAGGAGCATAGTGCGGAAAATGTTCAGCAACCATATCCCTCGCTGGATTGTTCAACTGCCTAGAGTTTCCGAATACTGGAGAAGCGAACTTATAAAACTTGAGCTTTTCCCATCGACGTTTTCTCTTCGATTCTCCCACGATGGCAAATTCTTAGCCTGTATTTCTGACCAAAACATAACAGTATGGAATACTCATAATTGGAAATTGGAACAAACGTTCTTAGGCAACTTCGATTACTTCGATATTGTACGCTTCTCCCCCGATAACAAGCTACTTTCCCGCATCTCACGACACAGGACAATAGAATCTTGGGATATCGCCAGTGGGGAACACAGGTATGCAATATCGGCGAAGAGACCTTACACATGGTTGTGGAGATGCTTATCTCCAGATGGGGAGATGATAGCAGGGAAAGAGAGACAAGGCCCACTCTTCGTCTACAAGACAGGATCACCGCAGCAAGAGAAAAATTTGGCCCCCGACTTGCAACCACTCGGCTTCTCTCCAGATAATAGATTGCTTGCAACAATTCATCCTAGCGGTCAGATCTATATCGTCGATTTAGAGAAGGTTGGAGAAGAAATGCAGCCACTTGGAGTACATATCGGCGCACACGGAGCATGCTTCTCCCAAGATGGGAAGTTAGCAGCAATACAATCGAACTCTAAAACCGAGGTTTGGGATATTTCTGGTAAGAAACAAGTTTGGACAAGCGAGGACCATGGACTTGTCGCAAAAGTACGCTTCGCGCCAGGAAGGCAGCATATCGCTCTGGCTTATCGCGATTGGATTATCAGGATCTTTAACGTAGAATCTGGCAAGTGTCTAGCCGCCTTGGAAGGTCATACAGGTACCATCAGCGACATGTGCTATTTCCCGGATGGGGACTCCTTGGCGACGGCATCTGAGGACGGTACGGTCCGGATTTGGACAGCGCACATGACAGCAATTGAGCGGGACAACGTGAGTGGGTGGATCAGTGATGTGCGTGATTTGCGCGATGGAGAAACAGCCCTGGCAAGCTGGAGCCACGATGCATCAATCCTAGGAACTTGGTTCTCTCGAGATCATAAACTTATTGCCTCGGCGCGACATGACGGCACAGTCGAGATTCTGAGTGCCCAATCGAAGCAGGTGGTGCGAGTGTTATGCTCAAAGCTGTATGTCAGAAGGGGTCCGCGGTGTCGCATCTCTGGATGCTTCTCGCCTGGTGGCAGGCTACTAGCAGCGGCCTTCCATGAGGATCAGGTAATCGTCTGGAACTTGGTAAACGGGCTGGAGATTGGATTGTCTTTACTGGCGGAGAAATGCCCAGCATGGATAGATTTTACCACAACGGACACTCTTCCCGATCCAGATCTCGATCCACGACCGGACAGGCAAGACATTCTTGACCCGCAATACGTAGAGGATATTTCTCTAGATGGATCTTGGATTGTGGCAGATGGTGTCAAGCGCATATATCTTCCTTACGAGTGGCGGACTGGTCTTCTCGAAGTGAAAGGAAATATCATATCAGTGGAGGAGGCTTCCGGATTTGTTACATCCATCCATGCCAGAACAAGCCCGGTGAAAGCTCCTGAGCTTGACAAAGACAAACGGAGAATTCTTTCACAGTCAAATTCTAATGCGGATATTCGAACCACGGATCCTGGCGAGATCGAATTTTATATCAAGACTTGTTCTTCGGGCACGCTTCCCAATGCCGACAAAACAAGCGATCAACTGCGCAATGACGACGTCGTCAATTGTGTCACCCTTCCCAGATTCTGGATACCTTGGCAGTACGACAGAAAAATCGACATCCTCGAGCTTGTTACACCAGAAGAATATCTAATGGCTAATTGCAAAGAGTTGTTCGAGATCATGGCACGAGATGAAGTGATTGCGCAGTTTTACGAAATCATGAGAGGTACTTCAGGTAGCTCGCGCAAGACCACAAGTCCGGCAAATGTTAGATTCCAGTCTGAGAGCATGGGTGGTTCTTCGCAGGAATTGATCGTCACAGTGGTGGGCTTGTTTGAGCTTGACGGGGAAAGCATGGCTCAGCCACATGCTTCATTTAGATCTCCTCGTATCACCAACGACGGGACCCTTTGAGCATCAAAGGACGAGAACAACAGGACGGATGGACTGTACTCCGTCCAAGGCGGAACGAACGAGCTGACATTTTCCGATGACGATCTCAGGACGGTTCTCGACCACGTCCATCAAGTCGTGCAGGAACTTCGCGGCAGAAAGGCGGGTGCACAGTGTGGAAGCCGATGACTTACTTTCTAAGCAGACTCAAGGCTCGAAGCATTTCGGTGGATATATTCTTCGGGCAGAGAGGTCAATCCGCTGCAGCAGCATAAACACGGCAAGGACTTTCAATGCGGAAGACGATTACTACTTAAACCGAAAGCTTTTGGGTGATATTGTAGGTTGGAAGGTAAGAGCGGTCACCTGATTTGGTAGACCACGAATATGAATGGTGACCGCACGAGCTGACTCGATATGATCCGGGTCATCACATGAGCAATGAGTTTACGATTGTTCATTCAGATCTTTGTTAAAATCAGCTTTCGATAGCTCGGTGGGAAGATTTTAGACGTTCCCTCCAGCTGTCAAGCGGTGTCAATACGTTTGGCGGTCTTATGAATGATAAGAGCGCTACAATGCATCGAATTCTTTAATTGGGGATGTGCTAAGTTACTTCTATATCAGTCTGTGTTTTATGAAGCATTATGGCAACAGTGAATGAGTTTCCCTGTTGAAATGAGTTGGCAATAGTCGGGATCCGGTCCTATAAAGCTCGGAAATCGGCAGCCGGGACAACTCCTTCTCCGGAGCCCTAGGGCATCAGTATCACAACAAGCGTACTGGTCAGTTTTCACTGCTCCTTTGACTGCTTACCTGAGCATTGAAAATCATTACTTGTTACAAGCTTTGACTTTCTTTCCAAAAGCCAGGCCTAATTCCCTGTAACCCTATCCTGTTCATGCTTTCGCCATTCCTGACCGGTGGCCTAATCATCTCTTTGGAAGCAATGAGAGTCCGTGAGCTGCATGTACTACATTGGCCCCTCAGCATTTCAAATCATTCACAAATCAATGCAAATTGCCGTAAAGTGTGAAAGCACTGCTGGTATAAGTATCATCTCCCGTACCTTACATACCCTACCCAAACTCAAGCCTCGGCGAACTCAATTCCATTCACTCGCTACTCAATCACTCCCCTTCCACGATCAACCCCAAAACAACGTCGCCACGGCCACGAACACCAGCAATCATGACCGTCCCCAACCTAGTCCTCTACCGCGCCAACGGCTCCTGCTCCATGATCCCGCACATCCTCCTCCTCGAGCTCTGCCTCCCCTTCACCCCCATCCTCATGACCCGCGGCCCCTCAGGCGCCCTTCAATCCGCCGACGGCACCGTCTCGGCCGACACTTTCGCCGCGCTCAACCCGAAGCGCCTCGTCCCCACCCTCACCGTGGACGGGACCGTCGTCACCGAAGGCCCCGCCATCCTGACGTGCATTGCGTCCCTCGCCCCGGAGAACGATCTGCTGGGTAGGACGCAGATGGAGAAAGTAAAGGTGCTGGAGTGGATGGTCTGGCTCTCGAGCACGCTGCATGGCCAGGGGTTTGGGAAGTTCTGGGTCCCGGGCCGATTCGTTTCTGGAGAAGGGGAGGGACTTACCGAGGCGGTGAAGAAGAGTGGTAGGGAGCAGATCGAGGCTGGCTTCGAGAGTGTGGAGAAGAAGCTCCCGGGCGGGAAGTGGGCGGTGGGGGGGCATTTGACTACGGTTGATGTGCAGCTGCATACGTTTTGGAGGTGGGGAAAGGCGATTGGAGTGGATATGGAGGAGAGGTTTCCGAGGTTCAGGGAGGTAGTGCAGAATGTGGAGGGAAGGGAGAGTGTGAAAAGGGCGATGGAGGAGGAGGGGCAGGAGCTTTGTTTTGGAAAGTAAGGTATGGAATTGGGTATGCAGGAAATTGGTATCTTGGTATAAGCGCTGCAAAGCTGTAAATCCATCTTCGCGTGTCGTTTCGTTCGTCATTGGTGGCAGACTGGAGCGCACTGTGCTGACGGCGCTGTAACGTCCCCAGCGCGCTACATTCGATATCTCTCGTCGTAAGCGTCTCTCTGTATTACCTGAAGGGGCTCCAGCCTCCATTCGAGAGCGATCCCGCTGGGTAGTTGACGAAATGCCTTGACCTTCGGCCAAATTGACGGCCATAGCCGCGCCTAGGCACATCGTCTTCGTCGTCATCATCATCATTTTCATTACCATCCTCGTCTTCACCCTCCTGGTCTTCGCCTTCATCTTCCTCACTTCCTGTCTCTTGCTCCTCATCACCTTCTCCGCCGTCCTCTTCCGAAGTTGACGTGGTCTCCGATTCTGATCCAGAGCTTGAACCCGAGCCTGACTGGGAGGAACCATCCTCTTCCACTTCCTCCTCTCTTTCCTCGTCTTCGTCGTCATCGTCCGGTATCACCATTCTCCTAGGCATTCGGGGCATCGCTCTGTGTATGAAATGTCTGGGTCGGGCTACCGGCTGGTCAATGACCTCTGACTCTGATTCTGGCTCAGATGCGGATCCTGAATTGATTGTTACGACAGTTTGTTCGCCGTTGGTGTTGTCGTCATCGTCAACGATGAAACCATTCATTGATCCCTCCTCATCGTCATCGTCTTCCTCGTCCTCGTCGTCTTCGTCGTCATCGTCACTCACGTCAGCATATTCGTCTATCGTGCCGGTGTGATAGGCACCCGGAATATTTGGCCACTGACGGGCTGAGCCCCACGGTCCAGAATTCATGAATGCGCCGTCCTGCAATAGCTGGCCGTTTGCTCTGAGCGCGGACTGATGTGCCCTGGCATGGTAGACGTCATGTTGTGGAAGACCTTCACGGTCTGATTCCGACTCCGAATCATCGGAACCTCGTGGGCTCAACTCGCCGTCAAACCACATCATATCGGGATCCCCATTGTCTATATCGTCCTCGTCAATGTCGTCGATGCCGTCCAGATCGCTGTCTTCGTCGCTGTCGTACTCATCATCGCTGAGTCCGCTACCTTCGCCGTCAAACGTCATGCCGCAATGCTCGCACTCGCCGTCGGCCACTTCCCAGTGACAGCGGGGACATCTCGACACATTGTCAGAGGGGTCCACGAGCGCCTGCGCAGGGTGTCGCTTGCTCTTGAACATTCCTCGGAAGAGACCTCCCTCCACGGCATCCGTGTTGTCCCTCTCCGACATAAAGAACTCGGCCTCTTCTCTCTTCCACGTTTCATGATCTTCTACGGTTTCCCCATCAGGCAGAAGCTCTGGCCGTGCCACGAAAATAGCTACCATCTCTTTGACGACATATGAAGGTGCCGGCAGCTGTACTACTTTGACTCTGCATTGCGGACATGAGGTTTTCCTGGCGGAGCTGAACCATGTGGAGAGACATCGATAGCAGTAGGTGTGACCACATGAAAGGACAAAGGGTTCGTAGAAGAGCTTCTCGCAAATCTTGCAGGTGAGTGTGTGGCGAAGATTGTCAAAATCGTGGTGTAGTTGTGTAAGCGCCTGGACTAATTTGTGAGTAAGACACGTCGACCAGGTGAAGCCTTTCACCCACCTTCAAAGACCCATCAGCGTCGCTGTTGTGAGTGACCACCCCCTCAGCTTTCGCAGGAGGCAGCTCCAATGCCATCGAGCCTTGCTCCTTGGCAGGCTCGGATTCGATGTCAACCGGTGGTAGTCCAACGTGTTGCCTCTTTCGCGAAGGCCCCTCTTCTATGGTTTCGGCTCTCCGCTTTGAAGTCGGCATCAGTGCTGTGTGGTGAGACTCTAATTCACAAGTGTAAGAGGCGAGAATCTCGCGCCCACCAGTACCGCCGTTGGCAGCTATGACCCCATCTCCAGAGTGGGGTGGATGAAGTGTCTGTGAGAACCGCTCATGTACAAGTGGTTGGGAGAGGCGGGAGCCTAGGACTTTATGCTGATGTACGATGCTCCACAACAGATTTTTGAGCAAATGAAGTGTGTCAAATTGCTCGAAGCCAGTGCAGTATCCTGCAAATTGCAAAAGGAAAACAATCTTGATTGTCCCCAAGCAGTGGTTGTGCTCAAGCTTCCGGCTGTTGCACGGATGGACAAAAGTGAAGGCGCTTCCGATAATCTGCCGGATCTCGACACACGTGACAGCGCGTCAATTCATAGCTTTAGCCGCCGTGGCCTGAACTTTATTTCCTCGCCTCCATCTTACGCTTTCTGACGTTGCGTCTTTATTCTCCTTAGGTCCACGTGTTGAAGCCATAGCTACACACTGACATTCCCAGAGAGAGTTTACCATGTTGGTATATACATGCGATGTTTGCCGAACAATGAGTACTAATACCCACTTCTTCAATTGTCCAATGGAGGTAAGTAGAAATTGCTTACTCCTATAGTCACGCAGCGTGAGCGACCTGTTCCGACTTCGTCGACACCTCTGTATGGCCTCCGGGATCTTATCGGAATCGCCATCTCATCTGCCGGCTGAACGAACAAGCGAATTCTTCTCGGAAAATACAGCATCTATAATTGCCCATGTACTAAATATCAACCACGTGTGTGGCCTCCACTGATCAATGCCCGGACTAAAAGGCTCAAGCCGTGCCGGAAGTGATTTTTTCGGCCATTCTACACTGGCCTCAGTCGTTCGATAACAATCTTTAACGCAAGGAAGCCTGCGATTCCGAAAACGCCTTCAACTTGCGGATGTCATCTCATACATAAGCAGCTACATACTGATCTCCGCCTTCTCTATCGTTGGTTATGCTTGCCTCGAGAAGAGCATCGTTCGAACCTCGATCATCAATCTCCGGTAAGAAGCACGCTTCCGTTGGTTTTCCGGCAGCTGCGTGGTTCCGAGTCGTCGAGCAGTCTAATATCAATCGTCTTGTTTCCAATGGCGCAGTCGGGGATCTATTAGGGAATAGGCCGTTGCTTTGGCATAGCCATCTCAATTTTCCCGGAAGGTCCTCAGAGACATTCGTTGTACGCCCCACAATTGCGTTGCAACTCCGGCTCAGCTCTGGAGGACGCACGTTAAGGACGAGCGACATGATCAGGTAGGCACTGGTCGAACCTTTAAAGTTCTTGAGTCGCGTTGACAGGTAAGAAAGACAGAAAGGATGGAAAGTGGTCTCCACCGTAGCTACTCCGACACCGCTGCGCGACAGTGGAGACCCAACGCTCTCTACGTCGTCGATCAGAGGACTACGAAAGCAATAACTCACTTCGAAGCCACATAGCGATCTACGGTACGCTGCAACCTTTCAGAGCGAACATCGCACAACTCCAAGACCCCCTACTGCATTGACTACAGTCATCCAACAGGCCTCTTCTCCCTCTCGCTCCCCTTACAAAGCATCACATGGACTAACTGGACTTTTGGTAAAGCTCCACATGGCTGTACTTGAGGTTATGTCTACAGCTGGCCTACCACAAAGGCAGCACAAAATGGGCTGGGCGTTGTTCCCCGGTTAGCGCCAAGGCGGGAGCAAAGAAATTGTGAGCAGTGATCGTGGCGAAATTTATTCAGATAAGAGTCGCGAATCGAGTCCAAGCGAAAGTCACGTGGACGATCTTGAAAAGGGTGGGATCATCACCTATGGGATCCATGCTGTTCGATTCTAAGCAAGACTACCATCGGCTCACATTTGCGATACGGGTCAAGATGATCCTTACCGCTGGTTGATGGTATCGTGTCTCGTCGCATTCTCAGGGTTGCGAATTCTTGCATTTGCCAAAAAGAATGAATGCATATGCAAGGCTAATGCGGCCCACTTGATCAAGGTCCGAGCCAACAGTCTATCACCGATGACTCCGTCACCTGTACTATCAGATTACCAATGCATATCCTCGGCATATTTTACCTGCAAAGCAACCTGAACTTGCACAACAACGTGACGTTATCAGTGGCGTAGGTCAACAATAGTTGAATCCACTTCGGCCCATGAACGATCATTTACTTTCTCAGTAGTCTTTTTACACATTAATGCCTAGTCCAGAATTCTCATCTCTAGACTTTCTTGCAGATCAGAGCAACATGCCTCCATTGACTTCAGTGCTTCCACTTGCCGACGCTGGTGAAGAGCGTCATGCCTTCACAGGACCTATAGCTATCATAGGGATGAGCTGTCGGCTTCCTGGAGATGCATCGAATCCCAGTCGTTTATGGGATATGCTAGCGAGTGGAAGGTGTGCGTGGAGCGAGGTCCCCGAGGATCGTTTCAACATGGACGCTTTCCGTCACTGTTCTGGTCATACTGCATGCACCGTAAGGTATTGCTTCAATGGAGTTCGACAAGACTGACCTTCCTTTTTCAGACGAATACTGCTGGAGGACATTTCCTTGATGGTGACCTTGCAGGCTTTGACGCCGACTTCTTCAATATGAGCGCATTGGAGCTGAAGGTTGGTCTTAAATCGCGACTGAAGCTCGCAGTCGTTAATTAGTGTCCAAGGCCATTGATCCGCAACAACGACTTCTCCTCGAGATAGCGTACGAGGCGTTTGAGGACGCAGGTTTGTCTATAAGGCAGCTCCGCGGCTCTAATACAGGCGTCTATGTCGGACAATGGGCTTCGGACTATCACGATATGCTCACCCGTGACTCCGAATTGCCGGCGTTATATCAATTGTCGGGTACAGGAACAGCTATCTCGTCGAACAGACTGTCTTACTTTTTCGATCTAAGAGGACCTAGCTCTACTGTTGACACTGGTTGTTCTTCGAGTCTTGTTGCTCTACACAATGCAGTTCAAAGTCTTAGACTTGGGGAAACTGATCAGGCCTTTGTCGGGGGGGTCAATCTGCTTCTGGATCCTCAGCGCTTCATCAATCTGAGCAGGCTCAACATGATCTCGGATGAAGGTCGATCGTTCTCATTCGATGATCGTGCCAATGGATTTGGCCGAGGTGAGGGCTGCGTTGGCCTGTTCATAAAGCGTCTTACTGATGCAGAAAGAGCTGGTGATCCTGTGAGAGCTGTTATCAGACACACTGTGTTGAATCAAGATGGGCGAACGCCAGGTATTATGGTTCCTAATGGAGAAGCTCAGATGAATGCTATCAATAGGGCCTATAAGGAAGCAGGTCTGGATCGTGGTCCTGATGCCGTAGAAGCACATGGCACTGGTACGGTTGTTGGCGACCACATCGAAGTGGAAGCTATTGCTTCTGCTTTGGCCAATATGTTCGGTTCGGACAGGGATCCAATTCCTATAAGCTCTATCAAGGGCAATGTCGGCCATACCGAGAGTGCCGCAGGTCTTGCTGGTGTCCTGAAAGCAGTGCTCATGCTCGAGAATCAGACGATCGCTCCACAGGCCGGTTTCGAGCGATCCAACCCCAAGTTGCTGCTCGAGCAGCGGAATCTTTACGTATGTTCTGTATCAGTAGATAGCAAAATCGTGCCGCATTGACCGAGACACTCAGGTTCCTACAAGCCAGGAAAAACGCGCACTCCGACGCATTTCTGTGAACAGGTATGTACATAGCTATCTGGGGCGAGGTGCCGACACAGCGAGCTGACAATTATCAGCTTCGGATATGGAGGCACTAACGCCCACTTGGTACTCGATCATGTTGAAATACCTGACACTCCGGAAGTACATCGTGTGCTCGCTAGCGCACACAACGATGACAAGGAGATTGTTACGAGCAAGCAAAGGCTCTTCGTGCTCAGTGCAGCGAGCGAGCAGTCTTTTCAACGTGTAGCTGAGGATTTCCAGCAGTACGTTGCTAAACACTCCGAACGCAACAATCCGGAACAATGGATCGACCGTTTGGCCTACACGATAAATCGAAGGTCTATACACCAATACCGCACCACCTTTCTGGCTGCAAATATAGCTGGTGTCCGGGAGCAACTCTCTCGAGCTTCTGAGACCGTTAACCTCCCACAGCCGCAAGCTCATTCGCCCAGAGTAGCGTACATATTTAGTGGACAGGGCGCACAATACTACGATATGGGACGCGAGCTCATTGGCACCTGGCCTGTGTTCACCGCGTCACTCCATCGTGCAGCAAACGTTCTCCAGACTCTTGGCTGTCCATGGGGCGTGATGGAAGAACTTCAGAGGGATGCAGATTCATCCCAGGTAGATGATCCAGCGTACGGACAACCGCTAACCACTACAATTCAAATGGCGCTCTGTGACACACTCACTGCACTCGGACTTCAACCAGATGCTGTGGTCGGTCATTCGAGTGGCGAAATAGCAGCCGCATACGCCGCCGGAGCATTGTCCTTCGATGATGCAATCATCACAGCATATCATAGAGGACGACTTACTTCCGAGTACTTGTCAAGTATGTCGAATTCTTCCGCTGGAGCTATGCTTGCCATTGGCCTATCCGCCGAAGCCGTACGAGACGTTATCCTTAATGGGAACAATCTGTCAGAAGTAGTGATCGCATGCTATAACAGCCCTTCGAGTATAACAGTTTCGGGCGAAATGAGAGCAATCAAGCAATTGAAGCAAATTCTCGATGACAAAAGCATCTTCAATCGTCTTCTAAGGACTAATGGGGCTGCCTACCATTCTCAATTAATGAAGCCTATAGAAAAACCCTACTACAACTCCCTTGGAGACATTCGTGCATCACAAACAATGATACCCATGGTATCATCCGTAAGTGGATCATCCACTGGATGTGAAACTCTTGGACGGGAGTACTGGATCCAAAACCTCATGTCGCCGGTTCGATTCGAACAAGCAGTCGTGCAGCTGTGCCTAGACGCCAAACAGTTAAATTTTGCTCTGGAAATTGGACCACATGCAACACTTGCTGCCCCCTTCAAGCAGACGCTCAAGTCATTTGAGTCTGGAGTCTACGATATCAAGTACTTAAACTGTCTCAGCCGTAAAGTCGATGCATCATCAACGTTGCTCACTTGCGTTGGGGAGCTTTTCGCGGCTGGTGTCCCACTCGAATTTCATCTAGCAAATAATGGATTCCGCCAGATAATGCCTCGTCCACTTAGCGACCTGCCCCCTTACCCGTTCGATCATTCGAGGCGTTACTGGCACGAGAGTCGAGCTTCGAAGGCTTATAGGCATCGCAAGTTCTCCCCGCACGAGCTCTTGGGCAGTCTACAGGATGAAAGTGATGTGGTATGCAAGTGGCGCAATTACCTCAACATTAAGCATGTGCCATGGTTAAGTG
Organism: Myriangium duriaei CBS 260.36; assembly: GCA_010093895.1. Taxonomy (NCBI): domain Eukaryota; kingdom Fungi; phylum Ascomycota; class Dothideomycetes; order Myriangiales; family Myriangiaceae; genus Myriangium; species Myriangium duriaei. The sequence continues at coordinate 237,632 of ML996090.1, forward strand.
CCCACATGGTACAAGGTCGGGTCGTCTTTCCGGGTGCAGCGTATCTGGCAATGGCCTTGGAAGCGATCCGCAGGCATTCGTTCTCACGACACATATATGATCGCATAACTGGCTACCTGTTAGCAAATGTGAGTTTTGGTAAGGCTCTCGTTCTTCCGGATGAGGAGACTGATACCGAAATTGTCTTATCGCTTACACCGCAGTCTCGGACTGCCAAACAATCCTGGGCTGAATGGATGGAATTCCAGGTGCATAGTATTTCTGAAGGTAAATCGTGGACTGAGCACTGCCGCGGCCAGATCCGCGTATGTCTGCAAGACAGCGCAGCCGTCGAGGCCGATGCCGACCAGAGGCTCATAGACCGCAGCACCGCCGAAAGCCTTCACAGTGTCAGTCCCTCGTGGTTCTATAATGCCGCGCGACGCAACGGGATCGAGTTTCGCAAGCCATTCACCAATTATACTGGCATCAGTACCGGGCCTGGCGTCGCTGTGACAGTGACGGAGTGTCCAGATCTCGATGATTACCCGGGACGGTGTACTTATCCCTGCCATCCCGGCACATTTGACACCGCTGTGCTTCAGGGAGTTCTAGCCATAGAATACGCTGGAAGAACGTCTAGGCTGCCTCTTGTCCCATCTTTCATTGAGGAGCTCTACGTTTCGTGCGGGATTCTCCACAACCCTGGCGCTCAGCTGACTAGCCACACCGTAGAAGGGAATGAGATTTCATCTTACGATGTTCTGACGACAGCGACCGCTCATGACAGGAGACAGCCTCTGATCCGTATTCGTGGCCTTACAGTTGTCAAACTCCCTGGTGACACTCCTTTGCGAGCCACGGCCCCGCTCACACATCGACAGATCTGGGTTCCATATTGTCAGCGGATGACTCGGCCATATCTCGACTCTATGTATGAACTTTCTTCGTCCTGCGATTCCGCTGGAGCCTACAGAGAATTACTGAATGAATTGACCTCCGAATTCTGTAAGGCAGCGATGGAGCTTACGCCGAAAGACCTGGTCGCTGAAGACCATCGACGACTCTACTATGAGTGGATGAGAGATGTCGCGCGGCAGTCCAACCGGGACGGTCCAGCCAGACGGCCCTCATCCGAACCGTCCCATCCGGTCGAAGAGGCGGTCAGACGAGTTGGAACCCACATGCACGCATTCCTCACTGGGGAATTGGATCCTATCTCGCTCCTCACCCGAGACAAACTGCTTACGAGGCTTTATACCGAGCCTGGGCATCAACGCTGCTTCCAACAGATTAAAGTATTCTGCAAGGCGCTTGGTATGCAAAAGCCGGGCCTGAAAATTATAGAGGTCGGAGGAGGTACTGCATCTGTGGCACTGCCTATTCTACAGAGTTGCAATGGCGAGAGCCAAAGCCTTATATCCATGTATCGTTTTACAGATATATCTGCTGGCTTCTTCGACAACGCTCAACGAATTCTGGCTTCATTCGCGGATGTCGTAGCATATCAGACTCTAGATCTTGAGAAAGATGTCGCACTACAAGGATTTGAGAAAGCCTCATACGACGTTGTTGTTGCTTCCAACGTCCTGCACGCCACTGAATCCATAGACCAGACCCTGAGCCATGTTAAAAGCTTACTTTCACCAGGAGGACATTTGATCCTCATGGAAATTACGGGTACGGATGAATTTCTCACCTTTGCTTATGGAGTATTCCCTGGGTGGTGGGCCGGTGTACACGAAGGGAGAACTCGAAGTCCCTTGTTGACGGTCGAACAGTGGTCTAGGAAATTGACCGAACATGGATTTGAAGATGTACAGCCGTACTTTTCTGATCATGGCGAGCCTGAGAAAGCCATGATCAGCGTCTTTGTCGCGACCTTAGCAGAGCAGGCCCCTATTGCTACCCCAGCTGCGAGACTGAGCATCCTAGGGCTGCCGGACTCATCTTCGGCTGGCCCTCTGTCCAATCTGAGATGCCGCTGGAGTGAGACAAGGCAGGTCGAACAGATTGATCTGGAGCATGGCATGCTGGAGATGCAGCATCGATACGAAACCTTGGTCATCCTGCCGGAAGTATGTGATGCTTTAGCCCTCACGCCTGGAAGAACACTCTTTGCTGCTGTGCAGCGCAGTATTATCTCCAGCAAAATCGTCCTGATGTTGACCCTTGGTGGGGGTTTACATGTGGCCAAACCCAATGCGGCTGTCTCTCGTAGCTTTGCACGTGCTTTCAGATTGGAGCACGGGGATGTCAAACTTATAACACTCGATTTGGACACTGAGACACCTGACGATATTTGCTCTTCTATAATTGACTACCTATTGACCGATACCACGTTTGAGGGCGATCTGGATTATACACTCAATCGCGGTCAGCTCCACATTGCACGTGTCATCGCCGATGATGGTGTGGAAGAGTATATCAGAGGTCGGACTGGGAGCTCAGATTTACACGAAAGGCCGTTCCTGACCACAGGCACTACCATGAGTGTTGAGCTTGATCATCCTGGCTTACTGGAAACATTTCACTGGAAACCCAGCTCAGTTCCAGATGGTCCTCTTGATCCTGACTCCGTAAGGATTGAATTAAAGGCCGCATCTGTCAATTACAGAGACATGTTGGTGGCGACAAATCAGCTCTCAGGTCATACAGCCATGTACAATGACTGTAGTGGTGTCATTGTTGCCTGTGGGGAAAATGTGCGGTCTCGCTTCAGGGTTGGGGATCGCATCTGTGGTTACAACGGCTCATCGTACAGTAACTATCCAGTCATGTCGGCGATCAGCTGCTGTCACATCTCTGAGCATATGTCCTTTGCGGCTGCAGCATCAATCCCGACCGTTTGGGGAACTGCCTACTACTCGTTAGTAGAGATTGCCAGGCTTCAGAAAGGTCAGCGAGTGCTCATCCATTCAGGCGCAGGAGCAGTAGGGCAAGCAGCAATATCATTGGCTCAGTATTTGGGCGCAGACATATACGCTACGGCAGATACGGATGAAGAGATCAATATGATTGCTAACAAATTTGGAATCCCCAGCAGTAATCTTTTCTCCAGTCGCACTTCCGACTTCAAGCAAGGGATCCGGTCACTGACTGGCTATCAAGGCGTTGACGTTATTCTAAGTTCGCTGACAGGGGAGGCAAAACGGGCATCATGTGAGCTTTTAGCGTCTTTTGGTTGTTTCATTGAGATTGGTAAGAAAGACCTACTCGACAACGCTCTACTGCCGACTAAATTTCTGTTGAAAAATGTCACAGTTCGATGTGTGGATTTTCTCGGAATCTTGGAAGAAAGACCAGAACATGGCCGTGACCTGCTACGAAAGGTGATAGATCTATTAGACTCGGGGCTAGTACAAGCACCGAACATGACCATATACCCAATTTCGGACATCGAGCAGGCTTTCCGACTTGTCGCATCAGGGAAACATACTGGAGGGGTTATCCTCACCGTAGAACCGGAACAAACGGTCCTCGTAAGTAGCGTCCATCAACCCAGCACAGGTCGGCTTTTCACTGACTCTGATCAGGCTTTACCCGATATACCTCCGCCAGCTGTTCTCAGCTCTGATGGCACCTACGTGGTTGCTGGAGGACTCGGTAGCCTGGGAAGGTGTGTTCTGTCCTGGCTAGCCGATCGTGGCGCTCGGTCTGTTGTGGCTATACAGCGGCCTGGCCAGACTACCGCACATGCAGACGCTATGACAAAAGAGATGCACAGTCGTGGTGTGGCCTTCAGGGTGAAAGTTTGCGACATATCTTCCAGGAAGGAACTGGCGGCAGCGGTGTCCGAGATACCGTCGCCTGTCCGAGGGGTCATCAATGCAGCCATGTCACTTCAAGTACGTTTCTCCCAGTCTGAAGGTGCTCTGAAGATCCTAACATGCATGCCCAGGATGTATCGTACGAAGACATGACTTACGAGCAGTGGCAGCAATGCTTGAAACCAAAGGTACAAGGAACCTGGAATTTACATGAATGTCTGCCTAAAGCTCTAGACTTTTTTATCTGCTTCTCATCAATTGCGGCCTTAACGGGAAACAATGGTCAATCAAATTATGCAGCTGCATGTGGCTTTCAAGACAGTTTCGCAAGCTACCGACAAGCACTGGGGTATAACACTTACTCTGTCAACATTGGACATATAATAGATGCAGGCTACGTCAGCGAGAACAGGACTGCCGAGATCGCCAGTGAGCGCAATGGATATGGCTCGGCGACCAAGGCAGAGCTTCTAGCGAATCTAGACTTCATTGTGACCACGGCTTTCAGCCCGGGACAGAGTCAGATCCAGACTCAAAACAGCATTGGACTGCTCCGCGCGGATGCTGACCGAGCGAAACAACCATGGTTACGGAGCCAAATTTTCGCACATCTCTGGCAAGGTAGACAGACCCCGGATCGTGTGCAAGACACGGCTCAAGGCCAGGTTGATCCCATTGAGGCGGTCCGCGCAGCATCATCCAGAGAGGAAGTCCAAGAGGCGATCTGCACTGCGATCCTGAATCGACTGAGCAGGCTTTTACTGACACCACTCGAGAATCTTTCGGCCCAGCGGTCATTGGACAGTTACGGGGTGGACTCGCTCGTTGCAGTTGAGCTCAGGACTTGGATGGGCAAAGTCCTGGAAGCCGACATACCATTACTTGTGCTACGCGACACCAAGGACATCAAACATCTCGCCAGGCTTGCGTTGGAGGACTCGAAATTGGTGTTGAAGAAGGGGCTCTAACTGAGTCACCCACTTCACTAAAAACGGAAGTGGTCGATATATAGCTGCAATTCCAGACACGAGATTCAAGCTAGCGTTGTGGTCACTGTTGAACATTCTGCATGCTGGGGCCGGAAAGGGATCACCATGACTAGGAGGTACTGGCTGGCTGCCGTCCAATTCTGCACTCCGCTTTTCCCCGGCAAACAACATCGTCGTGCTCTACGAGGAAGTCACTCTCCCGTCGATCACGCTCGCTTCTTGACTTACGCACCAATCAACAGCCGCAATTTGCCTTCGCGGAAAGCGTAAAGTAAAAAAGCTCTAAAAATACACTCTGGCGCCCTGCAGATCCACCACAACTGTCGGTCTTGTACCCTCACGGTAAATCCCCGCTGATGCTCGGAATGGCCACCAACAAGATCTGTCGTCAAAGAAGAGGAGCTCGAGCAATTCGGTTTAGCTCAATGTCATGAGCTTGAGAACTTCCACTACAGCATGACAAAAATCGGTTTGCCTCGTGCTTGTCGCTTACATTCCCTAAGTCACCGATATTAAAATTGCGTGGAGCTGACGATCTGGAGCCCAACGAATGAGAAGCGTCGCTGACTCGAGTAGTCATTCGCCCGAGTTCAGCTGAGTCCCGCCAGTATTCATGTACGACCTATGAAGGGCGACATGCTCGCCAGCGTTTTGTCTGTCATCGGGGTTCGTGGTTACATCGTCCAGCTGATAATGGAGCGACCTGCCGCTGGAATTTCTTGTAGGCACATGCAACGTCCCTAAGCACAAATCAGACGTGCCCACGAATAGGGTGGAATTTATGGCTCTGCTTAGCCTAGAGTAATGGGGCGCTTTTTGTGCATGTCGAACTAGCCATATACGGCATGCCTACAGTATGATCAAGACATGGTGAGTGGAGCTTGTTAAATCACTCCTAGCGTCCAGACCCGTCACTCAGGTTTCTTAAATAATCGGCATGTGTCGCGAGCAACAGTCTTACCACACAGCGATGTGACCATCGTCATGACCAGCTCCAGTCCGGCGACGAGTCCACGAGGGAATCATCATGATATACCACTGGACACATTATCGCCAGTCGAACTCGAGCCATCACAAGAACCCTCTGCAGCCACTCCAATTCTGGACATGTCGGAGACAGAGTCGGCTCGGCGCCCTTCCCGTTCTGCAGGGACACGACATTCCGACTCGGAACCAGGATTCATTGGCTTGCTTGCGTTCGAGAGGGGCGACGACCATTCATACTTGACTCCGGCGACGACCAAGACCTTCTCAAAGAAGGATGACGAATCTCTTGGGCCAAGTATGTGTATCATGCTTTGCGAATTTACCAAGACATGTGCTGACAGCCATTGCTTTACAGATTTTCCGGCAGACCCGCAATTCATGTCGGATCAGGAGACTAGCAATCTGATCGCAGCAGAACACACCCTCAAAATCCCAAGAAGTACTTACTGGAGACCACTCTGGCTGTCAATCGCCTGCATTGCTTCTTTCGTAGTTTTCCTGCTGTTCCTTGCTCTCTGTACCGTCCTGCTTTGGAAGCTGTCTCGAGTAGATCATGGCTATCAGGTTCCCAATTCTTCCCATTACACTTGGACGTATGGGCCGACCGCCGTTCTGACACTGACTATGGGACTATGGAAGCCCGTTGTATATTCCTGCAAGCTTCTCCAGCCCTGGAAACAACTTCAACGTGGTCCATCCAGTGCAAAGCGAAGCCTGCTTCTGGACTATGTATCGCCTCTCGAGATCGTGAGTCTCTTCAAATCCGTCCACATGTGGCATGTGTCGGTGTTCAGCGCTATCACCGTCGGAATCCTGCTCCGTATTGCAACCATTGCATCTACCGGCCTCCTGATCCCTTTGACAACCTATGAGGAATATGTAGACGCCCAACTCGAGGTTCTTACTGAGTTTAAGGCCCTTAACCTCAGTCAAATCGAAGGCGATCCATACGGTATTGACTACGAAGCTTACGCGCTGATTGCGGACAACATGCCCTTTCCAGATGGTATGCAGGCCGACCTTGTCTATCAACGATTTGCTCTTCCTAGCGATTCGTTATTGAACAAAACGAATGCGAAAGTTCGAGCCGTGGTGGATGCTTTCAAACCGGAAATCAGATGTGTTCCAGGAAACATATCCATAACTTTTTCGGGGACTGAAGACACGGGGAATGGCGGCACAATCCTGGCTCTGAAAGGAAGCACCTCTTGGCCTTCATGTCCGAAACCCGCCAAAATGACTTCGTTCTATGAACGAGATGATGTAGCCAAGTTTCCGACCCGGCAGCTGTTCGGAGAGTTCGCAAGCCTCAACTGCTCAACGAACAACAATTTGAACTGGCTGCTCGTACCACTATACGATGTTCGATATAATCAGTCATCAATCCCTGGGGCTCTCTTTCAGGACGAAGCGGACGAAGATTCAGGCACCTGGGGTCTCCAAGTCGCCAATGCTACCGCAGCTGTCTGTAGCATCAGTTACTCAATCAAGTCTGCCAGGATCATGTATGATCTTGCCATAGATCCTCCGACCATCGTCGTCGATGACGTGACACCTGAAGATGGAGGCCGTGTAATGAATGACTATCCAATCAAGACATTCGTCGGTCATTTGAATGCCGACGGCAATCTCGCAAAAGAAATGTTTGGCAACCGTCAAACAAATGCGCAAGATTTGATGGCTCCGAATGCTTTCTATAACATGATGAGCACTACAGGCAAGAAGCCAATGGAATCCATGTTAGCTAATGCCACTGATCTGGCCGCCCAAGCTGCGACTGTCCTCAATTACATCAGCGTCCAGATTGCGAACAGATACATTGTCTCGGAGACGTCAAAACCTCTGGCTGGACAAGTGTCTAGCGTCTCTACCAAGCTGCAGATTTCTTCGCTAATCTCGTGGCTCATGACCGGTGCGCTCTTGGCAGGTACAGCCCTGGCAATTACCCTGATCTTCACTCGTCCGTATCGAATCTTGCCCTGGAGTAGTGGCCCGATAAGTAGTACTGCTTTGGTCCTGAAACAAAGTCCCGATCTTAATGCAGCATTACGACATACAGGTCACTTGTCTGTGGAAGATATGCATAGGAAACTACAGGATTCTTACTTTAATATTGGATCTGCGACAGAAGGAGGTGACCCCTACACAATACATATGGAGCAAGGACGCCCACTACTCTCGCATGCTATTCTGTCGGACGGAGGACCTCATTCGGACGACCTATTGATCAAGTGGTGGCGACCGATCCCCTTACGTCCATTGATCTTTGCACTGATATCCTTCCTTCCGCTCGCCCTCATCATTACTCTCGAAGTCCTTCACCATCTGTCCAGCGAAACGCAAGGAATTGCCAGCGTCATTAATCCCAATAGCACACTCACATCGCTGACAACTCGTATCCTACCCTCTTTGATTCTTGCATCAGTGGCTTTGGCTTATGGTGCTGTCGAATTCAATATCTCCTTGTTTGCACCATTCACCGCTCTGCTCAAAGGAGACGCTCGCTCTGCTGTGAGTATCCAAGAATCACTGTCAGGCCACATCTTTCCAGTCGCCATCTATCGTGCGCTCCGCCACAAGCAATTGGGAGTAGCTTTGATCATGTTTTCGACTTTCCTCGGCGGTTTCCTGACAATTTCCGTCTCCGGTCTCTACCAGTTCGATCATGCACCAGGATCATCCTCCATAACCTTGAAACAGGTAGACCGATTCAGTCCCCTATGGGCCGACAGCTTCAATGATGATGGAGGTGCTGCGATCTTATTCACCGATCTGACCATGTTCAACGTATCATATCCGCCCCTCAGTAATGCTGAACTGGCTCTTCCTACTATTGAATTACCACCCAAAATCGAACAAAAGATCAGAAAGTCCTCGGTACCGCAATTCACTGTCACACTACCAGCCATACGAGCCGATCTCAATTGCAGTGTAACACCGTCTGACACCTTTGAGATGACTACTTCATCTGAGCCAGGCGAATATGCTGCGATAACGATCAACGGCTCTACCGCAGTTCCTCCCTATTGTCATCCTACGAATCCATTGATTGAATGGTCTGCCGAGTTCAACAACTCTGCTGATAGCTCTAACTGGGTAGGAGAGATGATTGAGTTACCTTCGCCGTATAGCGCCGATCCCCCAACCGGTTGTCCTTCTTTGGTTTTCGTATTCGGCAACTACAGCGTATTCTACAACACTACAACGGCAAAAAGCACTGCACACTCAAACAACACTACGAACGGGACCTCCGCCATCGACAGCGAGACCAGCTACATGGCCACCAACCTGACGGTCCTGACCTGCTACCAACTCATGACCTCAGTCTCCACAGCCGTTACGCTCAACCTACCCAACCTCACCGTCCTCTCCGCTATCCCCGATGAATCGACGGTAACCTACCTCAGCCCCGACGGCACCTCCGCCGGGACAGCCCTCACCCCAGCCCTGACCAACGCCTTTCAATACCAAATCGGTGCACACTTCGAAGTCCAAGTCGACCTCTGGGACGAGATCCACTCCACCGACGGCGTGCGATCCAACACCTCCTCCCCCTCCTCCGCCTCCTCCGCCTCCTCCTCGACATCTACTGGTCTCGACGCTCGCCAAGCCCCCATCCCCGTTGGTCAAGATTCCGGCTTCGACTCCGGCTACGACACCTTCTTCTCCTCCCTCTTCCACTCGGTCCAGGGCATCCCCGCTTCCGTCCAGCCCGTCGACCTCCAAGGTCCCTCCCCTTCCCACACCGACCGGCTGATCAAAGAGGTGAACAGGACGTACAGACGGTACATGGCGCTCGTCGCCTCCCGGAAAATGCGTATCGCCGACTCGACACTGACCCGGACGTACACAGGGCAGTGGACGAACGCCGACCGAGCGGTGGTGAGGCAGGATTATCTGTCGAAGGTGGTGCTGCAGGTCTTGCTGGCGGCTATGTGTGCGTGTGGGATCGCGGCGTATCTACTGGTGGAGACGAGGGAGGTACTGCCGAGGAATCCGTGCAGTATTGCGGGTACGGCGGGATTGGTGGCTGGAAGTCGGATGTGTGTGCCTGATGACAAAGGGATGAGGAAAGAGGATATTGTGGGGTGGGCGGAGGAGAGGCAGAAACAATGGAGGGGGGAGAGGTTTGGGATGGGGTGGTGGGAGGAACAGAATGGAGAAGGAAAGGGAAGTGGGAGGTGGAGGTTTGGGATCGATGTTGTGGGTGGGGAGAGCGAGAAAGGGAGAAGGATGGTGAGGGTTATGGGGGGAAGGACTTGGTCGACGGATGTCAGTTGATCATACTGTTCAAGGTTGTAATAATTTATTCCTTGTGTCGTGCAGAAATGCGGGTTTTGCATGTAGTGTTGCTCCGGGGCTCGAACTCTTTACCAATTGAAGTACTCTAAGAGGTGCTTGCACCAGCCTTTGGCAATCATTCTCTCTTGTTGTCGTGGTCACATGGCAGAGTGGGGCTATTTTTGACAAAGTGTTAGATACGGTAGAAATTTTGAACGAATCAAAGGACAATCAAGCTCACATCTTCCCTCTCCCGCCTCTGTGCAAGCTCTACAGCATCTCTGGGATTACCAGAACTATCCTCGTCGGAGCCCTGGCCGGCACTACGTTCAAAGTCTCGACCTGTGTTCGGTCCTCTCTAGATCCTTGGACGATAACCACAGACCGTGGGCATCTGGTCAGATGTGGTCGTTCCGGGGGTAATAGTCTTTGAGAGGTAAATCACGACCGAATAGTGTCACCAAAAAGAATATGACTGTGAACAGTGCCAAAGCGAGTGATACGAAATCAAGCTGGAATGTGCAGGCGACCGCATTACCTCATGTTGTGTAACCTAGCCATCGACTCTAGACAACGAATACTCAAGGTCACAAAAGCCACCGGACCATGCGATAAACAGACCCGGCTGACAATCATATCTGACTTCTGGTATGCGAGCAAACTGTATTGCCAGAATAATTTCCTGGCTAATTTATAAAGAATGGATGAGGGACATGTTGCGAATCAATGGAGTCAGAGGCACGACGTCATTACCCCAAACCCCGCCCCCACTTCGGCCCATCTTTTTTGTGTGCGGACTATCGACTACCTCATCCTCGCGTCAGATAATCGCCAACGAAGAACTTCTCATCGACAATTAATTGCTGACCCGACCTTCTTGTTTCTCGCATCCAATTTCAACCTCCTTGCCTGCGAAATCCACCGATCCCCAATTCCATACAGCAATTCGACGATTCGCAATCCCCATACACGAACCTCCGACCTCTAACCACCGTCCACCGCACTACAGTTGTCACAATGGCAGCAGACACCCTCTCACTCTCATCCCTCTCCTCCATCCCCGTCTCCTTCGCCTCCTGCTCCCTCTCCTCCCACCCCTCCCACACCCTCCCCGCCAAACTCCGCGCCCTCTCCTCCGCCGGTTTCACCGGCATCGAGCTCTCCATGCCCGATCTCCTCTCGCACGCCTCTTCCCTCAACTCCAACCGCGAGATCCCCCCCGACGACTACCCCACCTTGTGCTCCGCCGCCAAAGACGTCGCAGCCCTATGTGCCGAGCTAGGGCTAGAGATCATGCTCCTCCAACCTTTCGCCAATTTCGAAGCCTGGCCACCTCAGTCGAAGGAGCGAAAGGAGGCGTTCGAGAGGGCAGAGGGGTGGATCAGTATACTTCAGGCGAGCGGGTGTAAGACGCTGCAGGTGGGCAGCACGGATACGCCTGCTGAGAAGCTCGTCAGGGGGAAAGATGGGAGCGTCGATCGGGACGTGGTGGTGAAGGATCTACAAGAATTGGCGGGGATGTTGGAGGAGAAGGGGTGTAGGCTGGCGTACGAGAATTGGTGCTGGAGCAGCCATGCGCCGGACTGGAGGGATGTGTGGGATATAGTCAGGAAGGTGGATAGGGGGAATGTGGGGCTGTGCTTGGATACGTTCCAGACTGCGGGTGGGGAGTGGGCTGATCCGAGGACGGAGAGTGGCAGGGTGGAGGGAGAGGGGGTGGAGGGGAGGTGGAAGGAGAGTCTGGAGGCACTGGGGAAGGAGATCCCAGCGGATAAGATATATCTGCTGCAGATTTCGGACGCGTATAAGCTTGAGGAGCCGATTACGAAAGAGGATGAGGATGGGCTGAGGCCGAGGGGGAGGTGGAGTCATGATTATAGACCGCTGCCGGGGAAGGGATACCTGCCTGTTGCCGAGGTGGCGAAGGCGGTGCTGAAAACAGGGTTCAGAGGGTGGTTCAGTTATGAGGTATTTGATTTCCCGCCATGGAAGAAGGGGAAAGTGGATCTGGATGGGTATGCACAGGAGGCGTTTGCGTGCCAGAAAACGCTAGTGGAGGAGTGTGCTGACAAGGGCGTTGGAGGGGCCGAGGATACGCTATAACAATGGAGACGGCAACGGATGGGCATTTTCTATGCGCATATAGGACTACATTCTGCACGAGGGATGGTTTTGCATACACATACTGATTCTGATAGCACATGGTCCTGTGCGACTGTTTGACAAAAGTTCAATACATTATACTAAGCCAAGTTTATTCACATGTACTCTAATCACTTACTCAATAACAACCAGTCGCTCCCGGAAGAGGATACACACAGTCCGCCTGCCCCGTGGTAGTCGGCACCGCTACAGTCTTCGCCTGAGCATACGAGTCCGGCAGCAGGGCATTCCAAGGGTTATACCCCGCGGGCGTCTTCGATGCCGCCGTAGTCTTCGTCTGCGTATACGAGTCCGGGATTAGCTGATCCCAAGGGTTTGCGTCCGTGGACGTGGCCATGGGTGCGGTCGATGCCTTGTCCTGCGGATAAGTCTGCCCACGTACAGGTCCCACGCGAGGAGTCACCGGCTTACCATAGTAAGTCTGCATCGTTGTGGGCATAGGCACAGGCTTGACGACAAGTGCGGTCGGTGGCGAGCTGTACGATTGAGGCTTGTGCATCGCGTTGAAGTGGCTTTCTACTGCGTTATTGGCAGTGTGCGACGTAATTGTGGGCTGATACTTTGAGAGCACGCTGAGGTAGTTGTCGACTGCACTCTTCGCGGCAGATGCCGCCGGGATGTTGGCGCCGTAGTGGGTAATGGGCTGAGTGGTTGTTGGTAGCGCTTCGTAGTAATTGGACCAGGTGACTCGGATGGTTTCGGTGGTGTGAGGATAGGAGACGAAGAACGACTCTACGAAATCACTGCTACTGGATGTAGACTTCGGCGGTGCTGGACGAGTGGCCATACTAGTAGCCTTGTATTGAGCCGCTGGTATCGTCGTGACAGCAGCTTCGGTCGGCAAGGATGTGGTGGGCTGAGCATACTGACTAGAGTACATATATGGTACTGGTGCTGTTGCACTCGTCACCGCCCGAGTTGATGATGTGATAGAAGACAACGGCTTGTAGGCACTCAATGAGCTTACTACAGGCGCAGCTGGAGAATTTGTGGCTGCGGGTGGTGTTGGAGAGTATGGGGTAAACTGATACGAAGCGAGGTACGGCACTGATGTCTGTACGCTCGTGGATGACTGAGTCGAAGTCGTGGCAGAGCTTGGAGCTTGATAGGTGCTGTACGACGTTGCAACCGAGACTTGTTGCTGGTAGAGGGGCTTCGAGTACTGATAAGCAACAGTGGACCCAGGGATGGGGTAGATGCTAAGTGAATCCGTAACAGACGACGACGACGAGCTTTTCGGCGGCTGATAAACAGAATTATATGGCTTGTAGGCACTAAGTGCCGTCACAGAGGCCGATGTCGTCCCTGAAGAAGTCGAGACTGATGTCGGTAGCTTGTAGGTGTTTGGGTAGATCACAACAGAGCTTGACTGCTGGTACCCATGGCCAGATGGCTGATAGAGACTAACTGGAGTCATGACAGAAGCCGAGGTTGTCTCCGATGAAGTGGGAACTGGTGTGGAGGATTTATACGCACTCGGCGGTGTTGCAAAATAGCTCGATGGTTGATATGCGCTGAGGGTAGTCACAACCAAGGGCAGCGCCGTGCTTGAAGAAATAGAAAACGAAGCTGGTGGCTGATATGCACTGGGCGATGCAACGACTGAGCTCGTGGGTTGATACGCACTTAGAGACGTACCAACTAAGCTTGAAGGTTGGTATGCAGCTAGCGATGTCGTGGCAGAAGCCGGCATTGTACTATCCGAAGTGAAGGTAGAAGCAGACGTGGACAACTGGTAGGCACTAGGCGATGTTACAACATAGCTTGACGGTTGATATGCGCTGAGCGATGTCGAGACGGAAGCCGATGATGTGTCTAATGGAGTAGTGACCGCAGCCGACGATGGAGCAACAGAATTTGATGTTGTTGCAACGGAAGGCGTGAGCGAGCCGTACACAGGAATAGGCGGCTTCGATGATGTAGTCTCTGGAATGCTAGACGAAACTGGGACTGTGCTTGGGGCCTGGTACACAGAATCGGCTTGAGTCGATGTCGTTACAACAGGAGCGACTAGAGACCCGTACACAGGCACAGATGTCTTGACAGAAGTCGTTGATGCCTGTTCGGTGGCTGTTGATGCTGGGACTGAGCTCGAGGCCTGGCTCGCAGACTCAGACGGCTGAAAGGCGCTGGTTGATGTCAAGATGTATGTTGATGTGACGACGAGAGTCGAAGTTGGGACTTGACAAGTGGAGCCGGACGACTGATCGAGGCTGGATGTTGTTGCAACAGAAGTCGAAGGCTGAACCGCGCTCGATGTCGTCGCAACAGAAGTTGAAGATTGGACCACTGGAATGGACTCAGTTGTCGACGTCTGATAACCAGGCGTGGACGACTGGAGGGCAGTAGTGGACAGATGGTAGGAGCTTAGCGAAGTCGCGGAAACTGACGATGTGGTCAGCGGAGTGGACTCCGAAGCTGAAGTTGTCGCCTCCAAGGTAGATGTAAGTGGCTGAGAAACGAACGAGGACGCCTTCTCAGTGAAACTCGACTGCTGGTAGAGGCTTGGTGGGGTCTCAATCGAAGTTGGCGACTGGTTGAGAGTGGTAGACGACTGCTCCGTGGAATGAGACAGCTGATATGAGCTAAGCGGAGTGACAACAGATGCTGGCGGCGTGGTAATTGTAGTAGATGTCGAAGCTGATGGCTGGTAGATAGAGACTACAGTATTTCCAACCGAGCTCATCTGCGGCATATATCCATATGCAGGCACAGGAGCCTTCTTGATTGATGTTGTTGCCGGGTGAGCGCCGTACGGGGTTGCTAAGGCCGTAGGGCCCTGAGAGCCGCTGAATGAGCTTGTGGGCATGGTCTCAGTTGACGAGGTTGTGGTTGTCGTCGAGGTGGAAGTTGTGGTGATATGTACGATAGAGGTCGTGGTTGACGTTGAACTTGCTGCCGTATCTTGGCTTGAGGCAATATATTGAGGGGGAATATACTGGTTAGGCAGCGAGTAAAGTGGTAAGGCGACGGACGCGGCCCTTGGATCAATGATGTATCGTGCCGATGCTTGTCCAGCAAGCAGAGCGCCGACGATTAGAGGGATATTCATTGTAACTGTCTGGCTCGTGGCTGGGGTTGGCTTGTTCAGGAGCAAGTTTACAAGGTGTACGCGGACGAAGTTGATGAGATACGTAAAAGAACTAGTCGGAGTCGGGCTTCGAACTTGGAGAGATAAGTGACCATGTGACCATGCTAGGTACAAAGGAAAGATTGTGACACGAATGCGCTTTGTTCTTGAGATGGACTATTGAGGGGCAAGTAGATGCCAACAAGGGAATTTGCCATTGTGGTTCCATTGTCCCTCACTGGCTGAGGATGATTTCGAACTCCACGACGCATGCGAGGTGGTACTACTACATAATTATGATACAAATGTGTTGGGGTAGCACACTAACATTTTCTTTCCACCAGACTGGAAAGGAAGCTTCTGCGAAGAACGTACCAGTCCTATTCATCCTTATAGATTGTCCGTTCCCCGTCGCCAAACAAGGGTTTGAAGAAGTGATCGTAGGATAGCCACATAAATCTGAAGAGCAGGGTGCCGATAGCCTGCACCCATCGTGGACTACGACCTTTTTTGTCCGCAAACATCTTTCCGAGTGTAAAATAAATCATGATGAGAGGGATCCAGATGGTAGTGAAAGCAACACGACCGAGACTCTGACCCCAAGTCGTGACAGTATACGGCCTGATTTGCTCAAGATATTGACGGTATTCCAGAGGTAGTTTTCGTTGACGTGCGCCATCGGTGATGAGTTTCAGGTAGCGAGCAGATGCTTGAGCGTAGTCGGGATCGGGTCGCTTCTGCTGCCTTGTGGTGAAGCATTTTTCGCTCTCGTCTACATCCGCCGGGGCGAAGAGAGTGTGAGCTTTGAAAGATTGGCCTTCAGGTATGGCCGGCACTATCTTCTGCTCATCGGCATCCAGCGGGTAGCAATCTATTAAGATGTCGTGGTAAGAAGCACCACCGCCCTCTGTGGCAATAATAATAGCATAATCCGCTTTTGTAACCTCATACACCACGCCGACGAGGCCCTTGTGCCATCGATTCTTGTGGTATCTGTCGTCGGGTGGATTTGAGGATAACAATGGGGTCGTTTCTTTCACAATGGAAGATTCTTTGTCTGCTGGTGGCGATCTGCGCGCAGAATTGGCAAAGCATGGCTCATTGTAAGGCACGCCAGGAAGATCAAAAGTCAGACGAAGGTCGGGGACCAGCACATTGATGGCGGAGATGGGCTTGATGTTTCGCCTCCCCAGGAATGTCTCGTCGCAAAGATTTGAACCGTAGGCAAGGTACAGAACAGTCTCAGATCCACTCAGCTCTGCATTCGCAGGCTCGGAGATGGAGTCTGTTCTTCTTCTAGTAGAAGTCGTAGTTGGATTCTCATGATGTGGCTCTGGCGCGCCGAGGATTGAAGATGCTCGCGCTCTAGCCTGCGTGTAGATCTGCCCTTCAGCCGCCAGCGCTCGGTTCGTGTCTTCGACGCCCATGATGGCACGCAGGTCTAGATCCAGTGATATTGGTACCGCGCGAACCCTTCCCCTCTAGGACGTGCCTTTTATAATAATAACAATAACAAGAACTACAAAAATGATGTAAGCAGGTAAGACTGGAAAGTGATGAAGTAATAACAGCTAGGGGCTGGGGAGAGCCGGGGATTGAGTTCGTCCGGCCGAGATCTTTCCGGCACCCGGCAAGGGCTGTTAAACCCCGGCGCGGCCCGCCCGACTTCACCACTGCCTCGTTGTGGACATTATCGGATTCGGCATTTAACGACTCAGGCCCATCGGGGAAAACGGAGCTTCAAGCACTTGCATACATTCTGTTTCACTCATCTATCGTGTCTTCATCTCTCATTCTTCTCATCCACTCTGCTCGTCTCTCGTTCCACAAAGCCGGTCACATTCTTGAGCCTGTTGTCCCAGATTAGGCCGCAGTGTAAGGTGTCTTGTCTGAGATATTGTATGTGTCAATTGAGGTCCCAGTGAATGCGTAAAACCCCTGGGTATCGACCTTGTCCGAATCTTGCATAGCTGGAGGAAAATTGTAGCTCATCACAGACTTTGGGTTTCTAGCACCGAATGGAACGAAATCGCCCTCAATTTGGGCAAATTCATGTCGCAGGCCAAGAACATGCCCAAGCTCATGCAAGAATATGGCATCCATGCTTCCAATGTTGCGGGGATCGAACGCCGACTGATAGACAGTGACTGTATTAGTCATATCCTCATTGGGAAAGAACGCCTCTGCAAGTGTGCTTCCGGCGGCTTTGCGATATTGAAGTGCAAACGTAGAGTCGTCGATGCTATCGACCCACTCAAAAGTGACGCCGAGATCCAGAGCATTCCACTGTTTAGCGGCGTCATTCAGCTTGTTCGCCGCGTATGCAGCTTGTCCGTCCGCTCCCCAGCCATTGTAGTAGACTGCCCACTTGAGTTTGGTCGGCTTCTTCCACCTTGGAACTTCATGCTTCCAACCTAGCATGATCTTATCCGGACCGGAATTTCCAGCAGCAGCCTGTGTCGCCTCCTGAGTTTTGCAGCTATAGCCATTGTTCCCGATCATAAGCTTCTCACTTAGCTCCGGGCATTTGACACCGCTCTTCAATGTGGCGTTCTTCCCCTTACCAAACACTTCTGTGGAAAGCTGTGCCATTACTGCGGTTGAAATAGCTGCAAGTGATGTTTGATCGTGCTTTGGAAGGGTACCGCACCAATCACCTCGGTCGGTCGCCAGGACTGCTGAAGAGCTGATCAAAGTTGAATTTCGAAGACGAAGTGGAATTTGGGTACGGGATGACTGCCAGAGAATCGCGCTTTTAAGTAGCGATGCTAAGGAAAAAGAAAGTTATGTCGATTTGCAGTGCTATTGTGCCTATGTCCGTAAGCTTCGCCGAGGTGCATAGATTAAGAGTTGAAAGGCGGCAAGTACGAGTCAGGGGACGACGAGGCTCAGGTCTCGCTCCATGGGCCCCTGTAACTCTCATCCCGTTCCCGATCGCTGACTCACGGCATCACAATTTGTGTTGCCGTTGCGAGATGCAGACTGCTGCGTTTGCTGGTCATAAACCTAGACCGTTTGCTCTGCAACTTTGCTTGGCTGCCTCATGCACCTCTTTCGGATACTGTAATCTCCTCATCTCTGCAGTACTCAAAACGCCAAGCCCGCTCACGATCAGTTCAGCTTGTCATTACACCGCTCTTCGTGCGAAGATCGTGATCGTTGCCCGTTGAAGTGAAGGCTTGTAAAATGTCGGTCTGCGAAACGTATGCACAGTTGTTGTGGATTGTGTTGGGGAGGATGAAACCGCGAAATCGAACCAAGACCGAAAAGTTCCGAAGTGTCAGCTATAACTAAAAAGCAGTCATATGGGCGGGGAAGATGCAGGAGAAGCGAGAACAGGATTGACAAAGGAAAGTATAGTGAAAGCGAACAAGGGAAAGAAGCTGTTCGCATCACCTGACGAGGATGCGATGCAGAGCGCAGGATACTTGTAATGCAATGCTCATGCCAGGAGCTGGGGAACAGCATACATACTTCCGAGGCCGCGTGCACAGCAGCATGATGCATGGAGAACAAGGAAAAAGAAAGCGTTGACAAGCGGTGGCAAGCGTTGATAAGTGGCCCCTGCAATGCAGCTTAGCTAAAAACTGCGGGGACGCAAATCCTTGGCTCGGCTAAAAGACTTCGGGTTTGAATATGGATGTCTCTACTTTCCGTATCATTGTGGTCCGCCACCCTTTGATCTAGCTGGCATAATGGAGCTTGAGGAGTGGTTCGAAATTGATTATTGCAAATCGACGACTGATTGGAACATTCCGGTTTCCAAGTAGAGTAGGTTGTTCAGCAGTTCAGATGTCGTTTCTCGCCGTCCCTTTTCAACAGGTCTGAGTACCTGCCATGCAGGGCATTGTCCCGCAGGGTCTGGTCTCCCGCATGCATGACTACACATCCGGAGAATACTCCATGTACTTCACCGCTGTTCGTCTCGCCCGCGCATGCACGAAGCAAAGTCGTTGGACTCATGCTGATCAGCATGTCGATCGTACTTGTCTCGTGCATGCCATTGCATACCAGCATATCGTCAGCTGTAGCGTTCACGCCTCATCAGAATTTGAGAGCACGGAGCGGGATGGAGCAACATTTCGATGAGCGTCTCAGTTGTGTGCCTGCTGATAAGACTGTACAAGGGGCACTGGTATTCTGCTGCATTTTCGTCCACTGCTTCCTTCAGAATCTGACAAAGACTTTACCATTTCGTTTTCATATCATGGCGACTGTTCAGTCATTCACCGCAGCTCCTGAGAAGCTCACTCAACCACCCGATGAGCCGACTGGGAAGACCGAAAACCCCACAGAAGGGCTCGAGAGACCGACGGAGGGTTCTGAGACAGGGACACCAGAGCCCGAGGTCCCTGAGAATCCCAAGGCACTCGATTCCGTGTATATCATTGATGTTGTACCTAGAGGAAATTCTCTCACTGGCTACCAGGAGGTCAAAGCATCGGTGCAATGGTATCAGAGATGGCTGCTTGAAAAGGCAGAGATCTATGTTCAAGACAAGATCAATTCGAAGCAAATCGACAGCAAGGACAGCCTCGGACAGGAGAACTTTCGAGCCAAGGTTCTAACCTTCTTTCTGGAGAACAAGTCCACCTGGCTGGCAAAGACTGCGGACATGAACTCTTCGCACGAGATCAAATGCGAAAAGTCAACCTTCCACCAAGAGCTCATCAAATATGCTCTGGGCGGCACTTTGGTACCTCAAGGAGCGCAAGCCGACATGGAAAAGATCCTACAGTCTCTCTCTGAAAGTGTCCAGGCTCGTGGAACTCACAGTGAAGTACGTGATGCGAACTTCTTCACCATGATCAACGTGTACACGTACGATCCTGCCCTCCGTCGTACTCGAGCTGAGATCTGTACAATCGGATTTTCCACCACAACAGCGATGAGAGAGTACTTGAGCAACAAAAGTCATGTGAGGAAGATTGAGTTCAAGCTCAATCTCAACAGATCTCAGTATCATTTCAATGAAGAGATTTTCCGAGGCGTATTTGGACAGTCTCAAGCAGCTGGATTTCAGGTCGGCCCACCAGGATCGCAGCATTTTGAAGTCTCCGAATAGGAATAGGAAGATACAGTCTCTCCCATGTAGTTACAGACGTTCGAATGAAAGTCGTTCTTCATGAGCCCATGTTGTCAGAGCTTGTCGAGCCAATGTGCCTGGACAGTCTTCATACCGACCGAGTGGCGATCCATCCTGAGATTTCAGAGCTGTGTCGACAGTCTGTCAATGTTGCGATGATAGAAGCGAAACGTGCTCTCCATCGATGGAGATTTTCACGATCAGGCTTCTCACCGCAGCTTCGCCCATTACACCGAGCTTTTGCGTGAATGCCGGTAGCCCGGATCATGGTGAGCTTAAATGTGAGGCGGTGAATCTGCATTTGCGCTGTGCAGAAGTTCCCCTAACCACTCTGAGCTCTTCGCAGCTATGAGGCCGTTGGCTTGCGTGTCGCTGCTGAGCGTTGGCATTGCATCTATAACTCCCGTACATGGTTCCGAAAAGATGTACCCCTCTGCTGCACAGCTGCATGATCAGACCGATACTTTCGAGGCGGACAATTGTAGCTTTCCGAGTGTCGACTGCAGTGTCGTTGCGAGGATTCTTGACACCGCGTATGCAACTTGGTCGCAGGGGCGTGTCTGATGCAGGTGGCCACCTACTAACGGGTCCAAAGACATCTTTCATCGATTCACCGATGTCACTCAACTTCTTGTTCTCCTCAGACGTGCAGGATCGTTCCCGCAGAGAGCTCCGATCATGAAATGGTTGGGGCAACAGGTAGATGGCCAACCATACTCAAGGAGGCGATAAGCGAGCTGTCCAGGAACCAGACAATTATAACATGGATTGTCTCCCATGCTTCTCGAGTGATTCCTCATCCGCTAGTCACTCAGCTGCTTAACAAACATTCTTTCTTAACTACATTGTTTTAGAGGTTTCCTCGTAACGACAAAACTTCACTCGACATGGCGACAGCATTCACTGTGTTTCCCGAGGTACTGGATTCCAAAGCTGTGATCATCCCAGAGGCCGGGTTCGAAGATCCAAATACCCCTCATCCAGACGATCAAGATGCAGTCCGGACTGTCTACTTCGTCAACATGGCGCCAGGGACTCTCAGTGGTGAACAAGAAAAGACACTTCAGCATCTCCAGCAAAATGTCCTTGACTTCAGTGCCTGGGCCTCGACCGAAGCATCCAGAGCTGTGCAGAACAAGATCGACAAGAACGAAATTCCTCGAGATGATAAGGTTACTCAGGGCTCCTATCGAGCTAAAGTAATGGATTGGATCCTGAACAACAGGACGACTTGGCTCGCGAAGACCAACGACTCGAACAGTTCGGAGCGTATCCGTGTCAAAAAAGCCGAGTTCCATACGGCTCTGCTCCTACAAGCCATCAAAGGCTTCGCCGTGCCGACAACCGCTTTGCTGAGCTTGGAGAAGATTGTGACTTCGATCGGAGACTCTGTCAAGTTCTCTGCCACGAATTCTAAGGACGCTAGGCAATACTGGATCATGTTGACCTACTACACCTACTTCAAGGAGTCCAATCTCATTCAGCCATCTATTCGCACCATCGGCTTCCAAGTCACTAAGGAAGCCCGTGAGTACGTAGTCGGCAAGAGCAAGGTCGAAACTGTAGACTTCCAGTGTTCGTTCTCGGGGTCGCAGTTTGATTTCAACAACAAAATTTATGAAGGAGTGGCAGGTAGTATTAGTGCCCAGGCGATCGAGAAGGGCAAGGAAATGCTCAACGACAAGAGTGTTGTCGATATTCCCATCTAAATGAGTGATGGCATGAATCAGATATTTGATAGTCTTTCGTTTGATTAAAGTTTCCTACCGGGAGAACTTCAATGCCTTGACCTGTTATCGGTGGCTGACAGCGAGCGTGGTGTCGGTGCAAGCAACATACGCCAGCACTCGTGCAGAAGAGAGGTTTGCCCCTTGCAGAATCCCACCAACCACTTCCCCCTTAAGTGCAAAACTTGCTTCGTGCTCCTCTTCTCGCGTTCCCATCTTTTCTCTGATCAAAAGAGAAAAAATCAAAGACCGCGTCCTCGAAATATGCCGCAACGGCGAGTCGAACGCCGGGCTATTGCTCGCTAAGCAACCCATTGTGGGAGGCCTGGAAGGCAATAATGTTACCGCTACACCATTACGGCGGCTTAAGGTTTTTCCGGAATCTGCTTCAACATATATACCTCAAAAATAATGCCCTTGCAGAGCACAAAAGATATTGAATGTTGCTGATAGATTGGATCTCTCGGTTCCAGCGGACCATGTATTCGTAGTCTCGTGCTGTCCAGGGACATCGGCCTGCTGGCCCATTTTTCTCACGCCCATTGTTCGGCACCATTTCGGCAACCATACTCCGACACGTCCATCGCGTCCCCAACGCGCTCTCCGCCATACTGACAACAGCCTCTTGATCCAGTCAAAGCCATTTCACTCTCTGAGCGTCTACTATCGCCATGCTCCCATTCCGCTATGAAGCGCAAAAGGCCGAAGCATGCCTTGGTGAAAGAGCGCAAGAGAGCAAAAAATGGTGGTGTCCATGACTCGCCAGTTCTTCCCGACCAAGCTATATTGCACCACTACTATCCATCTGTTCAGTCCCTACGGTCGTTTTTGACCGTCAAAGTCTCCAAGAAACGACGAAAATCTCTTCAAGATTACGGTAGAACTCAAAATGCTCCTGATGCAGAAGCTTTGTCGCACAAGGGTCTTGCCAATTTGCTCGATTCTGTCCTGGTGTGTAGATCGCACCACAAACAACTAGAGGATGGCAATGTCAGCGTGATTGATGATGTCGACCTGTCCACCTTGTCTGCTGCCAGCTCATCACAACAGCCGGTACATGATGTAGGTGACATTGAAGACCACCGTATGTGATTTGTCCTTTAACAGCTTCATTATCTGCAGATTGTCGACTTTTGTATTGCACTGCTCTTCAAGAGGCACGCCAACATTCAGCGTCCTCCTCACATATTGTGTCATGGCTTCTCTCGACTCTCGGTTGGTGGTAATCGCGGGCTGCAGTTGAGTGCGGGATGCCGCATACCGGGTCTAGCTATTCATGAACCCAACACTTACGTAGAGCGGCTCAGCACTGAGCCATGGAGCTTTTTACCGGAGCTGCTCGGGCGTCGAAGTGACGAGATACTTGCGGATCTCTTTCTGAATCATGGCTTATTCGGCCTACTGCAGCCAGAATGCAAGAACTGGATTCAATTGTGTGGTAAGTCTGAAATTGTATTCAAATCGGCGCAACACTGATCCACAAAGGCGTTCCCTTGTCTGAGCTTCCGACTATCTCATCGGAGCGTTCAGATACAGCCCAGTCTTCTGGCAAGAGCACTCCCTCTCGGGAGCAATCACAACCCCGAAAACCAAATTCAATACGATTTGTACGGCAGCGAATACTATACGGGAGTCCCTTGATGACTGCCTGCGGAAAGGTATCTTTCGGTCATAGGCCTGTCCGTAAGTGTCTTTCGTCCACGAATGACAAAACCCTGCGTTGTCTAACACCATTAGATGTACTCAATCGATGCCAAGCGATCAATGATGACCACGAAATAGTTCACATCATGAAGCATCTTTTCCCTATGCAATTCGGTTTACACAACGTCTTCACATCCAGGACATCCAAGGACGAAAGTGCACAGCCTTTTCTGGACTATACTTTGCGTGAGGATGAGATCAAGAGGAAGGATCAAGCTGCAGCGGCTCGAAGGCAATCCCCTCACATCCGGGCTGGACTCGGGCTTCCAAAACGATTACGAGGAGCCGCTTTTGAACTGGTCAAGAGAACTCGCAAACGTCATAGGCGGTGCGCTTACTCCGCCCTGGTCAATCATTACTGTCCTATAATCGATAGCTCAGCCGCGGCTACGAATGACACCACTAGTGAATCGACTTTCGCTCTTGCCACATCACCTGCACGAGTTTCAGCCTTTTGTCGAGCTGTGATCCGTTCTGTTTTTCCTACACAGTGGTGGGGCAGTCATACGAGTCCAGAGGGCAGATGTAACATAGAATTGATTCTAGGTGCAGTGGATCACTTCATTCATCTAGGTCGATATGAAAGCATGTCACTTCACAATGTTCTGGAAGGCATTTCGATCACGGCTATTCATTGGCTGACACCTCCAAAACTGGGTGGACTACACAAATCTTCAGCGTCCGACACAGCGAAAAGGAAGGAATTGTTGAACGAGCTTCTCTATTATGTCTTCGACTCGTTCCTCATCCCTCTGATTAGCGCCAACTTCTACGTCACCGAGTCATCCGTTCAGCGCAACCAGCTTCTATTTTTCCGGCACGACGTCTGGCTCGGTCTGTCGACTCCAACCATATCGAATCTGCGTGCGAACATGTTCGAGGAGATCAAACCTTCCGCATCAAAGCGAATGCAACTCAGACGTCAATTGGGTGTCAGCCGTATTCGACTCTTGCCAAAGGAACGAGGACTCCGGCCAATCATCAATCTGAGACGACGGGTGATGACAAAGGTTGGCGGAAATATGGTTCTCGGCAGCAGCATCAACACTAGCATGCGGCCTGCCTTCAGTGTATTGAACTTCTTGAAGAGCACCCGTCCAGAACTGCTTGGTTGCTCGATCTTCTCGTCTGATGAGATCTTCCCTCGGCTTCAGCAATTTCGACAGCATTTGACCAGCACCGGAAAATTGGGACAGCCGCTCTACTTTGCGAAGCTCGATGTTCAAGCTTGCTTCGATACAATTCCACAGAAACAGTTGATGCGGCTTCTCGATCAGGTTGTGACAAGCGGAGAATACAGTATCGGGCGATATGCTGAGGGGAAGCTGCTAAAGACGACGTCGCGTGCGGTCGCCCCCAAGGTGTCTTGGAAGTATCGCAGTGACGCACAACCCGCAGGTGTTGATGCATCCTTGTCGCAAATGCTGAAAGACAATTATGCAGAGCATAAAGGACGAGTCTTGGTGGACAAGGTTGCCAGAAAGTACGAAACGAGGTCGCGGATCGTGGACATCTTGGGTGAACATATAGAACGCAACATGGTTCAGATCGGCAAGCGCATGTACAGGCAAAAGGTTGGTATACCTCAAGGATCGGTGGTTTCGTCGTTGCTGTGCAGCCTTTTTTACGGCCAGCTGGATCGATCTGAGCTGGGCTTCCTCCTGGATGAGGACTGTCTTCTCACCAGGTTGATCGACGACTTTCTGCTTATCACACCACACGTTGACCTTGCGAAACGCTTTATACAAGTGATGCATGCCGGACTAGCGGACTTCGGAGTCACGGTTAAGCTGGAAAAGAGCAGAACAAATTTCCCCACATCGGCCGTGGGGCAGAGGATTGAGCATCTGGCACAAGACTCAGATTTTCCTTACTGTGGCCTGACCATCAACACGACCAACCTGAATGTGTCGGTGGACGTCAGTAGACGCAAGACACAAAGCGTTCGATCATCTATCACGGTAGAACATTCGAAGACCCCAGGCCAGAGTTTCTATCGAAAGGCCATGGAGTGAGTTGAAGCCGGATGGGGATGATAAGAACTTTGGCTGACCTGTATTTTCTAGCATGGTCAAACTGCACATGCATGCAATGTTGCTCTCAACCAACTACAACTCCGAGCATACCGTAACCAAGAACCTTTACGAAGCATTCACAGATATTGCTTGGCGATGCGTGCATTATATTAGTGGCCTTCCAGGAAACAGACAGCCGGGGCCGAAGCTAATGATCAGTAGGGATAAGGAACTCCGCTCACGAAAGCCAACGCTGACTTTTGTACAGAAACGATCGAAGATGTCATCGAATTTGCATTTGGTATGATGAAAAAGCGACGTCGCAACAAGGGCGAGATCATGGATTACGAGTGTGCCATGAGCAGGGCACAGACGCATGGAATCGCTTGCGAGGCGATGCTGGTAGTGTTCCAGCGGCGGCAGACGAAGATGAGATTAGTGGTAGAATGGCTGCGTGCTCGGCTTTCACAGTCAGACCTAAAGCAAAGGAGTCGGCATCGGGTGGCTGAGGCTGCAGAATTGGATGTCAAGTGAAAGCACTGTCAATGACAAAAAAACAATGCCTTCCATCTCCACAACCGATCGTTGACCGCTTGCCTTCATATCTGCCACAGAGCCGCATCCCTCCCACATCCAGCTAGCGGCGGCTCGTCCCACACCTTTAACCTCCGATCTCCGACCTTCAATGACCCTTGAGCAACTCTCACTTTCCTCTGAGCGCCTTCCCTCTATTATTTCCACCACCTCTCGCCGTAAAGGAAGGCACCCCCGCCGCGCCTGCATTTATTCTTCTTGGATACCGCCTTCCCGTTCCCTCGCGCCCACACGCGCGAAAAACTCCGTGAGCCATGAACGCGCCCGACCGGTACGTCTCTCCCCTTCCCCCTTCACATGTCTGCGGCGCATACGATACACCATGTCCACGGACCACGCCGTCACATCCCGCACGCCGCGCGAAGGCGACGGGAACATCCATCACGCCCACCGCCCGCCCGCCTGTGGTCGCCGCACAGATTGTTCCTACGATGTCATCGGCGCTGACACCCCGGATAGACACGAGTTGTTCCTGTTGGCCGAGGGGGAGAAGAAGGTGACCTTTGCTACTGAGACGAGTACGTACGTCCCTCTACTTTTTGCTTATGTCTTCCCGGTCCTACTTATGCCTATGCTCATCGGACCCGCACCGACTGTTTTCCTTCTCCAACAAAGCAGGCAGGCCACATTAGGTTACTGACCACAGTACAGGGGTACCGAACGCATCCCTCTTCACATTCCGCAAGGAGGACCACACGCTGGCTAATCTCCTCCGCGCCCGCCTGTTGAAGTCTCCAGCAATCGTCTTCGCGGCGTATAAAGTCCCGCACCCGCTGTTCGCGAACTTCGAGCTGCGCGTGCAGACGGATGGGAGTATAACACCCAAGGACGCGGTGGTGCAGGCGTGCGCGGATATCGTCCAGGATCTGCAGAAGTTGGATCAGGAGTTTACCAAGGAGTATGAGCTGAAGAAGATTGCCCTGGGCGCGGGGGAGGTGCTTTGAGAAAAAGGTGGTGGGGTGGGCAAATCAAGGGAGGGGGAATGGGAAGGACAAAAGAGGATGGTGTACGATGTGGAGAATGGGATAAAAACTATGCATACGAGATACCCTTAATGAAAAGTGGCGGTTATGGCTTCCGCTCGTACTAATGCTTGGAGGACTTGGTCTTTCAGTATGTCATTGTGGGTGCGGTGAATATGTTGCTCTGGGGAAGGTGCGGAGGTGAAACTATCTCGGACTGGGCCAGAGTTTAGGGTAGCCGTTTATATCACGGGCGGCTTTTTGCAAGCATCGGATCAGTAGGGTAGAAGGACGATGGTAGAGGCCTCAGCATCATGCAAGAACTAATGTACTCCAACTGAGCGCTCCTGTGGTGGAAGATGAACAAAAATTTGCAGTATTGAAATAGATTTGTCAAACATCCCTCCCACTGGTAATTACCCTATTTCCACCGACACTCCAGATCGTCGCCATGATTAAACAGACCCGCTGATGGTCTGTGTCTAGCTGTCGTCGCCAACCAATCCCATTCATCATCTGCACTACCGAGTCTTGCTTCTTGACAACATCGGTGTGGTGTATACAAGTCCTTTCTCAAAAATCCAACAGCAGAATACTTAAGCGGGGCATCCCGCCCGTCTTTCTGTCGTGCTAATCTTCGTCTGCCTCGAATTGTGCGCTGAACGCCATCGCTAGTCAATCCTCCTTCTCGATGTCCTTAAAGTCTGATGCCAAAAGATGCAAGTGATCATTGCCATGCATCGTTTTGATGATGGCGTCGGGTTCTGCCCTGTCCGTCATGTCATTTTTCGTATATCTCTATGCCAGTAAAGACCAGTCATTTATTTATGCCGCCAATTGAGATCTGCAATAGAACAACTATGTTCATCGGTGATGTGGCTGGGGCGGCGGGATGGAAGGGTTTCCGTGGCCTTCGAAAAGGTCCTCGAGATATGCGCTTGGCGCTCTCGAGCCGGGCAGGTCATCGCCATGGCCAGTACCAACTTGCAGGGAGTTTGCAGATGATTGGGCATGCAGTGTCTGTGGGTGCGCAGAGCTTGTCGGACGAGCCGAAATACGTCGGCTTTCGCGCGAGTTAGGCGGAGCCAAGCTGAGAGATGGCATGGGTTGCTGGGATGTGCGACGAGCTTGAAGGCTTGGCGAATCCAGATACTGACCACCACCACCGATGGATGTCTGGCCCGCACCCCCAGCAACTTGAGAAGATGGGCTTGCGTAGTATCCGGCGGGGAGCAGAGATGAAGCGCGGTTACCGTTGTGGTTCAATCCGGTCATGGGAATATTGGCGGTCGCGTTTGAGGTATTGGCAGTCGGTGAGAAGAAAAGGCCACTGGCGTTGGAAGGCACAGGGTTACGGAAAGGTGCTCCACGCTTAGTGGTAGAGTGATCGTTCAGCGAGAGGGTTGAGCCACCTGGAGCTTGAGAATAGAATCCTCCTGCGGGTTTGAAGGGGTTGCTTGCCCAGCCACCAGGGTTCTTGGTCTCGCTCGCCATGATGCTAGCAAGGGCTGCTCGCTTGACAGAGCGATTAATAGACCAAGCCACGAGTGCGCGCCAACCGACGACGCAAAATCCGAGAAACGCGAGAACAGCGCCGACAGTGATGAAGACAGTGCCTTCGGGAAGGTTGGATTTCTTCATGTAAGGGGCATTTGCAGTGTAGGGGACGACCAAAGTAGGGATACCTACACCTTGGATAGTAGGAGCACCTGTGATATGGACAATCGAGCCTGTCGTCCCAGCGGTACTCGCGGCCGAGCTGCTTGTGCTTGATGAGAGAAGAACTGTGGGCTTGGTCACAGATGCAGCAGTATCAGTGGTGTCGGTGTCGGTGGCGGTGCCAGTTGTGGAGCCTGTGGTGCCAGTTGTGGCCCCTTTCGTGGTCGCAGTCGTCGTTTGTCCCTTGGTGTTTGTGGTGCCAGTGGTGGTCGTTGCGCTGTTCACGTCTGGCAGATTCGTCAACTGTGCATTTGCCATGGGCATCGTCGAAAGACACAGCAGCAGCAGCGCTGCTAAAAGCAGGCGGATTTGTGTGATTTGTGCCATGACGGCGAAATGGATGTATCGGCCTTGAGTCGGGTAAACCAAGCCTCTTGAAGCTTTTGTGAATTTGCTCTCCAAGCAAATCCCCTTCTGACCTTTTTCGTGTATGGAGGATAGTCGTAGCCTTCCTCTGCGAGGATGACGATGTGGTAGCTCGATCGTGTTGTGTACGATCTCCTGTCCAACGATCTTGCTTTTACACCTCCTGATGCCAGCGAGGGTCGAGAAACCAGTGAGGGGCTGTACTGGAGAGGTTTTTCAGCGAGTGCAGGACAGACGCCCTTCTGTGATCTGAATGAAGATGTTGAGAGGAAGGAGTGTCTGGGTGGTGTTGGGAAGCGTGAAACGTCGTCGACAGGGACGAGAGGAAGAGCGAAACGAGCAGGACAAACACGGGGCACGGGCCTCTGGGTTTGCGATCTGCTGCGCCCGAATCGTGCCAAGCACTCCGAAAAAGCGCGAAATTTTGTCTGGCGCGCCTAAAATAAGGATTCGGCGGCGCCTCCCGTCTCTTCCGCGTCGTTCCCTCCCTTTTCGCGGAGCAACGCCAACCCTAATTGCCTGCAGATCTTATCGATAGCACATCTCGAGATTTTTTGGCTTCGGCGCTTCGTAGACAAAGTTGCCCGCCTCGTATTCTTTTCTCGTCTTCAACTGATCTGCATTCACACATTGTGAGCAGCGAACGGCAAGATGGGTGTTCAGAAGAGAACTCGCAAGTTCGCGACGGTCAAGCGCACAATCAGTCAGCGCGATGCCAGACTCAAGAAGAACCAAGAGGTGCAAGATCCTTCGAAGGCAAAGAAGAAGGAAGACAACTTGGTCAGGGATATGTGAGTTGTCCTGCTGTCACTGCGACAGTATTTTAGTACTGACATATTTTTTGCAGCCCACAAATGCCGACGTCAATGTTCTTCCAGCACAACACCGCCTTACAACCTCCATACCCGATCCTGATCGACACCAACTTTCTGTCGCTGACAGTGCATCACAAGCTGGAGCTACAGAAAACACTCATGGATCTTCTCTACGCCAGCGTGCGGCCGATAATCACGTCATGCGTCATGGCAGAACTGGAAAAACTCGGACCCAAGTACAGGATCGCCTTACGGATCGCCCGTGATGAGCGTTGGGAGAGACTTGAGTGCGACCACAAAGGCACGTATGCGGATGACTGCATTGTCGACAGAGTCATTAAGAGCAGAATCTACTTGGTAGGGACCAACGATAGGGATTTGAAGAGGAGGTTAAGGAAGGTCCCTGGTGTGCCCATCATCAGTGTTGCGAAGGGCAAATATGTCGTGGAAAGGCTACCGGATGCGCCCGAACACTGAGGAATTGTGGGCTGAGGTTTACCATATCTCAAGACTGAAGCAGAAGAGCTGTCCAGCAGGATGACTTCGCCGTCTCCGGTCGCTTGCTTCATCACATCAAGACTCGTTTGCAAGGACACCGAACCCTGTGCGTAATTGCGATGCTGGCCCTGGCAAAAGCACAAGGCTCAATCAAGAAGCCGCACGTCCCAGTATGAGGAGTCTGCCGCATCCTGTATACCCAGGGTGGACATGGCAGCAGGATCAACTCTGCCTAGGAGAGCTACTCGCACAGCGTCACTCGCGGTGAAGGACGCGGGCAAGCTTCGTGCCTGCAACAAAGCATGGTGGAAATTACATCATGCCACAGATGTATCAAGGAGTAGGGAATTCAAGGCTAAAACCTGAAGCTTTGTTTTCGAATGTGACTATATACGAAAGCCCATGAAGGACTAAACTGAAATATGGAGCAGAATGAAATTAATGAATGAATGACTGGATTAAATTATTGCTGGCATCTGTGAACCTGCCTATGCGTTCCATTCGCTATGATGCCGACCTTCGCCATGCAACAAAATCAAAAGTCCAGGATGCTTCGGCTTCTTCGTGGAGGTTTGCACTTCTTTTGGCAATCCTGTGGACGAATGCTTCACCAAACGCCGCCAGGAACGTCGAGCCACTGGCGAGGCCCAGCCTCACGCTTCTTGGCTTTACCAGGGATGTTATTCCATCCGTCGAGATAGTGGCGATCGGCCGCAGGGTAATCGTCGCGCTTCCAGCTGACTCCGGCAAGGGCGTTCCAGCGACTCTCGGGCTCCGGGCAAGCTTCACGCTTCCAGCTCATGCCGGGTCGGGAGCTCCAGCTCCAGCGGCTGCGGCGAGGTTCGCGCCTCCAGTAATGCTTGATCATGTCGATGAACCCTGTGCCACTGGTGTCGTCAGGCTTAAGAACCTGCTCAGTGTTGTCTACCGACAGATGCTTCCAGTCCTGGCCTGGTAAGACGTTCCAACCAGCGTTGGACGGGGCTATTTTGGCTTCGGAGTCGCGTCGTTTGTTAATGTCAAGACTGGCTTTGATCGGAGAGGGAGGAACGGTAGAGTTGGTGGCTTCGATTGGGGCCGCTGCAACGAGGGAGAAGAGAGAAAGGGCTGCTGCGGCGACGCCGGCGTTGAACTTCATGTTTAGTTTTAGATGTCGGCTTCGTGCGAATGAGGTTTGATGCTCCGATTGGCTCAGTAGTGTGTGAAGGTATGTTCTTGGAAAGAGCAGAAAGGGAATGGCATGATCGAGGAGCCGGCTACCTTATCTCCTTTATGTAAAGGAAGGGAGTTGATTGACAGAGGAGCGCTCCTAATGTCAGGCGCAGCGATCGAGATTATCCATTGACGCTATCTTTGTCGACATTTGGCTGGCAAGGTTGACGACACTGGGGAGGTGACAAGGGAAATGGCATTGACATCCCCGAAGTGGTGCTCAATAAGGATCGTGCGGTCACGTTTGCACCACCACTGCCCACCACTTACTAGCGATATTTTCGTGCCATCAAGATTTCAATGGCATCTTCGACTCAAGAATAATTAATCGGCTGCTGGGTGTAGTCTGAGTAATTTTAGGGATGAGGTTTGGGTTTTGTGACAATAAGATACGAAGTCCGAAAGTGGTGTTCAATAAGAAATGGATTCCCAGCGAACGACAGATCAGCGGAACAAGCCACGATCGTCAGTGTCAAACGACATGAGAAAGAAACCCAAATTCGTACTTCAATAAGAAACTGCGGCTTTTCACAGGATGCTGTTGTGCTACTGGCACCTGCTGAGGTCGGGGGCCGGCTGCTAATGGACTCGCTGGGGCGTTGCCATGCGAAAGCATCGTAGGGGCTTTGGTTGCCCATAGAAATGCCTACAAGGTCGCCCTGCCTCGATTCGTAGATGCCATATCCCAGATTTCTGCCATTCGTGGGTCGTCTTGCCTCTCAATTATGGTATCATGCAAAGAGTCGTGGGGCTGCTGGTCGTGCTTGGGAGTCTCCTCCGTGCAAACCGGTCACCTATAAAGCCCCGGCAGCTGCGAAGATGCCACACCTGTGACTGCAACTACGCGGTCAGGATCTCTCAGGTCTCTGATCATTTTCTCTGGACCTGTGAATTTCCAGTAGAATAAAAATCACGAAATCAAATCCTTGCCTGTAGCTGCTACGGTCTGAAGCAAGGAGAAGATGGCGACTTCCATAACAGTGACGAAGTTCTGCCAAGCAAGCCACTCCTTCCGTTCCATGATGCCGGCGGGCGGCGGGCCAAAAAGTTAAGCGGCCCGCCCGAACTTGCAAAAGCTTTCGGCCTTTCTCTCCTCTGCAGCAGCTCCCGACCTTGATCACCCATTCATTCTCACCACAGACATCTCCTCACGTCGCAAACATGCTGTCGCGGAGCAGCCAGAAGACCATGACGGTACGCATTGGCTTCTCTTCTGACTCGCAACCAGCACTGACTTGATCTAGTCGCTTGTGCGCGCAGCTCAGCCTGCTCTCCGTCAACAATGCGGCCCATCGCAGATAACGCGCTGTACGTCGCACGCACCACGAGTGTATAACCAATCGTTCGTCGCTGACACTTTTCAGCTATGGCGACCACTGTCGGCAGCGACATCTTCAAGCCTACCAAGTTTGGCGGCAAATACACCGTCACCCTCATCCCAGGTCGGCATCTCTCTCGATAGCCACTCCATTGACCACTCTTTAACTATCATACAGGTGACGGTATCGGTGCTGAGGTTTCCGAATCAGTCAAGCAGATCTTCAAGGCCGACAATGTGCCTATCGAATGGGAGCAGGTTGATGTTTCCGGTATGGAGGATGGAAACAAACACTCCGAAGAGCTCTTCAGGGAGTCCATCGCATCTCTCAAGAGGAACAAGCTGGGTCTGAAGGGTATCCTACACACTCCTGTCGAGCGCTCCGGTCACCAGTCCTTCAACGTCGCTCTCCGTCAGGAACTCGACATCTACGCCAGCATCGTCCTTATCAAGAACATCCCAGGCTATGAGACCCGACACAAGAACATCGATCTCTGCATCATCCGTGAGAACACCGAGGGCGAGTACTCAGGTCTGGAGCACTCCTCTGTCAGCGGAGTTGTCGAGTCCCTGAAGATCATCACCAGGGTTAAGTCAGAGCGCATCGCCAAGTTCGCCTTTGCCTTTGCCCTCGCCAACAACCGCAAAAAGGTCACTTGCATCCACAAAGCCAACATCATGAAGCTTGCAGATGGACTCTTCCGCAACACCGTCAAGAGAGTCGGCGAGGAGTATCCTACCATTGAGACCAATGACATGATTGTCGACAACGCCAGCATGCAGTGTGTCAGCCGTCCTCAGCAGTTTGATGTCATGGTGATGCCCAACCTGTACGGTGGTATCCTGTCCAACATCGGCGCAGGCCTTGTCGGTGGTCCCGGTATCGTACCTGGCTGCAACATGGGCCGTGAGGTCGCTGTGTTCGAGCCCGGCTGCCGTCACGTTGGTCTCGACATCAAGGGCAAGGATCAGGCCAACCCCACTGCCTTGATCCTCAGCGCCAGCATGCTCCTCCGTCACATCGGCCTTGACAGCCACGCCAACAGAATCTCTAAGGCCGTGTACGATGTAATTGCCGAGGGCAAGACCAGGACCAGAGACATGGGCGGCGACTCCACTACCCACCAGTTCACTCGTGCCATCCTGGACCACATGGAGGCGCAGTAGTCGTTTCAATTGAATCATTCATTTCTTATTGGGTTCCCTAGAGCATGTAGCGATTCTGTAAATACGGCTTTGAATACCCAGGCCAATAGTCTATACATGTCAAACACCAGTCCTCATCATAACGTTGGTCGTGTCCTCTCGCCCTTCCAGAAACCCATCAATTCTCCGGTTTCTCCGATCCACTCCCTGACTCCGTTTACGGCTGCCTTAGCCATTCCCGCGTTGGTGCCTGCCCGCTTTCTACCCCTCCTACCGAAAGCGCCACCAGCGTCTGCACTGCTCCCGAGCCCATAACCAGAGCCGCTAGGTTCAGCGCCTGGGCTGACGAAGCTGCTTCCGCTTCCAGTAGCGTACTCGGAGCCCATGCTAGGTAAGACGTATTCGCCAGCAGAGAGTGAGACGAATAGTGAGAAAGGAACAAGCCAGACTTGCAGGCCGAAGAAAGCTGCGATCTCGGTGAAGCTTGGAAGATCAGGCTCGTACTTGGTGTAGTAGTTGTAGTCTATGTTAGGGGTTGGTGGCTTTGAAAAGTGCCGAAACCAGACGTAATGGTTGACAAGAACAAGCGCTGAGAATGTCAATTGTACTAACTCAGCAAATCTACGAATATTCCACCTACCACAGGATGCGAGGAAGATCGGATCAGTAAGTTTGACGACAGGGAAACGTCTCAGATTCTGGAGGTAGACAACATGCGAGCCGATGCTCAATGCCGATGGGATGAGCGGGAAGCGATCAATGAAGAGCAGAGCCTGAATCGCGATGACAAGGTATATCAGGCGTGTGAGCAGCTTCTTTGCAAAGACCGAGTGCTCCTCGACGAGCTCCGACAGGTAGTAGAGGCCCGACGCGATGGCAAGAGTCAGAAAGCCGAAGCCTAGGCATACGCCCAGATATCCGACAAGGGGGAGGATCCACATGGTACTTTTGATGAAGGACTTGCCAGTCAGGCTGTGTTTCGAGCTGTGATGGTAGCTCTATCGCCGCTGGGTCGTTGTCGAAATGCCACGTGATAGCAAAAGCACAGTCCACGCGGCGGACCAGACAAGATCCGGGGAAAGATCCCGGAGTTCGGGCGCTTCCGTCCCTAGAGAGGAAGGAGCTCCCTTCCGTTTTGAGGATTCTGCAGTCAAATCGAGACCAGCACAACAGCAACAAGGGGTCAATAGCTTACGACCATAGCGGTTGCCTTGGGAATTCCTTTCTACCACCGCACCACGAGCTCCGTGGACCCCACACTCGTTTCTTCATCCCTTCATATCCTCACCTACTCATGAAGGTTGGCTTGCCGCCTGGCTCACTCGGGTCAATATCTTTGCGATTCCCCACTCTTCCAGCATCTATCTGTGCCCCGCTTGGAGCATCGCCGTGCAGACTACAAAAGGTCACCGCTCTTCGTCACCGCCCTTCTGCCTTAGGAAGCCCTGTACGCCTCCTGTCTGGTAGCCCTTACCCCTCAATTCCAACTAAATCGACCGTTTCCCTACAAAAGAGCGCTACCCCGCGAAGAGACCAGCAGAAGAAGCACACACTCCGCACCTCACAGCAGATCCGCTTCTGCTCCCACCGTCGAAACATGTGTCGATACCATCGGGAAGCCGACTCTGGCTCTGCCACCGTCGACCTCACTCAGGGCCGTGAGGTCCTCCCTACCAATGTCAAGCCGATACACTACCACTTGACCCTGGAGCCCAACCTGACGAGTTTTGAATATGAGGGCAAGGTCGTCATCGAGTAGGCTACAACTCTGTCACCATTTCCGTAGATATAATCCTGCTAACATAGTCCAGCCTCGATGTCAAGGAGGACACCAAGTCCATTTCTCTCAATTCGATCGACATTGACTTCCTCAAGACTGAAGTCCACTCCGGATCCAAGAACATACCGCTTGCTGGCGAGCTCGAGTACAACAAAGACACCCAGACCAATACTGTGAACCTGAAAGAGACGATTTCGGCAGGTAGCAAGGTACAGCTCACCCATATCTTCAAGGGCCACCTTAACGACACTATGGCTGGGTTCTACAGGTCCAGCTATAAAGACGCGAAGGGAGAGGAAAAATATATGGCCACGACGCAAATGGAGCCTACGGATGCCCGACGGGCTTTCCCCTGCTTCGACGAGCCAGCGCTCAAGGCTCATTTCACCATCACACTCATTGCCGACAAACACCTGACCTGCCTCAGCAACATGGACGTCAAGTCGGAGGAGGAAGTCAGCTCGAAGATGTCCGGTGGCTCCAAGAAAGCAGTCACCTTCAACAAGACGCCGCTCATGTCGACCTACCTGTTGGCTTTCATTGTTGGCGAGCTGAACGTGATTGAGACCAACGACTTCAGGGTGCCTGTCCGTGTGTTCGCTACTCCCGACAAGGACATCGAGCACGGCCGCTTCTCTCTCGACCTCGCAGCCAAGACTCTAGATTTCTACGAGAAAAAATTTGACAGCGCTTTCCCGCTGCCCAAGATGGATATGGTCGCTATTCCGGACTTCAGCGCAGGTGCCATGGAGAACTGGGGTCTTGTCACATACCGTGTCGTTGATCTGCTTTTTGATGACAAGGTCAGCAGCGCTTCGACGAAGCAGCGCGTCGCCGAGGTCGTGCAGCACGAGTTGGCTCACCAGTGGTTCGGCAATCTAGTCACCATGGACTTCTGGGAGGGTAAGCATGCTATTTAATTGATGACATGCGCATCACTAACAGTAGACCAGGTCTCTGGCTCAACGAAGGTTTCGCAACTTGGATGTCCTGGTATTCCTGCAACATCTTCTACCCCGAATGGCGTGTGTGGGAAGGTTATGTGACGGACAACCTGCAGAGCGCTCTTGGTCTGGACTCGCTTCGCAGCTCGCATCCTATCGAAGTTCCTGTCAAGCGTGCTGATGAAATCAACCAGATCTTCGATGCCATTTCCTACGCAAAGGGTTCTTCTGTGCTCCGCATGATCTCCAAATACCTTGGTGAAGATACTTTTATGGAGGGCATCCGACGCTATCTTCGGAAGCATGCGTACGGGAACACACAGACCGGCGACTTGTGGGCTGCGCTTGCCGATGCGAGTGGCAAAGATGTTGAAAAGGTCATGACTATTTGGACGAAGAACATTGGCTTCCCGGTTGTTACTGTGACGGAAGACGGCAGCGACAGCATCCATGTTAAGCAGAACCGCTTCTTGCGGACAGCAGATGTCAAGCCGGAGGAGGACAAGATCCTATATCCTGTTTTCCTGGGTCTTCGGACCAAGGACGGTGTCGATGAGGAGCTTGTGCTCGATGGCCGGGAGAAGACGTTCAAGGTCAAGGATTCGGAATTCTTCAAGATCAACGCAGACCACTCGGGTCTGTACCGTACGTCTTACTCGCCTGAGCGTCTGACCAAGCTTGGTCACGCTGCTAAGAAGGGCCTGCTCACCGTTGAAGACCGCGCGGGTATGATCGCTGATGCGGGTGCTCTCGCTGCGTCAGGATACCAGAAGACTTCTGGTGTGCTCTCACTCCTCGAGGGTTTCGACTCAGAATCCGAGTTCGTGGTCTGGGACGAAATCACCGCCCGCGTCGCATCTGTCCGCGCCGCATGGGTGTTCGAGGACCAAAAAGTCAAAGACGCCCTCAAGGCCTTCCAGCGCGATCTCGTCAGCAAGAAAGCCCACGAGCTCGGCTGGGACTTCAAGTCGGACGACGGGCACGTGCTGCAGCAATTCAAGTCTCTTCTCTTCTCCTCCGCCGCGCTCTCAGGCGACGAGAAGACCCAGAAAGCCGCGCAGGATATGTTCTCCAAATTCATCGCCGGCGACGAGTCCGCCATCCACCCCAACCTGCGATCAGGCGTCTTCGCCGTCGCCCTCCAGACGGGCGGCGAGAAGGAGTACGACGCCATCCTCGACATCTTCCGCAAGTCCAAGACCAGCGACGAGCGCAACACCGCTCTTCGCGCCTTGGGTCGTGCCTGCCAGCCAGAGCTTATCAAGCGTAGCTTAGGCCTGGCGCTGAGCAAAGAGGTCAAGGAGCAGGATATCTACCTGCCGCTGGCTGGTCTGCGCACACATAAGGAGGGTATCGTGGCGCTGTGGAACTGGATGAAGGACAACTGGGATACTATCGAGAGCAAGCTTCCTCCTGGATTGAGTATGTTGGGCAGCGTGGTCAGTATGTGCACGTCGAGCTTCACGAGCGAGAAGCAGTTGAAGGAGATTGAGCATTTCTACAAGGGGAGGAGCACGAAGGGCTTTGACCAGAGTCTTGCGCAGAGCTTTGACGCTATTCGTGCGAAGGAAGGGTGGATTCAGAGGGATTCCGGGGATGTGGAGGATTGGTTGAAGGCCAAGAAGTATCTGTGAATGTATGGTGGGCCGAGGCTGTAGAGTGGGAGAGAGTGTCATAGCTGGCGTTCCAGGATAGTGGAAAAGCAACCAGTCGGTCGGGAGTGGGGAGCGATACTTGTTATGATTGGATCTCCGCTACTGAATGTAAAAATATCAAACCTTGAATCAACTACAGAGAAACTGGTGATATCTAGGCATGGGTCCGTCAATTCGCCCTAGAACTTTTTTTGCCGTTCCCGGAAACGCTTCCATAG
The DNA here is from genome assembly GCA_010093895.1 of Myriangium duriaei CBS 260.36. Taxonomy (NCBI): domain Eukaryota; kingdom Fungi; phylum Ascomycota; class Dothideomycetes; order Myriangiales; family Myriangiaceae; genus Myriangium; species Myriangium duriaei. Next base: position 276,630 of record ML996090.1, read on the forward strand.
ACTCCTCCCCAAAAGCAGTCATTCCCACCCTGAACCGAGCCAGATTGCACCCATTGCCTGTACCCAGACCCACTACTTCCCACTGCCATTATAGCAAAACAAATTATGACCCCCCTTCGGCTGCCCTACCAAGTCTTTAGTAGCCAACTGCTTGACCGCCTCAAGCGTACTCTTCGCATCCGGCAATTTCCTCACCTTTTTCAGCCCCAGCACCACCCCCGCCACATGCGCAGCCGCCATACTCGTCCCCGTCCGCTCCTCTGTCGTCTCCGGCCCGATCCACGTGCTCATTATGTCCACGCCTGGGGCGAAGAGGGTGACGGATGGTCCCCAGCCGGAGAATGAGGCGCGGGTGCGCTTGGAGTCTGTGGCGGCGACGGTGATGGCTCCGTCGGCGGAAGCGGGACTGACAGAGCGCGCGGGCTGGCCGTCGTTGCCTGAGCCTGTGACGGTGGTGACGCCCTTGCTGAACGCGGTATCGACGGCTGTGTTGAAGGCCTTGCTGTATGGGCCTGAGGAGGCGGTGTTGATGACCGCTTTACCTTGGCGCTTCTTGGTGATGATGTCGTTGACCGCCCAGTTGTATGCATCGAGAATAGTCGCGGTGGACGAGTACTGGTAGTTGAATGCCTTGACGCTGATCAAATTACACTTTTTCGCTACGCCGTAGGTCTTGCTTCCGATGATGCCGGCTACGTGCGTACCGTGGCCGGCGCGATCGTCGTGCGTGATGTTTTTGAGAGATGTGTAGCCAAGCGAAGCGCGGTGCTCGAAGTCCAGGTGCGAAATCTTGATCCCGCTGTCGATGACGTAGGCGTATGTGCCGGAGCCGGCGGTGTCGTCGTACCAGTAACTCTGGTCTGGGCCGCCGCCACGGTGGGAGATCAAGGGGAGATTGTAGGGGGCTTTGTCTTGTTTGGTTAGGGCGGTAAGGGTGTGGATGGTGTCGGGCTCGATCGAAGCGATATCCGGGTGAGGTTTGAGGGTGGTGATGAGGGATGGGGGAAAGTGGCCGGCGTAAGCTTGATAGGAGGAGATGGTGTACTGGTGGGTCAGACCTTCGAATTGTTGGGCGGCGGTTTGAAGGTGAAGGGTCTCCACGTGGGAAAGGTGTGAGGTCAGGTTTGCGGTGGGGTGAAGGGTTATGATATAGCGGTTGGAGACATCGATGTCGTCCCCAGGGGGGTGGATGGGCGTGGCCGCGATGATGGGGAGGAGAGCGACTAGGGCACTCACGTGCGTGGGGAGTAACATGGTGCAAGGACGAAAGGTTGCAACAGGTTTGGTTGAAGGATAGAAATCGAAAGGAAGAGTAGATGTTGTAGGGAATATGAAGCAAGTCACCTTTATAACACATTGACCTACCTGTTATCACCATGCCTTTTATGCACTGAATTGGGCGGATTGGGAAGTAAAGAGTGCAGTTCCAGATGAGCGAGACAACCGAAATGAAACCGAAGCAGGCCAAGCAAGTCTTGACTAGCATTGTGGTGTTCTTGCTGAGATGTCATGCTGGCCAGCCTGAGGAAATTGCCACCGACTATTGGAACCATTTTCATAGCTGGTTGGTTTCACATCAGACCGAGGCGAAGCCGTAGCTGATGCTGTAATCTGTCATGCAAGACGTGGACTCCGCTGAAATCAGTGGTTGGATGGACTCTGACCAGCGGGGTGGAGATGGACATGACGAGGTGAAGAAATGATGTTGATGTCATGACGGAAGGAGGAAAGATGGTGTGAAGTTGGGGGTGAAAGTCGGCGGTGCTTATCGATTGTGCCTGCTGCCTTCCAGAATCCCCGCAGAGCCGCACCTTCCTTCTTTTCCGAAAGCAAGAATGAAGCAACCAAGCATGCGGAGATTAATATGGTCATTGCTCGGTGATTGACCCGATTTCAGACCCCTCGAGTGCCAAGATAGATGAGAGTGGATCCTTAATATAGTTGAGTTCAAAGTGGGGCCAAACTGGCTCGTTTGCGGTCAAGCTGGGTGGCAGGCTGTGATATAACATACCTGGGTCATGTTATCTTACACAGTTATATGGACACTAGATGGTCCAGACCATGGGATCCTGGCAATTGTCAGCCACATCTTCTTGAGATTACGTCTTTATCTTGCCATGAGAAATGCTTGTCCAAATCTTAAACCCGGGATTATTGTAGTTTCGGACCGACATGAATATGGGGTTGGACGACTTCATCTCGGATCGAAACACTCCGTATGATGGTCGTACCAACAATGAGCGATGAATTCGTACAGCTCATTGTGATGCAAACCGCGGAAACGGGATTTGTGACCATATCATCGAGGCCGGGTTCTTCCACCTCTTTGATATTGCATATCCTCCGCCATGAAGTGGGCCTCGTTGAGCTAGCCCGATCTGCATCGCTAAAGTCGCACCTCTCCTGGTTACAACACTCTGACAAATGCGGCGTTTGTTACTGGGGGAAGAAAGAAACGGGCCCCAGGTTGTATCCACCCCAGCGTTTCTCAATTAAAGTGCTCTTTATCCAACGAGGCCTCGATCGAAAGCGTTTCGTGTCATCTCTTCCGATGTTCGGGATTCTTCCGGGCCTCACGCTCGGATCGACATACAGAGTGACATGCATGGGATACTCTCCGACGGTCTGGCCAGCGCATCATGGAGCTCTATCCCGGATACTGGTCGACATTGGTGGAAAATGAACCCCAGAGGAATCGAGGCCGGCAATTGTAATCCGAGCTGTAGTTGGACATACTTGTCAAGGAAGTGGGGTTCTATCCGACATGGAGGCATCTTACTCGTCGTGTCTATGCATGCTACGGAGAATTGCGCATTTACGTTTCCTCAAAGTGCTCTGGAGTGTACTTTTCAGCAGAGTCAATCTGGGGAGCTGCGATAGGGCAGGTAACAGTGCCGGCATGCTAGAAGTATATGCCCATCGTGGCGACCGGCATGATCAGCTCGGATACCTGTGGCGTGCTGTGGATCATAAGAAAGCGCCCTGATTGGGTACTGGCTGGCTGAGTGGCGCATGAAAGCGAGCTTGTCCCACGTGCTGGATTTCGGTCCTTGACGTGTCACGGGATTGCCGGAATATGATATACCCGGTCCTGTGCTTGAAGCGGCGATACGCACAGATTGGTGAAAAGGCAAATATACGAGAGTTTTGAGAACAGCAAGAGGTTCGCAAAGGTTACGCGTTGGGGACCTCGTATAAATGTATATGTGCACAAAGTCGGGCTTATGCGCACTTTGGTCAATCATGACGTGTCTTGTGCTTGACGCAGGGTAAACGAAAGGGGCAGGCAGCATCATGCGGAGAAACAATTTTTGCATTTCCTCGGGTCCTGACTTTTCTGTACCCGTACATATTGCAGCTTACAAAATTTTGGCCCTGACCAAGTTGGACAGTCCTGGTATCAAAGAGGTGCTTACTTCGTATGATTCGGAACAGGGATTCACGACTAAAATCGTGCCGGAGCCAATTACGGTGAGTGTGAGAACGAGGTTTGTTGGGCGCCAAAAGTCTGCGGATCAGGGGGTGGGTGCGAGTATACCGAAGGGAACATGGCTTTTGGGAAGCAAAAATCGTCAAATCCCATGATAAGGCTGGCATTGCTGTCGATCCAAAGCAAGGTCCTCTCCAAAAGACCGTCTAGACCCAAGCGAGCTAAGCCGCCTCTGTGCTCTACAAGCCTTCTCAGACCGGACATGTGTAGGATGTAAGTGTCGCGGTCACCAAAGATGGCCTCGTATGTAGCCATATTAAACACAGCGGCAACCAGCTCGTCAGATGCCAGCTTGGTCCTGTCAAGGAGGCTTTCATTGATCCCTCTGATAGCCCATCCACGAAGAGTGATAGTGTCGATAGCATGGACGTTCGGACCATGGACTGAACGGCAATGGGACGCTGATAGCAACAGCATGGTATGGAGTAGCGTCACATCACTCATGACGAACGGCAACCACACCTGGTGCAACAGGATCTGACCTTGAGGCCCGCTCAAGTCTGGATTGCGTGCGGAAAGTTGCGTGATATCTGTGTGGTGCCGTGTGTTAGCAGGTTGCATATGCAAGACCATGCAGCTAGTCCAGAACGGGGCATTGCGCTATGTACGAGACCCCAACGAGTGTCGGAGAAGGACAAATTGTGGAGAAATACCGAAGGTGACACGAAGGGGAGAGGGAGATGCACTCACAATAGTCGATAACTATGGGGATGGAAGTGTGCCACAATTCTGGGTAGATCTGAAGAGGATCGACCTGCCCGGCTCGAGTTCCTGTAGGAGTTCCTGTAGGACTGTGCAAGGGACTGTGCAAGGGACTTCCGGTGGTTGAAGTCACCAAGGACCCTGGCTCGGACCGAGTGAGTGAAAGCGGGGAATATTCCTCGATGATGGAGTCGCCCCGAGTCAGCTGGGAAACGGGCAGCTGGGTGCGAAGCGGTGGTGGGGCATTGGATCCGCTCGGCTCGGGCTGCTGCGAATTGTTCCTCGCACGTCGTGCAGCTGCAGCAGCCATCTGATCCTTTTGATGTTGCTGGCGAGTCACATGGGACCTTACCGTACGTCTCGAGTGAGGATCTTTCGCTTCGGAAGGATGACTGAAGTTGAGAAATTCGAAGCCGAGTCGATGTGGTGGAGGGCGTACCGAGGGCGGAGCAGGTTCCGGTGAGGGAGGTTGCTTGATAATGGATGCTTTGTCTGGATCCGACGGGGATGATGTGCTCGGTGAAGATGGCATGTTTGTTTTGTATCTGTAGCCGGAAGGAAGAAGAGAGTAGTGGTGGTTGGAGAGTAAGGGGCTGGTGAGAGGCTGTTCGAACCGGATCACGCCAGCATCTACAGGCTCTTCCGTCTTTATATGACCAAGACCGAGAAGTATGGAGAGTGCCATCATAGCACGAGTAGAGAGACCGAAAAAAGTTCCAGACGTGATCATACAACGATGGTATGACGGATGCAAATGCAGGATTCGGGGACCTGCAGGAAGCTGACGTCTGGTCCAGGGCGATGAGATATATAAGAAGAGGGCTCGCGATGGGGAATTGGAAACACAAACTAGATGATAAGACCGGGATTAAGAACACTCAGCTGGCCGGTCATAGGAAGAACACTGGCGAACAATGCTTTAACCAAATCAGGCGGAGAGCTTCCCGAGACCGACTAAGTAACTGGGTCCGCATAACGATAGTCGGGGGAGACGGATGTTGCCATTAGACTTCAACAGCGTGACTCTTGGTGCTCAAAATTCCCGGGCCGCGTAGGACAAAGAAGTAGAGAACAAGCCGCGCACGGGACCACCGACGTAGTGGTCATTGGTGCGAGCAGAAGAGACATGGAGTCCGGCAGATCGTCATGGGTTTTGTACAGTCCTTCACGGTCTCGAACACGACCACGTGTGGCTGAGAAGTATCACCAGCCACAAGCGAGAGCCAGTCGTTGACCACGAACCGGCTTTCGCACCGACGGTCAGGCGGGGCCGACTGGGATGAGTCGTTGGGAGGTCCTTAGTCGTGGTCGGTGAGCTGGGTGTCTAATTTCGTCCGGTCCAATAGAGGGACTCTCATGCACCGAATCTTCCCCGGGTCCATATGGGCGGGTGCCGCTCAGATTGGACCAGGATCCAACGTACGAATAGATCGGCAACCCATGGCCGGCGCTGCTGGGGCTGTACCACCAGCAGCCGACGCGGCCCTTGCTCTCGACGAACCATATACCTCGATGCTACAATGCTAGTGCCTGCAACACGACGAACGCGTTACAGGAATGATGTACGCAGGCAGACCGCGATCGGAGCGCACTTTTTGGACCGCGGCGAGAACATCTCGCAGACTTCGGGATCGGTTACATGACATCAAAAGTCTGAGCAAACAGTACGGCCCTGGCGGAGCTAGCGTCGCGGTGAAGGAGCTGTGGTTGCAATCGGATCTCAAGCAGCGGCAGTGTAACCCCTGCACCCATTGTTGCAAGACGTCATGGAGCAGCGGTGCCACGGTCGTGCAGGGAGCAGATTCCGCGCCGAAATTTGCACGAGACAGTACCACCAAGTAGATTGAGAACCATAGCGTCGGGTCGAGCGTAGACGCAGAGACGGGGCGCAGGGAAAAGAGGAGAGCAGGAGGTACTGGGAGCTGGCGCCACGATCTACGAGATGGGCACCGCCGCACTGGGAGCGTGCGTGAGTTCTTGGGGAGAGTGGAGTGTGGCGGTGCATCTGCTGGCATCGGGTGGTCTACTCTTCATCATTGGCTGTATTGGCTGCTGATCATCATGTACGTCGTTGCTGTGCCGGACCTTCAGGCCGCCTAGCGCGTGCGTCCTTAGTCTATGCTCGCGCTACCGAGCAATTTGTAAGACATGGGTGTTCCTGACAATAGGAGCCGTGGTGAAGCCGTTGCAGCATGCTCGAGAAGGGGCTCCCCCCCCCCCCCCCCCCCCCCCCCCCCCCCCCCCTTCCAGCGACGTTAAACTCGAGCCGCAGTTCCTGGTTCCGCCGGTTGGCCTTGACTGGTTCTCGCGTGGCACACAGACGTGGCAATGGCAGCCTCCCACGCTCCTCTCAATGCGCTGCTCTCACTCGTCCTGCGGCTACGGCATTGCCGAGCCGCCAAGCTGGATCCGCCTGCAGTTGCGCTCGATCTCCAGGTGAGCAGGTAGAGCCGCGGGATCTTGCGCATCCGACTCGTGCGCGGCTCCCCTTGGCTCCGAACAAGGGGACAAATCGGAGAGAAGGTGTGGGATGTGGAGTGCAGGACAGAAGAGCCAGAACAGATCGTCGCTTTGCCAAGCGCCAACCACAATTCACCGCCTGTCCGATCGGACGAACCGAACTCTAAACAACTCGGCCTGAGGGAGTACAGGTCTGACGGTAGAGTATTTCAGGCATCCTTTCCGCAGCACGTAATGCCGCCCGCTGCGGCTCGACGCCATCTCTCCATCATCGAGTCCCAAGACTGATGGAACGCTGGGCATGTGTCTCATCCTTGTTGGTATTATCCGGCTCAACGCCTCGTGTCTTCAATATCCGGTTACTGGCCTGATTCAAGAGGCGCCAAGGCAGCCGGCTTCACGAGCATGGTCATGACTGTGGTACGTACAGTATCTAGTGCCCATGACTCTCGGCGACATGACGGGCCTCAGCTGCGGGCCCTGGGATTCCGGATCCCGGCAACCATATAGCCAGGAACAGTTCGTACTTGAGGATTCTATGTCATGCGTGACGTGACGATACAGCGGTCCGGCTAGGATCCTGTCGAACAACAGGCCCAGACAAGGCTGAACCTCGTCATAAAAGCCACCTTCGAGTAAGTATACATGCACCATCAAAACGTCAACGCCGCTGACGATGTAAATTTTCACAGACATTTTAACGTCTCTACCATCTCAACCATCCAGAGAACGTGTACAATTATACTTGGAGTTGTGTTTCTGATTGGATGAAAGGTTTCATTGCGGGCCCCCAAGGAACTTTGGGGAAATGGTAGTAAACAAGTTCCAGGAAAATTCCGTCAGCGACGTCGTCTGTGTTGTGGCCGAGTCAACATCATGCTCATGCTCATCCACAGAGTTGGCCAGGGATCGTCCGTGCAAGGGTCTGACACAACTTAAATCCGCCTCACAACCACACAAGTCGAATCCTCCAAGTCCTGACAAGGCAGGTGGTATTCACCCAGGGTCTTTGAACCAGAAAACGTGGCTGGAGGAAGACACAGCCCTGTGCCAAAACCAGCTTCGTAGGATCTTTAGGCTTTTCTTGCCACGAGCAATCAAGGTAATTGACCAAACTTTGACAATCCTTCCATTTCTAATTGCGACGACAAATACACGCTATCAGCCCGACTTTCCTCCGAGCACATGGTGCTCTTGTTCTTCTTATGAGACATCGTACCAACTCAACTTCAACCCCGGACACACCGAGTCGAACTTCTGTGGCGCAGCAAATGACGCTTGGGGGGTATTGTTTAGCGCCAGTTGCACCATCCCACTCGAATTGCGATTGTACCTCGGCCAGCCTAGCCTGGTCAGACCATGGACAGGATCAGCGGCAAACGCCGCCCAGGCTTTTTGCATCAGGGCTATCAGTCGGTCTTCGTCGGCTGAGTTTGGCAGACCGCTGACCACGCTGGGGCTGCCCAGCAGTGCGTCAACGTCGCAACCATGATATGCGCCGCTTGTGGGGTAAAGCCGGATGTTACTCCAGTCGCCAAAGTATCGCACCAGCCATGTCGGCACTCCTTGAGCTGCTCTGTGGTAAGCCGAGTAGGAATTGGGGCAAGTGAAGCTTTCAGCGTTGAACTCATCCCAATCCGACTCTGGGAGTATGTTGCCTTGCGCATACGCAGGAATCTTGTAGTAACCCGCTTCGTTGTTGTTGTTGACAAACATATATGGCTTCTTGCTGTAGTTACCCGACTGGAGTTTGGCCGAGAAGTCGGCAGTTGAGAAGACAAGTTTGTTGTCGATAGTAGGTTGGAACGCTGGTTGAGTCCTTGCCTTACTGCCTGTTGAAGGCGCTTTGACCTTACTGACAGCAGTCAGGATATCTTGAAAGCTCTGTTGTCTCATGCATGGAAGGACGTCGCCAGAAGTCCCACAGCCCAGTTGACCTGAGACATTGTACCATGCGGTCTCGGCTTCAGAAGCATTATTCGTCGGGAAGCTGAAGGCGTTGCCAGAGTGGGAAATGTAACCTGCCACTAAGGAGTCGTCAGGGTTCGATAGGGAGTAGTAATCGACAGCCACACTGCCGGAGCTTTGGCCGAAGATGGTGATCCTATTGGGGTCGCCACCGAAGGCTGCGACATTTTTAGAGATCCATTCCACCGCAAGTTTTTGGTCGAGGAAAGCGAGATTCTTGTCGTCACCCACACCTGGGAAACCAAAAATATTGATGCGGTAGTTCAAAGTGATGACGATCACATCCTCGGCATTGGCCAAGTTTGCGCCACTGTAAAAGGACGACACTGTGTCGCCGATAGACCATCGGCCACCGTAGAAGAACACGAGGACAGGTTTGTTCGGGGCGTCATAGGAGCGCGGAGGTCCTGCCCAGATGTTGAGGGTGAGACAGTCCTCGCTCATCGTCGCATTATCTTGTGCAGCAAAGGCGGCAATGACTCTCTGAGCCTGGGGAGTTTGGTCAGGGTAGGCCACTGGCTTGCCTTGGGTCTGGGGACATCTCGGGCCCTGGAATCCAATGTCAGTAGTAGTTATATAAGGTCAATATTGACAGCAATTTCACTCACAAAGGAAGACGCATTCTGTGTTGCTGTTCCTGTGTATTGCAAAGGTGCTGCGAAGCGACCTTCGCCTACTGGCGGAGCCGCATACGGTATGCCCAGGTACTCTCTGACTCTTGGCTGTGCCGACGAGTAGTGACCAACGATTTGGCCATTGGTTGTTTTGACGGTCAGAGAGTGCGGGCCTGGATAGGGTGTGCCCGGACCTGCTGCAGGAATGGCAAAGGTCGAGTGGCAACTGGCTAACGCCAGTGCGATGCTGCCTGTCCACTTCATCCTTCCTCCTCTTAGCGAGATCGCGCATGCATGTGCAAGAGAGAAAAGGCCACAACGGGGACAAAGTGTCTGAGTGAGCTGCAGTGGTTACACCTTACCTGCGACGATTGAGTGGGAACATGCTGTTGCCACGCGAGAGCCATGGGCAGGGCCAGCATGCCGCCGGCAACGCCGACAAGCCTGGTAGAATAATACGGGTTTATTTACCGACCTTCCCTCTTTGATGAGTGATTTGGACATCTGGTGTTGAGATCGACAAGGCCACCAAGAAAAATTAATCAAGAGGATCCGCTGGTTGGAATTGAGGTGGGATAATGGAGAGAAGATCGGCAAAGCGGAGTGGGATTCTGCCATTAATGAAACGAGCCATGCAAATGATGGAGGCCCCATTCTCCATCCTTCCCCATTCACCTGGTTGAACCTGTCTCAAGGCTACCTGTGTTGCCGTATATCCACGGCATCACCGGTAAATGTCAACTGTCATTGCTGTTTGACAGATGGCAGCATTGATCTCCACGGAATCATCACAACAGAACCAGATGTAATTGCGTAGAGAGGAATGCCCATTACGGCAAGAACTTAGTCGCAAGAAACTCTTGTCACGACCCACCCGCTAAGGTCCTGCTGCAGGGAAAATTCTCCGGCATGGCTGGGGCGTAGAATCGGCCTCCGCTCGCTTCAAATGTAACAAGCTCAACTCATTCTCATTTGACGATGACTCGGCAACACGTAGATCCGCTCTTAGGCGAAGCCATAACGAAACCTAGGCTACGAGCAGTGTCGTTCTCCCCAGCATGGTTCCCTGGCGCCACGGCGCCTGTCATGAGCGCGGCACTGAAGATTGACGTGCCGAAGATTAGCTATCACGCTCTCCGTGCTCATGTAAACCCCTTCCTAATCACTGTCCCGCCGTGTCTTTCATTCTTCTCCATTCATGACTCCACTCTTGTTTCTAGAACCGCACCGCCGTTGAGCATCTAATCATGATTCTCCCGAGGCAGCAGGGCATTGGTGGCCGTGGTGCTGGCCTCTTCATCACGTCGATCGTCATGACCACTTTGGCCGCCGTATTTGTCGGGGCCAGATTGACATACCGGCTGTATACTCGGAGGGCCGGATGGGATGATTGGACCATTGTCATGTCTTCGGTGAGACAGCATGTAATCTCTGTGTAGGTCCCCAGGCTAATGTGTTGCCTCAGGCAATCTCAATCGTTCTAACCATCACCATGTGCGAGGGTAGGTCATCGACGTGAACCAGTCATGCTATTTCTGATCAGGATTCTAGCAATTGTGAATGGTTATGGCCAGCACAAAGCAGACTTGACTAAGCAGCAGCTGCGACTGGCTATGGAGGTAAACACTGAACTGTCCAGCAGGAAATGCATGTCGCTTACCTTGAGCCAGTGGTATTACTATGCACAGATTGTATACAAGTTGATCATCGGCCTTACCAAAATCTCCATTCTCGCATCATATCTGCGCATCTTTACAACATCCAGACTGTTCAGAGCTGCATGCTGGAGCACAATTGCGACAGTGCTAATGTGGACCATCGGTAGCACGGTTGCGACCATCCTCCAATGTATTCCAATCCAAGCAGCCTGGAACAAGGCCGTCAAAGGGGCAAAATGCACCAACTCTGACGTCTTCTGGCTGGCATATGGCGGTATCAACATCGCAACAGATTTGATGATCTTGATACTTCCAATCCGGCCGGTTTTGCAGCTGAAAATGCGTTTGAGAGAGAAGGTCGGCTTGCTGCTCGCCTTCATGGTCGGAACCTTGTGAGTAGCGATGTCGATCAGAAAGGAACTGAGACTCACATGTATTTCAGCGTCATCCTCACTAGTATCCTTCGCGTTGTAGCAGTCAAGGCATCGGTGCAGAACAAGGAAGATGCAACATGTAAGATATGTAATCCGTGATTACCCTGTTACAAGCTCTGACAAGGCGCAGACAACTTTGTGCCGCGGGGTACGTGGACACTGGTCGAGGCCAACATTGGTATAGTGTGTGCATGTCTGCCAGCGCTGAGGAAACCATTGTTGTCTCTGGTGTCGTCGCAGAAGATGTTCACCACCGCCAACGACTCACAAGAACAGTCACTGGCAGCATCAAAGGCAATGGACTCGGCGATACCACTCAGTGCCAATCACTCCTTTCGGGAAGCGAGATCCAAACCCATCATGTTGACCAGGGAGTATCAAGTCGAGGAGTTTGTCGGCACTTCATCTCGGGCTGGGGCAAGACCGTCGTCTTCGGCGAATAGATCGTATGAGATGTAGAGGCCGGGGGTTATCGACAGAACAATTGGCTTTTGCTTGTCTGATCGGTCGGCTTATGCGGCCACTGACCCACGTGCTGCGGATGCGGTATGGCGTACACGTAAATCGTATTAGTATGGCGTAAGCTCCTTGGAGCCCAAGAAGCCCAAGGAACCCAAGGAACCCAAGACCGTCCGCGGTAACATCACAGGACCGTCAGGAGAGATGGGCAATCTGCAACGCAAGAATGTAGAATTCGGGCCTTGAAGTGCAGGACCAAGATAAGGCCACCATTGGACACATGGCAAAGTCTGACCGACAGCACGTGGTTGATGCCCCATCCTCGGTACTGTAGAGACAAGCCTCCATCAGGGTAGATAGAGTCGGGTAATGGTGGTGCTTGGGCTGCACATGGCATACCCCGACAGTGGATTATCTGATGTTGTTCTGCCACGGAATTCGGCACCATCTCGGCAATCTACAGTCGACCCTGGGGCTGTTCATCCCTTTTCCCTCGCGACTGCAGTAATCGACAGACCACACGTCCACACAATTCGTGAACTGTCGCTGCGAGGGTCGGCCGTTTTGTTGCTCGACTGCCGCTTCAGCCCTACGAGAACGGTACCTCGCCCCACACTGCGCGACACGGACGCCGAGCCATTCCGTCATATCGCCGCTTGCTTCCTCCTTCGGGTCTTCCGGACGACGACAATCAGTGACGCCGGATCTGAGCGGCTCAACGACAATGTCTTCACAAAGACGCATATATATACTAATCGACCTTTCGCGACAATGATCTCGAGACTCAGATTCGCTCCTCTCTCCAACGTTGACGACAGACTCATAAATCCATTGAATTTATCACTCTCATCTTCAACGACTTTACGCCGCACGACTTCACGATCCAGCAATATCTATTAACCGCAATCTACGACCTTGGTCACTGATATCGATCTCTGGTAGACGATACCTTCACCAATCGCTCCAATTGATCTCTCTGGAAGAGGACATCTCACGCTCGTTCGGCGACCAAACTCACAAGCTACACTGACAACCACTCACACACCATAACAATGTCCGCTCAATCCCACGACAAATCCCAAGCCACCCCCACCGAGGCCGTCACCGCCTCCCCTTCCCCCACTTTCCACCGCCGCAAGCGCTCCCTTGACCGCCTCGCCCGCATTCCCTCCGCCGACCTAATGATTTCTCCCACCTCCTCTCCCAACGACGACAAAGACTCCGCACTCGTTTACCTCATCACCGCCCCGCTCCGCTTCGTCGCCTTCCTCCTCTCTCTGACCTGGACCGACTGGCGTGCTCGACGCCGCGCCGCTGCTGCTCGGCCACAAGAGACCTGGAAAGGCGTGGCGGCGGAATGGTGGGACCCCGTGCCGGCGTACAGGCAGTGTCCGGAAGGCCGGTGGCAGGAGAGGGATCATCATCCACATACGGCGGTGAGGAAGAAGTTACGCCGCGTGGTCGGGTTGGAGGTCAACGATGCTGTTGAGCAGTGGGGCAGGATCGAAATCGGGCTCGTGCTGGTCATGGTGGTTGTGCTGTGGGGAATGAGCTGGGGGCTGAAGATGGCTTGGGGACTTGTGGGGTGAAGTCCATGACTGGAAAGCGAAGTCAAATGCCGATGTTACACGGTCAATGGAAGAACCAGCACTTCAAATCCCAGGAAAGCCTGGACACGATCAGCCTGCCAGTTGTTCTGTCCATTCGCCTCCGGAGAGTCACCCCGCCCGATTTCTGGGCGAATCCTGGTCCTGTTTTCCATGGGATCTTACCACCGAGTCCTCCAGCTCGTCGCCCATCTGATACTCCTGTCGACTGCGGTCTGGGCTCCCGGGCAGTTCGTGCTCCTCATAAGAACTGATTGAAGCAACATTTGCTGGTCAAATGATTCGAGCCTCGGCCTGGCGTCGAGGTTCGCCTTCTGGACTTATCTGCTATTATCATTGGGCACGAGCTTCGTCCCTGCCGTTCCATTCCTATGTGCAGAGGTGGCACGGTCATGAGGTCAGCAATTTGTCGTCAATCGAGGACGATATCGACCTCGAAAACAATTGACTGCCTCTTCATCGCCCGCCTACCATTCGAGGGAACCACGAATGCGGAGATGCGCCAGTCACCACGAAGGCAAGCGCCTTGGGGAAATAATTGAGAATGCGACCAACCTATCTGGTCACTAGTGGAAAAGCCATGTCTACCTCGATCCACACATCAAATCCTCTGTCTATTGGGCAGTGTCATTAGAAATTTACCTCGGTTTAGAACGAGCTTTTTCGTAGAGGAAATCATTGTAAATTAGATTTTATGTATATGTGTATCTATCTTATAAACATATGCCACGGAAGAATTGTATGGTCTTGCGAATAATGTCTGGGAATGACCCTGCCTACTGCTTTGTCCTAGTATGCGCCTTGGAGGACGGTGAGCGATCCAGTGGATGGGAGAGCCTGGTATGCGCCCGCTAGGACGTTGTGCAGGAGAATGACCATTGTGGTGGGCGAAGTGGTGGGCAAGGTGGTGGACGAGAGGCCATGGGATGCGCCCTAGACGACAGTGGGCAGTATAGGGAAGGAGATGCCTGGCCATCAGCCCACAGGGATGTTGGGCGGAAGGACGACCATTGTGGTGAGCGAAGTGGAGAACGAGGCGGTGGAAGAGGCGGTTGACGAGAAGCCCTGGTATGCGCCCCGAGATACGGAGGACAGATCCCTGGAGCAGCTGCCGGGGTTACTGTCCCCCATTTACTTGCCGAAGCAGGGCAGCCATTCGTTCAGCGCTTCGCCGAACAGCCCCACGCCCGCAAAGAAGGACTCGGAGTTGACCGGAGCGTGGAACCCGACTTTGGAGAAGTCGCCGACGGTCTCCTGGAGCCTAGCGCGCATGTCGGTGGCGTGCACCGCGTTGATGTACACTTGTCCGAAATAGGTTCCGTTATCTGGCGCAACATTGCACTTGGGTACGTACTGCGTCGCCTGGCGGTTCGGGGAGCCGACCTCGGTGGAGCCTGGGGACAAAGCCCTCCAAGGGTCGTACTGGCCGTTGGTGAACATGACGTTGGATGGGTTGATGTTCCAGCCACCATACTTGTTCACTCGGTCCACTTGAGGGGTGCTGGGAAGGTTGGTGTAATTGGCAAAGGTGTCATTACAGTTGGATTGGAAGTAGTCGAGAGAGGTGAATTGAGACTGGATAGTATGAGGGTTGCTTGGATTGCCAACTTGATAGTATCCATATTCTGAACAGAATTGCCAATTCCAGCTCCATTGCGAACTAGGACCGCTGGATGCTCCAGGAGGGAGGTTCAGGTAGCCTAGTTCTGTAGCGGCGACAAGAAATGCTTGCCAGGCGGCGGTGATGTTGTGGGTGGCGGCAATACCAGACTCTGTGGCGATAGCAGGAGCGACACCGTTGTTGTCCGTAGTAGATGCCATAGTTTGGTTGAAAGTTTCCATAATGTTACAGAAAGGTAAAACAGAGCCCTCGAAACCGTAAGACTGATAGAAGCTGAACGGCATCAAGAGAAGATCGGCGACGTCAGAATTCTGAAGTTGATCGGATTCGTTACGATGGACAGTATGTACATTATTCCAGCCAGGACCAGACGAGATAGCAGTCAAGAGTGCAAATTTGACATCTGAGACTTCGCCGGACGTACCATTGGCGAGGATGTTGTCTACATATCTGGTGACGGCGGTGTAGTCAGCGCTACAGTTGCGAGTCATGGAGCGCTCAGCCTGCGCGTAATAGGTCCAGTAGTCGACTGTAGCCTGAACCGGGGCCGAGGAAGCCCAAGAGGCGAATATAGTCTCCGGGTTACGCACACGCATGTGAGCGGCGCGGATACCAGGGTAGCTGCCGCCAATGAAGATCCACGGCGTTTGGTCGGGCCCTAGCTGGTCGAAGCAGTCTTCAAGGCCTTCAGGTTTGAAGTTGTTGGCAAGATAGACGACGTCCTCGAGGGCTTGCTCCGTGGTCAAATAAGTATACTCGGCAGCAAAGCCCTTTGCGTTGACCGGTGATGGATAAGAGCCGTTCTGGTCTGCGCCGTTAGGTACACCTCCATAGTAGCGATGTTCCCAGAGCAAGCCGAGACCTGTGTCCCAATCAGTCATATGTTTAATAATCGTGTTACGCTTCCGCTTTCTGGATGATCCACTTGATGACATTATTTTCCCATGTATGAGATCCAACTTCTCCCTCGCTCTCCGACGCGATTAGGTCAGCTGGTAGCCACGCGATGAGCCCCGAGTATCGCGGGGCAGCAAGCTGGGCACGCCGAGGGGCATACCAAGGGGGCCGAATGCTAGGGCGAATGCTAGGGCGAATGCTAGGGCGAATGCTAGGGCGAATGCTGAGGCAGGCCATGGGGCACCCCATGGGGCACACCGTGTGTCAACGCCTTAGGGAGCTATTCGCCTTGTCCCTTGGGCTGGGAAATTTTGGCTATCGCTAAAAGACTTACCATTGAATCGGCGAGCCATGCTCATAACGCTACTGGGACCTGCAGTCTCGAAGAGATAGCGGGGTGCCAGCGGCTGAGCATTCTGTTCTCCAGCATCCAAGATAAAAACCGGACCACCAGGTTTGTAGTATTGGGAATTCACCCAATAACGATTGCCATAGGTCCTATCATCGGAGGAATTGAAGTGATCGACAGGGATTTGGATATACTCCGGGTTGTAGTCGGTGCTGTTGTCGGCAAAAATCTGGGCGGCGCGATTCATGCCTCCAAGCATAGGAAAACGGGGAGCGACGAAGGGCAGACCTGAAGAGGCCACCAGAGTGGCAGTTGCCACAACTTGAAGAGACACCAACATGGCAAAGAGAAAGCAGCCCAAGGCTTCGAAAAGACTTATCTGGAGACGAGCGAGGAAAAGCGAAAACACGATACTTGCCGGGTATATATACCACAATTTTTCCTTTTGCACACTCACCGTCAAGATGACTTGTTGTGCAGCTAGCGTCGAACAGAACATTAGGCGTGCTGTATAGAAGGTCTGCCAAGAAGACAAGAAATATGCCTCCTTCCCGATCCGAACAGTAATTTTGCGGTCGCTCAGGCGTTCTATATGCACACCAATCTGCCCGTTGATATGCCCCACTGCTCGCGAGGCGCGTTGCAGAGCTGTTCTTATGGCATGCTGCATGGCGTATCAGCTGGCCTCTTGGATGCTTTCCAGTGTGGCAGCAGACACAGCATTTCGTATGGCATTCTGCATAACTCCTGATGCGATTGTCTGCATGCGGGAACGTGCAGACCTCGTCTTGTTGAAGCGCGTATTTTTCCACATCTTCGGTAAGGCCACCTCCGAGCGATCGTCTGCAAGATATCCGGATGATTACTATGGCGTGATTTGTCAATACGTATGGTAAATATAAAGGTGATTCTGTTTTGGACGTCCTCAAGCCGACACACGGCTTAGCCGCGGCGGCCCCGCCGGCAAACCCCATGGTTCGGCGCCCACACCTCCCTCATGTCAGGCACGTTCCACTGTGACGGAACAATCCCGCTACAGCTCCATCCTGCTTTATCGAGGCTTCCACCGGCTTTGAACACTGATCACGCGCCATTTCGTTGGTCTTCGTGCAATCACATTCGAGAGTCTTGCCTCTTTAGTACCCCACAACCAAGTTTTTCAATCATGTCAGGCATCAAGGGTATTGGCGAAGCAAGGAAATATGACGGTGGGTGCCGCGTTCAACCGGCGCAACTGAGCCCCCCATTGACATGCTGCCCACCCAGGGTCGGAACTTCGAATCGGCATCGTTCATGCGCGATGGAACACTCAGATCATCGATGCTTTGCTAGATGGTGTCAAGAAGAGCCTAGCAGCCGCTGGGGTCAAGTCTGAGAACATTGTCCTACAGAGTGTGCCAGGCTCATACGAGCTACCATACGCAGTGCAGCGCATGTACGCATCCTCACAAGCGCAAGCTTCAGTATCAGGTGCAGGTATCCTGGCCTCTGCTACGGATCTGTTGTCGCAATCGACCACCGATCTGACCAAGACGACCGAACAATCCAAGTCCTCAAGCTCCAAAGCCCCTTTTGATGCCATCATTGCGATCGGTGTCCTAATCAAAGGCTCAACGATGCACTTCGAGTACATTGCCGACGCTGTCAGCCACGGTCTCATGAAGGTACAGCTGGACAAAGAAGTCCCGGTCATTTTTGGCGTCTTGACTCTATTAACTGAAGAGCAAGGCTTGGAAAGAGCAGGCATAGACAAAGCAGGCAAGGGGCACAATCACGGTGAGGACTGGGGTGCCGCGGCAGTCGAGCTTGGCTTGAAGAGAAAGGGCTGGAATGATGGCACATTCATAGAATAGATGGCTGTCAACAAGTAAAAGTTATTGAAGACCGACTCGACTCATACAGCACGTGGCCAATAATGCAAGTGCGTCGTAGTCCAGGCTTGCTTCACTCAGGCATGGATGCGCAGGTGGAAATTTTGGAGTTTCAGTCTTGGCACAGGAATTCCATCTCCGCAATCGTCACAGCACAGGAGGAGATCACGTATTCTTGACTTGACCTCCTCTTTTGCTTCGACCACGGTCCTGTCATCCCCTCCTTCGACGTACCATTTTCGTCCCGTCGCATCCATCTGGGTCCTGTTGGAATCTTCACATTCCCCCCGGATCGCAGCTTCGTCTACCACACCCGCGCATCACGATATCCTGTCGCGTGTCGTGCCCAACCCGCGCGTTCATCAAATACCACATCGCCTCAAGCGCCGCACCCCGGGCTTGTTGGCATTCAGTTCCAAAGCGACCAAGGAAATATCCCCTTCATCCTAACATTGCTCATCCAGAATGCGGAGATGAGGTGGCCGCTACAGCCACCAACTGCGCCTATTCTTCGGCGCTTGGACAAGGTCAGCATTCTCACTCGAGAAGCTGTCCAAAAATCCGCAATCAAGAAGCGCTGACATACAACAGCCATCTTCGTGACCTGCGAATGGCTGTCTGAGTGTCAGCCATGAGCTCTTCACGCACACCGAATGGCGGCCGGTACGCCGATCGGCATTCTGATATGCGACCTAATGGCACAAGCAATGGCGACCCCGGAGACCTTCTTAACGGAGTGGGCTCTGCGAGCTCTCTTGGAAGCAGCGCCACATCTGTATTCAGCTCCAGCTTGCCACCCAATGGCATCAACGGTAAAAGCGTACTCTGGAATTCGACGCCTTTGACATCTTCCGAGTCGTCACCGCCCAAGATATTCAGCCCACTTCCTACCGGAACACCTGGAAAGTCTCGTCTGAATGGCGTAACACACCCAGACCTCGCCCCGATCTCCTCTCGCCCCCAATCTACCAACGCCACCCCCCTGCCTTCACCTCCACGAGACAGAAAATCTGCAAGACCTCCTCCTGGCGAAATCAAAGGGTACAGAGCGGTTTGGGATCCAGAACTAGACGGCAAGCTTGGCAAAGAGGAGAAGCGCAAGATGAAGCCTAAACTTAAACAATTTGGGTCCGAGGTACGTCAGGATATTTTTTTCATAACTTGAAGCCAAGCTTGCACATAAAGATTATAATACCAGAAAAATCGCTCTGTACCCTTTGGCTGATACCAGTGGTAGACATACGAACCCGACCCTCCTCCAGACCCTAGATTGGCCATTGTTGGCTACACTCTAGGCAACTGCGTCCCAAAAGGCGCCACTGGAAAAGGGCGCTTGCGCTTCTCGCCCTACTCCATAAAGCCGTATCTTTTTGATGCTAAGACCTCCATTGGCCCTGGTCCTCCGAAGCAGGTGGTTGTGACTAGTTTCGACCCCTTTACACCGGATTCCCAATTGAAGACGTTCTTTTCGGCATTTGGAGATGTGGCAGAAGTCCACAATCAGACAGATCCCAATACTGCGAGCTTTCTGGGCGTTTGTCTGATCAAGTTTCGAGATAGCCGGCCACCGCGCGGCAATGCCGTTCCGGCAGCAGCAGCGGCAAAAAAGGCCGAGAAGGAAGCAAATGGCGAGCGCATTGGCCTCAGAACCATTAGAGTCGAGCGGGACCGCGAGGGCAGAAAGTGCAAGCGGTATGTTGAGCAAGCGCTGAAAAAGGCCAGGCAGGAGGAAGAAGCGGAGAGGGCGAAAGTGGCTAGTACACTTCCGAAAGAATCTACGCGCACTGTCTCAGAAGCACCCCCATCTACTGAGTCCCCAGCACCACCGCCAAATGCGCCGAAAGGTCCCGCCTCTCAATCTGCCGCAAAAGCCCCTCCAGAAGGACCAAGGAATGCGTCTACGCCTCAGAAATCTGGTCCGGCGCTGTTGATTGAAGAAGAACCTGTTCTAACGAAGATCAAGCGGAAACCATATATTTTCATTCCAGATTCTTCGGTTCCTGTGCTCGGCACGACCATACCGCACATGAAAAGGAGGCTGAAGGCATTCCATTGGAAGGAGATTCGACTGGACAAGGGTGGCTATTATGTCATATTTGACGATTCTAAACGCGGCGAAGATGAGACTGTGCGTTGCTTCAATGAGAGCAATGGATCAGCCTTGTTTACATATACCATGGAAATGGAATGCCAACAGTACGGCAATCCCGACTATGAACGCAGCCCTTCTCCGGAGCGGGTCCTAATCGAGAAGCGCCAGAAGGAGGAAATTGAGCGTTTGCAGAAAGAGGAGGACGAGGATGTAGAGATCGAGAAGAAACACCGTGCAGAGGACCTGGACCCGGTCCAAGGTGCCCTTGCCCAGCTCCAGAACGAGTTGCGAGCCAAGATCATGGACGATATCAAGATCAGAGTGGCCATACCCACCCTTTACGAGTGTTTGGATCCGACCAGGCACGCTGCGAAGAGGCGGAAGCTAGGTCTGTCGGATGCAATAGACACTGAAAACAAAGCGCCTTCGGTATTGCTGAACAAAGCATCAGAAACGCCGCCAGGGACACCACGGGCCCGGCGTCCACTGTCACATAGCAGGCCGCTCAGACCTCACGATCGGAATTCGCAACGACGAGGATTTACCAGCACAAATGCCTACATCGACGAACGCCGCCGGAACCGGCCCGCTCCCAGGGTTGCGCCGTCCAGACCTCTGCATTTCCGTTTACAAGATATGTTCGGTGGAGATGATGAGGATGATTCGGATGACGAGCGGCGGACCACCGTGACAAGGGACACAGATGATGTCGAAAGCCGGCCCATGAGTCGCGCGAGCTCAGTACCCTTCGAGACGGATTCAGCAGAGACGCCAAAGTCGACCAAGAAGCGTAAGGCTGACCGTATATGGGACATGGAGGACGAGCAGGAAGTCTTCGATCCTCTACACAAATCTCTCCTGGGCCACCTGCTTCAAAAGCGTCCAGAAGACCTTGCGACAAGAGAATTAGAGCAAGTGGTCAATACTTTGCCGCGGCAATCAAAATTCCAGCAGCGAGCGAGGACAGAACTGTTCTACCGACAACGAGCCAAGTTTGATGATGAGCTTTTCAAGGTCAAAGCCGAGGGCACCCCGACACATGCATCCACACCTGTACCGGAAGTGGCAACTCCCATTATTTCCTTCCCCGATGTGGATACCATGTCTATTGACAGCAAGGAACTTCCCATCAAGACTGAGAAACCCAAGAAGAAACGCAAAACCAAGAAGGAATTACTTCTGGAAAGACAAGAGTTGGAACGGCAGGCTAAAGAAGCAGTAGAGGCTGCAGTCGTAGACGAGCCAGTCACCGAACAACTGGAAGAAAAGGCACGCGAGGTAATTGAAGACGAAGAGGAGATTGAGGAAGATTACATCGATCCGGAACTTGGCTCGAAAGTCGAATGGGGTGCCTCTACGGACAAGCCAAGGAGGACTGTGGAAGACGAAGACAATCTTGTTATGGACATTGATGGCTGGCAGCACATTGTCAAAGATGCCGAAGATTTCGCACTCCTCACCAAAGCGATGGCAGGAGAGGAAGTGGCCCCAATTCTGGACGTGAAGCTGTGGGCATGGAAACAGAAAGATATCAAGGCTCTCAATAACGGTGGAGTCATTGGTCCAGTCAATTCTGCCCTGGCTATACCTGGGTATTATGTTCCCAATTTGTCGGGATGCGCTCGTACAGAGGGCGTCAAGAAGATTTTCGAGTCGGAGAAGTCCAAGTATCTGCCTCATCGACTGAAGGTACAGCGAGCCCGTGAAGAACGAGAAGCATTGGCCAAGAAAGATCCAGCAGGTGTGGTGGAGGCAGCTAAGCAAGCAGCAGCAGCCAAGTTGGCTTCTACGGCGACATCGCGTACTGCACGAGCCAACAATCGCCGGCTGGTGAACGACATTAATCTCCAAAAGCAGAATGCTCCTGCCACGGGTATGGAGACAGATGCATTCCGATTCAACCAGTTGAAGAAACGGAAGAAGCTTGTCAAGTTCGACCGATCTGCTATTCATGGCTGGGGTCTGTATGCAGAAGAGAATATCACCGCCAACGATATGATCATCGAGTACGTGGGCGAAAAGATCCGTCAGAAAGTGGCGGACATGAGGGAGATCCGATACACGAAACAAGGCATGGGCAGCTCTTATCTTTTCCGCATGGTGGAAGATGAGATTGTAGACGCCACTAAAAAGGGCGGCATCGCAAGGTTTATCAACCACTCTTGTACACCAAACTGCACGGCCAAAATCATCAAGGTCGAAGGGACCCGGCGTATCGTCATTTACGCCCTCAAAGACATCTCGAAAAGTAAGCTATGCCTCGAAGAATGTGTTTGAACATTGCTGACATTCTGCGCAGATGAGGAATTGACATACGACTACAAGTTCGAGCGTGAGTACGAGAGCAATGACCGCATTCCCTGCCTGTGTGGTTCGGTCGGCTGCAAGGGCTTTCTCAACTAGAGCTCTGGTGAGGGACGTGCATCGGGCCTTCTTCAATCTTGTATCGTGGCGCAGATCTGCCGGAAAGGGCGTCTACAGGCGACGGACCTGGACGAGCTCCGCGGCGAGCAATGTGTGTAATAGAACATCCATAATTGATACCAATATACCCGTAATTTTGATTTACCATGACGAGTGCTCGGGGAAAGGCGTCGGACATATTTTTGAGACCTTAGCCACCGTTCCGTTGGAGAAGGCAGCCACGCTTGTTGCCGATTGGTCGAGGGTACATGCGGCCTATCAGGCACAATGCGTCTGAGGCTGAAGCGGCCTTTCACTGCCGCACTACTTTGAACGCCGACCCCGGATGTTACAGCTGTCCAGAACTCTTTTTTTGCAAACCATATTGCCAGCTGTCCGCTTGTAACCCGTTCATTGTCAAGTTTCTGACGGGTGATTTGGACGTTTCTCATCACCGTCAAGTCGAGTTGGAACTAGAAACCGGCCTCCGCACCGTATCTTGTCTTCGCGATCTTGGTGAAAGGCTCAGCTTCAACCACAGCCATGGACAACGCCTATGTCCGCTCCACGAGCGATGTTCTGGCTCACTTTCAGGTCTCCGAGCAGACTGGTCTTTCAGAGTCGGCTGTCGCAGCATCGCTGGCAAAGCACGGCAAGAATGGTAAGCTGGACTTCCGGCCAGGGTGGTTTGCGGCTTACTGACATCACTTAAAGCCATCCCGGAGGAGCCACCTACTCCCATATGGGAGCTCATTCTCGATCAGTTCAAAGACCAGCTCGTCCTCATTCTCCTCGGATCGGCGGCCGTGTCGTTTGTCCTGGCTCTGTTTGAAGGAGAGGGCGATTGGACTGCCTTCGTTGATCCTGCAGTAGTGAGTCCACACTCGACCACAGTTCGCGCCAAGTCCTAACTAACTCTCTCCATAGATTTTGACAATCCTGATCCTCAACGCTGTTGTCGGTGTCTCTCAAGAGTCATCGGCGGAGAAAGCGATCGCCGCTCTACAAGAATACTCTGCCAACGAAGCCAAAGTAATCAGGAATGGAAAAATACAGCGTGTCAAGGCTGAGGACCTCGTCCCAGGTGATGTCGTGTCAGTCGCGGTGGGTGATCGTGTGCCTGCGGACTGTCGCTTGCTATCGGTCCAGAGCAACAGCTTCAGCGTCGACCAGAGTATCCTGACCGGAGAGTCTGAGAGCGTGGGCAAGAGTACTGCCGCCATCAAGGATACCCAGGCTGTGAAGCAGGACCAGGTCAACATGCTCTTTTCTGGAACTACTGTCGTTGTCGGCCACGCCAATGCCATAGTCGTCCTCACAGGATCCAATACTGCCATCGGAGATATTCACGAGAGCATCACTGCTCAAATCTCGCAGCCGACACCGCTCAAGGAGAAGCTGAATGACTTTGGCGACATGTTGGCAAAGGTCATCACTGTTATCTGTATCCTGGTGTGGCTCATCAACATCCAACACTTTAGCGATCCCTCCCACGGTAGCTTTACCAAGGGCGCCATCTACTACTTGAAGATCGCAGTCTCACTCGGTGTGGCGGCCATCCCCGAAGGTCTCGCTGTTGTCATTACCACCTGTCTCGCTCTCGGTACCCGGAAGATGGCTGCAAAGAACGCCGTTGTGCGAAGCTTGCCCTCAGTGGAAACGCTTGGAAGTTGCAGTGTTATTTGTTCCGATAAGACTGGCACTCTCACCACCAATCAAATGAGCGTCAACCGTGTTGTTTATATCAATGAAGCTGGAGATGGGCTCGAGGAACTGGATGTCGAAGGCACAAACTTCTCGCCTGAAGGGGCAATCTCCATGGATGGGAAGGTTCTGGAAAACTTCGCCGGTCAATCCGCCACTATTGCCCAATTGGCCGAGGTCGCTGCGGTCTGTAACGACGCGCAGCTCTCATACGACACCAAAACCAACACCTATAGCAACGTCGGTGAGCCAACCGAGGGAGCCCTTCGCACTTTGGTAGAGAAGATCGGAACTGGTGATGCAAACCTCTACCAGAGAAGAGCAAATGTCTCTGCCGAAGGCCGCGTCCACTACGCCAGCAAGTACTACGAACAGCGCGCGGAACGTGTTGCCACCTACGAGTTCTCTCGGGATCGTAAGAGCATGTCGGTCTTGGTCAACACTGGATCTTCTCAGCGTCTGCTTGTCAAAGGTGCCCCCGAGTCAATCATCGATCGGTGCAGCCATGTCATTGTTGGCAGGAACGGCAAGAAGGTTCAACTCAACTCCAAGCTCAGCTCTCTTCTGGCCGCCGAAGTCAATGACTATGGTAGCCGTGGTCTTCGTGTCATCGCTCTCGCCAATGTCGACAACGTCTCGAGCCCTCTCCTCAAGAAGGCTAGGACGACTGCTGAGTACGCGCAACTGGAACAAAATATGACACTCATCGGTCTTGTTGGTATGCTGGATCCCCCTCGCCCAGAAGTGGCCGAAAGCGTCCGCAAATGCAGGGAGGCCGGTATTCGTGTTGTCGTTATTACTGGAGATAACAAGACAACCGCTGAGACCATTTGCCGACAGATTGGCGTCTTTGGAACCACCGAAAACCTCACAGGAAAGAGCTACACCGGCCGTGAGTTTGATGCTTTGAGTGAGAGTGAACAGCTCCGCGCGGCCCAGACTGCCTCTTTGTTCTCACGGACCGAGCCCACCCACAAATCAAAGCTCGTCGACCTTCTCCAGTCCTCCGGCGAAGTCGTGGCAATGACCGGAGATGGTGTCAACGATGCGCCGGCTCTCAAAAAGGCAGACATCGGTGTGGCTATGGGCAGCGGAACTGATGTAGCCAAATTGGCCGCTGACATGGTTCTCATCGACGACAACTTTGCTACCATTGAAGGTGCGGTCGAGGAGGGCAGGAGCATCTACAACAACACTCAACAATTCATCCGGTACTTGATCTCTTCCAATATCGGCGAAGTCGTTTCCATCTTCTTGACAGCTGCGCTCGGTATGCCCGAAGCCCTTATTCCGGTTCAACTTCTTTGGGTCAACCTTGTTACGGATGGTCTTCCCGCCACTGCGCTCAGCTTCAACCCGCCGGACCACGACGTCATGCGTCGGCCTCCTCGCAAGCGTGATGAGGCACTGGTGGGCGGCTGGCTCTTCTTCCGTTATATGGTCATTGGTACTTACGTTGGCGCTGCGACTGTTGGTGGATACGCTTACTACTTCATGTACTACAAGGGAGGCCCGCAGATCTCCTTCTACCAGCTGGTAAGTCTAATCCAACCACAAGATTCGTCCTAGTGCTGAACAATTTGCAGACCCACTTCCATTCGTGCAGCTTGACAAACACAGCTTTCCTAGGAACCGATTGCTCAATCTTCTCGGCCACACCAGCAAAGACCGCATCGACGATTTCATTGTCGATTCTTGTTGTCATTGAGATGTTGAACGCCATGAATGCTCTCTCGTCGTCTGAAAGCTTGCTGACTCTTCCTTTGTGGAAAAACATGATCCTGGTCTATGCTATCACTCTGTCAATGGTGCTCCACTTTATGCTGCTCTACACTCCTATCCTGCAGGGCATCTTCGGTATTGTGCCGCTCAACATGGACGAGTGGAACGTGGTTCTGGCATGGAGTGCACCTATCATCCTCATCGATGAAGTGCTCAAATTTGTGGAACGGGCATTCTTCATGCCGGTGACGGAGACGGCGGCTAAGCATTTGAAGAAGGAATAGACATTATGTAGATGACCAAAACCATTGCGGGCAATCGCGCCAGGTGTTGGAAAAATGTGTAGACTAGATTATTTGAAAATAATGCATATGTCACTCACGCCATGCGGAGAGTTTGTGCCAAGGGGGTGACTGATGAAGGAGGAGGTGTGAATACTTGCGGAGACGGAGGCGGGGCCAAGCGACGTGTTGCTATCGATAAGGATTTTCACCAGCGTGCCTGGTCACGGAACGCCAAGACTTTGCAACCTCACGCACTTTTTGGACTTTCAACGACAGCCACGAGTCCGAGATCACGGTCCAAATATCGCCACACAGTCAAGATGCCGGCCGCTACAAACACTCTCATCGTCGAAGGCTCGTTCGAAGAGCTCAGCGATGAGTTCGCCACCTACCTCGACAGCCTGAACGCCGGGCAGAACCAGCAGTCGTCGGTCCAGTCAGACGTTCAGCCTCTGCTTCAAGGAGGAAAGAAGGAGGATGCGCTGAAGAAATTGGTCGTCGCCAGCTCAGTGTTGCGCAATGCGCCAGAAAGAGGTGAATAGCACAGACATTGCACTTTCGCGGACATCAATACTGATCAAACCCAGAATTCGTCGCAGCCTACAACCAGCTCGTGCACCTCGTGCGCCAGGCTCCCAAACCCGAGATGTTCCTCGCGCCGATATGCCAAAACCTCTCCCAGCCGGTCACCTCGTCGCCGCAAAACAGCGTCGGCCTCCAGCTCAATGTCCTCACCACAATCTTCAACACGCTCCCCTCCGACTCCGAATCGCGGTACCACGTCCTCCTCGCCATCCTCACCATCATCCGCAAATCCAGCGCCTCCTTCGACATCATCCGCCCGCAACTCAAGACCCTCGACCTCTGGCTGCAGAACTGGGACATGGACAAAGATGACGCGCGCAAGCTGTACCTCGCCCTGTCCGACGCCGCGGCGGAATCCTCCGACCCCTCCGCGTCATACCAGTACCTCCTCCGCGCGCTGCGCACCCTGCAAGAGGCCGACGAAGCTTCGTCGCAGGAGGCCCAACAGCTGTCCATCCGCGCCATCGGCACCGCCCTCTCCGCGCCCCAGACATTCGACTTCTCCGACCTCACGGCGCTCGACTCGGTCCAGGCCTTGCGCAAGTCCGAGGCGAACTGGTTCGACCTGCTCGAGATCTTCGCCACCGAGACGCTGGATGACTATAACGAGTTCTTGTCGGCTCACGGCGACTGGGTCAAGCAGCAGCAGGGGCTTGACGAGCAGGCGTTGGAGACGAAGATGCGGTTGTTGACGCTGACATCCTTGGCTGCGAGCGCGGGTCAGACGAGGACGTTGCCTTATGCTAGTATTGCCAAGGCGTTGGGGATCGAGAGCAGAGAGACGGAGAAGTGGGTTATTGATGTCATTCGTGCGGGACTGGTCGAGGGGAAGTTGAGCCAGAGCAGTCAGACGTTCTTGATTCATCGCGCGACATATAGAGTTTTCGGGGAGCATCAGTGGAGAGAGGTTTCTGCGAGATTGGATATGTGGAAGAGGAGTCTGGAGGGCGTGTTGAGGGTGTTGGCGGAGCAAAAGAGGGAGTATGCTGTTGAGAAGGAACGGGAGGGACGGGAGGAGAGCGGGCAGCAGGAGAGGGGTAAGGGGTTCGGTGGAAGGGGTGGGAGGGGGTATCAGAGGGGTGGACGGGAGAAGGAGACGGAGCAGAAGGCGGTCGAGGTGGAGTAGATGGCGGGCATGTCATGGTACGTGTCTGCTAGGACTGGTTTGAGATGCATCTGGGCCAAAGCATAGAGCTAGACGGTCGTGAAGCGTATCGCTAGACCGTCGGGCAGAAAACGAGTTTTTCCCTTTTCTTTTTGAGAATATGAATGAATACAAAAAGTCTTAAAATCAAGTGTATGATGTTGTCTGTGTAGATGTGCTCAAGATTGGCTTACACGCCTGACGTGCACCCTGCGTTCTCCCAGAGCCGTAGCTCCATCGTCATCGTCTTCAAAGACAATTCGAGCACCATGTCTGTCATCGCTTAGGAGATTCTCGCCTTCGGGAGTCCATGCGTCCAGGACTGCCGTCCAGGCTTCGTTGAGGACGAGGTCTTTGGTATAAAGAACGAACAAGATGACGATGATTGTGGTTAGGACGCAGTGCGTTATTACCAGTATCGCGACAGCGACAAAGCTTCCTTGTTTCGTGGGTACTTGATAGCCGTTCATAACGCTCATGCCCGTCCGTTGGTAGTGATCGAAGTAAGGGACGGCATTGTAGTATGCGGTGCGCAGGACCGTCGTCCACACAGTCTGTATTGCCAGGGCAGGGTTCTGCGTCTCGTTGAAAGTCTCCATGAATATGATCCGGAGAATACTGTTCATGTTTACGGCATTAGACCCAAGAATGAACTGGTTTAGTAGTCGGATCGAATTATGAAACGGGGTATAGTCGTCCCATATACTATCCCAGATGAAAGGGTAGGTTTCTACGTCGTAATTCATGTTGTTGGTATCCCATCGCATAGCGTTGAGCTGCTCGTCAACCAGGTCGAGGTCTTCGAGACTGAGGACTCCTCGTTCCAGCGTCGAGCGATTTGCGGCATCAAGAGTTGCACCGAGTTGTTCTCTGATCGACGAGGCGTTGAATTTGGTGAGATTTCCGTAATCTTCGTAATCATCAACATCGAAGGGAGTAGGTTCTTGGGGACGCTGCCCAGAAATATTCACTGACACATGGAAGTCTTGCGGAAACAGAACTCCTCCTGCCGCTGGACCCGCACTGTTCAATTCAGCCAGATATGACTACGAAAATGAAGAGCTTCAACCTACATGGCATCGTAGCAAATGGATACTCGCAATCTGTCAGTGTCAGTATCACTCGTGGAGAAGCTTTGCCATGGTCCCGCCTGAGCAGTCGGTGTATTGGCATATCTCAAATTGCACGATCTACTAGTGTTGAAGTCTGTACATGATTGAGGGATGTCCCAAAGCAGGTAGGACTGTCCCACCAATTGGTAGGCGGAAATATTTGCAGACACTGTAGGCATGAAGCCTTTGGGTCTGAGCCTAGAAACAAGGCCGTTAGCGACAAAGTTGTTGGTATGGTCGAGTGTCGGTTTCAAATGACACAACACCATACCGCTTGACAGATACATTGCGTTGAATGACCATGCTATCGTGCAGTTGAAGGTAACAGGGTTGCTGAGCTGTTGTTGAAACTCGGGGATATCCAGCTTGCTACTAATATTACCTTCTAGCCGAAGTGTTGGTGTTAATCCACCGTGAATCCCGCTCACTTCATGTGCAGGTGCAGGGATTCCAAGTGCTGTGAGTGTGATATTAGGCCGAGCACATACGACTCTTGTGTCGAACAAAGCTGCCATGCCTTGCCAAGACCGGAGGTTCTGCCTTAATGTTTGATTATCGATAGGAAGGAACCCTCGGATTGAGACACCTGTATCTGAGAGAGCATCTTTTGGTTGTACCGGTTCCGAGAATTCTAGAATACTGGCAAAATTGGTGGGAGTAACAGCCCAATAGTCGATCAACTCTATAGGGCGAGAGTTCGACATACCGCTGGCATGAGAGCCCAACGTCAGCGAACCTTGAAGTTGCCCGCGACTCACGCCACTAAGAAGGATAGTGGATGTAAATTGAAGAGCCGTGGTGGTCAGTGCCAGAAGAACACATAAAGCTGGCGATAACAAGCTTGTGGAGCTCCAGCTATGCCGTAGGAAGGTCCAAAGACTAAGAAGAGGGCCCGAGGTTGAAAATCTTATAATAGATAACTCAGCCACATCTTGCAGACGAGCACCTCGGCATTCTAAAACAAGGATAGCCAGCATGGATGTTGCTACAGCAGCTTGAGCTGAGCATGCGACACGTATGATGGCGGAAGCAATAGTTGCTGACCTAGTGAGCCATTGCGCTTCGACAAGCTTAGTCCAAAATGGGCTCGACGAGTTCCAAAGCCACCCAAGAAATGCCACTGATGCTATCGAGGACGACAGCGAAAGGAGCAGTATGATCACTCGCAGACTTCCTATACGCCACAACGATGCTCTGAGCTCGGAATTCTCTCTAATCTTCACAGGCATGACAGAAGTGTCCATTGGATGCTCCCGCGATCGTGATGATTCTACGTTACCCAGTCCCCGTTGTATAGGGTAGGCGCCATGCCAAGTCAGCGTATCGCTGTGACAATCCGTGGCTTGTCGCTGTTCGTCATGCCTTCCTCGGCGGGGAGACTTCCTCGCGTAAGTATCTTTCTGCGGGAAACTCGCATGGTTCTTTTCTACCAGCCCGTGATGAGAGTTCGAGGATCCGGGAGAAGCACGGCCGTCACTCCAGGATGGAGAAGAGGAGCGGCCCAGAAGGTCCAGCGCAGAATCATTCCCAGAATCATAAGGCACAGGAGGCAAGGGCTTTTGGAAAAGTCTTGCGTAGCCACTCATAATTTGTCGAGCAGGACTGATACTGATGCTTGCTGGGATGCGGATTCGGGCAAGGGACTGTTCAATATGAACGAAGCGGACCAAGAGTTGCAAATGCAAGGCTATGGTTTGCAGCAGAGCGTAGAGACGCTACATATATGAGAGTAGACTTGCCTGAAATGCATGGAAACGTCATTCATGTTACCTAGAAAACGAAGCCGGTCCAGTGAGCGTCGACACTTGCAGCTGAACCGCCCCACCACAGCAGTGTGCAGCAGGTATCAACGCGTGGGCTGATGACGGACGAACATAGATGCCGTGTATCATGAATAGGCTCTGGTTGGTGCCACGACTCAAGTCTGGAAGGAAGATACGTGATTCTCGACTAGTTGAGAAGCAGAGGACCATGTAGGGTGGACGATGGCGGACGTGGCTTATCTCATGAATCAGACTCTCTGGAGCGCTGCTTTGTGATGACTCTGCAAAGCTTTCTAGAATTAGTTACTAACAATTTGTTAGTAAACTCTTCCTTATGTCTTAATCCGGTAATCTTTTCTGAGCAGCCTCCAGAGAGTCTGAGATTTTTCGGTGCAAGTTTGTTAACAAAACGAATGTTAGAACAAGCTCAAGATTCTAATTCATCAAATTTTATCACAACAGCGATAATTGTTCATATTGTAGGACCTTTTAAACATCAATTACTTATATTTACTAAGAGCTATAGTACTAATTAAGAGTAAACAATGTTTATCCATCCCATAAACATGAACAGAAGTTGCTGTTTCAAAAACATTTTTTGAATATTCATCTTTTTTCAAATAACAGTATTCCAAATTCATTTATAACTTTTTAACCAAACATTTATTTGAAAAAATTCCAACTTCAAACATCAGTTCCTCTATTTTACTAGCAATTATAGTAGTAAATAAGAGTGTAAGATGTTGTGTTGTGGAATGAAGATGAACAAAAAAGTGGTACTCAACTTTGTTAGTGAAGCTTCGCCAGTGCCTCCAAAGTTGCACCGAAACATCTCAGGCTCTCTTACGGCTTTGGAAGTCAACCAATGGAAAAAGAGAAGCAAGATTTGTATGGGGTTGCTTAAGTATTTCTGCTTTGGAATTTCCAAGTCAGCACCCCCAAAGCCGTAAGAAAGCCTGACTCGTGAGGTAAGACGTGGCGATCCAGTCGGGCTACGGTTGTCGAAATGGTTCGGAACGTCAGAATTTGCAGCTTTGCTTGCCAGCAAAAACGAGGCAGACTGTCACCGTAGAAACATGTTCCTTCAAAATGTAGTCGCCGCACTGGCTGGCGTCGGCAACACAGCTGGACTATGAACTTGAGGATGGTCGTCAATATGATAACATCAGTGATTAAATCTCACGCTCGATATATGGGCTACGTTGAGCCTTGCCCACGTACGCAACAATAGCGTTATTCTCCGTCCGTAGCCGCACATGAGCTAGTATACAATAGTGACACAGAGCCCAAAAATGCAAAGCACCCACCCACCAATACCGCGACATAGCATGGCGTCACCACCGAGCAGGATCTGTTACAGTCGTCGAATGTGTTGCACGTCACTGTGCCGCCGATGTCGTATTGGTACGCGCCAGCATTTAAAATTGCACGGACATGACGAATTATAGTCGCCTGCGAAGTCCAGCAGGGCGAGGCCGTCGATGTTGCGCCGGATCTGGCCATTGATCACTGAGGTAGAGGATGGGGCGAGTGTGCGGGTCACTGTGGAGGCGATGGTGCTGGCCGTGGTGGTGCTAACTGCAGTAGTGGTATATGATACGCTTGTGAGGGTCTGAGTGTAGTATGTGGTTTGCACGGAGTGAGGAATTTCTGGCTCACAATGTTAGCGAAGCACATCGAGCGCGGGACGGACGACTTACTGTAGAGGTTGACAATATCGTGGTTGTTGTCGCGGGTATTGGTAGTCTGGAAAAACAAGCACAGGCGCTACTAATGTATGCTGGAAGTTGGCCTTCTGTGTGTTATGTGGTCAGACTTGGAGAAGCTGTAGTCGTGTGTCCAGGTCGGCCCTCGGAAATGGCTATACCGCAGATAAACATAGTTGTGTAAACGATGCTCGTGCCAGTGGTGACTTCGCCGCCCGCCCTCAGAATCAACCTCGACATGACTCGAAGATTGGTCGAGTGCTTCACATGACTCTCTTCGATGGCATCGTGTATACACATGAGGAGCAAGATGCTCCGCCTCCCCACAGCTGTTCAGGACTTCGCATGGTCCCGCCTGGCACGACTTCCGCTTCAGTGGCCTACTTATGTGCAAGGGCAGCCTCTTGCTGGGAAATTTATTATCGCCGAATGCTATGGTTCCTGCCACGATGGAGACATTCATATACCGATCAAGCTTGATGCTTTATTCATTCTGATGACGAGAGGCACATCGCGAGCTGTCCATAGATTCGGGAGCCATTGGTATTCAGCTCTTGATGTTCCCGCTCACCACGTCTGGCCAGCTGCACGAGACGGTGGTATTGCATCATGGCTCCAACGCTGGTTTTAGTATTTGGATGTCCCTCACCTAAGACCTTTGTTTGCGCATGTATGACCCATTGGAGAACTGATCTCGCTTCCTCGAACCAGGCTTGGCGGAACAGTGCGACTCCAAGGTTGTGTACGCTAGCAAGCGTGTCTGGATGCTGGTCACCGAGCGTTTTACTGCGTAAAGGTATGATTTCTCGGAAAATGTTTTCAGCGTCTTGCCAGTGGCCTCTACGACACCGTATGATTCCCAAGTTGTTCATACTGAGAAGGGTGCCAGGATGTCGAGGCCCTAACACCTTGAATTGCAAAGTGATAAGGCGTTTGTAGATCGCTTCGGCCTCGAGAAGCTTGCCTTTGTGCAACAACACACGGCCAAGACCGCTCGTGCTGGCCAGTGTATGAGGATGTTCCCTGCCGAATGCGATCTTATTGCCCAGTACTACTTCTACAGCAAGATTTTCTGCCCTTTCCCAGTCTCCCGCGAGGCTGTGTATTGCAGCTAGATTTGACATGCTTCCCAACACGTCGGGGTGATACTTGCCAAAATTTCGAGTCGCACGCTCGATTACAAGGCTTTCAAGGATTTCTGCTTCGTGCCAACGGCCTTGCAGGCCGTAAACCGCAGCCAGATTTGACATGCATGTCAAGGTGTCAGGATGTTCACTGCCAAGCTCTTGTTTCGCCTTCTCCACCACAAGTTCCTGAAGTTGTTGCGCTTCGTTGTATCGTCCAGAAGCTCGGTAGGTCGAGGCAATCTTGTCAACGATGGGAATTTGTCTACGAGAAAAGTCAGTCTCGGAGGCTCCTTCATCTTTTAAGAGTGCCTGGAAGGCTGCCTCAGCCTTCTTGTAGTTGCCCAGTCGCAGATAAGCTTCACCGAGTCCTAGTGTGACCTTTGAAGAGCTGGTCGGAAAATATTTTTTTGTTGTAAACCGAATGTACATGAAAATATCGATTGCGGCTTGATACTTTCCCCAACCCGACAATGCTTGAGCTAATCTCCATTTCAATACTAAGATTGCTTTGCTGCTGGGATTGCCAGGGCCTTGTTTTCGGGAAACATGGTAAGCATGGGGGATCAAAGCAGCTGTTATGTTCTTAGTCTCGAATGAGTGTTCCGGGAATTTCTGATTCAACAGATTCAATGCTCTCTCGGCAGCATCATCCAACAGACCCGTCTTCTGTAGATAACGTAACATACAGCGCTGAACAACGGGCTGAATCGCGAGGCTGTTCATCGGATCGAGAAGATGTTGCACTAGACCAATGGCATACAAACGACGAATTTGCGCATCAAGCTCCCAACTGACATCAAACAATATGGAAATTGGTATTCGAGTGTGTTCAAAATGGCATATCGTAGCAAGAAATATGAATGCTGGTCGATCAGTGCTTCGCAATTGATCTAAAGAAGCGCTCAGCGTAGAGCCGACGAGATCGTCGAAATCATCGGAGAGCTTGGTTCTATTGAGTAATTGGAGATAGTCGCCGGGCGGGATCTTGTGCTCTTTCATGTAGGAAAATGCGTTTTGAAGAGCTAATGGGTGGTAGTCGAGCCTGACAAGAAGATCTGTTAGCGTCTGTGGTGGGCAGCTTGTACCACTCTGTTGACTGAAGAACTTAGCCATTTCGGTACGGGAAATGGTCTCCGGCCGGGACTTTAACGCCACATTGTACAAACGTTCCTCTCTAAAAAATCGATCCCAGAATGATTCATCTTCCACCTGAGATGCATCCCTGTTCGATGGAGTAGCTGGTGATGGCTCTGAATCGATATGTTTTCGAAAGAGCTCAGTTGCATCGTCGTGCGACATTTGACCTATGCGGAAGAATGCGCCGTATGCAGTGAAGCTGGTCGATCTGGTCGTTATGAGTAGACGACCTTGAAATCGAGCGTCGAGATCGAGAATGGGATGAAATCGACGGGGTAAGTAACGAAGAGTTTCCAAGCTGTGCAGATTATCGTAAATTAATAAATTTGGAAACCCTCTTCTCGCGTTGCGTGCTGAGAAGAGCCACGAATAGAAAGTTTCGAAAACAGTTGCCCCTTCCTGGGATGAAAGTCGAAGTTCTTGCACAAGCAGTCGGTGATTTTCCTCGAACCTGACGGCGTCGCTGGCATCAATCCAGCAGACTGCGACTAAAGGTTTCAGCTCACGGAGCTGGTACGCAAATCTTGCAGCAATCTGGGATTTTCTATTGCAAATTGTTCATCAGCTTGGCTAGAGTGAATAGTCCGTGACAACAAATACATACCCAGTACCCCCAAGTCCGATCAAAGAGTAAAGAGATGGTGTAGTATTGTTGTACCACCGGTGAAGGGCATTGAGAGTTCTTTGCCTTCCTACAAATTCCGGAATCGGCCTGACCGGGATCAAGAAGCATTCCTCGATGAATCTCGACTTCGCTCCTTTTTGAAGAAGAAGTGCGATGATAGCACCATGTAGTCCTTTATGAGCGGCATCAAGTGCAGTAGTACTATCAAGGGCCATGTGATTCAAGTTCTGGAGGTTGTAGTGCGGCAGAAGTATCTGAACGGCTTCTGTATGTCCATGAAGGCAAGCTTGATACAAAGCCGTGTAGCCTTGTTCATCCGGGACTATGCAATCCGAACATGCCGTGATCAAATGGTCCAGACATTCAACGAATCCTTCGCGGGCGCACAGATGAATCAGCCCTCGTAACAGATCTTCATCAAAATCGAGAAATGGCTGCCGCAGCAGCCACAGAAGAGCTTGTTGAGATGATTCCGGGTGCTCTACAACGGATGGCTGAGAGTCGATGGAGTTCCAGGTTCTCACTTGCTCGCGTAATTGAATCTTAGTCTGGGTTCCAACTTGAAATCCTTCCGGTAATAGCTCGATAAGGAGGCTCCAAATATGCCAGTTTCCTAATCGAAAGGCGAGAAGTAATGCTGCTTCAGTTATCTGCTTGTGTTTTAGATTTCCTGTCATTCCTAGAAGGCGAAGCATCATCTCATCCTGCTGGAGAATGACGGTTTTGAGAAGTTGCGAGACTTCGGCAATGATCTGTTGCCTAGATCCTGCAAGGACCATGTCCAGGTTATTGAGGCACCAACTCCGGAGTAGCGTCTCCATGTGACCCGAACATTGGATTTTTGAGAGCCGCCTCAAGGCTCTATTCCGATCCTCCCAAGTGATAGCTTGAAGGAAGCCGGGCAAGTGTTCAAATATGTATACCAGGAGCGAAAATGCATGAAGTTCATGCTTAGAAGCTTCAGTCGAGCTTTGCGGGCCCTGAAACATGGTTTTGCATACCATTTCTAGATAGGCCAGCGAAGATTCAATGATGTGCCATGTACAATTTTCTTCGAGACGGATAGGGTCTGCATGCTCAGTGCGAAGAAAAAGTAATGCAGAGCGATGCAATAATCCAATTCTTAGCTGTGGGCCATATTGTTTGACTTCTAGCAGTCCTCCGTAGCTTGTGACAAGGTGCATAGGCAGATTTTTGGATTCTAGAGCAGGATGATAAGACTGGGTAAAAGCTGTATAGGTGAATGGTCCCTCACAGGCAGACGTCATAGACATATGGCCGAATTCCAGATCAGATGGGTATCTTGAGCTGAGTGCAGTCCAGCTAATTGTTTGTTTGATAGGAACAATGTTGCCTGTCCTTTCGCATTCCTTGGCTATGGTTGTCACTATTCTTGCATATCTCTTGTTGAGATCTGTTAAGTCTGAACGACAATCATGAATAGCATCTTCGATATGCTTGAGTGAGAGTTGACCGCGGATCGCCATATACTCCAACCTCTTCATCTCCAAGGTTACCCAGAGTATAACGCCATCCGCACGATCTTTTAAAGTTGTTTTCAAAGCCGCTAATTTTATTTCTAGTTCGTTTCTGTGTATTGAAAAGAACGACATATCGTAGATACGGCTTGCGGCAAGGATACAATCGATTCCGTCATTGATGATATGCTCAATATCTCTGACATTATGCTCAGAGACATTGATGATATTCGGAGGCGACAATCCATCGACATTTGATGTCAGCTCTTTGCATGGACGACTGGTTACCATTATTTTGAAAATGGTCCCACGATGTTGATCGCTTGATGTCAATACGTCGACTACTCGTCTTGTCGAGACCACCGATGTGCCTTCATCAGCTGCGTCAATGACGAGATGTATCCTCAAGAGAACATCGTTCTGGTTGTTGATATTCGCAAGAATGCTCATTAGCTCTCCTTCAGTCCACAAAGAATCGCCGTTGCGTTTGCAGTGTTGTTGATACACATTATCATAGCAATCGTAAAGAAAATTGCTGAAACCCTGGACAAGAGTCTGATAAAGAATCGACTGTAACATGCGTACGAGTGGTCTTTCATCAACTGCAACATCTTTATGGGATTCTGAAGTATCTGGCACGCTGTAGAAGTACCCAAGAACAAGATTCTGTTTCGGAATATGCCGCGGAGAGCGCTTTAATGTCGCCTCGATGCTGGAATTTAGCATTTCTGAGAGATTCGCGACGCCAGCTTCTGCCTGACGTCTCCTGAGAACCTCGGCCATCAATGTCGATTTTCCGCTCCCGGCTTTGCTGATCAGCCATACACTCTGAGAAGTACCGCTTTCGTCCCATTGCTGATATGCAGGAAGTTTATATATCCATTCACATGTCTGTTTTGAAGCTCTCTTCTCGAATAGTCCAATTTGCCGCGGATTCGAACTGCCTTTTCGTAGTGAGCTTAGACAGTTGGCGGCTCGAATTTCTGGAAGAGCCTTTGTCAGCTCTCATGGACCGATCGATACCGGTAAGCACAGAAACAAGCATACCCTTGGCGTGATATACCATGTCTTCGATGGACTCACAGATCTTCGCAAATCCTTGGTCTTCGATAGTGGCAAATTTGTTCAGCCCAGCATGATGGGTATTCATGCCGGATTCCGCATGCGGTGGTGGCAGGGTAGCTGACGTCTGATCAACGATCCTTCCAGCTCGCACGAGACCTAGAGGGCCGAATGTCGAGTCCTTTGTTTCAAAGAAGCAGTGCAACTTGATGTGCGGCTTAGCATTGACGACCTTCAAGAAGGAGTTGTCCAGCTGCCGCAGGTCATCTCCATGCCATTGAAGGGCTTTGAGAAGAATAGTCTTTGATCCTATCAGCCATGCGCCAAGGTTGACCAGCCAGGTGATTCTTCCTGAGATGTCGGAGCCCTTATGTGGGGTACCAAGGAAGATTATTCCACAAGCAGCGGTCGATAACCATCGTCCCTCATTTGCCGCTAACACGATGGCCTTGCAGTGATAAGAACAGGTATATGTGATTTTTTGGGACCTCTTACCTGCTTGATAATGATTCCACCATAGCTATGACCGATCAAGATCAAAGGGCACTGGTTGGATAAGTGATGAAGTCCGATATGAAGCTCCGCAAACGACTTACTTGTGTTGATCCACTGTCAGTCTTTCTGCAGAGAGTATCGATAGAATCGACGAGGTCTCGAGCTGGCTGCTCAAACCCCACAGTTGGAGCATCGTATAACCAATTCGCATTGTGGTTAAATGTCCAGACTCGGATATTCTGAAACCTTCTGGGGAGAAAAGCTGTCAACCAGCAAACTCGTCGGAGTGGCGCCTTCTCGCCAGCTATACAGGAGTCTGCGCATCGAGCGGTCCAAGTAAATTTTGGATTGGCACCGAGCCCATGTACAGCAATGACACTACTCTGTGATGAGTCGCTCGCCATTACGTGGTCGTATTGTTCAAGCAAACTTACTTGAAGCCATCTAGCCGTTTACTCCCCGATGGAAAGCTTTCAGATTTTCAGCAATTTTAGAACATGAGCCGTTGAGAAGTAGTCGTTGAATGACTTACTGAGAGTCAACAAATTGCTCCTCCGTATCCGAGGAGTCGACTACAAGCCGCCGTAGACCCAATAAAGAAGCATGGTCCCAAGATGTGCGTGAAAATGCATATCGCGTAGCAAGAAGGGAAAGTACACTGAAGACGATCAAAAAGAAAGTCTCCGACTGCACGAATAGCGACGACATTGGCACGAACCACAGTTGGATGGTTCACAACGGGACGGAAGCGGGGAGAGGCTAGTTTTTGAGTTCGCGAACGGAAGGTTCAGCCACCTCCGGACGTGGTGCAGCTAAAGGCTGAACACTTCGCATCAGATTTAGCATAACAACAATGCATGGGTAGCCCAATTACTACCGGTTACTCTTATGGCTTCAACCCGCTTGCTGAGATGCACGTAAAAATATTGTTCCGCTGTGGAGAAACATAAAGTAGTATTAGTGGACAATTGGAACACCAGACTCAATGATCGAGTCTCTGTCGTAGGACGCCTCAAACTGCAACGCAGTACTTCGAGCCGAAAGTCGCCCATCAATGAAACGAGAAATTTGCAGCACATTCTTGCTTTTCTATCATCAACTGTCGTCAGCTACGCTCAGTCTATACGGCCACTTTATGGCCATGAATTTCTCGAGATCAAGAAGTCCTCCATCATCGCCACTCTGATCACGTCCACTATACATCAAATCCGCCACCCTTATCACTTCTAAGGTAGCAGATTTTTATCATCAATTCATATTCCCTCATACTTCAACCCCAATTAAGCAAGACCTTCTTCCCCTTGCCCTTCTTCTTCCCACCCCCTCCCTCCTCTTCAACCCCTGCCTCCGCCGTCGCCGTCGCTCCCGCCGCCGGTGCACCCCAAGGACTCCCACCACTAGCAGGCGAATTGAACCTCTTGACGCCCGCACCGCTATATCCCGGACTAAATACCGTACTAGTAGGCTTCTTCCCTGGCGGTAGCGCAGGGAACATATCCCTCGTCTGCGCTGGCGGAGCACGTTGAGGCTTGAGCGCGGGCGAAGCAGAGCCCGACGAGGGTGCGGAAAGAATCTTGCTACTTGTTGAGGAGGTGGCGCCGGTCGGGATAGAGGCGAACCATGCTGGGCGGGATTTGGAGGAGGGTACCTGAGTCGTTGACAAGGCTGGGAACGAGGGGTTGCTTGAAGCGGATGAGGCGGCGAGGGGTGGGAAGGGCGTGCCGGATGTCAGGCTGCGGGAGGCAGCTGTGCGGCCGGATTGAGCTGTTGAGGACTTCAGTCTTAGCACACGCGAACCCGAGGCTTTGGTCGAATTGTTGGTGTGGATGGTGATGTTTGGGGCGGCTAGGTTGGACGCCCAAGTCTTGACGCTGGAGCTGCCTGACTGAAGTGGACCGGCGCTACCTGGGCCTGGTAGAGACGGATAATCCTCGTTGATGGCTTTCCAGTCTGACCACGATCTAAGCAGGTCGTCCCGCTTCTTGGGCTGCTCGAAAATGTCTGCTAGTTCCTTGACCATTTTGCCCAGCTCAGAAGACGATGTGTCGAATAGGGAGAAGAAAAACTCGATAAGTCCTTGAGCATTGAGTGTTCCTGATTGATAGGCCGAGACCTTGCTGCGGAAATCCGAAAGTTTGTTCGAATCATTCTTCAGTAGTACCGCTGCGCGTTCTGTCACCGCATTATGGCGCATGCGGCGTGCCTGGTCTTGCGGAGACAGGCTTGCAGTGGGCGTAGAATCTAACGACAAGGAGTCGACCGCGACTGCTAGATTGTCTGGGCGTGATGGTGCGTGTGCTGTGACTGTGGATGGTTCCTGAGCGTTTGGCGGCGGACGAGCGGCGTAAGTCTCGGGCTGGGACAATTGTCCACCAAAAGTTCGTGAGGTGACGGACTGAGCAGATTGAATGGCCATCTGGCGTTGATATGCAAGCTCGTCCCTCCGTAATGGTTGTGCTGATGATGGCGGTAGTGGTTCCGCATTCGGGTCCCGACCTCTGCCTCTGCCACGTCCTTCTCTTCCTTCCCTCCGTGGTCGCTGCTCCTGCTGATGTGGAGCTCGGTAATCGAATCCAGAAATGTCGACCCTTCTTGCATCTCGTCTTGCATCCTTTGTCAAGCCGTTCGGATGAGCCTCCAGCTGATGAGCCTTGAGATCCATCTCCGAGTCGAAGACCACGAACTTCTTCTCCAGACATTCCTGATCCGGACACATGAAATGATCTTTTCGAAAATGGACCTCGAGCGCATTGTAGTCGACATAGTACTGAGGTTGTCTACCTCCGTTCCTGCGATCGCAGATATGACATCTCTCGTGTCGATCCCTGCAATGGGCATACAACTCGTCGTCGCCGTAGAACCTTTGCCGGCAGAAGCCACACTCCGGATGACCTTTGAAGCCGCTCTGGTCGACTGCTCCAGGATTATCATCACCAAACTTCTCGTGCTTTTTGAGCTCTTGTGGTGTAAACAGCTCGTGTTCATGGGTGAAGACCTTCTTATTGCGGGTACAGAGGTCGCACATGACCTTGTGATGCACGCTTTTGACATGGCGATGCAGATCCGGCCAGCCGAGACAAGCAACATCGCAGCTTGAGTCGGGGCAGTTGTATCTCAACAGCAGCACTGTGTCCTCAAAGATTTCTTGTTTCTCGTAGTTGATCCCCAGATTGGAGTCTTGCATAGAAAAGTCGTCCGCGACAAAATCCTCGAATCGTTTGTTGGCATCGTCTGTGAAGATGACAACCTCGGCGTTTGTCTGAAGATGTCAGTCATGCTGAGGTAATATTATACCAGGAGGTATCTTACCCGACAGTGAGCGCATGCCTTGCTCTTGTAGAGAGCGCGTAACCGCAGCGCGCAAATATGGCATGTTCGATGATTGCAGGGTGCTACACAATTGTGGACAACAGGCGATGCGCAGATGAAGCAGACCTCAGCTTCTACATCTTCGTCTTCTGGCGCATTCGTCGCGCCATCGGCAGCTGTTTGTACTGGCGCCGCCAGAGCCGCAGGTCTCGAGGCTGTTTGTCCATCGAGGTTGCTTGCCGATCCTCTTCCACCTGCACCTCGACCTCTTCCTCCACGTTGATCTCCTCTGCGTTCACCTCCCCCACGAGATCTCCGACCTTCGCCGCCGCCGCCGCCGCCGCCTCCTCCTCCTCCTCTGTTGCCACGACCGCGACCTCTAGAACCACGGTTGTTTGTCTGTGCGGGGCCTTGTGGGGGCGTGGGAGCGCCCGCATCCCCTTCCATCGAAGTCATTCCGGCTATACAGAGACCTGTCTTTGAGCCCAGAAAGAGCTGCAGAAGTCGAATTAGTCTAAGGTGGTCGCTGTGCGTAGAGGCCCATAGAAGAGTCGAGTTCGTGGTAGTCGTTTCGCTGACAATTCCCGTATTTTGTGATTTTCCCGGCGACGTGGGGTGGTGATGCGGGCTCCAGCGATTAAGCAATGACGTGGGGCACTCGCGGCTGTTTCCGCGTCCTTCCCCGTTTTCGGCAGGGGCAGCTTTGGGCATGTTTTTTGCCCGTCAGTGGAGCTTGCGTTTCACCGACTTGACGTTTGCTGTGCATCCATCTCTCCTTCAAGATGTTGTCAAAACGGCTTTGTTCTCGTCCTCCTCTTTCAATCCACTCTGTTTCTTCGTTTTCGCGCAGCAAAATAATTCTCCGACCTCAATTCTCCACCACCTTTGTCGTCCACGACCCACCAAAACCTACACCACCCACACAATCTCCTCCGCCCCGACGCTCCCGCCCCAAAGACCAACTCCCTGTCGTCCCCCTAGTCGCTATCTTCTGCGTCGGATCTGCCGCTTTCTACGCCCTCGTCAAGTCTCGCGAAGGCCAGTCCTCCTCTCGCGCACCCGCCGTTCCTCCCAAGTCGGACTCTTTCGCTGGTGACAAGCGCAAATACCGCGAAGCCTAAACCCCTAAATACCCATCCACAATGGCACCCACCGAGCCCAAGTATGACTTCCCCGCGGCCACCCGCACGGCGCCCATCTTCTCCCCCGGCACCGGCAAGGACGAAGCCCTCGTAATCTTCGTCCTCGGCGGTCCGGGCGCAGGCAAAGGCACTCAATGCGCCAATCTAGTCCGAGACTACGGCTTCACGCACCTCTCAGCCGGCGACCTTCTCCGCGCCGAGCAAGACCGGCCTGGCAGCCAGTTCGGCGACATGATCCGCACGTACATCAAAGAAGGCACCATCGTGCCCATGGAAGTGACAATTCAGCTTCTCGAAAACGCCATGAACGAGGAGATCAAGAAGTCTGGAAACAGGCTGTTTCTCATCGACGGGTTCCCGCGGAAGATGGACCAGGCGCTGAAGTTCGAGCAGGCGGTTGTGCCGTCGAAATTCACACTGTTCTTCGACTGTCCCGAGAAGGTCATGGAGGAGCGGCTGTTGAGCAGGGGCAAGACGAGTGGGCGCGCGGACGATAATCTGGAGTCGATCAAGAAGCGGTTCAAGACGTTCGAAGAGACCAGCATGCCGGTGGTGGATATGTTTGAGAAGGAGGGACGGGTGGTCAAGGTCCAGGCTACCGCTGCGCCGGAGAAGGTGTACGAGGATGTGCAGAAGCAGTTCAGGGAGAGGGGTATTCAGCCTAAACACTCCTAAGCACTGAGGAACAAATGTGACCACTAGATAGAATGTACAGTCAAGCAATCAAATCTCAATTCCATTCCGATTCTACACGACAGGGGAATTAATCAAGGTAGGGTATCCGCTCCGAGAACCAAGCATACCCAAACGCCATCATCATTAATCAGAGCCCACGCTGCTGCAGGTTCTTCTTCTTCGCCTCGACAAGCATCAACTCCCTCACCCAATCCAACCGTTCATCCATTCCCTGCACAGCAAAATGATGCGTCTTCCCCTTTCCCCCGATCCGCTCCGGCACCAATTGAAAAGCAAACGCACCCGGCGCAGCCTTCTTCTCCAGCCCATCCGTCTTGATCCGCAATGCCTTCATCGCAGCAGACAATTTCCCGTTCCCCGCAGCAGACGAGCAGTTCACCGTGTACTCGTTGACGTTTATCTGGTCGATCCGCTTGCTGCTCACCCGCTGGTCGGCATGCATAGCCAGCTGCGCGCCATGCAGACGGAAGTGCGCCTCGGACCACTCATGCCAGAGCATCCGGGTTTTGCGCTTGCGCATGTACCCGGCTTTCTTGCACGCTTCACCGTAGAGATCTTGGGTTGTCAGGGGCTTATCAATGTCCGTGCTGGACGACTCGTCGGAGTCTGTCCGGCGATGGAGGGTGGTGCGGGTTGAGGGTCGCCGGATGGGGGAGAGGACTTTGTCTTCTGTCAAGGCGGGAAGGGTGAGCGATGGTCGGCGGCGGTCGGAGCGGGAAGCCGGGCGGGAAGAGGTGTATTGGTCCCGGAATTGCATGTTGGGTGGGACGGATTGGCTGAAGTCGCGTGTGATGGGACCGATGGGAGGGAGGGTAACGGGAATGTCCATTTCGGAGGCGGGGGAGTTGTAGC
The DNA here is from genome assembly GCA_010093895.1 of Myriangium duriaei CBS 260.36. Taxonomy (NCBI): domain Eukaryota; kingdom Fungi; phylum Ascomycota; class Dothideomycetes; order Myriangiales; family Myriangiaceae; genus Myriangium; species Myriangium duriaei. The sequence continues at coordinate 321,198 of ML996090.1, forward strand.
GCATTGGAGAGAACATGACGCTTCGACCGGCGGTTACGGCGGACGTCGGTGACCTTACAGACCCACTGCGTTGGGTCATGGATGGGCTCGCCGTATTCGCCCTGGGTATAGCAAGGCGGGGAAGGTGCTTGAGGCGAGTGTCTGGTGCCGTTGCGTTGTTGGGATGCCGGAGTGGCGCGCAAGGTGGCTGATGATACAAAGAAGGGAACATCTCGTAATGAGTCTCGTCGAATGCCTGGTACTCCTCTGAGGGGTGTGGGTCCTCCGGCTCAGGCACATTTTGAAAATGAAGGAATTGCTTGACGTTCTCCTGAGGATCCCTTTGATCCAGCCTCTGCAACATAGCCTCATGCAGAGCGAAAGCGGGCAATTGACCAGGTCCAAGCACATCTGACGATGCGATCATGGAGGGAATGCCTTCCGAGACAGGAGGGGTGTTGTAGTTGGCCAGCTGAGCAGGGACCTTTGGGTAGTCGACCAATCCTTGCTGGCTAGCTGGACGGGGAATGCACTCATTGAGCTCCTCGTTGAATTTGATCGCCCTTTGAGTCTTCTTGTACCACCGTTGCCAGGACTTGCAAGCTTGACCTTTGCTGCACTTATGCTCCTTGGGGAGTGTGTATTCGATGCCGACACAATCGACGAAGTCGAGTGGTTGATATGCATGTGGTCTGCGATGTTTCCTTTTTTTCTTGTGTGAGGATGGGGAACGAGTGGGAGGGGAGACGGGCTCAAAATCTTCTATTGAGGTATCCGAACACAAACTGTGGGTTTCATCCCACTCTGGACTTTGCAGTGGACGGGGAGAGAGTCTGGCTGTGTCCTGAGCGGATACTGGCGCGGGACTCGGCGCCGAATTTCCACCCTTGAGGTCGGAGATAGAGGACCAGATTTGATGCCGCTTACCGAATGAGTGGATGCCGAGATCTTTGAGGTTCTCAAACCTCATGTCTACAAGTACTGTACCAGTGATGTCATTCTCTCGAAAGCAGCGAATGATGGTGTCCTCGGTGCCTGTATTGGACATCCAGTCTACCACATCGTCTGACGACCAGTCATGCAGATTCTGGGGTAAACCGGGGATATTCGGATATATCGCAGGTAGTGATCGCTGACGAGGTCGATGTTGCGCCGTCTTTGGTTGTGTTGGATGCACCGACGTAGCAGCCCGCTTTCCTTGCAGATCTAGTGGCGACATTTGCAAAGCAAAGTCAAAAGCGAACTCGGCTGAGGACTGAGATGCACGGAAGAGGTGCGGTCCTTGTGGTCCCTCGACCGGTTTGATAAGGATCTCGAATGTTTCATTCTCGGTCTGCGGAGTTGCCACTTCGCCATACGACGAGACCGTGGTATCACTGCGCCTTCTGCTGTCAAACTAGGAAGAATCAGCATGGCAGACACCAAAAAAACGGATGCTTGCAGAAACCCACTGATCCATTGCTTGAAGATTTGAGCGAGTTTTGTTCGGATTCACTGTCATCATCTTCGAACTCTGTGAAGTATTGTTCCGACAGTTGTGATTTTGGTCTGTCCTTGCCTAATCCTTTGGGCCGACTCGAGGGCCGACTTGATGGCACAGTTAGTCTTTGCGACATGCTGGCAATGTTTGTTTGGAATCTCGCTGCCGCTTCCACCATGTCGCTTTAAGGTACGATGACCTGGCAATACCCCTGACAGCGACTCGACCCGTGGTTATGGACGAGAGCTTGACTGTGCCGCCGGAATTAACAAGGGTTTATGGGTTTGGGTGAAGCAACGGAACCCCTCTCTGTACCCGCAGATGGTGGAATAGTGGGCCCTTTTGGGAGGTTGAGTAACCGCTCGCATACGAACAAGCTTGAACATGCAGGCGGCCGAAGGGGGATCCACAGTTGAGCACCTACATCGAAGGCAACGCTGATTGGAGACATGGACTCGAATCCATCGAAATGTTCGACGGGGATGCAGCAGCCGAAAGTGAGGTTGCCAGCGTGCAGAGAGCATAGACGGGGATGTAGCCGCCCAGACCACTGCCGCATGAAGTGTGATGGATGTCACATGGTACCATGGAAGTTAGTGCCGGATTCTGAAGGATGGCTGGCGGCAAGAGCGGGATCAAGAGTGGCTTGAAGATAGCTGACGGCCCGAAGTCGCTACCGTCGGAGGAAGCTGCAGTTGGCTTTCAGGGTCGACGGTAGCGCCCGGCCATGACTCGGAGGTTGCGTGTGACCCTGGAAGGATGAGGATGCTATAGGCTGTTGTCAAGTCAAGGCCACTGGCGGTCTGGTCTCCGCCGATCATATGGCTGGGTCAGAGGAAGGAAGACGCGGTGGAACCTGGACAAGTGTTGCTCGTGAATCCAGCCACAGCATTCGATAGATTACATGCCTGAGAGTGGTTTGTGCTCAGCGATGGCGGACATGATGGTCAGATTAGATAGGACAGAGACCGAAAGGGAGAAAAGCGGATTGAGGTGGGGTAACTTAGGGGTGGGCAGGGCAGGGCAAGGGTAGTCGAGCCGGATCAGCAGCTGTCAACCGCAGTCGCCCATCCTTGTCGCACCCTTCATAGAATATGCGGATTGGTGCAGGATCCTATTCCCGGAACCGATGGACCCCGCAGAGAGACGGGCTCGGAATCAACTGCGGTATGGCTAGGAGTGGCTTGCACTTTTTTCTTTCGACGCAAGCGACAGCAGTCTGCAGCTGTCGTAATCGTCCGTCCATGCCCGACGGCAGAACGGAAGGTTGAGGACTTCTCAATGCACCCACTTACATGCATGCGGAGGTGATGAGTGCCGAGAGCGATTGATTGGTTACCCAGGCCCAACTGCCATGTCGCGTATGTTCGGCGTAGGCAAGTGGCACGCCTGGTGTCGATCCTCAACCAGCAAATGTGCCTCAGCGAGGAGCCTTTCGCTGAGCCGCCAAGCAAGGTACGGCGAGGGCGAAGGAAGCGTGGGTAAAGTTGGAAGAATACATCACGTGAGGAAGGGCCTGGCGCGAACGATTGTCAATGTGACAGCGGGTAGCTCGAGCGTGGGCGAGGGAAAGAACGGGGGTCGGGCAAAATCCCGCGGATAAAGGATGGGAATCTGCACGAACCCCTCACTTCCAAGACATTTGCGCATGGCCTTAAGGGATGGCATAAGCTAGGCTCCCGCTCTAAGGACAAAAGTAGCGCGTGATGCGAGGGAGGAGGTGCCTTTGAACGCGATTGGTGTGTTTTGTGATGAACAAGGCCCGACATATGCAGAGCGTGATGCGCTTAACAAAAGAGACGACCAGGAACAGCAACATAGACAACGCGCGCGATGAAGGAAAGGGAACGACGTGCGAATCAAGCCATGGCCTGAGCTCCCCCGGCCCGCACCCGACGAACCTTCCAATTCTGTAGTGACGCACACCGCTTCGTTAAATGTCACCTCAGACAATGAATGACATCTTTGTGTGGAATCCAATAGTCGACAAGTTATGCTCATGGTATCGCTGTATCTGGTCAGTCATCTGTCCTGAAACACGGAGAATGCTTCTTGAAGAGCATTGTGTGATCTGACACTACCCTCAGCAGGAATTTTCGCCCGTCGTTGTACTCTGCCACGACACAGTTTCACTTGGGCGCACTCGGCCAGCCGATTTAGGCCTGATCAAGAGCTACACAAGCACAACAGTTGGTGACTCTTGTCAGCCCGGTGTGCGCTGGATAAGCAATGTCTGCAGCAAGCTCGGCAGACGAACCATCAGCTGCCCTAAGCGCCCTGTTCTTGGTCCCCGAACTTTGAGCTTCTTTCTCCACTCGTCGTTTCTGCGAAATTCTTGGTTGATTGGTCGTGGTTGACTTCACCTCTCTTCCACTACTGCACTGTCACACCCACTCTTCTGTCCTATCAGCATACGTTCGCTCTTTCGCTCGCTATTATTGCCCGGCGCTTGCGGTCCTCATCTTGGATGTGTTCGAGTTTTGGTCCTGCCCTGAGTCCCTTGTTCTCTCTTTGTCACGATCTGAGCCACCTCCCGAACCAAGATCTGTGTGTGTCACAAACCCGAAAGCTGGACCGGGACGACGAATAACCAGGTATGGAAATACGGTGTACGGCAGGCACATTGTCGCACGGCCGAGTGGCAGCAGGGCAGGCGTGATCGTCGTGCATATGCAATCAGATGCAGAGATAAAGAGCTTGCAGCGGCTTGCGATCTCGAGGTAGGACCGCAAAGTGGCTTGCGCTGGCACGCTGCGGGGCCCATTACTCGAGCGTTGCGCATGTACTCGCTACGACAGCCAGGAACTTCAGTTATGTCTGCCTACGGCCTCCCATTAGTGCCTCTGTATCGCAGAAGCTGGTGATCACCTGGGCAATCATGTCACCATCACGGATCAATCTGCACCCGCCCGACTCTACTACGCATGCTCTTTTCCGAGCTGCCCGCTCCACCTGCCTAAGCTCGCGGCCGGCCTTGCACGACTACGGCATCCCCAACCACTTGCCATCGCACACCGCATGCTATGCCCAGCTTCCAGTGCGCCATGCAACCCAGCCTGCTGCGATCATTCGACGTCTTTCTGTTCAAAATCGAGTGCTGCGCCGCCGCTTGTGCGATGGGGTTCCTGCATGGATCGTCTTGTGATTGCACGGGTGGAGTCGGGTCACCAATCCCAATGCTACCCTCACAAGCTTGTGCATCTTGTGCTTCCGGGGCTATACCGCTCTGGCCGTGGGTTGCCGGATCTGCCAAAATAGCGTAGGTAGGTCACCTTGACTCGCATCTCTTAAGCGCTACGGCTCAGCCCCCATCCAATCGTCTCCGTCACCTCGTCACCACATCACGCTATTGATTGCATATTACTGCTAATTTTCGATCAATCCAGAAATAGATCCCCGATCAATTACTCTTCATTCCTCCCTTTCCGGACAGGCATATAACATATCCTGCCCCCAGCCCAACTGCGAACCCTCTCTGCTCGCGACATCCCATTCCTCTCCTTCCTCGTTTTGTTTCTTCTGCATCTGGCTGGCCCAGATTTTAGCCCCCACCCTATCTTTTAATTCATCGCAGCCGGTTCTGCGCCTTCCCCCGTCTTCGCTTGGTCCCTGCTTCTCCCCGGCCACTCTAGCCTCCGCACTAATTGCCCGACCTGACCTTATTGCGCGACCTCCTTGTACATATACAAGTTTAATGTCCTCGACAACCGGAATGTCCAGGGGCAACACTTTTGCCGTCCCTGCAAAAAAGACCAACATGGCCGTGACCACAACGGCTTCATCTAGAGATACACGCACAAATTCTAAGCAACACAAGCGCTCACGGTCAGGTAAGTGCACTTGCATTGCATACCATCATGTCGTGCATGACTCACGCCACCAGGGTGTTTCACATGTAGGCTGCGTCGGAAGAAATGCGACGAAGTCAAGCCGTCTTGCAAAGCATGCAAACATCTCGGCCTGGTATGCGACTATAAGAGACCTACCTGGTGGGGCAATTCGGAGGCGAGGAAGCATGAAAAGGAACGCATCAAGGACATAATCCGTCGCACTCAACTTGATAAGAAAGCCTCTCGAACCACTAACTCCATCTCCTCCGTTGGACCATCGACGCCACCCGGACTGTGCCACTCCATCTCCACACCGGAATGCCACTCGGACTCGATCTACGGATCTTACAATCATTCAAGATCTGTGTCAATTGATCAATCCCCTCATCTCCACGACCCTGAAATATATAATGTCTCCGACCCCAGCTATTTTTCAATTCCACCACAATTCAACTTTGCTTCTTCTCCATACCCGGCCCATCCTCCTTTCGATGTCGACGTCAAAGTCGATCGCCAGGTCTATGTGAATGACAACCTCACACGTCGGGACTCGACATTGTCGTCATACAGTACCTTCCACCACACGGCTAAGTCAGGGTCTGACACATCGCCATGCCTTTCCGACCAATGGGTCGAGCACGGCTACTTTGAGACCACATCGAGAGAGACACTAGTGGCAGATAACTTTGACTACGGGGCGTTCGAAATCTCGCCTGACACCTGGGATCCACAAACCGAAAATGCCATCGAGATTGAAGAACGCGAAGGTCCATCGCTTGACTACTTTTTCGATCATGTCGCCCCATTGCTTTACCCCGTGCTGGACGCTACTCAAGAGGGGGGCGCAAGAACCAAGGTCCTCCTCCCTGCCTTGGGATCCAATTCAAGCTTCCTGCACACCTGCCTCAGCGTTTCCGCCATGCACCAGCAGGCCGCGCATCGCAGCCAATCCTCTAACATGGACCAAGACATCATGGAACAACTCGGGCTCGCTGTCAAGGGTATCTGCGACAACCTCGAGCACGATATCGCCCACGACCAAATTCTTGAAACGACACTCGCAATGATCCTTTACCCCTCCTCCGTGGGCACCCCCCACGACGCTCCCTCAGACATCGCCTGGCACCAACACTTCCTGATGGTCCGCGGCCTTATCGAGCGCCTCTCCTTAGAAGAATCCATTCTCAACCCCCAACCCAACAGTCCGCCATACAACATCTTTGCTATGACTGTCACAGCCTGGATCGACATCCTCGGCGCCACCATGCGCGGCACCTCCCCCGAGTTCTGCGACACCTGGCGACGGCTCAACGTCGATCAACAGACCGTCGGTCTCTCCGACGTCATGGGCTGCGATGACCGGATCATGTACCTGATCTCAGAGATCGCCTGTCTCGAAGCCCGCAAAGCTGAAGGCATGGATGAGGTCATGCTCTGCTCCTACGTCGAGATCCTCGGCAACCAGATTAGCGCCTGCGAGGCCGCGCCTGGTTCCCTCGTCAGTGCTATCTCCCTCACTGGCGATATCCGTCCAGATCAGCTCGTCCACAACATCTCAGGCGTCTTCCGCCTCGCTGCGAGGATATATCTGTGCTCCCTGATCCCAGGGCTGACGCACGACAACGATGTCATGGTCAACCTCCTGTCATCGTTCACGGATACTATGGCGTACATCCCCAAGGGGCCGGGCGGTTTTGACCGCGCTCTGTCGTGGCCACTGCTCATCGCAGGATCAGTGTCGATTCCGACCTCATCCTTCCGCGACATGCTGTCGGAGCGATGCGCGGCGCTCGGTGAGCTCGCACAGCAAGGAAGTCTGGCCAGGGTGCAGAGTGTGCTGGCTAGTCTTTGGGCAAGCAATGATTTTGCTGATGCGGGAGAGGTCAGGCATTGGCGGGACATTATGATGGAGAAGGGGATGGACTGCTTGATTGTGTGAAGTTGGTGTACAAAGATAAGATGACGGTCGTATGTAGACAAGACCCGGGATTTGGGATGGCGGACTCACGTCCGCCCTGGCAGTGCAGGGCGCTTTGCGAGATGGGGACTTCTGGATGGGATTTCATGGGTACTAGCGAGCAGCATGCATGGCTTCCGTATATTGGAGCTTGACGTCCATGACGAGCTGGGGTTCGATGGGTCTTAGGTTTACGATATCCCCTATTGATTTCTGGTCTGGTGGCAGTATAGATAACTATATGAATATGAGACATTCGTTTGCAAGAAAAAAGACATTCACCAACTCATAGCTCCTCATCTCCCGAGCGGGACGAGTAGTAGTGCTGTAGCAACACCAGCAGCAATAAGGCCCCCCCAGTCATGTCGGTCAGGCGACAAGTGCGGCGCAATAGAATTTCGGACACATACCAGGGCCAGGATCGACTTCTGCTACGAGCTCCATCGGGATTGGCTATCCTGAGTTAATGACATACGCACTGGCAACCCCTTCCTCCCGGCCCAAATACGATGGAACATTTTACGATGCTCGCCATCCGCATTCGCTGGGCATGGCTCATTTTCCATGCTACGATGGTCCTACTCTCATCTTTCTCTTCCGGATACGCGTTATGATCAGAACAGCTCGCAGCTCCATCCCAAGCTGGAAAGGGAAGTCCCCCTTGACCGACCTTTCTGCTATTTGGCGTAGACGAAGACACCAAGCAAGGCGGCCTATGGAAAGGCTGTATGAGCGGTGAAGCGTTGCGAAGGTTATTGGACGAGACAGGCGTGAGAGCTTGTGCCAGATGGCGGGACGGGCTGTCGGAAACGAAGTTTAAGGCTCTTGTTGATTTGAGTGAGGATGTAGAGCTGTCACTGATACCTTGCTATGAATTGTCATTCATCGATGTCCTTCGAGTGAAGTGTGGTAGACATTTGAGGACTGCTGCTATGAGGCACGTTCCGGGCTCGTCTGTTCCGGAATTCATGATGAATTGAGCAGAGCAGAGCTCGGAAACGGCTCGGTATGTTCAACCTTGATCCGGCGGCAGTGTATAAGTCATGGGCAACGTCTTCTCAGAGCAAGGGCTGATCCCTTTCGAAAGCAAGAGTATTTGAAGGGCCGATGAGCGATGCCCAGGCGCAATTCCTTCAAGGAGAGCGAACGTATACATATTCTGTGGGGAATTACGTACTTTGGAAAAGCTATATGGGTATCATGAGGAATGACGAAGAAAGAAAAACAGGGTCAAGCAAGGAATTTTACAATGCTAGTCGATCGATATGTGAGCAGGAAGTGGCCTTCTATGCGAGATCATCAGTTTGCGCCGGATGGGCGCTGCTCGCTCTGCTTCTGCCCTTTCCACTTGTCCATGGTTGCTCGAGGCTGGAGTAAATGTCAGCAGGAGAAATAAAGAGACAAATCTATGAACGTACGGAATGACCAGATTAGGGTTGATGAACCTCATCTTCTCCTCCCTGGAATGGTCGGTATTCCTCGACCTCGTTTCCGACACATCGCGCCACCTCGCCATATCTTCCGGGATTTCTTCTGAATCAGTAAAGCTGGGGAAGTCTAGATGCTCTGTCCGTCTGACACTCTTCAGTGCGATAAACCTCATTAACGGCCTATAGGTCTTGTTGTAAGCGTAAGAGAACCAGATCGTTCCGATCAACAAAGGTAACAGTAACGCTCCGCGAGCGTCAATGTTTTTCAAAAGTACCTGGCCGCCAACAGTCAATTGGAAGACAATCAGGCCGACCAGAATGCGATCGCACATCATAATCCAGCTACGTCCAGTTGAGTGCTGTCGTTGGTCCATAGCGTACAAGAGCTGGTACTTGTAGACAAAACCTCCGATGAGGAAATATGCCAGCCCACACAGAAGAACCTTCCATGAATCGCGCAGGACGCTGTATACTAGGCAGATGTCAAAGATCAGCAGGGTCTGTGGTAGGAACAAGCCATAGCTGAAGGTGGCTGGCTGAACAAGCTCCGAGTAGTCTCGTGGTGTTTTGGCCATGAATTTGTAGATGGGATAAAGTGATAGAGCTCCTACTTGGAGCAGCTTGAGGGGTAAAAGGCCAAACGCCTGAAGAATCAAGAAATTTGTGTAGAAGTCAATCAACTTGCTGAGTGATTGTGCAAGACCGTGTAGGAGGATCGTAGTATTTTTGAGCCTCTTCTCAATGTCACTGAAGAGCGAGAACGCGTTGGCTGCAGTACCCAACACTGTAAAGACGACGAAGAAGTTGAAGAAGGTGAAGAAGAAATTTTTAGAGATGACAGACATCTCAATGTCAGCTCGCGATGTCATGCCTTGACAGTTAGCAAGCCAGTCGTAGAGGTAGGGAACTGCAACATTAAGCAGCGAGGCGATAATTGTTGGAAGCTGAGTCTTCACCAAAGATTTCACAAACTCGTGATTGTCTAGCCAATCTCCAAGCGGAGGTATGACTTTCCGGATCGTGGCAGTGTTGAGGGCAGTCGCGATCGGGACAAGAAGAGCAGACCAGAAGACAGTGAGAATGACGATGAGGGCAGTAATGGACCATGCACGGAACATGCGGTGCCTTCTCGAGAGGTAGGTATTTTCCCAAACAATATCTGCAGGGGCCGGGCTTTGATTGGCAAGGAGCTGAAGAGGTGAAGGATCCAGCACGGCCTGAACAGCCATTTGACAAGCTGCGACACTGTCCATGGTGATGAATGCCAGAGGGGTAGTGCTAAATTCCTTTTGGCGAAGTTCAGCAATACGGTCATCTGCTCGACGAAGCTTCTCCTGGTAGTAGTCTATGGCGTCAACCTGTTTAGACTGCAACCAGAAGCGTCCGTAGCGAATAGTCTTCGTTGGCCTGTTCTCTGCATGCTCTGACACATGTGGTTGGTGGTTTCCGTTCAGCAGATTGGCTTCTTCGTCCGGGTCATCGTGGTATGTCTCGTCTGGTCCACGGACTTCACTTCGTGGGTCCTGCGATCTACCTCTTTCTGGCGCGGAACCTTGACTCCCGTGATGAGACACCAGCGCTGTTTCCAGCTTTCTCAAGATGTTGTTCCGTTCTACCACAAGCTCGTCGAGCTCAGCCCAGTCCTTGCAAAGAGTCACACTCTCCACTTTGCCAATGTCCAACTCTTCCATGAATTGTTTTATCTTCTCTTCCGATTGAAGGTCGGCCGGTATGCCGGAGAGACGAATGGTACGGTCGGTTTTTGTAGTTTGTGTGCCGAGGTATTCTTGTCGAACTTCGATGACCTGCCTGGTGTTGGACACAATCATGTACATCAACAGTATGCTGAAGAGGTAGGCAAAGACGAGGTACATCCAGAGGTAATCGGCTTCAATGATCCAGTAATAGTCGTCCTCTGGGCTGGTCCCGTTCCCGCCGTGGGTCGAATTGCCTCCCTCCATCAGATTGAATTGCATGGATCGGCGGACTTTAAAGCGACGCGTGGTAGCAAATATGCTCGTAGCGTTGCCGTCATCCTTGTCGCCCTTGCCATCATCGTATACATCATGGACTGGCTTGATTACAGCCAAGGCGAAAAAGCAGGCAATTGCGAGGTACTTCGAGGCCATCCGAAAGAAGCGCAGAAACTGCACGATAGTCAGCAAAGTTGGCTCATCCTGGTTTCGCGACCTACCACATAAGCATCGAGTCCTGCCGAAGCTAGGACTTGCTGATCCGTGATTCGCCATAGAGGTATCATCCATCCTAGGAAGCTGTTGGGCAACTCAGGCAGGTTTCGCGTGTCCTCTTTGCGAGTTTTGCGGGCAGCAAAGAGGCCATTCCATCTTGGACGCAGAATCTAAATTTGTCAGAGTGGCTGATTCTCACCGCATCACGGAAAAGACGTACGCAGAAACCGAGGAATGATCCAAGTCCTAGGACGAGAGCGAGGATGATCTGGTCAATTGTTCCCCGTGTACTGCTTCGTCCCGAGAGATCATCAAAGTCGTTGTAGGTGCTAAAGTCGTCCATGGCCGCTGCTAGACCGCTCAGAAATTCCACCGATTATCGAGGACGTTGGTTCGAAACGAGGAGTTCGAGGCAGGCAGCTTCGCGAAAACCGATGACGCAGGGCCGCAGGACCGCAGGACCGCCAAGAAAACAACACACCATACTCAATAGAGAAGCTGCGGGTTTGAGATCTTTGAGCCTTTTTGTGTCTTTTTACCCAAATTGCGTATATACCCTGAATACGATGAGGCGAATAACTGACCTGAATACCACGTATCTCAATTCGCAATGTCAGGACCCATTGACCGCAATCAAGAATGGTGGATCAAGGGATATCAATCATCGAAGCACCCTGCCATGACCGGAGATACAAGGCCAACCAGCAGGCCTGCTTCACGACACTATTGGCTAGAAATGGTCCTTGCGCAACAATTAGAACATGCACCTTGAAAACGTGCGCGTGATAACACCCCAGGACTGGAACGACCATGCGATCAATTCACAGAGGATTGAATCAGTAGATGTAATGGTTGCCGACAATATCAGCTAGCATAATAGCAAATACCGAAGGTGGTAAGCCGGTCTCTCTTCTTCGCAAGCAAACGCACTCAATCACTCGCCCAAGATATTGTGCTTGGTCTCATCTCATCCTTGATCTGCCAGCGCCTTCTTGAGAGCCTCCAACGTAAGTTGCATGGCGTCTTCCACCGAGAACTTATCTCGTCCCGGCACACTGAGTGCCGCTCCAGGCACCTGCGAAAGAGTCCTACCACAAATACCCTGACACATCATGGCTAAAAGGAGAACATCGACCGAGGGAGAAATTGTTCCGTCCATGAGGAATTGCTTTGCATGAAAGAAACTTTGCAAAGACTCCCAACGACCGGATTGCTGACTTCGAGGATCTGGGGTGGATCTAGTCCTGGTGAAAATGTCCCAAAGGAGGGCAGAGTCTGGAGAGATTGGTGTGCCTAGTGGCAACGTTGTTTGTGGTCGGGATATGGCTGATCCATCGATGATACCATTCTCAACGAACTCCGAGAAACATCTCTGAAGTATCTGGTATCGAGCCTTGAGCCCTGGTAGTGGGATATGTTGATTGCCTATGGGATTGACTCTCGTCTTGAAAGCGTCATCCTGGGTATGTCAGTCAACTATACTAGTAAACTGCTTGCTGACAGATATACTAGGACATCCGGCAAATTAGAGGTCGAGAAGATGAACAAATTTCGGAAGTTCTTGGCCTCGTCCAGGCAAGTCAAGAATCTGGTAAAAGCCTAATTTAATCAGTCATGAGTCCGGAATTACACGATTTGCTAGTCGTACCCGTGAAGCCTCCCTGTTGCCAGTTGGATTCGATATATCGTGTAGTCTGGTCGCAGTAATGGCTTCCACCTCATCGATGACAACAAAACACAGCGTTGTGCCGTCGGCAACAACACTCCGCATCTTGCTGAACACTTGATCGACCAGCTTCTGGCTTTCGCCCATGTATCTGTTCAACAAGCCTGCAGCATTTAGGCGAAGCAATGTCGCGGATGGATACAACTGTTGTAAGCGAATAGACGCTTTGTGGGCTACACAGCGACTGCAAATCATGTTGAAATTGAGTTTTTATAAAGCATCTAGCCTCGGGATCATACCTTAGGGATGTTTTCCCGGTTCCTGGTGGACCATGGAAAAGAAGCAGATTTGACCTGCGAGGATCGGGTGGCGAAGAAGCCGTCGACGACTCAGCGATGGCCATGTGTATCGCAGAGACGGTAGAGTCGCTTACCATGTTTGACGATGAAATCCAGCAACGTAAACTTCATGGGAGTATCGAACGCAAGCCTGTTCCTGTCAGGATGGGTTTGCTGCATAGTTCCAGGGCATTTTCCACTGACTCGTCCCACTCACGATCCATTTCAATGCTCGGTATTGTCGAGGCCTCCATACAGCCGCCGATGAGGTTCAAGCTCTCTTCGTCCCCTTCATTCTCATTGAGCGATAGCATCGATGGCCCTTCCGGTGCATAGTAAGGATGGATATGTAAGTTTACTTGGTCGAGGCGAGCTCGGAGTTTGTCATAGTCGCCCTCGATCTCTTGAAATGTGATAGCTTTGACTGCCTGGCGACAAATGAACTGGTCTGTATGACGGGTGAGTGAAGCTCATCAGACTTTTAATGGATTGGAAGAGTGCACCGAAGTCCTCAAGCGGTCGACAGATTGGTACTGACTTGAAGCGCTCCCACAAGTAATGTGGCAATTGCTCCGAGACAGCATGCGCATGCTCTGCTTCGGTCAAATGCACTTCCACATGTAAGAATGGGCGTGGAAAAGCCATCGTAAACGACAATTCGTCGTGACTGATTAACGAAGAGAATGGAGGTAAAAAAGGAGAGGAAGGAGTCAAGTGAAGCGAAGAACCGCCGACGGCAAGCGACTCTACACTTCACTTGTTTCACTGATCATTTTGCGTCGGAGCGCTCCCAAAGATTTTTACAGCCCTTTCCGATATTCTTAGATATGATTCAAACCTGCACCGTCCTGTATTCCTACACCGAACTCTCACCAAGTCAGGCATTCCCACCACGCACTTGACACTCGACTATACTAGCGTCTCCGATAGCATCATCATCTGGAACCCTTTTCAGATCATCCTCCAAGTCGCTCGTCGGATGCCAGCCACTTCCCAGAGCAGGCAGTCACACCTCTCCACCTCCACCCATCCGTGCTGCCCATCTGAACTAAGAGCTCAGATCTTGGCCGACGGTACTGGGGCGCCCGATCGCTTCGACCTGCTTGACGTGTTCGAAGAGTTTTGGTGCTTCTCAGCATCCCGATTCTTCGCAGCGTCCGACGGTACCTCGACACAAGGGCGTATGGAGGAGTATTTTCTGGTGGCCTGGCGCGCTGGACCACGGCGCACAATGCGCACCTCCTGCGCGGTCTCGAGTGTCATATTCTCCATTGAAGCATTGGTACCACGAAGGTCGTCGCTCTGGTTGAATAGCGCCTCAGTGTCGGCCAGGCTCGATTCTCCCGCCTCCGTCGTTACCCACTCTGGGCCCTCGGGAAGGTCTACAGGAAGTTCTGCTAGGGGTGCTACAGTGACCGGGACATCGGTTCTAGCAGTGTTGCTGCTAGCAAGAGCAGCTGCGACGATGCTAGCCTCCTCCCGTTCCAAACTCGTGAGCTGGGTATCAACATGACCGACGCCACCTGCTCGTAGGATTTCGCGGTCTTTCGCTCGCACTCATAGCCGTTGGGCAGCAGATGCTGAATACCGGGTCGCTGGGTGGGTCTTTGACAGCCATCTCTCTATACGGCCTCGCGTCCCGGAAAGTACGAGCTCGTTACTCTACATAAATGTAGAGTTCAGACCCTGTTATGCGCTCCCGAGGATCTTTATGTTTCACTTTCTGGACTTTATCTTGGGTGTCTTTGTCGAGAGCCCAAAGTAGGACGACGAACAGTGACCAGATATCGACTTTTGGCATCAGAAGCTCCCCAGTCATCGAGCTCCAGTGGTACTGCTGACATTCAGTGCGCGAGGGCTGGCCGGCACCAGAGTAAACAGTGTGTCTGTATTTCGAAACTCGAGCTTACTGAGATCCTTAAGATCAATGCCTATCTCATCCAGCTGTCCAGGCATCGTAAATGAATGTGTACGGTCGATGCGACGAACGACAGCTGCAAGCAGAAGTTAGCAGTGAGATTCCTGTAAGTGAATACATGCAGCGCAGGAAATCTGCAAAAAGGAACAATGAAGCTGAACGTGAGACTCGGCCGCTGACTCCATTTACTGAATAGAGGCCGGGAACACCATGTTGCACGAATGCGCCTGAGCACGTGCGCGTGTAACCATTGGAAGCGCTGTCCAAGAATATATCAGCCCATTAATCTTCGAACACGAACTTGATGCCCTGCCCAAGGATACCATGATTGTCTTCCCGAGCACAATGCATGACCCACCTTTTGTCCAAGCCGTGAAGCCGACTGATCCTCGTTAAGCCCTCCACATCTCGAACAGTAGCGTCGTGGCCCTTACTCAGATTGATTTCATCAATCTCTGGCACAGCTTCAGATCAGACCATCACGCAATCGGCTAGGATTACAATGCACGAAATGTATACCTGCACACCAAGATCTACCACTTTCCATCTCCAAGGGAGTATTGCACCTAGAAGTGGTGAACAAACGATTGATAGGACATTGTACCTGCCAGACCGCGCCAGACACATAACCGTCACCATCGAGATACCTGGCCACTACTGTTCATGCCGCTTGCATCTTCCAAAAGTGGCGTGTTTGGGCTCGAATTCGGAGGCGTTCCCTGATTGTGCTCGAATCCTAGCGCTTCTGCGGAGATGCCGTGCCGCGGAAGGACTGCCACGGTGCCGGGCATTGAGCACGGCTTCTTTTGACGTCGATGATTCAGAGGACCTCGTTCGTGGACTTGCGATTTGGCGAGTCGTTGCTGCGGTTTTATGTTTACGGGAGTCGACATGCGATCTCTTCTTGTTTTCCAGAGTCCTACCTTGATTGGACCAATCCTCGGCCAAGGCTCGGCTGTCAATATGGCGACCCTTAGTCGACGAATGCGTTGATTGAGGGCGCGCTTTCTCTCCGTTGTGCTGCCCGGTTGGTCCTGCATATTGCATTGTGTGACCATCCGTGTCGTTTCTGTACTTTGCTTGGATGTCGCTGAAGGTTCTGAGGTTCAAGCGCGACGTATCCACAAGTGGTGTCCCCACATGACCGAAGAGCAGTATGTCTTGGTGCTCGATCGACTTGGCACCGCTAACGCCGGAGGATAAGTCGTGTTGAAGGATATGTTTGCTGCCGAGCTCGTACTTTCAGCAAAGACCCGGCAGTATACCCCAAGCCTGGAACCATATGCCTCCCTTTTCCCACAAGTTCCTGATACTCTGATATGCCTGGTTGGCGATAGTGTCCAGAAGTGCACCTGTCACAGGTGTTGGGGAGGAGTCCATAATCAATGACTGAACTTTGTCCTGCACTTGACAGATGAATTGAAAGATAAGCCGACACTTATCATCATCTGTGTCGCATCGAGAAAGAGGTGCAATTTTCCGATCACGCCCTTTATCAGCGCTTTACTCGTACTTCCATGTGAATTCAACACCTGCATTATCCCAAGCCGAGTCCCAAATTCCGTGCCGAATCCATCGTGATCGAACGACGTCACCCACTTGTTTAAGTTGGCGTGCATAGTATTGTCGATTCCGAGTCAGGTGAGCGTGGCGACCTTCCACACTGTCAGTATGCTATCGCGAATGGTCTCTTGTACAACCAACTTTTCTATAGGTGTCGCATTGATATCGTAGCGTAGGTAAATTGTCCGCTGCATCTGATTCCATGGCTCGAGGCACTCTTCTGAAACATCGGGAGGGCGTTCTGCGTCCGTATGTACGGGTTTGGCCATGGCTACAGCGGGGCTTCGTGAGTGAATTCGGTTTCTTCTTGGGAAACTCCATCGGAGAGGCAGGCGTACGATATTAATTCAGGTGGCAGTCATACGGGATCTCGTGTTACACATGGCATGAAGTGACGTTGAGGTGCAACCATAGTCACGTGCCAGAGCGCGATGCGCCAGCCCGCAATCCATGTGATAACTCCAACCTGTTTACAGCCATTGTGGTTATTCTAATCCTATTCTTGGTACCGATCCATTCACCTGAGTTGGCTGGTAGAAGTGTCACACACCCAACGCCGGCCGGCCATGCAGCTGTAGCAATACTGACCATTATCTTCCCCGTGGTGGTCTACAGCGAGCGACGAATATCTGATGTAGAGATCTCTAGGGCAAAATCTCGGTGTCTACTAGTTTTACGAACATGTTTCGTGGCTGCAATTTCCTGCCCGTCTTCTATGTAGCTCTCTGTCTAGCTGATTCACGCTGTATTTGACAATCTTGAATCACCTTAGCGACTCTTGCTCCGCGAACAAGCTTTTTTCAAACAGGTATAAAGATCCCCACTGTCAGTCCGATTTGTGTACATCGACAGCAGTATGCACTTCTCCAAGGATGGGGCAATGCGCACAATTTACACATCTATGATCCGGATGTACAAATCTAAACAACATGATTTATGATATCTGATGTTTGATATCTCCCAATCTCATATGATACTCCTTGATTCCTGGCAATTCTGGAATACTTCAATTCGCATTTGACAATCTCATGAAAACATTTAAACCAGCCGGCGGTTCTTCCTTCTCGGCAAACAACCTCTTTGCTACCGCGATCAACATGCCCATTGTCACTCCGTTCTCGGTATATTGGCAGCAATTATGCTCACCTCCAAGAATTGGACAAGATACAGCTGACAAGGGTTCACCGAGACCACAATGTTCATGATCCTGAAGACGTACGATATGCTGTCTCGCCTGTTGCCCAACACGAGGCCAAGGACGATGAGGACGAAATGTCTTGCGCATTCGGACAAACTCAGAGCCTTCCATGGCAGTGACGGTCAGAGTATCGACCAGCCTGGTAGCGAATCTCATGTGAATGCAGGACGGAACCAAGCGTGCAATCCCTTGGTCATGTGACCATTCCGTGTGCATTTTTTTGAGCCAGGGTTCGAATTCGTTACGGCGGATATGCATGCTGATAACCCAGTCACCAGCAACCAATGGATCGGACGATGTTGAATGTGCTAAATCGTGCCATCCCATCAGACCACTGTCTGGGACCTCGAAAAGTTTCATTTGAATGGCGGGGACAAATCGAAGTAGAAGTGGGTTGATCTGCGGTTGCTCCAGTACCATCTCTGAGCGAGGCGATACGAGATACGATTGCGCCTGAAGGATAGATGACGACCGAATGATGGCTCGCCAGTTCCGACACACGCACCGAACACGTAGAAGAGTCTTCAGCCTATCGGATTTGTACCACTCATATTGATCGCCTTGGGGCTCAGGTTCGAGAAGCATCCCGAATATGGCACACATAAGCTCTGGAGGAAGGTGATGCACTGTCCTCCAGACGGGACGCTCCGTATTGCCTCGAACCGAGACCGAAGGAGGGTCCTTTGCAAAGCGACCACGGATCCGATGACGAGCAGTACGCTTGGGAGCCATGTTTTCCAAGACCTTGTGACTGTTGCGACTGTGAAAGGTGTATGTAGAGATAAGAAAGAAGTTGAAATGAAATAAAGACCGGGCTACGACGGAGAGTGCTTATATAGATTTCGATCACTTGAGTTTTACATTGTACACATGAAGGGCGTGAGGCAGTCTCTGATACTGATCGATGTCAATGTGCCGGAAGCAACGTATATGGAATGGAAATTGGACGATTGTTCAAGAAATTGTTCCGCAAGCAGCTTCTTCCACGCAATACAAGGCCATGTTGTACAAAGGCGCGTCGGCCCGGGAGGTATTGGACCTACCCAACATTCCGGACAAAAGAGGTACGGTGGCTGTTGGAATGTGATGAATTCGGTAACAATCCACAAAATCCCTCTCGCCTAACGGATTAGGACTATACGTGAAGCATTCCACGGCGTCGAGCCTACTCAGAGGAATGTTTGTCTAATCACATGCGTTTTTCGCATTCACGAAAGACGTCTTCTATGCTAGACTTTTAGCGACCGGATTTGACCACTGCCGCTAAGGAAACATTCAATAAAACTTGTCAGCCCCCATTGTCAGCCCCCGAGCTCTAGCTGTCCTGTGGCGGCGAGATATTCGCAGTCAAAACCTCTTGGGCTTATGTCCTAACAAAAGGTGCTTATACATCAATAACATTAGATTGCAGATATAAGTGGAAGTAAAATCACCAAGGTTTCGACGATCTCCAAACCAATCTTCATGCTACAATACTCTGAGTAAAAATTCCTCCAGCCCTGTAGGCGATCACACGGCCGCTTTCCTTACGCCCCAACTTCGTCCATAAGCTGGCTCCCCCCAGGAGTGAATTGCACGACATACTCAATACGGCGCATCTTGCGAGCCGTCGTACCCAAATCGCTCGCTCTCGACCTGTATCGCTTTAATGACCAATCTCATCCCGTAGAGTGCCAAGAATGCGATGGAAACTGTGCGAGTATCACTACTCATATCGACTGAATTGGAGTATGTTTCAGCCACTGCGGCTATCGGCTAGGTAAACTTGTCACTCCAAAATACAAGTCCTGCGCCAGTGCTTGCCACTACCGTCGCAGTCATGTACTCAAACCGCCTGTCCTCTGGGCATGGAGCCGTAATTTGGAGCCTTATACGGTCCACAAGTGAATTTACTAAGTTCACCGGGACCATCATGGTGGCTCAAAGGGTGTCCATAGTAATTCCTACCTGGCCGACACCTTCTGAATAAGTGCGCTAGTGACGATCTGAAATGGTCCAAAACTTTACTCCCAGCATAGGTCTGAATGCGAAACAGTATTGATAATCTGTATCAGACCAGGCCGTCTGGAAATGGAACTGAGGCAGGATGATAGATAGGTTGACAAGATCATATACGGAAGCCGGGTTGAGCAAGGAGCATTATATGTTAGAACGATCTTGGGCTGTTGTGGAACTTGAATTGTTGGTGTCGTATGAATAAGTCCTTGTCAGAGCCAGGGACATGGCGCTAGGATTATTAGTGGAACAGCAGTAGGGGTGAAAGCGAGTCACTGGTGTTGTCGTGCGGGTTTCTCTTGATGGTTGGCAGTCAATGAAGAGGATCTGACTCATGAGTAGGTATACAGGAGAATTGTTGTCCTTTTGGATCAGCATGAGCGGTTTCGAGCCTTTCCTTCGCTCAAGTTCGTCGTGTACAGCATTTTGTACGAGAGAAATTGATTTGCCTCATCCTAATCTACCATTCCTACCCCTTCACTAGCCTTCTTCCCTCCCCACCCAGCCAGCACCCGCTTTCACCACCAGGTCTTCCCATCAGTAATCGACAACACCAGATTAGTAGTCGCCTCGAATCTCCCGAGCTCGGGATACGCCACAAGACTCCTCAGCGCCCTGCATCCCGCCAACGACTCCGCCAGCTTCGCCGCTGCCATCATGCTCCGCCACTCCGCCCTCGTCGGACCCTGTCCAAATTGAGGGCTGAGGTCGATAGTATCCCGATTGTGGCGATGAAAGATGATCAAGCCGCGTTGGTATGGACTCCAGGAGTCCACACCGAAGACCTTTCCGAGATCGCGGCAGTACTGGTCGTCAGGTTGCGAGCGAGGGGCTCTCAAAGCAAAAATGCTTAGGATGGTGGACACGTTGACCAAGTCATAGGCCGAAGCTGTGGTGGGTGGTGGAGCCAGGTCGCTGAGAATGTCTGAGACTGCGAGGGCCCATTTGTCAAACGTATCCGGACGAAAGCTCTCTTTCGCCTCTTTTGGAGTCGTGTTTTCGGACGGGATATTGGTATTGCCGTGATAGATGCCTAGCCCATCTGGATGGCAGAGATATGTCCCTGGCGCGTGAGTCTTCGTGAGGCCAGGCATTACTGGGACAACGTTCGTCTTCGGAGAGGCGGCGCAGATGAAAGGCGAGCCAAGAATGTCATTCTTCTGTGGATGTTCCATGTTGGGACAATAGATTTGATGCCTTGAGAAGTCCCATAGCATCTCAGCGCGGGAAGTCATCGCCAAATTATAAGATTTCCCCCTCTGTACAATCGCGTGATGTGACCAGATCGCGCGCTGCACTGGCTGCTTGCTGTGAGTACAGCATTATTTGGAATCCTGAACGACCTGTTACCAAAAGAATCTCGGATTCAATAGCTGTTCCCAAAGCAGATGTTGCCAAAAACGACCACAAGGTACGCGCCCGATGCGATCGTATCGACCGCTTACGGATGGGCCATAGCACACAGCTGCCATCTGCCCCCTTACGCGCCTTTCATATTGTCCTCCCCCACGGGAAATTGTGGCTTCCATGGGCCAGCCATTGCTCCCCGACACAGGTAATACGGAGTGTTGGCGTCAGCCGCCACGTGGTCGCTGCACGCAAGCTGAGTACCCCTGCGTAGTAGCCCGGAGAGCGTTGTGTACACGTGGGACAGGCACGGTTCGCTAGCTCGGGCTTGGGAGAGAGCTTGGGAGATCCCGTTTGCGCCAGCTCGGGATCATAATGGTGACTTACTCCGATAGGCTTGAGCTGGCTTTTCTCAGCCGCAGAGGCAATCGTATGGAAAAGGTGAGGCGGTGGTCTGATAGAATCACCCATTGATAGGTAAGAGACGACGGGCGAAAGGCATATAGAAGTGACGAGTAAAGATGGATGACCTGCGTGGCTTCCAATTTCATACTTCGAACGAAAGAGATTCAATAGCCTTATAGCTCGACATGAGTACCGCCGTATGATCGAGTGCCAGGACTGGCTGGTTTCTCCCTACGAGCTCCTAGCGGCGACGATAGACTAGCACCATCTCATTAATTTCTTGATGTCGGAAAATTACAGGACAACACATAGCACTTCTGAGTACTGCACTGTCCTTGAATGAATTATCAAGCTCCGCGACAATCACCATGCTGTCTCAGGGAAATCTTGTGCGCTTTGAAATACTGTTGCAGCGAAGCGTCACGGTAGCCAGAGATCATGTGACCCGAAACAACGGGAGAAAAACATCAATTCATGCTCGCTAATCCAAAATGCCACTACTAGAGCAGCGACAAACACCACCTCATCCTCTCATCGCGATCGCAAAAGGCATCCCATTCATAATTTGGCGTAATGGCGTTTACTAGTCGTCCATTGGCCGGTCTACCAGCTCCACACCACGCCGCTCCTCCTCATGTGCTCCTTCATGGTGCTCTTCTCCTGTGCCTGCGAGGTAGTCATTGACGATGTTACCCACGCTTGTGTTTGATGCGATGCTATCACGCTGCCCGACAAGACTTTGGCGCTGCAAGCTGGAATTGGTGCGGCGGTTGAAACCCTGCGGACCGCTGACGGAGCCCTTGCTATTTGACCGCGCAGCGGATGATCTTGTCAAGCTGTTGCGCTTCTCAATGTCGGATGAGGTAGGGGCGGGTGCTCGGCGTGATATGCTGCTCGTGCTGCCGTGGCGAGGAGGATAGGATGTCGTGGTTGTAGTGGGGCTGTCTTCTGACGTCGCCGAGGTGCCGTGCGCAGAGGCCGAGGTTGTCGTTGCCACACTGGAGCGGGCAGAGCGGTCGTTGTCGTTGCTTTGATACTGCAACGGCGAGCCGACATATTCTTGTGGTTGTTGCACGCGAGTAATATTGGTGTTGATATTGACTGTTCCTGATCGTCCTCGTGATGAGGTAGGAACTTGTGAGTAATCCGGGAAGTGCGACGGAGCTTCTTCTTTCGACGGGGAAACCGATGAGTCTCGGCTGCCGTTGATCTGAGGAGCAGTG
The DNA here is from genome assembly GCA_010093895.1 of Myriangium duriaei CBS 260.36. Classification (NCBI taxonomy): domain Eukaryota; kingdom Fungi; phylum Ascomycota; class Dothideomycetes; order Myriangiales; family Myriangiaceae; genus Myriangium; species Myriangium duriaei. Next base: position 343,716 of record ML996090.1, read on the forward strand.
GATGGTGGGACAGTCCCAGGCACACCGAGGTTAGGTGGCGAGAGGGGAACCTCCAGACTGTGTCCGCGGGCGCGAGTTTGGACAGGCGAGTTGTGAGCAGAGTTAGTGGCAATAGGGAACCTTGTCTCTGCGCTAGTGCTGCGATCTCTCCTATGGCCGACAGACAGGCCTTGGCTCATAGCCAGACGGTTAGGACTTGGTGCTCGGGCACGTTCGACATTCTTTTGAATTGCCCGCTGTCGTTCCTCCATAGCTTCCCTACGACCGCTCTCATCTCGACTGACTGTACGGTCTCGCTGCTCTGCAGCTCTTGCTTGAGCAGCGGATAGTGATGATGCTCGCTTGAGTTCGCCGAAGATGGTGTCTTTGTTGGCCAAAAGGTCGCGGACAAGCCGAACATTGAATTTCTCCGTGACGGTCAATGAGTTCTCCTGCTTTGGTCGAAGAACACAAGGAGCGAGCGCTGTTGCTATATTGGAGACGTATTGTTCGTCTGCTGAGGTCAACTCAATGAGACGAGTAAAGTGCGAAGTGACTGCGTCGAGAGTGGCAATGTTGGCCAACCGCAGCTGGCCAAGTGTGCTTTGAATGACACTGATTCTGGTAGAGTCATCTGTGCTGGGCGCTGTTGTGGTATAGATAGTCTTCACAATCTCGTACACGTGTGACGACACGAGTGAGTCCGGCAGCTCAAGGAGATATAGCTTGAGCAAACTCGCAACGATTGGTACATCGTAGCGTTCGAGCAACTCGAACGGTGCACCACGAGCATCAATCACAGCGTTTCGCAGGTGGTGTGTTGCGCCGAGGGGTACATCCACCAACCATATTCCTCGGCGAGCTTCATCGCCTTCCAGATCAGGATATTTGCTATCCAAGAACATCAAGATCGCCGTGACCATGATCGGGACTCGCTTTCTATCTGCACGAGCCTTCGCTTCGAGATCCACGCCAAATATTTGATCTGGCCAAGTCAGAATGGCTGATAACCAACAAGATCAGCATACTTACCTCCAACCTGATTGTAATAATTCTCGTAGATCTGGACCCGTGGGACAAAGCTACCAGTCCTGTAGTTCTCCAGCAAATATCTCAGGTCAGCGGTTGGCTGTACTGTCTCCTGGAAAAGCATCATGTTGTCCACAGTACTTTGCAGGCTTGGAATGACGTTCGAGATAGCCCCTGAGAAGTCCAGGATGACACTCTTGACGGCCTTCAATCTATCCAATTCACACCGCTCCATGAAACGAAGATGGTCCACCATCGCTTCTTCGAGGCTGCAGCGGAGAGCATCCAGCTTTTTTACTGCTGCCTTGTATTTCTCGTCGCTTTCTCTAGCTTCGCGACGTAGCCTGTCCGCAGGCGTTTCATTAGGGTGCTGGTTGTTAAGTGGGTTCCAGTTTTGTAGGTACTCGCTGACTGCACCAACGCTTGGGTTGTCGTACAGCGAATCACCCGACGCTGCAGTGGATGAGCGCGCGAGCCCTTTCTTCTCTGGTATACCAGTAATCTTGAATGCTTTAGGTCTCCATTGATAGTTCATGCGACTGCTGTTCGCGAATGTGCTTCCAACGTTACCAACCAGGCGCAGCAAGCCAGCTCCTATCAAGTCCTGTCCAATCCTCTCTGCATATGCCACGCTTGTGCCGCTCATGTTCTTCTGAATGTATTCCACAATCTCGGCGCCGGTTGACACATTTTGGTAGGTTCCAAGAATTGGAACCTTGGCTTCGCCGAGCCTGATGGTCGAGAGCAAGTGGGAAAGTGTCTGCTTCAGTCGCTCCGGGCTATATGTCTCGTCACCAAGATCAACCGGTTCTTCTTCTTCCTCGATCTCCGGTTCGGAGAGCTTGACAGTTGGGACAGGCGTCATCCCTTTGGGACTCTTCAGCTCGCTCTGCGGGTCTTGGAATGCGAGCTTCTCTTCCTCGTCAAGATCTTCGACACGCCGGCACTTGTTGTAGTACTGACTCCGGGATGATCGCACGGCATCAGCTTGCTTATCGTGTGCTCGAATGCGCATCTGAAGGTCGTCATGGGAATTTTGCACCCGCGCGGCATGTTGGTCGCACCACCGACCGAACGGGGCAACGACCAGTTCGCGAATATTTGATGATATTTTGCGGTGGTTCTTGGAAGCTTCTGACATCTCCGTGCGGACACCCTCGTATGCCTGCTGTAATCAGCGAAATTGTTGCGATCCGTTATAGTCAAAAGTACGCACCTTCTTCACGCTTGCGCCGTCGTCACGCTGGAATCCGCCGGTGATGCGATTGGTCGCATAGTCGATCTCGCCTAGCTTCTGACCATACAGCTCCTCGGCCTCAGCTCTCATGCGAGCAACAGTGAGAAGCTGTTGATTTTCTTGAACGCCTTGCTGCAGCTTGCCGAACAGCACACCGAGGCCTATGAACGGGTTGAGGGATTGACATGGAAAACAGCGCGCGACAAATCTTACCTGCAGCATAGTCGCCGCCGCCCCAGAAGGCATTTGCGAAAGTAGTCATCGCTGAGCTGGGTCGCAATCAAGCCTGCGCGGCGTGTACGGAGAGTTGCAGGTACCAACGAGTGAATAAGGTTTAAAGGCAATAGTGAGGTGAAGAAGCTCAATTGCAGGGCGCAGGCGACGAGGGAGACGTACAGCCAGGTATTAGAAAGTCAATGAAGGAGCGAAGATCAGGTCGTGAAGTCGTAGGTTGAGCACATGCAGCGGAAATTAAACTGTGAACTTCATACCTTGGTCACGTACGCCGACCAGGCTGTAGTCACCTCTTGGCAAGCCCGCCGCGCAACGTCATTCGTCGCCGGGCCATCACGGGCAGTGCTCCACAAATATCAAAGCTGTCAATTGAAATATGGACAATTCGAAATGTTATTTTGTTTCCGGACGTTGGTCCGGCACCCGCAAATTGGCGAAGGATATATTACACATCGTGAGCTTTTTCCACGATTCTCGAACGCCATCGTTGGGAGCAGCCATCCCCGCAGCCATACCTGGTCCTCGAGCCTCAGCACCTGACTAGGATGCACCGTAGCGATATCGGGCTGGTCAAAACTGCAAAATGGAGAATGCAGTCATCAACGACCACCATTGACCTTCGCCGCCGCATTGCCATCCGCCACCGCAGAAGTCTTGGCTCTCATGTAAGCCCCAACCACAGCACTTCCATTAACGAGTGCGTCAAGTTCGAGATACTCTAATGCCGCAGACTTGTCGCCTCGCTGTGCCAGGAATGACATGTACTTGTGGCTCAAGGATTTTATGTCGTCCACAGAGAGCCTCGTACCAGAGCGGATCTGCGAATGCACCGCCTTGACTTGGGCAAGATGTTTAGCCGAAGCAGGCAATGAGCTTTCGAATTCCAGCCACCCAGCCCAGAAAGGCTCGGAGTCTATACAAATGGCGCGGTACTGCTCGAATATCTTGCGAGCTTGTCCAGCATCGCTAGTGGACTGGTAAATAAGCTTAGCGAACTCGGCAACCACGCTACCTTTGGTTGCTGAAGAATTTTCGTTGGTGTTGAGGTGTTGCTCGTAGATTTCTACGGCAGCTGATTGGCCAGTTTGACGAAGCTTAAGATTCGCGAGATGTGTGATAGCTGGAACGTTGTCGGGCATCACGGCGAGAATAGCATCGTAAATCTCGCTAGCCACGTCTGGACGGGCCACCGACTCTTCGAACAAAGCCCACTGCATGCGAATCGCTGGACGTGCTATCGGCGTGTAGAAACAAGAAGCGCGAGCAAATATGCCCCGGGTTTCTTCGGCTTTATTCTCCTGCGCATACATGTATCGCGCATAACGCTGCCAGAATTCGTCATAATGAGCAGCTGTCACTAGGCATCGCTCATACAAGAAGGTAATGCGACGATAGTCCCCTTCGGCCTCTTCGAAGTCGAGGTATTTGGTCCAATTGAGAAGTTGAGCTTCGTCAAGTTCGGTCACATGGAAGTAAGGACGTTTGATCTCCTGTTCGAAAGTCCAGCGCTTGTTGGTCTCGGCCTGGGTGCGGTGGAAAGTCTCCAGGTAGTACTGATCGGCTTTGTGCCGGATATCCCTTTCGGAGTCTTGTGGGATGCTAGTGCCCATTCGGGCGAGGCTCTTGCTGTCCGCCCCGAATTGTTGGAGCACAGCTTCTGGTGCCAGTTCCGTGATTGGTCTTGAATGCGACATGGATCGGTACTGTTCGAAGTATCTCGCATATTGATGGAGAGGGATGTGGATAATCCGAGCCAGTATGGCATACGTACGATCAGGTGACTCCAACCGTTCTTCGAATTCGAGATACTTGTCCCAGAATGGGTGAGCCAGGAAATCCAAGCCAACGCTATCTGCTGCTCGCTCGAACAATCTTGGTTATGTTAGCGGTGCTTCTGAGAGTCGTAAAATAGAAGGGTGCATGAGCTCTGGGGAGGGGGATTTACGGCAAAGGAAAGATGTCAAAGCGACTGCGCCTCCTCCATGAGTGACATGCCAGGCGGCTACCGAGGGTGCGACTATGGGATGGATGGCAGGTATGTGCAAAAAAAGAGCAATGAAGTCAGGTATAGGCGATCGTCCATGCCGAAGTGGTGAGTGGGAGTAATGAAGGTGCCATCACTATCATGTCGTCTCGATCCAACTTCTATGTCTTGAGTCGGACTTGGAATTCTCATGTCGGGAGGGGGAAAGGGGCGTTAGGTCTTATACTCACTCTCTGATGATTTCGGGCTCGTGGCAGGTTTCAACCTTGAAGTTGCAGTAATTTGTCCAGAGGTCCACTGAGACACCAATGCTGGCGACAGCACGTTCGTAGATCTGGTCGCCGTCAGCCATACGTTGCAACAGAAATTCGATTCGTACATACAAATTCTGCAGATTCCGTGCCTGCGATAGAAAATTCGAGATCTGCGTACTTTTTCCAGTAGCCGAAAAACAGAGGAAATTTGGCCAGAAATCGGTCGTAGACATCGCGCGCAGCAGAGATGGACTGGGGGCTAGAATTGCGGTTCAATCCCCCTTCCAAGGTCTCTGCTGCTCGTACGAGCTTCTCCCAATTCTCGAACTCATCCGGGTTTGAAAGCTGTTTATGTTGTTAGTGACTTGTTATACTCTGGCATATCAATTGCCGCACAGCATACTTACCACTTCCGCATTGAGCTTTCGTAGCTCAGCGGTTTCGTCATCACCGCCGTAAGAATAGTCCGCCATGTTGCTGGAGTGGACTGCTGTGCGATCTAGACGATGTTGATGTTTTTGTCCGCGTCGCGATTTGTGTCGTGGTCCGCGCCGCCGAAATATTCGCGATGCTGGGTCGCGGTGTTGATAATGCAGGAACACCGCCTTTTCACTATCTTCACCGTAATGATGGCGCAGATGCTGATAAGTTTTGACGCATCAAGACGAAGAAAATGTTGGCGATTCAGCGTGGAGCAGATCGAAAACGGTTTAGATTTGTTGTCGCAGCGATGAGCTGAAGCTGGGCTTCGCAGGTAATTTTTGGCTGACGATCGCGTGCCAAGCATTCTACCAGCCAGGTCCTCAGGAGCTATTGGTACGTACCCATGCGCCAGGCTAGATGATAATGCATGCATAGTGTAACGATCGATACGGGATTGTCAATCCGCGAATAACACAATAAAAACATCATTATGGAGGTCAATGTAAATCAAGTGCTGGTATAGCAGCAAGCGTTGGACCAATGTAGATGGGCTTGCAGACAAGTGATTATCGTGCATCAACGTCTTATATTCACGAGGTCCAGTTCATGCTTAGCTCGTCACTCGAGAAAAAAAGACATAGCCACTGGTCACTCGTATTGCCGCACGTTCATGCATTCATAACTATATTCAATATCACAGCCTACTATAGTCTGTGGATGTGCTACCATCAATGCTGAATTTACCAGCTAGCCAGCGCCAACGTACCTTCTGGTGTCGGCTGTACCGAATGAAAATGGCGACCTCCCCATATCCGGACTTCTCGGACTGAGGGGCAGAGCAAATAGATCATCTTCCTTGTCGTCATCGTGACCATGATGCGTAAAACCAGTGTTTGTTCCAGCTGTGATCGCATCTAATGAAGCACCACCAGCTGGGCGCTGTTGTGCGAGTATGTCCTCGGGTGGTCGTTCAGAAACGATCCGTCGTCCCGTAGAGGCTGGGTTCTGAGGAGGCATGGCTGCCAAAGTACGGGGGTCTGGTAGGCCCTTTAGTGCAGCAAAGCTTCCAAACGAGCTGACAGCAACATCTGATTGTTCTGGGCTTAATGGATTAAGATTGTCGGCAAAGTCTGGTTCATCAACCTCGTCTGTGTGCTTTTCTGTCTTGGCAGTGTTGAGCTTCAAGCCCCTAAGCTTGTTCATCAATCTTCCAGACTCCGGACTCCGAGGGCTGGACGGGCTGGCATTGTTCGCTCCATCAACAGTTTTTAGTGCTTCCCGGTGATTGGGTTGGGCGGTCAGGGGTTTCATGTGCACTCCAAAGTTCTCCTCGATCCACTCCTTCTCCCTAAGGGCCATGGCAAGTGCAGCGCCTTCTTCATCTTGTTGTGGCTCCTGGTAGATTTCACCTGCAAGCACTTGCAGTCTTCGCTTTGCCCAGATTGTGTGCAGCACGCCTTTTTTACCAGCCTCTCGCGCACTAGCACCCAGCTCTGGTGGGAATATAGCTGGCAAAGGATTCGCTTTCCATACCACTGTCGGTCCAGCAGCGTCGTTCTTGGTAGGAGTCAGCGTAAGTTGTACCGTGCCAGGTACACGTTCTCCGGTTGACAGCAAGAAATATAGTCTGTTTATGCCGCGGTCTTGGGTGTTGCGGGCAGAGAGCAACGTCTTTTTGTTGTCAAAGCTGACGATCCAGTCTCCTTCGATGTCCCGTGTCGTCTCGTCGTCCTCCCATTCTACCATAAGCACCTTTGTACAGTCTCTTGATTGTCCTGATTCGTATTCGAACCGAGCCAGGGCGTTCGGCGAGCTAGAAGACGGGGACTCGACCATGTCGATACTGGTAACGAGGCCAGGAGAAGGCATTGCTGTTCGAACAGGGTGACATGTGTCGGTCGGGACGGATCTTGGGGGCGACCTGCCAGTCGGATTGACTGCAGTCATTCTAAGTCGTGGTTGTAAGGAGAGCGGCGGGGTGCGGCTTCTCAGCTAGGTACTCGGCGATGACAGAACAGAAGGTAATATTGTGCGAGCAAGGATGTACGTCAGCACTGTGGATTCAGGTGATGTACAGATCGCTGAGCCGAACCATACTGTGAATTGGCATGATCCTCGCAACGGCACAGCAGACAGGCTGAAGATGTCCCAGTCCGTCGGATCTACGCTGCACCCGTAAGGCGATCCACAGCTGAACCGCAGGGTGCCCCGTGCACGGCTGACAGAGCCCCCGGGGATAACTTTCCCCACCACACTCAGGAACGGTACGGTACGAAGGAGCTGGCCGCCAGTACCGATCGGTTGATGCCCATTAATAGCTTGTTCCCTTGCATGATATCGAAGAACTCTACAAAAAGAAAAAAAAGCAGCGTCGCTTTCAGTACCTTGAAGTTCATTCGTCGTTGACAGATCTGCTAGCATGGTACGCGGGCTGGGATCACGAACCTCACCACGGCCATCTTACTCGTACTGTCATCCTTGAAAATGAGTTTCTTCGTACCATTGTAAGTATTTGAGATTCTTGTCCAGCGTTACGTTCTGAAGATCTTGAGCTAATCGACAATACGACCGAAATCCTTGTCTTTGATACCTTTTGAGGATCAATTACCCGACACACTAATATCACAACACTTTCGATCGTGCCGACACTTGACTACAGAACATTCGTGGCGGTCATGACTGCCACTGACTGGAAATATTTCAGCTCGTATATTCATCCCCCTCTTGCGGTCGAGTAGCTGGAGCTGGGAGCAATCGTCTCCCACAGGAAAGCTGCTCGGGGTTTACCTCATAAGCACTCAAGGAACACAAGATGACCTCATATCGATCACAAGCGCTCCTAGACCAGCATATCTATGTGAACACACAAGAAGCTGTAAGGGTGCGCTTATGCGGATCAAGACAATCAAAGATTCGAGTGGTCATGCTTCTCCTTGCTCTGTTTCGACCTCGATGCTACTGCGGCGTGTCTGATTGGAAGATTGCTCCAGCTATGAGACGGGGCTAGGATCAGCTCGGTTCTGCGACTAAACGAACGCCTCCTGGAGATTCGGAGTAGTTTTCAAGACATCGGTACTATACTGCTGTCGTGTTCACGTTCCTAACGCTCTCGTGAGCGTCCAAGCGACTATCATGCTCCTGCTCGTGGCGGCTGTGGACCAGACTCGCTCTAAATCTCCTGCTGTCATACCGGCTGCTCTCTGCTCAAATCCCCATATACGCTTCTTTGCTGTAGCAAGACGGCATATACTCGCCCTTCAAGCATGATGCCTCGTAAGAAAAATGTGAAGAGTATGTGTAGAACACAGACTGGTCTCAAACTCTGGAGTGTGCGGACATTTGCGCTTTCGACGACAGAGGCATAGAAGTCATCCGGATCCTTGGCGTGAGTGGTAGTTCTTGAAGTTATGATAGCCAAAGGCCCGAAGGCTGAGGATGTAGATACCACACCGCCGGCTGAACTTTCTTTAGCCGCCTTTTCACCACCAGTCCGTGAGATGCCAGACTCTGACGTCCAGGGCCTGCGTTGGCACTTTGTTGCCTCTACATGACGGTCGACAACTCGGTCGCTAGCGGACGGGAGGAACGCCCTCCGGCCTCTTACATCGGCAGAGACTCATGATCCAGCAGGCCGTGCCTGAGCTTCAGCAATAGGTACAAATTCCACGACTCCGGCCCGATCCTACTCCCCTCTCTTTCCACCGGCCCCTCAATCGGGGCGGGGACGGCCGCGCGCTCCTGCAAGCCTGATTGCGTCCCGGGTGGTCACCATGAAGCTTAAAGTCTGCAACACAAAAGCAAGGGTCAAACCGACTGCACACGTAGGAGGCGCTGAACGGTAAGGAAGCCGTGATTGACAAGAGGGAGGGGGCTAAGGAAACTTAATGGAAAGTTGCTGCCGATCTTCTCAAAGTCGTACATGAAGGCGCATATTGCTCGTCATGACAGACTTTCGGTGCAGGAGACATGGTTCTAATATAAGGATGCAGGTAGCCGTGGTGACAAGATGAATTCAAACCACTCTAACTAAGCCCCAAACCCACCTGCAAGCCAACACGTTGCTCCTCCCTCCCCATCAAAGCCCCAGATCGACAGTCCTGTCATGTCACGATGATGCTCGTCAATATGCACCTGGATGGACACGTCGAGCGTACTGTTCAAAGTCCCGACGATCCTGCCCGGGCACAGCAGTGGGTATTCACCTGGCAGGACTTGCGACAACTGCTATTTGCTCCGCACGTCTGGCCACCAGTCTCGCCATATTGAATCCTGCTTCTGATTTGGTGCTCCTCGACGTATGCCGGTGTCTTCTGGGCTAGCATCCTTGTGCTTCATCCATGGATGTCTTGTAATAGGTACTCCTGGTTTAGCCGGCCGGCAGGCCATCGGCGAGGTCTCCATTGCGTCGGGTGGAATGGTGTAGAGCACTAGTGTCTTGCCATATGCTGCGACGACTCGCACACCGAACGTCAGGTCCATAGCTACTCTGAATACAAGGGGCAAGGGAGGCATCGCTGTGCGGCTTGAAGAAGGACGAAGCCCGCCTGCCACACGGGGTCGGTCGATGCTATCTGGAGGGACGAAGAGGAAGAGCCGCTGTGCTGGTTGTCCCTGCGCCGAACTTGGCTGCTCCGAGCTCAGGCAAAGCAACTGGCTGGACGGATCGAGGTGCACGGAATTTCGCTTATCCGCAAGGAACTGGCGGTCGTCGTTGACCACGGCCATGCTCCAGCTTGTCTTGGGTGGTTGATCTGAGACCGAAGGATGACCTTCAGGATGCTGATTTGGCAATTCCGGGAAGATGAATGTCATGCGGTCCAGCTCGGCTTGATTGTGGCCCAATTTCATGCAAGCCACCTCTTGTAGGTTTCCCCGAGCTATACTGAACATTGCAACTCCGACGTGACAGGCGATAATGACGAAATGTCCGCATTCGCTGATGTGCAGTCGGAATCTGTCTGCCGGACAAAAATCGGCTAGCGATCCGACCCAAGTTTCCACAAATAGGATTGTGGATCTGTCTCCGGTATTGAACAAGCTAGAATTGAAATCCTCTGCAAGGTACTTCTCGTGTTTCAGCATCTGATAGGACAGCTGTACCCTCTGTGGCAATGTAGGCGATCCTTCCAGTTTTTTCAGGGCAGTACTCCACCAGCCTGCCCGCTTTAAGTGTTTCTTGAGTAGGACCGGGTCTATAGCAGCGGCTCGCCATTTGTGACAAGTGTTGCTGGCGGATATAAAATCCCATGGCCCGAGGAAGGACAATAAGCGTTTTGTCACCTCATTTGGCAGCCGAAAGACAGCTGGAAACCTGTGTGGGCGACTGAGTGAAGCTGTGAGGTACCACTTTTTGCAAACCAATCGAAAAGTTTTGGTGTGACTGTGGTTCAACAGCTGAAGGATATGTACCAGAATAGGATAGGTCAAGAATGGTACAGACGCAGATGGTGGAAGCTGCTCGGGTGGTTCATGTTCACCAGAACTATTGCTGGTATCGTCATCGACGATTCCCACTTTGGCTTCCGAGCTGCTTTGCTCATCGTCGGCGTTACTTGGATCAAGCCCGGTATCAGGAGAATATGTGTCTCCATGCGTATGTAAGGGTCTTTGAGTTACTTTGATGCTCCTTCTCCGTTGCAGGTCATGCCTAGGGATAATACTTGCTCTTCGCTAAATCGCAGTGCCCTCCCTATCTGAGGTCTGTGTTTCAGGGGTGGAAGAGGAACTGGGCGCGGAGAGCAGACGAGCGAGCCTCTTGTGTGTTTCGATCGGTTTTGCACACCGACGAGCTCGATAGGTCGAGAACAGTCGAAGCACCGGGCCTCTGCTAACCCTTGTCGACGACACTACATCAGAGGTTGATCCGCTTTCGGCTCCATTGATGCCCCGTGTATCCATGACGTGGGCTCGACAGCAGGGTTCGATCTTCGACTTGGTATGCTCGCTGTAACAATGTGACAAGCGGTGGAGCACCCAGGTATTGTAATGATGCAGCGACTGCGGACTGCAGCGAATGATATCAAAACTGTATTCTCCGTTTGCGCCCCGTATACTTGCTGCTTGCCTTCACGACCTTTCCTTGGCGCTCCATTCGCTCCTTCTTCCTGAGAATCCAGCCTTTACTTCCCTTCTTGTCAACGCGACCTCCAGCTCTACCTTGTGCTGCTCCTCTCCTCTCATCCTGCACTTGAACATCATCCATGCCACTCACGACACCAGTAATGTCTCCGCCGCCTCCTCCAACGCTTAGCACAAGATACAACTTGGCGTTCTTAGTTCCCGGATCATCCTCCAAGATGCCTGCGCCAAATCCAGCCTTGATTGCTGCTTTGGAGATCATATCCCGCTGACCTGCATCGCGCGGATAGAACTGACACACCGCCCGTCCGCCTCGGCGAAGTGCACTGTATAAACCCTCAAAGAAACGTTTCAACCTACCCTCGGGGGACTCAGCAGATGTCTCAGCATTGCAAAGCCATTGGATGGCAGAGATGCTAATAGCACCATCGAATGAGCCAGGACGGAAAGGAATGCCCTGACCCATGTCTGCGAGGAACAGGTCACCTTCGACATCTCGATCTAGGGCCTGAGCAAGCATTGAAGACGAAATGTCCATGCCAACCCATGCATGCGGACCGACGGGCTCAGGGATCGAGGACAGAATTTCGCCGGAGAGCGCGGAGCCGCAGCCAATGTCCAGCAGTAACGAAGGTGAGTCGAGGTTGAGTAGTGACAGAGCGCGGTGTGTCATTTCAGATTGAATGTGCTTTATCCGTGATGAGGTAGTGTATTTGCGGGCTTCGGTGTCATTGTAGAAGAGGTCCGGTGGGAGGAGATCTTCAGGGCGGGACATGGTGGCGACTGTTGTAGAATGTCACCAGTGGGAGAGGAATTTTGTTGATGGTATTGCTGGCAAGGCGTGGAAAAGAATCGCGAGAATGAAGAATGCAAAGAGGTTGCCAGCATTCAGGTAGATGTCCACGAAATTAGCAAGCCATGGTGGGGCTGTTTCGGCCACAAAGAATTGTAAGATAGCTGTGCGCGAAAACTTCGCAGGGATTCGTCAAGCAGTCCTTCTCTGACAATGAAGCGCTTGTATGGAAGCGATGTGGCAATTGTCGTTTACGTTTTGCGAGGTGGCGTGGCGTGTGTGTGAAGACTCGGCAAAATAAATTTCTTGAGGTTTAGTGAGGATGGCAGCGGCGGAGCGGAATGGATCCGCAAGGCAAAAAGGTGGCGGAATGCCAAGCCGGGCTCACCGACTTCATCTTCTCTGCGTCAATTTCGTCGTGTTCTTTATTTGAATGTGCTTTTAGAGGTGGATTTGGTCGTTGATTCAATGTGAGGTGCTCTGTGGTATAGGCAGACCGGCTGTTGAGCGCGGGTAGACTTAGGTCCCATCTTCAATTTCGCCTCTCGAGCCGGATTCGATGAGCACTCATGTGCCGACTTATGCAAGATTGCAACAATCCTGGCATCTTACAATGTAGACCTGCAAACGGTGGATGTATACCTGCAGACGGTAGTGGCAGATCGAACCGCTTCAGCTTTAATTGTCCGACGAGTGACGAAGATACTGCAACTTCGTCGAACACACAGTGAGGCTTCGCACCAGCCGCTCACTTGCAAACACTACGGTAGACCGACAGTAGCCTGGATAGCTTCAACTACCAATCGAAGATCCAATGGCAGCAAAGTACCCGAAGACCACTTTTGTGATTCCTGCACCTGAGGTAGGACACAATTACGTGTCACGATCCAAGCCTGCCTTCATCGGGGTCGATTTGTCAAGCTTTAAAGCAATGAGGATAGCAAATGAATCTACATGCCTGAGTAACTTAGACTAGCCGAGAGCAGACAATCCATACGACTGCCGCCGAGATTTCTTGTTATCAGATGACATAAGACTGAATGCCGGGCCGCACATGTAGACCATTCAAGGTCCTCATCCGCGATACCGTCGCACTTGAACCATGACCCAGATAATCTCGAGAGGACGACTTTTGGTACGGACATCATGTTGCCAGTTGCAATATCTAGGCTCAACGTAGGGAACGTGGAAACTTCAGATTTGCACAAGTTTATAGGACGAGTCTGCTCCTCTCTCCAGCATCGATTGTATTCTCTATCTTACTTCACTCTGTGGACTCGAGATGCCTACATATGTACTAGCAGTAGCATTGCCGTTCATGGCCTGGTTCCCCAACGTAGTTTAAGCGCTTCACGTTTGCTGGCATTACGTTTCACATGTATCCCTTTAATCATCAAGTGCTTACCTGCTTTCCCAAAGCATACGCTGCCTGACGTGTTTTCGGAGCGCGTGTAACCGTGCTAAATCCGGTGGGTTCTTTGCGCTTGGTTGCTAATTTGGAAGTAGGACAAAGCCACTTCAGCAATGACTGGATCAGGATGAACCAGCCATTTGCATCAGTCGGCTCGTCCATACCGATAAAGATGCTCGCATCCCCTTGCTATCTACGAACGCATTGCATTGATAATTGAAAAGCCGCTCTCTTGAAATTCGTCGCTCAAGCTACGCTCCTTCCCTTCGAGAATCCACAACACGTAATAGCACATCGAAGCACCAGTAGTCGATCTGGCATCCACTCTGCCTGCTGACAACTCACCTCCCGATCCATCACAGATTCGTCATCTACGCGGCCATTCAACGTTCTCTTCCAAGTCCTCGATACATAGCTTTCTCACCACCCATCAGCGGCCGATCCGGTATCGACACTACCCGCTAACGACGCACCTCCCGATCTACCTCCGGTCCGAAGTTCGACACGGCCGTCGGGAACCGTCCCCACTAGATCTTTGAGCTCGAATAATGTCGAGACGCGTGGTCAACCAAGAAAATACCCTCCCCTCGATCAAAACACAAAGCCCGCATCCTCTCGAGCTCCTCCACTCCAACCGGGGGCGATCCATCATACTGTCACCCACTGAGGTCCTTCTCTGGACTCGAGAGTCTCGTCATTCGAAGAAAAAGGTCCCGAAGTCAGCATCACCAATCAAGAAGAGGAGGACGAAGGCATGGGGAACGGTTGATTCGTCTAGAGCATCGCCAACAACATCCCGTTCGAGAACCAAAGTAACAACCGCCACCAACAGGATCCCGTTCAAGCAGACTCGGTACAACCTCCGTCCTCGACCGCTCCAGCGACCAAATTACGCCCTGTGGCTACGGTCTTAACGTTTCATAGGGGCGATCAGACTTCCGCGTGCTCCTTCCCCACCAGCACGGCCACTCACTCTAAGGCACACTCTTCTATCTCACTCGGCATACTAGCCTTCTCAGAACAGCTCTCACTAGTTCGGCTACCCGCCACTTCTGAGATAGAAGGAATTCTCAGCACTACACTTTGTCACGTGCAGTATTCACGAATGTGTACAGGAAAACAATCATGGCGCCAGCGCAGCAATAGGAGGAGTGCATCACATGCCGGTCATGTGAACGCACAATCAAAACAGGACAACAGCAACAGCCCTTCGTCTTACAGACGAGTGTGGTTTGGGCATTCCCATTCACAACACAAAAAGTCATGATCAACATTGCATAGATAAGCTTTCCCCCATTCCCTTCACTACATCCTTCCCAACACAATATAGCTATCAGATCACCACAGTCATTATCATCACTCACCCACACCCCTTAGTACTCAGCACGAATCCAACTCTTCACCCTGATCCATACATGACAGCACTGACCGTGGTGCAACATATTTTGATTTCACAGCCCTTGAACACCAGGATACTAGCCTTTCGCAATTACTCAGGGCCTGAGTCCATCAGGTATGATAGAGGTAGGTTACTCACAACATTACTGAGTGCAGATTTGGTCATTACAAAAGAAATAAAAATTGCTGTAACGTTATGCGTGAAGTGAAAACACTATCGTCGGTTTCAGATGCGCGTCGCTTCTTGCAACCTCCAGGTATCCGCACTCGCATCGCATGAGTGCTTGTGAAATGCAGTGCATCGCCATGATGAAGCTTGTTGAAGTAGTGGTATGCGGCTGAACCATTCATGCCCGAACCCACGTCGTGCTTAAGAATGTACTTCGTCCTGAATTCATGTTTCCATGACGTGCCCGGCAAGAGTGTCCAAAGCTGAAACCATATGCCTTTCGCTTCCCACCGCTCTTTGACCGATTGATAGGACCGATTTTCGATATCGTTGTTGGGGCTTGAAGACGATGTCTCTGATGCTAAATCCATGACTTTGTCGTTTACCTGGCTCAAAAACTGATGTATTGGACGAGCTTTGTCGAGATTCAGCTGTGTATTTGATGCTACAGTATCATGTGCTTGTCTCTGATACCGCCAGAATAGCCCCGGGCCAGATCCATCAAATCGTCGTCACCTCGATCCTTCTAAGCAACTCGTCCTTCTTCCAACATCTCCCCAGGTTTTCCATAAGCAATCCCATCGTAATGCCCTCCTGACACACAACTCTCTCATCGATAGTTAGTACAAACTGACCCCCGCCCGCCCTCTCAGTCCCCATCAAGCTCACCTCCGTCACCACCGGCGAAGCAAGCTGCATCCCCCACCACGACGGCCTTTTCCCATCCTCTCCTCCAACCAATCCCCCCCAACCTTCCATCCACCGTCCCCACTCCTCAAGCGTAATAATCACACTCGCCGCATACCGATGCACAGTCTTCCACTCCATCGGCGAGCCAAACACCAACCACGTCCCCTGCCCCTTCCTCCTGCCCTGCTCCCGCCTCAGCAGCGGATTCAACCAAGGTCTACCAGGATACGTCCCAGGCGGATCGTCCTCCAAGTCGTCCGGCTCTATTGCAACCACTGCTGGGGCAAAGAACGCGCCTCGTGGCAGTACTGTGCTCGGTACTGGTCGCAACGGAGCGGAGTGTATACCGCGGATCAGTCGCAGCCACGGCGCGTGCGAGGGGACAGCCCAGGAGCGACCGGGCGTGTCATGGGTGGGGGCTAAAAACAGCGCTTCTCGCGTTGAGCGGGAGGTGAGAATTGTGTGTCGCCAGAGGCGGGAGACGCGCGTGGCCGTCAGGAGCGTGATGAGATGTTCAGCGGCGGCAGAGGAGGATGAGGAGGCGGAGGGGCCGTCGTGGTAGAGAGAAGCGGGAGGGCAGAGGAAGGAGAGGATTAGAGAGAGGAGTTCAGGGATGGCGAAGACCTGGGCTGGGGCGGAGCGGGGAGCAGCACGGCGAGTGGTGCTGCGGGTGATTGCCATGATAGGGTGTAGTTTTGTTTGCTTTTGCTTTGAAGTTTTTCGGGGTAAAGGATAGTGAAATTACTTACAGAGGAGTGACCATAACAGATAGTTATATAGGGAGGTGAGACTATTATAGGCAGCTGCTTGGTGTTGTAGCCTTCCCACCGAGCGGCGTTAAAGTTGCCCCATGATCGGGGCCAGATCTGCCGACACCCGATTTCCGGCTCTACAATCTCGACTCTACAAACAGCAGCAGAGGTCCTACTGATTGACACGCGAGGAGAGAAGATTCAATACATGATAGATTTCACATCAATTCCATTCATTGACTAGTCCCTGCCATGGGCATGCACAATCCCAACATGATTTAGCGCCCTTGCACTTCCAACACTAGTGGCCGGTCACTATCTCATGTGCTTGTTTGACTCCCTACAATGCTTATCCATGTTCTGCCGGGTTCATGACCGGGCTTGCGAAATGCCGTCTTTCCCTATCCTACTCCCCAACCCAGAAATATTTATACGCCTCGAATGTTCGTGTCCCCGTCGTCAGGAAGACTAGAGACGCCAGTCAAGAACAATGTGCCTTCCCAAAATAATGATGATGAACCACATCCCAGCTCTTTGAAAATTTCAGATCGTATCACATTCCTCTTCGTCTCTCAATCGTATTTTCTGTTTTAACATTTTTTTAGTGATTAGTGTGCTGACAGCAATGTTGGACTTGGAGGGATTCAGAGCGAAAGTGTTACTTTCTTCCTTCGTCGTCGCCTCCACTAGCGCGGCGATTCAGCGATGAGAGGGCTGCCGAGGCTCCCTGCAGCTGTTCCAGATTTCAGCTTTGACGTTCCCCCTACTGAGCCATGGCTGCTGCCAGTGGGTACACCACTACCCATGGATCCCGAATGCCTGCGAGCTTCTCGCTCTGCGGTAAGTTGAGCTTGTATCTTCCGGATCAATGACCGTAGGCGATGCTTGGTGGAGTCAAGTACTGAGAAAGAGTCAGTTCGAGGATAGAATGAAGGTTGGGTATGAAAGTAAACCTACGCTGCACAACCGTCTGTCTGTCTTCTCCTTCTAATCCAATAACGATCGAATCCTTGTGTCTACTATCTGATCGAGGCAAAAGTGGCTCATCATCTCCTTCAAGTACAGCCTCCAATAATACGACCGCTGTCCGATAGCTAATTTCACATCCTCTGAGATCCTCGCCTACAAGCTCGTTGACAGCCGCGGCCCGAGACATCTCCACAGCACGCTCAAACATCATTTTCTCCGCTGTGATACCAGAAGTGAGTTGAATATTCTCGGTCGTGGCACCAATGCTTGTCGCCGAAGACGAATTTGACCCCAACTTGGTCGGCTTTGCTGTAGAACCGGATCCAGAACTTATCTGACTGGGATGATTCGAGGGGTGGCCTGGATGGTCCAAAGGAAGATGCTTCTGGGCTTCAACGAGTCTTCGACCGACAATCTCGGACTTTTCCAAGCATTCGTTAAAGCGATTTCGCATCCACTGAACCACGTTGTTCATGCGTCGAGACACATCCGTATTTGATCGTGGAAGTGAACCCATCTCTGACGGTGGAGATGGCGATGTTGAGTGTCTATTCGACGACCACCAATATGATGCTAGATCGATGGCTTTGGCAAGAATGGAAAGAGCCTTTACGAAAAGCACCAACGCTTCCTCGCTAACGGCAACAACGGCAACCTGTGTCAGCTCCTGGTCTTCTTCGGTCGCAGCATCTCGTGATTCGAGTAGTGGCGATACCTTCTCCAGAGCTCCTATCTGACGAATGCTAGGCCCTTCATCGGCAGAGGGTGTGGCAGGGAGTAGCTGGCGGTACTTCACTTCGGCGAAAGAATACACCGTGTCGGAACGGGTAGCTGCATCTTCCACAATACGAATGACTCTGGAATCCTCGTCCTGAGCGCCACGGCTTTCGTCTTTGCCGCTAGTAATGGCCAGTCCCATAGTCGGCGTAGGGTACGACGGGAACGCAGAATAGCCTCGGGGCGGAGACACGCCGCCAAGTACTGGTGGCGAAGCCCCTAGAGCGCCAAACAGTCGGGCATTAGCCATGTTGAGAGCCTTGGATAGCATATTGGTGGCAGAAGTTGGATTTGGGGCGAGCCTGCGTTCATAAGAAGCCTGTCGTTGATGACTGGGATCGAGCCTACGACCTGTCGCAATTTGCATCGCCGTAGAAGTTGCAGCGGGTTGTGCTCCTGTTGTAGAATTGGGCAGTCCTTGGGAGGTAGCACGCCGGGCCATGGCTGTGTGGTGTGCCGCATTTGTCTGACCCCTGCTGTAAATATGTGGGCTAGCCGCCAGCTCGTCAGCAAAGGCATTGACCTCCACTGCGCGTTTCTCAATAAGTACATATTCCTTCTCGAAAGCCAGGTCTTGCGCTGTCTTCTCGCGATCGGTTTCCTCCTGTTGCGCTTTCTCACGTGGTGCTGTGCGCGGAAGAGACGAGTCGCGTGGAACGGAAGTGCTTGGACCGGCAGTGCTCGCGCTCCTTTGGATACCAGTTGGATTTCTAGCAGAGTATTTCTGGCCTAATAATAAATCTCTCGCGGGAGCAGTTGCGTGAGCCACCATGGGTGGCCTACTTTCATGTTCAGGGCGCCGTGAGCGTTGAATGTCCATTGGCTTAGTACCTCCAGAATGTTTTCTCGAAGTAGAAGAGGTTCGTTGAAGAGGCTGTGCTTCTAAAGGGCCACGAGCGGTTGGTGAGGCTTGGGCAGGCGAGATCGACTCGGAACGAGGTGCATTTGTGGTCTCAGGTTCAAGGTTTGGAGTGTCTGGGGAGTCGATAGCTTGTTTCTGCATCCGGCGACTGAGTTCAGATATGCCAGGGTCAGGAATAGGGACATTGGCTGTGCGGGGCACGTCTTCGCCAACGAGGTTGGGAATGGGACCCACAATGGGAGGCGACTCGAAGAATCCTTCAAAACTGATGCGTTCAGTGGGCTCCTTTTTGAGAAGATGCCGGATCATGCGATGTAAGTCGGAGCTGATGACTAATCCGCTAGGAAATGGGATGCGATCCTTTGCATCTTCAATCTTCTTGAGCAATTCGATATGATTGGCGGCTCTGAATGGAGGTTTGCCAACCATCATCTCATACGTAACGGTGCCTACCGACCACAGGTCTGCTTTGGCATCGTATTTATGGTAGGACAAAATCTCGGGAGCCATGTAAAGAGGTGATCCGCATAACGTTTCCGCCATCATTGTTTGTGGTAGATGCCGAGCAAAGCCAAAGTCGGCAACCTTTAGCATGGGTAGTGTATCGACGCCGACGTCGGGAACCAGAGAGTAGTCGCTGGCAGCAAGAGGTACATCTTCGGGTTTCTGCCGCGCCATGAAAGCGGGGGAAGGGTTGAGGAGTAGATTCTGAGGCTTGATATCTCTGTGAATGAGGTTTCGATTTCGCAGATATGACAGGGCACTGGCAATCTGCTTGATGAAGTGCCGGACCACCACTTCGTTCAGACCATACTGCGAGTTTGGATATTTGCGGAAGATGTCTGCAGTCTCCCGTACTGTAGAAAGCTGTTCCCTCTTTTTCATGAACTGGGCCAGGTCAGAGAGCTGGCAATACTCCATGACAAGATAGATGTGAGTAGGAGCCTCGGTACACGAGAAGAGGGCGACGATGTGTGGGTGTTGCAAGCTCTTTAGTATTCGAATCTCCGATTCCAGGTTCTCCTTCAATTTCCTCGTGAGTTTTTTCTGATCTACGGCTTTGATGGCAGCGAAGGAACGTTTCTTTCTGTGAGATGCAAGATAGACTGTCGCGAAGCTGCCTTTTCCTATCTCTTTGCCCCTGACAAACTCGCCGATTTGAAGGTCCGGTTCGGCATCTGCAGAGGTGCCCGACCTCCGGGATGAAGGTTGGCGGTGCGCCATGACGTTGAAATCAGTGTTGTGATGATGGACGATGCCGGTCTTGTCAAGGAGGCTTCATGGGTGAGCTTGGATTGGATGTTGCTGGTGTTTAGCAATGTAGGATGCTCGGCCGGTGTTCGAGGTGTTTGAAGTGGCTGGAAGGCAGCGGGGAATGGTAACACGGCGAGCTTCTATCGGTCCGGGGAATATACAAGCCAGGAAGTGAGCTCTATGCGATTTAGATGTTATCTGCAGCAAAGTCCCATGTACATGTCGAAAGTCCGGACAAGACAACGGTACGTCACTGGGCGGCGGGTGAGCTGTGGTGGTGGACAAGTCACGTTGATGGCAGCGGTCAGCCGGGGCAAAGCGGTGTCTCGGCCAGGACGCCTGGTGGGATCTTGACCTGGAACGATGGACAAGCAGATGTTAGATCGTAAGTGAAAGCGAAACAAGCTGAGCCAGTCAGCAGCACAAAGCAGACTCGGCAGCAGCACAACAGGCAAGGGACAGGGCGTGGATGAGAGCAAAGAATGAGGTGCTTTGTGGGGAGGATGATGAGTCGATGGACAGCAACAAAGACAAGGGACCGCGGGGCTCTCGACTTGACGCCGCTGTGACCTCTAGGGTCGTTTAGTGCCCGGGGCCTGATTGGCGACACGAACGATGGACAATCGCGCGTGATTCGGCGTTATCGCCCGCAGATCCGGGCCGATCCTCCTCTTATCTTATCTCAGTCATGTGATGCTTTTCTATCAGAAGATCTGACACCACCAGGTTTGCACTGTTTGCACCAATCTTTCACATGCCCGTGGTTTCCGTGCTCGGCCGCTGACTTCGACGACCGCCGCATAAAGCATTTCGTATTATCGCTACTACAACTACTTTCGGGATGCCGCGCGTGCATTTCCCGCCAACAATTTCTTACGAGCGGACATGACCCCAAAATTGTCTTTTTGAACGATTTCTCCGATTCAACAATGCCAATTCTGCTCTGCTGATCTTCGAATGGTCAATTCTGACCATGTCGCTTCACCCGCCTAAGCATGACGAATCTCCACTGCTGCGGGACAGGTCCCCCAGACCATATTTCCTCCAGGACTGGTCCATTCCTCGGTTACAAAGATCGCGAGCATCTTCTGCCGGACATTTGACGCCCGTAACACCGTCCTTCAACGAATTTAATGACATTTCGGAGAGCAGGAGATCCAGCGCCCCGGAGCAAGACGGCAGCGAGAGTGGAACCGAAGCGGATGACGAGCGAGTCCGCTACCTAGCTCTACCCCCAGCTACGGTCAGGTCACGCAAAGGTCTTAAGCATAGCGACGGCACGGTATCGCCAGTCTTGACCCCTTCGCAGCTCGACTGGCAAGGACAACGTTTGTTCCCACCACATGAGGAAGAGCTTCGCAGGAGCCGGAGAGCCAGGGAAGAAGACTTAGCCAAGCTAGAGGAAGAGCGCAGAGAGTTTCAAACCAGACGAAGAGCTGAGAGGATCAGAAGACTAAGCGAAGGAGCACTACTGGCCGCAATTGGTGCTGTTGTCATTTCTGGTAGTCGAGTCTGGCAGATGTCATGGCAGTGGTATCTGGTTGAGGTCCTCAGCCAAGTATCTGCGATCACCGGTCTGGTTGCTTTCTACCCTCTTCGTCTCGTCTCGGTTGAGCATGACAGAGGTCACGTCCACATCTGGTCGCGATTCCGCGTGCCGCCTTCATTCGATCCAGCCACTGTTCTATATCCTACCTTCTTGCCCGTCCTTGTCTCTCTGTGCCTGGTACGCAGACTGCCTGCATTATTCCTTCCCAACACCATCCTTGGGCTGGCATCCCTTCCTCCCCGGTTATTTCCTTTGTGGGCAAGAGCCGGCGAAATTAACACGCTTCACTGGATGGTATCAGCTGTCCCGCTGATTGCGTCGAGAGCATTTGGATTGCTAGCTCGCAAATTTCCACATTATATGGCAGCTTTCTCGGCGCCAGAGTCTACTGGGTCCATTCCGGACGAGTGGCTATTGCTTGTGTTCCCTCTACATCAAGCGATGCTGCCCGCCCTTCACTATTTGACCACATCATCGTTATTACCAGCAGAAAAACATCTGCTTTCCACGGCGCTCATCAACGTCTTAATCTTTGCGGAGTCGCCGCAAATCACGATACTATGTACGCTTCTGTGGGTTGGAGGGATAATAGCCTTGGTTACTTGCACTCATGTTTTAAGGTGGAACATAGCATTAGCTCGAGTACCTACTTGGAGGCTCAGAGACTTCCGACGTTCGCAAAATTCTTCTTCACTAATAGCACAGCTTGTTGGAGAAAGCTTTGCTGGTCTCCGTGGCTTCTTCCGCATTTCAAAGCCACGGTCAGGCAGCGAAAGCGAGGATGAGGACGAGCCTATGAGATATACACGAAACCAAAAAGCGAGAAGACCGAGCCTCGTCGCCAGCGCAACCTTTCAGGAAAATACATCCAGCCAGTCGCCTGATTTGAAGTCTGGTCATCAGCAGTCCAATCCTCCGTGGCAAGAACGTAGAGATTCTAAATTCAGCATTCACAAACGACGAAACACCATCGCTAGTCCATTCGAAGCAACATTCAATGAAGCGATATCTCCGAGAATTGCACGACGCCGTTCGAGCAGGAAGAGAGATTGGGTCGTCAACCTGACTCCATTCCAGGCGACCCTACGGAAACGATTCTATGCTGGTTACGTATATGTGGTACTAGCGACAATAATTTTACTTCCCGTCCGTACAGAAATCTCACGCCATGCTTTCGCTGGCGCTGAACCCATCTTCTGGGCTATCGAATATCTGTTCGGTGGGCTGCCACATCTCGACACTATCAGAGATTACATGAGCTCTAACAGCCCATCTTCAGCCGTAACATCTATCCTCCATATCATAACCAGCACATCATCAATCCCAGCACTAAGATCCGATGTCGGCGAAGCAAACTTCCGACTGATATTGATCGCCTACTACGGAATAGTCTTACTCATCGGTCTCAGCACTGTACTGATCCTCTCCCCAACAATCGAAGTCGACACCCGCCGCAAGATCTTCCACGCCATCATGGTCTGCATGTTCCTCCCCACCATCTTTGTCGACCCCTGCTTCTGCGCGCTGGCTCTCGCTCTCGTCCTAACCATCTTTTTACTCTTGGAAGTCATCCGCGCAGGCCAAGTCCCGCCTCTCGGCACCGCTATCGGCCGATTTGTCGCCCCCTATGTCGACGGGCGCGACCTCCGGGGTCCGATGGTCGTCAGTCATGTCTTTCTACTCATTGGCTGCGCTATTCCCTTCTGGCTCAGCTGTGCGGCGTTTCTGCGCACGCCAGGTGGGTGGGAACTCGAGGGGGACAAACGGGAGACGGCAATGCTGAGTGGAGTAGTCTGCGTCGGCATGGGTGACGCCGCAGCTTCACTGATCGGTCGCCGTTTTGGTCGCAGAAAGTGGCCCTGGATAGGCGGGAAGAGTCTTGAGGGCAGTGCGGCTTTTGCTCTGGCTGTCTGTGCTGGATTGAGCATTGCTAAGCTTTGGCTGAGACTGGGAGGATGGGTCGACGTTAACGCACTTAGTAGTGTCGGGTCGGCGACAGAAGCATTTATATTCGTCACCAAGGCGTTGGTGGCTGGCTGCGGAGCGAGCTTCATGGAGGCTGTGCTCACGGGTGCTAATGATAATGTAGTAGTCCCGGTGGCCCTGTGGCTGCTCTGTCGGGGACTAAGGTTGTAGCGATAATAGGTCTAGCAGCTCATAAACATTGTACGACTAGTGTATGGGTGATCATAGAGAGGCAGAAGTGGCAAGAACCGCTTACAATCCTTGTATACCAATCTTTGCTTTCACTATGCCTCGTGAGTGTGGGTATATATTCTGCGCTAAATAAAGTTGATGTACCATCCATGCAACCCCTCAACTCCTCAAAGGCAGCACATGCTGCGCCGCGCACCCCTGCCTACAGAGCGGACACTCTGGCCGTTCCGCCAGCCAATCCCTCACACACGTCCAGCAGAACACATGCCCGCACGTCGTCGCCGCAGGATCACGCATCTCCTCCAAACACAGCGTGCACTTCCTCTGCTGCGGCGACTCGGCCCCGATCCACCCCATCACCTTCTCGTCCGCCAGCCTATACCTCACGCCTACTGCATCATCATCGTCATCATCATTAGCTGTAGTCCTAGGTGGCGCCGGCGTATGCGTCGTCCGCCTCACGCGCTTCTCCACCTGCGTGGCATCAGTCCCAGGCTCAGCATCTATCAACAGCGCCGTATTAGGTGCATAGCTGCTCGGGTCTAAAGACAACTCCACTCCCGCATCGATGACAGCCGACCCTGCCGCGGGAGGGCGGTGCGTGGCGTACGTGCTGGAGACATGGGAGTAGGCCTGCACTGCCAACTGCAGAGTCAGCAGCACGCCGAGGACTTCATATCCGATGCGCTGCTCGGAGGGTTCGAGGCGGCGGGTGAAGATGTAGCGGAGCCCCCAGAGGCGTTTGGCGAGGTGGTAGTAGGCGCCGGTGAAGTAGAAGGTTGCTAGACTAAGGGCGTAGATGGGGGAGGGGGAGGTGAGGGTGTCGAGGTTGGAGAGGGTGTAGGACTGGAGTTTGTGGGAGAGAGAGGAGGGCGAGGAGTGTTTTAGGGAGTGCTCGAGTTTGGAGCGGAGGCGCCGGCGGAAGGATGGGAGGATACGGGTCAGGCTGTAGGGGACGAGGACGGTGGAGATGATGTATCCGCTGCGTCGGAGGAGAGTGGGGAGACGGAGCGTGTCGTCTTCGATTTGTACGATGTCGCAGTACTCCTCGCCGAGGGTGCGGTTGCCGACTAGGGTTGTAAGGCCGAGATAGAGTAGCTCGGTTATTGTGCGAGCTTCGGATGTGTAGCTGTGGGCGAAGCGGGCGCCGTAGAGGTTGCGTAGGACTGATGATAACCGTTCGAGAAGTACGCCCTGGAAGTAGGCGTCCTTCTGATGCGCGCGGATAATATCTGGTGATGCTGCGAAAGGATATTGAAAAGATTCCGTGCCGCTAGGTGCGGCCGTAGCGGGAGTGTCGCGCACGAAGTCTGACATGCTGAAAGAAGTCGAGCTAAGCAGCTCAGGCGCGAGGCTGATGAAATACTATGGACAATACGATGTGATGCGAGGTCGAGTGTTGTCGATGGAGGTCCACTGCGCTCGTTAAGCCGAGGCTTGCTTTCGGCTGGAGTTGCCTGAGCGTTCCGCCACATGCAGCAGCAACGAGCATGAAGTAGCTATCTTTAGTTATGGATATATTCAATTGACGTGTCATAATGTTTGTGTCTATCTACATTTGCACTCTATCCTTCTACAGCTTACTCGTACTCTTATCTGTGCTTCTCTTTGCAAGATTGCGCGACGCTGGGAGAATAAAGCACACGTGATGACTGAGAGCGACAATATCGCCGGATTCATCGAGAACAACAATCTCGAGGTCATACCTGCCGTTCTTCATCTGCTTTGCTCGAGTACGTGTGAAGAGCCAGTCCACACCCTCCTCCGGAAGAGCTTTCTTAATATCAAGGTTGAGCAACAACGTGGGATACCAGAACTTAGCAACACCTTTTTTCCTAGCTTCAGCCTCAGTGTCGATACCCTTTGTTTCGGCTTTGATCGAGTACGGGTCTGTCTCCGTGCGGAAGATTTCTGGGAGTTGTGGAAACATGTCCGCGATGGTTCCCAGAGTAACATTGGTGAGTTTCTCCCCGCTCTTCAACGCCATCCATTGGTCAGCAACACTATGTTCGACCTGGCCTTCCTTCGGGAAGAAGAATCGAAATTTATTGGATGCCTTCCGAAAGTCTGAGAAGGGCATG
Source organism: Myriangium duriaei CBS 260.36 (assembly GCA_010093895.1). Taxonomy (NCBI): domain Eukaryota; kingdom Fungi; phylum Ascomycota; class Dothideomycetes; order Myriangiales; family Myriangiaceae; genus Myriangium; species Myriangium duriaei. The sequence continues at coordinate 369,796 of ML996090.1, forward strand.
ATCTTGCGTTCCTGCCATTTTGAGTCCGAGTCTGACGCAAGAGCGCTGACATTAGTCTTCGGTGGAGGCGGCTCCAGCTGCCATCGTGTCTCGAAACTTGGGCCCTCTTCGCGGGGAATGTTGGAATGAGTGAGATAGCCGATGACCTCTTCACGCCCGTTCTGCGTCAGCGTGATGTGAATGGTTGATGTGAGTCTGCCGAGCTTCACGTCTCGGACGGTAAAAGTTGCGGCGCCAACCTCGGTTCTCCGCACAAACTCCAGATGAAGAGTGATGGTATGTGGTTGGTTTCGTTTTGCGAGAGTGGTGTCGAAGTGCAGTTTGGCAACTTGCATGAAGCACGATGTGATATAACCGCCATGTGGAACTGGGGACTAAAGTCAGTGGCGGTAGACGTGACAAGGTTATGGGATATGACGAACCGGATCCTATGCACCAATCATCGCGGAAGTGGGCTTCATAATTGTGCGACGAGGCTTGAGTGATGGCCGTGGCATCCTTGAAGCTGAACATCATTGTGAGCGAATCGTATAGACTATCTAACACTGAGTCATCTGCTGGGTGGACAGCAATGGATCTTTTATATCGAGCCCCGTAGGATGTTTTAACCTCGGCGTTGCGACTGGGGACGGAGAGAAGACGGAGATGGGGACATGCGGCTCTTGTGGGGCGTCCACGGGACGATCTCGCACCCGCATCTCATCGCAATCTAGCAGCAGGCATCAAGTCGTTTTTCATGGCTGGTCAACAATAGTACGGTATTCTAAATTCTGGCCGCGAGGTCTATGCTTCGTTGACACGGATGTTATCAGTAAACGACGAATAGGTAGCATTCGAAATTCGTCCTTATGTAAATTTGATTTCATACAAAATAGTCACAGGGCTGCATGTCCGCAGCAAAACATCGGTCATAGCGGACCAAGTTCTTGGACCATCAAGCCTGCAACTCATTTCGTGATACGAAAGCATATCGAACAATCGAAACGCAAGTAGCAATGCCGTGGAGCTCGTTTCTTGGTAATAAAATATGGTATCGAGTGCTTTACAAGACCGTCGTTGCTGGCCTTGTCGCAGGCCCAGTAGTGTGCCGTGGTCGGTCATAGGAAACGGAAGGCTGCTGTCGGCTCGTGATCGGCCCTTCCCTGGCGTACCTGGCTTTATCCTTCCATTTTCGGGGTGCACGGCTGCGGATCGCGAGTCACAGACCCAGCAGGCTAAAGTTCGACCTCGTGGCCAGGGGAAACGGCGGCAGACGAGCGCACAAGGAGTGTACCGTGGGAGGAACATGTGGAACAATCAATGGACTAATTGGAGCATGTGGACGTGACTCGTTGTCCGTTGACCGTCAACCGCCGGTGACTCTGCAGCTGCGTTCGTGACTTTGCGACTCTGGCGCGATTGTGGGGAACTCATCAAAGGCAAATGCCCTTGCGACACCCAGCAACCGACTATCCAAACGCAAAACCGATCTCTTCCCCTCGCACTCCTCAACAAGGCTGATCTTGTTCGATATTTTCAGTAACAGTTCGCGGTCCGCCATGCCTTGACCAGCCTGTTACGTTCCTCGCTAGGCTGCATTCTGCTTCAAAGCATCCATTAATCCCTTCCGCGTCCCGGCAAAACACTCCGCGCCATATCGTCTCCGGTTGATTCTCGAACTCAGCCCCACCACCACCAACGCTTCTCGTACATCGCAAACACCTCTGGCCTCGTCTTATGGTCCTGCCCGAGTCCGCGCAACAAGATTCGCAAGCCGTCTGCCGAAAGGTCTGGGCGCAGTGCCCTTGATCTGGCATGGGCAATGTTAGCAGCAGGCAGGATGAGGGCGCGCCGCTTTTTCTGAGAGACCAGCAACGCTGTACGTTCCTCGTCGCGATTTACGACTATGTCGCAAAGCCTAATATTGATTCGCAGTTTCCATCAGCAGCTTGGTCGTTTCGAATGCGCGCGGTCGCACCCTCCTTCGAGTCTCTCCCAATTCATACCCCGCCAGCAGATATGTCGTGAGGAAGGACATCGGAGACGACAGTCCCATCGACTACGTACAGGCAAGTTGGAACCCGCTCGTCATCGCTGAATGATCAGGGACTGACCGCAAGCTAGGATCCGGACTCGAACCTGTCTGGTGGCCCTCCCGCTTTCCTCCTACGACTACCCAGCGATGAAGACTTGACACTCCAATTCAACTGCAATATCCGACAGGCTGCACCTTCCGCAGCACCGACGCTTGATGATCCTCATGGTGGCGCCACATCCAGCCCAAGCGCAGATACGAGCATCGCCGGGCTCACATTCGTTTTTGCATCGACCGCGAAAGAGATTGACCAGTTGATGACCAGGGAATTCCATGCCGATCCCAACATTCATAAGAATCCCAATGTTTCCCTTGTCGGTGACTTTACTACCGGTGGCTCTCCGGTTGTACAACTCTCATACCTCTGGAAGTGGAAGCCTCCGAAGATCGGCGAAGATGCTGGAGGAGGATGGCGTACGACATGCAGCTTCGTCGAGTACGACCAGCGAGCCCACAAACTGAACGCACTCGCCACGTTCTCAATATGGGTGCAGAACACAGCACGGCCGCCCAGCAGTCCCCAAAATCGATCACCGAGACTCGAGACCATCTCTCCGCCACGCCTGCGCGTCCCGTCCGCTCAGTCTATAGAGTCTCGCATGAGCGTCGTCAGTGATTCCGATGGAGATACCGCCTGCGGGCTCACAGTGCCTCAATCACCCAGCATTGAGCCTATTCCCGAATATGGCCTTGGGCTGATCCCAACTGTCGCGAGCTCTATCGGTACCTCGGAAAAGCTTGACATTGGTAGCATCTCACGACCTGCTGAAGACTACATCTCGACCGAGGACGGTCCTGTGTTCCGCGCAACCATGAAATCCTTGGAGTCCAAGACAGGCACCATGAGATCTCGCATGAAGCGGGTGCTTCGGACTGCAGAGGCCGCCGAGAGTGCGCAGGTGGCATGCAACGATGCGGTCCTGCAGTTCATGGACGCCCTGAGAGATGCATCCACATCAAACGCCAATGCCGTCAGACCAGCTTTGGAGCATTATTTTGAAAAAATCGCAAAAGAAATTCTTTCATACGAAAGGCAAAATGCCTTAGATCTTCGGAGACTAATCATAGATCCTATTACAAAACTGTACAACATCGATATCAAGCAAGCTGAATCAAAACGCCGGGATTTTGAGGAAGAGAGCAAAGACTACTATGCTTACGTTGGGAAATACCTAGGACAACGGACCGAATCACTGAAGGAGAAGAAGAGAGCCGAAAGCGACTCGAAGTACCAGTCCAAGAGGCGCACATTTGAGCTAAAAAGATTTGACTATTCGTCTTTCATGCATGATCTACATGGTGGGCGCAAAGATTTGGAGGTTTTGTCACAACTTACAAAATACGCCGACTCTCAAACTAAAGGCTATCTGAATACTGCCAAAAGGGTCGAGGACATGCTTCCGCAATTGGATGCGCTGTGTTTTGAGGTTAATCAAGCAGATAAGGAATTCCAGATGCAACGCACGGAGCGGGAAGAAAAGCGAAGAGCTCTCGAAAAGAATCCGCGAGCCTCTATGTTCGACCCAGAAGCTGCGACACAGATTTCTGCTGCCCTTGCCTCGGGAGCAGGCGTTCGTCCAGATGGAGCTGCATACGGAACTTCCCCGCCCACAACAAGCCACGCCCAGATGGGTAGCATGAATGGAAACATGGGTGCTGCACCTTCGGATGCTTCTGCCATGCCCACGCGGAACACCAGCAACAAATTCAAAGGCATTCGGGATCTCGAGGATAAGGATGTCTCGGAGACTTCTGCTGCATCAGCACCTCAGATTCGCAAGGAGGGTCTCTTGTGGTCACTCAGCAGACCAGGCGTTCACATTGATCCAAAGGGCATCAAAACAGCAGGCTGGCATAAGTGAGTATGAGCGGTATCGCAAATATGACAAGTACTGATTCTTGACAGATTTTGGATCGTCTTGGATCAGGGCAGACTGTCGGAATATGTCAATTGGAAAGACAAATTGGATCTCCACATGGATCCCATTGACCTGCGAGTTGCATCAGTCCGCGAAGCAAGGAATTCTGAGAGACGTTTCTGTTTCGAGGTCATCACTCCGCAATACACTAGAGTATACCAGGCGCCTTCGGAAGAGGAAATGCGAGCATGGATTGCAGCGATCAATAATGCTCTCCAGAGTGCTTTCGAGTCTAAGACAGTTGCATCGTCTAATATCTCAACATCTTCTGGATCAGGATCGACAAGAAGTACCATCGCGGCAGTGTTGACGGGTAAGAGCACCTCGTTGTCTGGTCACAGGAACCATCTACCACATGGCCACCATTCGAAGGCCATTCATCGCCATGCAACGACTGGTGATAAGCCAGCGTTCATGCGGACTGACAGCAATGACCCCAACCCTTCAGAAGTCTTGATGCGCATCAGGGAAGCAGACGAAGGAAACAGATACTGTGCCGACTGTGGGTCGGAGTCAAAGACTGAGTGGGTTTCCATCAATCTTGGCATTGTGCTCTGCATCGAGTGTTCAGGCATTCACCGTTCACTCGGAACACATATCTCCAAAGTCCGCTCTCTCACTCTCGATGTGGCTGTATTCACGCCGGACATCGTCGACCTACTCCTTCTGATCGGCAACCGAGTGTCCAACATGATATGGGAAGCACGTCTTGACCGCTTCCTGAAGCCATCACCTCACAGCACTCGAGAACAACGTCTTCACTTCATCACGGCCAAATACTCAGACCGGGCATACGTCGAGCCAGACCCAGCACATAGCCCAGACGAGTTACTTCTAACAGGTATCAAACGCAACCAGATCCAAAGCGTACTCCACGCCCTCGCCCTCAAAGCCAATCCTAACGCCCAGGATCGCTCCCGCGGCACCCACGCAGTGTACGTCGCCCTCGCAGCCGCCGACCCAGCGATGCCCGCGTCTTTAACATCCACACCCCACAACCGCTCCCCATCATCAAGCACCTTCCCCTCGACAGCCACCCTCGCGCCCCCAGGCACAGGACTAAGCACATCCCCCACCATCCCCGAACGCCCCTCAACACCAGTCCGTAAACCCTTCCCCGTCGCCGAGCTGCTCCTCCAGAACGGCGCCGACATCCCCACCATGGCGGCACCTATCCCCCTGAGCGTCGCCTCGCGGCAATATCTCGACTTCAAGACCGAGCAGCGCAATGGGCGGCTCACGCCTGGACCGCCTGGGACGTCGCTGGGCACGTCGCCGGGCAGAGGCGATGGTTTTGACAGTGGCTTGTCGTCACATACGCCGAGTCCAGGGCAGGGGAGGACGTATCCCCCTGCTAGCAGTGGGGGCCAAGGCGGAATTGTGGCGGGGTCATATAGGGAGAGGGAGTTGGAGGATGGAGGGAGGAAGCCGACAGGGCTGAGGAAGGCGGCGGGATGGAGTAATTCGGGGTTTGTTGGCGGAGTGAAGGCACTGGGTGATGTGGGAAGGAGATCGTGAGACCTTGAGGATGTATTTGAGCATTAGGAATGAGGCATGGGTGAGGTAATGATTGGATGGCTGGGATGGGCACGATTTGGATATCACGGAGATTTACGATGGGCTTCGATTCGACTTTTGAGAGGCTGCTCTGCGGTCGAGTTGGTTAGTATCGCGGGCGAGCAGCTCTGCGTTGAGTGTTTTGTGTTAGTACTAGTCAGAGGGAGATATGTCCGGGATAGCCCGCGGGCGAGCTGTAATTCGATACGCTTTTGGAATTGTTCATTGAAACCAGTGTCATGGAACTTGCAGCAACGGTGGTGATGTCAGTTGTCCTCGAATCGGTTGTGCAAACTGTTGTTCGATCTCCGTGTGTAATTTTGAAGCATTGCAGCATCTCACATAGTGTAGGCGAAAACAAATGTTTGAAAGGACGTTCTTCTTTTTGGTATGCGTTCCGTTAAAAACCTCCCAAGATCAAATCGGCTGGCAGCATTTGCATCGTCTCTTAGAGAAAGCAAAATAGCCATTCCCTCCACGAGAGAGCACCCATGAAAATGTCATATGCCTGCGCCATTTTTCCACCCCTTCATGCGCTCCTCCTCTCCATCTCTCCGTCGTCGTTTATCGCAACCTCCTAGCCTCACGCTCGGACTCGAGCAGGCACAGGATGTCGTCTTCGCGGACTTTTTTTGGGCCTTATGTTAGTACATGCGGAGATTTCGTGTAAGACAGTGGAGGGAGAGAGACGAACCGGGACCCTTGACGTTCCGGATGATGCTGCGGGTGGTGTCGTCCATGAACTCGACGCGGACCTGGGTCACGCCACCACGGGAGCCTGGAAGGGATATGTGTGTTAGTGTAGCCATTCGGTGGGCCATGGACTGGATGTGCGCGGAATCGTGAGGTGTCGCGTGGGGTTCGAGACGTACCGGTGCGGCCGAGGACGCGGGTGACCTTGACGAGCTTGACGGGGACCTTTGCGGAATCCATGTTTGTGATGTGTGGATGGGGATGGGGTTGTGTGTGTGGTGGTGGTGGTGGAAGATTTTGCGTCGACGACAAGGTGCGATGTGCGTGGTAGAGGGATTTGGTGGTGGATTTTCTTCAGTGGTGAGTGAGCCGGCGGAATTGCCGGAGTTTTGCCGGGTGGAGAGGGCGTGCGGCTCTGCTGGGAAGGAGAGTTTGGGTTTGGCTTTTGGAGTTGGTCAATTGCTTTGCTCGACTGCTGCGCTCCACGCACTATCTTGCTCGATTTCTGTAATAAGCACCAGCGGGCTGAGGTATGTATTATAGTCCCATGAGGCTGTTCGCTGGGCATGGTTGAATGGATAGGCTAGCGCAGCCCATCTCTCAAGCCTTTCTCAGCCTCGACTGCTCAGACTTGGTCATTCATGATCATCTGATTACAATGTATTCGAGTTGAAGATTCAACAATTTCCTCGTCTTCGACGATGCTCGTTCAAAGAAGGAATAATGGTGCACGATTAGCCAATCCCGGGCCTCAAAAGACGCATGCCGGCCATCGGACCCCGCCGCCAGCCAAAAATTCAATCTCTCTTGCCCCACGCAACCGGCTTCGGCGGCTTTAAAAAAAATGTTGCCAGGCACCACGTCAGGCGGGGAATTGTGTTACAGGTCTGACTCGATCTATAACCTCGTCGCTTCCAGCCTTGACATGCCAGCTGCTCCTTTGCGACCTACATAATCTCACACTTTGCACTGACCTCCCCTCTGACCTCTCATTCCACCCAATTCTTATCTCACAACATGGATCTCGTCCACAACCTCTCCGATCGGCTATTGTTCGCGGTGCCCAAAAAGGGCCGGCTCAACGAAGCATGCCTCAACCTGCTGTCCGGCTCTGACATCCAATTTCACCGCCACTCGCGCCTGGATATTGCGCTCGTCAAGAACCTGCCCATCGCCCTCATTTTCCTGCCCGCCGCTGATATCCCCACCTTCGTCGGCGAGGGCCGAGTTGACCTTGGTATTACTGGCCAGGACCAAGTAGCAGAGCACTTCGACCGCCGAGACCCCTCGACGACACGCCAGCGCTATGCCTCCGATGGCACACCTATCGAGCAGGGTGTTGAAGAAGTCATGGACCTCGGCTTTGGCCGCTGCAAATTGCAGGTCCAGGTACCTGAGAAGGGATCGATACAAGAACCCAAGGACCTGGTCGGCAAGGACGTGGTCACTAGCTACACAAACCTGGCCGAGGAGTACTTCCGCGCTCTCGAGGGCGGTAACGAGCCGCTGAAGACGCGCATAAAGTACGTCGGCGGTAGTGTGGAGGCGGCATGTGCGCTGGGCGTGGCCGACGCTGTGGTGGATCTTGTTGAGAGCGGGGAGACAATGCGCGCTGCTGGACTCAAGGCTATCGACACTGTCACCGAAAGCTCTGCGGTGCTGATCAAGTCCAAGCGCCCGAGCAACCCACAGCTGGTGGAGCTGATCACAAGCCGTATCCGGGGTGTTATCAGTAAGTTTTGCGCTTCTTCTTATCAATCGGAATTGTATGGCCTGACCGTCACCTAGCCGCCCAGCGCTACGTCCTCTGCACGTACAATATCCAGCGCTCCAAGCTCGACCAAGCCGTCAAGATCACCCCGGGCAAGCGTGCGCCGACCATCACCAGTCTGGAGGAACAGAGCTGGGTAGCCGTCAGTTCGATGGTGGAGAGGAGTAAGATGGCTGTGATCATGGATCAAATTATGGATATTGGCGGATCGGACATTCTGATCACGAAGATTGAGAACTCGAGGGGAACGTGAATGGGATTGGGGATGAAGGATGAGGAAAAGCATATGATACCACTCTGTAGCCTGGGATCAGGCCACCGGAACTTCATTGATAGATTACGTGTGCAGCCACGGTCATGCTCGATTTGTTCGGATAGTGGAGAGCTAATGCATGAACGCGATAGGAAGCAATTCGATGATTTTGCTGCTTAAGAAATGCCAGGGTCAATTTGCTGGTGTGGTTGACTAGGCAAGTGAATGGTCGGGCTATATTAGCCCAATGTATTTTCACAACAGGACTCAATATCGCACACCCCATCATGTCGGTTCGATCACTTGCAGAGTTGTACTAGATGCATGACAACAAGGACTTTGTCATCAAGGAAATATTTCCCCAACAATGAGCACGTCATTTCGAACGTATAGCGATCTTCCTCTGCTTTAGGCGCGTACTAGAGCCCAGTCAACCTCCACGTTCCTGACGACGCCACTCAACATCATCAACCACTTCATCTCCTACTTCATGAACATAATCTCACTTGGTGCACAATTTACCTTTTCCTTGTAAGGGATTATTTTTGTAGATATTTTGCGCTTATTGCAACGGTATAAATCAGCCTTAGGTCTTCAAATTCTGTACGGCGGGTCTGAATCTCCATACCTACCTATGTCACACCACCAGCATACTGACCTTATCAGAGTCGCATATCGACTCGTCGCAACGTATAATGCCTTCCGCCAAACCCCGCCTCCTCTCCGTCTCCTCCGTCGCTATCATTGGCGGCGGTCCGACTGGTCTCGCAGCCGCAAAGTACCTTTTGGCAGAGAAGCACTTCTCCCGCATCGACGTCTTCGAGCAACGCTCCGCTGTCGGTGGCGTCTGGAACTACAACCCAGCGACCAAGAATGTACCATCCTCCATGCCCATCCCACAAACCAGCCCGGACTTGGACATCAATGCTGACATTCCCGCCGACTCAGCCATCAGCCCGCTCTACGACCTGCTAGAGACCAACATCCCACGGAATCTGATGGGCTTCTCGGACCTGGACTGGCCGGACGACACACAGCTCTTTCCCAAGCACGAGACCGTCGAAGCCTATCTCGAGCAATACGCCGCCTCCGTGCGGCACCTGATCCACTTCTCCACGCGCGTCTCACGCCTCTCCCCCGCCTCCCCGAGCAGCGGATGGAACCTCACCACCCTCTCCCCCTCCGGAACCCACACAGCGCACTACGATGCCATCGTCGTCGCAAACGGGCACTACAACGTCCCGCACATCCCCTCCTTCCCCTCCCTCTCCTCCTTCGCAGCGCGATGGCCAGGAACAGTCACACACTCAATGTTCTACAAACACCCTTCTTCCTACTCCGCCAAAAAGGTCCTGCTAGTAGGCAACGCGGCCTCCGGGACCGACATCGCGGCGCAACTCCTCCCTTACGTCGGTACACTCCTGCATTCCTCCCGATCGGAATCGTTCCTCCTCCCCACGCCTTCAGACGTCAAGCACGACGTCCCGGCCGTAGCGCGCTTCCTCCCCGAGCAGCGAGGCGTGGAGTTCGTCAACGGCAGAATAGAGACGGACATCGATGCCGTGTTGTTCTGCACGGGGTACCTCTACTCGTATCCGTTCTTGGCTCTCCCGGAGGGGGAGGAGAAGTTGGTGGGAAAGGGCACGCATGTCCGGGGCCTGTATCAGCATCTGTTCTTCCAAAGGGATCCGACGTTGGCGTTCCCTGCGCTGCCGCAGAGGGTTATCCCGTTTCCCGTCGCGGAGGCGCAGGCTGCTGTCTTGGCAAGGGTGTGGGCGGGACGGTTGGCGTTGCCGGAGGAGGGGGAGATGAAGGCTTGGGAAGACGAGCTGATGGAGGGGGTGGAGAGGGAGAGGGATACGCATACCTTGGGATTTCCCAAAGATGCGGAGTATATCAATTTTATGGCGGAGTGGGCAGGCATGGCCGGAGAAGGAGGGAAGAGGCCGCCAATGTGGGGGGAGAGGGAGAGGTGGTTGCGGGAGAGGTTTCCGGAGATCAAGAGGGCTTTTCAGGAGAGGGGGGAGGGGAGAGGGGAGGTTAGGACAGTGGAGGAGTTGGGATTTGACTTTGAGGAGTGGAAAAGGGAGAAGAAGGAACAGGAAAAGGAATTGATTTAGTGGTGGAGGCATCGGAATATATGACGGGATTCATTACAATTGGCGTTATATTTAGAGACTGTACAGATCGTTGATATAATACATGATAGATTGAAGTCAATTTGTAGCCCTGATGTTACCCTTTGCAATTGGGATGACGAAATAGCTGGCCGGCGAAAAGCCCCTGTACTCGCAGGAAGACGGGATGATCTAACCAGAAGGCTCTGAGCGTGTCCACTTCTGTTGTTTCTTCCTCAACAGACTGGCGGTCTGTCTCGATATGGTATATGTTATTTGTAGTTTAGAGTACATTCTATCGCTCCGGCCACCATGCTCACCATTTGCCACTGCGCCAGACCCTTTTGAGGACATGTGAGAAACTGCTTGCGAAGTGGAAACCTCTTCCATTCAATAAATATATCCATGCAAGGTACGATTCGGGTTCGATAAGCATCGGGTCGTTTTTTGGTCGCAATGCTTTCATGATATCGAGGTAATGTTCAAGCAGCTCTGCAGCTCTCATGTCTTGCTTACTACGAAAGTACGCCTTTGCAAGGAGATACTGGGACATAAGAACCTGGTGATGGTTCTCCGGGAGCGTTTCTCTTCTGATGTGGAGTACGTGCTCGAGCAGTGGAATGGCCATCGGGATCTGCCCAGTCCTCATGTAAGCAACGGCAAGCCAGTACTCGCCGATGATCAGGTCCGAGTTGTTTCCAGCTAGCTTCGCAGCTAGCTTGGCAGTAGTCTCCTCGAGGACTGGTATAGCCATGTTGTCTTGCTGTATCTCCACGTATACCATCCCCAAGTCCAGTTGAGCCGAAAGCGTGGTTCTATGACCCGCACTCAGGGTTGACATGCATGACTTGACAACCAGTTCAAATTGTTCAACGGACTGAGAGATTTGGCGGTTGTAGTAATAGGCACGTGCTAGAGTCAATCGTGTGCTGATGACGTCTGGATGGTCATCGATCAGACTCTCCCTTCTCTTCTCGAGAATATATGTAAGCCAATCAACGGCGGTCTTCGTCTGCATGATACACAAGCACGCCACAGCAAAATACTGCTCCGCGTCGAGCCGATCTGGGTGTCTCGGATCCAGTATTTGTCGTTGGATTGTGACCACTCGATCCAACAACGGAAAGTATTTGTTTACCTGCTCATCGGCTACGTAGGCAGCTCCTAGGTCACGTTGAACCACAAGTCGGTCCGGGTTGTCCTCGGCCAAGCGCTGCCTTGCTTCAAAGACATGTTCCAGAAGCTCAATTGCTGCTTTGACTCTACCGACTTCCAGACAAGCTAGCGCGAGCTGATGCTGAGATGTGAGAAGGTCCGGATGATCTCTTGTAAGCGTGGCTTCCCTGACGTTGACAACTGTCTGCAATTGTGGAAAAGCCTTATTCATCTGATCTGTGAGAGTATAGGCTCTTCCTAATTGTAATTGCGAGGAGAGGCGTCCCGGATGATTTTCCGCCAGGGTTTTTCTAATTGTGACGACGTGCTCAAGCAAATCTACAGCTTCCCTTCCCCGTCCATCATCGAGATATGCCACCGCGAGCCTATGTTTGGACTCAAGCAGATCAGGGTCATCTGGGCTTAATAACGCCCTTTTACTCACCACATACTCGAGCAACGGGATAGCTTGCTTTGTCCAGCGTTTACAAAGATAAGCTCCTGCAAGGCAAAATTGTGAGGTGACGTACTCTGCCTCGTTTTCAGTCGAAAGTGCTGACTCTTGTAGGGCTACAATGAGCTCTAGGTCTGCTAACCCTCTGTCTAGCTGGTAATCGACTAGATACGCCACTGCAAGCCTGCGTCGAGACGCAAGAAGATCTAGATGTTCCTCAGAAATCAATGCTCTGGTCTCGACGACGACCTGAAGCAGTTGAATGGCTTTCTTAGCTTGACCGTCGGTGAGATAGGCCGTTGCCAGGTATTCCTGAATCGAAAGGCTCTCTTCACTGTGCGCATTCAAGTTCGATTTACTCCATTCATTGCACTCCCGAAGATGCTTAATCGCATTTTTGATCTGTCCGTCAGCCACGAAAAATCGGCCAACCCAAAATCGTAATGTGAAACCAGGTTCAAAGGGCTCGTCCAATGGTATTTCAGCTTGCAAGCTCAATGCTCGACATACATGGGGAAGATAGTCAGCCCACACTCCCCGCGTGGTATATTCGTTTGAACGGAAAATCTTGCTGAGATGTTCGATAGCCTGTTTAGCCACGTCAACGGCATTTCCCTTGGCCATAATCCAGGTTCTGATCGCTGCATGCACAAGTTTGTGCATGTCTAGCAAGTCATTATTCTCCCTGAGAATGATTAGACCGTACGAGTGAAGTGTATTGATCGCATTCTCCATTTGCGTGTCAGTCCCCACAAGAGGTAGAATTGACCGTGGAATACCTTTCGGCTCGATACAAGATATGAAGCAGAGCAAATCGCGTGCAACTTTGTCTGAGCTCCAAATTCGTTCAAAGGAGAAAAGCCAGGTAGTCGCCACGGCGCTACTGGATCCTGAATCGTTGCCGAATCCCCTGCTCAACCTTTTTACAAGATTGTCTTCTGGACGGCGCAGCATTTGGAGATATTCGGCGATCGTTATTGGATTGTTATTCAGGTATGCCGCTGCTTGTGTCATAGTCAGAGGCAGATGTGCAAGCTCATTGAACAGCTTAGTGACCGAAGCGCTGTCGTCCAGCAAATCTGTGCGTTCCAAAGAGATCTCGAAGACTGAGCGTGCCTCGGACAAGCTCATGGCCCCCAATTCCTTGGTAATGCCCTTGTCCCTGCTCAATTTCCTTGCCAATTCTTGCGAACGCGATGTAAACAGTGTCTTGCCATTTCTGTGCCGAGGCAGATATTTTGCGATACCTCGCGTGCCTGAACTTTCGAATAGAACTTCTTGACTGTCCGCATTGTCAATGATGAGAAACCAATATCCGGCCGCACCTGAACTGAGATATCGTTGCACAGACTCCTTCGGCTCCTCGTCTGTTCTTTGTGGTATCGTTGACACCTGTTCAATTATTCCAGCATATCCTGAATCGAACTGATGAGCACTCATAGCTGAGACCCAAAAGATTGAATATTCGCGAAACTGGCTGTCGACCATCACTTGATGCGCAAGCTCCAGGGCTACTTGAGTTTTTCCAGAGCCCCCTACTCCGTAGAGTGCTACATTAGCATATTTGGGAGCGAGGAAAAGGTCTCTCATCAGCTGTTCAAGAACGTCGTCGCGACCAACGAAGTGTCTGTTCCTGGGTGGAATTCCGTGATGAAGAGCAGAGCGTTCTGGACAGAGTCAAAAGCCGGTTCAGCAGAGAAGTATTGCACGTACCTCTGTGGAATTGCATATTATTAATGATCGTCGTAGAATTGAAGATACTGACAGAGAACACATTGAGGGACACTTCATTGAAAAGAGCTATTCAGGGTCAGACTATATAGTGGAACAGGTGACTATACCAAGGTATAAAGCTAGCTCCTCTCACCTCGACCATCGTATCGCTCCACATTGTTGACCGAACCCGATCCATAAGTAAAATTGTTACGGATGGTGGTGTTGTCTGTGCCGATATTTTGAGGGCCCTGGCCATACATGTTATACGATGGACCAGCTTCATCAGGGAGAGACGATTGTATGGCAGCTAATCGGTCTATTGCGGACTGTAGCGACACCGAATCCGGTGGCATATTAAAGATATGATGTGTTTGAAGGAGCTGAAGCTTGACCATTATCTCCTTCATGAGCGTCTCGACCTTCTCTCTTTTGCCAGGTGTGGCGCTGGCAATTGCCTTCTTGTACCGGACGACTAAGGGCTCATCCTGGGACACTGTGACTTTTTCCAAAATGTGGGTGATAGCTCCGACGTCATCGTGGCAAGTTTGAACCATCTGTTGGACGTGCACTAGGGCTGTGGAAGGTGCTCCCTCCGGATCGATTGAATTGTGAACCGCACTCAATATGTCCGAAACGACTGGCATGTTCTCGGAGACACTTGAGAATGCGGGAACGCCCAATCCATGAGCAGCATGGTAGATATCATGGCCTGTTCGAATGAGCTCGATGGTCGTCGAGATAATTTCGAGAACCAGCGCTGGCTCTACACCACTCATGATGAAAGTCAGTTCTTGGGACTGGACTGGCTGAAGCTGAAATGCATAAATAGGAGCCGAATTCACAGACGGCTGCTAACAGAATAAATGGCCATGGTCCACACAAGATTCGCCAGCTGAGACGTAGGTGGCTGGCCGAACTTCCACGAATACAGAAAGCCCAATCGAGGCCGGCGAACCTGTCTCAGTCCTGCATGCTGCTTGACCGGATAGAGGTGCGTCCACACCACTCTGTCCTTGAATATTCGTCGCCATCACCTTTAGGCCGAGTAATGGCGATCGATGTGCTTCGACTGTAACCTGTCCAGTAGCGTCATCGTTACTTGATTATCCAGCCGCTACAGATGGTTCAATTGGTGCGCATTGGTAGCCCGCAGCTGGCTGGACCTGTTCTAGCACGATACTGCAAATTTGGAAGGCCAAGAGCTGTAGAGAATGGTGATGGTAGCCACAAACCGTCCTCGCGCTATAGGCTGGACCCCTTGTCCAGTTCGCTACACAATGCCTATTCTGTCAATAGCATTCACACAAGAGCTCGATTGGGGCTGCCTGAACTCTCCTGATCTACTACAACTTACCGGCTGCTTGGGAGGGCTACTCCGAAGGACTACATTGCATTGCTGGCACATCATATAGCGTCAACGTCTCAAGGCTCAGCCTAGCGGGCCAGCTCGGCGGCACCCTCAGTACACTCCGGGGCACCCTCGGGTCCAACAACGGGCCGGACTGGGAGGACGTGGCTGGACTTCAGAACGCTTCGTATTGCGTCGTTGTGAAAACTATGCGGCGTGGTATAGATGTATTTCAAAGACCGTCTGTTACGGTCATGGTTTGTGACGGAGTGGCGTGTCACTGGCTATCGTTTTCCTTGTGTATTGGGAACTTTAGCTTCGCCGTGTAGCCAGCTCGGGAGCACCATGAACAAGCTCCGGGGCACCTCGGGGCAAGCCAGAGAGCCTCATCCAGCCAAGGGTCGAATTGGAATACAAGAGCTGGGTGTATCGTTGATAGGCGTATATTGACGTTGCGATCGGTGGCTGCATGCTCTGTGTATGCAGGACATGCGCTCTCAGTGCATCCTCCGCATGGTGGGAGCCTGGAAGACAGTCCACACGAAATTCAAGGATCGAAATAAACGAGGATGCCCCGGAGTTTAGGTCGGAGATATGTCAGGGTATCCCGGAGCTCTTGGAGGATGCCCCCGAGCTCGAAGCCTCTACAAGAAAGTATCCTGTCTTTGCAATACTGCTGCTTCCCACAGACAAGATGGGTCGTAATTACAGATATCAAAAGATAGCGTCAGAGAATCAATTATTTGCGATCATAAACAAGCACCGCAGGGCCGTCAGCCGATCCTGGATGATAGAGCTCATCCCCCATGACGCGCCTGATATGTTACGACAGCATCAAATAAACAACCTCCGCGGCAATAACCTTGATGACTTTAATTGAGCTTTGGTATTGCACAAAGAATTGCAGGGCGGCCTACTTGGTCACAGCTAATCCATCACAGCAGACCTAGTCATCCATAATTCCGTGAGGTTCATCAATAGCATGCCATTGCCATCCAATAGAGATCCAAAAGCTTGAGGTAGAGAAGATAGAATTTTAGTCGTCATTATATCAATCTAGTCATATGCTCCACTGGCACCAGGTATCTTACGATAACAAACAAAAAAGTCTAATTACAATACTGAGGGCCCTGCCCATGCTCGTGCCATGCCAGACAAGTCCAAAAACAATGCTTCAAATATGTCCAACTCCCCCTTGTATATATTGTTTAGCTGGAGCTTAGATCTTCTCCTCGACCGGCGCCTTCTCGGTGGCGTCGATGTCCTTCTCACCACTGACAGCCTGCTCGGCGTCGGCGTCGGGCTTCTTCTGGTTGAGCACCTTGTAGTCCCATACGATCGTCACGAAGGCGATGAGCGTGGCGATGCCTGTAAGAGGAATGATCAGGGTGTAGGCGTCTTTCAGACCGGCCATGTATGCCCTGAGCACACCGGCCAACTCTGCGCCGGAGAAAGCTTTCCGCAGATCGGTGGCGCCGGTCTGGACGACGGTCTGGGGGCTCAGTGTTGGGATGTTTTGCGCGGTGTATGACACAATGCGGTTTGTGAACAGCGACTGGGCGACGGAGACGAAGACACTGCCGGTGATGGTCTGGAAGAACAGGATGATGGCAGTCGCGGATGAGACGTCTTCTGGGTCGACTTGAGCTTGACCAACGATGACGGGGATCTGGAAGATAAGACCGATACCGATACCGCCCAGGATCTGATAGCCGATCCAGTGTCCTGACTGGGTGCCGATGTCCCAGGTGTAGATCAGGCCAGCGGCGATGGTTGTGATGATAGAACCGATGACCATGATTGGCAGGTAGTGACCGGTGGCGGAGATGGTGCCGCCGGACACGATGGAGAAGATGGAGACAGTCAAGATCAGGGGCAAGTTTCGGACACCGCTTTGGGCGGCCGAAGTGCCGTCGATAGACTGGAAGTAGATGGGGAGGTAATAGAGCCAGGTGAAGAAAGCGCCGGCCACGAAGCAGATGAAGAGACACATCAGGATGATGGTCTTCTGCTTGATGATCTTTGGTGCGAAGAGAGCCCTGCCACCGACAAAGTATTCATTGACCACAAAGACACCCAAGATCAGGAAGAAGCCGACGATGGTGCCAATGACATCTGCGCTTCCCCACGACTTTGTGGTACCTCCCCACTGCAGGGCCAGGATGATGCACACCACGGCGGCGGTGAGCAGGAAAGTACCGGAGAAATCAAGCTGAAGCATCTTCTCTTTCCAAGTCGCATCGATTTGCTTATGACGCTTTGGTGTCTGGAAGAAGAACATGATGATAGCTGCGGAAACGCCGCCAATGGGCAAATTAATGTAGAAGCACCAGCGCCAGCCGGGTCCCTGCGGTAAAGTTAGCATTTACAACATGAATTAAGTAGATTAGGGAGAACTCACGTCAGTGAAGACACCACCGAGAAGAGGACCAATGACAGAGGCGACACCATAGGTTGCGCCAAGGATGCCGGTATAAGCGGGAGCCTGCTGTGGAGTCACGGACAAGGCGATGATAGAGTAGACACCGGAGGCGAGACCAGCACCACCGAGACCAGCGATAGCACGGCCGACAATGAGAGCAGTGGAATTAGGAGCAACGGCGCAGATCAACGAGCCGATCTCGAATATAGCGATGGATGTAAGGAAGACAGTCTTGAGCGGGAAGAACTTGTAGGCTTTGCCGAAAAGGTTTGTGCTGCTAGCGACGAGCAGGAAGAAAGCACTACCGTACCAACCGACATCCTGAAGAGAATGGAACTGATCCGTAATTTTGGGAATGGCTGTAGAGACAATGGTCATGTCGAGAGCGACAAGGAACATAGCGAGGACCAGGGCGATAACAATACTGATCAGACGAGCACCGGAGGCGTAGCCAGCTGTGACGACGGGCTCGAGTGCGCCTCCATCAGTTTGACCGGCATGTTGCGAGAGCTCATGCTCGTCGTGCTGCTCCTTCTCGTTTTCCGAGAGACTCGATCTTGACGAAGCAAAGTCCTGGTTTGCGGGGGCTGTGGGGGGAACCTTGAGGCCCTCATCGTGTGGGGCGGATTCGGCCATGATGGTATGCTGTTGTTGTGTGCAGAGAAGTAATTGATACCGGTCCGATAAGGATAAATACCGATCGATGGGATTGGACCCTTGCAGTGAAAGGAAGTCGATGGATAAATGAGGGAACTAGAAACGGACGGGAGATGGGTATTGATATAGGCGTGAATGGAAAAATCAGCCCCCTACCTTGTTGGAGGACCATGCTCAGTGAGCACGAGCAAGGCCGCTAAGGTTTGGAATGTGCATTATGAATCCACTTTTACTGTCAGCACTCAGAACGGGGTTTAGGTATGAAAAACGTGGGTGGAGTTAGGACATAAGGTATGCTGACGAATGAGATGCGATAGAGATCGGGCACCCAGGACCGTGGGTTAGGCGACAACAGCCTGAGACTGGGTGAGATCAGCGGTCGTTGGGTGTTGCAATTGGGCCGACGGGTGAACGTGCGCGCTATAACCCCCGTTCGGGGTCACCGCACGCCAACATGGTTCGACACCTCAGTCCCCTTCTGTGCCGTCCGCCTGGGTGCCACGGTGCTTCCGATACGATGGTGACATGTTAGTCCTATCATATCAGCATAGCCTGCCGTGTCCCGGCACTCTTGAGTCACACATGACAGCACACGGCATGACTGCAGCGATTCCTGCTGCTTGGCATTTGCAGTGTCTGATGTTGCAGTGCCTCGTTCCACATCATGCCATGGAGGAATTGCAGCGGTCGTGGTGGTGGTGGTCGACGCAGCCACAGCGTGGCATTGAGCATATTCCGTCGCCGACATGGAGGGTTGTTCGTCCGAAGCATGACGGCGGCCGCTTCAGGATCGTCCGCCATTTGATCTGACATAATCAGCTAACCGGTGACTAACCGTGCGCGAGCCACGGTTTTGGTATGACACTGCTCAGGCCTGAAGGATTCCTGAAGAGTTTGTTTTTACAAGGTCGGAATGCTATTGGCCGTCGAAAGACCCATGGGGCAAGGGGTTTGCGTCTTTTCGAGTCGGACTTAATAGCGCCCGTCTTCAGCGCTCTAGCGGACACATTTTTTGCGTTGAGCTCTTGCGTTTGGAATCTCGGAGACTTTTCCGAGATAACAATTGCGCCGCACCCGCAGGATGATCTCTGTTTCCGTGCCCACCAGATCATGTCGCAATCCATCCTGTATCGTCTTTGTCCTCATAGCCCGTTGCGCATTTTATCTCCATCCCGTTCGTGCAGAGGGGCTTGGATCTTCGCGAGATACAAGGCCTATAATGCTCTCGCTATCTTACATCGGATGACGACGGATATGTACTTGAACGGTCCAAGATGTTTGCAGATCCTCCGGATGTGCGAGTCAGAGTCTCATAGGGTACGGGCACACCCTTCTCCCTCTGGACCCTTCGATTCTTACTTCCACTCCACCTACTTCGGGAATTCGCCGCAAGGGGTCGAGGTTAGTGCAAGAATACTACTCTACTACTGGTCTCGCATCGCACCAATAAGCATGTCGTTCGCTCCGGGATTCCAGAAAGAGTAAACGGTCGTTTCTATCTTTCGTGAATATAGAGATGACATTTTCGTATAATTACAGTACCCCATCGTCATGGGCAATGCATGCGGAATTCGATAACTTATCCTTGGTGAGATCCTGTATCTGCAAAAGGGCAGCTCTTTGCCCATACGGTGACCTCGTGCTCCTGATTCCACTTACGTGCATGACGTGATCCTTATGCCAATATATTTTCGAGCTCGGCTTCGTCATTTTACGCCTTAATTGCAGAACGAGCCTTACAGGACGAACACGAGTACAGCACAGTACTTGCATTGTCTCCCATCGTCGCGTTGCTCCAGAAAAATAAGCTTATGGTCATAATTCGTGTCAAGGAGAGCCCCACATGGATCTGTGGGGCTTGCCGACGCCCGGTCATCAACAACAACCTTTTTTTTTGGTTGCCATGTATATTCATTCCCAATTCCACCGTCACTTGTGAAATCTGTATTAAAGTCATTCTCTACTTCAATGCCGTCTCCGACGTTGCCATGGCAGGGCGCACGGTAGCACATCCCCCTATGTACGAAAGTTTGTCCACCAGCAGTGCGGCAGAGCACCCCATCTTGTTGGCCTTGTCATCTCTCGTCTTCTAGTCCCTCTACAGGGGGTTTAGAACTCTCTTTGAGGACGTCTTGAATCCTTCTAAGTAGTGGATTAGTCCTCATCTCGATAACGGCTCAGAACTCACGTTGAGAACGGATCAGAATACCCTTGGGGACCGATCAGAACACACTTGAGGACAACTTACAATACTCTTGAGGACAGATCGGAACTATTCTCAAACGCAGTTTAGAACAATCCACCGGTTACATCACGTTTTCCAGTGAAGACTTTGCAGCATTTGTTTGGTCTGGCTCTGAGAGCAAAGAGTAAAGTTATCCATTTGATACGCTCGGCTATAGCAACCACGCAATGCATCGGCCGTAAACCGTCTCCACCTGACGGTGATTCCCTAGTACTAGATATACAGTCCCTCCCATCTGTTCATCATGGTATGGCATGAAGCAGAATTGAAATGAATAAATCCATACATTACAGCTCATTCGATTCTGAGCGTTGAAAAGTATTCCAGCGTCATAGCTTGGGTATATCCGTCGTCATGTTCCAGTTCCCTAAGGCCGTTACTTCCTTCCATCGTCTACTCTTTCCTACCAAAGCTTGCGCTACGAGGCGTCGTCATCCTCTGTCCACTCATCCCCTGACTTGGTGACTGCGTCGACAATCCCAGCCCAGGCACGAATCCTTTTGCAGCTGCTGTATTGAGTTCAGGCACAGGTGTCCTTGGCTGCCTGGATTTGTCATCGATAAGTCCTGCGCGCACTAAGAACGCTCCCGACTGTCGTCGCAGCAACCTCCGTCCAAAACTACCGCTGTCCGAGTTGCTACCCGCGCTGGATGCAGACTGCACCGAGCCTGATCGCGGCGGGTTCGATGCACTCTGCATCTCGCTGTACTTGGTCGAAGGGATCGACGATCCACCAACAGACCCAGACTGGCTAGTGCTGATGGTAGGGGTCGCAGGTGTCGTAGGCGATGCAATCTGACCTGCACTCATTGATGAGCCTAGATTACTTGGGCCGAACGAGTTGTGCGGGCCGAACCCCGATCTGGAGAACTCCGGACTTGTACCACCCATCAGTGGCGAGAAGGAGATGTTGATGTCGTTAAGGTTGATCAAACTTGCTTTCTTGTTGAACAAGGTGGTATTTCCACTGGACCCAGAAGAATTTCGCATGCCATTGGTCAACGTGGACGTCGACGAATTTGACGACATGGTGCTTGGCGATCTGGGGGACGAGTGCTGGGATGCATAATTCTGTCCGGGCGGGAAGCGGGCAGCCATTGGCGGATCGGGAAAATGCATGCTATGGAAGGACGTGTGTGGTTGCGATTGGCTAGGAGAGCTCGACTGTTCTTCCTCCATTTGAATTTGCTGCACTTCGGGATTGCGAAGTGGTGCCTGTTGCTGCTGCTGCTGCTGCTGCTGCTGCTGTTGTTGTTGTTGTTGTTGTTGCTGCTGCTGCTGCTGCTGCTGCTGTTGTTGCTGTTGTTGTTGCTGTTGTTGTTGCTGCTGCTGCTGCTGCTGGTACTGCTGATATTGCTGCTGTTGTTGCTGTTGCTGCGGCGCCATACCTGGCAATGGCGGGACAGCACGTGGATGTGTCATCGGAGATGGTGCCGTATAGCCTATGTCGTAGGCTTCCTTTGCCATTCGCTGTGTGGTAGCCCAGTCTGCCCCATTGAGATTTTGCATCAACGAATTATCCGACGCCATATCTGGCAGACTCGTCGACTCCTGTCTCTGTGGCGACTGCATGCCGTCGGTCGTAAACGATGGTATACTAGGTACACGGGGCCTCGAATTCTCCCGGGAATTGGACAGAAGTTCTGGTAGACGGCTATCAATCGTGGAGATGTCTACAGGTGGACCAAAAATGTCGCCGTGATCGGTAACGAAGACCGTAATCAGAGGCCCGGGAATGTTGAGAGTGGGTGAGAACACAATGCCAACTATGACAGATTAGTAGGAAGTTTGGGAATCACGAAAATAATACTCACCATTCCTGACATTCATCTTGTTGACATTCTCATTGTCCACAATCTCCCGAAGGAACCCCGTTAGTTGGCTCAAAAGCTCCCTGTTTGCTGGAGGCAACCTATTGACAAGTATGTTGAATGCCTCCACCCTAGTTTTGTCGTCGAGCTCGAGACATTTGACAAAGTCGAGGTGTAAATCTCTGGTCAGGATAGTCGCTGGCAACTCGCGCAAGTAGAGTTTCAGCAGACTGGCCACAGCATGGACGTCGTAGGTCTGTTCTCCAGCTGCTAGAAGCTTGACGTCGCCTTCTGTGTTGAACCTTTCGCGGAGTGCCTTGACTACTACGTTAGACCCAGACATGCGGAAGATTCCCTCTTCCAGAGCTGCATCCATGGCTCGAAGATACTCCAGACAGCGGTAGACCACAGCAGGTAACTGCACCGACACATCCGAGGGTGAGGCATATTCGATCACGTCTGCTAGCGGGATTCCAAAGACTGGACGATTCTGGGGTGAGTCGCTGGCGTGGCTCGCCACCATGCTGTCCCTGGAGTTTGAATCTGTTGAAGCTCGTCCCGTGAAGGCGAAGATGCTCCTCTTACGCTCGCGCTCCGGTTTTTTGTCCTTGTCAACCGAGTCCATGCGCTTAGTTCGATCTTTGACCAAGACATTCGGTTCCCGCTTGTTGCCCCAAGTGCTCGCGTCTTGAATGACGGCTCCATTCTTTGGCCCGGAGATCATTGGATGTGAGATTGGGGTCAGGGGGGTCTTGTCCGAGGCATCCTCATTGGCGAGTACTGGAGGCGGCGGTGGCGGTTGCGACATGTTTGATGACCCACCTGTGCTGTTCGATGGCCCGATGACGGGCGCCTCTGCAGCGACGGTGCTATCATATCTCACTGCACGCAATTTGTTCGTAAGTTCCGGCGGGGGCATGGAGTGCTGCGAGTGTTGCGAGTCTGCACGGCGCATATCGCCCATGCTCTTGTGCGCTCTTGGACTCTGATTAGGCACCAATGATTGCGGTCCAGACTTTGTGGCTGTCTTTGGTCTTTGTTGCTCGTCATCATCAACGTATTGCATTAAGCATCGGACCCATGCATCACGTTCCTCGTCACTCTCGGCGCAGAGCACGTGCTGGATATGGCTTTGCTTGTCCCGCTTCTTGGGCTCCATGATGAGGAACGCATGGCGGAACTGGTTCTCTTCCTCCACGTTCTCCTGCGCTCCTCCTGTTTGGCGGCCAATGGATGCATGTTGCAGTTTGATGGAACCGAGGAGGGCTCCACCAGGAGCTTCGAAATACTTGAGTGCTGGGCCATCGAGGACAAAATATCTTGCTTTCCAACCTCCAAAGTTTTTACCTTTCTTCGTTAAATAACCATCCTTTCGTGGCTTAGTCTTCTTAGTGGCAGAAGCATTTGCAGAACCAGAACCACTATGCGATGACTGGAAGTAATCGTTCGCTTCAGCACCAATAGCATCACTAGAGAGAAAAGCACAGACGATGCTGGCAGCTTTCTCATCCAAAGAGGTCTCCAACATATAACCAAAGTAGGCAGACAATGCTGATCTCCGCGCATCAATGCGTGCTGGTGCATGACCTATAAACAGATTACGGTCGGGAAGCTTCATCTTGAATTTGCTGACGGTTTTCAGATCGCTGTCCAACTGAGCCAGAGCCATCAACGTCTTCTCGACCCGCCAGAGCTGTGCATTGTCTGAACGCCCATAGATTGCGAGACTGAACACAGGATTCTCTTCCGACTGCTTCGGAGCCATATAACTGTATCTTGACGGACGAAGGCGGGATGAGTCAACCTTGACATAGATAGAGGTCAGCGCACTGGGGGGTAGTAGAAGCCCAGGCCATTGATCCGTCATGAAGCCCTTAAAGATGTCGCCAGGTGACACAGCTGGGCCAGGAACCATAGTAGATGCCTGAGAGGCGGAGAAGATGCTTGGAGACAAGGTATCCGACAGACTGGCGGTATCGGATTCATCGACAGATCGTGGGAGCGATTGCTGGGAAGACCCGGCCCGAATCATTGGCGGCGCCGTTGCGGACACAGGTATCTCCAACCCTGAGTTGGGCTGTTTTTGGGCACGCGGGAAAAGAGCATGGGTGGTTTCTTTAGGTGATGGTTTGGTCGTTTCCTTTGCTGCTCTGGGAGGTGCAGCATTTGCAGGTCGGTCGATCGGTCGTGGACTTATAGGGAGACCAGGACTGCTAACAGAAGGTTGAGCCAGCGATCTATGCACATCTGCACTGTATTCTGTGGCGTGTGGAGTCTTGACTACGACATTGAGCGCATTTAAAGACTGGTAAGTCTGTACTTGTGCGATCTGTGGTGAAGCCTCATCCATGGAGGAATAGCCGCCAGGGCTGCTAGTCACTGAAAGATTGCTGGTTGATTCGTCGCGTTCAAGCGCCGCAGGGCGGTTTTGAGCCACATTTGTTCCAGCCTGGTTGTGTCTGGTATTCGTCTCTTCCCTACCTGATGCATCATTATTTCTCGAAGACATTCCTTGAGAAGAACTACTCTCGGCATAGTCGGAGCTCGAGCGGTCGATCGTAGGGGACGCTTTTTGTGGAGATAAATCAAGTGGTGCTGGCGGTCCTTTGCGTGCAGCTATAGAGTTACTGCGCTCCTTGACGGCGGCCGAGAAAGAACCTTGCTTTGGCCTTTGCACAAGGCTGCCACCGGACCCGCTTGGCTCGAGGAGGTTCTGGCGCTCGTGGGAATGATTCGACTGGCCTGAAATACTCGTTGTCCCTGAAGGATTGGATTCCAGAAGAGCAGCTGGAGATCCCGTTGGCAGTCTGTGTTCAGGTACCACAGGATTGAGGCGTGAGGCGCTGTCCCCTGACCTATTCGAGGCCCGCGACTCAGATTGTCCAGCAAACGGCACAGGCATCGGGGTTGCATACATGGGACTGATTGCTGAGGAATTGGGTGACGGAGGCGGGTTTGCGCCGGAACTGTGGGATGTGTTACTGAGGTAATCCTCGATTGTGCGTTCACTAGCTAAGCTAGCAACCCGGCTGCCAGGGGTAGGTACATCGTCCAAAGAGGTGAGGATGGAGGGTGATTTACTCCCGTCGCGCTCGAGTGTGCCATTGTTTCCCGCAGAGGAGCCCGGAAAGGTGAGTCCGGAAGCGGAAGACAGCAAATGCTCTTTCAGCTTCTTCCTGTAGCGATCTTTGTCCTTGATAGTTTTCTGCAAATCCCTGTTCAGATCCATCACCATAGTCTTCTGCTTATTTAGTAGTCGCCAGAGCTGTGCGTTGTTCTGTGCGGCTGTATGCTTTTCTCGTAGAAGCTTTCGGATAGCAGCTTCTGGAGAACCTGCGGCCGCGATCAACGCCGGGATGTCGACTGCTTCCGGATCTTCCATAGGCAGCTGGGTATGGAATGCGGATGAAGGGCTGCCCGACAACGACACACTCGAATCGAGCGCGGCGGAGCGTGGGCCCCCAACATCAGTGCGAACGGATATGGGCGCAGAAGCCATAGTTGGCAAGCGTGATGAAGGCGCAGAGTCGCTTATCTGCCCTTGTGGACCGGAAGCAGATTCTGGCAGACCTCTGGTTTGTTGGCGCTTGGGACCGCCGTCTCTTGCTCTTGCTTCCTCTCTTGACCTTTCCAGGAGAGCATGTCTGGTTGCGATCGCTTTTACTGAATCGAAGGCCTTGTCACCAGTAGATCCTTTGACACGGTGAGGAGAAGGCGGGTTTGAGCCAGTAGGAGAAGAATTGGTGGAGGGAGTTGTCACCTGCAGGGGTGCAGGGGTGAAAGGGCTCTTGGGATTGTTCAGGCTGGAGTTGCCTGACTTCAGGCCTTCCTGATCATTGGGCGGGGGATTAGGATCTTGAGAAGTAAATGAGGATTGCAGGGGGCTCGGGATACGCTTCTGCGGGGCGGCGCGATTTGGGGAAATGTAGAAATTCTGCCTGGTGGTCTGAGACTGAGGGCCTTGCTCAGCACGGCGAATAGCAACATTTGCGAGGTCCCGTGGACGGTTCGGCGAAGGTTGCGACATTGTCTGTTCGACGCCGGGGGAGATCGACGGCTAGCGCCTACGCGAGCGACGGAGGTATCCCAGACGGGCCGGGGCGATGGCGCCCTGACTGCATCGGACGCGAAGGAGGGGCTTGGCCGGCGCCCGGATGTGACGAGGCGAACGAGGCGACGAGGCTTATCGACTGGGTAATTGCGACTTCATAAAAGAGTGGAGCGTCGGGGGGGACCAAGGACCGAGAGAGCGACGGGAGGATGACCGTAATCGACGAATTCCCGGGAGTGTTTTGGATGGTCTGGGG
Source organism: Myriangium duriaei CBS 260.36 (assembly GCA_010093895.1). Lineage (NCBI taxonomy): Eukaryota > Fungi > Ascomycota > Dothideomycetes > Myriangiales > Myriangiaceae > Myriangium > Myriangium duriaei. Next base: position 396,295 of record ML996090.1, read on the forward strand.
GGCTAGAGGAGAGCAGAGGAGGAGCGGACGAATAGGCGAGCGGCGTGCGCAGCGGATAGGGCGATCGAATCCGGGGCGGGAGGGCGAGGAATAATGGGCGGAAGATGCAGGTGAAGATGGGATGAATGAATGAAGATGGAGGAGAGATGGAGGAAGCAGAGGTTGATGAGAGTCGTTTTCAACGGTGAAAAGGATGGAGAAGAATGATGATGATGAATGAGCGCGTGAGAGGCGAGGGCGAGGGAGAGAGTTGACAGGGCAGTACTGGCGTGCGGGCGCCGTTCTGTAACAGTCGTGCATTAAACAGCGGCAACGGTTTTCTTGTGCCTGGCTAGTAAGAGCAGCTGCCGGCCAACTACTGGACTCTGTTCGAACTTTGGTTTGACTCGCACTGAACTTGACACGGAACAAGGTGCAGCGTTCCATGCAGGAGATGCAATATACCAAGTACAGGATGCATATGGACATGCATACCATCTTCCGCCAGCAAGATTGACTCGACATTGTGGCGGTAGACTTTAAGGCGCCCAACGACAAGCTCTCGGGTGCCTTCTGGCGGACTGGGTCTAGCACGGGTTAGCACCCAGTTTCCCACCCCCGTCGCGTTCCCATGATCTCCGCGAGAAATCACCGCTCCCTTTCTTCGATCCACGTGTCGCCTGGATGTCATCAAAGTCAGGAGACATAAATTGCTCCTTATCTGGTCAGTCGCGCTGACGCTCGGATCAGTGTTGACAAGCATGGACCGCGGCCTGACCTCAAAAAAAGACACCCGATAATGAATGGATTACTCTCCCCCTATGACCCGGTCTCGGCCTTTATGCATGCACTAGATTGCGATATGCAGCGACAGGTCGCGTGAACAAACCACGACGCAAATCACCAGAGATAATCGCGGTCGGGGGTTGCAGGCATTGGGTCAAGCCACTCAAATGGCTCTGGTCTTTCCTTTTGCAATCTCGTATCGAAAGGTCAAGAACTTTATTCAAGATGGGATGGTCTGTGGTTGCAGACTACCGTGGTTGCGTATCTTAAGGTTTACCCAATCGGATTGAATTGTCAGAGAATCGCACATATATCAACCATATCTAGCTGACCGCCTCGCTTTGAAGGATCACCTGCGCAATGCCAGCGACCAGGTTTGGGGTTGCATCGCAAAAGCATTTTGGATTTGCGGGTGGCGAGCTTGGGTTTGTTAAAAACCGTTGCTGCACAAGCTTCCCGTTGCGACTGCAACGCACGGCTTTAATTAACGTGGCCTCAGGCACGCCGTGCTACGGGGATATAGTCTCCGGAGCGATCTCCATTGATGCGACTCTGGAGTTCGCTCGCACAGCCAAGAATGATAATCTCTACGCCAGCAGGCGCAATGCTGTCGATTCGGCGACTTTCCTCATTGGAGCGCACGTAAGGGATGTGGAGCTCGGTACAAAGGAATTCATATTTCATGATCATGGCGCAGTAAGCTGTCTACGATAATTCCCGCGAGGTTTGGCTTGAAAATCTGCTGCTGTTGATACCCCATATCAGACGATTCTCTGCAATAAAAAGAATCGTGAATGATTCATTTGCCTGTGGTATATCTGTGTGTTGTTCCAGAAGATACAGGGCTGCCACTCGAGGTCAGCTGATAGGTTGTGTCACACACACACGCACACACACACACACGACACAGTCGTCCATCTTTGTACCTGATTACAATTACCTGATTGACAGCTGTGTCGTACCTCTGAGCCATACTTGAAGGGAAAAAAAACATTTGATTCGAAATGCAAGAGTCCACGGAGGAGTTCTGCTCCGTTGCGTCAGACCAATCGAATAAGCCATACGCGCGCGTGGGCTCGAGGCGATCTGTCCAGCCGGACCGCTAATTCTCATCGCTCTGTACTGCCTCAATCAGTCTCATGACGAAGCGAATAAGCTGTAGCATTCGTCTTCACATGTCCAAGACCCTACTCCAGGGCGTTTGGACGTCGCACGAGAATGTTTATTTTTGCACAAGGTTTAGATACAGAAGTCGTTGAGCGGTGGTGTAAACGATGTCTTATTGGCGGACGTCCGGGGTCACGCAACAGGTCATGTATGCAGGACCTGCACTTGATCAGGTCTGCTTTACACACACAAAATTCACCGAGTTTTTCCCTGATTGGCGAGAGCTGTTTTTCGTATCAGCTCTGTCATGAATGGGTAAGAGGAGCAAAAGGTATCATGCTGACAACGGGCACATGAGGAAACAAGTGGCTCTCGTCAGCCACCAGCCTTAGCGGTCAAACGCTATGAAGACCACACCCTCGACCCTTGCTACCATCAATCGGCCAAATCAGCCATACGAGTGATGGATGCCAATACACAATTGCACCAGAGTCGGCCAAAGGCTCAGGACAAGGACGAAAGGACCAGCACAACCAAGAAACGACCAGTCCGTCGCGACCCTGAGAAAAGGCGGCAGCAGAATATCCAATCCCAGAAGAAATATCGTGAGCCATCTTTGCGTCCTTGTATATCCTTGCACATGAGCTCTACACATACTGATCTCATGGATCAGGAGAGAAAATCAAGAAACGCATCGACCATCTCGAAACAATCGCCGCCTCCGTCGCAGACAGCAATCGATCCGTAACCACTCCGAATGCAGACCCTGCAGACAGCCCGTCCACTAAAGACAATCACCACGTCAGGACCAATTATTACATAGCACAAAGCCTGAACTACACCGTCGACTATTCTGATGTGCATCTGGACCTGCCAACCTCCCTTTCGCCTACCCAGTCGTCCGACATCACTCTTTGGGATCCGACCATTTCCATCGACCCCTCCGACCTAACCCACGACAAGGACGTTGTGTCGACCTCACAGACCTGGATCGAGAATATCGACTGCGGCTGCTCCACACCTCATGTCCAGGTCAACTCAACGTCAGGCCCAAGAGAATACCTAGAATTGCAGGTAGCAAACATCGGCCAGACTCCCTTCTCCGTGGCGTCCCACGCCGACACCCTTCGAGTGGAACGCCTCTGCATAGTTCAGGCTATAATGGCTAATTGCTTACACATCGGTATTACCCAGGATATGTTATGCAACGACGATGTTATATCACCCTTCTTCCGACCTGGTGGCAAAACGGCTGACGCCGCCGCCGACTCTGATGCTGTAGTAAAGGTGGTTCAGAATATCTTCAAGACTCTCAAACCAGACTTGAGACCGACCGCACAGCAGGTGTCCATATCGCATCATCCTGTTATTGACGTGCTCCCGTTCCCGACGCTCAGAGTCAACTTGATGGAGCGCGGGGATTGTGTTGATGAGGACGAATTGTTCTATGACCTACTGAACGGCCTGATATGTTGGGGAGGAGCGGGACCTGCCACCAGACATAGTGAGTCTACATGCAGCTACTCGTCAAGAGGAGCCGCACCTTGGGATCATCGAAGCTGGGAAGGTCGACCCTGGTTCTTGCAGAAGTACTGGGATTTACTCGGCGGTGAAGATGGAGAATTAGTGCGGCAGAGTGAGTGGTGGCGAAGTATGAGAGGAGACATGACCGACCTATGGTCTGGGCTTGAGATGCATCATCCTGCTAAGATCTCTACGTCTACATAATGTATAATATCCTTGGTTTGTCTTGGCCGAGCCTTCTTCACTTATTGATGGCCCTGAGAGTCTGCATATGAGACCAACGAATAGTGGCAATGGCCGAGCCATTGCATTAATGCCGTACATGTATCCACGATGTCAAGGAATAGGACTTATAGGTTGAATGGATGCTTAGAGAGCTTGTGAACGAATACAATCTGAAACAGTAGTTCCGGGTGGCTGACGTTAGCCACTGTTGCCGTTGTATATATGCTTTTATATCCGTCCGGGGACCCTATAACATCACTTGTATGTCAACGTCCACTTCTCACTCTGGTTTCCAGGAATACGACAATCCTGGGCGTTGCAACAGAGGCCAGTGTCGTTCGACACTTCATGACTATCTTCCGCCATTACCATAGTCGTCGTTGACAGGTCGCGTAGGCACATGATCTAGCGATAACCTAGCAAAGCCTCGACACACCCGGCATGACTGACAACCTTAATACTACAGTCTCACAACTACCTGCTTCTTGAGCGCAAAGCGGTATCAACGACATTCTGCAACTACCCCATCCATCGATTAGGCAGGGACCTTTGAAAGGATCAAGACGGCCGTATATCTCAAGACACCTGGATTTAACAACTTGAGCATCTTTGGGAGCATCTGGAAAAAGTCAGAGCTACACAACCTCGGCGTCGAAGCACATCTAGCCGTGTGCATATAGCGACCATGGTCAGTCTTCAAGCTGTCCATGCCCACAATGCCAAACTCAAGTCTCTCCCGCCCGGTCTAGTTGCGGTGTTCGGTAAGTCCATCTGTACTTGTATCCTCCATCAGTGATTCCGAACACCTCATCCAATTCTCCTCACGTTCTTTCACCCTTCTGTCTACCTCTTCTTCCTCCTCCCGGCTGGTCTCTTCACCTTCCCCCTCGTCTTCTCCCCACCATACCCATCTCGCTTCTCAGTCCACACTAATGTCCCCTCAGCAGGCGGCACATCGGGCATCTCCCTCCTCACCGCCCTCGCCCTCGCGACCCACCACCCCTCCCCCCGGATCTATCTCCTCGGCCGCTCTCGCCCCGCCGCCGACCGCGCCATTTCCACCATCCAGCGCCTCAACCCCACAGCCCGCACCACCTTCCTCCAAGCCGACCTCTCCCTCCTCTCCGCCGTCGACTCCATCTCCCACACCATCTCCTCCCTCGAATCCCACATCAACCTTTTATTCATGACCCCCGGCTACATGACCACGGCCGGTCGCTCCCCCACCTCCGAGGGTCTCGACCATAAGCTAACCCTGCACTACTACGCCCGCATGCGCCTCGCCTCCAACCTCGCTCCTCTCCTCACCGCTGCCGCCGACCAACCTACTAGATTATCCCGCGTCGTCTCCGTCCTCGACCCTCACGCCTCCGTCCGCCTTTGGGGCTCCGGCGCGCTGGACTTCGACGACCTGAGTCTGTCCCGCTCATTCAGTCTGGGCAAATGCCAGGCTCATGCAACGCTCATGACCAACTACTTTCTTGAAAGCATGGCGGAGAAATGGCCCAGGACGAGCTGGGTGCATGCGTATCCGTCCGGGGTCGATACAGGGCTGTTCAGGGATATGCCTGTCACCCGCACGCTGTTGAGGGTGATGAAGCCAGTGGTCGGGAGGTGGGCGTTGGTGCCTAGGGAGGAGAGTGGGGAACGGCATTGTTTTCTGGGGACGAGTGGGAGGTATGCGGCGAGGGAAGGAGATGAGGAAGGAGAGAAGGTGCTGGGGAGCGATGGGAGGAGGGGGAGTGGGTGTTACTGGGTGAATTGGGATGGGGAGGTGTTTCCTCCGAATAAGAAGTTGGAGAGCTTGAGAAGAGATGGGGCGGGGGAGAAAGTGGTGCAGCATACGGAAGAAGTGTTTACGAGGGTCTGTGAAGAGAGAGGGACTTATCCTTGATGCTTGAGATTCGCGCTTATTTCGAGCATTGATTCGATCGATCAGCCGATTGTCCAGAACAAATGTCCAACGCGTGCCTGCAGGGAGGAGCTGTACATTTTTCCTCAGGCATACGCCGTATTTCATCATGCTCTCTCAATATCCATCTGCATGTGCGGACCTTGTTGCTTGCCACCAATTACAGAATAAGGCGGGAGCGACGGCTGAGTACTTGGATGGAAGAAGCGGGTACTTGGTCTACACAAATCTTTCGCAGGAATCCGAGGAGGGTAGAGAAAAGCGAATTGTAGCCCCTCATTTAGCCCCTCATTTAATCTCAAGGAAGCTGGGAAGACACTGGACTCAGAGGACAAAGCAGAAGGATGACAATTAGGGGAGGAATGGAATGCAAGCTTCCCAAGAGCTCCTTGTGAACCACCTCCCTAAAGCATCGGGCTGACTGATCCTTCTCGCAGCGACCTCGTCGTACAGGTAAGTATGAGGCAGGAATCTGACGTGCGGGAAGAGGAGTCACCCATGCACCGGGGTTGGCCTTTGCAATCCAGATCCAGACACGCGCCTGACAAATAGTCATTGAACGGCCTGTGTTTGAACTGATACGAGGACATTAGTGCGCATATCAAGGTATACGAGTACTCATTGCCAATAGGAATAAGTGGTACAATATATTGTTCGGTTAAGAAGACTACCTCCCTATAGCCGTGTGGCCGCCGATGCTCATATCGTAGAACAGTGCCCACCATTTTTTTGGTAACACAGTGCTCCCACCAACAAAAGATGCTCACAGAGCCGCCACTGAATGTATACTGCATACGCTCACAGGCGTACGCAAATCCGTGATGAATATTTGGTATCAAGTGAAGAAGGTATATCGTAACGGCCGCCATATGCAAAGAGGACACTCCCAAAGCAGGGGAGAAAATTAGTGATAAGTGCATAAGGTTGTAAGAATTCGTAACAGCGATGATGCGCGACAGAAGCCGACCCTGACCAGCCTTTATACAAGCCATTTTTGTTTTCCCCCTCAAAAATCTTCGATCAGGCATCAGGTAACACCCCATACACCCTCGGCGGCGGCCTGATACTCTGGCTGGTGCTGCTGTCGTCGATCGACAGATATGGATAACTCGTCGACAGTGAGTGCGACAGGGACTTTTCGTACTGCAGCTCCCACTCGAGAGCGTACGTGTGGGTGGAGTTGTGCGACCCCAGGGGGTTCGTGTAGTCGCTCAGCGTCGTCGCCGTCGTGGTCAGGTCCGGCAATATGGGTTGCGCTACTGCTCTGTAGAGGTTCAGAGGTGCTCGCGCATGGTGGACGGCATCTAGACTCACGGCCGTTCGTCGGCGGCGGAGGCGGAGGCGCCCGAGCTTGGTTTTGACCAAGGATAGTAAAGGTCGGAGGCAGGCGAGATTTGCGGCGGTGATTCCAGCGCACATTTCGACCATAGTCCAGATGGAGAGATTGATGCCTGCTGAGGCGGTGAAGTTCTTGTCGATGGTCTCGATCATGTATAGTCGTACTACTGAAGCGGCACCACCGACAGTGCCCAGTACCAGGACGAAGCCAGCGACTATTTTGGTGTGTTTCTTCATGTTGGCAGCCCATATCGCGTTGATAGCTAGAGCTGCCAGTAGCAAGTCTCCCAACGCATTGAAGATCGACCATGCCGTCGAGATTGAGCTGTAGGTACTTAATGCTTTACATTGGTTCGAATCTCCAATAAAAGCAGCGGCAGCCCCACAGGTGACTGCAGCGAACACACCGTTCGCTATGCTGAAGCAGACAGTAACGACGACTAGAACCCATATTATGGTTCGTTGTATTCGGTGCACGCGGAAGATGTGGAGGAAGAAGGCGCCCAACGACACTTTGAGGACAGCCATGGAAGCGACGTATAATACTGCGGCGATTTTAACGTACTACTCCATAGTCAGCGAGGAAAGGCAGCGCACCTTCTGAACTTAAGCTCACCGTCATGAGTGCATTCAGATCCAGTCCCGCATGGTTCTCGATAAGATTGGTTATTTGCTTCAGTACGAGCAAGAAGGTGACGTAGGTGCCGAACGAGCAGGCCTGTAATGTCCATTCAGAATTCCAATCAAGTCGTTGTATAGCCAGGACAGCGTACCCATGATATGACGATGGCATAATCATCGATTCCTACTCGCCGCAGCAAGAATGCCCGAGTTCCAAACCGTAAGATGACAGAGGTGGTAGTGATGATCTGGAAGGGTATCTCTATATCGGCCAGAAACCGATATTGCGCCAGACTGTCCATTATGGGTATGGAATAAAGTTCCTAATCGCATCTGCGGTACCGAGAAGGAGGAAAGGGGATAATAAGGAACAGCAACACAGACAACGAACGCTGTGGGGGATGGCTGGCCTACCTGGATAGCGCAATAGATCTCTGGAGCTTTTGCCATTGTCGTCGATGCGCGGGATGGGATGCGCAGCAGGGGCGGGAGTCGAACAATGCCAGTACCTGCCGGACCAACGTGGCAGCGTATATGGAGAAGCAGACGCCATGCTGAAACAGTCGCTGGTCCGCCCCGGAAGTTGGCATTGGTGCGACCCCAACCAGTGCGGAATCTGGCTATCGGTCCGATACATATGCACGCTGCAGCCTTCTGATCCTATAGAAGGTGACGATCTGAGGATCTGGGGTGCTAGAATAGTCTGTGCTGCGAAGTGGCCAAAAGTCAAAGACGGGCGGAGGTCGGACACCCCAAAATTGGGCCCACCCCAAACCGGATCGGCACCCTTCCGCAGTTCGCCCGGACGATGCTCATCGTCTTTGCATGTTTTAATTGAGTGGCGTGGAACACGACATATTCGAGCATCCCATCTGTACACAGGTCCATTTTATCGCAGCAACCAGATGCATGGTGGCAAGTCCGTTGTTGCCTCGACCATGGTTCCGTGTGGAAGGATTCCAGGCAGGCCATAGGCCCTTCAGGCGTTCCTGCCATAGCCTGTTTCCAGCGCCCACTAGAGGCCATGGCCTGGGACTACTGTAGTCGGCCTCGCAAGTACACATATTAGGCACCCCGTAGGCTTCGTCTGGTAAGGTTTGCTGGCTGACAGATGTCTGAATTCGACGTCTCCAGGATCCAGTGTTGGGCTCGATCCGCGTTTGGAACACGACTAATGCAAGTGATGACTCGCACCGTGACGGGAGTGTACCATCGTGGAGCTCAGCTGGCTTTCTTACTCTTTCGTCATGCTCGCGTCCTCGTCTTGCGAAACATCGTCGCAGCTTCCTGTGCGTTGCTGCGCTTCGCTCTGCCGCCTGCCGCGTACCCGCGCCTCGCATTGACAAGCAGTAGGCCAGTAAAAGTACCAACCTGGCAGAGCAGGAGATTGTTCCTCCCAGGTACCTCCAATCCAGCCCGGGAGGTCGGACCAAGACCTGGCATGAGAGCGTATCCCAGTACCATGTACCGCACCTCCTTCCCCCGAGCCTCGGGTTTTGGGAATGGGAATAATTTTGTCTGGGCATCGGGCCTGAATCCAGGGATCATTCATTGAAGTCGTGCGTTCTGGAAAATTCCGTTAAAGCTACTAGCATGACTCGATGCCCAATCTAGGAAGGTAAGTACCGGCAGTTGGCCCCGATTGATGATTCAGAGTCAGCCTTCCCATCACGTTCTGCTTTAAGGTTGCGAACTTGGTGACTTACTACTATACCTGAGTCGTGAAGGTCACGCCCGAATGTGTCTTTTCCAAGATGAGTACGTCAAGCAAGTGTGGGCCTGGTACTGGTAGCCAGCCCGCCGACCACATTGGTGCCGCATACGGAGTGCATGAAGCACGGAACTCTGTCAGTATTCTTACATACGTGCATGAGAGCGCAGGGTAATCTAGCAAATCCGGTCTCGAGAAGACGCATCCTACCTGCTGCGACACTTCCGATTGGCAGTATCGTTCCGCCATGATCTTCGCTACGCATCTTATTATATCGAATCGTGACTGAACACGGCACGGGTCGACGGCACCTTTCAAAGGATGCGGAATTGCCTCTCCGACCAAGCCTTGACCATGGATTTCCCCACTCTTATCGTGTGTCTCTCATTTCGAAGATTGGGTGATCGACTCGAGCGCCTAAGGCCTTGCGAGGAGATTGTCTCAGCTGGACATGAGCTGTGTTGACACATAATGATGTGGTATGCTGCATCCTGGTCTAGGCAGTAACGATCATTCGCACCGCAATGTCAATCAGTTTCACAGACCATAGCCGGACTTGACCATAGGTAACAGCCGTTTTGGCTTCTCTTTTCCCGCACTCCCGGTCCGCATTCAGTATGCATTTCGTTCGAGAAATTGCAAGGATAATCTCATCGCTGAGGACTCATGCGTGAGAGCTAGTGGGACAATGTGAGCATTTTGCGCTGCCGCGATCACGGACGCATGGTCGATGCATCGTGCCGGGAGGCTGTGCGTAACCAAAAGGGAGGATCATAGGCCTACCGTATACTTCGCATACTGCCCTTCAGCTCATGTGTCTACTCATCCGCCTCATTGCTTCCAAATTCATGTGGCCGCCAGTTGGGTGTCTCGTCCGACACTTTGCCTTTGAGCTCGCGGGGCTATCAGGCAGGCACACTGCACACCGAGTTGCCGTCTTCATTGTACGCCATTAAGCGAGGCAATTCGTCCACCACATTACCCCCGAGTACGTTGGGCTGTCAGCCTGGCGGAGCGCCCACTGAATGCCTACCAGGCCTGCATGGCGACCATGGACACAGATAGCCTACCATCTAGCCGCATTGATAGCGGACACTCATGCTTCATTACGCCTTTACCTCAGTTATTAGTAGCCTGGACAGGCATTAATGGTACTCGACAGAGAGGTGAAAGGCATGAAATATTGATTCCGATTATTTTTGTATCGTATTGACGTTCTTCTTGAAAATCATGGTTATCTGATTGCAACATCGAGTCGGAAGGCTTAAACCTCAACCTGCTCGATCCTGGACGTCTTGAGGGTGTCCTCGAGGCCCATCTCCTTGGCCATCATCATACCCTTCTCCGTGGCTGCAGCGCCACCAACCAGAGCTGCATCGCCGTCAAAGATCTTAGCAATCTCTTCCAGGGGTGTGTTACGGGTTTCCTTATAGAACAAAATAACCACGGCCAGTTCGAATGCCAACCAGGCGCAGTAGACAATGTAATACTTCCAGCCAATGTGGTTGAGGGCGATGGGGTTGACGTATTGGTTGAAGAAGAGGGCAACGTCGACCATGAGGAAAACCATAGTCATACCCTTGGCACGAATGTTGTAGGGCAGAATCTCGACGCAGTATCCGACCAGCAGACCGGACCAGGCACAGTTGTAGAAGACATAGTAGATGAAGATGAACGCGATGACAGCATGACCGGCGGCGACGTTGTGGTGCAGGTCGTACTGAGCTGAGCAGATGGTCCAGATGATGAAGCACACCAGCATACCCGTGGTCGAGATGATGAACAGGGTACGACGGCCGATCTTGTCAACGAAGAAGCACTGGCCAATGGCGACGATGGCATTGCAGATCTGGAGGACACCGTTGATGATGAGCTGAGTGTTGGAATTGGTGACGCCGACTCCCTTCAGGACAAGGTTGATGTAGTAGGATACGAGACCGTTGCCGGACCACTGGGAGAAGAGACCGCAAGACAACAAGATGATCAGACGGTGCCTGTTACCGGGAGTACGCCAAAGCTCGCTCCAGCCATTGGCTTCGACCTCTTTCTCGATGACCAGGGTATCCTTGATCTCGGACATTTCCAACAGAACGACCTCGTCTTCCAAGTCACCGTTGGCATGGACGTCAGCAAGAATCTTGTGAGCCGTCTCCTCCTTACCCTTGCGAATGTACCAACGAGGAGATTCGGGAACGAACCAGATGAAGGTGATTTGCAGCAGGGAGGGAGCAGCCTGGACGATGGAAGGAATACGCCAAGCCCAGTTGTTGGAAATGTGGTTGGTGCCAAAGGTAAGCCAGGCAGCGACGATGGAGCCCAGGTACCAGGTGGTGTTGTAGATGGAGGTGAAGGTGGCACGATGTTGTGGGTGAACAAGTTCGGTGATCAGCAGAGGCGAAGAACCGTGGGCGATGGCAATACCGAATCCGAGGAAGAAACGAGCGGCCACAAACATCTTGAAGTTCACTGAAATGGACTGCAGGACAACTCCGAGAAGCATGATGATGCAGCCAATCAGGATACCCATACGACGTCCGAGACCGTCGGCAATGTAGGGAGTGATGGGGAGGGCAGCGAGAGAGCCGACGGACATAATGCAGGAGAAAAGCCCGAGGAGTGAGCCGCTAGGGTGGTGGAAATAGTTCTGCCAGACATCGAGCGACTGGAGACCGTTGACCATGGATCCATCATATCCGTTGGTGGCCGAGGTCAAGACGACGAACATCAGAATGATGTAGTTTCTCCTTAGGGACGGGTCCTTGTACCAAGTGACCTTGGGGAACTAAACAATACGATCAGTGACCTGAATCTCGAAGCGGGCGGCGACATGCTCACTTCTCGCTCGGCGAGGCGGAAGGTGCCTTTGGAGGGGGCCTCCATGATGATGGTAGGTGGGAATAGCGGTTGTGGTTGAGGAGTGGTTCAGGAACAGGAAGTGCTTGAATGCACGGCCGTATCCACACTGGATCTCGAAGGTGGAGAATGGACGAACGAGAGGAGACAGAGCTGGGGATCTCCATGGTCTAATATAGAGACGAACGGCAGCATACCGTCGCGTGTCCCACAGCCGATTCACATAGAGGGTGTAGAGATGCTGCCACTGGTAAAAATCGCATTTAACCGCCAGCCGGCGGCTGTAATGAAGGTGTTTGTCTCTTGTCTGGAACCAGCTCGGAGCGCTAGTTCGCGTCGGGGGGAGGAGGCTGGAAGACGGTAGCCCAGTCTGGGGCGCATCTGGGGAGCCGCCGACAGTCTGGGGAGATCAGCGAGGGGGTGGGGAGGGAGCTTAGAGTTTGCCGCGGTTCCACATGCGCTTCGCGGACTCAGGACAGCTACCAGCTACCAGTCGGAGCTTCTCGTTGATTGGTCTTTGGACCCGGAAGCCCCGTCGTCTTTGCTTTGAAAATACCTTTGGCCGGAGTTCAAAGCGGCAAAGGACTGATGGTATTAGACTTGTCGAGGACAGCGTCACGGCCTTGGTCAGTACAATCTGCTGACTGGCACACCATAACGGTCGCCAGCAGATGTCTTGCGTTGCGGCGTCAAGGTGTGTTCAACCGTGTAACCACTCTGCGTTATGGCTTCGGCTTGAACGTGACTCTGCCCCTATATGCATCAAGAAAACGCATCGACCTGGAAATCAGCGGAGAATTGCGACACTACCCAGGGACTGGGATAAATTAATTTGTCCGTCGTTAGTATGGGATGCGGATGTGGATGGGCCAACGGAGCGGTACCCCCATGCCCAATCTGGATTTTAATCACCCAACACCTCAGACTTGTTAATCCTGAAATCTGCCTTGCTTTAGGGGCAATATTCGCTTACACTTTTCCGTATAGCCGTAACTACTGGCGGCATACGCTCTGCTCCTTATCTACTTGTCCCGAGTTGCACCCATATCCGTCTTCAATCGGCCCCAGCCAGAAACAGTGTCACGGGAATGGGATGGTACACGTTCACGGCAAGATTTTATTTTAGGTTGGGGTTTTGAGCATTCGCTAAACGGATGGGCATGAGTCGCAGAGTCCGCTGATCCGAGGTGAGGTGGTGTTGTGGTTGGACGGTTGGTCTCCAATTTAACCGGCGATTTTAACCCACTCGGCTTCACGCTCGCACAACTTACCGCCCTGCCTTGTCACCTGAGCCAACAGCTCACGTGCGCGTCACAGCTCGGGCCCATTCGCAACGGTCGAGAGTAACGCGAAGTTGATGGCTAACATTCTACAAGTTACGAACAGCATCAAGTTGCATACAGACTGACGTGTGCAGGTCTTGGACATGTGCCACGATCCATGTGTGGGCATGCATCCCTGAGATTAGGAGGCTTCCATCCTGCGTCTGGCCCGTGAGTCGTAGCCGGGCCCGGATCGACGTCCCACATCGTGTCCAAACCGCACTCTATGCCACGCGACTTTAGCCTTGGTCAAGCGGTACATTCACCAGTGACTTGCGAATTATCCACTCGCAAGCCCACAGCTCCTGCCTTCTGCCTGCAACCTTAAGCCTCATTATGGCTTCCCCTGTCGGTATTAGTGATAAATGTGGCACTAAAAAGCTGCTCCATCGATCGATTGTATCCTTGCTGCTTTACGCCTCAGTGAAGGCATTCAGCCTTTCTCGTTCCCGCCTTCGGTTGATGTCGTATGCCGAGTTCTTTCAATGACACTGGCTCGATAGCGTTGGCCATCCCACAGAGCTGGACGCGTGACACCCTGATCTGCATCATCACTTTCCACAAACGCCAGATCAGCTGTGGGCCCAAGGTCGTGAGCCATGGTTTCTTCCAATAAGATGCCCAAAGCTAGTAGGGCGGTCTCGTCCATGCTGCGGTAGTCCCATTTGCCACCCGCTAACGTGGCTCGAGAATAGAAGTGCGACGCGTAGAGGTGAATAGACTTCAGGAGATCCGAGTCTGGAAGCCTTTGTCGCTCTGGATCAAGGTTTTCGTGTGCAAAATAGGAATCGGTTTCCTCGTAGCGGATTGGTGCCCTTTGTTGCCTGAAGAGGACCTCCTCCGGGTAAACAGCATTGCCCTCCCTGGCTTTGATCTTTGTGGATTTTGAATCCGACTTGAGCTCGCTGAAGAGAAAGGATTCGGGCCCGACTCGACCTGCCAAGTGTGAGTATCAGATTTGTGTCCCCGTCAGTCTGCGTGTCGACTTCTACTTACCTGCCACAGCATCGTACAACGTCGCATGTCGTTTTGGAGCTTTGCGCGTCGAATCCTGGGCTGAGCTCCCTTCGCGTCGCCTTTTCCCAGTGGTGCTCATATTGCGAGATCTGTACCACTGTGGCTGATATCGCAGCAGGATATTTGGGTTGAACACGAATCTTAGCCCGCGGCACGGCTCCAGCAATCACAGTTGTGAGGACACCAAGCACGTCTGTCCGGACTCTCGGACTGATCTAACAGGTGATTTCTGGCCCTGCGAAATGGCTGTTGATAATCCGCTGCGCGACTCGACTTCCTCGCCAAGAGGGAAATAAGACGGATGAGAGATCACAAGCGAGTCTCGCTCAGTGTGAAAACCGCTAATCAAGAGAAGCTGATGTCTGATTGGCCGACTTGTTCCCGACGAGCCGTTCCGGGGGCTGCAAGCCGAACAGCGCTGGGATTTCTCGCCAACGTCCGCCGCCGACGTCTGCCACTTCGCTCTCGCCTGGATTCTTTCACCTCCTCATAGTCTTTCCCGTGCGCGAGACTACCAGTTTTTCGCACCCAGGGTCAAACGCTGGAATCGGCAAACATAACATGTACTTCTGACTTTGCACGATGGATCGCTTGATGAAGAACGAAATATAAACCCCGCCGGGCCGGAAGCCACGGCAATTTCTCAAAGACACCAAGCCTTGAGGTCTCACTCTGGCGAAGCCCTGGCACTCGTCCTTTTCCCGTAACGGGTTTTTGCTCTAGCCTCGTCATCTTTTTTGGCCTTGGTCATTGACAGGGCCATCCTGCGGCCCAATCATGTGCGCTGTCACTCGACTCAATTCTCGACCACCACCGTTTTTGTCCTCGGGATCTAAGCGAGGGGTGGTTTGCTCAACGGAGTCCACATACCATGACTGGCCACGTGAACCAAGAGATCAAGTCAATACTCTTTTCTACTTCATTCTCTCTTGACTTCTTCTCTATTCTTCATGCTTGTTGTTCTGGTTGTTCATGCTATTCATGTTTTCTTTTTGTAGTTCTTGTACATCACTTCTCTCATAATTTTGCGTCTCTCAAATTCTACCCCCACACTCATTCAAAATCATCATTCCAGCACTGCAAGTTCACTAGTCTGCACGATGTTACCATCTACGATCCCACTAATTTTTCTCGCGCTGGCCGCTGGTGCTTCTGCCTTAGTACAGGGTGATTGCGCTTCCAGCGATGCCGGTCTCAAATGGCTGGCTTCCGTAATTGACAAGAAGACGGCAATTTCTTGCAAAGGACAACCTTTACAGCAGCATAACGCAGGTCGTTACTTCGGAACTCAAAACAGTGTCAGCGCCTCGGTCGTCGTCTTCCCAGCCACCAAGAAGGATGTCCAGAATGCAGTACAGGCGGCGAACAAGAGCTCACTGGGTTCCAACTTCGCCTTCGTGGGTGGCGCCTATGGCCAGACCAATGCAGCCTCAGCTTCCGGATTTATCATTGACCTATCATGGTTGAACTCTACTCAAGTGCTGAAGAATGTCAAGGTTGCCGACACCACAATCCCGGCTGCCATTTCATACCAAGGTGGCGCCACTTGGAGACAAGTCCAGGCAGCGACAACGAACTCTGGCTATACTGCCGTGGGAGCTCGTGTTGGAGACGTTGGTGTAGGCGGCTTTTCCACCAGTGGAGGTACTGGCTACCTAGCTGGTGCATATGGTTTTGCCTCTGATCGTCTCGCGGCTGCCGAGGTAGTCCTGATGAGCGGCAGCATCGTCAACGCTACCAAAACGAACGACTACAAGGATCTCTTCTTTGCTCTACAAGGTGGTGGCGGGCAATTCGGCATCGTAGTCACCTTCTACCAAATTGCCGCTCCAGAGCCCAAGATCGCCGACGTTGGGTTCCACGTCATTGATGACGGCCATCTCTCTCTCGCTCGCCAGCAGACTGTCGATTGGTTCAACACCAACAAAGACCCTTTCTCCCTCATGTTCTTCGTAGTAGGCTACATCCCCTCCTCCATCACCTCCGGCCCCTTCGCCGTCAAAACTTTGCTCTTCACGATCCGCATCGCCGACCCGACCTCCAAGTCCCAAGCTTCATACAGCACTACCTTCTCCACCCTGCTCAAAGGCCTAAATACGACAGCTCACCTCCTCCAACCCTCTGTCCCCTTTAGCGATATGTCAGACTGGATTGATGCCTACTTCCCAACCTCCTACCGCCGTGGCTTCACCGGCGCATCCCTGTCCGCCCCAACAGCAGCCTACCTCACCACCGCCACCACGCAACTCCAATCCCACGTCGCCGCCCTGCTCAAAGCAGGCGACGACCCTCGCTCCGCCCTCTGGGCCCTGCAGTACATCCATCCCACGTTGAACGGGCACATCCCCTCCTCCGACGCCGCAACCGCCTGGCCCCACGCCCGCGTAGGGCACCAAGCGCTATTCTCCCCCGCCTGGAAGAATGTCAAGAACGACGCGGCAGTGACCAGCCAGGCAGCTGCGTTCGTGAGTCTGACCCGGAAACTCCAGCAGCGGAGCGGCAAGAAGGCTTTGGCGGACAATCCTGGGTATGCGCTGCCTTCTACTGTGGGGAGTCTGACGTTTGGAGATAATTCGGGGCGGTTGATTGATTTGAAGCAGAAGTATGATCCCGAGTGTCGGTTGAGGAGGGGAAGGGTGTTTCCTAGTCGGGGGTGTGTGGAGGGCGGGTGGGCGAATATTTAGCCTGGTGGAAGCTTGGTTGATCCAGGATACTACCAGATGGATAGGGAAGGAAAGAAATGTAATAAAAGTAGAGTAGGTAATCTTAATGCTATGGTTCATTGTGCAGATATTTTTGCTTCCTCTTATTGTGCTACCACATGGTATGAAGGTCTTACCAGTCACTACTGATAGTGCAAGTCTAAATAACAGCGTTACAATTCTGTGCATGATACCAGAACACAACAAAAGCAGATGAAGCGTGGGTCTTGATGCCATAGAAGTCGCTATTCATGATAAAATACAGTATCAATAATTATACAGAAGCGACCTTGCAAACGTCATCTTGGGAACATACCGACCGCTCAACAGCATAAGGAGCAGAACTAAGCATACTTCTCCACCAGCTCCGTTACCGCATTCCTCGCCTTACCATCATTTTCCACACCCCCAGCACCAAGAGCGAGTACTTCCTCCTTCACTTGCGCCAGCGTGTCCTCCAACACCTCAGCAGCCCTCCGCCTCGCCTCCCCCACCGCACCTGCATACTGCTGTATAGCGGCATCCTGCTCCGCCCGCATAGCAGCCACCACGTCCAGGCCATCCCGGCGGTACGCCTCCCCCAACTCAACCAGCACGTCCTCTCTATCGGTCACATGCCTAACGAGACGGGAGGATACTTCCAGCAGCACTGCGTAGAGACGCTGCTGGTGCGGGGCAAGAGAGGAGAGCCAGTCTGTCTCCACTAGTGTAGGCCCGTCGATGTCGGAGTCATCTGATGAGGATGAGGAGGAAGATTCGGACTCTGCGATGGCGAGGCGGAGACGCTTCTTAGGCGATGAGTTTGATTTGGAGTGAGGGAGTGGACGTTTTGTCGCCAAGTGGTCTTGCGGAAGTCTTTTTGATGGCGACGGGTCGCTTGAGCCGTTCTGGCACTTTCTCACGACTGGCGGGTTGGGAAGTGAGGCTAAGGGCTTCCTGATGGTGGGAGCAACGGGGGGTAGGAAAAGCTGAGGTATAGAAGGTCGAGGTGCCGGAGGCCGTGCTGGCTGCACTGGTCTGGTAGAGGCTACTTTCATAGGGCCTGAGAATTGCAGGAGAGGAGCGGTCGGCTTGGTCTCAACATTGCTCGTTGCTGAAAACCTGTTCGCTAGCTTAGGCTTGTCCGTTTTGGATTCTGTTTGTGAGGGCTGTTGGATTAGCAGAATTGGTTCAACGTGAGCTACAACCATGGGATGTGTTAGAGTCAAGCGTGGTAGGGTGCGCTTACTGTTGATCGAGCTATTCTGCGGCGCCGTTTCCACTAGAGGAGATCCACTAGCATCTGGAAGCCGTGTTGGTGGTGACAAGGTCGCTGCCGGGGGTTCTGCTTCGACCCAGGAACGACATTGTGCCGAGGGCGGCGAATCAATGACCCGGTGCGGCGACTTATGTGCAAGTGACGGTGGTCGTCGTGTAGAGGCGGGCAGCATGGCAAACAAATGATCCACAACGGTGGTGCCATCGTTCGTGTCTGGGTCTCGCTGTGTGGTGTCTTCGTCAGAAGATCTTCCAGAGAGGCTCCTATCCTGAGCAGATGTCAAAGTGCTGGGATCTGGCTGTAGATTTTGGATATGCTTCATGGTCTTAACTTTAGCCGACTTTACATTCGAAGCCAGTTTGACTGCCGTGTCTGGCGGCGCACACACAATACTAGTCGTGTGAGTCTTTTTTTCGTCGACTTCTCTGCTGTAAGGTTGCATCTCTCCGGATATCCTAATCGTTTCCAAGAAATCGATGTGAGCTTCTGGCAGATCTGTAATTTGCCGCTCGAAGTCTTCATAAGACTCGTTCGGAAGTTCGTTCAGGTGGATTCCAGCAGCCCCTTCTTCCATTGCTTGCGATTCTACGGCTTCTACGGACATCAAATTCGGATGCTGTGAAGGATCTGAACTAGAATCACGTACGATGGCTTCCGATTTATAGAGCGGCGGTTTTCTGCGTCTGCCACTTTGTGGATTCAGCTCAGACTGATTGCTCGTTCTGGCATTCGAGGTACACTTCACCCTCGTACGTCGCCTGGGAGCAGCAGATTCCTCTGCGGCTTGAGAGTCTTCGGCTCGGGCGATATTGGACTTGGTTTTGGAAATGGTGGTCTTCTTGGAGCGTCCCTCAGTTTGCTGCGCTCTTGGTTTTGCCTTTGCGGGATTCTTTGTCTTTGTCGATGTTTTGGCATTCTTGCCCCTGATTTTCTTCGGTGTCGGACTTCTACTTCGCTCATCCTGCGGAGGATTGTAAATAGCCAATTCTTCCAGCTCCTCCTCAGTTATAACCTTAGACGATGCGCGATCATCTTGTTTATGCCAAGGGAAGCGCGAGACTTTTTCAGATGATGCAGCAGAGGTCGCCTTTGCAGTTCGATGCGTCAAAGCATTGGATTGGCGAGCGACGGGTATCACCTCATTCATTCTGTAGTCGTCCTTCAGGGCAGAGTCTGAGCCGACGTCTGAGGAGTGGGCGAAAGAATCCTTGATGATTTCGGGGGCGTGAAGCAGGGTATATTCTAGATCCGGGCTATTCGGTTCATCCACCGGTGTGCATGGAACAATCGACTCATCACGAGCTTGACGCTGTGATGCGATAGACGCTTTAACGGCTTCAAACCTTCTCAGCGGCTCTGGTCGTTCAAGAAGAGCGCGGCTCGGGGCTGGAGTCGGGTTCTCTGGATTGTTGACACTTTCTGTGTCGATGGACTCAGTAGGATAATCGCTGAGGGGGCTGGACGAAATCGAGATGTGACTAGGCTCGACCTTATCCTGTGTGGCTCGCACGACTGAGTCGGTTGGCGGGACCAAATAAGTGGAGGTCGGTGTTCTGTAACCTTTGGAACCCTCGAATATTTGAGACTGGTACTGGACAAGGGAACTTGTGTAATGGTGAGTGTGAGCCATTGACTTATGTGGGGAATTGGTGGCTGGAAATGAAGATGTGACGAGGCAAGGAAATGGATAGAGGTGTGAAGTGAAGTGCAGCGCAGCTTCATTCAACTTGCCATGACATACGCATGTGGAAGGCAGACATGCTCCGTCGTCGCGGCGTCTCCCACGTAGCACATCGCTCACTTCAACGTTCACAGCTTATTCTTCTACCGTCGTCTCTACCATCGGCCGGCTCAGATCGGCTCAGCTGCGACAACGTTTCTATGGTCAATGTTGTCAATTGCAACTACTCAGTTGCGCACCTGTGTGGAAACTTCTCATTGATGGTCACCTGGCCAGTCGGACCACTTTGACCACAAGCTGCCAACATGCACAGCTGCATGCATGACGGACTGAATTGTCCTCCGCCGCGCCGTCTGCTGTGCGTTCGGCCGAACAGAATGGGGAAATATGACTCTGACAGGTGGCCTCACCTTGACGTTTTCGTCAGACCAGTCTTGAGAGATGCGCTGTGGTGCGACATTGCACCCCGCAATCGGGCGAACTTGGTCTCCGCAGGGGAAACTATGAATAAGCAGGGTGGCGATTGGATGTGTCGCCGATTTGGCTCCGATCACAAGCATGCAGTCCGCCAAAACAATCAATCCGGCCAATTTGCTAACCAACAGGAATCTCGAAAGTTAAAGATGCTAAAACACATTCCAGACAAGTTGAATAAATAATATAAAAACATCATTCATGGACTACAGCCAGAAATCCGTATCTAATTTTATAAGTCTCTTCCAGCACAAATGTAAATCTTAAGTCTTCACTCGTCAAAACACATAGGGATTAACGAAGATGCGCACACTCAGGCGCATGCCCGACTGTTGATGATACTGGAGGCGCGAAAAGCCACGCACATCGTCATGTAAACAGCTTCCCGAAACGCTAAGCTGATAGCCATGCTGATAGTCACACGAAGTTCCCAACGACTCATAGGACACATCGGGGAGCAAGCAGGAGAGCATACATCATGACAAAGAGGCAGGCACACAGGGAAGATCCCAGAGTGGCACACACGAAAGAGTGTAGCTGTGGTTAGTGAAACACGAACTATGGCGAAGCGCGATCAACTCCGTAACTAAACTTTTGATGTTGTTTGACGCGGAGCCAAACCGCGCAAGCCGTTTGACTGTGCGCTTCCGCAAGTACTACATCAGTTCGCTTCCTCAGCAACAAGCAAGGGGCCCGAGGGTGCCCTATTCCTGAGGAGGAACAGCTTGTTCGGTCTGAGGCAAAACCGCCATGGACGAGAAAGCGAGCGTAATCAGCATCGTCGGTATTGACTGTGATGGTGATCTGGGTAGTGCCTGTTGCCTGTTTCTCAAAAACGACGGAACGGCAGTATCTGCAGCGGTGACACAAGACCTTCCACTGCCAATGTCACTTCAGTGATTATCGATTTGTTCTTGTGGATAAGACGCTTCCTGGGCTGCAGGCGAAACAGTCGATTCTCTGATTCTTTCAATGCATGAGAAACACGGCCTGATATAGTGATTGAGAAAGGGCACGATTAGTTGCTTGATCTCTTGACGTATCCTGATCATAGATGTCTGCATTTGCACCTAGCTTCTTGTGCGGTCCCCTACCTTGTCGTTGCCTTGATCTTCGCTGTTGTCCCGAACTGTGGTTGCCTTGGGAGTGCCTGCCTGGAGCTTTGTGGAAAACGTCGGGGTGGAGTCGCTGACTAATCACTACAACATCAGCGCGGCAGGGATTGGCTGCCTCAAGTACAGTTCTTCTCTTCAAGTCTTCATGGCACCTCTTACACGTTCAGCAGCTGCAAGATTGGCCTCAAGCTAAGTGTCTGTGCCGCTAGCTGATTCTATAGAACCCAGCATTTTTGACAGACTCCTACCGGAAATCATTGATCGCATTCTCGACTGCACGATTGAAATTGAATTCGGCGTATGGTTATAGCCGCGAAAACAGGCAAAGGCCGGTCATTCACCCTACAGAGAAGCGAACTCATCTGTGAGTAGGCTCGAGCTATGGTTGCCTTGGGGTAGCTGCCTGAAGCTTCCTGGACGCCTGTAAGTGTCGCTGACCAATCACAACAACATCCTTGAGGTACAAGATTCCCTCTTCAAACGCTACCTCTTTCTCTTTTGCTTGCGTTTCATTTGTCTAGCCTCGCCATGGCTCCTCTCACTCGTTCAGCAACTGCTAAACTGGCATCAAGCCAAGGTGTCGTGCCGCGACTCGACCGGACTCGGCCAAGCATATTTGAAGTGCTTCCATCAAACATTATTGGTCGCCTTCTCGATTTCATGGCTGAATGTCCCCTTGAATACTATGGATTTCAATGTGCATGTCACTATACGCTGCTATTGTTCAATGCCAACATCAAGCCAATGCTCGAACCTCTGCTCGAAATCGAGGAAGGATCAGGCCACAGCCTTGCTAGAGAGCGCTGGCGCCAGGGACTTTTACAATACACAGCAGAAGTAATCGGAACTTGCGAAGGGTTCTATCCCTTGAATTCTGACGATGATCTCTAGACTCCGGAGGTGAATGAATCTGACAAGGTCTGCAATATGCACCTTGTGGCGAACAAAGCTGCGCTATCAACAAACCATTCGACGACACTCGGCGTTCTCGACAAGCTCCCCCCAGAAATTCTCAACGACATTCTCGACTACATGGTTGAGCGGCCCCTGAAATACCGTGGCTTCTCTTGCGTATCTCACTATGCCTTACAGTTGTTCAATGCCAGACTCGAGCCTATAGTGGTTCCGCTCTTGAGATCGAGTCCACTGACCGGAGAATGGCCACAGCTAAGCTTCACTGGGAAGCTCTGGCGTCGTATCGAAGATGTGCGTTTGATGGAGATGTATAAAAAGGAGATGGATTGCTGTTGTTACCCGGCTTTCATCGATGAGGACGATGACCTGTAGAACGCGGACCCGTTGCAACATTCGCGCTTCATTCCGGCTCTTGGACTTGATTATCGACACTACCACAATCCAACCACTAACATAGCTCACCCATCTTTAGTCCTCGTCTGAATAGGTGACTGTGGTGCAGCTTTATCTACACTTTCTCCACTGCTGGCAGGCTCTTCTGATTTCGGTACTGGCTCGTGGATCGTCCCTGCTGTAAACACACACTCTACGTCCTCTTGATCGTTGTTCATATTTCCCATGAACTCACAAAATTGCATGCGGTCAAGAGCAGCGCTGCCGTAAAGCTTATGCTAGATCATCAGACAAACAATCCTTTCCAACAGGCATTGTTCTCCGCAATGACTAGGCTTAGATGCGCGAGTATGTGGTCCTTGATCAGTCCGAAACATTTGTCGTCCCGCTACTTGGCGCATCTGTCTACTGATACACAAGGCTGCTCGGTACGTGAAGCGCGACGTTGTATAGCGAGCCCTACGCCTGAAGACTCGCAGGGCGTTGTTCAATCCGACTCCTTAGCCGATTCGTGAGGCGGTCGGCATGACCAAGTGCAGGCATCGCATGGCGGGCAATCTGCCTGACACTCTGCCGAGTGATCCTTCAGCTCAGTAGGAGCTCGATCTGCTTACCGTTGATGTAAGACATTATGTGCTGACGCCGTGTACCACCGATCAGCAAGCAATCCTGGCGTGTTCCTTTGGTTTTATTCCAGGATCACTGCGATGGCAACAGTCGTCCATCTGAAGTTCCTAGCAACGGCTGGCTACTACAGCACTATGTGTTTTTATCGATCATTTCCTACTTCCAATTTTAGACATAGTAATCCATCTTATTCCTCAAATTTTCTTGTGTTCCAGTGTTTCCAGTGTCGGCCATTTTGGCCGGCATGATTATTCCGCCGACCGGAGTGAGATCGCCTCCGCGAGTCCCCCCGCAGCATCACATTGCATCCTTATGCATGACAGCTGCACGTGAGCGCGGTTGTGCTTCCGCCGTGCCAGGGACAACGCCACCCACCATTGTTCCCCACACTGTCAGACGCCGTCCCATTCGCTGACTGGGCTCGGCCCCTCGGCATCAAGCGTGCGGAGTTAAGCACATCCTCTGTCACAGTTCAGTCAAGTGTGGAGTTTGTGCGATAGATGGAATCCTGCTTCTTGCAGATCGTAAAGAGCTCCTATTTAGGTATGATGCGCACAAAACTGTATATAAGGTATGGGACTTGCTCGTCAGGTAGGTGCATGTTTTCAATAACAGTACTTCGACCGAAGCACAATCTTCACATTATACGTCCACGTCCATCAAACACATATAGGTATTCGACTATGACGGATTCACAGACCATCACCTTGAAAGCCAGGGATGCCACTCGCCTCGCTTTTGCAGTACCAAACATCGGCGTCGATCAGGCGGATGCAGTATCAAAGTTATTGACCAAGAATCATGGAGACCACCGTCAGTGACATACATTTGTTATGGTGATTGGTAGACGTGACTGACTCACACCAGACATCTTCTTTAACGACGAAGGCAAGGCATATCAGTAGCAGCTAGAAACAAGATAGAGCTCAAGCACGCGGTACTAATGAGTCCGTCAGGCTTTCACGACCATATCGTTCACTCCCTGATCACGCTCTATGGACTCGGCGCATCGCCAGCCGAACTGCAAAAGAATTTCGACGAGAATGCCACCTACCAACGACCTCTCGGTCCGATCGACGAGGTGGTCACACACAGCTTCTCTAACCCCGAGGAGTTCAGGTCTGGTCTGGGCATCAGGTCCAACTACGCCCCTTACCTCTCCTTCTTCACCTCTGAGCTGGAGAGCCACGGCATCGCCGAAGTCCTAGACAAATACCTCTTCGCCCGCACTCCTCTCGCAGATGATATGCTTTCACGACTCTTCGCCTCCATTGTCCACCCACTGATCCATCTCGGCTTCGCCCTCGAAGCAGACTCCATCCCCCTCCTCGCCGAAGCCTTAGCCGAGACAGCAGCTCACCCCAACACCCTCCTACCTTACTTCCTCGAGTCTGAACGCGCAGCTAACGCCTCCTCCTATCCCCCAAGGACTCTATACGACATGATCCTCGCCGCGCACAACGACAAATCCCTCCCCTCGCACGTGGACGAGAACCACTCCGACATCGGCGCCGAATTCGCCTCCCCCTCTGCCCTCCCCTCCATAGTCCCCATAGCCTCCCGCTACCAAATCGACCCCTCCCTCCCCGCGCCGCACAACGACATCCGCGCCGCCATCGCCGAGCAGACCGCCACTCTAGCCCACGTCGTCACCGCAGCTCAAACTCCCGGCAAGAAGCTGAAGCTGGACTTTCTGCTGATCCACGCGCTGAACGTCAGCATCTTTCTGCCCGTGTTTCTGCGCTCGTCGTATGTGGCGGAAGACGCGGTCAGGAGGCTGGTGGAGTGGAATGCGCGGAATTGCTTGGTGCTGTATGCGCATGTCAGATGCCCGAAGCTGTATCCGGAGATTGTGGCGGGGTATGAGGGGAGGGAGGAACATGGGGACTGGGAGAGGGTGTTTAGGGAGGCGTGTGTGAGAGGAGGGGATGGGCACTTGGTCAAGGTTGTTAGGGCGTTGGCGGCGGGGGAGAGGTGGTGTAGGGAGTGGGAGGGGGAGGAGTGGTTGAAGGTTAGGGGGCAGGAGTGGAGGAAGTTGGCGGGGTTGACGTTGGACAGTATGGCCACTGAGGAAGAGGAGCCAAATTGGGTGTTTGGTGCTGGTGGGGAGGAGGCGTGGAAGGACGTGCCTGCTAAGTTGTGAGGGAAAGGGGTGGTGTAGGTAGTCGCAAATTACTCTCCGCTCTGGAGTGAGGTCAATGTACGACTTTGCTTTCAATACTGACTGAAAACAAAATATTACCTTCCCTTCTGTATCAGTCTGCCTGTATTCGCTGCTATACGACTTGCTATTCACATCCCGGGTTGTGCCTCAGTCATCAGTGTATCTCCCTGTTGTCGCCCTTCACGCTATTTTCTTTGCCCTTCTCTTTGCCCTCCTTCTCGTCTCGCTGTTCGTCTGGCTGCTTGTCTGGCTACTCGTCGTCCTGTTGGTCTCCGCTTTCGTCTCCCCCTTCATCTCCCAAGGCCCTTTCATTATAACTCCCTACTTCACCTCACAGTTTGCTTGCTTCTCCGTTCTCTATAAACTCATGATCATACCGCTCCAATCTTCTTCAACAGCGTCATCAACTCGACAACAACAAGGTCCGGCCTATCGCGCTGAATAAAGTGCCCCGCACCCACAGCTTCAATCGGCCCTCTCCTTCCATCCCCATCATCCGTAATCTGCAACAGTCCCTCATTGTACCTCTCCCAAAACGGTTGCAAATAAGTCTTCGTGACTGTGGCATCCATACCTGCCCTCTCCGACTCCTCCGCGAAACGCTCAACTCCATGGCCGACGACCGTCACCTTGGGTCTACCCGGCAGTACCGGTCCATCAGCGTGCGGTAATAGCGAGGCGAGGTCCTTGCGTGACAGACCCTCGACGCTCCCGACGGCAGGGTCGAAGACTTTCGACATGAAGCCGCGGGTCTTGCGGAGGCCGATCTCGGTGATGCCTTCGGGTAGGGTAGAGGGGTTGAAGTTCGCTCCGTCCGGGTCGGGGTAGAGAGTCACCATGTTTATGTTGGCGAGGACGGAGTCGAGAAGTAGTAGCGCTACAGGGGCACGGGATGGGTGGTGCTGAGCAAAAAGACGGGCGATGCCACAGCCGATGGAATTGCCGACGAGGACTACTTGGGTGGTTTTCGAGGGGGCGAAGTGGTTGATAAGGTAGGAGAGGTCGGTGGCGCTGGAGAGGGTGTTGTGCCCGTGAGATGGGTCCAGCGCGTTGATGTCAGAGGGGTCTTTGTCCGATCGATCTTGGCCGTAGCGGTCGTAGAGGAGCAGTGATATGTTGTTATCGGTGGGAAGTAGAGGTAATAGCTGGTCTACGACCTGGACCCAGGAGGAAATTGTGGTCATCAGACCGTTCAGAAAGACTACCAGAGTAGTAGGCTTTGTGGAAGATGAGTTGAAGGGCGCTGGAATGTAGCGTGTGGCAATGCGGGCGGTGGGTTTGTGTGTTAGCGATACGAAAGTCACATCGGTAGAGTCGCTATTAACCGCTGCAGGCGGAGCCGTGCCCGCGATTGCTGCCATGATAGAACAATTTGTCTGACTTCAAGTGAGCATAGGAAGGCGAAAGAAAATCACCAGAGATGTAGTGCTTGAGACGTCTTTGTAGCTAGACAAATTGGCTTTTTGTTATGCTGATGTCAGATTCAGCATTCAAGAGATGGTCCACCCTACTAGTGTCCGTCCTTGCCACACACTGGATAAGTGTTGACTACTTCAGCAACGAGCATAGCAGGCCGAGGTCGGCACAACAAGCTGTGGAGCTGAAAGAATTTGCCTAGGGGCAACGAGAAGGATTGGTATGCGATGGTCTGTAGATCGAGCCAGGAATGTGGCTGGAAAGCAAAACTTGTTCCCGCGAGTAGGTGATCTTTTCCTTCGCTTAGATGCAGATATAGATGTTGAACATAGATCTTTGAGTCTACCACCATCGAGGCGGGTTCCCTAATGATATATGATGGTTGCTCGTGGGGACAAACCTAATTCATATGGATTCAGTGGATCGCCGTTTGGCGACCCACGTGCTTACTGACTAATCAGGCACCAGGAACAAATATGTTTGGCAGCTTTCCCACTCCAAAATACTATACACGATAGTTCGTACTCGTTTGAAGCAGTTCTTCCATGCCGGACTGTAAGTATAGGAAGTGCAATTGGTGAGGGTGAGGTCACTGGGGCGGTCCACGAGTAGCAGAGGTCAGGTGATGGAGGCCTCGAACCAATGAGAGAGAGCCGACGGCAACCGCAGGCAATGTCATTTTGTGGTCGGGAACGGAGCCGGTCGACCTGAAATCGGAAAAAACGTCACACGGCCATCCATCCACAGTCACCGCGTCGTCTGTGCTCCGCTGCTGTCACTGGCTTCAGCCCGTGTTCGATTTACATTCTTTCCTCCGACAAAGCAGTCAAGCACCCGCCTGACACCGCCAAAATCATTTCTGGGTCCAATGGCTGTGTAGAGCCAGCATATACTCGCATTTCCTTCTCCGCTATTCTTGAGTCAATTCCGAGTCCCCTGTCTGTGTCAAGGAACCTCTCGGCTCCACACTTTACGAAAATCTCGCTGGTCACCAAAGACTACCGCAGTAGTCTCCAGAAATGTCCCGCAGGAGTTCGAGCAATCTGAGGGATAGACCTTCAAGAGCCAGTCTGGCTGACTCGACTTCTGGCAATAGGAGAGCCTCCATCATCCAAGAAGGTTCGCCGTCCCGCAGCGTATCCACTGCACGACTTGCTTCTACTCCGCCTGTACGCCAAATCCCCGTCCCTGCCAGCCATGCAGCCTCAGACACCCAGTCGCCGCTTGCTGGTGTCCCGGAGTCGCAGTCATCTCTTCCAGGGCCTCGTGCATCCTCGCTGTCGCAAGCTCTGAGCAGGTCCACCAACAGCCCACCCCGTGCTGTGGCCGCTCCTGCCAATCGGAATGCGAGCCCTGCCCCGCCCAAATCGGATTCTGTGTCGGTCAGTAAAGGGATCAACAATTATGGCTCCTTTGATCAGCGCTCGTTTTCTGGCATGAACGAATTGGGTCGCAGTCCTAGTAGGAATGAGGACATCGAGGCGGTTCGTCGTCATCTTGTGGGCCCCAGCCAGGCAGGTTCAGGAACGAACCTGCCCGCTGCTCAGAATGACGGTGGTAACACAATAAAATCAAAGGGCGTTCGTTTTGGATCTCCGGCTCCTGGACTCGACGACGACGAATTCTCCAGCTTACAATTGCAGGGTGGAGACGTGACCAGACACATCTACCGCTACACCGAGGAGAGGGAGCGGGAGCAGCATGAAGAGGAAGAGAGGCGACAAGGGCGGCTGAAGCGCAGCCTGAGCGTTCAATTACCCCAAGCTCTGGAAGAGGATAGTGAGATCGTAAACATCAGGAAGCCCGGTGGCCTCCGCCGCGATTTCATCCGTCGCAATGCTGAATCACCTGCCCCATCCAACAGAGCCCACGATGACTCTGATACGGGTGCATTGAACGGCCAGCCGCGCGCACAACCTCAATTTCCGACCGCCAATTTCATCGAATTCCTCACCTTGTACGGTCACTTTGCAGGAGAAGAGCTTGACGAAGACGATGAGGTTCTTGAGCCGGATGAATACTTTTCCAACGATGCCGGCGAGGCCGGGTTTGAGGGAGAAGAGGGCGAGGAACGTGAATATGGCGAAGACAGCGCTCTCCTGACTCCTGGCAAGCGTCGCCGTAGGAGGAAAGAAAAGCATGCCGGAAAGGGCACACCAGGTGGAGCGGCTCTGCTCCTTCTCAAGTCTTTCGTTGGCACTGGTGTCTTGTTCTTGCCAAGAGCGTTCCTCAACGGAGGTATGCTGTTCAGCAATCTTGTTCTTTTAGCGGTCTCTGGTCTAAGCTTCTGGTGTTTCATTCTCCTGGTCAGGACTAGACTGAAAGTCCATGCCTCATTCGGCGACATGGGCGGAAAGATCTACGGTCCTTACTTCCGTGGTCTCATCAATTTCTCTCTTGTCGTATCTCAAATCGGTTTCGCCTCGGCTTATATTGTTTTTGTCTCCGAGAACTTGCAAGCTTTCATTCTGGCAGTCAGCAAGTGTCGCACCTACATCGACATCAAGTACATGATCTTGATGCAGATGGTTGTATTCCTGCCTCTGTCTTTGTATCGCAATATCAACCACATCCAGAAGCTCGCGCTCGTGGCGGATCTTTTCATCGCTCTTGGATTGGTGTATCTGTATTACTACGGCATCCGCATCATTGCTACGGAAGGTGTCGCCGATGTCGTCCAATTCAATAGCAGCTCCTGGACCTTGTTCATCGGAACCGCCATCTTTACCTTTGAGGGCATTGGTCTGATCATTCCTATCCAAGGAAGCATGGCTGAACCTCACAAATTCCCTGGTGTGTTGGCCAAGGTCATGGTCGTTATCACAGTTGTATTTGTTTCAATGGGAGCCCTGGCCTACGCAGCGTTTGGCAGCAAGACCAAGACTGTGGTCATCTCGAATCTGCCTCAGGACGATAAGTTCGTCAATGCGGTGCAGTTCATCTACTCTCTGGCTATCCTGCTTTCTACGCCTCTGCAAATCTACCCTGCTATCGAGATTACCAGCCAACAGCTCTTTTCGCGTACTGGCAAGTACAACCCCTGGATCAAGTGGAAGAAGAACATCTTCCGCTTCTTCATGGTTGTAGTCTGCGCTGCTATCGCATGGGCCGGTGCTGGTGATCTGGACAAATTTGTTGCTCTGGTTGGCAGTTTTGCCTGCATTCCCTTGGTTTATATTTATCCTGTAAGTTTATGGTCTTTGGACAGCGCCGCTGTATCAGACTAACATTTACCGCAGCCTTTGATGCACTACAGGGTCGTCAGCACTACCAGGTGGCAGAAGACTGTTGACATCTTGCTCGTCATCCTCGGTGTCATCGGCATGGTCTATACCACCACGCTAACAGTCAAGAGTTTGGCTGGTGGCAGTTCCCCCAAGCCTCCCGGATACTGCGACAAATAGACCACCGTGTACAAGAAGTCAGATATATTTGTAGTGAGATTGGATAGCATAGCAAGCGCAATGTAGTACCACAATCCCCACGGGGATGAATGCAATATTGGATGTGCAGCATACCGTGCCGCATCTTTTACACCACGTTGTTCTGAATAAAGTACATCCTCTACTGCAGCCTCACCTGTTCCCACCTCTCATTCTCCTTCGCCACACCAGGCGTCCGCTCATGCACCTTCTCCCAATCAATGCACTCCCACCACGCCTCAACAAACTGCCTCTTGCCATGCACGCTAAAGTCCCTCAGGAAGCTATGCTGCCAAACACTCAGCGCTAGCACGGGAAACACCTCCGCCGGCGCACCCAGCGGTTTTCCCCTATCCACAAACGCCGACGAGTTCCCAAACGCCCCCGCCGTCTTCAACGACTGATTATTCATATCCCGTCCCTGCAACCTATCCTGCCCTCCATCGCGACGAGTAATATACGGCGTGCCCGCATTATACGTAGCCAGCACCTTCCACTCGCCCGCATTATCCGTCGTGCCTTTCCTCACCCACACAAGCCACACATATCCGCACCCAAAGATCCCCTCCGCCGTGTACCGCATCAGATTCCTCAGATTCTCCACAGACCCGAACGCGCGCACGAGGTTGCCCTGCAGCCCGGTGAATTCGGACAAGGGCTTCGGCCGATCCGACAGGGCCTCGAAGTAGAAGTGGTTGTTGTGGGCCTGGGAGGCGTAGTTGAACAGCGTGGCCTGGGCCGGGTCGCGGGCGTAGCGCTTGGCGATCTCCAGCGGGGTCATGGTTTGCGTCTCGTTGTCGGACATGGTGATGTAGTTGAGGTTGTACAGGAGGTGAGACTGGTGGACCGTCCAGGCGATTTTGTAGCCGGCGGGGGAATAGAGCTTGATGCTGCGCTCGGGTTGGGAGGGGTCGGATTTGAGCTGGGCGATGCAGCCGCGCTGCGACCAGCGGGTGTGGGAGGCCAGCTGGGGCAGTTCGAAGATGGTGCGGACTTGGGTGGTGGATGGGAGGAAGCGGAGAGGTTGCTGGATGAGGGTTAGTGGTGGGTAGAGAGGAGAGGAGGATGAGCGTACTGTTTGTGGCCGGCATTCGGGGCTGAACAGCGCCCGGGCTGTCGTCCGCGGTATGCGTCGTGTGGCCATGATGGATGTGGTGGGGAGTTGAGCGTATGGTATCGCTCGTCTGGTCGAGCTTCTCTGAAAATGTTCCCCGAGCGCCAAGACTTGAGGTCGTGGAGTGAATTCGTGTCGGCCAATCAGAAAGCGGCGGCAAGGCTGGCCTTTGTTTGTGCTCGTCACTGCTTCTTTACCTCTCTTTCCTTCCCCTTGCATCCTCCTCTACGCGCCCTGTTTCACGGTTCCACGAGCACGACCAGAACAAGGTCGTTGTACTCGCTGGGCTGTGGACGTGTATGTAAGCGTTCGGGCAGGAACATATCCACTTGTCCAACCAGATTTGTCGCTGCTCGGGCATTGTCGCAGTCTGGAAACAACCATGTCATCATATTCGCCTCCTTTGTTCATTGTCGCCTGCGTACCGCCTCTCGACACAAAGGACTCACGACGATCGCACACGTGGTCTTGGTCGGCCGACCACCGAACATCTTTGTTCGTCGAGGTAAAGGTTAGTTATGTAGTCCTAGTCTACCAGGTAATCTCCCCATTTCTCCGGATTTCGTCTCCTTCTCCTTGCGGCAGGCAACGTCGACTATCAATCATTACATGCATACATGGCGAAGACTTCTTGGCGCCTCACACTACTAACATATCTTCCTCTCGCATGCGCCATTCCTTTCGAGTCTCTCTTCACGAGGCAGGCGCAGTGCGGAGGACAAACCTCTCTGAATGCCTGCGGGACCGGTTTCCCGCCAGCTTTCTGCTGTCCTGCGAATTCGGTATGCCAACCATTCAACGGCAATGGTCTCGTAACGACCATCTGCTGCCCTACAGGAGCTAGCTGCGATGCCGTACAACCCATCATCTGCAATATCACTTTGCAGAACGCGAGACTTTTCCCAGCAAATCCAATTCACACCACCAATTTGAATGCCACCCTTCCGCAATGTGACGGCCAGTGTTGCCCCCTCGGATTCAACTGTGTCAACAACTCTTGCGTTGCAAACAATAGCAAGGCTGCCACGAACGGTTCAGCATCAGCTTCCTCGTCTACCGCATCAAAGACATCAACAAGCTCGCCCTCCTCACCAACGTCCTCGACCACGAACTCGTCCTCACCATCCGCAGGCGCCACCGGGACCTCGTTCAGCGGCCGCTCCTTTGCGGCAGGCTTCTTCCCGGGCATCATTCTTGGCGCCGCCGTCCTATTCGGCATAATCTTCTTCCTCGCGCGGCGCCGCACCGCCTCCAAATCTAAGTCCACTACATCCTCGTCGAAACCAGCTCCTCCTCCCTCACCAGCGCCATGCTTCGCCCGCCAAATCTCCGCCCCCGTAGCGCAAAACCCCTACGCCGTCCGAACCGACTTCTCATCCTCCTCCCGCCCCGGCCTTGGGACCGACAAAATGCTCCCTCCACCACCTCCACCTCCAGTACAGTCCGCCGCTCGTGCGCCGGAAGTCCGCTCTGCGCCGGGCCATACGTCGTATCAAGCAGTGCCAAGGCACGACACGCCCCCTCTCCCACCACTGCCGCTGAACGTCTCCTCGTCAAAGGGCAGCGTCAACCCCCCTCAGCCATTGCGTTTCAAGCCCCAGCGGATAAGTCGACGGGACAGCGACAGGGCGTCCAGGGGGACGATAAGGGTGGTGATGTCGCCGGATCCGACGCCTGGAGCGTGGGATGGGGGACGGGAAGAGGGGTATAGGCTCCCTGTGCCACCCCAGCGGTATGGAGGCGGAGGAGGGGAGGAGGTCACGCCCAGTAAGCCTCCGAAACAGAGGGAGGATATGGGGTCGAGGGAGACTAGGTTTAGTAATTTTATGGGGAAGGGGTTCAACTGGCGGTAGGCATTCGTCATTTAGGTTGCTGATAGAATGCACGTATATTTGATGTTATCATTGTTAGCATGTTTGGACTGGAGTTTTGCACGGTTGAAATGGAGATTGGATTCTGTACAGCGTAGGATAGTCAGACATTCACAGCGAAACGGAGCGTATAGACATCAATGACATATTTGTGCTTAACTACTTCATTAGCAATGCTTGCTTGCTTGCATGTTTGCTTTCAGAAAAAAAAAACCCCCATCATGACATTAAAAGAGCGGACGCCGGCCCTCACACCCAACCGTCCAGTGGTGCTATCTACTCCCCATAAGCCCTCGGCACCGGCACCTCATCATACGTCTGCTCCCCCGGCGCCGCCGCGACATGCGTTGCTCTCACCTCCCCGCGTGGACTCGTCGGCCTCATCTCCTCCGCGACACCAATGTTCTCCGCCCCCCTCAGCGCGACAGGCGCGAACCCCGTCTGTCCCATCGACGGCGATGTGACGCGGCTCGCGGGCGCAGGCTGCAGCACAAACGGCTGAGGATGGTTATCGCGCACGGTAGCCATTGGAATATCCTGCTCGAACTGCTCCTTATGATCGAGAGGCCAAGCAGGGGTATTGGGCTGGCTCTTGAGCTGGGCGAGGTACAGATCGCTCCTGGCGCGGTCGCGCTTGGACATGGATTTTTGTAGGCGGCGCTTGGACCAGAATCTGTACGCCACGACGGCGTAGATGGAGATGGTGATGGCCTCGACGACGACTTCGATGATGCAGCACACCAGCGACCAGTTTTGCAGGCGGCAGACGAGGGAGTACTTGATTTCGTCCGAGAAGACGTGGGAGCGGGTGTTTTGCACGCACGACCAACCCCACATGTCCTGGTTTTCGCCGACCACACGCGACTGGTGCAGAACGGTGGCGCCGAGGATCCACATGATGAGCGAGAAGATCCAGATGCCGATAGCGAAGAGGGTGTAGCGGGCGGAGGTCTTGGAGGCGCGACGGTGACCGCCGCGCCAGTAATGCCAGAGGACGATCATGGTGAAGAGGAGGGAGACGCAGGAGATGGTCAGGACGACGATCTGCGGCCAGGTCTGTTGCTTGGGCGCCCAGGGCTTGAGTTGTTGGTTGCCGACGAAGCGTGGTGGGATGTCTTTGGTGGTGCGGAAGATGGTGAGGGAGGTGGAGAGCATGGAGAGGACGATGAGAGAGCAGGAGAAGTTGACGCCGCGGAGGAGGAATTTGGCGATGCGCACGCGGGTTTTGACTTTCTGTTGATTGTTAGGAAAATTTTGAATGGGAGGTGGTATGGGTACTCACGAGATCTTTGACTTGCTCCTTGTCGGTGTGACCTTGGGCTTTCTCGAGGGATTGCTCCTCTTGCCAGGTTGGGCTCATGAGAGGCATGGCTGTGAATGGTGTCTTGGGTGGGGGAGTCGAGGGGATTGAATTTGAATCGTCACCGACACAGGGAAGGCTGTCTTTCCGCTTGACGGTGGCCATGTTGTGGTCGATGGAGGCCCCGAAGTTCACGTCAATGGGTGCGAGGTTGGGTTTCTGACGGACGACTGCCTGTTGCGGGAAGGAGAACTGTGTTGGACCGACAGGAGTTGAAGGCGAGTTGACTGCGGTGGCCTCTGCAAACCGTGCGGTTTTGGTCTTGAGAGACAAATTGCTTGCTCCACTGCCGGAGGTCTTTGGTCTGGCTGGTTCGGTCATTATGGATGGCAAGGAACGATCCTCGGTTCTCGACATTGTGGATAGTATAATGCTGAAGGAGGTAGACGAAAGACAAAAGACAACGCGAGACCAGCTCACGATAGACAAAAATAGAGAGAAAGGCAACGGAGTCGCAGCTCTAAGAAAAGAAATGGATGCGCCCAGAGGAAAGAAAGACTGACCTTGCAGTTGTGGGTGGGTAGTTGTAGAAAAGCAGCAGGCAGTGGTGGGAGCACAAGATCACGTTGGTGCTACCCGACTCGGAGGCACAAGGTCTATAGCGTGCTTCCTGGTGGCTTGATGCGGGATATCGGATGGTGACAATGGGCGGCTACAGACATGATTCTATTGCTCGGCGGAGCCATGGCGGCGAGTTTATGTGCAGTCGAGAGCTGCGGGGTCTTTGCCAGCCATCGAGTAAAAATAGCAGGTAAGTGCTTGCATGGTATAGAAGTAGAGCTGCACGGCGTGAGATTCGTCGACGGCTTGCATTGTGGTCTGCCCAAAGGAGGGGTTGGAGTCGACAGAGTGGACGAGCGTCCAATCGGTGAGGTTGCGTTGGCGCCCGGCAAGGATGGCCAAGAGTCAAGCAGGGCACTCGCTCACGCTAGCAACCGGGTTTTCAGCGAATCAGGACCTGTCGTGCACGGTCAGCGCTTACACCTCCATCAGCAGCTCAAGCTGGCAAGCTGAGCTACCGAGTGAAGACGCTGATTGTGATGAAGTAGATTGCTTTGGAAATCTATTCGAAGAATCAGGTGTGGTGGAGACTGCAACTCTTCTACCGGCCATGACCTCGCCACTGTTGACCCCGGCATTTCCCCGAGCCGTCCCGAAAGGAACAACGGAACACACCTGAGATCGTCGTCGCGCCGAACTGAGCCACCAACCTCCAGGAACACCTCCAGATCATCTGTGCTTGACATCATGTGCACGATCTGGCTAAGCACATTTCAAGCAACTTTTTCTCATAGATGACAGTATATTACGTCTACATCGACACGAGAGCATAAAAGTCGACTTCGCGGCTTCCTTACTGGAACCCTCGGACACGCACAATTCCCCCTCCGAAGGCTCAAACACGCCGAGTATCACCACCGAGTTCTGATGACAGAGTATGAGTTTCACATTATGGCTTACACTACAAGTACACTTCATCGTCCCATTCATAACGTTCTCTTGTCGTCCTCTTTATCGTCCTCATCCTCCTCTTCACTGATCACCACACCTGGCTTCCATCGACTCATCCGCAGAATGTCGTCATAAAAGCTATAAAATGTCGAATCGCGCACCTTCAATGCTGATGTAGTGCTGCTTCGAGGAGCGACATACAAGTCGTCGTCACCAAATAATGTTGAAGACCGGTTCTTTCGGGACTGCGTCAGGTCTTGTGGAGAAAGTGGTTGTATTCTAGATATCGGCCTTGGACCTGGCGCTGGAGCTGTCGTTCGCGTTGCCGCTGGTGGAGGTGGCGATGGCGATGGCCATCGCTCCAATTCTGCTATAGCAACCATACTCGACTGGGTCTGACGTCTCTCATCCCGCGGCGGCACGTAGAGGTCGTCATCGCCAAATAATGTCGAGGCCGTTGTCCTTCTCCCTTTGAAGAAAGAAAATCGCTTTTTCTTGGACGATGGCGAATCCTCGAAGTCAGACGGGGTCATGATCTCAGTATCAGGCGTCGAGGGCGTGTCCGGTATCTTCGGAGACATCATTGAAAACGGATTGCCAGGATCCGTGTAACTCGTATCTCGGTTGTAATGGAATGACCTCGGCCACAGCTCTGGATCTTCACGAATCTTAAGTCTTGGGATCATCGGAACATCTTGTACCTTCTCCACAACAGCTGTATTTTGTCAGTCTGGATTCTGTCGGCGAGTCTGAAGGGCTTTCTTGATCGGGAGTTCAAGATGTTCTCTGCACGACTTACATGACCCATTCTGCAGCGCATGAGATCCCTTGGGCACCTGTCCGCATTCCGAACAAGCCTCCACCATTTCTGGAACTCCAACGTCTGCCAATGACAAGTCAGAAGAATTGCTCGAATGTCGCTTGCTCTTCGTTGTCAACATACCCGTGCTGTTGCGCAAATGCCAGCTGGAATGCGGATTAGACTCCGTGAGCGGACTTTGCATGTTATCCGCTTCAATAAAATGCGTGAGGGTGGTCATGATTGATCCGAGACTGAGAGTTCTGGTTTTAGGATTCTCAAAAGCTTCATCCATCTGCCCAGGTACCATGAGATGGTCGGTGTCGGGCCTGCGGTTCTCATCAGATTGACCATACTCTGTCTGCTTAGGCGGCCGAGCATTCTCAATGAACGGATTGGGCTTGGTCAGTACCGTTCGCGACCTGGCAGGCTTCAGCGAAGGTCTCTCGTCTACTGCAAGTACGCTTTGTAGGTCTCGATTCGACGACTCTGGCTTCAATGGTATTGTATCATCGCTGGAAATTGGGCGACGGCCTGCTTTGACACGGATCTCTTCCCATTTCGATCGAAATCCTGGTCTAGGGCTGCGGCTTCGTGTCCTGCTGGTCTGATCAACTTCACGACGATCTGCTCCGAGAAGATCTCTTGCCCATTCCAGGATACCTCCTTCCGTCCATGATGATGTTGCCTTGCTTTGCGTAGGCGCTTCGCTTTGCTGAGAACCTCTTCTGCTGACTGTGACGACGAATTCTCCAGCTGTCTTGAGGTTGCCGCCAAATCGATCTCGAGGATCTGATGACCTCTTCAATCCGCCATCTGACACCGCCGATCGCATTTGAGGACGCCCAGCATCAAAGTCTCCCAATCCTGAGGAATATTCCGGTCCGGCAACACAAGATCCGTGGATTTCAGCACTTTGTGCACCTCTTTCCTTGGCTACCGCAAACTGCGTCCCCTCACCTCCTGTCCTCCCTGCCCGCCGCTTCACGGGTTCAGGACGTTGCGGCATCGCGGTTGTGGAGCCCAAGACCTGTGCAGCTGCCATCGCCTCTCGATTTTGCGCCGCGTTAAGGATGTTGTATTGCTGGTCCTCTCTAGCGTCTGCCCTCCCTCGCCCGGATGGGGATGGAGTCCGTAATGTGTGCCGCATGTCTATCAATCCCGACTAGTGACGAGTCGATTTATCTTTGGATCATAAGGTTGGTTGACAAAGTTTCGCCTGCGGCAAGAAACGACGGTGATTTCAGGTAAGTGGTGAGTGCAGCAACGATATAGCGTACAAAGAAGCAAAGAGTATTCGCATCCGGACAGAATGGTGTGCTCATTCATGTTTAATGCTCTTCACTTCGCTCCGAATCCGGAACCGACACAAAGAAAGATGGAATAATTTTCTTATCTGTTGATGTCCACAATATCAACATTTGGGGCCGTATCCAGAACAATTCCATTGTCATCGGCCAATTTTTTATTATTGTCGCATTGTCCATGTCGTATTAGGGCCATGTTCACCTCGCGTCTATAATTTATTCTGAAACTTGCGGAGGTGGCTTAAAGTTGACAGGTGCGACACAATCCCTGGAATGCTCTGCATTTCAATTTCGGCCTGAATCTTCGGCCACATTCCGTATGCTAATGCCAAGGGCGAACATGTTCGTCATTACATATCTGCTATACCGTTTTACGCAGCACATCTCCCTTTTCGGCATGAATTTTTCCCATCATCCTTGTCTAGCTCCACTCGGGATTCAACCACCTCGGCAACCACTGTTTTGGCGAAGCAAGTGACTTGCCTGACTTACCCCACCAGACCCATAACCTGAGTGATGAGTCGGGCCTTGGACCGCCTTTCCCTTGTCCTGTGGGTCCATGGCTTCATTGTGGCGGCATTGGAGATTTGCACAAACACGCGAAGAATCATTCGAGATCTCGATGCACCCCCGAATCGTGCCATCCCTTGTGAGTTTCGCTGAATCTCCTTCCCGATCTGCCTTGGTCTTTCATTTGTGTGGCGTTTACTCTTTTCGGACATTTCTGTGCATGACACCATAGACATGCACACTCAAGCATGTCTTACATCTGCAATAACACACCTTTCTACCGGGAACGTCACAATACAATTGCTATAAATGTACGCTTGATGATCTGCTCTGTCTCAGACCGGGCCACCGAATGCTGCCGGCGGCATTGCTGAGTGCGAGGACCACCTCGGAGCGCATACCGCTACTGTCATTCCTGGCAAAACCAAACATTGATCGGTCATACACGTGCTGCAGTCTTGGCTGCGGAAGCACCAGCCTCCGGACGGACTTTCTAGACGCAGCAGACGCATGGAACGCATCACTCGCCAGGAAAGGGCCACTCAATGCAGCTCTCCCAATTCCCACCACTATAGAGCGACGAATAAGAGCGATAGCCGAGCAACCCATCGTACATCCCCATAAGCGATCCCACAATCACCGACGCTGCTCTCCACAACTCGTCCCTTCTCGGTCGAGTCGGACTATTTTTAACTGGATCGACGAGCCGCCTTCTAGAACAGTGTGGGTCTAGTAGCACTCTCTCACACGCGGTAGTATGCACGAACGACTGCTTGCCAAGGCTATTTATCTGGCAATACGAGATCGTACTCGTTGTTGACAATCTATACCAAACTTGGATATACGAAACTCCGGCGTCTCAATCGGAGTAGCATTGTGAGACAGCTTCATACTCTGGAGGATTGTAAGCGAAGTAACTATTGAGCATCTAACGAAGGTGGTGATACACAAACCAGTAACACCACGCCTATGGTACTGTCTCTAGCAATCGCTACGGGTGAGGGCGAAGAGAGGCGCAGCGACCCATTCATGTACAATAATGGATCTCAATCTAATACCGGCCCGTGACTGACGAATCTCACGCTCCTTGTCGAGTCCACGCTCGTTTGCCCGGGTGGACGTCAGAGCCTGGTTGATGGCAGTCCCCGTGAATGGAAACCCCCCAAGTGGCGCCGCATGCAGTCACAGGTCATCTTGACAAGGTCAAGCAGCTTTCCTCTCGTGCCCATTTTCCCCTTGGAAACAGGCTCTCAGCCATTCGCTCCCTCATCAGCTCTTCTGTTGATGGCAACAGTAGCCTGGCTTTCCGCGCTCCGCTCCGTCCCGCCACTCGTTGAGCGTCTTTCCACCCTTTTCCTCTCTCTTCATGTTAACCTTCTTCTCCGGATCTTTGCCTGCCCTTGGTCACACCCCATTGTTTCTTCCTTTTCCCTTCAGCCTACTTCTTGTCCTTCTTGTTCGTGTCCTCGTCTGCCTCCTAATCCACCTGCTGTTTGATGTCCTCCCACAACCCTGGCGGCGCGCCGCTATCGATAGCAGAGTCCACATTGTGAAACTGGCGTCGAAGGACCAGTGCTAAAGGACAAAGGAGAAAGAACAATATCAGGGAGGTCTTGTCAAAGTGTGGGCGAGTTGAGGTTCTCTTTAGCGCTGAGGACTGACACCTACACTCTGTAGATGATCAGGAGTAAGTCCCAATAATGGGCAAGACCTTCAGACGACATCCTGGCGAAAGCTGTCCTTTTCCTTTCGAATACACACGCGTTTCGATGTGCTGTCAACCAGTCATTTCTTCTCTCTTTCAAGTCAAACATCCTATGCATCGTCGTCGTCGAAAAGTGATGCCAGCATTTAAAAAATCTAATCACACCTTCAGAACCTCTATGTTGAAGAAACCACAAGATTGCGAAGAACAGAAACTTGGCATTAGACTAACCCAAGAATTAAAAGAATCTATGCAGTCCCATCACAGAAATTCCAGCCTTTCATGCCTCAACCTTTGTCAAATCCAAATGAAGGCAACTAAAGGACAAACGCCACCCCACCAACGAGCAGCGCTCCCATCGCCACCACAGCACCCCTAACACCCACCGTTGTTGCAGCACCAGTGTACCTCGCAGGCCCACTCCCAGTGCTCGTACCATTACCAGCATTGCCATTACCCCAAGTACCATTCGCCGCCACCCCAGCCCCAGGTGTAGCAGTAGCCCACCTTGCCGTTCCCGTCGACGCAGGCAACGCTCCTGCTCCACCAACACGTGCGCCAGACCCAGCTCCATTCCCAGTGCTTCCTCCCGAGGGCGCCGCAGCACCACACCCTCCCGTGCTCCCACCCGGCCCATTCCAGCCATTCGCATACCCCGCTCCCGTCGGCAGCGGCCCCAAACTGCTCCCTGCCGTAGCGCGACACCCACACGGCACCGTGACCGTGACCGGCCCGGGGGTGGCACAGGCACCGCATTGCACCGTACTAACGACAAAGTCCGGCGGGATCCACCCACTTGGCAGGGCCGTACGGGCCGCATCGCAGGACTCGGTGATGGTGTACGTCATCGGCGCCACGGACCAGATACCGTTGGCGGCGGTGGTGGCCAGGCCGGGCAGGACGGTCTCGTAGATGGTCACGTGCACGCCGCCGATCTCGTTGTTGCTGCCGACTATCACGTCGCCGGAAGAGCCGGA
This sequence comes from Myriangium duriaei CBS 260.36, assembly GCA_010093895.1. Classification (NCBI taxonomy): domain Eukaryota; kingdom Fungi; phylum Ascomycota; class Dothideomycetes; order Myriangiales; family Myriangiaceae; genus Myriangium; species Myriangium duriaei. The sequence continues at coordinate 437,952 of ML996090.1, forward strand.
GTTGGAGACGGAGGCGCCGTTGAGGCTGCCTGAGTTGCCGGAGTTGCCTGATATGGTGCCGCTGTTGGTGTTGCCCGCGGAGTTGGAGCCGGAGCCGGAGCCGGAGCCATTAGGTAGGCTGGTGGAAGAGGAGGGGGTGTCACAGGCGGGACACCAGGTCTTGGTTACGATTTGGGTGGCGGTGATGAGGGTCTCGTAAGGGCCGGCGGCGCAGTCGGATACTGTTTCTGTGACGGCGATGGGGGAGGAGTATTGCTGGGCGGAGGTGAGGGCCGCGAGGGCTAGGAGGAAAGGGTGGGGATGGTGCATGTTGGTGTTTGAAGGGAGATATTAGATATTATAGTAGTCGTCTGGTTGTAGTAGTTTGATTGTAGTAGTGTGAATAGGATAAACGAGGGACGAGAATGTTAATGTTACCGAAGAACGAATGGACGGGTTGGAAGAACCGGGACCCTGAGATGCGAGCAGATAGGATGAGGTCCGACTGATGAGAAGGAGATAAAGAATGAAGAAGAGGTGGAGAAATTGTACAGACCTTATAGAGTGCTCACTGTGTTGATGTTGTTGTTGATGGTGGAGGACGGAGTTGGTATGGGCAGGTTGGTGGAATGGAGCAAGATTCACATTCCTTAGCCGCCATGACAGCGCTGTCAATCGCATATCAAATTCTCAAAACGGTCGATGCCAATCAGTATTGGAATTGTAAGCTCGGAGAAATTAATCTGGTGGCTCGTCATGTCGTCGTGGGCAGTTTCGGTGCTGAGCGGAAATGTTGTTGATTTATGCAGACATGCGGAATGCTCGCGTCGACATGACTGAAAGCAGGCAGAGATCGTGATGAGCGTGTTTCGGACCAATAATGACGACTGCAAAAATTGCTTGCTTACCTTTTTCGTCCTATTGCAACGTGATGCAGCATGCAGTCAGCCATCGAGCTGACATCCAGTGTGGAACAGCATTTCCGCCTACAGATTGCCATTGATCTCCAGAGTAGACTGCCGCTCTCGCTTCACAGTTGATTATACAAGGAATGATGGGATATATATGTCTGTAACATTCTTTTTTCTCATTGGTATATGACGTAGCAAAAAATCGCTTTTTCAAATCATGCACGAAAAAGGGAACGTCTTCTTCATGAACTGTGCTGATGAGGGAGTAGAATGAGCATCTACAAGTTGACGGCGTTCCTGAAGTTCTCGCCGGCGTAGATAGCATCCTTGCCAAGCTCCTCCTCGATACGGAGGATCTGGTTGAACTTGGCGGTACGCTCGGAACGAGCGGGAGCACCAGCCTTGATCTGTCCAGAACGAAGACCGACGGCAATGTCGGCAATGGTGACATCCTCGGTCTCACCGGAACGGTGGGAGACCATGACACCCCAGCCGGCACCGTAAGCGTCCTTGGCGGCGTTGATAGCCTCAGTGATCGTACCGATCTGGTTGACCTTAAGCAGAAGAGCGTTGCAGGCCTTGGTCTCAATAGCCTTCTTGATGAAGATGGGGTTAGTGACTGTCAAATCATCACTGCGAAGATATTAGTATGAGTAGCCAGCTTTCCCAGCAAAAGTAACTTACCCGACAACCTGGAAGTCTGAGGTCTTGTAGAAGTAGCTCCAGGCCTCCCAGTCATCCTCAGCGAAGGGGTCTTCGATGGAGACAATGGGGTACTTGCTTGCAAGCTGCTTGTACTGGTCCGCGAGCTGCTCGTAGGTGACCCACTTGCTTTGGTCGCTCTCCGGGTTCTTGAAGTCCAAGTCATACTTCTTGACATCGGCCTTGTAGAACTCGCTCGAGGCAACATCCATGGCGATCTTGACCTTGCCGGTGTAGCCAGCCTCCTCAATGGCCTTTGAGATGAGCTCAAGGACCTCGTCAGCGCTCTGTGAGTCAGGAGCCACACCACCCTCGTCACCGACGTTACCGGCGCTTGAGCCGTATTGCTTCTTGGCAAGGGACTTGAGCTTCTGGTACACTTCGGAGCCGTAGCGCATGGCCTCGGCGAAGGTAGGAGCACCGCTATAAGACATGATCAGTATCCTGGACCATTTCCACGTCGGTCCGAACTTACACAGGGACGATCATGAACTCCTGGAAGGCGAGACGGCCACCAGCGTGGGAGCCACCATTGAGGACGTTCATGAAGGGAACAGGAAGGACATAGGGCTTCTTGGTGCCGGCCTAGTGGAGGCTATCAGTACCCGCACTGTCTGACTCATTTTGCGCTGCTCTTACCAGATCCGAGATGTGGACGTAGAGGGGAACGCGCTTCTCAGCAGCAGCGGCCTTAGCGACAGCCATGGAGACACCGAGGATAGCTAGACATGTTATTTAGAGGTGCATGTGGTGTGCATGTCCAATTGATCTCACCATTAGCGCCAAGCTTGGTCTTATTCTGGGTGCCATCGAGCTTGTTGAGGAAAGCATCAACGGCAGACTGGTCCTTGACGTCGATGTTCTCCTTGATCAAAGCCGGGCCGATGACCGAGTTGACGTTCTCGACAGCCTTGTCAACACCTTTTCGCTGTCAGAAGATTGTCTCTTGCTCCTCAGATAGACCTGTACGTACCCTTACCGCCCCACCTGGACTTGTCTCCGTCGCGGAGCTCGCAAGCCTCGTGGGAACCGGTGGAAGCACCGGATGGGACAATAGCGCGGTGCAGACCAGTCTCGGTGATGACATCGATTTCAGGAGTGGGGTTGCCACGGGAGTCGTAAACGACACGGGCGTGGATCTTTGAGATAGGCATCTTGGTGGGAATTCTGGTGGGTGGGCGTTAGTCACAGCTTGTTGAGGAGAAGCTTGCAGAGCTCGACACATACCTCGTCAATTGAGCTGTACAAGAATGATTGAGAGTCAAAGAACAGGTAGCTGAAGAGCGTGAGTCAGAAGTGGACAGAGGAAGAGTGTTTTGAGGAAAATAAAGCGGCCGAAGAAGTGTCGGGAAACAGGAGGATGCAGTTGAGCAGTGACACCCCACCTCAATTCACCGACAGCAACGAAGGCCCCGCGATCATAATCAACCAATAATGTTGATGGCGGGTCCATTCGGGTTGGCTTGCTTCTTCCCGAGATGCACTATCCGGTTCGTTCCGTCCTACCTTTATAGCCGGCTGATCTTCGGCGCGGTGTCGCGGAGCTCGGAGCTCTGGTCCAGTTGGCTTGATGGCTTCACCTGCGGCTCAGAGTTGAGAGACATCATCGCATTAACCAATTCATTTCTTCTCATCACCTCCCCCCTCGCTTTCCTTCCGACAACCTCTTCACACAGCATACAGATATGTCCGGCGAGGCAGACCCCGAGCGCGAGCACGCCCTGGAAGAGTACAAGAATAAGCTTCTCGAATCACGCGAGTGGGAGGCGAAGCTCAAGTCACTCCGGCTGGAGATCAAGGGGCTGCAGAAGGACTACGATGTATCAGAAGAAAACATCAAGGCGCTGCAGAGTGTCGGTCAGATAGTAGGAGAGGTGCTGAAGATGTTGACAGAGGAGAAATGTACGCTTTCTCCTTCGGCGAATCATTGAGCAAAGCTGACAAGGGGCAGTCATCGTCAAGGCATCATCAGGTCCCAGATATGTTGTCGGATGCAGATCAAGAGTGGACAAGACGAAGCTGAAGCAAGGCACACGTGTGGCGCTGGATATGACGACGCTCACAATCATGCGCACCTTACCGCGAGAAGTGGATCCGCTTGTTTACAACATGTCGTTGGAAGACCCGGGTCAGGTCAGCTTCGCGGGCATCGGTGGACTCAACGAGCAGATCAGAGAACTTCGCGAGGTCATCGAATTGCCGCTCAAGAACCCAGAGCTCTTCCTTCGGGTGGGTATCAAGCCTCCGAAGGGTGTGCTGCTGTACGGGCCGCCCGGTACAGGAAAGACGCTGCTTGCAAGGGCTGTCGCAAGCAGCTTGGAAACGAATTTCCTCAAGGGTAAGAAGTCATTGAATCCTCGTTATAGAACTTCAACTGATATGCGCAGTCGTGTCATCCGCTATCGTCGACAAATACATTGGCGAGTCGGCCCGTCTGATAAGAGAAATGTTCGGATACGCAAAGGAGCACGAGCCGTGCATCATCTTCATGGACGAAATCGATGCCATCGGAGGACGCCGATTCTCGGAGGGAACGTCGGCGGACAGAGAGATTCAAAGGACGTTGATGGAGTTGCTCAACCAGCTGGATGGCTTCGACTACCTTGGCAAGACGAAGATCATCATGGCTACCAACAGACCCGATACCCTTGATCCTGCTCTTCTACGTGCTGGTCGTCTTGACCGCAAGATCGAGATTGGTCTGCCGAACGAGGTTGGTCGGTTGGAGATCCTTAAGATTCACTCCGCTGGAGTACAGAAAGAGGGCGACATCGACTTTGAGAGTGTGGTCAAGATGAGTGACCAGCTCAATGGTGCAGACTTGCGGAACGTGGTGACGGAAGCTGGTCTCTTCGCTATCAAGGACTACCGGGATGCTGTCAACCAGGACGACTTCAACAAGGCAGTACGCAAGGTTGCCGAAAGCAAAAAGTTGGAAGGTAAACTTGAGTATACAAAGCTGTAGATGGAGAGGGTCGAGGAGAGCGAAGACATGTAATAATACCATGAATGCACAAGCCTGGCGCAGGTGGTCGCTACGACATGACCAAGTATCGCGTCCGGGGGGTGAAGACAAAACACATCCATGTGAAAACAGTGCTCCTGTGGCTTTGGCGATGACCTGATGACCACTGCCGGCAGAAGATAGCGAGAAGGACATTGTCATCCAAGTAGGTCTTCAACTTGAAGCCATCAACAGCTCAAGCTTGGGGCGTGCAAGTGTATAGAAGGCGCAACTGTAGTAGGGCTACGAGCTTGAGACAGGACTTCATCATATATATTAAAGATCCGTGGTCATACAGTACGCATCACTGAAACTTACGAAGGAGGTTTGCCCTCGTATAGTATCTGCCTAACTCCCTCATCACCATCCCACATGCTATCGATGTTTCGTCTCAACTCCAGTTCACCAAAGAAGTTCGCCTTCTCGCTAATCTTCTTGAATCCAATGCCCTCGAACAATGCGATACTACCAGCATTATCTGCACCAATCCGTACCCGCAAGTAGCTCAAGCTGGCCAACTGGCCGCTTGCATATTCGCCCAGGATCTTGTCGAGATTTTCCTTAACATACCCAATGAATGCCTTTAATGCCCCACTTCCGTAGCCGTGTCGTCTTTGGTCTCGTCGTGCGATCATGAGCTCTAATTCGCCTACCACGTAGCGAGGAACGTCCTTGTCGGCTTCTGGATTCACGAAGTCATCATCGTCGGCTAGGAAGAGATTCACATCTCCGATCATCCTGTCCGAACGATCATATTCGCCGGGCGAGATCTGTTGACCATTCTGTGACTGTGTAGGCTCGGCAATGATAAAGGTCAGCTTGTCTGCGTCTGTCCGCCAGGAACGTTGCATTTCGTATTCCTCCTCCAGAGTAAGTGCTTCCGATGCGGTGGCTTTCTGTAGATCCTGTCTGATATCAGTATATCATATCATATCAAGAAAAGTCTTGCAACAGTTTGCGCTATGTTGGACTTGGCTTACTTCATCTTTCATCCATTCGTGATATGTTGGAACATGGTGCTCACTGTATGGCACAAGCAACACCTTTGGTGTCACCAACGCTACAAATATACTTAGCCATGCATCCAGCAATCATCATGAACATTTTCGGGAGCTACCTGTATGCTCATTCACATGCATAATTCTTGACTCGCCAGTGGAATGATGCTGTTGGACCGAAGTATTCTACGCGAGCTGGGTCGCTTCTATTCGACGCTATTTCTGCAGCCGCAGTGGATCTACTGGCTCAGGTACCGACACGCCATCCTCCGTACAGTATAGCGTGAGGGGTGGGGCGCCTTACAGTGACCTCATTGGCTGTCTGCGACCACTACCGCGTCGTTCAGCAATAAAGCGATACCATTCACTCTCCCTCTTTCATGACAAACACGAAACACCCACCATGAAGGTCCTTGTGACTGGCGGAAGCGGCTTTCTAGGCGGCGCTGTACTTCGGGCTCTGGAAGAAGCACACCCTGACTGGAAGCTATACAATCTGGACCAACGACCACCATCTCCGCCGACTTCCGCCAAATTCCTCCAAGCTGACATCACCATCGCTTCCTCAGTAGAAACCGCCATTCTCTCCGCGCGACCGGATGTAATAGTCCATACCGCGGGCGTAGTCCCCAATGGTCAGCGCCGGTACTCGACCTCCCCCTCCGTCCGCGCCCCAACCTTCACCATCAACGTCGACGGCACCTCCAACGTCCTCTCCGCCGCGCGCAAAGCCAACGTCTCATCCCTAGTCTACACGTCCAGCTGCACCGTCGTATCCGACGACCTAGCCCACGACTACCCGCTGATGAACGAATCCCTCCCCACCAGCCACGCGACCCTAGCCTACGGCGCCTCCAAAGCCGCCGCCGAGCGCCTGGTCCTAGCCGCCAACTCCCCATCGCTCACGACGTGCGCTCTCCGCCCCGCCACCATCATCGGCCCCGGGGACTCCTACGGCGTGGTCGAGACGATCTACCAGCTCATCCCCCACTACGAAACACCCTTCATCATCGGCGACGGGCACAACATGTACGACTTCGTGTACATCTCCAACGCCGCCTACGCGCATCTACTGGCTGTCGAGAACCTCATCTCCAGCAAGACGGCGGCGGGGCTGGCGATGTTCATCTCCAACCAGGAGCCGATCTATTTCCGGGACTTCATGGCGGCGATCTGGGCGCAGTGCGGGGGGCACGTGCCGCCGTTCCAGGTGAGGGTGCCGGGGACGCTGGCTTGGGTGGTGGGGTATGTGGCTGAGTGGGTGAGTTGGGCGACGGGGACGGAGGCGGCGTTGAGTAGGGGGAGTGTGCAGGATGCGATTGGGATTAGGTATGCGGATAATTCCCGGGCGATAGAAGTGCTTGGGTATAGGCCCAAGGTTGGGTTCGCGGACGCCGTGGCGATTACTTGCGAGGACTGGAAGGCGAAAAGGAAGCTGGAGGGGAAGGGGAGGTGAGGCGTTGCTGGTGTGTGGGAGATGAGCTCTCGTAAAGTCCAGTAAGTCTCGACCATTGCGATTCGGGCAGCAAGACTAGGAAGCCAAGCACTGGTAGCGTCATGCTTGGAAGTCTTGCCAGGTACGCATCGGGCTTGGTCGCGCGGACCCAAGTCCGCTCCTCTGCCGATCTTTCACAAGGAGAGCAGCACCTGAGGACAGAGATGCCCAAGCTGGTCACAGCGTTCTCGAACACTAGGAACGGCATCGAAGATCCACCGTTACCAGCGACGGATCAACCTCGGTGGTGTCTTGTATCAGCAGCCATTAGAGTGGGGCATCACGATAGGTAGGAAGCGGTGTGTCTGAGGGACTGCACCAAGCCACATGGAGGCATGGAAGGCACATGCTGCGACTGCGACAAGCGATTACGCCATCCACGCCGAAAGGAGCACCCGTTTGAACGCCCATCAGAGCACCTGGCTTGTTCCTATCCCTCTCCATACTCGGGATCAGAAAGTAGAACCGACCGCTTGTTTGCGCGATCAGACTGAGGGGAATAGCAAGCTCAGATACGTGCTTTGGCGCGCACCAATAAGACGACGTGTAGTAGACGAATCCATCCGGATGACGAGCAGGCCGAGAGCTTGGGCTTCATCTATCGCTTCATCTTGGGGTCTAACGCCTTGCCTCTCTACGCATGCTCTCCGAAGCTGTCAGCGCTGGGCAACACCGCCATATCATTCACCATATCTAAGCCATCGTCGACAGTATCTAGAAACCCCATATATTTAAGTGTATTTGGCATCCGGCACAAGATCCAGGGCAAAGTAGATTCAATTATGCTGGAGACAATTTAGACAAGACCGAGGACAGTAAGAGCGCAAGGGACCATAGTAGAGTAGAGAACACATACACATGAACGAAGGATTGTATAGAGCCACCCTCCTCTGCAAGTCAGACTCTCAGGAGCATGGCAGTTACGCACAAGACATGACGTCTCCTTAGTGCCTCCTTTCCAAAGCGAACAGCATCTTCTGCCACTAGCTATGTAGCAGTCCAGCATCACACGGTGCGAATCTATGCACCAGCCCTGCCTAGAACATGTTACGTCTCTCACGCAACTCAAGCCAGTGAATATCAAACGGTCTATTATGTAAAAGTTCGTTATCTACAAGTATATATACCCTGGCCTTCGAGTCCAGCAGCCGAACAAACACAGATGAGATAGCTACAGACAGACAAGTTGTATATATCATCCTCTCTTCCTCAACGGACGGCAGCTACCCTGGTGCCCGCGCTATCCCTGTCGTTGTGTGTTGCTCCTTTCTCGCTGACTGTTTGTGGGGCCGCGACTGACTCCTTCCCTATGAATAAATAGCCTTGACGGCAGCGACCGTGTTCGTAAGTAGGTATATCTCCCCTTTCCTCGTGGAAGAATCTCTGTATCCCTCTTCATCCCTCCTCATTACTGTCAATTTGCCCCCCGCACGGCGCACGTGTCTGCACGACCCTTGCAAAGTTCTGGATTCGTGTTGTGTTCTGTTACTTTTTCCCCTTAGCTGAAGCTCAAATCTGCCAGGTCGCGTGCGCAAACATGCAGTACCTCAAGCATCCCCGATGCGGCTGCGGATGATGCGCTCTGTCTGCGCATACAACCCATCCAGGAACACCATCGCCTGCGGATCCTTCAGCATCTTCGCGACCTGCAGCCCCGCCGAGATGAGCTGCAGCACGTTCCTATCGTCCTTCAGCGGACGCGACTGGTGCTTTGCCGCGTGACGCATCTCCAGACTGTTTTCCAGCACTGTGACGAGCTGCTTGATCTGCCCGTTCCACAGCACGCGCATGGGGATGCGGCGCTTGGTTGCCAGCCGTTTGAGGAGATGGCACCATTCGGTCCACTCCCGGTCGCCGGGGACGCGCACGGGTCGCTTGTCTGCTTCGATGGGGATGGGGAATTGGTATTTGGCGACGAAGTCGAATGCGCATTTGGAGAGGCAGTCGTTGACTTTGCCGAGGATGTCGTCTTGTTCCTCTGCCTGCAGGGATATGACGAGGGGAATGAGCTGGCTTTCGCTCACTTCGATGTGGGCGTCGTCAGGCTTGGGCAGGAATTGATGAGGCCCGTCGAACTCGTCTTTGCCTGAGGAACGCCGTCTCGGTGCTGCGGTGAGGACGTTTGGACCGCTGTCGCCGTAAGAGCCAGTCTGTGGTCTGGCTATGGGCGTCGGTAGTGGTGAGTAGTCCTGCGGAGTGCGTGGAGTGAATGCACCTGGGGTCGAGCTAGGTGAGAAGTCGACGGGTCCAAAAGTCGGGCGGCCGAGGCCCGGGGGAGGCAGATGAGCGGCCTGGTTTCCAGCATACTGACGCTGTGGAGGATGGTCGGAGATATTCAGAGATGACCACGCCTGAGCTGCGAGGTTGCAGTTCGGGGGAATCCCCGACCGCGATGTCCAGCCAGGGTTGGAGGACTGTGATGGTCTGGATTGCTCCTGTTGCCTGAACGGGGACATGAGTATTTGGAGGTCTACTAATTTTCTCAAATTAGAGAAGAGCGATATATGCTAGGACATACTGTGCATAGGAAGTCTGAGACTGGGCGGACCTCAGAGGATGGGCGAGGGGTGAATTATATTCGCTCTGGTGGGGACTAGTCCGCAATGTGCTGGTCGACCCAAGCTGGGCCCTTTCTCGCGGATTCTGGGAATATCGTCTTTGTTGAAGATCGGCCAGAGTTGATTGATGGAGGTCTTCGGAAGTCAAGCCCTCATAGGCGGAGCTCATTGACGCCGAATACATGTGGGTCTTGTGCTGATCGAAGAAGCCAGAATGCGAAGGAAGATTGAATCCAGACAAGACGTCCGGACGGTGGGCGAGGACATGCATGGAAGGGACTACCGACGACTGGTGGGGTCCAAGTCCGAGTGGAAGGGGATCAAGGGCGTATTAAACAGCATGCCTACCCGCAAATGATGCCAAGGGGTAAATGTGTGTTTTCTGCTCCCGGCAGTCCGACTGGCATCACAGATGACGACAAGGTGCCAAAACTTTGTATCTCTGCCGGAACCAAATTCTAAACGGAACGGAGGGGCAGGGCAGGGCTGGGTGACACGCTGGGCCAAAGCGTGAGAGTGTGGTCAGGTGCAACAAGCTTTGGGGCACAGGCAGCGGATAGCATTGGACTTCGAGGAACGAAAGCAGGGCAAGGCCGGCATGGGTCCAGAAATGGTCGCGGTGGATTCGGACACGGTGGACTGTGTGCTCGTGGGGACTCGAAAGCGACCCATGACTCGGTTGGCGGTATAAATTAGGGTATAACCGCTTGGACCTTGTTTATGCCAGAGCATGTACGAGTAGGAGGGGACCGCCTTTGTCATCGAGATGGCGCCGCCGCTCTCGGCAAGCTACAGCCAGCGACTGCGGGACATGTCACCGTCGAACCAAGCGTTCTCGGCAATAGATGCCGACCAGTGACGAAGGGGTTTGCGGTCAGGCTCCTCTATTGGGAGAGGGGCCGATTAGCCTCTCCCGGCGTCTATCGGGCAGCAAGGAGCCATCAATTCATGATTCTCGTCGGCAATATGCCTGGAACCGCCGAGCAAACAAAGTGGAGGTGCTGAGGCAGAGGTGTGCAATTAGGAACGCACGACGGTTGGCCTATTAGGAGGGATCGGCAGTGGTGCATGACCTAGTTTATTCCCATCCAGCAAAGATCGGTCGTTTGCACACTTTAGAGTGTACAATGCCGGTTTTGCGATGCTCGAGATCCTCATGGACCGGGCTGGCCTATACCCGTGTGGTGAGGATCACGGCATATCATGAGGTGGGTGTGCGCGGGTTTCCATATCGGTGACAAATTCCCGCGGAGTCATTGTTTCCGTGCTAGCGGGTAGAGGTTACGTTTCGATGTCGCACACACTGAGCACGAGGAGGGTAGGAACCTTACAGGTACAGCACCCTCGACCGTTAGGACCCAGGAATTTGACATGGCAGCGAGTCATGACAAATGGCTGTATCAGAGAAGACACAGCCACCAGGTCGAATTGAGATCTCCGGTCTGAAATCAAACGAGACGGATTGGGCAGCAAGCGCGTGCACCACCAACAAACTTTCAGCATCGACTGCCGACTGCAGCAGTCTCAAGGTACCGATCCTTGCTTCAAGCCAAGATTTCAAGATTTAAGTGGATTACTCGAGCACTCGCAGGCCTAATTTCTAGGCATGGGAAGCTCCGGGAGGGGAGACAGTGTGGCAGGTGATCGTAAGAAAAGCGCGAAAGATATCCGAGGGAGCCGACAGGGGTAGACGACTCTATTGGTTCCTGTGGAGTACCCTCCGAACGCCCTTGATTTTGTTTGACTCGCGCCATCTCCCTGCACGGGTATGCGATGCGACTCATTGCTGCAGACATTGTTGGGAGCTATGCGTGTGTCAAGGCCATGCACGACTGCATTATGTCGTATCCTTGAGCTGTGTGGTCCTTTGCAGTTCAGCGGACTGTCATAGAGACAGCGGACCAAGCTGGCTGGCTGTGGACATTCCCCTGTAGCCTGCGCCTCATGTAGCCAAGCGAATACGATATGCGGGTTCTTGGAATGCATCATCAGCCCTCGTCGTGTCGCCAGCGATCTCGCATCCTTCTGATAAAAGATTACGGAAGGATCAATGGACCCTTTGCACTGACAGCGGACCCGACCCAGCCAAGTACGTGGTCGAACGCGTGGTCTCTTACAGGCTGCCACGTGGAAAGGCTGCAAAGAGATGAAGGGCTTTTTGCGGACCATTCTCCTTGACATGTCGTGCGTCCGGATGAGACTCGTGCATTTCCGCGAAACCATTTCCAGCCTGTCGGAAATTTCAGCCGCTGCTTTGTTTGTCTCCTGCCTCCGTCGCTGCAGTACGGCAGGCAACAATAAGCCGTCAGGCCCGATGATGGCATGGCTACGTAACAAGTCCTGTTCTGTGCGCATATATAAAACTCGGCGCCAGCCTCTGGCCTGATTGTTGACTGCCGCATGTCTACTACGCTGCCCACCGGAAATTGAAACCCCAGCAGAATGTTCAACACGAGCGTCATGGCATTCTGTGACACATCAGGAAATGACAGTCTATTCCAGTTCGTTCGAGGCTGAGGACACCAGACTCGCGGTAAGCTCGATTCATGATATGCAAACACCGATCGTGTCACCGGAAATCTCGTGTGACGATCCACGGATCACATGGTCATATGGCTTGAGTTCACCCTTGATCAAGATTCTTGGTTGGTCGTACAGTGTCCTAGGATGTACCGTAGTGTTGTCCGGCGTCGTCGGAGAATTTTCCATGATCTTTCTGGAAGGCGTATTGGTAGCCTGACCCAAAAGAAGAATGTCAACATGCTGTCAATCGGTATCAATGACTCTTCCTGGACGATATCGATGACGATGACAGAAAATTGACCCGGACTGTGCCATGCTATGATCAAAGTGCAAAGCCACGAAAAAAATGTTACGATTGTGAGGATGAATGATGGATCGACACGTTGTAGGGTTCTCGCTACGAGGCGCGCGAAGTACATCTTGAATTTACAAAGACACTTCATATCACAGTGACTGTGTTCCTATAGGCGGTCTTTTTGGCGGCTCAACTCTTCTTGAAATCGTAAGCTGTTTGCATCTGGCAGATCTCTTGTCCACCCGCTCTTCCAGTCATGAAGTCGAAAGCTGGTGCGAAAATGTATGTATGCCTTGGAGTGCTTGTAGGGCATTGCATACGGCTACGACCGCTTACAAACCTTGAGAGCATGGCTTGACTTGTCTTTGGTATATTCTATGAACGATCAAGTTGCTTATGGAAGAAGGAACTGATGCTTGTATCGCGCATTCTGACGATAGCGTCCAATTTCACACAAGATCCAGAATGCTAGCGCTGCCAACAGTGTATCGAAAGATCGCAGAAGCAAGAAGTGCAAAGCAAGTAGGTGGTTATTGTATAGAGAGAGTGAACGAGAGGCGCCGACGCCAAGACTTGACCTCAGCTTCACCCGACAAATTTTGAGCTTCAGTATACACGTGCCCATCTCGATTTCCATTGCGCGGCCAACAACGCTCAAATGGCGTCCCATATATGCCTACGCTGCCTGGTACGGCCCTCAGTCTCGAGCTTTATATCACTGTCGTCTATCTCCAGCCCGGCCTCAATTGCGTCTTTCTCTACCACTTCCGCTGTAGCCTCTAGCGTGGGCAAGAAGATTCCCAAGAAGAAACCTGCCGCCGCCAAAACAAAGACCGGTGGCTTCACACTCGCCCGTCGTGGTGCTCGTTCTCCAGCAACCTCAGCTGCAAGGAAAGATCCGGCCGCGATCCGCGCTCAACGCAAGCGAATCGTGCTGTCCAACCCGAATGCGCTTCTGGTCCCCGGACTGCAGGAGCTCACCATCGAGAACGTGCTATCAAGCAAGCCCGGCACTATCCTCACATTAAGCAATGAGTCGATTGATGCCCTGCGAGCGGCCGAGGCGTTCAAGCACACGCAGGGATGGAATTTGTTCCGACAGCCGAGCACGCTGGTTACTGAGCAGACGCGGGAAGTGGCCGAGCTGATCAATGGCATTGAACAAGAAGGGGAAACGAATAGGAACGTCTACAGGGAGGTCGTTGTTGGCGAGAAGGGTGCAGGAAAATCCGTTGTAGCCCTACAAACCATGGCCATTGCGCTTCAACAAGGCTGGGTAGTCATTCACATCCCTGAAGGTACTTGCGCCTCTCATTCGCACTCGCGAACGCACAATACTGACACAATCAACAGCACAAGACCTCTCCCAGGGCCAAACCACCTATATCCCAACCCGCAGCTCATCCGGCAGCACACTCTACACCCAACCAGACTACACCGCCTCTCTCCTCGCCCGCATCAGCAACGCCAACGAGCCCGTCCTCTCAACCCTGACTCTCTCCAAATCGCACTCCTTTCCCATCCCCATTCAACCCAACATCTCCCTCTCCCGCCTTTGCGATCTCGGCTCCTCCGACCCCTCCATCGCGCCCTCAATCTTCACCGCCCTCCTGTCAGAACTCACCTCCCCATCCTCAGAATCCCACCCTCGCCCCCCACTGCTCTTCTCCGTCGACAGCATCCCTCACATCCTCCGCCCCTCAGCCTACCTCGATCGCGAAGCCCGCCCCATCCATGCCTTCGACCTCGCGCTGGTGGATACCTTCGTCTCCCTGCTCTCCGGGAAGACCTCCCTGCCGAACGGCGGCATCGTGCAGGCGGTGGATACGGGCTCAAACCGCCCCCCTGCCGCAGCGCTGGACGCGCACGTCCGCGGTAAGGAGGCGACGAGGGCGCTTGCGCCATTCATGACGCCGTACAGCCCGCCTGATGAGCGGGTGCTGGCGGCCCTGAAAGGGGTGGCAGTGCGGACTGTCAGTGGAGTGAGCAGGATCGAGGCGAGAGGGGTGATGGAGTACTATGCGCGGTCGGGGGTGATGAGGGGAGTTGTGGATGAGACGAGGGTAGGTGAGGCGTGGACGCTTGCTGGTGGTGGGGTGATGGCTGAGTTGGAGGCGAGTCTGACTAGATTGAGGGTGTGAAGATGGCATCAATGTATAAAATAATATGTTTCAGCGAAGATAGACCATCATCCCTTGAGTGGTGGGGCAAGAAGTGTGTTGGATCGAAGGTATGCATGTCATAACAGATCCAAGTGGCCAAGCACGGTGCAGAAATATCAGCAGCTTATCGAGACTTGTAGTCGTTAATGATAGCAAACATTACATACAGCAAAAGACTGCTACAGTTGTATCTATACCATGCTCTGTTTCTGTTTCGCAACTCGAAAGTACAAAATTAAATTCACGCAAAGTGCCGCCTTCGCCACCCATGTTTTGGGGTATCATTTCGTTTCCCGATGAAAAGCCCCCCCTCTACTTCGCTTTTCTCGTACTTTCATAAACAGGAAGCCTCATTGGAGCTTGTGGGGAGTAGGATGTTTATCGTGTCGTGTTCTGTGGTTCCTAAGTCGTGTATTGGTCTCGAACCGGGGCCAGCGCGCAGAGTGGAAGTCGGGATAAAGTCTAGGTAGCGGCCGCCGTGGAGTATGCAATGAGCGCATTTATAAATCCCAAGAGTCCTGCTCAGGGCAGTCATCTGAAGTGACATGCTATGCATGCTCAGCCATGGCAGTGTTGCTTCGAAGGCACAGATGTCCTCTATTCATCTGCGTCCTCCTCTTTCTCCTTCACACCATCTTTCCTGATGGGGATCTTGATGCCTTGACCCGCGAAGCTCTTGCTGAGAGGAGTGGACTCGATCACACCAGGGAACTTCTTTGCGGAAAAGACTTGGAAAGTGCTGGAGAATGCAGTTGCCAGGAGGTTCGTCTTGCCACAGTGCAGCTTGTTCTCCTCGCTACTCTTTGGGCTCTGGTGCGTGCCCACGTCCACGAATGAGAACTTCAGTCTGAATAAAAGTTAGGGGACTGCATGATTAAAAATGACTTGCGACAGCTTACCTGAACATGCCCTCAGTACGGACTGAGAGATCCTGCAGAATGAACCAGTGGCCCTTCTTGCCATCTAGATCGGTCAAGGGGAACGCATTGACCGTCAAGCTGCCAATCAAATTTCTCGTGAACATGCCAGAAGCTGCCTGACTTGGGGTGAATCCAACGGGAGTTTGACCATAAGCTTGCTGTGCGTATGCAGGCGACCCAGGTGGTCCTTGGGCTGGGTACTGTTGCGGGTACCCAGGAGCAGGAGGGTAATACCCTGCGGGAGCATTGGGATACATTGACGGATGAGGCTGTCCTTGGGAATAGACCGGTGTAGGTCCATAACCGGGAGCCGCACCTGGTACACCATAAGCGCCTGGGTACATGGAGACACCGGTAGGGGCCGCCGTGTACACGCGCTCAGGAGGAACTGGGAAAGAGGTGGTCGTGGCAGTGGAAATCGAGACAGCAGGCGAGTTGCTAGAAGACCTGACAATATTCTTTTCTGAAGTGGCGTTTTCATCCCAGAGGTCGACGGTCAGGAGGAAAAATGCTGGGTCGATTTCACTGAAAGATAGGTTAGCAGACGGACAAGCCTCGGTTGTATACCTAACTCACTCTGCGGGGACCTCGCGGCCTGTAGTCAAATCGGTGACTACTAGGCGCACACATGGAGGTGGAGTGATCGGTCTACGATCCTGTTCGACTTTATCAGAGGAATGTATATACGTTATCAATCTTTCCTGACCCACCTTATCACCAAAACCGCACATCCGTGCACGAACCGGTTGCTGCACAATGTCAAGTCTAAGTGAATGTCAATCAAGATTTCTTTGCGGACTCAACGCGAGAGCACTCACGAAAACTCATAGTTGCCGCGGGTTCCACTGCTCGTCTGAGAGTTTGAAGCGGCTTGTTGAGTGGGGGCAGGGACCATGCCGTGGACCTGCATGCCCTGCTGGTGACCCGTCGACATTGGCTGCTTCTCGTCCATAGTATTTGGGTACGCGGGATGAGCGTACGGTGGAGGTAGAGATGAGTGGGTCGCTGTCTGCATGGACATAGTGGATGGTGTAAAGGATGAATGAGCGGCTAATCAAAGTCTGAAAGCTGCCAGCTCAACAAACAGAGAAGAGATACCAAGCGACTTAAATCCACCAGATAACGACCGGCCAAGATTTGTCAAGAAAGAGCAAGAGCGGCCAGCGCGTGAATATTAGATCCTTCAGTGTCCCAGAACCAAGCAGCTGCGTCGCCAAAAAGCAGATAGCGGGCTCCAAAAGGCGCGGGGCAGAAAGAATGGGTTGTCTCACGGAGACCTCCTGACGCTCGACACACAGGACCGACCTTGTGCGCGAGTCTGTGGATCCTGTGCGATGCGGAATGCGGCGTCTGATTGGACACGCAGGCAGGGATACGAACAGCGTCCAGCAGATCTATCGAACAGCGAGACAGGTGCGATTGGACAGCGGCGCGCAACTGCGATCGGATGCGGTGTTTCACAGCGCCCAGTGCGCAGGTGCAGGTAGAGGTGAAGTTGCGGAATGCGGGTAGCGGGGCTGGTGGGGTGAGGTGTCACGTAGCTAATGCGCGTTGGTCGCGGAGCGTGACGTCGTGGGTGAAGGGAGCGAAAGAAGCAAATATGGGAAGGTCGAAGCAAAAGAGAAGAAGGAGAATAGGAGGAAAGTTGCGAGTAAAGAGGTTCTAGGGTTTCTAGAAGGGAAGGATGGATGGAGTTGAGAGGAGATGATGTCGGAGGAGAGCTGATCGAGTCCGAATCGAACGTGTCGTGGCCTCGCGCGGAGACAGACTGTAGTTTCCGGTTGCGGCGAACGAAAAAGGTGACGGGCCGCAGCGTGGCAGGTTGACGGTTCCAAGGTTGATCCAGTCGAAACAAAACGACGGTGCAGACGAAAGCAAAAAGAGGCGAGACGATGATGGCAAGCGTAGCACTGACGGTGGGAGCTCGCAACTGGGGTTCGGGTGTGGTTGATTTGCTTGGATATTAAGGTGAGTCAAGGGAATCGTCCGCGACTCAGAAGAGGATCCAAGCCGCCTACGCGGTCGCTCCATCTGTAACGGTTTTGCTCTCCCCGTCCGCCTTCGTGTGTCTCTCTCCCGCGCTGCCGCCCCCGTCCGCTGCTTGCAGTTGGGTACCGTTGCGGTTCGTCGCGTCCGTGCGGCGTCTGCAGCCGCCTCTTTACCGGCCCTGATTGGCTGTGGCGTGCAGTCCTTCCCGGTTTTACGGTAACGCAAAGCGGCGGGCAGGCCGGGCAGAGCGCACACACAACGTAGATTTGTTTCACATCCGGGCCGTGGGTAGGTCACACCTTGACACATGTCCCGTCCTGACTCTAGCTGCTGCGAAATTGGGGGCTTACCGGAGAGAGACATCCATTCTCGAAACCCGCAGTCATCGGAGCTCCCTTAAAGTCGATGCGGCTGCATGGGGAGATGAGGTAGCGCATGGTGGCATGCGGCCATGGCGACCTGAAGCCCCACTTGGGGATCCTGAATCGCAAGAGATGCCCGATGGTTGCAAATACCCTTAGGCCTGCAGCGAATCATCGGCAGACCCGTCACGCCGTCTAGGCGGCCTCTTGCATGGCTGCCAGGCACAAGCTATTCAGGCTTTTGTCCAAGTACCTAAGTAGTGCATCGCACGCACCCGTCCGATATGTACAGTCGTACCTGCAAATTGGTCTGCCATGACGGGTCCTCCGAGGCCGACTGATAGCCCTGCAATTCCTTGTGTGATACCAGAGCACCAGAAAACCACTCATCTCCATGCCACAGAATTGTTTCTCAGTGTCAACCTCTGTTATCAGCAATCCAGAGGACACCTTTTGGTTGGCATTTCGATAGGCATAATCGAGAGCTAGGTCATGAAGGAAGATTTTGGTCTGTTATACCTACTAATAGTCCAGCAACTCTATACATGATATTTACAAAATGCGTAAGCCTCAATTTTGATGCCACGGATTTTATCGCTCGATACCAGGATATGGTGTTCTGCATCAAGGTACGAGCACCGGAGAACCGTGCATGCCCGTAAGCAGTCTACCAAGTACGAGTGCCATAACCATCGTACCAGGTATCTATCTCTAGTTATCTTAATGATTGATCGGCGAGCGGTGTGTCCGGGATCGTCACCCGTCGGATTGTCATCCTGCGAGCATCCCCACCTGCGTTCGGCGCATCGTCTCGCTCCTCCGAATCCAGGCAAATCTTGCTTTCAGCCCGTCTAGATCTGATCTGAACATCCTTGTTGTCCGGGCAGACCGGGGTTCCATTACCGTCTGCCAACCGGATGCACCAAATGCCACCCGACCCGCAATATTCAAACTAATGCGACCCCGCGCCTACTTGGTACAACCACCTTTTCCCAATTGGTTCTTAATCGCTGACGGCGTTCGCGATCAGTAGTCTATGTGCATTAGCCCTAAGATGCCATCTCGAGCGAACTTACGTGCGCCTTTGGGCGTGCTTGGATCGAATGCTACTTGTCAAAGTCGCTGCGAAAGCATGCAATATTTGCTCCGCACATGATTTGCCGAGACCCTCATGCAAGGTCATCCAATCTCTCCCTGGTGGGCGAGATCTCCCGTGTTCTATTTGCTCGAATGTCAATCACAACGAAATCGCTGTGCTGCATGTTATAACCTTTATCAGTCGTCTTCCGCACGTGAAAATTCTAGATTCTGCCATTGAGGATTCAGCCCCGCATTACTGGACCCACGAAGGCGACAAACCGTAGCAGTCTTCCTGGTTGTCATTTGGCTGTAGCCACGCACTTGCGACAGAGGTAGTCTGGATTGAGGAATCGATTCGTTTCCCTGGCACCGATCCTGATGCCTCAGTAGACGCTGTATTGACGATGCACACGGATTACCAAGGGGAGATTTTCACCATGAATGCCGCTATTCAATCAACTTGATCTAAAGAAGCCTATGGCGTTAAGATGGTTAGCTATGCCGGGGGTCAAGTGAATAATCGCGGAGCTGACTGACGGCCTCAGACCAACAGTTTGGTCTGCACCTGAGGAGCCGAACACACACGAGCTAGGGTTGAAGCGGCATGCTCTGACGTCACTCAGCCCGAGGTCAAGGGACACATGTCAATGGCACAGGTAGTGGGATGATCTTTCGGTCACCTTGCTTGCATCTCCTTTTATGTTTGAGCTCTTAACCTGAGTATCGTGTCGCTTCCTGTCTTGAACCAGTCTTTGAAAAACAGAGCATCACAGTAAAGAGATCATGGCCGGTGTGTAGCGCCCGAAGCTTGCAGAGTCCTTATTCGAATACTGATGATATTCACAGCTCCACCAGTCGACTATTATGCCGCTCTGGAGGTGGATTCCAAAGCCACACAAGACCAGATCAGAAATGCCTACAAGAAACAAGCCTTGAAACATCATCCCGACCGCGTACCTGCCGATAGCCCTGAGCGCAGTACCAGAACCAGAAAGTTCCAGCAAATAAACGACGCGTACTACACCCTTTCGGACCCTGCTAGGCGAAGGGACTACGATACCGCAAGACGGACATTCGGTTTTGGAACTGGACGCGCGCCTTCAGAAGAGCCAGCTGACGAAGAGATACCCCGACCGCAGGCAAGTTCTGGCGGCTTCGGTGGCTTCCCATGGTCTGCCTTTGGCTTCGGGGGACAAGCGAAGACCGAGGACGACGCGCAACAATTTAGCAATGCGCAATTCGGAAATGTTTTTGAGGAGATGTTGAGGTACGGTACACCAGTATCTACAATAACCACATACTGACTAAGTGTAGAGATGAGGGACTGGCTGAAGGAGAAGACAACCATCCGACCGGCAGATTCTGGTCTATGGTCGGTACAGTCAGTGGAGGTGCGCTTGGCTTCATTGTCGCTAACGCCCCTGGTGCTATCGCTGGCGCGGTCGCTGGTAATAGACTCGGGTCGGTAAGAGACAGCAAGGGCAAGAGCGTCTATTCTGTCTTCCAGGAGCTGGATCAACCAGCGAAGATGCGCATCCTCAGCGAGCTGGCACAGAAGGTGTTTGCACACGCTATCAGCTGATCGGCTCTGCAAATCGTTTTGATTTCCACGAAAGTCAAACGTCAATCATGTTTGATACCATCTCGGTTTTGACTTTACTCAGCATTACCGCTGAACATTCTGGGTATCTCGATCTAGAAGCTCCCGCGCCGCAATCAGCTCTGCCTCATTATATCCATTCCACCCTGACTCCTTAGCTGCACCTCTGCGTACAATCTCACTGAGCTTTGAAGTGGTGAGCTCATTGAGCGACTCTACAGCTGGTAGAGGTGGTGCCGTCAGACCACCAGCACTGTCGAAGCCACTTGATGCTTTTTGCGTCTTACCGAGGAGCTCGATCAGTTTCGACGACGTCTTTTAGAATATTGTTAGTAAAGACTTGTCACCTCCGTAGATAGAAGACATACCAATTTCAGTCCATAATACCCCCTCAAGTAATCGTCACAAAGCTCGATACTTCTGCAATACCGTCGCAGACTCGAGCTCACCAATCGCAATTTCTCCTTTGTATCGTCCGTCGCTCCCGCCCACATCCACTCTACTTCGCCAACCCGCGCATGAACATTCCAAGCATTGGGCATGACAAGCAATGCCTCCTCCCAGCAGAATACGGCCTTGTCGTACAATCCTTGCTCGAGATTGATCTCTGCCATCTCAGCCCATGCCTCAGCGTCGATAGGGCTGACATCGACAATCTTGACCAGCGCCCGTAATGCCTCCTGCGTCCTACCCAAGCTCTTCAGTACGGCCACCCGCCGCTTGCGGATCCGCATGTTCCCCTCATTGCTCTTGATGATCTCTTCGTACTCTTCCAGAATCTTTACCAGATCAGCATCGTTCTTCGCCAGTGCTTCCTTGTACACGCCAAGCAACGCCTGAACACGTTCATTGTCTTCACCAAAGCGCGCAATCAGCTCTTCCACACACAAGAACGCATTCTGGTCGTCGCCTGTCTTTAGACATGCGAGTAACAAATTCTCGTAGGTCTGCCACTTTTCGGGCGATTCGGTATTGACCAGGAGAGAAAGAGGATATGGCAATGGAATTGTAGAGGGGCGCAGCGACTTGAGAATCTTGGGTGCTTGAGAGGAGATCTGGAGCGTGGCCTGCGGCGTGAGGTACGCCGGAGGCTGAAGGACCGAGGTCATTTTGTGCTTTTGTGGGGAGGTGATATCCGTGACAGAGACTATGACATTGCCAATTGAATGTGATCAACTGTGAACACCGGTATTGATGCAATGAGTGGCAATGTCGTTGGTTGAATGGTTGCGGTTTGCGCTAGGAGATGGATACCGGGGACCCGCTGAAGCTTTGCTGCTCGCTCGCGTGGGGTTTGTTCTGCCTGACGACATAAACCCTCCAACTCTCTTCACCGTTCCTCCTCTCACGATTGATTGTGACTTTGACTCTCGCTGACCGGCATTTCCTTGGTCCTCGGTGGACGCACGTATTTCATGGATTGCTGCACTTTCCGGATGTGCACATAATGCATCACGACATCTCGCATCCACCGTCCTCCTCAACAGCAACAGCCCCACCCTGAGGAGATTACGGACCGTACACCGCTAGGCGGTCCCTCGATCCAAGATGTTCGAAAAGGATCTGTATGCCCTTATTCGGGGCATGAGAAATCACAAGGGCAATGAGAAGCAGTACATTCAAGATAGCATCAAAGAATGCCGCAAAGAGATCCGAGGGGCCGATATGGACCAGAAGGCGACTGCCTTGCTGAAACTCATATACCTTGAGATGTTCGGCCATGATATGTCCTGGGCTTCATTCAACGTCTTGGAGGTCATGTCTTCTTCCAAATACCTCCAGAAACGAGTGGGATACCTAGGCGCGGTTCAGAGCTTCCGGCCGGATACCGAAGTGTTAATGCTCGGGGAGAACCTGCTGAAGAAAGACTTGACCTCACCCCAGCAGACGACCATATCCTTGGCTCTCGCTACCATTCCGCATGTCGTCAATCCGTCCATGGCCAACTCCTTGCTGGCAGACCTGCTACCTCGACTATCGCACTCGAGCCCAAACATTCGGAAGAAGACAATCGTCACTCTCTATAGGCTGGCGGTTGTCTATCCGGAAACCCTGCGCCCTGCTTGGCCCAAGATAAAAGAGCGATTGCTGGACGAAAAGGAAGACCCTAGTGTCACAGCCGCAATTGTGAACGTTATATGCGAGCTTGGCTGGAGACGTCCTCAGGATTTCCTGCCTCTCGCGCCTCGGCTATTTGAATTGCTGGTCAATGGTGGTAACAATTGGATGGCGATCAAGATTATCAAGCTTTTCGCTATCTTGACTCCCCTGGAACCACGATTGATCAAAAAGCTGTTACCTCCTCTGACAACACTTATCAAAACCACACCGGCCATGAGTCTTCTTTACGAATGCATTAATGGTATTATACAAGGAGGCATCCTCGAGGGTGCTGAAGGCACGGTACAGGGAGACGAGGTTGCAAGACTTTGTGTAGGAAAACTTCGAGGCATGCTGGTCATCGAGGGTGACCCAAATCTGAAGTATGTGGCCTTACTGGCTATGGCAAGGATTGTCAGCTCTCATCCGGGGCTGGTGTCTCAGCACGCAGATGTCATCCTTGAATGCATTGATGACCCCGACTTATCTATCCGCACAAAAGCGCTCGATCTCGTGGTGGGAATGGTCGATCCAGACAACTTGATACTCACTGTCGAGCGTCTGCTTAGACAGTTGAGGGAATCAAGATCAGCAGACCCCGCCGACGATCCTACGAACGACCATGGCATGCACAATGGCGTAGTCCCTTCCGCAGACTTTGATGACGACCAAGCAGAAGAATCATTACGCCGACACGAGGTCCGCAACGATCAGCTACCTCCTTTGCCGGACCACTACAGGATTGATGTTATACGGAAGATTCTCAACCTTTGCTCGCAGGACACATACGCAAATGTGAACGATTTCGACTGGTATGTCGGAATCCTCGTAGAGCTCGTTCGACACTGTCCTAGTAAAGAGGTTCCGACCGAGTCGACTACCAACACAGAGACTAAGACATTCGGTGTGGCCGAGGAAATTGGATCAGAACTGCAAAATGTTGCGGTACGAGTGAAGTCCGTGCGGCCAGAAGTGGCAGCAGCAGCACAATCATTGCTTCTGATCGAGCGACGGAGAGACATGTTCCCTAGATCTGGCACCGCTGCTCACGCGGTGCTCGGTCCTGCAGCTTGGGTCGCTGGCGAGTATGCGCAATACTTGCCCGACCCTGACGGTACGTTGACGGCACTCACGCATCCTACCTCCACAACGCTACCACCAACGGTACTCAAACTCTTCTTGCAAGCGATACCAAAAGTGTTTGTCAGATTGACATCGCACTCTCGTGAACCTTGGACAAACCCAAGGAAGTCGCACACCACTTTGCTGGCGGCACGTGTCATACATTTCTTAGAGAAATTAGTACTTCACCCCGATTTGGATGTTCAGGAAAGAGCGACAGAGTACCTGGAGCTGATGCGCCTGGCGTCAGAAGCTACCACTGCCCACGAGATAACGGCCGACGGGGAAGGACCTTTATTGCTGACTCAGGCACTGCCTTCGCTATTCACTGGTCAAGAGTTGAATCCTGTGGCTGCCGCAGCTTTGCGGAAAGTTCCGACTGACCCCGAGCTTGATCTCAACTCATCTATAAATGAAGGATTGCAGACACTCTTAGCTTCAGCAGACTACGACACGGACATCACAGAAGATGATGACGAGACTTATAGACTGTATCATGAGAAGCCAGTATCTTTACAGCCGCAAGCGATATCTGCCGCCGACACCTTGGACGTACCAGACACCGGAGTCGGATATCAACAGAAGGCAGCCGAAGCACGACCAATGGATACAACAGAAATTGCCCGACTCAAGGCAGAGAGAAAAGAGCGGTATCAGAACGACCCATTCTACATCGACCCGGAGCGTAACTCAGGCACGACAACACCCATTGGCAACATAGTGCGCAATGCCAACGGCGAAGACCTTGACATCGACTCCATCCCCGTCATGGAGTTACAAATCGACACGCGGGATATCCCTTCTGACCGCGAGATCACCAAGCGCACCTCCGCCAAAACGCGGAAACGCGTCGAGATCGTGGCGGACGAGAATCTTGACGGCGACGACTTCGCTGATACCAGCGGCGGTAAAGCCGCCGCGCTGCTGAATAAGATGAAGAAGTCTCCGCTGGGCATGGACAGCAGTGGACTGGCGAGCTTGTCATTGACGGACGATGGATCGTCGGGGGCACTGGACTTTGAGCAGCGCCAGCAGGAGGAGCAGGAGATGGCGGCGGCGATGAAGGAGGTGGAGAGATTGAGGTTGGAGATGCAGAGGGCGCAGGAGAGGGTTAGGGATCCGGAGGAGAGTACGGTGGTGAAGCGGAAGAAGAAGAAGAAGGCTAGAGTGGAGGCGTTGGGGGATGAGGGTGGGGTTGTGGACGGAGCCGAAGGGGCTGAGGGCGAGGTGGTGAAGAAGAAAAAGAAGAAGAAGAAACTGGCAGAGGGGCAAGGTGGGGGAGAAGAGCTCCCCGGGGAAGAGGGTGCAGTGGAGGAGGTCAGAAAGGTCAAGAAGAAGAAAAAGAGGACTGTTGCACTGGATGACGATGGTACAGCAGGAGAGTAAAATATCAGATATCAGACCACATAGAGATGCCGCCCACAGATCAAGTCACTTCGACTCTAGTAACCACGGGAGAACAAAATTCATTTCCCTTCCCCAACAACCAGAGACTATGCAATATGGTATAAGTATCCTGTACATTCCCAACGCCATCCACCTCATCATGCCTTCATTAATCTCCTTAATCACTCCCCGCCACAATCTCAGCCGTATGATCCCGCCGTATACTCAGCTCCTGGAAGTCCTCCCCATTCGTAATCACCAGCCCCTTCTCATTGGCCAAATGCAACAACGCAATGAAGCAGAAACTCGTGCTGATGTCCGCCATCTGCTGCTTGGGATATACATGCTGCAGATTATTCACCACGTCCGTGAACCGCAGCGAGCCATCCGTCTGCGTCGGAGCGGGCAGTTTCGATATGTCGCTGTTCGTCTGCGGAACACGGGTCAGCTCCTGCCCACCGTCACTGTGTCGGCTGTGGAAACGTACCTTCTCCGCGTCCTCACCCATCCCCAACCCCCGCCACATCTCCTCCTTCAGCCTCCTGACATCCACCTTCTTCGCCACCCTCGCGTACTGGACATACTCGGGCCGCGCCCTCCTGCTCTGGGCGACCAGTTGCGCTCCAAAAGCCGCGCCATCACTCGGCGTCGCTGCGTCCGTCAACGCAGGGGCAAGCGTCTCGTGCGCGTCGGCAAAGTCATCGTTGTCGTCATCCGCACCTGCGCCGGCGGGCAACCCGTCGTCTTGGAAGAAGTCCGCGTCGTACGCGCCTGGCAGGACGTCCTCGGGCAGGGGCTCGGGGGTGTTGGCGTGTTGCGCCCAGTACGCTTCGTCCACATCGCCTACTGCTGGTGGCTGGGTGGAGGAGGAGGAGGAGGAGGTGTGTGCCGACCGACGGGCGCCGAGACGGGCTTTCGGCTTCAGGAAGAGGGTCAGGAGGGAGCGCGAGTTGAAGTGCTTGTCGTCGGGGAGCAGGTTGCGGGTTTTGCTGCGGCGCTGGGTTTTGGGGAGGGAGATGGTGGCGTTGGAGGTGGCGGAGGTGTAGAGGAGGTCGGCGAGGGATTGGGTCATAGGGGAGTGGAAGTCGATCTCGAAGGGCTCTTTTTCTTTCCGTCGGGAGGTGGCGGGGGCGGAGGAGGCTTTGGTTGCGTCTTTGACGCGCTTGATCTTCCAGTGCTCGGGACCGGCCCAGTTTTTGGCGAGCGCGGAGTCGAAGTAGGAGAGGATGTTTGCTTGCTCGTCTGCTGCTCTGTGTACCAGGGTCACGCCGTAGAATGCACTGGCGCCGTCGAAGTTGCCTACTACTTCTCCGTCTGAACCAGCCTCGCCGTCGCCTTCGGGACCTATCACGTGTGGTCGGGGTTGTGACGCGATATTTGCCTCGCGCGCCCAAGCCTCTCCGCCCTCTCCGAAACCTGTATCAGGTGGCAGATCGAATCCTCCCAGATCATCATCGAAGCCCATCGCGTTGTCGTCGTCAAGGACAATACCAGATCTTGCATCGTCCAGATCGTTGGCAGATGCGGCTTTGGATTCTTGTTCCTTCTTCCAGTCCTCGGCAGCTTTAAGGAATGGGAGGTCGAGTGTGCCAGTCCCGGAGCCTAGTTCGAATGTCTCCATGGAAGGACATATCGATTGCGAGTCAAGAAGAGCAAGGTTGGGGAAGAAACGAGCACCAAGTCCCGCGATATCAACTGGCGTCGACTCGATTTGGGTGTCTGATCGCTCATGCGATGTCGCCTCTGCTGGCTCCTCGTCCTTTTCATCGGGATCCATGCTGTCGCGCCGGCTGTCCTCGAGCAACTCTTGCTGAGCATCGTCGCTGCTGTCAAAAACAATGCGGCCGGTGTTGTCGATGCAAAGATGGTTCAACAGCAGTCCTTTAGCACCACCCTCATCAAAATCTGCCGATGCTTTCTTGAACAGCGGATCCACAGCGAATTCCAGCTCCATCTTCTTCAGCTGCAGCTGCGCAAAGGATGTCGCAAGTGTCGCCTCGGCGGATCGTGTAGTCTTCTTCTTTGCACGCTTCTTGACGCCGTCTTCGCCTTCCTCATCTTCCTCATCACCTTCACCACTTTCCTCGTCGCCGCGCGACTTCTTGTTGCCACTGTCCGCCAGACCACTCAAGAGCTTGCCAGTTTCGGTTGCGACGCTGTCAACTCTGCTCGTGTAGATTTTGACACATCCGTCGAGCGTGCAACTTGCTTTCTGAAAGTTGACTCCGTCTCCTTCTTTCAACAATGACATGTCGTGAAAGTAGTCGATCAGCGCAAAGTTCCAAGAGTTGGTCGCATTGATTTTGTTGTCAGTCGCCATCTTCATCCATTCTTCGAAGTTTGCCAGAATAGGCACACGCTTCATAGGCGTGACCGCAGCGCCTCCGACATACACTCCGTCCTCGCCATCTTGAGGCGTATTCGGTCCATCTGGAGCCAGCGACCGTCGCTTTCGTGTTGGCGTTGCTGCCGCCTTCAGACTGTTCATCTGTGCTTCGTGGAATAATTGTCGTGATTGCAGTCGCTTCGCTTTTTCTTGCTTGTCGTCATTGAGAGGAATTCTATCGACTTCTGTCAGCAATTGACCACAGCGGGTGAAAGTGAAGTGGATTGCTCACTTGACTGGCGACTTGAAGGGGCTGGGTTGTGCTGCTGATGCCGCAGGGGGCGCGCGTACCCGAGGCATTGTCGTCTATAGCCCGAGCTGATGCGTTGGATTCCTGAAGTGTGTCGCACTGAAACTCGACGATTGCTCGGGATGCGACACGATCCAGCGTTTAGAGAATCAATGGGCCTGCGCGACGTTGTTTACCGCCGGGGTAAACAATCCGCGGCGGGGCGGCGGCGGCTGCGGGACGAGCCGCGCTGCTACCGCTTCGGCTTGAGCTCGGGCTCGGGCTTGGCTGCACAGGTGTCACATCACGTGTTAGCAGCGTCATGCTTCGCATAGCCAAGGCCGGCCACGTGCAGTGGAGTCAAGGATCGCATTCATGGCGGTGCAATTGGCCGGCAGCGTCGTCACTCGGTCTGCAAATCGAGTCCTCGTCAGTCTTGCTTGCGAACAGGTCTTCCAGAATTCCGCTCGTCCTCGACTCGACTCTGGAACTACGCCCCGAACATGAACCTGGTCATACCTATGCAACATCATTATCAGCCCAGGGCTTATTTCTCCACTGGGCCACCACATGGCGACCGCTATGGATCCTAGTCTACGTCTCGGCCGACAAGGCGCCCGTCGTCTGCGGGACAGGCGGTTTTCTACGCGGGCCCTCTATCTGACTTGCCTCGTCCTCACTGTGTTAGCTCTACTCAGCTTCTGGCCGGAACGCAGATATGGGACCCTGACTCCTGCTGGTACTGGTGGGATTCAAGCACGCGACCTCGGCTCTCTGGAAGCGACCGATGATACGGTGAGTAGCGAGAGCAAGTACGCGTGCACGATCATCCGCTGACTCGTCGAACTAGTGCCGCCTTGTTCATGAAGCTAAGGACAAATGCGCATTCATCCGTAAACACTGTCCCGATGACGAACCTGGATTTCTGGAATACCTCCAGCTGTACTATTGCAACCTTTCCCACGTCAAGCCCGTTGCATTCATCATCCTTATGTTCTGGCTAGGTCTCCTGTTTAGCACGATTGGCATAGCTGCGAGCGACTTTTTCTGTATTAACCTCAGTACGATTGCAACCATTTTGGGTATGAGCGAGAGCTTGGCTGGAGTGACGTTTCTGGCTTTCGGGAATGGGAGTCCAGATGTATTTTCCACATTCGCAGCCATGAGCACGAACAGTAGCAGCCTGGCAATTGGAGAGCTGATCGGGGCTGCTGGATTCATCACCGCGGTTGTCGCCGGCTCCATGGCGTTGGTTCGTCCCTTCAAGGTGGCTAGAAAGAGCTTTGTACGAGACGTCGGATTCTTTGCCGTTGCTGCAGCTTTCAGCATGGGCTTTCTTTCGGACGGTCATCTCCATCTATGGGAGTGCCTCGGCATGGTTATCTACTATGTCTTTTATGTGGCCGTGGTTGTCATCTGGCATTGGTGGATTACCAGGCGAGCAAGACGCAGGGAGCGCGATGCTGCTGCTCGTGGGCATTTCAATGTACCCGGCATCGAAGAGGCAGAGGTCCAGGAGGAATACCTCGATGACCCTGATGATGAATCCAGGACGCGAGCGTCAAGCTCACGGGGAGCATCAGTCGAAGACTTCCGGGCACTGGAAGGTGGCATTCCGCGCATACAAGAGCCCGAAGATGATGAGGATGATGATGAGAACCGAGAGCTTCTGGGCGAGATTACCGGCAACATGCGGTTGAAGCGGCCAGGACGTCACAGGAGGAACACCATCACACCTGTTCGGCCCAGTCTGGTCGGTGCTCTCGAATTTCAGGCCGTTCTCAAATCCCTAAACAGATCGAGGAACATTCAGACGATTCCTATGCATGCTCGACGATATTCCGACGATCCCAGTCATATACTTGCACAACATGAGACCGAGGCGCCGGCCACAACATTGCCTGCTGTGGATGTCTCTTTGATTGATGCGAGCAATCAAGATCATACTGCACCCCAAGCAGGACAGCCAGCGCGACCCAGCAACCTTACAGCAAGCGGACGCGCCCGTGCAGTCTCTGCAAATGACGCCGCAGGCTTGCAGCTGGATCCTAGACTGTTCCATAATGCCGTGCAAGCACCGAAATTAGTAAACATACCCGAAGATGGGAGTGGAAGCACAACCCCACATCCAACATCATCCCAAGCTAGCAGACACTCGTCCGGACTGTTATCTCCAGAATCAGCCACTCGCGCTTCGTCACGAACCCAATCGCCCGCCCCATCTGTGCACGATCAACGCGCGCCATCGCCCGACTTCTTGCAACTCCCCAACGACAACTTCCTGGCCAGAGACAGACGGAGACGTTTAATCGACAACGAGGTGTCTCGGGACAGCCCTGATCACTCTCCAAAATCGCGTCCGAGGTTGTCTGCGTTGCAAGGCGCGTCAAACACGAGGTCATCTGGGAGAAGCTCTCCGATCTCACCGTTCCCTCTATTTCATGACAATTTGGTCTCACCTCACTCTCGACTACCATCCCTATATCTACCGCCACCCGCCAGTGCGTCAGGCGAGTCCCAATCATTTCCTCTCGAAGACGATCAGATCTTGGAAGAAGCCAGGCCCCCGAGCTGGTGGCCGTCAAGAATACTTCCGTCGCCTTTGGTACTGTTCTCCACACTGTTTCCCACTCTTTGCCACTGGAGAGACAAGTCGTGGTGGGAGATACTGTTGGGCCTAGTCGCAGCGCCCAGCGTCCTGCTGCTGACAGTGACACTCCCGGTAGTCGACACGGATCGTGACGAAGACGACGACGAAAGCATAGCGAGCCCTGGCGAGAGTTCCCAGCGAAAGTTTAGCGGCCCACAGCTGCAGGTCTCGACACCACGAGAAGATCAACCGCTACTCTCCGGACCGACCACTCCGGGAACTGGAGCAGCAGGAGTTGCAGCAAAGGCCGAACAGCACCAGCAACGGCACGGCCCAGGGAGCGCCTCAGAAGTCGCGATACTCAGCCCCAACCCCACTCCTCTCAACCCAACCCCTGCCAAAACACAAAAGACCTGGAACCGCTGGCTCACCATCATCCAGCTCTACCTCTCGCCCATAATGATCGTCCTCATCCTCTACACACAATACATCGACTCCCCCCTCCCCCTTATCCGCACCATCACCCGCCCAATTCTCATCTCCCTGCTCGTCTCCACCCTTCTCCTCATCCCTCTCCTCCTCACCACAACCCCTACCCATCGCCCCCCACTTTACGCCCCTATCCTCTCCCTCGCCGGCTTCGTCGTGTCAATAGCCTGGATCTCCACCATCGCCTCCCAAGTCGTCGCCGTGCTCAAGACCTTCGCCATCATCCTCAACATGTCGCACGCCATCCTCGGTCTGACGGTCTTCGCCGTGGGGAATTCCCTCGGGGACTTGGTGGCAGACATCACGGTCGCCCGACTCGGGTATCCAGTCATGGCGCTGAGCGCGTGTTTCGGCGGGCCCATGCTGAATATCCTCCTCGGCATCGGACTGTCCGGGAGTTATCTCCTTATACGGGGCGCGCAGAAGAGGTTGCATAAGCATCCTGAGAAAGGGTGGAAGAGCGGGACGTATGAGATTCAGGTTGGGGACACGCTGATTGTGTCCGGGGTGACGTTGTTGGTGACGCTGGTGGGGTTGTTGGTCGCTGTGCCGTTGAATGGGTGGATGATGAGTCGGCGGATAGCGTGGGCGTTGATTGCGTTGTGGTGTACGGGGACGGTCATTAATATTGTGCTGGAGGTGAGTGGGGTGGGGTCGAGTAAAGGGATGTGATATACCCAGGCATACCTTCCCATCGTCCATCTTTGGTAGAAAGGTCGAGTAATGAATGTACACGAACTATTCCATTCCTAGCATATATACATCTTTCTGATCCTACGTGACGTAACTCATGATTCGTGACCCCTATCCAGACTCAAGCATATCAGCATAAACACCCAGGCTCGCCCCAATGACATCGACAATAGCCCACGTCTGCGCGCCCCTGAATATCGTCGCCCACACCCGCAAGACGCCAGCAGACAACCTCTTTGCGCACTCAGGACTATCAGGCGAGACATGCTCCGGTACGCCAAACTCTGTCTCATCTAGCATCGTCCTTACAATCCTCCCGATGCGTCGCTCTTCGTCTGACACGGGCGGATCCGGCGCCCCGACAGCCAACGCATCGAGCCATTTCGATAGCAGAAAGGCGCACTCCAGACTGCACAGACTGTGTTGGATGCTCCAAATAAACGTCTGCGTGACGGCGACGAGTCTTACACCGATCTTGACCGGAATGGAGAGGGCGTGAGCGGCGTGCAGTACCGCACGGACTAAGCGCGGTGTGCGGCGTAGGGCGGGCGCGTCTCGGAATGCAGAGGCGATCTGCACAGGGTCGCGGGTGTCAAGAGCACGGCCGGGGCCCGTGTCGACATTCAATCTTATGTATGCGAGACGTAAGAGCGCGGTTGAATTGAAGGCCACAGGCCCATTGGGATCCATTGGATCGAGGCTTGACTCAGGATTGCGCGACCAGCCCAGTTGCCAGTTGCGAAGGGCGGTCTCGAGGGCTGACACATCGTCTGCTGGGAGTTCCGGAGCTGGAGTGGGGCGGTAGCGTGCGGATTGACGCATCAGGAAGATGTGTTGAATTACCGCGTGGATGAGAATGTAGTTCCCTAGACTTGAGGAGGTTCCGGTCACGTCCCGGCCGGATTGAGAGAAGAGGCGGGATAGGGCGTCTTGGAAGCCGAGAGGCGGATCGTGGGCGTGGCGGGATCGCGCTTCAGACCATTTCTGGACGGTGTCGGCACGAAACTCGGCGGCGCTGGCTGGGAGGTTGAGATGAAGCTCGGCATTTAGGATGAGGGGTGGGATGTTGTAGACGATACAGTGAAGGTTGAAAAAGCAGTAGACTATGAACTTTGTCCGCTTGGTAGTCTCGTGCCGTATCCATTGTTCCCAGGTCACGTCGTCCGGAAGTTCGGGACTACGCAGCCCGTCGTCTCTCACTAGAGTGGCTAGGACGCTCTGAATGGCAAGAGCCTCACGAAGGATCTCCTTGTGTTTGGCCCAAGTCGCCATAGCCATCAGAACCAGTAGTGCCTGGGCAGTCTGGACGAGATCGTCCTTTTCGCGAAACGAACCATCAAGCTCATCGTCGGATAATAGCCCCAATGGACCGATCTTTGGCTGATGCGATGTTGGTGTTGCGTTGCTCGAGTGCTCAGGATCGACAGAGGAGTGTTGCCGCGAATCTTGCCGAGCGTCTCCGACTTCAGATATTTCCTCGTGTCCGAAGACAGCAAGCCTAGCATCCCTCCTCCGAATCCTATAAGCTGCGATGGAGTGTGCGGCGTTGAAAAGTTCGACACCCCTGTCTCCTTCGAAGCAATACTGTGCCCCTACAGCAGCCATAGCCAGGATCAATTCGACGGAGCACCTGTCCACGGACATGGAGGGAATGTGCAAGAAAGGCAGATGCTCATGGAAGCCGTTGACGTATGCAGCGACGTACCTTGACAAGGCGAGGCGACTTGGTAGTTGAAAGTTCTGCGGAAGGATATGTGAAAACATCGACAGTTGTTGCAAAATCATCTCACGGTCTTGAAGTGATATATCCGAGATACCTCGAGCACGAAGTGGTCGCCGCAGACTGTGCGCAGGCTTATCCTCGGGTTGTAACGAGGGAAGCCGGGAGGCGAACCGCGAGAAGGATGCTGGCTCCTCTAAATGCGTTTGAGGTTGATTGAACATGGAGAGTGCATGACCAGCTGCCGAGGGCATCTCATTGGTGTAGGGTAGCGGCTCAAAGGATGAGAAGTAGGGCATGGGTTGCTCTGCAGATATCATCGATCCAAAATAGTGGGTGGAGAGCGCGCCGTTGTCCATGAAATTCGCCAGACTCTCGAGGGACTCGTCAAAGTCGAGAGCAGGGTAATGCGCAGCCATGGCGTCTGAGCGTGGTGGCAGCTCATCTTGTGGCATTCTATAGTTGCCCGTGACGGCGGGCATGCGTACCTGAGGATGTTGCATGTAGGAAGAGTCCTGCATTGCTGCCTGCTCAGCAGCCATTGATAGTGTCGCGAGCGAGTAGGGATGGCCAGATTCGATGGTCTGTCTCGGGTCGTCCAGGGGAACCATCATTGGCACTGCAGGTGGCATAGGCATCGGCATGCTCTGTTGCATTGGTTGGCCATGATATGGGGTATCCGGTTGAGGCATGGGTGGTATGGACGACGTTGACGGTCTCTTTCTTTTGCGTTCATTCTGAACTCGGTCCTCGGAAGTGAGAGGATCCAGGGGATTGGTGTTTGACTTCTGTATTTTATGCGCGAGTCGTTCATGGCGGGTGAGGAGGTCACTGTTGCAATCAGTTGGAGAAACAGGTCAATTGCAAAGGCGGGAATAACCTTCTTGAGAACTTGTGGTCGCAGAGCTTGCAGAAGAAAGGCTTCTCATTAGTATGTGTCCTTTCATGGCGCTGGACAGGCTTAGAAGGTGTTCATCCAACATTGAACCAGAGGACATCGGATTACCTGCAGATGCTCGAGCCGGGCAAAGGCACGCTGACAAGTCGAGCACTGGAATCGCTTTTCCTTGGGTCTCTTGTCGGAAGTAGATTCTGCGTCGTTCGGAGACGAGGCGGCGTCCAGCATTGCTGCCACAGCGGGATTCGAGAGGTGGTGGGCTCCCAAAGAACTTGGTGTCGGAGAATTGGAGCATTGGAGGAAGCGTCGAAGCAGCGTGCGGAGACAAAGTGGGGAGGAATCGGGGCAAGTCGCAAAGTGGGAGCGGAGGAGCGGGGTGATCGGCCAAGAGAGGCTAACCAACTCGGGGAGTGCATGTGAATTGACTTCTCTTCGCTACACATAACATCACCGCCGTCACTCGATCATGGCGCCCATGGTGAGAAGTGCTCTACAAAAACAAGTCGAACAGACCTCGAACTTCATCGCCATATATTGCTGATCCCATCTGAGGTAACAGGACGTCTTTCTCAATGGCGTTCATGGTAAGTGCGCCTCTTGTCCTTTCCTTCTAAGGCAATGTTCTTGAGCCTGTCCTTTCTGTTTCCGAGTTCCAAAAACCCGATGTCTTCACCTTTGACGTCTTGTGTTGTGTCTTTGAATGAAATTACTCGGCTTCGTTACGGGAAATATATCTCAATCATCAATACTCTCGTCATTGCTCTCACTTGGCTCATATTACTTCGAATTTTACAACAGCCATTGGAACAGGATGGCAAAATACGGATTTACTGTCGCAGAGGCGGCAGCTATCATCAAGAGACAGGGAGTAAGACTGGCTTTGGACGGGTCCGACTGCTTGGTACCTACCGATGTTGAGGACATCGCAGAGAATCGCTCGTACGACCAGATGCATCTGCGCAATGCACCTAGGCGTGTGAACAGACGCAGGTTCCAGGTCGTGTATGCGAAGGTCATCATAGGGGCATCGAGTTACAACGTGCCATATAATCAAAGCATAGATGGTCCTGCAGTTGGTGCAGACACACAACTCTGGCCAACTCCTGCCGAGCTGGAACGTCAATCCCACATTGTGCCATTCCTCGTGGTTGGCGTCGTTTGTGCTTTCGCAGAAGACCATAAGCACACCCTTTCGAGCGAAAGGTATACCATTCTTGACAAAGTTGTCGAGGACGCTCTAGAAGTCACTGATGCCTTAGCCAGGATACCTCCCATCTTACGTGCGGTGATAGCCCTCGAAGAGACAATCCCAAGGTCAGCGAGAATTGCGTTGTTGTGTCTCCCAGACGAAGATGGGCTTTGCGAGGTCCGCAGAGCGAATACTGAAGAAGTCTTCTGGTTCAAAGAGTTTCAAGACCTCATACCCGGCTATGACGAGATGGCCTCGTATGCGAGAAGAGACTGCATGAATACTGTCTGCCGGATTCTCTGCGCGAAGGACCAAGTCGGGCACGACGAGGACAGCCATGTTGCGAGTACGGCTGAAGCGGAAAGTGCGCCTCAGTGAGAGCAGCATCGAGCTCGAGGAACATGTACGATATCATTCGGGTCAATGGGTGGAAGACTGCATAGATGCGGCATTGAGTACGAGGACTACGTACGAGCAAGGCGCGGTCGGCTGGATTGAATAGATGGAGGCATAGCTATCTCGGAGCCCGCGCAAGCGGTGAATTGGCTCAAGATGGATCGCGGGAAGCATAGCTGAGGCAAGACAAAATAGCAACAGTCGTGTAGGCTAAGCATAGAATGCATACGACAAGTAACTCGTGTCCTCTCTTGTCCCTAATTGGTAGTAATGGAGTGAAAGCTGCAGCCTTATCAAGCATGACGACTGATAAGGATAAGTGCACCGTATACGAACCGTTGAACTGTGCGCTCAAGTACGACAGGACCTTGGATAGACTGTGGCACGTTCAGCCCGTCGATCGAACTGGCCACGGGGATTCCTCCTCGTCAGGATATTCCGGAGCCTGAGGACCAAATTAGGTCCGAAACTCCCCGCCTTGCATGATGAGGCTGGAAGCACTACCATATCCGGACGAAGACATCGACGGAAATCCAGGCAAATGACGACATGTAGCGCCACTTCGACGTCCGCAGACAGAGCGTAGGACGGCATGGTACGCAGGGAGAATGACGAGTTCAGCCTTGTCACCTTCCGGCTATACGAGCACGGAATAGCCAGGACCATTTGTAAAAAAATTTATGGTGATCCTAAAGCGTTTATGCTCGCCTATAACGATGTCAATGGGCGTATGTCTCTACTCGGCAACAGGGACGAAGTAGCGTGGTCTGGCAGCTTATAGGGGAAAGAATAGAGCCAAACCGCAGCGGGGACCAGGCTGATGAATTTCGGGCCGACGGAGGCAATGATCGGCCATCGTCTTCGAAGAATACGGGTGACCTGAGGGGCAGACGGCATGCACAGCTGCTGCACACAACATGAATGGGCATATTGCACATCCAAGCATGCCCAATGTCACTGTAACTCCATGGAGCTACCATTGATGCCTGCGTCTGCTGATAGGTAATGTATTACATTTATTAGATCAACCGATCGTATCATTGAACAGTCCAACTCTTTGTGTTTCTCGTCTCTCATCTCGCAATGGATACTTTGACTTTGAAAGGCTCCAAATCAAACCGCCGTTCATACTTCGGCGGAGTCATCAGCCTCCTGATCTTGACCACCCTGATCGGACTGGCGCGACTATGTGTACCTTGGCGGGCTCACAGGTCGTGGCAGACGAAAGACTACTGGATGCTCGTCGCCGTCATTTTATACCCGATCATGGCAGTCCTCTGTATTCTCTGTGGGCGTTTGGATTATGCCGTCAACGACCTCCTTGATCAGCCTTTGACGGCAGACACCATCGCAACGGTTCTTGACAATTGCATCGTGGTCACCAAATTGGTTACCGCCTTAACATTCCTGCACTATACCGTACTCTGGAGTGTCAAATTCTCTCTGCTGTCTTTGTATCATAAGCTTATGTGGGCTGTCAACAAGACACATCGCTGTGTCTGGGTCGTCACCTGCGTCTCGTCATTCCTGGTGCGTGTAGGTCTCGTTGTTCCTGCGGCAGTAGACTGATCATCTCGCAGTTGCTAGTCGGCTCTGTCGTGGCATCGGTATTCACCTGTGGTCCCAACATGACTGCCAGATTCCATCCTGGCGAGTGCATGGACAAAGCGGCTAGCCGGGACAGCGCCATTGCACTTTGGATCGGCTTTGCCTGTGATTTGGTCACAACGGTAGCCAGTATGTACAAGTCCGCAGTCTTGAGCAAACTTTCCTGACCCAGCCACAGTAATGTGCGCGCCTGCCTGGGTGGTATGGAACTGCCAGATCACATTGAAGAAGAAGATATCGATTCTCGCCATTATGGGACTCGCTGTAGTTTGCGTAGCAGTTGCCATCTGTCGAGTTGTTGAGGTCAACCAGACTATTCGGAGTCGCAACATTCTGATGATCAACAATTGGACGTTCTGGTCAGTCCTAGAGAGTTCAATAGGTGAGAATATGCATGGTGCGAATGGGGTTTTTGTCTCGGCTAAGATGCGTCAGCTGTCATCATCGGATCTTGTTCTGGCTTCTACGAACTTGTGAAAGGCAATGTCAAAGCACCAACTAGGACGATGGGGCCGTCGTGCGCAGATGCTGACCTATTACGTCCTCAAACCAACACCGTGTCGACAGACCGCCCGCCAGAATGCCCATCAGTACTTACTGTTCCCAGCAACACTCATTTGGACGACGATACTGTATTTCATAGATGGGATTGGGAGCAGGAAGACCACTCCGCCGGTTCTTCACAGATTCAAGACCTGGTAGATGAGCGATTCGCGCGCCATGAGCACCACAGTGACTTACGTTTGAGTCTCGTCTGATTGATAAGGTATGGTGGAGCTGGATGACAAGCCGATGGTTCCGTGAACACGGGTGGTGCAGGTCGCTTGGACGGCTTCGGAATGTAGATCACAATGCTAGTCTCTGTTCGCTGGGTTCCGTGGGAGTAGTGGTGTCAACTGGGCATCTTCCTTTGTGAGAACCTAGTCCTCACGCCGCTCGTTATCTGGAATCGTTGTTCTCTATTGAGAGCTTGAACGCGCATGCATCGTCGGAGACTCTTTTCCTGGTCTACCAATGATACGTGTTTGGTCGTGCTTCAGGTAGCCTGTGCAACATCCTGTACGCAAGATCATGGCTGGTGATCCTTGAATGCTGCATGGAAACATGGTTGCCTACTTTTGGGTACATGTACTCGTAGCAACGCACTCCAAAGTGTTCAGCGCGTGTCATTTTCGGCAGGGAAGGACGTCGGGCCGACCAAACGCAGCTCCCCCGGGGGGACGCGGGTCGACCACCGCACCCAGAAGTCTATGTATCTTATACGGCGCAGGCCCAACACTACTTCTGTGTGCTGAGAGGATTCCAGCCGTCACTGTTTTTATTTCTTCGCTTCTTCTTTACATTGCTCATGGCTTTGGGCGAAGAAGCTCACCAGGACAGCACAGGATGTACCCAACCAAGATTCCGTCGCTCAATGCGACGAGGACTAGATCCGTTCTTAGTCTGCCACCATTGTCCGAACGCACACCTTTCCCGCTCTATTTTATACCCCTCTACTACGTCTTCATGGTCTCTTCCTTGCTTCCACGTCCGACCGCCGCCCGCTCACGGATCGTGTCTGCCTTAATCGTCTGTTATGTGACGTATGTCCTAACCCTCACCAGTGGATCTTTTGCGGCCGACTATCCAGTCTACTGCGTTCTTGCCAGCCAAGTCTTTCAACATATCTCTTTGATGCTCTGGACTGTCCCCGAAATACAGTGCGTGCCAAAGGAAAGCTCTGTCGATTTTAATGACACATGGGCGAAGCTCTGTTGGGCGACCGTTTTGGTCTTTTCTCCCCGAGGTGTCAATTGGTCTCACGAGGTGAAAGGCATTTCTGCTTTGAGAGAAAAGGTAGCTCCATCGTCGCGCAGTCGGTATGTCATCACTCGAGTTTGGAATCTGTTATACTACTTAGCAATCGTTGCTGCACAACAGAGATGGCGAGATCATATGTTCCAGGATTGGACTGCGGAGAACCCGACAGGAATAACAGAGTACTCTTGGATATTTCAAGTTGTAGTGACTTGGGCTCATGGAATGGCAGCCTTTGCTATCATTGCTGCATCCTACACTTTTATCGCTGTATTATTTGTCGGTCTGGGTTTTTCTAAACCAAAAGACTTCCCCGGCTACTTCGGGGAGTGGAAGAATGCTTATACAATAAGGCGTTTTTGGGGAAGAGTGTGGCACCAGGGTCTTCGCCATGTGAGTCCCAGCATGATTGCTGAGGTTTCATCAAGGCCTTCGAGCTGACAAAGTCCTTTTCGCTACAGATTTTCAGCTCAGCTTCCGACACTCTGCTTAAAGCCATGAATATCGCACCCCACACGTTTGCGTCACGCTATACCCAGCTCTTCACTGCGTTCATCCTCAGCGCCTTACTACATGAACTAGCTGCAATTCTCTGCTGTCGTGAGGATTGCGGCGAGCTCTTTTTCTTCATTGGTCAGGCAATCATTATATTCGCCGAAGACCATATAGTTGACCTCGGGAGGTACATACTCGGCCACGATTCAATGGATGCAAGAACCGGCCTGAAGAGTGGTACGGCGATGGACAAGCCAAAAGAGCCATCCCGGTATAGCTCGCCTACTCAGTCAGCAGCTCAACCAGCATGGTACTGGCGTGCAATTGGTTTCATCTGGGTCTTTGCGTGGTTCAGTTATTCGCTCCGTCTCTATATTGACAAACAGGTGCGACAGGGATTTTACGTCTCCCCGTAGCGACAACATCAAGCTTGATACGACTGAAAGAAGAACAAACGTAATGTATCGCTACTGACGAAGGCATTGGAGCTATCGTCTCGCACTCAAATCCACCTATTGCAAAGGAATGAAGGCATGGCACCAGGCTAAGCATGAAACGCGACGCACGGCACTGGGCAAAGTATGACCTCGTGCATCTGTATGCAGAAGCAAATCTTGTTACAGGAAATATAAAAGACATACAGGGTATATATCATCAGCGCCGGCCTCCTGCGCCCTCAACGCCACTCTCTCCTTCAATTGTAGACCCCCACCTAGTATGGACCCTTCACACCCCTCCCCGGTCCCTTCGCCGGCACAGGTGGCGGCACATCCTCCACCTTTACAGCCTGGCTACTGTCCCTCCTCCACGGCCTATAACCCAACTCCTTCCCCTCGCCCGACAGCTCCGCCGGCCCGTGGTGCTGCTGATGTGGCGGCTGATATGCGGTCGCTGGCAGGTACGACTGGTACGACTCTCTTGGGGCGTATCGCGGCTGCTGCTGCCCCACCTGCGCTGGCGAATTGGGGTAGCGTGGGGAGGGCTGGCCGTTGGCGTCGTAGGAGATGTAGATGTTTGTCCCTGAGGAGCGCTGCGAGGGGACGTCGGTTGTCGAGTCGGACGCGGAGTCGGACCAGCCGCCGCTGCCAGAAAGGTGGCGTGCGTGGGGATGAGTATGGGGATGTTGTTGGAGCGGATGTTGTAGTGGTGGGGGAGGAACAGAGCCAGGCATTTCCGGAATCCCAGGGTTTGTTGGCGAGTGAGGGCCGAAATCCCCTGCTGCCGAAGGGGCAGAGTAGATTGAGGATGAAGAGCGGATAGAAGGTGGCCAGGACCTGGTGGCGGAAGAAGCGGAGTACTGCGACCGGACTTTGCCGTCCTCTACCAGATCTGCCTTTACCAGCAGACGGTCGACAAGCACACCATGTGCTTTTTTGAGGTTCTTCTTCACGAAATTGGTCAAGAATAGGTTGCAGTGCATGTCAACATCCTCGCGCAAGTACAGCCCTTCCCGTGGGACGCCGACTAGCCCGAGTTCGAGGACTTCGCGCTCTTCGCCGAGCTCGTTGCCCCCAACCGACCATTTCTCCCTGATCTCGAGACCGGCGGGAGCGTACACGTGGGTCTGCAGGCCGCGCGGGAGGTCGTGGAAGCAGGCTTTGTATGACACCCTGCCCTTTACGCCAGGGAGGTAGCTGATACGGTCGGTGAGCTCGTACCAGATGGCGTGAAATTCGTCGGGCGGGGCGTTGGGTGGCGGCTTGCAGGACTCGAAATTTATTACCAGAGGGTTGAGCTGGATCATCTGTTGTTCATGTCAATATTTGTAGCATTCTTGTAATTAACCTATGCGCATACCGCAGCATGGTCGTGGAGAGCTTCGACGGCCGTCTGCCGGGTGACCGTGGCCGGCAGAGGCGTGACAATAGTGTACAGGGTCCGTTTGGACATTATGAATTTGGTCGCCGCGGAAGCTGCGCTCCGGAATGATGGACGACGAGGGTTGTACAAATAATATTCGAGATAAGGTGCAGCCTATGGGACGCGTCTGCCAGAAGTATCCTAGATGTGCTGACGCAGATCCTCGACGGCTTTAGCCTTGGTGGTGGCTGTTGGCGCAAGGCGAGATCGCGGCGATGCTAAGCAAACGGCGTGCCGCACGAGTGAGCACGCGAACTGCTGGGGGCTGTTTCCGTTTGTACAGGGTATGGTGCGCCAGCTTCTACTACGCCAGCAGGCGAGCAACACGAAGGTTCTGTCTGTTTGGCAAGGCAAAAAAGAACGGAAGGAAAGAGAGACAATGAGCCGGAGCTTTTTTGAATCGTGGTGCAGTGGTCGGCCAAGGAATAAACGAGGGTCAGACCAGGGACGGATCAGCCACAACCTCTGCCCACCTTGGTCTTTCAAATATGTACATTGGGAGCGTGCACGAGGATCGGGCTAGGGCGGATGACATGACAGATAGACCGCAGTAGGACCAGCATCTATGCAGCCACCAGCCATCTCGTGTCCAAATTGCAGGCCACAAGGGTCGTGACGGGTGGTGAGATGACGGATGAGAATACAGGGACAAGTACAGGGTGTGTTCGCATGGGTTGGGCCTCGGGCAGGGCAACTCCGCCCCACGGTTCGGGTGCGCAGCTGAGCCGTACTTTAGCTTCGGCTGCATTTTTACCTTGTCTGATCCATTCTTGGCCACGTGCTGCAGCCGAATCCTGCGGGCTGCCATTTATATTTGTTGATTCTGTTTGAAGTGGATAGATACATCGTCTGTACAAGCGAACGATGGTGTCACATCGTGCTCGCATACTGCAGCTTGATATCTCCAAGATTGCTGCAGTTTTGAGTTGTTGCCGAAGACATCCGGGCTCCGACAATTGAAAGCGGCGTGTGTTACCATATTCGAGTAATCGTCCGGATCAGCGACTCCTTCGGCTCACGACCCACTTCCCCACCAATGCCTTCATTAGCAAATTTTGCATCAATAGACGCGGTAACTGCAATTTCGAGCGCGTCAGGTTGGCCTCCGACTCGGTCTATCGCAGCAAGTAGGAAGGAACCCGTTTTCCATGACCGATCATAGTACCAAAGCATCTGACTACGATGTCTGTGAGACTCTGGCGACAATGAGTAACACCGGAACCTGATAACAAGCAACGAACTCTATGGCAATAAGATTGGGTCCTATTTGTCTTTGCTACTATCATAGAAGGGATCAGAGGGTCATGAATCAGCGTCTTCTGATCCCGTGCTTGAAGCCCGCCCCGTCACATGATCCCGGTTTCCCGCGTCATCATCACTCCATATTCGACCAGGCACGGCTCCCTCGTCAAGCTGTTTGGTTGAGCCGCCCGTGGACCATCCCGTCCTCAGCCTCCTATTCGAGGGCTTTTATTGTACCGCCGTACCCAGAAAAGTACATGTTTAGAAGCATCGCTTCGACGCTTCCACAGAAATTTGTTTCATCCAAAACGTGCCCATCTGAGAGCTCGAAGTCAATCCGCTACCCCGCTTTGCGGCTCACCGAGTCCCGATCCGCTTGCTTCTCCCGATGCCCCTATAGCTTGTGCAATGCGATGACGATTTTCTGTCGTCCCTGTGTGACTTCTGTACAACCTCTGACAGGAGCGACTATGGCTTCTCTCTCTACCACAACTCCACTCGCAATATCACTGAACCTTGCTTGATATTTCTGCGTCCGCAGGCTAAGCTCGCAGACATGGCCTGGGAACAGATTGAGGCCACGCCTGCCCACAAATCTTATCTCCTTCTATCGTCCTTTCTCATCCTTTACACTCTCTTCGCCACCTTCGTTAGAAATCGTCTGCACCTCTCTGAGCCTCCTCTCGCTCTTATTGTCGGCATTTTGCTGGGGCCCAAGGTACTGGACTGGCTGAACCCCAATCAATGCAACGGTTCTACTTGTCTCGACGAGGTCACCGGCAACAGTACAAGCTGGGGCTGGGGTGATGATGTTCTACAGGAAATCACCCGCGTCATCGTGGGCCTCCAAGTCTTTACTGTCGGCATCACTTTGCCTCGCTACTATGCCACCAAGCATTGGAAGAGTGTCGCTATGCTGCTCGGTCCCGTCATGACGTTCGGCTGGATTGCCTGCGCTGTCATCGTCTATTTCCTGTTCCAAACTAATATTCCTACAGCTCTTGTCATCTCTGCTTGCCTTACACCAACGGACCCTGTGTTATCTGCTTCTATACTGTCTAACAGTCAGTTTAGCTCCCGTGTCCCTTCGCGCATCAGAAATATGCTAGCCGCTGAATCTGGGTGCAACGATGGAGTATCTTTTCCTTTTCTCTACGTTGGACTATACGCTCTTCTCAACAATAACTTTGGGGATGCTGCCAAGGATTATTTTCTGATCACCATCCTCTGGCAATGTGTTTTCGGTACTCTGGTTGGCCTTATCATTGGCACTGTTTTCAATTATGCTCTCCGCTTTTCCGAGAAGCGAGGTTACACGGATGACGCCGGTCTTACCGTCTTCTATCTTCTCCTCGCCATACTTTGCGTCGGCACTGGTAGCATACTCGGTAGCGATGACTTTCTGGTCGCATTCGGCGCGGGTTATGGATTTGCAAGGGACGGTTGGTTTACCAAGAAAATCAAATCGGCCCATCTTCCGGACGTTATTGATTTGTTGCTCAATAGCGCTATGTTCGTCTATTTCGGTACCATCATACCTTGGGATTCGTTTGACCCTAAAACGGTTGCTTCTACTCTAGCACCCTGGAAAATCGTACTGTTCGCCGTTCTGGTCCTTCTCTTCAGACGTATCCCCATCGTGTTAGCCACGTACAAGTTCATTCCTGATATTCAGACGTTCCGGGAAGCTCTATTCTGCGGCTGGTTTGGGCCCATGGGTCTGGGCGGACTGTTCCTGGCCATGGAAGCCCGCGCTATGCTTGAAACAGAGAGCAGCATCCCGCTGCCGCACCCGCCCAAATATCAGCCTCCACTAACGAGTCGTCAACAGGCTATCGAGCTCATATGGCCGGTCGTCAGCAGTGTCGTTGTGGCTAGTACTCTAGTTCATGGCTTGAGTGTTCTGGCCCTCAGTATTGGTAGCCACCTCCGACGACATGAATCCGAGAGGGCCCCATTGCTTGCTGCCGAGACAGATCCGCTTACTGGCATGGTTCACGAAGATTCCGACTACGCAGAAGATGATTGATGAAAAGGAGACTTGCAGAACACCATTTCTGAGAACAAGCTGTGGAACAATTGGAACTTTGCTATTTTCTACAACATCGCTCTGCGCAGCAAATTTGAGCAAGTGTTTCCATCAATGCATATTCCTTATAGACAATGGGTTATTGCCTTAGACAAGGTGACTCATGACAGACGATC
The DNA here is from genome assembly GCA_010093895.1 of Myriangium duriaei CBS 260.36. Taxonomy (NCBI): domain Eukaryota; kingdom Fungi; phylum Ascomycota; class Dothideomycetes; order Myriangiales; family Myriangiaceae; genus Myriangium; species Myriangium duriaei. The sequence continues at coordinate 482,935 of ML996090.1, forward strand.
AGATAGAGATATGGGAGGACTTGTTGAGGCGTGTGTACAGCTTCATGGTCCTGTCAGGCCCATTCACATGTATCATAGACATAACGAGCAATGATAGATTACGAAACGATTGAATTCACAGCTACTGCAGGTACTTTCTTTTACTGGACAACGGGCTTCCGCAAGACTTCCAAGATGGTTGGGCTTGCACGACAGGTTCATCTGAAGTACCTGCAACGAATGTGAGAGTCCGTACCACAGCAAGCCGTTTCGCAAGATGCCTGTAGGACCTATGGTCTTGACTTGTAGTCACCGTTACCAAACATTAGCATTGGGAAGCATGGCTTATGGCATCGAGAAGAAAATTCACTGCTCGTGTATAGTGTCAGTGGAGCATTGGTACACTGTTGAGCAGCATCGGTCGGTCAAACACAATACTCCAAGTCCTTAATGCCTGAGAATGGGCTAGTCAGTCGGCATTGTGACCTGGGTAGTAAGAAGATCCGCATGGATCTCTGACAGAGGCAGGATCGTATTATACGATGATATTGTTGAGCTTGGCTATGCATGTGTCGAGGTACATAGCATCCCAGACGGTGCACAGATCAGCTGATATGCATGCGTTGGCTTGTACCGCTAAGGCTTATAAGGTATTGTGAATCAGGATATCACTCCGACGTCGGGCAACGATTCGACATTTTGAGTATCCCGAACATAATTTGAAAACCCAAATGAGCAAGCAAACGATTATGATTAAAGAATGAGAAAGTCTAGCGGCCAAGAGACGTCGTCGTCTATATCTCGGCTGACCTGCTCCACGGCGGCTAATTCTTCTTCGGCTAACCTGCTGCATCTCTAGATTACCCCACGTCAACGTCAAGTGGCGGACTGCGGGGGACTATGGGGCCTTTAGGGTGATCATTGAGTTGAGTTCCCCTCTCATCTTTTCCAGGCTCGCTCGGCCTACCCATCTGGGAAACGCGCATCTAGCCAGAGATATGACGGAATTGATAGCTTGTTCGCGTTCGACAGCCGTGATCCGATCTCTGATGGCCCGAGAACTGACATGTTTCACACAATGGTTATGGTTCGGGCGAGGGGATCATCGATGCCGCTCTCTTTTAAAGGCCCGCTCTCCTCCGGCAGGTAGGTCCTGTCAAGGTTGCTCTCTGTCCCTCCCTCAAGTCTCTCCCCTCGGTCCTCTATATCGTCTCAACCATGACTGAAGTGCAATCACAACCGCTCGTCAACGGGCATAGCAACTATGGCTCCACCCTCAAGGATGCCCTACTCAATGAGGAGAAGCTGGAATCATCTAGCGTGGCCAAACTCAGCAAAGATCAGGATTTGACTCTAAAGACCATTCGGATTCTAATCGCGGACCTTTGCTCACAATTCAAGGCGGGTCATCCTGGGTAAGTGCGGTTGGCGTCAGGGGACTTCGAAGCAATTGCTAATAAGAGTAGTGGCGCAATTGGAATGGTTGCTATAGGAGTGGCATTGTGGAAATATGTCATGAAATACAACCCCAAGCAGCACGACTGGTTCAACCGCGATCGCTTTGTCCTATCTAACGGTCACACTTGTCTTTTCCAATACTGCTTCCTTCATTTTTCGGGCTACCCGGCATTCGACTTCGAGCAGCTGAAAACATATCACAGCGAAAAGCCAGAGTCACTTTGTCCAGGTCATCCGGAGCGAGAAGCAGACGGAGTAGAGGTCACCACTGGCCCTCTCGGCCAGGGCATTGGAAATGCTGTGGGCCTGGCTATGGCTACCAAGCATCTCGGCGCACAGTATAACAAGGATGGCTTCGACGTTGTCAACAACCACACATGGTGCATGATTGGCGATGCTTGCCTCCAGGAGGGTCTAGGCCAAGAAGCTATCAGTCTGGCAGGTCAATGGAAACTTAATAATCTCACCGTCATTTACGACAACAACCAGATTACTTGTGATGGTTCCGTTGATATGACCAACTCAGAAGACATCAATGCTCGCTTCCGCGCCGCTAACTGGGACGTCATCGATGTCTTCGATGGCTGCTTTGATGTCAACGGCATCGTGGAAGCTCTCAAAAAAGCTAGGCGAAGTCAGGATAAACCTACACTAGTCAACGTCAGGACCATCATTGGTGTGGGCAGCGCCGTCGCTGGTAAGGCCGTCTCTCACGGCGTCCCATTCAAGCCCGATGATGTCCAGCAGATGAAGAAAGCCTGGGGCTTCGACCCTGACCAAACATTCGTCATTCCCGAAGCTGTCCGCAACTTTTTCTCCGATATCCCAGCAAGAGGTGAGAAGCACGTACAAGAGTGGGATGAACTTGTTGCATCCTACACTCGTGCCCACCCTAAGCTGGCTGCTGAGTTCAAGTCACGCCGTGATGGCGTCCTCCCGGCGGAATGGGAGTCATTCATCCCCTCTTCCTTCTTATCTGACAAGACTCCCTCCCGCAAATCCTCAGGCGAATGCATTCAGCCCATCGCCGACAAGCTACCAACGATCATGATTGGAACCGCCGACCTCTCCCCGTCAGTCAACCTCCTCTACCCCACAAAGGTCGCCTTCCAACATCCCTCCCTGAAAACCGAGTGCAACATCAATGGTACCTATTCCGGCCGCTACATCCACTACGGCATCCGCGAGCACGCCATGGCTGCCATTTCAAACGGCCTCGCCGCCTTCGCCCCCGGCACCATCCTCCCCATAACCTCGACCTTCTTAATGTTCTACCTTTACGCCGCCCCAGCCGTACGAATGGGCGCTCTCCAATCCCTCCACGTAATCCACGTCGCAACCCACGACTCGATCGGCGCAGGCGAAGACGGTCCCACCCACCAACCCATCGAGCTCGCCGCCTTGTTCCGCGCAATGCCAAACCTGACGTACATCCGCCCCGGCGACGCAGAAGAAGTCGCCGGCGCCTGGACGGTGGCCATCAAGCGAAACACCGGACCAAACATGATCTCCGTCTCCCGCCACGGGCTGCCGCAGCTCAAGACCACCAAGAGAGACGGCGTGGCAAAAGGCGCGTACGTCCTCGAAGACGCGGAGAAGCCAGACCTGACACTCCTCGGCGTGGGCGCGGAGCTCTCCATGGCGGTAGACGTAGCCAACGCTCTCCGTGAAGCCCACGGGCTGAAGGTGCGCGTCGTGAGCTTCCCCTCTCACAGGCTGTTCGAGGAGCAGTCCCGGCAGTACCAGCGGGAGACGTTGAAGAAGCATGAAGCGCCGGTGGTGGTGATTGAGCCTTATGCGCCGCTGGGGTGGGAGAGGTGGGCTGATGCGGGCGTGTGTATGAAGACTTTTGGGCATAGTTTGACGAACGAGTTTGTTTATAAACATTTTGGGTATGAGACGGGGAGTATGGCTAGCAGGGTGTGGAAGTGGCTTGGGGAGAGGAAGAGTGGAGAGGTGCTGCCTGGGGAGTGGAGTGATTTGTAAATGAAAGGATGATGATGTAGATTGAGGTCGTTAGTATGTATATGATTATGATATTTTCCCAATTACGTCCGCGCGGAGCACATTGTTATATACACATTGCGATACAGTATGCCTTGGGGTAAATTATCGTCGTGATATTGGATTGTCGTGATGTCGTCTACGGAAACTAACAGAATTACGATCGCTTTTCCACCATTTGACTTATTCGCACTACTTTCGTCCTTGATTACAGCAACCTCCCTACTGTGTGAGACTTGAACTTTTTGCTTCCACTTTATGTGCTCTTTCCCATAGTCATTGTGGATCCCTTTATCGGCCCATGCTATAGCTGTAGACATCCTCTTTCTTGGAGGAGCTTGACACTCTGCTAACCGCCCAAGCGTGGACAGTAGCTAGAATGGCAGCGACCCATTGTAAGGCCAGCAGAGTGGTGCCGGCTTTGACATCCTTCAGAGTGACTACCTCCAGTGCGCGCACCCCGGAGGTCGTGGACCAGGCGCTGGCGATCATGAGAACGGCGCCGGCATACGCAAACACGGTTGCAACAGCACGCCATGATGCGCCGGCGTTGCCTTTAGCGACGATGATCAGGCCGACCAGGATCAAGCTGACGAACCAGGCGAGGCCGCCGGCGGTCATGAAGGCGACGAATACCTTGCGCTGGAGGTCCAGGGCAAGCTGGATGCCGGCGATGATGTCGTCGATACCCTGCTGGTTCATGTCGAAGAACTTTTTGGCAACGTCCTGAGCGCTTTTCGAGGTGGTACCGATGCAGCCGTTGATCTTTGTATCGCCAAGGTTCTTCCAGCACAAGCCATAGTAGCCGACATTCAGACGGGAGCCTGTCTGGGAGTTCCATGCCTGACTGAAGAGGTAGAGGCCGCTCATGGAGTTCGTTGTGGCTCCGATGAGAGGGAAGATGGTGAAGAGAAAGATGGGAATGGTGAGGATGGCGATGAGAATGACGGGCAGCGAGCCTTTGAGCCCCATTTCGGCGGTTTGTTAGAAGATAGTCGGTCGTGCGTGAGGACTTGAAGTGGGCCTTTGAAAGTGCGAGTGATGTCTGGTGGTAAGAGGTAGGTTGAAGAAACACTCGAGTGAGGGGGAAGTAAGTTGCGTTGCGGTGGGAAACAAAAGCGAGCTCGGAGTCACTTTATACATCCTTGTGCTACTTACCATGAGCTCTAGATGGTGCCAGTGGTACCTTGCTCAGCCGCGATACCAGGCTTCAGCCTGTGCCGCGGCGCAGCAGCTGGCCGACGAGCACCTGGTAGGGTCGAGGCAGACTCCGTCGCTTAACGAGATAGAGAGATGGCGTTGATGTCAAATCATCCCAGTGACTGACTCTCGGTCCGCATTGTGGCTTTGCGCCGTATACCACTACAGTGATTGGATGGAAACCATGGAATCAGGCAAAAAAATCATGCGACGGCGGCACGCGCTAGCTAAGAAAAGGAAGGAGTGCAAGTATGGCTCGCTATGCTCGGACAGAAATTGCACAAGGCGGACAAGCGGTGACAAGAAAAGAGCGGAACAACGGGATGGTGCAGTGAGTGGCATTGCTTGGTAGAATTGACATGTGCATCTTAGTCGCAAGTGTGAGATGCAGAGGATTAGCGGATTCATGTCAGGGCAGTGTCGCTGACCCGCACCAAAAAAAAGAGCGGGGCGCAGACAAAATGCTAAAAATAGCTGAGCTGGATAGAAAATAGACCACCGCCTTTTGGTATTTCCGAGATCCGACGGTGATGGTACCATAAGGGCTTGTCCATCTTCATGTCGTCGCAAATTCCACATTCGATGGCGTAGACCGCTTTGCGCATGGGTGATCGCAGAAGAGCTTTCGGCAATAGGTAGTGGGCAGACGCTTGGGGCGATATGCCCTCGGTCACTCTGCAGAATGTCGCCGGCTATGTCGCCGACGCAAGCATGTGTAATATTCCACAACCATACTACTGTCAGATTCAATCTATACGGCCAACAGATCAAGCTGACCCTAGCGACGCCTGTGAACTTTGTCCCCAGCAGCCGCGGATACCAGACCCTCGCATCAAGATATGATCGACGCCAATGAGTTTAATGCCTCTCAACTATGCAGTTGGCAGCGAGTAATTGGTCAAAGTGGATCGAATATTTACGCAATAGGTGGGAATAATGCACAGGCCTACTACATTTGCATTACGCTGTTTGTCTAAGTGCATTCGAAAGAAGCCTTGTCGGATTTGGCCAAAATCTGAGAAACGAGCGACCTTTGTAGGTATCATATAGTCTGACACAATTGCCAGTAGTAGCTGCTACGATAGTGGATGCGCTTTGACTGTTCTCCAGCCTACATTGGAGAGAGTGTCTAAAAAGCCTTCCCTTTGGCATAGTTAGTATCTTATCCCAGATTTCTTGATGACCTTATCATGTGCTTGTTGGTCTGATCCACGTTTCTATGGCTTTCCAGTATCACCCCTCGCATATGCTTGAAATCCTACCATCTATGCAGACGCTTGCACTACTGGGGAGGAAGTTCTGCTCAAGAATTCGTGGGTGTCTTGGACTTCCGTGCTCGACTCAACCGATTCTGACTCGTAGCTAGACAACTAAAGACCTGCGGCATGACAGACTTGACGACCAAGGCAGCTGTGAATTCTAACGTCATGCAAGACAGTTCAGCGCAACGGTCAGGTACATGGATTAGCCGAGGAAAAGACGACGACAGCTTCGACGCTGCGAGTGAGACTGACTTTACGCAGCAGCGGTAGCTTTGATGATGGTTAGGCCCCACAAGCTGGACAGGAAACGGAAAAGAAAAATTGAAGACAGCCACAGGCGCCACACAATCGACCGCAGGGCCTGGCGATCACGGTTCTGTCGGACATTCGGCGGCTTGGCCTGGATCCGATGCCGTCAGCAGCCACAGAGAGAGAAACGCGAAAAAAGGGCGACAGATGTTGTGGGTCGCGGCAATTAGGATTCACAAGGTGCATGCATCCTTCAACCCTGCGTCGCGGCTTCTGTTGTTATTGTCAAAACAAATCCTGGAGTCTGTTTGACAGGTCTTGCACGCAGCGCATCTCAAAGTGTCACCGCCAGCACCTGAGGAGACCGCTCGAATGTAACCGGCGTAGTGTCTCTGGAGGTAGCTGTCGCGCATGCATATAGTCATCTCAGAGTACCTGAGGCACCCTTACCTAATCGATTATCGAAAATCGGCTGGTGGGGTGTGGGAAATTGCTTGACTCTGAGTTGCGAAGTCTGCCGGTTTCGAAGGGGCTTTTGCGTTTGATTCGGTAGGCGCGAATTGGCGTGGCCAGGAGTGGGAGCAGACACGACCGACTGGGCGACCGCTTTCCAGATCCTGTGGCCGAAATCAGGAAGACTACGGACTGTGTACTGTCTCCACTCGGCTTCCCCTCCTTCATGATTGCGTGAGGCTGAACGACTATTGGTGTTCGGCAGTGACGATCAGTTGCGAGTTCTTGGAGGTGCCTGACTCGCCAATCTCCAAACTCCCGGGCAGCAGGGCCCATCAGGCCAGTGCGGCGGTCGCGATTGGTCCTTGCCGCATCTGAGACGCGCTATGCCCAGAACTCAAAATCCTGATATTGCATCTTCAGTCTGTGGCTGATCACTACTGCAGCTTCGCGAGCTCGTTCGCCCTTTCCGGATCTTGCACCGAGCATCCACAATGGCGGTGCATCAGTGCGAGAGGGGTCACGACCATGCTCAATCCCCTCCGCAACCTCATGCATGCTGGCTCCACTTTCTTTCTTACGCCACTGTCTTTCTCTCGTCCTTGTTTCCGATAATATCTGCTCCCGTCCGACCTCCTTTCTCTTCTTCTTGCTCTCGAGAGACTTGGGAACGGCCAGCCCCTTCCGCCAAACACCAACGGGCCCGTTGTGATTCTTGCCATTCGACTGCCGGAGCCGCCGTTGCAGCCACTCACCCACCATCCACCAAAAAGGGCTATATCGGGTCCACGGACTTCCTTCAGAAAAACGTTTCTTTCCCGCGGCAACTGGGTGCCTGTGACATACTTCACCATTGAAACAGCCTTTGGTTACGTCTCTCGATCTAATGTACTTTACTCTCCTGTAACTTCCACGCTCTGTACAGTCTCTCCATCTGATTTATGGATTTGCTTCCCTGGATGGAATGGATGCTACTACTTTGACTACCTTCTTTTTGTAAGTCTTTGTAGGCCAGATATTTCTCTGCGACCAACGACTGATGATCATCCAGGAGGGTGCCACCCCATGTCTGCACAGTCGAACTGTTAGGATCATGGGACAATTTCAGTCGTCCTTATCGACTTCGCCGCGACTTCTCCCGTGGTAAAGGCACCTGGGCAGGCTGCCACACTTTTGACAACATTGTCTTTGACGGCGACACCCTAGACTGGAGTAAACCTCGGATTGGAGCACTGAAGCAGAGTGGGCGCTACTGGTACTACTATCGTCTTGATGACACTGAGGAATATTGTGACCCGGCTCGACCGATGTGCTCCAGCTGTCCCCTCCTTCCTGGCCAGACGCTCAACCTTTTGGACATTCCAATGGAATTGGACAGCCCGCCTTTAAGGTCCCATAGTGTTTCTTTCGACAAATCTTCTGCAGGCCAACTTCTCATGACCCTCGACCCTGAAGACCGTTACAAGAAAGTCTCCCGTCAGCCGCTTGGGAAGCTCGGCCGCCATTACGCTTCGACAGATGATCTTCGCAGCCAGACTCTTCCTAGTCTGCCTGATGCTTCTCCTGAGAAGTCGAGTTTAGCAGCCCAACCCGAGCCTTCACCCACGAAGTTTGGTCGGCTGGTTAGGCATGTCAAGTCGTTTACTAGACCTCGCGCATCCAACACCAATCCGACTGGGCGCGGCTCGTCCTCTCGAAAGATCGCTCAACCAATCGTCAGCCTTGTCAATCTACCTACAAGCCCTGCAGATTTGCCTGATGCGGGTCCGTATACCCCTGCGCTTACCCCTGCCACTGGCAATGTATCCCCATTTAGACCTTCGACCAGATCTGGAGACAATTCTGGAATGGCCTCTGACTATTTCAACATACAACCCAGTTCCTCGCTTGATGTACTCGCCCAGGCAGCTGAGGCTGTCTACCCTGCTCGGACAATCCTGCTCTCCAGTGAGCATGCGGCCTCCTCTCCTGCTCGTCAAGGCTTAGGAATCAGTGTAAACAGTACCGAATCTCCTGCTGCACAAACTCCTGTTCAGCCATTACGACACAAGCGCAGTCGCAACTTTGCCGCTCCGTTCTACACTTCTCCAGAAAGACCGCCACCTATTCCTAGCCCATGCACACCTGCAACTCGACCTAAACAAGTCCACAGTGGTATGGATTTTGGTTTCACTTGCCAATCCACAGCCTGCCCCTCACCCTTATCCGAGATAGCCAGCTTTGACATTGCATCGCCAACATTCACTGAAGACACGATAGAAACCCCAGGCTTTGGCACGCCTCATCGTCTCTCGGACCATTTTATCGGAAACTCCTTATCGCCGGTCACATTTGACATGTCCTTTGACATGGATACCGACTCTGCAGTCGCAACCGTGGAACGTCGCCTCAGCCACCTGACAACGATTGATGACTCTGCAGACACGATCCACCTTTCGCCGTTCGTCACGCATTCCGACGCTACGTCGTCAGAGCAAACGTTGAAAAAGCTAGCAACCCCTCGATCAAAATACGCCGCCTCGCCTGCCCAGACGACGTGGCTTTCGTCTCCCGTTCTCAACACCGAGACCTACCGCTCATCACCCCTGACTAACAATATATTTGGCGAGCTGGGCTTTCTGGGAAAAGCCATCACATAGTCGACCACTCGTCTATATTGATACTTTGTAGATGCTCACCTTGGTGAGTGGCATATATGTGTACGATTATGATTCACGAGATACCTTGTCTATTTTCTGTCGTGTCTACAGACGGCAGCAACCAGAGATGTAAAATAGTAGCTAGAAAGCAGCATGTTGGCGACTCATCGCTGGATTGAATATTAATACTCTATCATACTTATACCACACTTGATTACTATAACTTGGGACATATGGCTTCCCAGATGGGTGTTTGTTCTTATTGGTATTGCTCATAGAATATTAAACGGAATGTCCAAATGAAGTTCCTGGAGTGGTTTGTTCTTGACACGTCCGATCGCTGACATAACCTCCCCACCCGCGAAACCCTAATTGCGGGAACAACGGCCGCGACTGATCTCCAAACCGTGTTTGGACAAGCTATGGAGCCCCCGCCAGCCTGGCTTCTTACCGTCGTCTTGGGTCTAGGTACGCTATGGTTGATTATCAGAAGATTCCCGCGCAAGTCGGACCGCAAGATTGCTGCAGATAATGGTGGTGGCTCTACGAGCCGTAAACAAGGCGATGACGGCCGAGAGGCCCTCGAAATACTGTACGATGGGGAAGCGTCTGAGGTCGAGTAAGTTTCTTCCGTGCAGGTGGGAGCCAAGCAGAGAGATCTGAGATCAGTAGTATCATTGCCGTCCACGGACTTGGCTCGAATGTTGACTGGGCTTGGGTCTGGAAGGACGGCAATAAGCAGGTTCACTGGCTTCGAGATCAGAATATGCTCCCGGACAAGGTTCCTAATGCGAGGATCATTGCCTATAACTATGATTCGAGATGGCACGCTCACGCTCCTCAGACTCGGCTAGAGCTGTGTGGAAAAGACCTGGTATACAATCTACAGAGTTTCCGTCAGAAAATGGAGGATCGCCCCATGGTATTCGTTGGCCATAGTCTGGGAGGTCTTGTGATCTGTCATGCAAGTGGTTTGTGTTGTGCACTGGTCAAGCACAGGTTAAGCTGACTTTCCTTAGGCCTTGCTTCATGCTACTAGAAGTCCGGATACTGAAAGTATTGTCCAACATACAGTCGGCTTTTGTTCGTTGGGAACCCCTTTTAGAGGTACAGAAATGCAATTTATTGCTAAGTGGGCGGCGAAGATTATGATAATTGTCGGCTCTCAAAACACAATCATCAGAGACCTCACGTTCGACAATATTGCACTTTGGGACAAACTACAAGATTTCTGCAAGTTGCGAGATGAACGAGGTTTTCACACCTTCTGCTTCTTTGAGGTTTACCCGACGGATTATGGTAGACGGTTCGGGATCCCTGGTCTGATTCGAAAGATAGTGAGTACAACAGATCGTTCATTGGCGGACACTGATCGGGAGCTCAGGTGGTTAAGGAGACGTCTGCGTGTGTTCCTGGCTGGGATAACCAAGAGCTGTACACCGATCATCTTAAAATAAATAAATTCAGAGGTCCTTCTGATCGATCTTTTCTAAGTGTGGCACACCAGCTTCGGCTGATGTGTGACGGTTGGAGAAGTGTCCTCCAGAAGACTAAAGGTCTACACAACGCTGCAAGCAGGCTGGTCAACCTCAGCAGGCTCAAGATCGCTAACGGAAGCGAGTACAACTCTTATACGGACGCAAGGAATCAATCATATACTGACGTGGATTTGCCGTTCTGCTTAGAAGGTACCCGTACAGTATTGCTACAGCAGATCTGCGAATGGGCAAAAGACCCAAATCCTACTGGAGTTAGCATATTCTGGTTGTGTGGTAAAGCGGGTACGGGCAAATCCACAATCGCCCGCACTATAGGTCACTTGCTCGACAAGAGAGGGCTGGGTGCCAGTTTCTTCTTCAAGCGTGGTGGTGGCGATCGAGGGAGCGCTGGTCGATTCTTTTCAACAATCGCATCCCAGTTTGCGGTCAAGTATCCTGATTCTCTTCGCTCACACATCGCGGCTGCACTAGATGCTGATCCGTCAATTTGTGACAAGAACCTTCGAGAACAATTCGACAAGCTCTTCTTACAGCCTTTGAGTGCGGCAACGGTAAAGCGAGCGTCTTATTCGGCCAAAATCATCGTGATTGATGCAATGGACGAATGTGAGTCAAATGAGGAGATCAGAGTCATTATTCGGCTTCTAGGACAAGCCAAGATGGATTCACTTGGTGTCCGTGTTTTCATGACCAGTAGGCCGGAACTCCCCATTCAACTCGGCTTCAGGGAATCGATTGGTGACGACTCATACAAAGACATCAGACTTGAGGATGTGGAGCCCAGAACGATCGACCATGACATCCGTGTTTACCTTAAGTATAGATTCCAGAAGATCAAGGAAGTCGATGACTCGATCAATACGATAGATCAACTGCCCATCGATTGGCCTGGGTCTGAGGTTATAGAAGCCTTAGTCCGCTTAGCGGATCATCTGTTCATCTTCGCTTCTACCGTCTGTCAATACATCTCGGACCAGGATGATCCAAGGGAGGCATTAGACTTCATTTTGCACCGGCAGGGCAATCCTCTGCTAACGAGACTGGAGGATATGTATGATAGTATTTTGCAAAGAGTCGCCCAGGCTCAGGCCAAAAAACAGGACGCGCAACAGGCAATTGCAGAGGTACGGGAACTGGTCGGATCTATCGCTCTACTTGCGGTTCCACTATCTTTGGAATCGCTGATCACTCTACTGGCGCTTCCGCCACGCAAGGTTCAGAGCACATTGACACAACTACAGTCCGTTCTTCACGTTCCACGCTCCGACACGACCCCAGTCCGCTTACTCCATTTGTCATTTCGAGACTTTCTGATCAATCCAAGGACAAGAGACTTGAGCAGGTTCTATATCAATGAAATCGAGACGCATTCCAGACTTTCAGAGAAATGCCTACAACAGCTCGGCAAGGTCGATGGTCTGAAGACAAATATGTGCAACCTCAGACAGCCGGGAACGAAGCGAGCTGAGGTTCCAAAAGAGCGCATACTGCAATCTATCCCGGGACACGTAAGATATGCTTGTTGTTATTGGGCACATCATGTAATAGAATGTGGCGCGGAATTGGACGACGATGGCGTTGTACATCAGTTCTTGGAGGTGCACTTCATCCACTGGCTGGAAGCCCTCAGCTGGCTTGGTCGGCTCTCTGTAGCCATTGACTACCTGCGGCGGCTGCACCGGCTCGTAAATGTGAGTTTTCTATGATCTGCTTTCTGCAAATTATACTCACACAATCAAGATCAAGACAGGGACGGTTCTGTCTACCTTTCTTGACGATGCCTCACGTTTCCTCCTTCAATTTCGATTTATCATCGACCTTGCTCCATTACAATTGTATCATTCAGCGTTGCACTTTGCACCCATACAAAGCACAATACGACAGATTTTCAAGCATGACATATTAGTGTCACAAAATTTCAGCATGCTACCCGAACCTGCTCTTGAATGGACTCCCGAAATACTGAGGCTTGAAGGCCACACAGGTGGTGTAGTCGCTGTTGCACTCTCCCCAGATAGTCTGACTATCGCCTCCGGGTCCACGGATGGGACGGTGCGATTGTGGAGTGCGCAGACCGGGGAGGAGAAGTTTACATTCCGTGGCCATTCGAAATGGGTCAAGGCTGTCACCTTTTCTGCTGACGGAAAATTAGTGTGCTCGGCAGCTGTGTTTGAGATAACTTTGTGGCATGCCAAAACGGGTGAGACGATCCGACAGATCGAAGTGACGACTACCCGCAACTTTCATAGTATGGCATTCTCCCTTGATACGAAGATAGTTCTCTCACCATCGCGTGACCGATCCTTACGGGTCTATGACATGCTCACTGGCGAAGAGGTCCAAACCTTTGCAGAACATAGCACCAGCCTCTGGATCCTCGCCTTTTCGCCAGATGCTGAGACTGTGGCGTCGTTCTCAAATCACGGAGATGTCTGTCTATGGTCAGCCCGCACCGGGAAAGTGATACAAAAGTTCGAGCAATACAAGGGAAATCGATTCAAAGCTGCAGTGTTCTCCCCAGACAAAACCATACTTGCAGTGTCTATGGGGGGGTCGCCCTCAATCCGACTGCTGGACATCCAGACCGGCGAGCATCAACGGGTACTGGAGGGGCACGAGGAACCAGTCCGCGGCCTGACGTTCTCTCCAGATGGATCAACCCTGGCATCGGCGTCGGAGGATCATACAGTTCGGCTCTGGAACGTCGAAACAGGAACGGAGATGTGCATATTCTTGGGGCATACCCACTACGTGGAATCTCTAGCGTTCTTTCCTGGTAGCAAGATCTTGATCTCCGGCTCAGCCGACAAAACAGTGCGGATCTGGGATATTGAAAAAGGAAAACCCTTACAAACGTCTATTAATCACGATGAAGTAGTCACTTCACTTTCATTCTCTCCACTTGGGGATAAAGTGGCGTCAGCCTGCGTGCTAGAAGACTGGACGATACGCATCTGGAGCAGGCATACTGGTAAACAAATCCACCGTCTTGAAGGGCACAGCGGAGGAGTCAGGGCTCTGGCATTCTCGCCAGACGGCAAAACCATCGCATCGGCATCTTCTGACCACACGCTACGGCTATGGAATGCCGAGACAGGTGACGAAGAAAAAGCACTTCGAGGGCATAAGGGTGCAGTTAGACGACTTACGTACAGCCCGGATGGACGGCTGATAGCATCTTGTTCTTTTGACAATTCGATAAGACTCTGGACAGTCGACACAGGCCAGGAGCTGTGGACACTTGGGAAACGGGAGCATTGGCGGCTAAATTTCTCGCCGACAAGCGACTCGATGATTTTGAAATTGGAAGATGAGGGTGTACGGGTTTGGGATACCAGGACTGGCGACCAATCGACTCTCAAGTTTCTGGGCTGGGATTATCAGGTTGAGGATCGGGATCATGACATGGTATCTCGTATCAGTGCAGCTGGAGTGGTGGCGATCTCTCCGGACACTGTAAGGCCTATGTTGACAGGCCCATCAACTGATCAACTAGCGATGTGGGATTTGCAGACTGGGAAAAAGGCAAAGATACTCCCGGTCGACTTGAAACACGTTTACAAGGTAGTATTCTCCGCGGATGGGAGGACTGTCATCACGACTTCCAATTGCAATGGGTCCTCAAGGATACAATTGTGGGACACTTCTTCAGGAGAAGAAATGCTGCGGATCAATACGGTCAACTTCGCCAACGAGGTCTCTTTTTCCTCGGACGCCGGTGCAATTTACACCGATATCGGAACTTTTAACATTAGTCTCGATCCCATATCAAAGCAGTGGACCGCTAAATCAGCGCTTGAGCTAAGTAGCAACTGGCTTCGGCATAACGGACAGGATGTTCTATGGCTGCCCCACGATTATCGTGGGCACTACTCAAATTCGCATGGCAACATGCTTGTCATCGGACAGATGTCTGGCGGGGTGTCATTTTTCGAACATCGAGTAGCTAATTAGAGCGGGGATAATCTGACTAGGAAGGTTTGTACAAGAATTATGTTCAATATCAGCTATTGAGTGTCTAGAAGAATACTACTCCCATGGCCAGCTTACGAAGCGAATGTAGCCCTTCCCTGCGGTCTTTGGAACCTCTGGATCAGAGGCCTTATGCTCATGTCAAGGAAACCTCACCTTAACCTTAAGAATTTACCAAAACCGAGTCGAATGTCGTGTGATTTGTAGAAGGCCGCTCACGAATGTACCGCTTTGTCCACTACAATCCCGTCAAGCACCCAATTGAGCGACGACGGCTCTGCAAATTTTTGTCTAGAAAGGAGTTTGTCTTTATGTCTGATCCTTGTGCTACAGTATGCTGTCTCCAACAACGCATGCAGGATCGGTCGACGGTAAGTGCTGATACAAACGATCTTTATCTGGAATGAATTCCATAGCACGAACGTCAATGCTTCTTGAGTAATGTTCTGGTGGTCTACAAAGCGTCGCAAGGTTCGCAAGGCTGTTGGTCGGAGTCATCATGGTCGGCGTAGGCGGCTCCGATCGCGGAGTGGATCACCAAGACCCCAAGGATCATTGATGGGTGGCTCTGGCCCCTGGGACATTTTTTGAGTCAACGAACTCGACGCCTACAACAGCCACACATTAGCTTTTGTATATTGAATAGTTCAATCGCTTCTGTCGCATAGCCAATTCTGCAATCATGGCATCACATACCGATTCACAACGCTATCTGAGCACAAGAGGCGGCTCATACGACGTGAGTCACGGTTCATTGCCCCGCCATCAGCTAGAAACTCACGCTGAAGAGTCGCACAGTTCTCCTTCGAGGATGCCGTCCTGAAAGGTCTTGCCTCTGATGGCGGTCTGTTCATACCTGAGGAAATGCCCTCACTTCCGTCAGATTGGCAGACCAAATGGCGAAACCTGTCATTCCAAGCGCTTGCATTCGAGATCTTCTCCCTCTACATATCACCAGCAGAGATCCCCTCGAACGACCTGAAAGACATCGTCAACAGGAGTTACGCAACATTCAGAGCCGACGATGTCACGCCGGTCATCACACTCGACAAGGAAAAGAACCTGCACCTTCTCGAACTGTTCCATGGTCCCACCTTTGCATTCAAGGATGTCGCCCTCCAATTCCTGGGCAACCTCTTCGAATACTTTCTCACGAGGAGGAATCACGGAAAGACGGGCAAGGACCGAGAGCATCTGACAGTGGTGGGAGCCACGAGCGGGGACACTGGCTCGGCCGCCATTTACGGACTGAGAGGAAAGAAGGACGTGTCGGTCTTCATCATGCACCCCAAAGGCAAAGTCAGCCCAGTACAAGAAGCGCAGATGACCACAGTGCTGGACCCGAACGTGCATAATCTGGCCGTAGACGGTACTTTCGACGACTGCCAGGACTTTGTCAAAGCGCTGTTTGCCGACCCGGACATCAACAGCACACACCGACTCGCTGCGGTCAACAGCATAAACTGGGCGCGTATCCTGGCTCAGATCTCCTACTACTTCGCCTCCTATTTTTCCCTCGTCAAGTCAGTCTCGTCCTCCGAAAGCCATCCTGTGGTGCGCTTCGTCGTGCCCACCGGAAACTTCGGCGACATCCTGGCCGGCTACTTCGCCAAGCGCATGGGTCTGCCCATCGAAAAGCTCGTCATTGCGACGAACGAGAACGACATCCTGCACCGCTTCTGGCGCACCGGCCACTACGAAAAGAAGCCTGTGCACGGCCGCGAGGCCACGGGAGGCATCGAGGAGGACGGCGTGAAGGCGCACGAAGACGGCGTCAAGGAAACCCTCAGCCCGGCCATGGACATCCTCGTGAGCTCCAACTTCGAGCGTCTCCTCTGGTACCTAGCATACGACACCTATGGCACCGGCTCGGTCAGCGAGAAGCGCAAGACCGCCGGTCAGAAGGTGCAAGGCTGGCTGGAGCAGCTGAAGAGCGAAGGCGGGTTCGGCGTCGAGTCGTCCGTCCTCGAAGGCGCGAAGCGGGACTTTGCCTCGGAACGTGTGAGCGACAAGCAGACTATCGACACCATCCAGCTGATGTACGAGGCGACGTCGGGACCGCAGCATATCACATCGGGAAGTGTCAGGACGAACGGCACGCTGCATGAGGGCCACTACATCCTCGACCCGCATTCGGCGATTGGCGTGGCGGCGGCTCTGCGTTCCGCAGCGCAGACTGGCGGTGCTAGGACACACCATATCGCTCTGTCCACAGCACATCCGGCCAAGTTCGCCAATGCGGTGGAGCTGGCGCTCAAGACCCAGCCGGGATTCAAGTTCGAGACATTATTGCCGGAGCAGTTTGTCGGGCTGGAGAAGATGGAGAGGCGGTGTACGGTGGTCAAGTCCGGTGCTGGCATGGCGGATGTCAGGGATATCGTGCGGCGCGAGGTGGAGCAGGAAAAGTCGCATTAGTGCGTGTCTGTGTTTGTGTGTCGGGTATCTATCGTGAATACTGCTATAGACAAGGGTTGAAAAGAAAAGAACTCCAGATAACGCCGCGCTCTCAATATCAGCCCATGAAGTAAGGTGCCCTGTACAGATATCTACCCATCATTTCGTCCCCACGATCAGCACAACGAGCACCATGACCAGTATCGCAATCGTCACCCACGACCAATTATCCTTCGCCTTCCGCGCCACCTTCCCCAGTCTCCCCCTCGCCCGCTCCAAAGTAGAAGCATGCCTATCCACGCCCCGATCCACATCCTCGAGCAACACAGCCTGGTCATCCAACTCGTTCCCCATGGCGATACTCAGCTCCCGCTGGCGCCCAATGCTCCTGCCTAGATTATCCAGCTGCTCGTCCTGCTCCGCCAGCGCCCGCGTGTGGTACGCGTGGATCTGCCGGTTGTCCATGTCCGAGTGGTCTACGGGCTCCGGATCGTCGGAGTACGGACGGTCGTTGAACAGCCCTGCACGCGAGGGGTCGTCGGTGTACGCGGGCTCTTCGTCGGCGGCCGAGTCCCGGAAGCGCACGGCTTTGTTGCCTGGGGCTTTGGGGTTGCGTAGGGAGGAGCGCGGGGAGGAGTGTTGCGCGGCGGCGGCGGCGAAGTCTGGGGCTAGAGAAGGGTCGTTGGGGTGCGTTGTGCTGTCGGCGGGCGCGGAGGTGGAGGTGAATTCGGTGGATAGTTCGTCGGCTTGAGTTGTTAGGCGGGAGATTTGGTCGGCGAGGTCGGTGATGCTGGGAGGGTGTTAGCGGAGGATGAGAGTGGCTGGGATTGGGGACAAGTACTCTTCGCCTGCAGCTTCTTGGTCGAACTTTTGGCGTTCGAGAGAGGATATACCGTCTTTCAGAGAAGCGAGAGAGCGCTGGATGGAGACATCTTGCTTGTCTGCTGGAAGGTTGAGCGAGTGGGCGCGTTGTCGCTCGAGAAGGCTGAGCTTGATGTGGTCGGCGAGGAGGAGGAGTTGATGGGGATTGGTGGCCGCCATCTTAAGCGAGTGATCTGGTGTAAGGCTATATGATAAAGCCAAATCAATCAAGCGATCGTAGAGCGCTGGCAAGGAGGAGTCGCAGACAGGAATTATAGAGGCCGGAGGTTGAGGGCGGTGCACTTGGAGCATCAGGCAGGCGGATTCGGGGAGGACGTCACTAACGGGGACGGTGGGCCAAATGTGAATGAGCGTAGCTCTTGTGCACTTGAGGGTCGGAGCCGCCCTGCTCATTATTCCTATGATTCCACCTGAAATACCTTTTATAAATGATTTTCTTGCCGCGTAGGACCTTGCTTTATCACGATCGTTCAGGGGGTTCTGACGGGTTTCTAGTGATATACCGGCTCATTCGGGAGCAATTATCTACATATAACAAAAGGTGCGGGTAGTAGTCCCTCCACAATATGGCTCACAATGCAGATTGGAAGTTGCATTGGACGATGTGCGATTCCATCGTCATGGTTGAACACAGTTGGAGGTCATCTCATGAAAAGAACGTAGAACGTATACATTAGAAATGCTTCAAGCCACAGACCGAGCGAATGAGTTCCATGGTAAGATGCCAAGAAATGACTCCATTCATTTCCTTTTGACGACTCCAATCGAGCTCAATTTTGCTTTCCGTTGTGCTTGGTCACAGTCAGTGGCTGGCCGCACTTTGCAGTTGTCGTAGGCTTGGGCTTGGGTGTGCAGGGTGGAGGTGGCCAATGCTTGAAGATAGTCTCGGAGATGGTGTAGGTCTTCGTAACGCGTGTCGTCGGGCAACGTGCGGTTTTAGTCAAGGTTCTCGTGATAGTAGGGGTAACTGCGGTTGTTGCCGCTACATTGCTGCAAACTGTAGTCGTTGCAGGGCTTGGTGTTGCAGTAGTGGTGGTCGTATCGGTCTCGGTGGCAGTCTCTGTAACGGTAGAGGAGGTCGTCGAGGTGACGACAGTCGTGCCAGTGTTGTAAGTTGTTGCTGTCGGCGGACCGAAGGCGTCCGGACAATATGCCGTCTCGAACGCGCCCGCGTTGGCAGGTGCCTGCCGAGCAAGTCTATTGCGGCTAACAGATCGCCCTTTGTGTGATTTGTTGGATTCTGGGTATTGAATACAACTGGCAAGGGTGGTCTTCACGACGACTTTGGGGACGGTGAACGTCCGTGGAGGCGGCGTTATAGTAGTAGTGACAGTCTTTGAGACAGTGCTTGCCGTATTCGTGATGGTCCCGGTCGTGCATGCCGAGGTCGAGGTCTGCTGAGCGATCGTTGAAGTCACTGTTTGGATAGTGGTGGTCGTGGTCGTAGTGTCAACAACATTCGTCGTCGGAACGGTTGTCGTGGCTGCGGTATAGTATATCGATGTCACAGGACTATTGGTATAGGAGATTGCCGGATAATGCTGCCCGTTCAGCGCGAATTGGTAAGTTACTAACGCGCCAGATGCAATGGCAGTGTTTGCAACTCCATAGTCAAAAGTGATGGCACTCTCGCTACTGGAAAATCCGAAAGTTGTAGCTGAAGCCGTGGTTGTTACAAGGTTATCGGTTCCAGTAAAGATTGCAGTGAGACCTAAAACCTCTCCAGTGTTGCAAGGACAAACGAGAGCATAAACCCCAACGTCTGATCCATCATTTGGGTCCACTCCGCAATTTAGATTGAAGTGAGGTGGACCGACAGCATCGCATTCAGGGAGATCTGGGCAATCTGCTTGTACGAAACGTGTAAGAGTTGCCAACAGCAATGCTACTCCCTGCATACGAAGAGGATACATTGTGGAAATCAAACGATGAAAGATGGTGGAGGGAAAGGGACCGAGTATTGAGGATCAGGCTTCTGATTGACGGGTAACGAAAGTTCGACACGGTTGGCCATGACTGTTGTACATGTGTATATATATATCTGCGGTGTTAAGACAGGGGCGAGGCAAAACATAGTCAGCTGGCTGCATAGCATCGCTCCAGGCCGAGTTATGTCCCAGACCAGAAGATCTCGCAAAACTTACAGTTCAAGCTAACGCAGATGCGAGCGCAATGCTGGGTAGAGAATGTACTGTAAGACCGCCCGCGTACCGATTTGAACTTGCGCTAGCTTTTCCAGACCAACAACTTCGACGAGAACTTAGCCATGCAGAGCGCCTACCCGCACACGGGCTGCAATAGACGCATCCGCAACATGTCCCGATCGCCTTCGTTCGTGGAGTAAAGCTCTGAATTGAGATTTGCCTCGGGCTACTAGCGTGATGGGGAGCGCATGGCGTTCTGCGCTAGCTTTTCAAAGAGAGGCGCAGTTCGGAGACACCGATTCCATCTGCCCAGACTTCGAAAAGGCGAGAACTATTGAGGTGCAGGCCTGGTACGCTCCGAACAACAACAACGCGGTGAGCAATGAGCACCAGTCAATGCTGAGGTCCGAGTGCTTCGGATAGGAGTGAGAGTTGTGACGTAAGCCGGAAATAGTCTAGTCTGCCAAAGAGAGGCAAGGTTATTGCTCAAAAGGATCAATGCCTACTCCCTTTTTGGTCGGTAGTCGGATATGCGGGATAGACTATGCGTCTGGACTGGCTATTTAGCCAACAACCTGGATCGTTGTCTCACCCTTGGCTAAGGACACCACAGATTGATCAGTGCGTCATGAATCGCCTCGAGTCACGTTCCAGGCAACTGGCCTCCATGGTGGTTGGCCGCGACGGCCGACATGCAGCGAATATTGCTAGATGAAGTGTAGTCATTGTTGAACTGCTGCGCCGTTATGAACAGACCCTTACGACGTAGAAATGGTTGTGGCGGAGGACATTCGGCAATGCGATTTTTCATTAAATCCGAAAGTCTGTCGGTTACAACTCGTCCAAATCGTCCCTCTTACAACACACGACTTGGGTAAATTGCAGTCTTAATACTATATGAAGATGTTGGATAACATAGTGAGGTAGCGCATTAGACATACGAGAGAGCACCGCTTCGCCGCATCCATCATTGTGCTCCTCTATCTACAAAGGCTGTCCATGTTGGCGTCTGCCAGCTCTGCTCTCCACGGACGTCGATACAAAACCAGGGAAACCAATGAATGAATTAGACGGCACTGACATTCGAGTCTCATTTGCTTTGGTATCTGTCAACGAGCTGCAGGGCTGCTAGGTTGGGTGATTCAAGAACCCGATCTCCCATGGTACAAATGGCTCAAGAAACGGATGACGCTGTGGTATACTAATACGCATATTGTGCCCCTGTGCTTTAGGTTATTTCCATGTGCAATTGGCGCATAAGGTAGAAAGCCATCAGAGTCACGTGATCGATTTCCCAGGAGAATCGGCTCGGGTTGCCGCCAAGCAAGGTATAGCTCCGTCACAGCAGGCAGCTGGCGACTGCGCGTACAAGGGAGCAAGCTTGACCACTATCACCACCGCCATCACTTCACTCATCGCCCATCCCCTCGCTCTAGATCAATCCCTCCTTCTCAGCTTCTCGTTTCCGACAACTCATCCACGACCTCTTATCGGGTTACCGTCTGATCCTCTCACTCTCGCTCGACCCTCACAGATCTCCTCAACTTCACAACAGCCAACATGCCTGGCTTCGACTTCTCGAATCACAACCGCAACATCGCCCTTCACGCGCGAGGCGTTCCCCTTCCAAAAGCCACCAGCACAGGCACAACCATCGTGGGCTGTCTCTTCGATGGCGGTGTCGTGATAGCAGCTGACACGCGAGCGACGAGCGGTCCCATTGTAGCCGATAAGGTAGGCCAACGCAAGCTGCTCTCTTTTCATTCCGGGACTATCACTGACCTACTATTCTTCTAGAACTGCGAGAAGCTCCACTACATTTCCCCTCAGATTTGGTGCGCAGGCGCCGGTACCGCTGCCGACACCGAGTTCACCACCGCCCTCATCTCGTCCAACCTGGAGCTGCATGCGCTATCAACAGGCCGTAAGCCGCGCGTCGCCACCTGCATGACCATGCTGAAGCAGCACCTCTTCCGCTACCAAGGACACATTGGCGCATACCTGGTAGTAGCCGGATGCGACCCGGTCGGAGCACATCTATTCACCGTGCACGCGCACGGCAGCACCGACAAGCTACCCTACGTAACGATGGGTTCGGGTTCGCTAGCAGCAATGAGCGTGTTCGAGACACAGTGGAAGTCCCACTTGACGCGCGACGAGGCAGTGAAGCTATGCTCCGACGCGATTCTAGCCGGTATCTTCAACGATCTGGGTTCCGGAAGCAACGTCGATGTGGCAGTCATCACGCAAGAGAAGACGACGTTGCTGAGGAACTACATCACGCCGAACGTGCGGGAGAAGAAGCAGCGGACCTACAAGTTCCAAAGGGGCACGACAGCAGTGCTTAATGAGAAGATCATCACGAGGGAGGATATCACGAAGTATGTGACGGTGCACGAGGTTGGTGAGGAGGAAGGGCCCGGTGGTCAGGTGGTGGAGCAGATGGAGGTCGACCAGTAGTCTATGTGGCTTGATGCTACAGCACCACCCAGGGTAGCTTTTTGACCAGTAGAGCGGATAGAAACCCACCACTACCCAACAATGCCAAAATCTCTGCATGACTGCCTTACCCTCGCTCTAGTACTTTTTGTTCGTGTCCGCGCGTGATGAATATCATTACCTTCCCAACTCACCGCCTACCCCTCAGAGTACTACTTGCACCGCTTCTCCACGATACTCGCCCCATGCTCCTCATACTCCTTCTTACTGATCCACATCTGGTGAAACGTGCCCAAGCTCGCCAACACGCTTCCCCCAATCCACGCGCCAAACTTCCTGTCCGTCGCCGAGCCAGTCGTGTGCACCCGGACCCTGGGATTCGGGTACAGCGTCGTGAGCTCCTGCTGTATGCGCTCCGGCAGCCGCTCGACCAAGCTTCCCGCACCGGTAAGCACGACCTGGTTCAGCAATGCCGCGCGCTGGTCGACATCCACAGCGCTCAGCGCAGCGCTGACCAGCGCCGGGATCGTGTGTTTATCCTCGGGCGGCGGGCCGGAGGGGTCGCGCAGGGCGGCTTTGGCGTCGAACAGGCCCTCGGCGACGCGGAAACGCTCGATGCCGAAGACCTGGTTCCAGCCGTCGGGCATTTCGAAGGGACGCGGGGGATGGGAGCGCGCGGCTTCGAGGTTAAGGTGGGCGCCCGAGGGATCGGTAGCGTCGAGGCGGCCGGGGCCGGACCAGACTTGGACCATGGACTCTTTGAAGGAGGTGAGGACGCGCTCTTCTTGGAGGCGGCGGAAGGAGTCGGTGGGTGGGGTGGCGAATTGCATGTATGTTGCGTTGGAGGGCTGGCCGGCATCGACTTGTTGTTTTGATTTGACTTGGTAGTGGGGGATGAGGGGGACAGTGGGATTCATCTGGGCGAATTGAAGACGGATCTGGTTGGAGAGCCAGTTGGAGCCGAGGGGAGATCTTTGTGTGGCTGAAAAGGTAATGAGCTCGTTGTTACGTAGGCAGCATGGGGAGTTCAGGGCATACCTTTTTTTGTGAAGAAGCCGTCTATCACGGGCGTGACCGATGTTTGATTTGCTCCAACGTCAATCACCAATGCGACGGGCTTGCCGGAAGCGAATCTAAGAGCGAATCAGCTTGTCCATTGTGTTGACTTCAGCGCATGTCGACCTACGCTGATAGCATGCCTGTCCTTCCCATCCAGAAAGCCGGAGCACCCCAGCTCTCAAACGCCATCTCCATGGTCTTTTCTCTTGACTTCGTCGGGTTCCACGCCGGCTCAGACATGAGCAATGGGCTCTCCTCCATAGGCTTCTCCAATGCATCCACGATCTTATCCATGTCCACATCGCCATCCTGATCTCCGTTTGCGTCGTTCAACCCATTTTTGCTGGGCGCCGTCTGTGGCGCTCCTGTCAACCTCGAAGTAATTGCGTATTCAAATAGCTTCGTCGCCGTGTCCCAGTCATCGATCAAGCTCTCTTCGTCAAAAGGGTTCTTAATTTCCATGTGCGATATAGGGTTGTGAATCGTGTTTTCGCCAAAGAAGAGCTTCTGCTCCCCATTGGTAGGCTGGTGGACGCCGTAGAAGGACGGTATGACCGACTTTGGAATGTCCTCACCGGCAAAGCCAGCGCGGATCGTGTTCGCTCCGGGATCGAGGACGAGAGCATTGATCTCGTCTCCAGCATACTCTTGCGACTGCGGCGCCTGCGAGGGATTGAGGGTCGGATGCGCCGACATGTTGGCGTAAGGTGGGTCGCGTATGCCTTGAGAAGCTGTTCCGATACCTATAACATCAACAAGGCCGATTTGATGCCGGTGCGGTCGCGACAAAGAAAGTGAATGCAGATGGATCTCCGCTGCGACGCGAGGTTCTTTGGCGGCGCGCCAAGACTTGGGATGCTGGATGCTCCTTGTATCAAATGCCAGCTGTTGCTCCTTTTGAAGAAACAATTCGACCAATTTGAGTTTCAAAGATGTCAATTTAATTGGAAGTACTCAAGCTCATGACAGGGCAGCTGCACCAATATAATCAGGATGCGCTCGGTATCAAACTTCTTTAAGGCGCTGTACTCGCTGGACACGCTTGACACCCGCTTCACAACTTCGGCCACTGCCCCGGCGAAGACCAAGGAGCATGTCTCGCAGGATCCGGTAACGACACGCAGGTCAGCTTCGCCCCTACCGGATGCGAGGCCGTCAAAATGGAACACGCCCGAGTTCTACGTCTACTATGTGGCCTTCATTACCATCGTACCCCTGATGTTCAAGGCCGTGTATGATGTTTCAAACCCGGGCAGTCCAGGCTGGGATAGGTATTCGAAGCTGCTCTCGCCCGGATGGATTCCTGGCCGTAAGGTTGATAACTCGGATGCTCAATATGCCTCATTCAGGGACAATATCCCCGCCATGACGCTCGTCCTGATCCTTCATCCGCTTCTACGCAGATTTTATGGCGCCTTCTGGAGGATTGACAGCTATACTCAAGTCCCACAATCAAGCAGCGACGGACGGGGACTCTCTCACGGGCTGAGTCCGACTGCAGCAGCAAATGCCAGGTTAGAGCACCGCGTGTCGTTCGACCTTATGTTTGCATTTGTCTTCGTGGTGGCACTGCATGGTATTTCAGCCATCAAAGTATTTCTCATTCTGTACACCAACTACAAAATCGCTACCCAGCTCCCACGATCCTACGTACCAGCTGCGACTTGGATCTTCAACATTGGCATCCTGTTCGCAAATGAGCTCTGCCATGGTTATCCTCTCGCCAGCGTTGCTAACTTTCTCTTACCATCCACAACCACTGCCAAGGACAACCCAGCCCCAGGCTCGAGTTGGGCAGCCTGGCTCGACAGCTACGGTGGCATCCTCCCACGCTGGGAGATTCTCTTCAACCTCACTGTCCTCCGTCTCATCTCTTTCAATCTGGACCATTATTGGGCCCGAGCCCAGTCCGGCTCAAATTCCGTGGAAGTAAGTCTATCACGTTCCACCTTTGCATTCGACACTGATCATAGAAAGAAGAAACAGCTCGACCCCTCCTCCCTAAGCGAGCGAGACCGCGTCACCCATGGCGCCTCAGCTCAAGACTTCACGCTACGAAACTACTTCGCCTACACTCTATACAGCCCGCTCTACCTCACTGGCCCCATCATAACCTTCAACGACTACATCTCCCAGTCCCGCTACCCTCTACCCACCATAACCCCCATCCGCACCTTCCTCTACGGCATCCGCTTCCTCCTCGTCCTCTTGACCATGGAATTCGTCCTACACTTCCTCTACGCCGTCGCCATCTCCAAATCCTCCCCTGATTGGAGCGCTTACTCCCCTTTCCAGCTCTCCATGATCGCCTACTTCAACCTACACATCATCTGGCTCAAGCTCCTCATCCCATGGCGTTTTTTCCGCCTCTGGAGTCTGATCGACCGCATCGACCCCCCAGAGAACATGGTCCGCTGCATGTCCGACAATTACTCAGCGCTGGCGTTTTGGCGCGGCTGGCATCGCAGTCTGAACCGCTGGATCGTGCGGTATATCTATATCCCGCTCGGTGGTGGTGGAGGCGGGAATAAGCTCCGTGGTATTCTGAACTTCGCTATCGTCTTCACGTTCGTTGCGCTATGGCACGATATTAACCTGCGTCTCCTGTGGTGGAGCTGGTTGATAGTGTTCTTCGTCCTGCCGGAGACGGTAGCTACGATCGCGTTCCCGAAGCGGAAGTGGCGCGACTTTCCCGAAACGTATCGCGTGCTGTGCGGCATCGGCGCGGTGGGGAACGTGCTTATGATGATGGTGGCGAACCTGGTGGGTTTCGCACTGGGGATCGATGGAATCAAGAGTCTCGTCAAGAGTCTGGTGGCGGACTGGACAGGGAGGGGTTTTGTGGCGGTGGCGTGCGCGACGCTGTTTGTGGGTGTGCAGGTCATGTTTGAGCATAGAGAGCAGGAGAAGAGGAGGGGTGTCAGTATGAAGTGCTAGACTCGCTAATTGGGTCGATTGCGGCTATGCATGAAAAGTTCCGGCGATGGTTGTTGATATCTCTCTGGAGAATATCTATGTGTAAATGTAGCCCGATATCGTGATTGCACTTGGTGTTACGGCACCTTAATCCTCTCCATGAACATGGATACCAGATCCTATCAGAATGATATAACATGGAATTCAGCACTTCAGCCGGTCATGGTATGATTCCTACTTGCGGCGCCGTCAGAGGGCTAAGTGACGGAGCAAGGCACTTGGCTTAATGCAATAGGAGTTTCTTTGAACGAACGCACGGCATGCGTACTGAACCAGAGACTAAAGTGGGACGGGGGTGGTTATAAAGTGGAGTAAACATCATAGTGTATTGTGTATCATCCTATCGTGACCATACCCGGCCCGACTAGCGAGACCAAGGCTATGTACCATCTATCCATCTATCTAAGAGGTAGCACAAATCCTCTCCCTTCGCGAGTACAGTCTCAGACCGAATCTTGCGAACGGAAGGGCTGAAGTAGAATCGAAAACGCCCAAGGCGATGAAAAGTGTCTAAGCCTTGCTCCACATCTCCACACCCCCAATCAACCAATGCGCATGCTCAAACGCCTTCGGGTTGGCAGCAACATAAGCACTGCACGTCGCCGCGCCCGTCGACGCCGCACATCCGCTCGATCCCCACACGCCGTCGACCCACGCCCCGCAGAAGTCCGTATCCACCACGAGCGCCAGGTCGGAGATGTGCTGGTCGAAGCTGCACCCGCTGAACGACGCGACGGGCAAGAAACCCTGGGCCTTCCACTGCGCCGGGTCGGCTGTCTTTGCGGTGCCGTTGAGTGCAGCGCCGACGGTCAACTCGGTGGGGACGAGGGCGCGCGGGAAGAAGTAGACGTCGATGAGGTCGGGGGTCCAGTCGAGGGCGAAGACGCCGCCGCCTTGCTTGTTGAAGGCCGTGCCGGCGGTAGCGTAAGTCCTGTTTGCGATGGCGGGGTTGGCGCCGGCTGCCGCAACGGCGGCGGAAGAGACTTGGAGGGCTGATGGTGCGGTGATACTGCATCCGCTGTTGCCTTGGCCGGGGGCGTCGACCCAGCAGTCTGGGGTGCGGATGGCGCCGGACATAGCGGTCGCGCCCGGGGAGGTGATGGTGCAGCCTTGGTTGGTGTGGAGGGTCATGGAGTTTTGTGTTGCGTTGTTTACCACCTCGTAGATGTCTATCTCGCCTGTCGTGCCGGGGTAGGTACCGGATGGGTTGACCATCCATAGCGCGGGCCAGGTACCGCAGCCAGTCGGGGCGTGGTAGACGTCGAGGGTCACCAAGCCGTGGGTGAAGGTCTGCTTGCCGGTCAAACGTACGGATTTGCGGCCAGGGCCAGCAGCTGCGAGAGTGGTGTTATGGTCGACACCA
This sequence comes from Myriangium duriaei CBS 260.36, assembly GCA_010093895.1. Lineage (NCBI taxonomy): Eukaryota > Fungi > Ascomycota > Dothideomycetes > Myriangiales > Myriangiaceae > Myriangium > Myriangium duriaei. Next base: position 510,907 of record ML996090.1, read on the forward strand.
ATATAGACACTGTTGTTGGCGTGGGCATGGTTGCGAAGACCAACCAGGGAGCCGGCGGTGGCGTCGGCCTGGTTGACGTATTGCACAAAGCCGTTTGTTGGGTCGGCCTGGGTGAAGAAGGTAAAGTGGTCTAAGAAAGAACTGCCTGCAATTGTGGTATTCAAGGTGTAGGCCGCGTGAGCAAACTGGGAGCCGACAGAGATGGCGGCCAGCGCCAGCGTCTTGGTCGAGATGGAGAGCATGTTGAAACGAGTGTAGTGTAAATGGAAAGAATGACTGTATGGCAGCAAAAGATAAAAGGCGTTAAAGAAAGAAAGGATTGAATGAAAGAGGGAGTGAATGTGGTGAAGAGAGAATTTGAAGCACAAACGGAGGTGATATAGGAAACAATTGTTGATACACCTCACATGAATAGGGTTAGCCAGTGGATGGCTGACGAGGCCTACAGTAACAAACCCCCGATTTTAGGCGCCGGCATTGTGTGTCGTTGACTGCGCGAGGATCCGTGATCCGTGGAGGTGTGGAGTGCATGGTCTCGCTCTCAACCGGTGGTGGACCAGCACAATACGCGGCGGTCACGGACACGTGGTCGACGAGGCCGGATGGCAACGCTCATTCGGCTAAGGCGATTACAAGCACTCGGAGAACAATAGGGGATCAGGACCGGCAACGGGGTCGTGGAACCTCGCAAGAGGAGAGATGGAGGAGGTCGAGAACTGGTGCAACCCGATGAAACACGAGAGCTGCCCTCGTGATTGGCTGGCTTGGATTCGCCCCGGCTTCGCCCCCGTCTCAGCGTTTACCCCCTTCACCCACATGAAACCGGCAAACTGGCACTGCGGACAACGCTCCTGCGGAGCTTAGGGCATCAATCAAACATTCCCGGGTGAGCAAGCTGATCGTATTCTCCTGCAACCTATGGAGCGGGGCACATGATTTCCGCCCCTCCTTCCATCCTGTCATCGTCCTTCATTGCCAAATCACTGCTTTGTCCTGGAAATGCTTAAAGATATGCTTGTGGACCCGCCTCGGAACACAATCATCCGCACGGCGGGTCGTGAAACGAAAATAGTCTCCCATGCTAGATCAAATTGGACTTTTGCCCTCACCCTGCGATTCCCGAACTTGTTCAAACACCTGTACACCACCGTCAGCATTTGGTCAATAATCAGCATCAGATTCAAACATACCTTGAGCAGCTTTCTCCGTGCACCAAGCGCATTGACTCCGCGTTTCTCTAGTCCTTCATCGTCCAATTGGACCAGGTCCTGCCACTTCATATCCTTGAGGTTATCGGTATACTTGTGGAGGCGCAGCGTCCGCAACCATCCAGGAATATCCGCCAGTAATGCCGGGTCCGTGGGATCCTCAGGTGGCTTGGACGTTCCTCTCCTTCCGCGAGGCGACCGTCCCCGGGCCTCCGAATGGTCCGACAGATATCCCTCGCCCCCCATGCCAACTCCCAGATTGTGGTTGAGACCGACCAGTCCGGCATTGAGTAGATTACTATCGTATGCCTGCAGGAATCCGTTATTGGGTGGCATGCCAAGGTTGACACCCTGGAGTCCTGCACTGTGCAAGGCAATGCCCGGTGAATTGGGCCGCGATCTTCTACCCTGTAGTGCCGCAAGCTGCTGTGCTTGTAGCGCTGCCGCTTGCTGGGGTGTAAGCACCTGACCAAGCTCATTCGTCATGAGGATATTGGTGTTCGGCAACCCAAAGCCGGTTGCAGTCTGGGGTGACTGGCCCTCGGACGAGCGTGCACGTCGATACTTGCGAGCATCGTCGAGCTGTATTCTGTTGTTGACCGTCGATAGTGCAGCCAACTTCATCGCTGTGGCATTGGCTACCATATCCGCCTGACTCGCGCTCTGCTGATTGGTAAAATTGGATACCATGGGGGTGTTCACCATCGATGCCCAGCTACCGCTCCCGTGGTACGGAGACAAAATTGGCATCCCTGTTTGATTCTGATCGGGTGCTGACAAAGTAGTATTTTGGACATTGGTGTCGCTCGAAATTTGAATCGGCCGTGGCGATCTGAGCCCAGCGGAAGGTGGTGGTTGGGCAAACTGTCCCATCGGCTGTTGGCCTGTGGATGACTTGGGTCGCGACAGTGGGTTCAGGTTCTCATTTGGACGAGCGTTCCATGGTGAAGGAGGAAGCGGCGATGTAGCTTCCTTTTTCAACCCATCGTCAGGCCCTGAGATCCTGGGCCCAATCTGTGATGATCTATCACCAATGGTGCTGTTGCGATTGGATGGCGGCGCATTGCCCGTATGTTCCTGATATTCCGCTTTTTGCTTTGCAATAGCCGCTGCCGCATCAGGAAACATGGAGTTGATGGTACTCGGGTCGAGCGCAGAATTGCGCTTCGCTCCAGGTGAAGGTGGTGGTTTAGTTCCGAAACCAAATGAGTTGCGCGAGCCTTCGATGTTCAACTTGCTCATTGCATCGCTCATACGTGCAGACATGGGATCTGCAACAGAAAGTTAGTGATGATGTTTGCGGCCGCATCCAAGAAAGAGGTTCTCACCTTTTTCTCCAAAGTTAGCAGGCGAAAGAACGCCAGCCATGGGGTGATTCTTGGCCATTTGTTGGAGCACCTGTATGAAGAAGCGAATCTGCACCTGAGTTGTCTGTTGAAGCAGGGCATATAGAGAGGCCGTCCGTTCCGGCTCTGCCAACACCCGAAACCATTGTTCAATTGCGCTTAGCTCTTCCTTGAAATCTTGGTCCAGTGTTGCAGCTGCCATCTCTTCTAGCGTAGTCTCGTATTGGTCAATATCTGCGATCCATTGCTGTGCAGCCTTTTCAGCAGCATCTTCGGAATTATTGCTCTGTGAAGCCGCTTGGTTGTAGTAGACTTCCGAAGCCGGTCTTATTCCCCTATTACCCAACGAGTTCGTACTTCCGTACCCAGCCATATCTGCGGATGCCCTGAGATGATGGCCGCCACTAAGGTTCCTCGATTGAGGGGGGCGAAGGCTTGACGTCGCAGCCTCTGGCGTGCTGTTGCGGTTGCCAATTATGTGAGACATGGCACGTTCTTAATCGGAGAGAGATACCCAGATATTGCCTTCTCTTAAAAGCGTGGTCGCGAGCTGAGCGAACAGCAATCTGGCAGGTACTCTAGCCTGATCTCCTACGACGATCTCCGTAAGCCGTGAAACAAGGCCTTTGGAAGGCCAAGTACCCAAGCACTTGGGCTGAAGATGCAAGTGAGCGCAGTCAAAAAATGCGTGGCCTTCGGTACGTAGTAGCTGCGACACCGAAGAGGGCTGGCTCCTAAGAACTGAGTGAAATTTGCGTGATTCAGAGGTCTGCAATGACCAGGAAGCGATCAAGAGGTCGGAAGACTCCAGCAAACCGCTATCAGGATATCTCGCACGTCGCGAGATACAAGCGAATGGGTGGAATAAGGAAAAGAGATAGCCCTCGTGATGCACAACTCGAAAGATTGAGAGGGGCGATGTGCATGGAATGAAGGTACCGGCGGCAAACTGCAAGTCAACACTACACGCTTCCAGCCAGCTTGGAATGTTCAGGGTGCGGCTCGCTCCGGGCCGGCTCTGGCCTGCATCTCCTTTGTCTGCCGTATCGTAAACACTCACTCAATGAGCTTGTTTTCACATGGCACAATGAGCACATCTTTAACGCGAGTCGCATCCGGTCATCAACAGTTCTATTCGCAGACTATTATCTGAATTCCAATATGCCATTTTTGGCTAAAAGCTATCCCTGCTGCGGATTCTAATCGCCAGCTCTGAACTCGATAAGCAATCCCTGAATCGTTCTGCCCCTTATTCGCGCCTGTAATTGGCTCTCGCCCCGTCGCCAATGTCCGTATCGCCTTCTCACCAATTCTGCCAGCCATGACACCCAATACTAGTAGTCTCCGTTGGCCGAATTGTCCTGCAACTCCCTGGCCTGCGCTTCGATCTCCACCGCCTCCATCTCCATCTGCATCAGTCTGGCCCGCAACTTCGCCGCCTGGGCCCTGAGCTCAGTGGCGTTCAAGTGCCCACGAATATCGTCAAGAGAGTCGTCCTGCAGGGTGCCCTCGTAACGGCCAGAGGAATTGCGGGGCGCCACGTTGGATGAGCGGCGGGGCAAGTCGGCGAGCATGTTTTGTGCCGGATCCTGGTGCAACCCAGGCTGCATCTGCGCGTCCAACCCGTGTTGGTTGCTGGTCCGGATGAGGCTCTGAGAACTACGCACGTTGTTGAGGCCCTCATACTGGACGTTACCGAGAGCGCGGGTTGGAGAATAACCCAGGTGATCGTACTGTGGATCCATACTATCTCCTGCCAGATCAATTGCATCTGTCGTGTACTTCACTGCAAGTCTCTTGCGCTGTTCGTCCACCACCTTTTGAGCATCCCCAAGTAGCAGCTCGAGGATCTTACGCTGTGAAGATCTAGGGTTGTTCTGGCGGAGTTCCACCTCAATTTCCAACAGCTGCTGTGCGTATTGAAGCTCGCCCTCCGTCATCGAGGAGAGTTCCTCAACAGACTTGAGAAGCTCAACACTCCAATTCCACCACTTCTCCTCACTGACTCCCTTATCGTCGACACGCGCTTTGGCGCCTTTTTTGACTTCCACTCGAGGCCGAATGGCGGGCGGAAGGCACTCTTCAATGGAGCATTGCCAGTTCTGTTCAATGCAGAGCTTCTTCGTCTGCTTGAGTTGTTGATCTTTGTAGTGCAAATCCCCAAAAGCACGGTATTTGACGGACTGTTCAACCGGGCGAGTTCGTGCAGGCGGCATGCTGGTGGCTTGTCAATTAAGAAGCGTGACGCGTCCGAGTGAGGTATGTGTTCTTGGAAGGTTTGTGGGAGAGTTGTCGACAGGTTCGCGAAGGCAGGATCAAGCCTTCGTTCATCAATAAATAGGACTCGAGTGCTGACGCCTTCTGCCTGGTGGAAGTGAGAATTTCATGGACGCTGCGAGTATGGCAGACTACGGTGAAGAACTGAAGCTGAAGTGAGCGTGCGATCGTTGCAATGGAGCATGTGAAAGCGGATTTCCGACTGCGCAACGACTACCACGCTTGGTTCAGAGGTAAATATGGTCACCAATACCCTTGAGATACTACCATTTGGTGTGTGGAAGATCACTCAAAGACGTGGGACAAGAGCCAGTGAAGATGTCTTCAAGCAAGTCGGAGCAGGACCTGCCGAGCGAAGAGCCTTTTGAGGCGCCAGCCGGCGGACTGAATGTGTACCATACGTGTGAGCGCAACGATATTCTACGCAATATGCTCGATGAGGTGCCCATCAAGGTGCTTGGTGGAAGACTAGGCGGCAAGCTGGACCCATAGCGAGCCTATAAACGCACCAAAATGTCATGCAATTCGGTCAACGGATCGCCCACCGAGGTGCAGAGCGGGACATTGGACGAGATGTTGGAGGCATAGCGAGCTTATGAGCGCACCAACTCGCCACATTGTATGGTCGGCAAAGCGCGTACCGAAGTGCAGGGCGGGAGACTGGGCAAGGAGCGGTCCTATAAGCGCACTGAATCGTCATGCAATACGGTTGATGAAATGTCCTTCGAGGTGCAGGGCAGGAGACCGGGCCTCCAGCAGTGCTACTATCAATCCTGGTAGCAGTCCGACGTCTTGTAGCATGAGCGCACACAGCAGCGCTCGGTAGGGGGATCGGAGACTCTGGGGTCATCCGTCGACGGCTAAGGACAGTTTATAGAATGGTGACTCACGGTACATGGAGGGTTTGGTGGTGGTTCGGCCCTGCATTGACAGTATGCCTGGGCGACCAGCGTGTTCTCAATGAGAATTATGCTATATCAGCGCGAGGAGACAAGCTACGGCAAAGCGGGCGGACGAAAGCAAAGCACCTGTTTACATTGGCACCAAGATATCTGCCGACCTGCCATTCCGATAACATGGCGATATGAGGCACGCGCACAAGGCCTGAGGAGCTATGACAGATGGAGGCCTGGTTCGCCGGGGCTGATCCTGTGGTTGCCGTAGGTGTCAGGATCGATCAAGCAAAAAAAGACCATGGCCGGGATGTTCCAGCATGGCCATGGGCATGATCTATGCGATGAAACCCATTAGCGGGGATAATGCAGGTTGAAGGATGAATAGTGCGTCGTCGGGATCGTCGTACAGCATCCGTACAGTGTGTATCTGCAGCACACTGTACTTTTTGGGACTGGGGACTGGGTGGACCGCAGACAACGGCGGCGGCACATGCAGCCTTGCCGGACACATTGAGGCCAGCCTACGGGATTCGGTTGATGTCGGCACGCCGTGGCTTCCTCCGAGATAGATGCGGGGTCCGAATGTTACTGTAGCTTCGAAAGGGCGGGGAGGCGCACGCCATGCCTGATCGATTTGGCTTCTCATATTAAAGCAGAAAAGAACCGCCGTTCAGGCGCCCGATGTTGCAAGGGCATGGCGTGAGGGGGGGCGGCGGCAAGGCCTCCCTCGGCAGCCGAAAGAGAAACCCTGAGGAAGTAGCGGTTCAGAAGCCCTCAAGCGGCGGCACGGTGTAGTTGGAGGAGCGCCTCCGGACCCACCAGCCTACTGCTCAAAATACAGCATCCGGCAAGGCACTACAGCAGCCTACTCGCCGCCGAGCGCCTCCACCATCACTATCGATAGACCACACCGCGTATTGGACGCCTCCCATGCACGACTCAACTGCGCTAGGCGAAATTCTTCAAGTCGCGAAACAGCATTGGCCGGGGAATATTCCCTGCTGACGGAGGGGCCCATATGGCACGGTGGCCGGGTTCGCAGGGCGATGACTTCACATGATCGACCGAGGTCACAGATAGGTGACCGGCTTTCTCCACAGGCGAGACAGCTGATGAGCGACTTTCGTGTCCTTCCGCCTTTGTCCATATTGAGCGCATGGGGACGAGCTAATGCGACGGTCGACGATGCCATCGATCCCCGGGATGATCTGTGCAGGCTGTGCCAAGTAAGTAGCGCATGATGAGATTGATTTTTGATGGTCAATAATCAGCCGGTGCCAGAGAAAAAAAAGGCAAGCATCTATGGATGAGGTTGTGCAGCAGCCTTACCGGACAGATAGACAGAAGATAAAAATCAGCCACTGGAACTGGAACGGCACAGGCACAGACCGCCGGACGAAGGAACAATTCCGCACTGTACTGTCTTAAACTTTTGCCATCTGCCATGGGAGCGCCGGCGGCGTGATAAAGTTAAAGAGGGCGCGCATGAAGCATAGGGCATGTTGGTCAACCTGCGGCGTGGAAGGATTTTGATTAGTATCAGTTGGGTCCTGGCATTCACGTGAGAGCCATATTGTGCCAAACCGTCCCGTACCGCAACTGGCTCTCAAAGGATTCAACACGAATGCGTGCCGCCCTGTGTTTCCGAACGCCAAAAACGTGGATGTTTTGTTTCTAAATTTTTATTCTGGGATTTTGGAAAGCGGTGGCGAGGTCCGAACACAAGGTTGTGCGGCTGCGCGCGTGCAATCTGTCTCACAGGCATCCATCCCCAGGATTGTACGCACACACAAAACCCGACCGGCATCGGGCCCTGCCGGGGGTCCTGATATTGGAGGGGTAGCTCACAGGGGGAGCCTCGGAACGATTTGGATAGGTTGACGTTATGACGAAGTGTACCACAATGGGACGATGAAGAAACGAGCTCAGACCACGGATGGAGACGTGTGACCAGTCTAGCCAACGCAGAGCCGTACGGCGTGTGTCTCGACGGCGTCAAGACGAGACGAGATGAGATGAGATGAAATGAGGATAGATACGTGATTGTGATGTCTTCCCTCGACTCAGCCACAAATGGGCGGGCAGGTGATCAAACTGGGAAAAACATCACGATGATAATACGATAGACAAGGTGCTACGGCGTGATGCTAGATCGGCGGTAGCGTGCTTTGGTCGAGCGCATGGTTGGACCATCGTGGGCAGCTTAGGGTCGAATATCGGGCGAGTGCAGTCTATTGCATGGGATTTCTGATTCATGTATTGATCTACCTGCGCTGCAAGTTCCCGGCGCTAGAGGGCTAGAGGAACGCAGAGCTGCCACATGATGCAGCGATGCTGCAGGTCGCAGCACAGCAGCCGAAGTTGGTGGTGGGTGGTGGTGGTAGGGAGTGGTGGTGGTGCCTTTCTGCCCTGCCTGCCCTGCTGCTTACAGCCTAACCCTCTCGGGGCCAACTTTCCGCCCTGGCGGCTGTTGGCAACACTGACTGCTGTTGGTCTCGCAACTGGCTGACGGCGGGGTGCTTACAATGCTGATGGCGCTGGGATTCCTCACCATTATCCTCGTCCGGACCGGCCGACAGTCATGCACGATGGCGGCACAGCGTGGGCGCGTGGATAAGGTGCTTGAGCGCCGTCCTGCCGGATGCGGAGCCCGTGTGCTGTTCGCTGTGCTGCACGGTGTGGTGCGGTGCCCTCTGCTAAACCTCGGAGCTGCACTCCATACGCTCGACCGCCCACGGTTCGCCCCGCCGTCGCCGAATCCGAGACGCCCGAGACCCGAATCCGAGTCAGGCCCGTTTTTTTCTGGACGACCTCACTCCGCAAACAGCGCTCATTGGATACCCCCGGGTCGATATTTTCCTGCAGCTCGAGCATCAAGACCCGGGGCTCGTGGCAGCTGAGAGAGCGTGTTGCGGCGCGACTCAAAGAGCATATCGTGTCGTGCCGAGGAAGCTTCCGCCGCAGCCTTCCCCCCTCCGTCATCGTCCCTCAGTTTGATATCCGCCCCCCCCGTGTGTCACGGCCATTTCCCACGGTCCAAGCGCACAGGGCGTCCCAGACAGACTCCTTCTCGAAGCCCGTCCTGTGACACGCGCATCCTTGGCTCGTGGGCAGCATGTCGGAGCGAGGCCAGGTAAGTAAATCCAACTTACCACAGAACCGAAGCACCAAAAGAGCCGCGCCTGGCGTCTGCGCCTCCGCATTGACATCTTGTTCGGTCACATCATCGCCCTTGTTGCCCTGGCTGACCGGTAGCGAGCACCGCTCTCCGTGCCACACCCAACTCTGATGTCTCGAGCACCGCGCTCACTGGGCGGCCAAGGAATTGCAACACCTAGCTGCCAAACCGTCAGGGATCCCGATTGGCACGGGCTGCCTCAGCCTTAGCCTGACCGTTCCCTTTCCTGCTGCCGCCTGCCGCCTATTCTTCGGCCCAGTGTGTCTGTCTGATGTCTGTTACGATGCACAGTCCATTTCCCTCTGATTCTGCCCTGCTGTCCGCTGTCAATCGTTTAGTCACTCGATCCAACCACGCTGCTATCTCAGACGCTGCTAACCCCTCTGATCTGCTCTACCGCCCGGACAATGCGCGGGCATGCCGTTCCAGGGTGCTGCTGGGTGCATCGCCACCTTCCAATCGTAGCCCACACACACCCATGGCCCCCTGTCCGCGCCGCCCACATGTTCGGCGCCGTGTCGTTCAATGCTCGATACGGGCTGCTCAGGAACATCGGGCATGTCACACGCGCCGCACCCACGCGCTCGAGCACCCTCACACCCGCGCAGACACAGACACAACACAGTCCTCTACCGGGTCCAAGTCACACTAGACTATACCTTAAGTCACTGCCAATCTCCTTGCTCATGTTTTCGTTTTACGCTCCACCCATGCTAAACGTTGCCAGCAATAGGCACCGCGGCTACTCACCGACACTGCCCACTCCCTCATCTAACCCTTTAAGCGAAAAAAAAAAATTGCCTTCACTTTGACTTTGCTTCCGATCCCAGCTCCTCGTCACAAGCTCCATAAGCTCCATTCAGCTCCCGGACCCAGATCTTCTGTCGTTGCATCTGTGTCTGCCTTACAGAGGGCCTCACTGTCCGTCCCTGACCACTCACCCTCCATTACTCACCAGCCCTCTCTACCCAAGCTATTACACTGCTGCCCGACCCACGTCTGTTTGCGTCTCGATCCTCCGTCCGCCTCCAACACATTTGACAACCCGTCGTCCCCTGCTTCCCCCCTTCCCCAACAGCCCACAACCCTCGCTGCCTCGCCGCATCACACCGCAATTGCACACCACCTGGATCTACAGCACCGCCTACCCGATCCGCACCGCATCTTTCCGGATACGGGCGTTCGCATACCCACTTTCCTTCGGACCTGCCGGCCCCCAATTCGTCAGGCCATCTGACATTACCTGTCCTGCGGGGTCTTCTCGGGGAGGTGGTGTGAATTCGGCCAATCGCCTCAGCCACGCTTTGCTAGCTCAGCTCTCAGTCCACCTCACCAACGCCCGGATATCACACTATACCTGGCCTCCCTATCCGTTCTGCTGGGCGCCGAATATTCAGGCCATTGTCGGTCGGACATATAGTTGGCGACGGGCAATAACCTGCTCCCATTCTTCTTGAAAAAAATACCGGCGGCAAATAGCCGAACTCGTCGTCTGGGCTTGTCTTCGACGTGAAGATCAGCACGGTCCCTCCAATTCATTCTCACTTGACAAGGTGGTCTAGTCAAGTGTTATCTTGCGACTGAGGGGAGCTATCCTCGGCGGCTTGCTCAACAGACAACGTCCACATGATTTCGACGCTCCATCCTCCTAATAATCCGCTCGAATCCCGTCACCACTCCGGATACAGCTACCAGTAAGTGGGCCTCTGCGACCATTCATTGCGAAGATATGTGGTACGGCTTTACTGACTCGAAAAAAAGCCCGACGGGCTCGCCTAGCATGTCGCACTATGGAGCTCACTACCAGAGCTACCCACCGAGCAGCAGAATGATGCCTCACCCCTCTTCGTATGCTTCTGCTCCACCCGTTTCTGCGCCGTCGTCTGTTCCTCACCACTCTCCTGCGGTGTCTACTCAAGCGTCGTTCACGGTCCCTCCATTCTACAATGCTGCTCCACCACCAATTCCGCCGTACAGCATGCAACCGCCGTACGCCCCAGCAAGCCAGACCTACAGCAGCGCCCAGCATTCACCTCAGCAACCACAGCCGCCGCAGCAACCCTCGCACGGGGTCTCGGAAGGACAGACTCCCTATTCGTACTATGAGCACTATTCGACAGTGCCCACTTCGCAAATGCCGTCGCAGATGGTGCTGCCCAGCCATGCCAGCGGAGTGCAGCCTGCGCATCCTCCTCCCGGCCATCACTTCCTGCACCCTGCAGAGTCGGGGAAGATAGACACGAGAGTGTCCAGGTCGACCTCGCTCACGTCTAGTGCTAGCTCAATGCGGTACAACCAAGCGGAGAATTTTTCGAGATCAACGTCGCCCAGCGCGGCCGAAATGGCCAACTGGGGGTTTAGGAACGAACATGGCACGTGGAGTTGTGCATTCCCAGGTTGCACGTCAAAATCCACGTTCCAGCGTGGTTGTGATTTGAGGAAACATTACCGAAGACACACGAAAACGTTATTCTGTCGTCATAATGGATGCCCGCAGGCAACAGAGGGAGGGTTTTCGAGCAAAAAGGACAGGGCGCGGCACGAAGCGAAGCACAACCCTCAGATTACGTGCGAATGGCCGGGATGCGACCGTTTATTCAGTCGCCTCGATAATATGGTGAGTTGACGTGTTGATTCGATGCAAGATGCATCTACTGACTATTTGCTCGCAGAAGGACCACGTGAGACGAATTCACAAGAAACCAGTCGCAACAGCCGCGGAAGCAAAAGCTCCTACTACGAAACCGTAACAGCAAGATACCCCAACGATGCAGCGTCTTATGGACGCGTCGCAGCAAGTGTACTAGATGAATATAGGGTTGACGAATCTCCTTTACCTCGTCCTGGGCGATCCGACAGGACGCTTGCACATATCTCGACGCATATTTCGGTATAGATGGGCGGGCAATCTCTCTTCGAGCGTTGAGTTGCCTGCGGTAGCGAGTGGAGGAAAGCGTGTCTTTTTTCTTTGTTGATAACCATGGCGTGCCTCGGGAAAGCAGGCGGCCGAAATGAGTCCGTAGTGGGTGATTCGGTACGAACACCGCGGTTGTACAAATTCTCGCACATCAGATGTGCTGAATGGACATTATTCTTCTCCTTCACTGCTGTTTGAATGATCTTGTGACTACGAAGAGGCCGCGTGTTATGCAGAATACGCGTCATTCGCTTGTTGGGGGCTGCATTGCGCTGTTTAAGAGGGATATAGCCTGCCATTACCGATCGTCCGAAGCCAACCAGCAGTCTTGCAACACCCAGTTCGATGTCAAAGCCCTCGCCAAATCCCCAGCCTGTGATAAGTTGATACGATGGGGTTTGATTGCAGTATTAGTCTCTAGCATCTGCAGCTATCAGAAACGATATTCTCTAGCAGATCTCAATAGTATCGTCGAATATACATTACGGCAGTTCCCGAAGGAGTCGTGGCAAACGAGCTCCTTGGTACATATCAAGGGGTACAACACATCCACAGCACGTCACAGACTGTCTCACGACGAATGGGAGTCGTCTGGGGTAGTCAGAAATCAGCGCAAATTATTGACGCATGCTAAACGCGTTCGTATTTGAGTTCTTCTACGGGTGGGAGCGAGCCGGAAGCAGATCTACACCGCATGTCTCAGGATCCTGAGTTTCTGGCCGCACCTCCCCACCCATAAACAACCAGTTCAGAGTTCTACGTCTTCGACGTACACCGCTCCATGGCTCAAGATCCAGACACCGAGGCATCATGTGGTCTCTTGACCATCTTCGAGACCTCTGTAGTCTCTAGATGGGCCGTGCCTTTGGTGTGACTCTGAGGACGGCAGCTGGTTACGAAGATATTACAGGCACAAGCTCCCCCATGGGGAGTCAATAGGCTGACAACCAGAATTAATTAAGCAGATCGCACGACTTGATCGACCTCGGCCCGGCCAAAGCCAAACTATGTGCCGAGTCAGTGCCTGCATTCCTGATGCATGAAGCAATTCACTTTGCGAGCAACAGCCACAGCTGATTGTGAACCGTGCGATCAAGCATGGTGAAGTCAAAAAGTCGCAAAGTCACAAAGTCTCCTGCACAAATCCCGTTGCATTTTGCGGGGGAGCGCCAATCACTTCCGGCGGCAGCTCGGGCAACGCCGCCCGCAAAACAAATCAACACTGACTGCACAAACGCTTCGACAGGACGACAAGGTGGCATACCGCTCGCTATAGCACATGACAATCGCCAATCCTCCTTACGGGCGAAGCCGACATGGCAAGGAAAAATAATACTGCCGACGGCGACGACAAAGGCGCTCATGGCTTCCGTTTACCACGAATTGATCAACAACCCCTGGACTTCGTGAAAACATCAGACACTGGCCCATTAAAGCACTCTGCACGGAAAGCATTAGCACCCAAGTCCCGAGACTCCGAGCGCGAGAAATCGAATATCGAGCAATCGAAACAAAAAGATGACAACCAGACCTCGGCCTTTGCCAAGCAGACATCCGATCCAACAACGACGAAAGCAGTGGCCAGACCTAACGCCGCCACCCGACATGTCCGCCTCCTGCCCGCCGTGAACTCGCTCGCGACACAAAAGAAACCAACATCTCTATACGACCCGTCATTTCCATCATCAGACAATCGTACTAAATTGGCTCGGTCGTCTCGTGCGACACCAGCCCGCCGCGCGAAGACGAACACCCGAGCACCGCTCCCTTTGGACACGGATTCGGATTCAGATTCGGAGAAAGAAACTTCTTCTTCTTCCTCCTCAGAAGACGAGGTATGGGCCGATGCACGCTCCGATCCAGACAGTTCCTTCGCCGGCTCAGCAGAGCTCGACTCTTCCCCCATCCGCTGGCCGTCTGAGCGCCTTCAGCCCAAGACATCGCCCAGCAAGCAACAAAAAGCTGCCCAGACAAAAGGACTAGACCAACTCGTCCTCGATATATCATCCCTCCGCCTGTCTCCCTCATCCGACTCAGCAAAAGAAAACATCCGACCCACAACACCACCAGCCCAACGCACTACTCCACCCTTATCACCAAGCAAATCCCGCCTCCAATCCCCATCAAAACGTCCAGCTCGCCCAGCCACACCTCCCGGACGTCCATCCCTCGACGCATTCTGGGATGCAGGTCATATCAACGCCTGGAACGAGGCCTACTCCCCGACAAAGCCAATCCGCTCACCAACAAAACTCCCCCCAGCTTCACCCAGCAAACCTCCCACCTCACCCCGCAAGTCCAAGTCCGAGATAGCAGCCCAGCGCGACTTCGACACCCGTAAGATCTCTCTGGCATCATCTTTCCTGACCGAACTCGACAACAAGATCTGCTCCGGCGCCATCTCCACCGCCACCGCCTCAACCGGCGGCGTAAAGCTCATCTGGTCCTCCACGCTGAACACCACCGCCGGCCGCGCGACATGGAAACGCACCACCCTCTCCTCCTCCTCCTCCTCCTCCTCCTCCTCCTCCGGCAAGGAAATCCAGCAGCACGCCACCATCGAGCTCGCGGCCAAAATCTTGACGACCGAGGAGCGGCTGCGGAACACCCTCGCGCACGAGTTCTGCCATCTCGCGACGTACATCGTGTCTGGCGTTACGACGCGGCCTCACGGGCGGGAGTTCAAGGCCTGGGGGCGGAAATGTGGGGAGGTCTTTGGGGCATTAGGGGTGGAGGTCACGACGAGGCATAGCTATGAGGTCGAGTGGCGGTATGTCTGGGCGTGTGTTGGACCGAAGGAGGAGGAAGAAGGGGGATGTGGGACGACGTACGGGCGGCATAGTAAGAGTTTGGACCCGGGGAGGGTCAGGTGTGGGCTGTGTAAAGGACGACTGGAGCAGGTGAAGCCTGTGCCGAGGAAAGGGGGGAAGGAGTTTAAGAAGGGGGAGAAGGCGGTGGGTGGGTTTGCGGGGTTTGTGAAGGAGAACTTTGCTGAGGCTAGGAGGGAGTTGGTGGCTGCGGGGTGCGAAGGGGTGGCCCATGGAGCTGTTATGGAGGAGTTGGGGAGAAGGTGGAGGGTGAGGAAGGCGGAGGCGAAGGATGTGCAGCAGGTTGTGAAGGGGGAGAAGGACAAGGAGGGAGAGGATGACGATGGAGTAGCACAGCTGGACGACGATCGGGATCTGGACAATGTGGTGCGTGGATTGGAGGTCATCGTCATTGATGACTAGCCTCAGCTGGGGGTCTGCGTCGTGCGAGGTGGCTAATCAGTTGACGGACGACTGCAACATGGGCCTGCATTCCAGTCAAGGCATAGCGATAGGACATTTCTTGGTCAGAGGGCTATATGCTGTTGTACGAGTAGTGTATCATTATACTAATCAACCACCCTTTTAGATCGAGAAGATCATGCTGGCCTTTACTAAGGCGTACGGCTTAGACGTATAGGTGATTGTCCTTCTAGTCTGTGTTGCCATGCTGCAGCTCCCAGATTCTCATGCTTGTTGTAGGTACACAGGGTCGTGACCATGCACCAAGCGATCTGGAAGGAGCCGCCCCTTAGGTAGTCGATCGAATGATTCACAAATCGGCTGCTCTGCTGACCGCCCAAAGAGGACGACATCATTAATCCTCAGAGTGCTCCTTAAGTGACTCGAGTGTGACCAGAGATAGACTGGAATCGAACTCAGAGTAGCAACGCTGCCCGGTTCAAAAATTTGAAGCTCTTGTGCATAGCTGGACTGAATGATGAGGAGAAATGGTGCTTTGTTCTTCTCCGGTTGTAAGGCAGATCAGCTGCTCATCTACATGAATCCACAAGCATAGCATGCCCAATCCCACTATTTGCATCCCTTACTCGATCATGGCGACCCTTGTGCTGGTGTCCTTGCTCTATACGTCTGCGTTGTTCTGCTGACCAAGCATCGTTTAGTCTCCCTGCAGTCCGTCCCATCATTGAGTAAACTTCCTAAACCCACCGACCACAACCATTCCAAATGCCCTCCAAGCCCTTCCTCAATCCTCCCCAAATAGCCCCTCATCATGCAACGTCAAGCTCCGCAGGAACGCTTCCCTGACCTCCAGCGCCCTCTTCACACGCGCATCGACCTCCGGAGCATACAGTCTTTGCCAGTCGGGCATCCCATCCTCATACCGTACGCTCACAGTGACAAGCACATCGCTCGCCCTGCTCTCGTCCCCGTCGGCCGGCACAGCCCTTGCTAACGCTATAGCCAGCGTCGCCGAGCGCACCTTCTCCGTTGCTTTGATATTGGTCGGCTGGACCGGTGGGGGATGCATGTGCGCTAGATAGATATATGTTGGCCATGGTGTGCTGTAGTATCCGTCAGTACCACATCCTTTTTATGTCCTTCACATAGTCGCAAAGACAGATAGGTAGACCAGATAAGGAAAGAGCAACGTACCTTGCTCCCGCCTCAACCTTTTCAGATCGGGAAATAGTATGCAGAATGCCCCCCGCCTCCCTGTCCTGCGCCGTCAAATCGGCAACATGGTGTCTCAGCACGGCCAAGTCGCTCCGCTGACGGCCGGCTAGACCCACGCCGTCGTCTTCGGAGAGGAAATCTGCGGGTTCTAAGTCGACATCCGGGACGCGCTGGGTGAGCTCGATTATAAGAGAGGTGCTGTTGGCGGAGTCGAGGAGGACCTCTTGGTTGTCTGGGGATTGGGTGATGTCGCTGGTAGAGTCAGGTGGGTACTTGTGGTGGCGAGATGGAAGGATGTAGTATACCTTATGGATTTGAAGGAAGAAGGAAGCGAAGCTGTGAAAGCGCCGTCCCAGAGGGGAACTGTCGTGGATGGTTCGGTGGCCATGCTTGGACGTGCTGAGGGTGCACGTGACGCTAGTGGTTGAAAAAAAATGGTGGTTTTGATATTTGAGGGTTTGTGAAGCACAAAGGCAAGTCGGTATTGAGAAGGACTTTGCGACGTAGAATTGATGGGATGCTTGACAGAGAGGGTGTACTGAGTGACAATATCTCTAGATATTTATGCCTTTGATATGTTCATCTCCGAATTGGGTGACTACTTGTCTGCCTATGCCTGATTGTCTGCCTACCTTTCTGCCTATACCATTCATGTGCCTGATTGGTCTTCCCCCAGGGTCGGCATGTCTGCCTGGCTGTTCTGCCTGCGAAGACTTGGTTCGCCATGAGTGTCTCGCAATAGCCAGTTCAATGTCCAACAACTCTTTATATAACTTCGAAATTTGGCAATTAATTCAAGAGGCACGAATTTCAATGCAAGAGAGCTCATCTTGGGGTACAAACTTGGTATTCACCAATAAATGGCGCACAATTTGGGAGGTATCGGTCTGGAAGCGTGTCATATAACACTGGTCATGGAAAACGAAACTATTAGTATGGAGAGCACTTCGACCAAGAGCTCTGAAGCCTTGTTCGGACTCCTATCCTCTGCAATATCCATGCCACAGCAGTGCGCATAAAGGCATTGTTTGGACTGGATTTTGCACACTGAGCCTAAGCTATTGGATGCGTCAACCAGAGGAACATATATCGTCACCAGTAATTGTACTGCCATCGAGTGTGTAAAGGCGAGTCCGTTCATAAATCTCCCACCTGCCTACATATTTACCGAATTTATGCCTAGCGGTCTTTGTATGGGGTCAATACCTCTGGAAAGAAATCTATTGCAAGCACATGGCGTTGCGAAAGAGGAGTCGCGGCCGCCTTTCACCATCCACTCTCCTCTTAGCCCCCATCGCCTAGCTACCACGCTCTCTCCCCTGCCCAGATGAACACATGGGCAGGCTCCAATGGCTCTGTGAGCATTTCTCCGACCGACTCGCAATTAGCATTCTAGGGTCGTCTTGTAGCTCTACAGTCTTCATACAAAGCAAAAGCAGACAACAGAATATCTCTCAGCACTGGCGCTTGTTCAAGACTTACACACATCATGATGAAGGGAGAATAGTAGAGATGCGACCTGCCTGTAGTCGTCCGGCAGCCACACTGCTCCTCGATGCTGCTGCTGCTGCTGCCTCTACAAAACCACAACAGACTCAATTGAGCAGAGGACAGCATCACGCCAGCATTACAACGCCAGAACAAGTCCATGTTCAGCACAAGGGCTGGCTCGCCCAGCACCGTCCATCTGCCGAGCACCTAAAGACTCTCTTCTTCCCCAACCACTTCACCCTGACACACATCTACCTGCCTGACACGTGATGTTCACAACCTCGTGCCAAACTCCCCTTGACCGAGACAAACACCAGCAGCGTAAAAGTGACGTAGGTCCACCCCCCCCGGCCCAACCAACCACCTGATTTTCTGACATGAACCGCGGTCAAACCACAACCACCACGATAGCGTCCTCTTTTTTTTTTTTTTTTAATTTATCCGGGACAGTCTAGAGATAGCAAGTCGATAGGTAGCGTGCAAAGAAAGAAACTAGTCACGAGACACTGTCTCTGGGAAATACGTCATAGCGGCATGTCCAGTCGCCGCCCATGAGTGAGAGAACCGGGAGCGGGAAAAGCGGGAGGCCCACCGGCTGATGGGCGGGCGGGCAAACGCACCGTTACTTTCAGCATGCATCGGACAGAGAACGTCAGCACGCAACGGGCTCAACTCAGAAGGTCGTGACAGAAGCCAAACGTCTACTTGTCGGGACTAGATGAAGTAGAGTGTAGCAGGGCAGATAGTAATTAAGGATACAGCAGCAGGAGAAGGTGGTAAAATTCAGATTTCTTGATTAATTATTACAAAGAGTACGCAAAACTCCACTGACACCGTCCAACGGCTGTGCAAGGCGATACCATCTATAGCATGCGCCCGCGGGATATCTTAGCACTCTAGGTAGTACGAATTAAATACAAAGCGACGACTTTTTTGACGTCAAGTGAATTCCAACCACCAAACCACCGGACCGAAGTCTCGGCGCGCCGTCCACCAGGAGGCGGGGATGAGTCGCGCCCAGGACTCCAGCTCAGCGGGTCATGAAGACTGTCGCGGGGACAATTTACATGAAGAGAGCAGCGGCAGCGACGGCGACGATAGCCGAGCCAGCGGAGGCAACGAGGGAGTTACCAGCGTTGGTACCAGGGGTGTACGAGGCAGGAGCGGAGGTCGAGGCCGAGGGCTTGCCAGTGGTGGCAGTGCCGTTGCTGGCGGGGGAGACGGAGCTGGGGACGACAGGGACGGGAGCGTAGGTGCTCAGAGGGGTGGTCGAAGCAGCCGGGGTGGTAGAGGCAGCCGGGGTGGTGTACACAGGGGCGCTGCTGACCGGGGCGGTGGTGGAGGAGGTGTAGGGGACGACCGAGTGGGAGGTGACGGTGCAAGGGCAGTCAGTGATGGTCAGGGTGGTAGCCTCAGTGACGGTGTAGGTCTTGGAGTTGGTGGTCAAGGTGGTGGCCTCGGGGCAGTAGGTGGTGTAGGTCTGGACAACCGAGGTGACGGTGACAGTGGTGCCGTTGGTGGCAGGAGCCGACTGGTAGGAGCCAGGGAAGGCAACGGCGGAGGCGGCGAAGAAAGCCGGGACAGCAGCGATGAACTTCATTTTGATGGTTTTTGTGAGGATTGAACCTTGTGGAAAGGGTTGAACGATTGTGGGGTGAGCGAATGTATAGAGCGAGAAGTTGTAAGTGGGATGAGGAAAGAGAACACAACCACGGACGAGGAATGGGGGATTCTTATACACTTGACCTGGAAATGAATGACGTGCGGGTGGCGGTCCCACAGGATGCGAGGTAATCAGCGAGCAGAAAGGCTTCAGCCGGGGTGCCTGGGAGAGGCGCTCCTCGGCCTGCCAGATCCAAGACCATTGGGAACATTGAGGGAACCTTAACCTCGTGTTGATCGTGTCGCCACGGCCGACAGATCGGGGAGAGTTGCTGGGATGTGGGCGCGGATGCGGGCGAGCACCAGCAGGTGCCCTGTAGCGCAAGCGGGGGTGGGTTCAGCACAGGCGCCGGACGGACGAGGCCACGGACTCCGGACCCAAGGCCTTGTCTTTCTTTACGAGCTGAAATTGGCGACGCGGAAGCAGAAAAAAAAAAAACCTCGCAGACGACATCGACTAGCGGTTGACCAGGCTGGCACCGTCGACTCAGAACCAGCCGGGGTCGGTGGATCAGGCAGGGATAGTCGCTGCACATGCAAGGTGCCTGCGTAGACGTGCGCTAGGTGTGGATCGGGCACCGCGATGGGGCGGACGGCGACCGCGGGTACCTACCTTAGCCAATCCTCGCAAGCGCTGGGGTTTACTGATTATTCCGCCCGCAAACTCTGCGCGCTCGTTCGGTATGTGTCAAGGCTCATGGGCGATGGCGTGCACGCCTGTCATTGGCGAAACCTTGGACCAGTCCGCGGGAGGCGCAGGTTCGTCGATGGGCGATGCCATTAAGGCGCCCAACAGACCCAAGACAAAATCCGAGATTGGGGCGGGCTAGGTTGGATGGGAGGACGAAAAAGACAAGGGTGGTCGAGACAGAGAGGAAGAAGGAAGAAGAATGTGACGTCGCATTGGGAGCTTGCACCAATCATGAGCGGCGCAATCTCCGTCAGAGTTTGCGCAGAGCAGCCTCGACCCGAGCGAACCGCGCTGCGAGGGCAGTCTGACCCGGTTCAAGCTCGACATTATCGACTGTGGCTTGTCAGCTCAACCACTCGATTCGCCCTCGCAAAATTTGCTGGCTCGCTCCGGGGCCAATTGGACAGGAAACAAAATTGCATTGCCACTATAATAATAACAACAATAATACTGAGAGTCATGCTGCACGCGAACACGAACCGACTGTGCTTTGCTAAGACGGGCTGAGGCCGTGAGGCCGTGGAAGCGCATTCCCGCTTATCGACAGGCAAATGGCCCCAACATGCCTCCCCGATAACGCCAGACCAGGCCCCGACAGGGCCCCGACAGCCTGACTATCGAGGCCTTTCAATAGCCTGATCAATCCTGTCTAGGCGATGGATGGGAGGATTGACGAGGCAATTCCGTTGTTATTGTTGGTCTTCGTATTGCTTAGATTGCCCATCGTGAATTGCTCTCGATCGCTTGCGTGTTGCTTGCCTGACTATCTTGACTGCCGACCACGGCCGCCGCCATCACCTTCACCAATCGGCCGCCAACATGCCTCGGCACTTTCTGTAGATCGGCACGTGATGTTACGCACGCTCATCTCACCCAACGGCCACCACACACACACACACACACACACTGACAGTGAGGGCTCACATAAAACAAGCATGAAGACACATTCAGGATATCGTAGATTGGGGTTCGATTAATCGGGTCTGTCGGGCTGCCCGGTGATACTAAGAAAGCCCGACCAGCAGTGCTCTTGTAGCCTAACCTATTCCCACATATCTCCCTATGTCCATCCTGCAGAAGCTCGAGACAACTAGTCCAGATATATTACACGAGCTGCTTGATTATGTATAACGGCGTCCAGACGAGCCGCAGACGAATAGAATCCAGTGGGGTATCTCAAAGAAAATATAATCGGTTCACTACAGCGGATCATCGTGGATCCGTGAGCAATACATGTCTGAGGGAAGACTTCGACCAGTAAGTTGACACAAAGGGAATGAACAGTCGAATCTCAAAAGTAATATGTCGGGGGGTAACCTGTCCCGTCGGTGCCCACAGGGTATAAGATCTGACCTCAGATAAAGCTTCAATGAGCTGTGCGCCGTAATCAAAACTTGCAAGGAAAGCGACACCAATGTGAAGGAGTGTTGAGAGTCGCCATTGCGTCTCCGCGCAGAATCTGCTGTATGGTTTGGGAATCCTGTTCTGTCGTCGCAGGATTTCCTAATTTCGTATCATCGTATGTCCTATTCAATCGACAAGGCTCCTAGAAATAGAGCTTCAGCTCGTATCCGGAGCTCGGTGATTCCTGCACCGAAGAAAGGTCGCCATCGACTTGGATGTCGGCGATGCCGGAGTTCCATTGCTGTCCGAACCCGGATGACTCGTCCACGGGCGAGAATTCAGCCACCATGTCTTGCCCTTCGCGCATCTCGACGATGTCTGTGTCATCGAACAACATTTGCAGTCCTTGGCCGTTGATTCTGGTGGTCCGCAACACCTTGTTGGGCTCCAGATTGATCTTCAGGCAGATTGCTGTTACAAAGTCTCGTAGCGTGCGCTGCATCAGATAGATGGTCCGATAATAATCGTTGTCAGACTTGATACCAGCTATCCGAGGTTGCAAATGGAAACAGGCCACTGATGTTGTCAGTTCATGTCTCTTCGGCGCAGAAGAAATCAATGGATACTCACCAGGTTTAATCGCTCGCTCGGGGGGAGGTCGATATGACGGATCCACCCCGAGCGACTCTATCCAGCCGGACAGCGTGCCACTGGTGGGAGAGCTGGTCTGTACTCTAGAGGGTTGGTCTGGTGGGCTCGCCAGATGCTGAGGGTTGGCGTTACGGTTGTCCACGTTTCCCATCTGCGTCTGCTGCTGTTGGTGCTGTTGAGGCGCAGATGTGATCTGCTGAAGCTGTTGCGTCTTCTGTGGCTTCCACTCCAGGGAGTCAACCCTGGTCGCGGACCGTGAAGGTTGCAAGCCTGAGTCGTGCCTAGAGTTCGACGAGATCGATACGTTTGAAGGTGTGGGTGACACCATGGTGGATGACTGCGTGCTCTGACGGTCCCAAGTACCGCTGTCGTTGGTCTCTGTCTTCGTCAAAGTCGCGGGCTCGCCGGTCAATCGAACAGGCTGGAGGTCAGCGTCATCCTCCGATGTCCCTCTGAGGAACAGGATACTCGAAGGGCGTGTGGAAGAGAACATCTCCTGAAGGATGGTCAATTTCATGTGGAGCTCATCCTCGGCGGAACTCTTCCCAGGGGAGTTTGCAGAAGACATTGACCAAGTTCTGCGGTGCTTGGGTATCTTCCCAGGCCTCTGAGATTCCTGGCCTGCACTGCTCCTCTTCCTCTTTCCCAGATCTCGCATGCCCGCCTCCATCTGTGCAATCTGCTGATTCACCTTCTCAATGGACTTCTTGACATGCGCGACGTCGTTTGACAATTTTCGTTCAGCGCCGTGGTCTCTGAAAAGCTTGACTTTACAGTAGCAAATCTCGTGGGCGGGCGCTGCGTTGGTATTCGGTGACATAGAGTCCAAGTACAGTTCAGTCTTTGCTGTAAGACGGACAGGGATGCCCTTGACACCTTTGGAGTGGCTGAAGTCCGTAGAAAGGAAATTGAAGCGGACAGGAATCGGGCAGTCGATTTGTCCACTCATGGAAGAAGGAGTCCAGGTGACACAGAAACCATCGAACGAGGCCTGTTCGATCTCCATCTTGGCCCTTCTCGGGTCGTTGCCGGAGCCAGATGTTTGTGCTGGATCGACGAATTCGACGGCTTGGAGCTTGCCCCCACGATGATGCGCCTCGTTGGAGCCACGGCCCTCCTTCCACAGCTGCCAGCACGCAGATGGTTTCTTGCGTTGGTCGGGATCTTCGAAGGAAACACGGACAAAGGTGCGGTATTTCAGTTGGCCGACCTGAGAATGCTGTGGTGCAGTATCCACCACGTTCAGAGTGTAGATCTGCCCTTTGTTCAGGTAGGTGATCGGAATTTCGTCCTCATGCTTGACCATTGCGGTAGGAGCATTCAGTGTGACGTGATATCGGAATCTGGCCGGGTCAGTACTTGGTATCAAGGAATAGCCTCCCTAGAGATGTGGAAGTACTCACTTCTCTGTCAAAGGATGAGGAAACTTCACCGGACTGGCATTCTGGCGGAAGCTGTCCGGGTGAAACATGAGCTCGGGCGATTGGTCCATGCCCATATTCATCTGTACGTCACCCATAGATGGGGAGCCGCTGGAATGCGAATCCATGTGGTGGAAAGACGGCGGAGGGTTGGAGAAGGAATGAGTGTTGAAGGGCTGTTGGTGCAGCTGGTACGGATCCATGCCTTGAAATTGATGCTGGCTGGGCAGACTGTGAGACATCTGCTGCTGAGGCGCAAATCCGGGGACGGCCAATGTCTGACCGGCGTGCATAGTAGCTTCAGAAGTAGGCATGGAGAGCGGTGTTCCGAGCCCGTACTGGAAACCTGGCGTGTGGAGGTCTCCGGCATGGTGGCTGTGAAAAAGAGTGCTGTTGCCTCCTGGGGTTGGCGTATAGTAGCCGGGCATCTGATTTGCAAACGAGTTGAAAGAGCTGCTGTTGGGATCGAGCAGCGAGGGCGTCAGACCAGAGCCAAAGCCCCAGGCATCGACGTTGCCCCTCGGAGTGGGCTCGCCGTCTTTGCCCGGCTCATGGTGAGCGTCCGGGCGATCGTGGAATGTGCTGGGAAAGCGAACGTCAGTCTACTGTTTGCCTGTGGCTTTTGGGGGGTCGAGGCTGCGATCGCCTCGAGCGTTTGAAAAACATACTGCAGGTCCAGCGCGGAATCGTCAATGGCTTCCGATAGCGACGCCTGTCCTGACGGCGCCGATGTGGATTCTTGTCTGAGCTTGGGAAACGAAGCTTTGAAGTCCTGGTAGAAACCGTCGGGAGGCTTTTGCGAGTTCTTCCTGTAGATGTGTGAGTAGAGGTCTTCCTGGGGATGATGCAGCGTATAGGGCGGCAGCATGAGCAAGTGAGAGGACAAAGAGCAGGCGGTAGCAGCAGCGGCCATTGTGTAGTTGCTATCAGCACGTGGATGAGCACGCGTGGACGGCGACTGCATGAAAGACTGATGTTCTGCTGCAGGTGGTGCCGGGGGATGCTGTCAACAAGAACGCACCTGTTACGAAACATTGCAAAGAAGAGCAAAGGTCATGCGATGCATGGGGTGGACAAGGAAGACAAAAGTAGTTCAGGTCGGGAGCCGCATGTGGACCAGGTTTTTAATCTGGAGAAGAGGGCAAGATATGAACGCAGGGCGTACGGTAGTAATGAAGGGCGGAAGCTGGAAGATGAGTAGATGAAACAGAGCAATATGCGGCTGCTACGAATGATGAAAGGTCAAGCCACAGGCGGGCGATGCACGAGGCCGCACAGGGCACCGGCCACTTCGCACCGGCGATGACGGGGGGGGGAGAGGGATGGGTGGAGTGTGGATGGAGGGGAGGGGCCAATTCGACCGAGCTCTCTCTGGAGCTTGCTGGGTAGGGTGATTCTGTCATCTGTATTGTTCTTTTTGGATCATCGAATCGAGGGCTACAGGGATCCGTCGTGACTCGCGGAGATGCAGCCTAAGCGACGCTAATTCCCTGTGGCCACGTCCACGGCCACGTCTATGGCGCATTTGCACCATCATCTGGCACGTCGGGTTCGCCGGCACACGTGTTGGCTATTCCCTGTCCTGTCGACGAAGAAGCTCCAACGGATCCTCAACGGACATGGGGGCCAGACGATGCGAGACAGCGGGCGACCGGGTGGGAGCAGATACGAACGAGCACAGCGCTTAGGCGCGTTCGACGATGGGCCTCCGATCGATCACCGAGAGACGTTCGGGACGGAAACAGAGAGACATGAGGCGGGCGCGTGGATGGGTGCCGCACTCGCCACAGTGTGGCTATGCTCGCATCGACGATATGGGAAGTGATGTGCAGAAATGCCACCGAATGCCACACCGATATGCCGCCGGTGGATGCAGGGAGGGAAAGCCTGAGCGACGCGCTGCTGCAGAGCAGTTCGGACTAGACACGCTACTGCAGCTTGCACGGGAGTGGGTCGCCTGAGCCACAGGCCCGCGGATTCCTGGTCAGGCCACGATCGCCTCGACCCACGTTTCGGTCAGAGTTTGATTGAGGGCGATGGGGGGCGAACACCGCGAGAGTTAGCGTGGTAATGACAACGGGCGAGTGGTAGCGTACTGTAGCAGTCCAGCGCGCAGGTGGTGCCGGGGGACTGGGGGGCACCAGAGGGGCTCCAGAGGTAATGTCGCCCGCCGATCACTGTGGCTCAGGCCGCGCTAAGGGTGGAACAGTCGGTGTGGCACAGAGCTTGAGAGGCTTGCCTCGCTCGTTGTGCGGTCTCTGGCCCCAACTGCTGCCACCTGCCTCCAACCCACCCCGCGCGCAACCGTCGAGTCGCAAGCTTGCAAAGACCGTCATGGTACGCTTTCTCGCATCTCGACCCACAGACTCGTCAACGTCGGTCCAGTTTTCAGAGGCGCGCTCCCGGCTCGTGGGAACGCGCATCTCGACCACCCAACTGCCGCGATGTCAGAGGTCACAGCCGCGAGTAAGGCAGGGCAGGGCAGAGTCGACACCTGCCATCATTCACCCATATCAGAGCTCGGTCTCCCACCGGTCTGACGGATGCGCGGATAGAGTTCGACGGGTTGATAGATGCCGGGCAGACATACAGCACACGCGCAGGAAAGCCTGATACCCAAACGTGCCATGCCGCTCCAGACCTCACATTGCGGTGAGCGTCTCAGCGCCGCCGATGACGCACAGTCTGCGACGGCTTGGTCTGCTCATCGTGCTCGGCCTCAGTCTGGAATTACGGTGTAGATATTGCATGCGGTATTCACGGTGATGGGATGCAGCGGAAAGTGGGTAACGGGCCCGGGGTTGATCCCGATGATGCTTTTCGGAACGTGCCTCCCGGCCCCAGGCCCCCCCATTCGCGGTGCAATTATAGAAGACATGTCTGACACTCGAGGCTGGGGGAAGCCTCGGCGCGGAGAACAGTGCGGGTTCGTCTTGGAGCTTCGATGTTCTGATGGAGCGCATATGGGATGTAGCTCTGAGCAAGCTCCATGCAAGGCCATGGGGGGTGGTGGCCCCGGCGCAACAAGAGTGTTCCTCGGAGGACTACTGGGTTTGCTAGGTTTGGCCATTCAACTGCACTGTCGCTTTCTGGGTGCGGCGCACGCCGGACCAGAGCCAGGTGCTGATCAGAGCCACGAGGAATCGAACACGAAGATCATTGTGATTGACGCCTAGCGTGCTGTCGTAGTCGGGCAACCGTGAGGCATTCTAATGCTGCTTGGACATTCCAAGCCACCATCCCGGAGACGGCGTCGTGATCGCTGCTCTATGCGTGACTGGTGAATTTCTAGAAGCCTTCATCCTGGTCGCCCTGACGAGCACAAGCAGTGAATTGCTGCAGCCAGCGTAACAGGTGGTCGATCAGGCGTCGGCAGGTGTCCCCGTGACAGGTGCCCAGCAGCTAATCACATCACTTAGGGCAAGACACATCCAAGCCATAGGGGACGCCAGCGGGAAATTAGCGATTGACGTTTTTGCTGCTAATCTATAGCCCACCCGCAACAGCGAACCATGAACCGTGAACGACGACAACGGCTGTCACCATCCCCCGGACGGCCACTCAGGTGGATCAGCAAGTCGGGGATGCCGAGGGACATGTCATGACAGCAATGGTTTGGTTAGGATCAGAGACTAGGCGCAATCCTTTTCCCGGCGACCTGTATGTGCTTGCTGTTTTGCGGCAATGCGACGGGCCCTGCATGAACAAGCATGGACGGATCCCGGATGGCGGTGGCAGTGGCGTGGCAAAATTGACATGTTAATAGTGAGGTAACGATTCAGGGACACGATAACATAGGCTGTTTGCCTGACGGACGGGCCTAAACCTGTCCAGAGAGCTACCTAACATGGCTGCTTCTGACGGATTCCACGAACTGGCCAGCACGGGCTCCATTGACTCCTTCCTGCTGTATAGCCCTCGTGCAAGCCCCCTTCAGGCCATTGCCGTGTCTTCAAAGATAACAAGATTACCTCGAGTAAAGTGCGGATGAAGGATTCCTGGCTGTACTGTCTTTATTTTCGGCCGAGCCTCCACCGGGATGGATTCCCGCCCGCTGCAGGAGAACGAGGAAGGATCGATGGTGGGCTTCCCAATTCAGCGCCTCATCGCGCGTTCACCGAACGGATTGTCTCTTGCAACGCCCAAACCGTACGTTGGACGGTAGCGGCACTTGATCTGCCGAACCGGTTTGGGGCTAGTGAACGTATCGCAGCAGCTAGCTCCTGGAGATCATAGGCAGGTGGCATGCGATCCCACCACTCAGCGGCGAGAAGACCCCATCCAATATACTGTACACCGTCTGTCCGTCATCAAGGGGGCAGTGCAGCGCTTGGTACTGTAACAGGTACCACGACTAAACGCTGGGGGACAGAACAGCTTGGACCACACACAATCGCAGAAGGTAGCAGCTAAGAATTTGAAGAGCGGTACTGAATCCATCTCGTAATAGCTGGCTGCTATCTTTATGACCCCCATGATGATCACATTGCCTTACGAATCCTTACGTATGGCCAGAGACACCGCAATCTGCCGCGACGGTGTTTGTCTCAGTCTGGGGGACAGGGGGAGGGGCAACAACCAGAATAGCGGTTATCAGCCACCCGCAAACACCCATTATGACATGACAGCACCAGCCGCAAGGTCCACCATCCACAATTGGCCCCACAAAGGTCTCTGGCGACCCGTGACCCGCCGGGCGGATCGACAAGGGCAGAATGTTCGCGCCCGCGCCGTTCCTCCTGATCAGGAGTTGCTCTGCGCACCGAGGCACAGAGCAATGAGCATTGCGCACCGATCACTGGGAGCAAGTATCGCCTGATGGAACAATTCACGGAACAACTAATAACAGAACACGCCCGTGATGCACGGAGGATACGGTGCCTCTGCTGCGTGCTCGATTTAGCCTAGTTAGCTCTGGTCTAGCAGCGAAGGCGTGTGGAATCGAAATTGAGTGCTTCCACCAAGACGCCAGCGCAACTCACGAGAGGCTTGACAATTACTGGCCTGCGCCAATCACAGCGTCCCTTCACTCATTTTGTCCCCGGCTGTGCGAAATTTGGTGCTCACTGTTTCATCACCTCTATCAGAACAGAGTTTGGCATCCGCGCGCGCATGACCTGCAAGCACCTCACCTCGTCGTTGTGACGGGCCGACAAGCACATCCCGCCTAACCCTCATTTGTCCATCGCACACTTGTGTCATTCTTTGAGTCGCACTCGCTACGTTCCACTCGAGCGACACGGGAGGAGGCACACGATCCTTCCTCTGGGGAGATAGGGCCATAGAAAGATGCAATCTACTCACAGCTACTGCTGCTCAGCACGTCCCTCCCACAGGCAACGCACACAGGCGAAGCCACCCCCACCGTTCCACCACCAACGAGTATCACTGTACTCACACCAAGCCCGTCACGCGCACATTCCCCCAAGGAGCTTTGTCCAGCAACGATAGATAGCAACAGTGACATGGACCATCCACCAACGTCCGTCCACCAACGCCTCCTCAGGCACGCCGTGCACAGGGCTGCCTCTAGAAGGCCCAGAAGACTGCTAGCTACATGCACTCCACCCCGTGTCAGCTTCAGGCACCCCTCTGCGGGACCTGACGCTTTCGTTTCAGACTGTCTACCCAGCAGCACTTGGCGCCGCACAACACACAACATCACACAGAAACCTCGTCAAGGCCGACCATCCCCAAGGTAGTACGTATTAGTTCACCGCAGCCACACCTTCGTTCTCGTGAAATATACTCCAGTATTCGGACCGCAAATAACAAACCACACCGTGCAATGAGCCCCAAACGCACCCTCCCCACCTTCTAGTCCGCCGCGATCGTACCTGCCCATGTCGTGCCTGACGACACCATTCACTGGTCCCTCCAATCGTATAGCCGCCGGACGGCCCGGCTGTCCTTCCGAGCGAAGGTGACGACGACGACTAACACGACAGCGAAGCCGCTAGAACACAGTTCTCTTCTGTGCGACGACTGCGCGGATTCTGCGCATCGAAGCACCTGTCATCCGTGCATGCGCAGTAACGGAAGCATGCCTTACCTTCCAGCCCCCCACCCCTTCCACAGACCGCCTCTCTTCCAGAGCGTAGCTACTATGATCCCCGGGACGTACGCGGGCCGAAGCATTACCGCCTCGCATCAACAGTGTGAGTGTGCTGCCTCGCTACCTGACGCAGCGACATCGCTACGCCCACTGCTACCACCGCCGCGTGAAACGGCCGGGGACACTGCGGCGTCATAGGTGATGACTATAGTTCAATGAGCCCCGTGTGCAGTGGCATGTGCCAGCCCCGTGACCCATGACCGTGACTGTCCTGCTCCATTCATCCCCGGCCGTTGGGATACATGCACACCCTCCGTTCTCAGGCAGCCTCCTGCTGGTGTGACTTGATATTCGCCGCGTTGCGTCCGACTGGCTCGGCTGGAGTTGGGTCCGAGTGCAGAGAGAGCAGACCGCTTCCCTTGCGCCGCGAGGCTGAGAGGACGAGCTGCGGAGAGGCGGGGAAAGAGGTGAGGGCTGAGCTGAGTTCTCCCGGTGGTTGTGGGCATGTGAGAGGTGAGTGGACGAGAGCGGAGGGCAGAGCCCGAAAGGAAGTCACGTGCGGTCAATTCCACCCCCGGTCGACGAGTCGTCCTGAATGAGCGAAATATACTCATTGCTACTGTAGGATGCATGCTGTCGGATTTGTGATCGTGAGAATGCGGTGAAGAACATTGACTATTCGACGTGGGGAGACACTTGCGAGTTTTGAATGGTTATCAATGGAAATCATGATTGTGGACTAAGAAAAGTGCACCGCTGTTTGTGAAGTACTACTGCAAAGTTACTTGATAGAGCTACTGACCGTACCTACATTAAAGGTTATGGTCAAACTTGATAGTACCCGCACTCATCGCCTTCAATGTCGTTGTTAGATCTGTGACGAAGTTGTAGTAGCCGCGAGGTCTGAGGCATCGACGCAAGGGTCGTTGCGCTCACGGAGGGTAAGGAGCCGTAACGGACGCCATACAACATCCGCGTCACGAGACTTTAGCCTGAAGGCGGGAATGCGGTGAATGATGCTTGACATCGGTCCCAACCGGCTCAACTACAGCATTGTAAGAGTCCGAAGGCGGAGTAATAGCCCGAGAAGCATAGCATATCCGGCGACCCAGTAACGTGGCAGTTACCTTCAGAAAGAGGAGCTAGGTGGATCATGTCGTCTCGTCGTTCGGAGATAGAAGGGGTCACATTGGGCTTTGCGAATGCACCCAGCTCGGAGATGGGATACCTCTAGTGCAGGAGCGCACGACGGATTGCTGAATGACCGGCCGAGCTGTGAATCGTGATCGCACTGCCTCGACAAGCGGGATGGATCAACATTGCAATCTTCTCTCTGTAAAGCCGACCCTGTGATGACGGGGCGGAGCATACCACGTGCTCTCCCATCGTGATCTTCCCGTCAGGGTATCATATGCAGGCAAATTCGGGAGCCGAGAGCGGCAGCACGTCATTCCAGCACCCAGCCACCGAGGAGTACGATTCGGAATCAGTTTCACAAGATCACGACAAGCATGTTGTGCAGGG
The DNA here is from genome assembly GCA_010093895.1 of Myriangium duriaei CBS 260.36. NCBI lineage: Eukaryota > Fungi > Ascomycota > Dothideomycetes > Myriangiales > Myriangiaceae > Myriangium > Myriangium duriaei. Next base: position 542,013 of record ML996090.1, read on the forward strand.
CGGGGTTGAATCGAAGCGAGGAGGGAACGACAGTAAGAAAGGAAATGTAGCCGACTTTCCATGCACCCCTACCCCATAGTAATTGGAGCGAGATGTTTGGTAATAAGAAGGCTTGCGTGAACATCCGTATCGGCACGTTTTAGATTTTTCCTTCAGCGACCTCGTTAGAAAGAATACGGGCCGCTGTACACACATATGCCTTTTGTGAATCGTGATGAGAAAGGAAATAAGAGACGAGATACCAGGGTGCGGAGAAGCGGAGAGCATGTGTCAGGGTGTTTCGCAGACGGGTAATAGAAACCGCCGCACTAGAATTGACACGTAATCCCCGGGGTATTGACAGTGACAGCTGTGTGAGCACATTGACGCAAAGGAAGGATCTTGATTCATTCCCCGGCTCAATCTATCCGACGGTCCTTTTCCGCGATGAAAAAACAGAAACGATGCCGTGACGAGGTCCGATGCACTGTGCGCTGGGCCTCAACACCTCAGGCAGAGCCCGGGTAGGATGACATTCGCACAGGTCGAGGTTCGATCATCCTGTCGCCGCGAAAGAAAAATTTCGTTCATGGTGATTCCACGTTTATGCAGCGTCGCGCTTGCCCTCCTTTACCTCCTTCTGCATGCCCGTCAGTATCTTGTAGCAGAGACCCATGTCACTGTGTCCGTTCCCGTCTGGGTTTGGTCCAACAGGTGCGAACAACATACCAACGCCTTCATCGTGCCGTGCAGAGCATGCCTGTGGTTCCTTCGGAACTTGGGGTCGGTACCCTTGAGCGAGGGGTAACGGTGAGTCTTGGGCTTCTTGATACTGTTTAGATTACGAATCAGTTTTCCGTCGTATCGCGAATTTCGTTCGTGTGTCCTGCAAGTCACGGCGGTTGCGGAAGACCGTGGCGACAGGATTGGCATATTCTCCAACTCTTTCGGCGCCGCTCTCTTCTCGATGACAATCCATAATCCATGTAGAATGGTGCAATTGGGAGGTAGACGTACCCGTTCCTGTGGTTCTTCTTCGCCTGGTTGTGCTGAGACGAGTTCTTTGATTCTGCAGACGGGGATCAGCTCGGAAGCCTCATGTGATTCATTGGAGCAAGGCACTCACTGGCCATGGCGACGGTATTGCGATGTCCTCGTGTGGTGATAGAGTACGATGCGTTACGCGAGTTCTGAGGCTCGTAGAAAGAAAGACGTCGAGTGTTGCAATGTGGGACGGGTAGAAGCGAGCCTGTATGGGGAATATGATTGGCTGATAAGAATTGTGCTGCCAAATTTTGCTGAGGGGCCGTAATTCTCCCGAAGCTCGTGTCAATCCGGGTTAAGTTTGGACGTAGGAATTCGCTACAACAAGTCCAGGTCGATGCCTACCAATCTTTCCTTCAATAATTGGAAATATCAAAACTCAACACCGAGAACAACAGACTCCATGGCATTGACCAGAACGCTCTATTTTGTTGTCGAATTGCTTTGATAGCATGCAAAGAGTCGGTGGGCTGATAATAGCAGCCGAGAGTGCCGTTGTACCAAACCAGATATTGGGCAGTCAACGACCCTCGCCTCCAAATATACTTATCTATCGGGTGACACTGGATGCTAGTGTCCGAGACGACTCTCCACGGCATTGAGAATCCTGCGTCATTTGCGTTTGTATCATACGAAGAGTTCCGGGGTTGTTAGCCGGCAATAGGCCATCAGTCATAAGAGGGGAAGATCCAATTGTAAGACGAACTCCAAATGACGGATGTGCTACAATTTCACCTTTGCAACATGGAAGTAACAAAATCGGAAAATGCATATACAAACTATGAAAAGGAGCAATGCTGATCATCTGGTTGTATCTGACACATCACAAGACCCGAATTGCACCACCATTGCCTTCAACCGTACCCATCACCTCGCTATCTCTTTCATGACCACATCTATTTGTGAGCCTTGGCCATGGTGTTGAGGGCGCTACCATTCTTGAACCACTCAATCTGGGGCTCGTTGAAAGTATGCGAGAGCTCAATGTCGAAGGTCTTGCCGTTCTTGGGGTGTACACGGAGAGTCATGGGCTTGCCGACAGCAAGTTGAGTGCAAAGAAGGTCAACCTTGTCCTCGGGCTGAATCTTATCGTAGTCCTCGGGGTTGGTGAAAGTCAAAGGAAGCATACCCTGCTTCTTCAAGTTGGTCTCGTGCTGTGACGCAATTAGTGACGGTGCTTCTGTATAGGCGAGCGAACAACTTACGATACGAGCGAACGACCGGGTGATGATGGCAAGACCACCAAGATGCCTGGGCTCGAGAGCGGCGTGCTCACGAGAGCTACCCTCACCGTAGTTGTAGTCACCGATGACGACCCACCTGATGCCCTTCTTCTTGTAGTCACGGGCGGTGGCAGGCACAGCTCCGAACTCACCAGTGGTGAAGTTCTTCACCTTGTTGGCTTCCCCATTGGCAGAGTTGGTGGCACCGATCAGCATGTTGTTTGAGATGTTGTCCAAGTGACCACGGTACTTCAACCAGGGACCGGCCATCGAGATGTGATCAGTGGTAGTCTTACCCTGAGCCTTGATCAAAATAGGGAGGTCCAAAGCATCCTTGCCGTCCCAGGCGTTGAAGGGCTCGAGGATCTGGAGACGATCAGAGGTGGGGGAAACGGCAACCTGAACGGAGGCACGGTCCTCGGGAGGAGCCTGGTAGGTATTGCGGCCGGGGTCGTAGCCGTTGGCGGGAAGACCAGCTCCGGTAGGCTCAGCCAGCTTGAACTCCTTGCCGTCCTTGTCCTTCAGCGTATCGGTAAGAGGGTTGAAGTTAAGAGTACCGGCGATGGTCATGGCCACAACGAGATCCGGGGAGGTGACGAATGCGTGAGTAGCGGGGTTTGCGTCGTTACGTCCGGTGAAGTTACGGTTGTATGAGGAGATGATCGAGTTCGGCGTACCCCTGGAAGATTTGTCAGAAACCTGTTCTCGATGAAAAATAATGCATATATCACGTACTTGGATACGTCCTTGCGATCCCACTGTCCGATGCCTGTAATGTCAGTCAGAATGATATTGCTGGTGGTATCAGACGAGGACTGGGAGGAGGAGGAAGGGGGGTAGAAGGTGGGGCAGGTGAAGGAGCCATGAAACGGCGAGATGGTGGAGGAGCACGACGAGGAGTCATGCGAGAAGGACGAAGAAGACGGGAAAAACACGTCGCGGAGTTTGCGAGGCTTCAACACTTACAAGGTCCTATGAAGACAAGTCAGTAAAGATTCAAACATGGCTACATTGCGATACGCAGGAATTGCATCGGCAGCAGATTTTGGAGTGATCAGGACTTACCACAGGCATTGGCAAGAACCATACCGCCAAAGTCCTCGAGGGTCTTCAGCTGACCGTCACGCTCGATGGTAGCGCGAATTTGCTCGGAGCCGGGGGTGACAGTGAACAGTGCCTTCGCCTTGACACCGTGGTTGAGAGCATCTTGGGCAATAGAAGCGGCACGGGACATGTCCTCGTAGGAGGAGTTGGTGCAAGAGCCAATCAAGCCGACCTTGAGGTCCTCGGGCCACTTGTTGGCAGCGACGGCGTCTTTGAACTTGCTGATAGGGGTGGCAAGATCGGGGGTGAAGGGACCGTTGATGTGAGGCTCGAGCTCGTCGAGGTTGATCTCGATCACCTGGTCGTACTCGGCGCCCTCATCTTCCTTCAGCTCCTTGGCGTATGAGCGAGCGAAGTCTCCGATCTCTTTACGCTTGGTGGCAGCTAAGTAATCGTACATGCGGTCATTAAATGGAAATAGCGAGGTGGTGGCGCCGATCTCAGCACCCATGTTGCAGATAGTGCCCATACCGGTGCAAGAGAGAGACTCAGTACCAGGACCGAAGTACTCAACGATAGCACCAGTACCACCCTTCACGGTGAGAATGCCAGCAACCTTGAGGATAATATCTGTGGTTGCAAAGTCAGTTTCGGTGATGTGTATCGGTTTCATGTCGCTTATACTCACCCTTAGGAGAGGTCCAGCCGGAGAGCTTGCCAGTGAGACGAACACCAATAACCTTAGGAGCCTTCAGCTCCCAAGGCAGGTTAGCCATAACATCGACGGCATCAGCACCACCAACACCAATGGCAGCCATGCCGAGACCACCAGCGTTGGGAGTGTGCGAATCAGTACCGATCATGAGACCACCAGGGAAAGCGTAGTTCTCGAGGACGATCTGGTGAATGATACCAGAGCCGGGTTTCCAGAAACCAATGTTGTACTTGGCGCAAGATGTGGACAAGAAGTCGTAAACCTCCTTGTTGATAGACTCAGCGCGTGCCAAATCCTTCTCGCCACCAACCTGCGCCTCAATCAAGTGGTCGCAGTGGACGGTGGTGGGAGTCGCAACGGAAGGCATACCAGCCGACATGAACTGCAGAATGGCCATCTGAGCGGTGGCATCCTGGCAAGCAACACGATCCGGGCGGAGCTTCAGGTATGACTTGCCACGGACAAGCTCCTGGTTATGGGGATCATCCAAATGCGAGTACAAGATCTTCTCGGTCAAGGTCAAAGGCTTGTTCAACCGTTGGCGGACAATGCCCAGGTTCTCGTTCATCTTGGCATAGTTGATGTAGTGACCCTTCTCCGCGTTGGTCATCTCGACCTTCTTGGTCAGCGCCGAGTCATTGACAGTGGCGAAGGTCCGGCGGCCGAGCTGTGATAGTTGTTAGTGTCGTGGTTCTTCCGCCGCAAGATCGCCGGGCTTGAGGAAAGGGGGGTAGCTACCAGCTTGCGAGCTGCCGACCGAGCAGACAACATCTTGACGGCAGTCAGGGGGACTCAGAGAAGATGCGAAAGGGCCTCAATGGGAGTCGCAGACCACTGGGGAATGTGGAGAGGAGAGGTTTGGGATGGGGTTTGAGGTGTAGAAGGAGATTATCAGAAGAAAGATTGGTGTTTAAGCATGTGAGCGCCTCGCGACGAGGAGCCGTGCAAGCTTGACGGTGCGTCCGAGGTACTTGGCCGAGTCAGGCGTAACCGGTCCAGGCGTGGAGTTCCGCCCAATCATATTCCTGCCATTACCGGGTGGCCGCGATACGCAACATCTATGTCAACGTGCATGAGGCCGTGGAAGTGCTGGAACAACGTGTCTATACTTGTACAGCAGAGTCAATTTGCCCATTAGATACTATTCTCTATTACTACACTCTACTGTAACTTGTTGTCAGCTCTTTCTGCTGTCCTTTCCTCTTCCGAAACAGACGAACGTCTGGATTGTAAACACGTCTTTAGCTTACCCGGGCAGAAGGCAGAATTTTCCGCAGCCAATTTGCGTATGCTCGGCTAAGCCCGGGAACGGCCGTCGCCCCGGTTTTCCCGACATCGCTAGCCATGTGAACATTTTCTAAAGAGCGAAAGTCCGAGCAACGACAACGGACGTCGATATCGGACAGCTTCTAAGAAAAAAATAATCCACGAATACTACCAACACACCCCTGTCACCTACCCCTTGTTTTAAAAGCGATGCCGGCCATTAGAGGATCCGACTCCAAAAAGAAGACCCGTCGTCGCGCACGGGATCTGGACCAAATCCACGCAGACCTGCACGAAGACCGGCACTTGCAACGCTACAAAGAGACCAAGGCCGCCGAAGATCTGCCTGGTCTGGGCCAGAACTACTGCACCGAATGCGCGAAGTGGTTCGAGTCCGAAGCCAATCTTTCTCAGCACACGCGCGGCAAACCGCACAAGAAGCGTGTCAGGCAATTGAAAGAGGAGCCCTATACCCAGAAGGAAGCAGAGGCAGCTGCTGGCTTGTCAACGGACAATGGGAAGAAATTAGAGACTGCGATGGACGAGGATACTGAGCTCATTGAGAACTGAGAAGCGATACAGTTCTCTGCGTTTCTGCGACCTACAAAAGCGATTTTTTTGCAAACTCTTATCGAGGATCACGAACGTTACGATTTACGCTGCATATGACCCGACAGGGGTTTTGTTCTGATCCACGCGGATCGAGCTGGGTTTCGGAGCTCATCGAAGTACCACACGACGTCTCGCGTCGATACTTTACTCGGCGTGGTCTACAGGGTCGTTCTTGCCTGCGGCAGCATGCCATTCGGAGACACGGCAAATGATGTTGGGCTCTCATTAATCCACCGTTCATGTGGCCAAGAATCTCATCGGAAAGCAAAGAATTCCTGATTCGCCATCCGTGGTTTAGCCGCATGTATCCCAAACTAGATGGCAGATCAAACGTGGCCTTGGCCCTCACTGAGCATGTGTCGCCCAAGATCCTTGCTTGCTTTTGGAATAGGGACAAGAGACGCCATATAGACCGGAATACTGCGCTCGCCTATGTCAAGTCCGTTTCCGCCATTTACTGTGTCAGCTCCAAGTAATGGTGGCGATGAGGACGCTCGACCATAGCTTTAATGCTGAGAATTGGTCATATGGCTGCTTCTTGGAGCAGATCGTGTTTAAAAGACGCGCATGTCGCACTTAAGAACTGTTCATTATACTACAGACTTTTCCAATTTATTGCTTTAACCTAGCTTTAAGTCCCTGGCCCCATTTGCAGACATGTGAAGACTTCTTATTGCTACGAACCAATGCTTCGTTGAGGTGTTGAATTTAGTGCGCCCAGATTTGATCAATGTCTTGAAAACGTGGTTCGTTCATCCATTATGATTAGCCTAAAGCAGACGAACACCCCCGCGATTATTCGTACAATACCAAGACATAACCGTCAATCTTAATGCCACGAATGAACGTTTGAAGTTAGCTTCTAGTAGCATCGACTAGTAAGAATAGGACAGACCTTGCGGCCATTGTTGGGAATGTCCTCGCAGGCGTCACGAAGGGCAATCATGGGAGCAGATTACTAGGACGTGTAATGTAATGTATAGAGCATGGCTATCTATTGATGGAAGACAAGAATGGAATCGAAGGCTCTATTGCTCAACGCAGACATCTAATAAGTTTGCACTTTCCCGGCTCCCACCAAAGCCAAACCCACGCTAAATGCTCTTCTTAGTCTCCTCATTGTTCGAATCATGTGGGTGCTTGATGGTCAAGCACCAGATGTCGAGATAGTCGCAAATGTTGACGATGACATCGACCACAAAGCTGCCATAGACGCCAACCGCAAGACCGAGGCACATGAACATGAACGCGACCCGGAAGATGCTTCCATCATCACCAAGGCTGGCAGGCCAACCGAAAGCTGCGCCGAAGTTGTTCTGAAGAACCGGGCCGAGGGCATCGCCGATACCAAAGATAAGAGGAAGTACAAGTACGTTCCAGTAAGGGAACGGACTCTTCGTCAAATGAGCAGTAATCATCTGCCCCACGGAATAAGCATTGATCAGTCCCACATAAAGGGCGAATGGAATTAGGTGCAGGTTGAGGATCGCGGGATTGAGGTAGAGATATGCAGAAATCAGAGTCCAAGTGACAGCAAATGGGACAAGTCCAAGAAGGGCTTCATTAGGATCCTCCTTGCGACTGCGACGAGAGGCGATGACATTCTGCGCGCTGCTGAAGGTGTTGAACACGAGAACAAGGCCGCCGTAGACCATGTACCAGTCGGTCCATGCGAATTCGTAGATCGAGGCAGGAATGAAGCCAGGGTTTGGGACGTGCAGGGTAGGGAGCATAGGCTGTTGCCAGAAACTGCCACCACCCTGTACAGCAGTAAAGGCGTAGACAATGCACAGAGTGAGGATGCCTTCAACAGGACCGGAGATAATGCCGAGTGTCAAGGTTTTAGTGTGATACTCGTCCCAGGTTTGAACATAAAATGTAAGCAGAGCTGAATGGTGTCAATTACATGATCAGTCTCAGGACCTGTGTGGCTGACTCACAAGCAAACATGACCAGCATAGTCTTCCAGGATTGGCCAAGGTTCATGGCTGCGGCAAAGAGCAAGACTTCCAGGCAGGTGTTCAGCGCATCGACTCCATGGTCAAAGAGTTCACCCAGTGGTCCACTTTGCTTTGTACGCCGACTGTATGCTTGCTGTCAGTCATTTACGATATAGCGTTAAGCCGATGCGAACTCACGCTTGTGCACCATCAACAGCATCGAACGTCTGGTAGAGGAACAAACCAATTGACCAGGTAGCATAAACCCACGTAGGGCAGTCCTGGTCAAGGTTCGGCGTATAGTACAGCATCGTCAGGATGTTGATTATGACGAATGAGAATCCAGTCAAGGTGATCTTGTCGTGGTCAGGCAAGAATCTAAACTGAAGCCCTCATATGCTTTCAACATACCAAATTTGGACTACATCAAATTAGCATGTGTAGTTTTGTCTCAAGTCTGAGGGGCAGAACTTACGCCATAGACATAGGGAAGCAATGGATTACAAAATTGGTATAGAATGGTTTGAGGACATATCGTGATACTAAACTGTGGTCAACACCAGAGTACTTGTACTCTTTCAGCTTCGGGAGCTGCTCCTGGCGAATGTAAACCATGGCTGATCGGTGCAAAGGGACTCGGAGAATGTGTCGGTGTGAGGACAAATAAGAAGAAGGGAATGCCGAAGTCCTAGATAAGAAATTGAAATTGACGCTGTCGCATCCTGGATTCTATGTGTTGTGGACTTTTTTGTGTCCCTGCAATCAAGAAACTTGTTTAAACAGGAGTCGATCGTCGCGCCAAGACATCGCGATCAGAGCCGCACGACGTCACACGCATGCATGCACGCGCTATAACCCTAGAAGTATTTACAATAGATTTTGCGGTATCCAACTATATGGATATCCAATAAAATGCTGCATTTTTATGATACAAGTGGACACGCTATGTCATGTTCATCAACGGGGTATCTACGTAGCTTCTCCACGTGAGAGCGTCCTACTCTCATCTGTGCTGCTGTCCTGGCCCACCATATTTGCTCTGCAGCAGCCTCAACTGCTCCTGAACATCAGTCGGCCTCTGCTCCGGTGCGCCAACCGCTCCAGGAGGCGGCATGAGCGGCTGACCTCCATACTGAGTCTCGACCCTCTTCGACTCTCTTGCATCAGGGGCAATTTCTCTTCCGGTCACCGGATCAAACACGTCGCTACGCTGACTGGCTAGGCGCTTGAGGTTGTTAGCCACGTCGACGGTGCTGAGATTTGTGGTTGAGCTGCGTTGTTGCGCAATTCGTGTCTGTTCACGCCAGCGCGGGTCCAGTTGTTCGATACGAACGTGCTCGGCATATTCATCCGCTGCGATTTGCTGCTTGCAGATAGGGCAGAGGACCGTATTAGCGTTAGCGCGTCGAGCCTGGGCACGTGGCACGTAGTTCTCTCTAATACGCATGGGACCACTACCGGCCGCAGCCGCACGTGCAGCGGCCGCTCGATCAGCTTCAGATTGCCGCTCGGCGATGCGCGCCGCCTCCTCGGCTGAGGCGGCTTGTGCGGGAATGTAAGGTGCTGGCGAGGGAGTAGCTTGGGGTGGCGTCGGAGCAAATGGCATAGGCGAAAAGTGGGGAGGTTGAGGGGTGTGAGCGTGAGGTTGTTGAGGTGGTTGAGGTTGTGCTTGACCCGGAGTCGCGCCGAAGAATGCAAAGTCCTCTGGCATGGCTTCCTCAAGGCGCATGCCCACCGGAGCTCCCAAAGCAGCCTTCTGTTCGAGAGATTGGGATTGCAAGTCGTTGAGAGACTGGGGTTCGGGAAGATTGGCTCGCTCATCCGCCTCCGTGAATTCAATCGTTGCAACAACGGCAAAGTCGTGCCAGTCTATCTGAGCCCACGCAACCTTGTCCGCCTCTGCAGCTTCCTGTTTTTGAACCTTCTGAGTATCCTGATACTTGACCCATTCCGCACGCTGCTTAGCCTTGTCGAGTATGTGGTATTTGTCCTCAATGTTTTGCTCCAGCTCCTCCATTCGGCGTTTCTGTCTCTCTGCAAGGTCCTTTTCCCCTGTTGTGAGAAGTTCCCGATATTGATCGATCATCCTTGTAAAGTACTGGTGGAAGCTATGCTGTGGTCGCAGGAACTGAAATTGAGGAACCTGTCCGTAGGATTGCGAGAACCGAGTCATCCAGCCACTCCCTCTGACTGCCACGAAAAGCGCAGTCAACTTGACAATTTCGAGATCGATCGCGCTGATTGTGGGCATTCGCGCAGAGAATTCGAATGCGGGAGGTTCTGTCGGGCCCTTGCGTGTCTTTTTCATGGCGGCAGCGACTGCGCCCTCCTCGTTAGGGTCGCCTCTTCCCTCCGAGATCTCCTTTTTCCGCCACAGATAGTATGCATGATAGACGTTGTCCGGGAACACGAACTGCATCTTAGTCTCTTTGGCGCCCATTTCTTTCATTCGATCTTCGTACTCTGGACCACGGCGTAGCACGAATCCAGCAGACTTTTCAATGACGCTCCGGATTGCTGGGGGTGGCATGGTCACATCTGGAGGTGGTTTCCCGGCCATCTCGCCGTCATCGACCGCGGCCGGCGCCATGATTGGCGGCTGCAAGTCGAACAGAAGCGAAACTTCGTATCCTCAGAGAGGCGGTAGACTGAGCCAGATGCGATGCGCTGTAATAGCTAGTCAGAGTGGGAGGTGCTCGTGAGATGTGATGGTCAAGCCTGTGATTGTGAACGAGTCTGCGAACGGGATCGAAACTAGCTTCGGTTACTCCCGTCCAAGGTACGGGCCGGCACCAGCGCCGCGTCATGGCAAGCGAGCGGAAGCTGGACCCCTTACTCGTAATTCTGCTCGCAGCTGCGCGTCGGGACGTGACTGAGGCTTCGTGTTCTCTTCCTAGTGGGAGCTCTCGCAAAGTGAGTTCCGAAGCTGGGAGCTACTGCATGTGCCAAAAAAAGCGACACCACCCCTGGCCACGAGTCGCCTTGCACCAACTCCAATTCTCCTTTACAACTTACGAACAGCTTGTCGATTCATCAAAATTTCTTTCCTTTATCCTCTCTTTTCTTCATCTCTGATAGCTGTAGCCAGTCCTCCTGTTTCCGTCATCTTTTGGCGGCTTTAGGGGTGCATTGAGCTTGCGTCAAACAAAGGCCTCGGGCGTATTTGCAGTTTGAGATTGGACTCTCTCGTACAACATGGCTCCAAAGGCCCGTTCGGCGGGTTCTCCACCACCCAAGGCTGTCTCCAAGACTCCGAAGGATTACAGCTCCATAGGTGTCAAGGACAATGACATCTCTAGGCTCAGCACCACTGATTACGAAGTGCTCGGGCTCGTCACCGCAGTCGCATTCTTTGTGCGGCTCTTCCGCATCTACCAGCCCTCCAGTGTCGTCTTCGATGAAGTCCAGTAGGTACATCAATTGGCATTCTGAGGACCGTGACTGACCATTAATCCTAGCTTCGGTGGCTTTGCTTCCAAGTACATCAAGGGCAAGTTCTTTATGGATGTGCATCCTCCTCTAGCTAAGCTTCTCTTGACGTTGGCTGGATGGCTGGCTGGTTTTGATGGGAACTTCGACTTCAAAGATATTGGAAAAGATTACTTGGAACCTGGTGTACCTTATGTGGCTATGCGTCTGCTCCCGGCCATTTGCGGTATCTTGACAGTACCCATTGTCTTCCTCACACTCAAGGCCACTGGCTGCCGAACCACTACCGCTGCCCTTGGTGCCGGTCTGATCATCTTTGGTACGTTACTGCGTGCATACTTCGACCGTGATCCGTACTGACTATCGTACCAGAAAATGGTCTTGTCACCCAGTCTCGCTTGATCCTCCTTGACTCCCCTCTGATCGTTTTCACGGCATTCACCGCGCTAGCATGGACCGCTTTCACCAATGTGCACGAGCAAGGATCAAGGAAAGCTTTCACTCCACAGTGGTGGACATGGCTGGCTCTGACCGGTCTCGGCTTGGGTGCTACAGTCAGTGTCAAATGGGTTGGCCTTTTCACAATTGCTTGGGTTGGCAGTCTTACAGTGCTCCAACTCTGGATTTTGCTGGGAGACACCAGGACTGTCACCCCTCGGCTGTGGTTCAAGCACTTTTTCGCTCGCCTGTTCTGCCTTGTCGTCATTCCCGTCACCTTCTACATGGCCATGTTCGCCATTCATTTTGTCTGCCTTGTCAACCCAGGAGAGGGTGATGGTTTCATGTCATCGGAGTTCCAGTCCACACTCAACAGCAAGGGCATGGCAGATGTGCCCGCAGATGTTGCTCTTGGCAGCAGAGTCACCCTCCGTCACCACAACACCCAGGGTGGTTACCTCCACTCTCATTCCCACATGTATCCCACCGGGAGCAAGCAACAGCAAATCACCCTCTACCCTCACAAAGATGAGAATAACGTCTGGATCCTCGAGAATCAAACTCAGCCCCTTGACATCACCGGTAATCCCATCAATGGGTCCCACGCATGGGACAAGTTAGACCCGACCTGGATCACGGATGGAACTGTGTTGCGTCTTTTCCACATCACGACTAACCGCAGACTCCACTCTCATGATGTTCGTCCCCCAGTCAGCGAAGCCGATTGGCAAAATGAGGTCAGCGCTTACGGGTACGATGGCTTCGAGGGAGATGCCAATGATTACTTTCGTGTGGAAATCCAGAAGTCCTTGTCTGATGGTGCTGCTGCGAAGGAGCGTGTTCGCACTATTGAGACCAAGTTCAGACTTATCCACGTCATGACCGGGTGTGCACTTTTCTCGCACAAGGTCAAGCTTCCAGACTGGGCATATGAACAACAAGAAGTGACATGTGCTCGTCAAGGAACGCTTCCTAACAGCATCTGGTACATTGAAGGCAATGACCACCCCGCTCTAGGTGCAGATGCTGAAAAAGTTAATTACCGTCACCCGGGATTCTTCGGTAAGTTCTGGGAACTTCAAAAGGTCATGTGGACAACCAACGCTGGATTGGTTGAGTCGCATGCTTGGGACTCTCGTCCTCCTTCATGGCCAATTCTTCGCCGAGGTATCAACTTCTGGGGCAAGGACAACCGTCAAATCTACCTCATCGGTAACCCGTTGATCTGGCTCAGCTCTACCGCCGCCATTGGCCTGTATGTTCTCTTCAAGGGATTTGCCGTTCTCCGGTGGCAAAGGAGTTGCAATGATTACGAAAACATCAACTTCAAACGATTCGATTACGAAGTTGGCTCCACCGTCTTGGGCTGGGCTTTCCATTACTTCCCTTTCTTCCTTATGCAAAGGCAGCTCTTCCTGCACCACTACTTTCCTGCTCTGGTCTTTGCCATCATGGCGCTTTGCCAGGTGTTCGACTTTGTTACCGCACGAATCCGCACATTGGGACTGCGCGAGCGCCCGATAATCGGTCAAGCTGGAGCTGTGGCATTCTTGGCTTTGAGCATCGCTGTCTTCTCTCTGTATGCTCCTCTTGGCTATGGTAACATGTGGACTAAGGACCAGTGCAGGAGGGTCAAGCTATTGGAAACTTGGGACTGGGATTGCAACAACTTCCTCAACAGCGTAAGTGGGAATGAATCATAACTTGAGGCTCCCTTCTAATCCTTCATAGTATGCGGACTACTCCCTGGTGCCATCATCGGCTTCTGGTCCTGCGGCAACCAGCCAAGCTGCTGCTGCAGGTCCAAAGCCACCAGTTGCGGAAGATCCGAAGGAGGAGGTCAACGTTACCCCACAAGTCAACGCCCCTCAGGCCATTCAAGAGGGAAAACGCGTGACCGAGGAGAAGGTCGAGTACCGTGATGAGAACGGCAGGCTTCTCAATGAAGAAGAGGTTGCAGAACTTTCTGGCAAAGTCTCTTTCTCGACACGGTACGAGACACGAACGCGACTGATTGATGCGAACGGCAACCCGATCTCCGAAGGTGTCTTTGAGGAAGGCTCCGCTCCGGCCAAGGCTGAAGCAGAAGACCCCAAGACGCCTAAGGCTCCTGAAGTTCCAGCACAGAGTAAGCCAGCTGCAAATGATGCTGCTGAGGATGTCGTCAAGGAGAAGGTGGTCGAGGCGCAAGATGACAAGGCAGCTTCGCCCGAGAAGCTTGTCGTGTCTGCATCTGCCGATATTGAGCAGGATGCGGAGGAGGAGGATGAAGAAGAAGAGGAATTGTAGTCACTTCAATGTAAACTTAGGCTTACCTCTGGACGAGGAAGAGGTTGGCATGTAGTCGAAGACAGTCGAGTAAGCAAGATACTGTTAATGGTCTGTTACAGCTTCCCTCATTAATTATCTCGTTATGCAAGGCATATGACTTATCGTAGCCGTGCGTCTCGTCGGAGGACCTGTCCATTACACAGCCTCGTGAGGATTGTCACGACTCGTGGAGCGGCTTGTATACAATTCATGTTCAGATACTTGACGGATACAAACTCTACCTCGCCAATTATGGTCCGGATATGTTCCGTTCGTCGACTGTTTCCCTGCATGTTGCTGCGACTTCCATGTGAATGCCAAGCAAATCGTGAAGCTTAGGTAGGACAACATCGAGCTCCAGAAATTCGATTTCTGTCCCATACTCTGCTTTCTTACCTCTTTGGAGGGTTAAAATGTCGAAGCGAAAGCGGACAGATTTCGAAGATGGCATTCAAAACGCATCAGGCAGCAAGTACGGTGCGATTGAAGGAGTAGACGGTACCCCGCAGCCTATAAGTTACGACGAGGAGGACAACACTCCCGACACGCCGCCCACACCGCCGGGACCTTACAGCTACACAGCAGAGAAGCGGCATGCACTCTATGAAAACCACGCAGCAGAACAAGACGAAGAGCTATCTACCAATCGCGACAAAAAGCGACAGAATCGGCCACGAAAACGCCCATCCAAGCCGCAGCTGAATCACTACTTCGGACAGCACGGCGTCTTCCCCGAACCCGCGGCAAGAGCAAGTAAAGAAGTTGGGGCAGAAGCAGAAGCAGAAGCTCTCTCCAGCGACCCAGCGACTGACACCGACAACGAACCCGCACACGAAGCATGGACGTACCTCCGCGCCGTCCGCGCAGAAGCTGAAGGCCTCCCAGTCGTATACCGCGCGCACGACGCGGAACAACATGCGCACAACCCAACAACCCGTCGGCAGTCAGTGGAGGGGTTCTTCATGTCGGACGGGGCGTGTATTGCTGCCCCGCGTGCGGAGGAGACGGCACAGGGACTTTCGATGGCTCAGACGGCTTACTACACTGCGTTGACGCAGCGGTTTGTTCGGCATCGTGCGCGATTAAGGCGGGCTCAGACTCAGGGCGGCTCGGATGTGGAGGGGACGTGTGCTGCGCGTCTGGCTAAGCTGGAAGATCCGCCGTCTGCGGTGGTGGGGCTGGGGCAGGACGCGACGCTGAGACTGCTCACGGCGTTGGACGAGGCGCTGGATGCGGCGCTGGGGGACGAGACGCAGGGTATTATACCTCCCGTACTGGGGCGGTGGGCGTGGGCGCTGCTTGGGGTGCTGACGGAGGTAGGGGAGTTGCGTAGTGGGGAGGTGGGGGTAGTGAGGGATCTGGCGAAGAGGGCGGCTTGGGGGATGAGTTGGCTTCGAATGCGTGGAGGGGATGAGCTCGAGGTGGCGAGAAGGAGGGCGTTGGGGGTGTTAGGAGTAGAGGAAGGCAGGGAGGGGACGATGGCGATGCTGGAGAGTATTGTTACTGTTGTGGGGGAGTGCTATGGGCAGAGGGATTTGTTGGAAGGGAGGTTGGCCTGGGCCGAAGGGCTGTGAGAGCGACGGAGATTTGCAGCATTCATACTGCAGTATCGACTTCATCGGCGGCTGCATGTTACGAGCGACGATATACCCCAAGCAAACATGTAACACTACACTATACCCATCATTATTCCCTTATGCACAACACGTGATCTCCTTCCCGTCCTGGCACGCCTGACAAAAGCCTAAGCAAATCATCCCTCGGCCGGCGTGCCCTGATCTGCTAATCAGGCCTCCCGACCAAGCAACCTACGGCCGACGTCTACCGCGGGTCAGTTCTCGCTTTGCTTTCCGCGGGATTCCCTTTGCAGGAATATGTGAGCCAAACGCTCGGGTGCTCGGCTCAGTGCTGGCGAGCGTTGAGAGGTCTGTGGTTTGGGAAAATATCCGGGGCCGCCGGGAACGAAATGGGGTGGCGTAGGGCGTGAGTAATCACTTTTCACCTTCTTCTCTGCGGTCTACGGCGAGCTGCTCTGGTACTGTACTGTACAGCAATTCACGTCCGTGTGCAGAGAATCAGGAGAGCGGCCGTAAGCATTATGCTCATCGCAGGATCATGCAAGGTACCATGGGATTAAAGTCCTCGAGTGTTCGGTCGGCGGGCGCCCCGGAGGATTTTGGATGATGTGATGTGCAGTGATCGTTTGTCTTTGGCCCCTCTCGCCCTCTCGGGTTGTTCGGCTTGAGTCGAGTGTTTGACGCTTGTTAGAACAATGGTTAAGGCGTGTCTTGCGCTGACCACGATTGAGAGAGCGTTGGGCGAGTAGCTACCATTACTTGTCATCAACCCCTGGTGCCCGAGGTTAGAAACTAGGGTCTATCCTCGTGGCGTGAGGGGCGAAGGATCTGGGGCGTTTTGCGGCTGATTTCGCTGTGGAGAGGGCTTTGATGCGCTACTCTAAGAGTTACAGTATTGGCGGCGCATGGCGCTGCGATCGGTGTCGCACGAGGCTCGATTCAGAAGCGTCTCGACTTCAATGCTTAGGCTCGATTGCAAGTAGAAATGAAGATCATTGGGGTCGTGACTGGTATCTAACTAGTTATCCTAAAAATACAACAAGAGCGTGTTCGTGAGTGCCTCCTTCTCCGTCTAGCAAAGACCGTACAAAGAACCCTCCACCTCGGAAGCTCAATGACCATGTGTTTTGAGGCTCCCGATTGACGTATGCTCCCCACCATGCAATAATGTCACATTGGTTGCCCACCCACTGTGCGCCTGTGCCAAATCCAAAACTAAGACAAGACATCTAGACCCGTGATGAAGCACTTCCCACACTCATGTCATCGATGTAGTTCAACGCTTCTTTACTCTCAGACCTGCTGTGACCTGGTTGACGCCAGTGTTCGTTGTCCGAAACAGAAGTGATGTAGGTGGTGGTTTTCTTGATGCCAGTATTGCTGGCAACTTGGTTCCGGTGCTCCAGATTGTTCATTGGCAGAGAGAGGACCCTACTTTGTGAGCGATCCTGTCCTGTTGAAGTTGCTTTGGTGGTACCTCGTACACGTCGAATGAGAGGGCGGAAAGTGGCCAGATTAGCGGCTGTGATGCCGAGACCACACTCGAGAGTGGTGAGTGCAGCGACGTTGATGGTGTTCCATAGGAAATCGCCCTTGTAATGATCCAGCGTGTGAAGGTACGGCATGCGGATGATGGTCACGATACCAGCACTATCCAGGAGTTAGCATCAACTTCATTGTATATGTCGCCATGAACAACTTACATAGATGCGATTCCTAGAAGAATGCAGACGAGAACTCTGGTTCTACTGCTCATGGTGGTCTGCGCGACCAAGAACATAGGCACGATCGCAAAAGTGAGATCGGCGGCTGAGTTGAGGATGGAGATAACCCAAGAGCAGATGGCAAAGGCAAGCGCATTGATGCATTTGCCTTTGTGAGTAACATCAAGATCCCACCAGAACGAGATCGGATTGCATTGGAAGATGATGAGCAAGAAGTAGATCGTTCCACATAGCATACTACCAGCGACGAAGAGCCGAATGATCCAGATCTGGTATTTGTTGACAGTGATACGAAGCAAGAAAAAGCCGACCGAGACCTTGAGAAGTGACGTTGTGGGTGCATAGAAGACCTCGCACAACCACCAGCACTACAACAAGAGTCAGCTATGACCCAACCTAACAAATCGCAAAGAGCGCATGATACTGACCATGAGTGCAACCTCGGCTCTAGCATCCTCCAAAACTGCGCGGTGTCTGCCGATGCCATAGGATACACCGACCAGTTGGCAGATGAGGTACCCGAGGTAACAAAGGAAAGAAATGACCATGATATAGTCGTCAATACCTAAAGACTTGATCATGAAGCCTCTATCGAAGTGGATCAGCCCAAACATTCATCTCAAAAGCGGGAGACCGCTCACCTGACATAGAGTCGAATGGCCATGGTCACGGAGGTGAGGACGAGGAAGACACTCGCCAGCGCCGTGACCTGGGTCGCTTTGCTCTCTGAGACGTCCATGGTGAAGATATGGGATGTGTTCCTGGCCGCTGCACGCCTTGGAGTGGGAAAGGAAAGCCGCACAATATCCTGAGAGTCGAACCAAGAAGTCTGAGTCGTGGGGCGAGGGCCCGAGATAAAGGGCCGGAATCAGACCAGCAAAAGTGATCAGAAGTAAAGAGGATAGACTCGGAGTCAAACAGTGCGCAACCACGGAAGGCAAGGAGGCGGTGGTATTTAAAGTCAAAGCTAGCTCAACCATGGCCAAAGGCCGTAAGGCAAAGGGAAGAACCACATCATTAGAGTTTAGCACACTGTAGTGCCGAACTGGTGATGATTGCGGGTGGAGTCTCCGACCGTTTGATTCTGATGCTGAGATCGGCTTGATTCAGTCCAACCATGAGAGCGTAGAAGCCCAACGACTGGGGTGATACAATAGAGAATGGTGTAAGAATTAGAGACAGTCCAACTGCCAGAACGATAACCCCATCATACGGACATTCGGAGACAGTGGGAGCGTTGCGGAGAGCTAAACCGACACCCAAGTAAACGGGAGGCGAGGCAACGGTGCGGACTCGAGCATCACCCACAATATCGACACTTACCGTAAGGACCTCGCCAAGCAGGAAGTGTCGTGGCATGTGAGGTGTGGTGGTTCTGCTAGAAGCACTGGCCCCACGGGAAAAAGGAATGTGCTCCACGCGACCAAAGATGACACGGTCCTCACTGAGGCGTGTGGGCGAGGCCGGAGGAGAAAGGACCTGCATCGGGCGTGGCGCTCGTAACAGCAACCCCCGCGATGATCCAGTGATCCAGACGAGGGACCGTTCGTCTGGTGGTTTTTGGCGCCCGAGTTCGTCGGTCTGATTGCCCGAGATGTGGCGCAAGGTAATGGAGATCTGTAATCTCCAGTAATTCATTCGCAGGCAGCTTGAGCGACACTTGCCGAACTGACCTGCCTCAATCAATAGCGGACACTCGAGCTTGGGGACGCAGGTACGCGCACTCGGGAACCCGACCTCGGTTGATCGGCAGGCCCAAATCCCCAATAGGGCATGTGAAAGTTAACCCAGCGCTTTGGGAGCGAGAACCGAACGGGTGTGCCTTTTCCCGTTCTGTGAACTCGCGAGTTAAGGCAGTATCAGTAATATTCGTCGTGCGGTGTGTGTGTGGTTGTCTCTGCCGATCAGTATCACAACATCGAGGGAATAATGCTAACGGAAGTCGCCGCTAAAGGTTCCTGCCAAATGCGTTGTTTGTCCCTTTGTCGTTCTCACGCTGGTCTCAGTGTCTGACGACTGGTTGGGGCTCGAACCTGCCGTCGGCATACCGGCGGCTCTGTGACCAGAATGGAAGGACGCAAGCGCGGCCAGGGACATGACAGCACGACATTTGGGCATTTCCGATCCTCCGGAATGCTGCCCGTCAAACTTTTCATCAAACCTGATGTTCTGCAGGTTAAAGTTGCGAACGCTGCACGCCGTGGCTTGGGAAAATAGACGAAGAAGCGAGTGCAAGTGGAGAGCGATAGAAAATTCCAATGGTGCTGTGCTGCGGGGCTCAGGCCCGCTGCAGCACTCAAACTTCAACCGAATTCAACCATAAGGCACACCGTTGCCAGTCTTGGGCAGCAGTCACGATCATCATGGTGCCTGGCATAAAATGCCGTACTCGTACGGATCTTGCAATACGAAGTATGGAATATTATTCATATTCCTGGCCAAAACACCTTAGACATTTCCGGTAGAGTATTCCGAGACACACCAACCAGGCACAAACTACTACCGGCATCACCATCCCTGCACAATCGCATGACGCTGATGCTGTACCCCGGCTCGTGCACATGGCTGTGGAGTCCAACTAGTCGGTAGTCTGGCATTCAATACTTTACGTATACTCGGTCTTTCTTTTTGAACTGTATCAAGTGGTTGAGCAGAAATTCTTGGTTTCAACCATAGTATTGTCCATGCTAAAATTCGTGCAGGGTTATGAAAGGAGACGATTCCCGCAGTTGCCTGGTCATGCTCTACCATAATCTGATATCTGCAACGATGAAATGCAAACTTGCACGCATTCTTATGAGAATCTACCATGACTGACCATGCACAAAGGAGCCATTTTGCATCAAGCGCGGGTCGTCAGAGTCAGCGTTCCTTGTGGCATCGAAGATTCTTCGCAAATAACGTATATCAATACAAGTCCATCCTAGTAGACCGCATCATTCTCATGAGTGAAGATTGTTCATCCACACTTTGTTGGCGCCGAGTAGACACCGAGCGAACACCGAGCAGACGCCATCAACGCTTGGAATGCCCTAGTCATGGCATGTCCAGACTCGTTCCCACTAGATTGTTGAAGCTTATCATGCTTTTGAAAACACCGCTGTACAACCTCTTCCGCACTCGACCTTCTGCTCCACAGACCTCTTCCGTCCGTCTCCAAGACGCACCGTCTTTCGTGGCGTGATCTGAAACCGGTGCTCTTCCTTGCCACGAATCTTCCTCTCCGCCACCTGGTCTAGCGCTTGAATGTAAGTTGGCGTGCTCACATTGTTCCTCTTTCCCGTTCCTAATTGGTAAAACTCATTGTTTCCCCAGAAAACAATGTCAGCACCCCAGTTGGTGTCATTCTCAGTGCTCTTGGTCGATGCATCCATATACGTGACATTATCCATGACGGCTGCTGCATGTGAGGCTCCGACACTCATGTACGCAAGTCGGATAGGAATTGTCCTGTTCTTAACCTCGTCGTACTCGAAAAGTGACGATAACGAAGGGATCTTCGTTGGCGTGCCCTGTACGTGGGTCCAGCGTCCATTGCCAAGATTACCCCATATGCCCGAGCCAAAGCTCCATGTGTCAGCAGTCACTCTACCCAAGCCCCTAGTCTCTTCGGCAGTTGCACCGGGTGGTGCAACCTTTGTGGCATCTACAGTCAAGTATGAACTGTTTCCTCCTGCAGCGACTCCAGTGACCTTTGGCGTCTGGGAAGAGCCGGAATAAAGTTTCGAGGTCGGGAGAAGGGTCGGAGTATCTATCGCTGCTGCTTCTGGGTTGAAGTCGAAACCCAGCTGTCCGGAGCTATTATCACCAAATCCAAATACCCGACCCTCCTTGTCAACGCAGAGGCTATGGTAATCACCACAAGCTATGTGCTGGACTTCAAAGCCTTTGAGTGTCCGAATCTCGTGTGCCGTGTCGTAAGGTCCATCTGGCTTGGTGAGCCATGTCAACCCGGGTACACCCAGCTGTCCACGGGCAGGGAAGGAATCAGAAGCAGCTGCCGACGAGAAGACTCTGCCCTTGTTCGTCAACAAAAGTAGGTGTTCCAGGCCTCCTGCCATCTTTGTGACGCGTTCACCCCAGCTCAGGTCTTTTGGCCCGATTGTCCTGTAGCTTATGCGAGATTTGCCCGCCCAAAAGGGAATCCAGCCAGCCTCACTTGGTTTGGGACCTGCCTCCTGATCCTGTTTCGATACTGGTACAGAGTAGACTTTACCTGAAGAGGAAAGCCCTAATATCCTATCCCTAGAAAGCTGCAAAGACACGAGATCTTTCCCTCTGAGCGTGACAGTCGGTTGTGCGCAGTCCTGAGCGTATTCAGTTCCCCATTGTAACAAATTGCCGGCTTCGTCTATCGCTGCGCCAAACATCCGGTCGAGCTTGATATCTCTTAGAAGTTGACCATCAAAGAACTTCAGTCGCCGTGGCGTCTTGACGAAAGAATCTGACGAGTCAGGCGCCACGACTTTTCCTGCATTACTTCCCCATGCATAAACTCCTGGGTTCTCCCACGACCGTTTGACTTGTAGATGTTGTGAGCTTATCAGGTCTCTGATCTCCTCCTTTGATGCGCCCTTTCTTTTCCGTGACACCTCGAACTCGGGTGTAGCATCTTCTGGTGAATCTGCATGGCCCTCCCGAATGAGCCGGTTATTGTTGAGATAGTATTGCGAAGCAGTGGCGAAGCCGCCAGCGAAAACCACCGCGGCCACCGATCGGAATAAGTGCTGCTGTCTCTTTACAGCATACGCCGTGGAAGAGGCCAGGCGCGGGCCATGTCCTCTTGATCGGAGCTGTGACTTTGTCGCTGCTGTTCGACTTCCTCGCGATACGGCTTCGGGAATGGCACGACCTCTCTGCATTGTTTCGGCACCGTATCTTGTTTCGGAAGAGTAGGCCTTGCCAGGAATCTCCAGGAGGAAGAGGGCGAGGCCGTGCCTATAGAGATCAATGTCCTCCGCTCGTCGTTAAGCTTTCAGACCAGCTTCCAAACGTCATAGACAATTGGTCGCCTCCGATTGCCTCGGGTAGATCCGCCACTAAAATTCGAGCCGCTTCTCCATACTCCGACCACCGCACCCCTCGAGAGTAGCTCGGGATATATGCAGTCAACACAGCTCCAGCTTCTTGCCGCCGCACATCCTGCCACAATTCTTGCCAATCGCAAGTTTGCGGCCCCGTATGCAGCAGCGCTCCCAGCATGGACGACGCTTGGCTAAACAGCTTTGTGCCAAGCTCGTCCCATCGAGAAGAGAGCCATGCCCACCGTCGTCGCGCTTCTCTCCTACAGCCTATAGATGTAAGACAATTATTTAAACATACTCGGCAGGCATCTTATTTCTCTTAGAGCCCGAATGCTGTGGATCTAGCCACACCCGTCATCCCCTCGACCATTGAAGAACCAACAGCCCGAGGTCCTCCTGAGGCCACGATCCTCTCCCGAGCTTCCTCTTGGCATAATCTGCCGCGCTCGACAGACAGCTCCGTTACTTCGTCGTTGATTCGACGCAATAGCTTGGATTTGGCAGAACTAGAGACAGAATTGGACTTGCTCGTGGAGGGCGACCTCGGCACAGAATTAGAGACGGAATTGCTCCAAGCCAGTCACGAAGATTACGAGTTTGTTGAATCTGACCTGTTAGAGACTTAC
Source organism: Myriangium duriaei CBS 260.36 (assembly GCA_010093895.1). Lineage (NCBI taxonomy): Eukaryota > Fungi > Ascomycota > Dothideomycetes > Myriangiales > Myriangiaceae > Myriangium > Myriangium duriaei. Next base: position 564,964 of record ML996090.1, read on the forward strand.
ACTGTCTGACTGGTTTAGACTGTTTCACGACCAGCTTGAACTTTCTCAAAACCATCTTGACGCGCTTTTAGCCAGCACCACATCATCATTAAAGATCTTGTCTTCGCTCTCGGAGTCTTTTCGAATAGTCGAAGAACAAACAAATGCATTTCATGAGCAATGCCAGAACATCATCGCAGAGCAGAAGCGGCTGTCAGGTCTGGCGGAGGATGTCAAAGAGAACATGCAGTACTATTCCTACTTGGAACCTATCACTCGTCGACTCAATGCTCCGGGCGCGAGCAATGTTGTCACCCGGAAAGAGTTCCCAGAAATGCTTGCCAACCTCGACTCTTGCCTGGATTATATGCAGGGTCATCCGAAGCAAAAGGAAGCCGCCACGTATCAAGCTCGCTATAGGCTTCTTCTAACGCGAGCACTGACGCTAATCCGAGTCCATTTTACCGAAACCTTACGAGCGTTAGCAGCGGACGTATCCAAGCGAATCGCGGACAAACAATTGAACGACACTACACAATCAGCTCTGCTTTATGCCAAGTTTAGGGCCACTGCGCCTGAGTTGAGAGATCTCGGGCTTGAGATACTCAAACGAGCCGTGCCACCCGCTGATGCCGAGGATGAAGGGGAAGCGGAGTATCAAAGTTTGATGAACGAGCTATATCAAAGCTATTCGGCCACTAGAGGCAGGCTCATGTTACCCCTAGTAGCCAAGGAAATGGCCGAGATCGCCGCGGTCGACTCTTCCAGCAGAGACTTGGTGGCTTTTGCACGGCGTGCAGTCGGTTTCATCCGGGGCATATGCTTAGATGAGTATGAGTTATGGTGCGAGTGGTTCGTGGTCGATGGCGGAGTCTACGACTTTCTAGAAGGTATCTGCGAACCTTTGTTTGATTACCTGAGACCACAAACCATTCACGAGACGAAGCTATCGAAACTATGCGAGTTGTGCACATTCTTGCAGACAAGCTTGGCTGAGAATGAAGACGAGGACGATGAAAGTGGTGTTCCATATTCGAACGGCATTCACGATCGAAAATTAAATTTCACGGCACTGATTCAGCCGGCTTTGGCTGATGCTCAAACACGTCTAGTCTTCCTCGCAATCACTGCCTTGCGGAACGATATTGAATCGTTCAGGCCAAAGCCAGAAGACTTAGCATACCCGTCGAAAGCACGACAAAGATCGTCAAGCAAGACCAATGGAAAGCAACAACCAGTGCTCTCAGGTCGAAAGAATTCGGCTAAGAACGGCACTCATACACCGCCGCTGAAAACACCGACCATTGTCGACCAAGATGAGGAAGATGCAGATGATGGATACTGGGCAGCAAGTCTCGATAAGCACCAAGAGACCTGGTACCCTACCTTACCAAAAGCCATCAGATTGCTCAGTCGCATCTATCGTCTTGTCAATGTAAGTTGTGTGAGTATCAAACTGAAGCCCCACAAACTGACGATGTGACAGAGCTCGGTCTTCGATGATCTTGCCCATCGCATTGTGCATAGTACGACCATGTCCCTGTTAGGAGCGTCTTCACAAATCGCCACCAAGGTGTCGCCCACCGATGCAAATTTATTTTTAATCTCACATTTGTTGCATCTCAAACAGCAGATTGTGGCATTTGATATCGAATTTGTTGCTCCAGAGATTACGTTCGACTTCTCCAGCTTAACCAACACATTCTATGAGCTTAGGGATAGAGGTGGATTATGGAACCCTGGCACCTGGTACAAGCTGGCTTCGGGCGGCCTTTTGCCAAAGGTCGTGGAAAATATGCTCGACGCCAAAGCGGAGCTTGATGGCAGGCTAAGAGTCACCATCAACGAATTCGTCAACAGCTTCTCGGCCCGAATTACAGCTCCACTTAACGAATGGCTCGAATCTAGCAAGAAGTCGAAGGAGCCACCTCTGGAGCCCAAACGGGCGGCAACTGCAGTCCGTGGTCTGGCAGAGAAAGACGTGACATTCCTCAGACAGAAGCTCGATGAGTATATTGACGACTTTCGGACGCGAGAGACGTTGGTGACTGCGGTCAAGGATCAGGTCATTCTAGCCTATGAGGATTGGATGGACCGGCAGGCGGATGGTAAAGGAATAACAAAGATGGGCAGGCTCAGTAAAAAGGGCAAGGGCAGAGAAGATGAAATTTGGAGCAATGACGTGTTTGCGGATTGGTGCGATGCTACCTTCGGAACCAGCGGGAGTGAAGAGCATGACCATGACGATGATGAAGATTTGACTCCTTAGCGTTCGGTCCTCACGCAATCCGAGGACTCTATCCTTGGGCCGATGACAAGCTACAACGATTGGCAATTGCATATACCTTACTGCCAATCGAAGAATAGCCACAGAGAAGGCACAAAGAGAACCATCGCTTCATACCTTATTGTGCGCATGTGGTGTAATTAGGAACTGGTGTGGTGACCACCCCTGTGCTAACATCGCTCTGCACACCACAAAATGCCCAATAAGCTAGCAACGTGGATGCTTCGTTCATCGACCCTAGCGAATGTAAAGCATTAATTGCAGAGCATCGCCGAGGACAAGCCGGATGGAGACGTTGACCAAAGGCCAATTTGGGAGTACTTGTCACGAAGCATCCAAGAGTCACGATCGTGATGACAACAGGCGGCGGCGGCGGCGGCAGTGGCAGTGGCAGAAATCTAGTTCCCATCGTCCTGGCAGCGGAGTCAAAGGGCAAAATGACAGGCGCCATTTCACAATCGAATGTATTGTGAGAGGTTATAAAGAGCAGCGCCTAGGGAAGCCTCATGTTCCTACCTCGTATGCACGCACTCTCTTCACGAACTCGCTTAAGCTCTCTTGATCAGACGCGCCCAACGTCACAGCGACCATGCTCGTCTGTCCGCCACGCATATGCACCCATGCATTCACAACCAAAGATCCGGTGCATAGTTCGTTTGTAAAATTGGCATCGAATTGATCCCTCGTCAGGTTCAGCATCAGCGGACAAAGAGTCGATGCCATGTCCATGCCTCTGGTCAAAAAATGACTCTTCAGAGCGCCAAGTGCATGACTGCCCGCAACTCGGATGTTCATGTCGATGACTAGTTGCAGGCCTCCGCCATCGGTCATGATATCCACACCGATGGGACCATAGTATCCGACTTCGTGCACATACTTGACGAGCTGTGCGCCTATTTTGGCGTATTTGACTTCGAGGCTGTCTTGTTTTTCATAATCGCAGAATGCGCCAGCCCAATCCCCTTTCGCATCGAAAAGTTGTGTGCAGCATGCGTTGTAAATCGCTTTTCCGGACTTGGTCACGAACAGCGAAAGCGCCACAGCATCTCCAGGGACAAAGTCTTGGACAAGGAGGCAACAAGGCTTCATATGCGAGTTTGTGGTGTTGATCTCACCAATCATTTTCTTCAAATGCTTTTCCAAGTCCTTGAGGATTGTCTCGCGTTCCTCCCGGGTGCGGACAATGAAAGTACCAAAACTGCCAGCTGATACTGGTGCCTTAAGCACCAATGGCAAATGATGTATACGAACACAAGACAGCATCCGCTGCACCTCGGTGTCGACTGTCAACTCGTCTGAAACCTGATCGGGTCCTAATATAGTATCGATGACCTCTGTCGATGGTGTAGGGAGGTCTGAAAGAGCAAGACTTCGCTTGGAATGTAGACTGTAATGGACTTCAGGATCGACCAGGTGCGGAAGCCTGAGCAGGCAGTCCATAGGGCTCATCACAACAATCCGCTGTTTGATCTGAAGTAAAATGTCCGATGCCTCCTGGACAAAAGCGAGTTTTGGACGCTGCTGCGGACAAAGGCGACTAAAAGTCCGGTAGGCATCCTCCTGGTGCGGTCGTCGCATATTCCCGTTTGTGCGTTGTTCTTGATACGACATTTCATTAGGATCTGACTCGAGGTCAAATAGGATCAAAGGCATCTTTCCAGCTATAAATCCGTACAGTTGCGGCACAAACTCTAGGCAGTCTCGGGCTCGAACATCACTATCAGTTGATAATTATCCAGGCACCTGATAGCAAAATTTCAATAGGCCATTTGCCATGAAAGAATTCATCTCCTGGGATACAAAGACGAGTACCACATCCTCTGTCTCGGCTTCGTAGGAATAGACATCTTGTAGTGTTATATCCAAGACGATGGGATCGATCCGGGGCTACATGATGATGATGATCCAGTCTTCAATGGCGCACGCTTGTCGTAACGAGCAGCCCGAACCTGCCCAGAAGGACAGGAGAAGCAAAACCACTCTTATATTGATCGGCTCGCGGCTTCTTAAGATTGAGAAGAGGACATCGGAGCACATTGATGTCATTCGGGGCCTTTTCATGCCTGGGATGGGAAACGCCAAGATCTGATGTTGCAGCCCATTGACCATAATGATTGGCGTTGGACCTGAGAAAATGGCGTTTATGTCTTGTGCAACACACGGTGCCCCAAAGCAGAATCTGCGGAATTTGACGATTGCATGATGCGTAACCTGTGACAGATCACTGCGTCTCTATTGGCGTGGTGGACACTTCGGTTATGCATGTATCGACATCCCACAATATTAGAGAGGCTCGTAAATACCGCTCACTTCTTTGCTTGCATATATCGTTGTTACGGACATGCGGCGATCATGGTGACTTACGAATTTGGCTGATCATCTGTTCATGAAGTGTTTTGGATGCTGTGAAGAATTGTCGTATGCATACTCGTGCATGAGACGCTTCGAGTACCGTTTCCTCCACCAGATCAATCTCATTAGTTGCATCTTGATGCTTCAAGGGATTTAAGGGGGCCACATCGTCCAGCTGAAATCTTCCAACATTCACTATACACGAACGTTGTAGCAAGATGCAGAAGATCAGAACGAGCAGAGATTGAAGACGTCGGACCGCGGAGAGGCCGGTGAGGATATGGAACTCGCCAAAGTGAGTGTGCTTTTTCCATATTGAGAAGTATATGTACTCACATGCACGGATTTCAATAAGTTGCGTAATGAGAAACGAAATCGGGATTATACATGGATTTGAAAGACACAGACTGATGCCAGATTGATGTGTCTGTGGAACCATCAGAGTGGATCTGCGCTCTCCAGATTGAATAAGCACATGTACATCTATCCGTTGACTACAGTAACTTATAGTCGCTCAGGAGTCCCAAGAAGGATCCTAGCCGGCAAGTCGCGGCCCCTATGAGTCGATGGTCACGTGACGGAACCCGACTATGAATCTCTGTCGGAGGCTAAATAACCATGCAGTCTGCCTTTCAGGGACTGTTCAGCTGTTAGCACACTATCACGGTCTGTGATGATCTTCAATCTTTGACTGGTAGAAGTGCATCGTGTTGGTATCTTTCTATTGAAATTATTTCACCGTAGCATGTTTGCTATAACATGCCAAAAGGAAGCGCGCGCCTTTTGAAGGTCAGCCCTAGCCTGACATCACCCTCACACCGCGAAGTGCCCCGAAAGCCGGCGGCGCGGATGCTCCGTTCGCCGACTTGGGGCTATTCTCCGAGCAGGGACCCCGCCATGATCAGCTGCACGTCTTCCTTACATAAGGATTAAACCCAGCCACTCGGTCAAAGCAGCTTTTCATGTGATCTGTCTTTCGTTGTCCACTTCAACCGTCCTAAGCCATTCGACAATGGCTTCCACCTTGGAAGAGATCAAGCGGGTGGAATCCCATGCGGTAGGCTCTGGAGCTCACCTGTCATCCTGTTGATTTTATGCTAATTCCACCACCCCTACAGTATCCCTCGCAGCACATCGGCTTCCTTGAGGCCAACCATGTCAGGGCACTAGAAGACTTCAAAGACTTCGCCAGAGAGAAGGGATACTATAGACCTGGCGACGGCGCACAACCAGCCAGCCACGATGACGAAACGTTGCTGTACGACGCATACGCCATGTAGACCCTTGACCACTTGCTGACTGGGCTAGACGATATGTTAGAGCCAGGAGGTGGAATGTACAGGACGCCTTCACCCAATTCAAAGACACGGAAGATTGGAGAAAAAAGAACCAAATCGACAAGCTGTACGATCGGATAGACATTGGCGAATATGATGTTGGAAGGAAGCTTGTCAGTATCGCTGAGCTTGTGGTTAGAACGATGCGTTGACCGAGGTCGTAGTATCCGCAATGGACTGGTCGCCGAGATAAGAGAGGCATACCGCTCTATGTCTTCGAGGTATCGACCTTGACCTCCAAAGCTGTCGCCGCTTTCGAGAACGCATCGCACAAGCCCGGCGAGGTCGAATCAAACCTACCTCCGAAGATGCTTCGGTTGTTCGCTTTGTACGAGAATCTCTGCAACTTCGCTCTTCCCTTGTGCTCAATGGTACCGAATCGACCGTATACCCAAACGCCCGTATCGCAGTCGAGCAACATTGTCGACATCTCCGGCGTTTCTCTGAGGCAATTCTGGAATCTCAAGAACCATATGCAAGATGCATCGCAATTGGCCACAGCGCATTATCCAGAGACCTTGGACAGGATATTCATTATTGGCGCCCCGTCCTTCTTTCCTACAGTATGGGGTTGGATAAAACGGTGGTTCGACCCGATTACGGTCTCGAAAATTTTTATTCTGCAAAAATCGTCGACATTGTCAACATTGGAGGAGTTTGTAGATAGAGCTAATATTCCCAAGAAATATGGCGGCGACCTAGACTATAGCTTCGGTGACCTTCCTAAGGTCGATCCGGAGATCGCAGCCAGCCTGAAATGGATCGAGCCTGACCACCAAAAAGGGCACGAGACATTTCCGATTGGACCGATACGATGGACAAAACTTGAAAATGGCGACATGCTGGCTACTGCTGTGGGGTCGGAGGACGGAAAACAAAGACAGCGCAAAGTCGCAACTTTTGGCAACCCAGCCGTCATCAGTGGCCAAGTTTCGGAGCACCGCCCCTCTACCCCACCAGCTCTCCAGAGGTTTCCGAGCGCCGTCGAGACCCACCCTGCTACCCCACCTCCAGGCGAAGTCGATCTCTCTGAACCACCATCAGGTACATCCACGCCTGCCACGAGCATAAAAGGAACTCCTCAACAAAATACTAGCGACCCTTCGCGTCTTGGCGTCACATCTTCCATACCTTACCGTCAATCCCCCGCCATGAGCAACAGCAACCTCAGCTCAACCGCAACTGCTGTTGCAGACGAGCACACCACCACAGCTCCTGCCGGCACGTCTGACACAGTACGCGAAGGGACCTCATCGACCAGGTTCGAACAGCAGTCCTCCACTCTCGGCCATGGACAATTGAAGCACGCCACACCCGATACTCGCGAGGATGCCTACGGCGACAAGCACGGCGTCATGGAGCCCGGCACCGTCTCACAAGCACCCAAGGAACACCCTGTTCCGGAACCCATACCCGAGCAGCCCGGCATCGTCGACCAGGTCAAGTCCGCAGCAGGATCAGCGTACAACACCGCCAGCGCTGCGGCAGCTAGCGTAGCTGGTGCCGTTGGCCTTGGGGGAACGACAGCACAGCCGGAGCAGAAGGAGGAACCGAAGCAGGAGATTCATGACCCCGCTGTTGATCGCGCTGACCCGGAGTTGGTGGAAGAGTTTCTGAGGGCGCAGTCGGCGAGTAAGGAGGCGAAGGAGGGAGATGGTGTGAAATAGATCAGCCGCCTTTGCGGCGGTGATCAGACAGTGTTTTCAGGAGTAGATCTAGAGCTCTACGATCAATGGAAGAGGGAATTGAGTTTCCTCCTGTGAGCCCAGTAGACTCGCTCTCCTTCATCACCATCCTCAGTGTGTCCGGCTACCTACAGCGATCTGACCTCTGTCAATCTTCTCCTGTCTTGTACCTCAAATTGAGCGCATTGGCGTGGGTCCACCACTGCCCGGCTGCTGCTCAAAGATCTATCGATCAGAGTTGACAGTCACCCCGTAAATGGAACGATCACATGGAGGATATTGTGAGTACGCCAATACTACAGCTGGGTAGGGATTTATGGATACTATCAATGGATGGATCGAGAGATTCAAGTGATGTTGGCTCTCTAGCGTACGGTCACGCTAGTGCTTGCCTCATATGATCGAAATTCAATCCATCGATACCAAAAACCCCGACGTACAAATAAAAACTCCTATACTGCCGTCCAGCAAGGTCTAGGCTACCCTTATGGTACCGATAATGTCGATCGAAGATACCATGTCATAAGCAATGTGCTCTCTCGGAGCCCTGGCACAAGCTTCACTGAATTACATCTGCGGCTCTTCATTTCGTCGAAATTGGACGTCTTGAAACCTTCTTAGTCTACCATATGTCTCAGAGAGGGATTCATTGACTCACTGTTTGCAGTATGCAGCATCTGTCGTTGAAACCATAGACCTCCGAGTGCGACCAGTATTTGCACGAGGCCCAGGACGAGATCGATGACAAGATTCGCAGGAATTGGAGTCGGTGGCATGATCGCTCTTTGATAAGTGGTCGAAGAGCAATACGACAAGCGGCTACTGGTATGGGTCGTCGGTAGGGATGTTTCGATGGTTGCTTGTTTCTTGCAGATACTCGTGCTCACATGGAGATTCTCGACCATTAAATACTTACACTGGATTCAAAAGTTCCATGGTGGCGCTACCATGGATGGTGGCACTGCATGGGACTTTTGACATCGGAGCCCTCACGCAATTGACGAGCGTAGCGTGCGTTGGAAGCATCGTAATCGAATCCAAGGCAAAGGGTACTTTTGTCAAGCGATTGTCCCGATTTTTGCAGAAGTTGGCGCCGATATGCGGGGGACTTTTGTTGTTTTTGTGACGCGAACCCATCTCAATATTTGCGCCAATGGGGGAGTGGGTTGGTGGCGGTGGCAGGGTCTCACTGCATGGGACTTTTGTAGTGCCGCCCTGTGCCGGCGCCCTTGGTGTTGGGCTGGCCATTTGCATCGAGGCTGATCACATCTCCGCCATCCTGGCCTGCAAGGAACCTTTGATAAAGTCGCAGATCATGACGCCCCTTGGAGAGGCTTGGTGCTTCAACTCAATCGTATCACGCGCCGAAGGCTTCATGCGGTCCATGTCGAGTAATTCTTGTGGTTCTTATAAGTCTGGATGGGCTTCCACATCAATCCTGTGTCAGGAAGGTCCTTCGTGTCGTGCCGCTCTTTCCAGAAATGTCGCTGTTGACAGCTGGCAAGCGTACGCAATGGCCTACAGCTAAAGACTGGGACAAGAACAAGTCGAAAATCTCCGAACTCTATGAAACGCATACTTTAAAGCAAGTCATGGAATCGATGGAAGTGTTTGGCTTCTTCGCGACGTAAGCATCGCAGCTATCTGTGATTCGCTCCCAGCTGACTCGATATAGCCCGAAGATGTATAAGACCCGCATTTCAAAATGGGGATTGGACAAGAATCGCAAAGACGCCGAGATGCGGGCGATTGTCATCGAGGCCGATAGAAGACAAAAGCTCAACAAGCCATCCATCTGCTACGCTCGAGGCAAGGAGGTGTCCTACGAGTCTGTTCGGAAGTACTTCAAGCGCAGAAACCTTACAATAGAACAAGTGATCGCTGAGGCTACTCCTGCATCAATCCCGGCCTCGATCAAATGCGTCACACCAGCGCCGGAAGTTCTGGTTGTCTCTCCTGACTTGGTCACCGAATCAGTCGCCGCTCAGTCTCCTCTCTCATCCCATCCCATGTCAACGAAATGTGTCAGTCCGGCGGTTGAGATTGAAACGGGCTCTCTTGACCTAGTGAGCAGACAAGTCGTCGCTGCGTTCACTCCCCCACCAAGAGCACCTGCGCCAGGTTCTACCGTCAGTGATAGGCGAACGTTCGCCGCTCCCGTAGACGAGATGCTGCTTGCCTCTCCTGAACTAGTCACCAAACAAGCTGTCGCTGAGTCGACTCTTCTGCAATGGCCACCTGCGCTAGGCCCTACCGGCATCGATTGGCGAAAGTTCGCCACTCCCGTAGACGAGGTTCTGCTTGCCTCTCCTGACCAACTTACCAAACAAGCTGGCGCTGAGTCGACTCTTCTACAATGGCCACCTGCGCTAGGTCCTACCGTCATCGAATTCGTCACTCCAGAGCCGCCCATGGAGACTGACTTCATGAGGGACTACGTGTGCTGCGGTATCTCGCTCGATTCGCTCCATGACCTGCTGGAGCACTACGAAGAAAATCACGCCAAAGCACTCACACCAGCCGCGAATCGCACGGCCCATGATCGCACACATTGTGATCAGCAATCATTAATCAACACACGGTCGGAAGATCTGGTAACGGCCGCCATTGCGCTGAGTAGCTTGCGCGGCGGGGTTTTCGGGAAAGTTTCGGAAGTACGCACACCAGAAGAGTCTGCGACTCCATGGTACTTCAATTAGTGACGGAAGAATAGATGTGGATGAGGTTAGTCTTTGGATGGAAGCGTGGAGGAGTGTTGATCCATGGATATCATACCTTTGAATCAGTGGACAGCCTGGGGGTCCAAGGTATTCTCGACTACTTTTCTCTATATCTAATCTGGCCAACATTTCCGGCCCACGCCATGTTGTACCATCAATGGGATGTCTGAAGTGATCGAGCATCCAAAGTTTTGAAAGCTGCTTGGCTGAAGTCCAATTCCCTATCCGAACGATACGTCGTCCAAGTGCAAAAGACCAGATTACAGAGGCGTCGGTGTAGTGTTAATGTTCTCTTAGATTTTTGAAGCTGCCCGTATCAATGCTCGTAAGGGATGTCCTTCACAATCATGAACACCATGTGCTGTTGTTAAGTATACTCTGTAAAGTATCCCGGTCTCAGTGCCTGACCTTCAATCCATCGCCTTGGGAGAAAAATACCAAGAATCGACGAGCGAATCCGTTTTCCATAGACGGACGATTGTGGCACAGTGATTTGCCCACGACTATATCTCTAGGTCTGTCCATAAGTTGATTGGCTCATTCTTATTGATATTGAATCTTGATATTGATTTGTAGATCTTATAGCATTTCAATAGGTGTTATCTAGTTGTTTGGTATTATACGAGGACTTGCAAGGCTATCAGTCTGCGTCGGTCGACCGGTAGTGGCAGACCAAGTCCTTTATACGGGTGTCAACGACTGACTTTAAACAAGGGTTCACAGCAAGACGAGCCTGGAGTATTGTTTACATTGATGCTCTGCAAGGTATCGAATACGCATCTACAGCACCTCGGTAAGGCGTCCCAAGAACGCAGCGTCCCACGGGCGTACATTCTTGCGATGGGAAAGGCTTCATGTTTCTGCTCACAAGCGGCAAAGCATTCCTCAAGCCAACCCACCTTGTCAACCCTCATCTTCCATAACCCTGTCCGCTCTCAATCATGCAACCGGGCTCCACGGCATAGGGATGAGGATCCGGCTCTTCATTGTCTGGATCAAGGGCACCGTCTTGTGAACAGTTTCACCCCACCCAGGGACGCTCCAGCTCTGCTCTCTGCGCGCACGTCGTTCTTCGAGGTCCGCGAATTGCCACAGATGATGAACAGTGTTGAGATCGCCAATCTGGACGAACCAGGCTCCCACACCTTCCATGACCTCGCGTCGTGCTTGTAGACCCTTACGCCAATGCGTCTCCCACTCCAGTAGGTTTCCAGGATGGAGAGTGTATGATCGAAGCTCGAAGACGCCGCCAAGCTGACGCGGTGATACAGTGGGCCAGAACGAGAACTCTTGCATGAGTGATGTCTTCTTTGACGTGATCAAGGACTTGAGCTTATGGTCGAACTCTGGAAAGTCTGGCCGATGCTGAATCGAGTGCAGCGAAGCATGGTAACCTTCGTATCTCTGATATTCCCAAATGTGCACTGTGCATGTTGATCAGTCGAGCCTCTCATACGGCAAGACCTCAATGCAACTCACCAAATGTGTCGCAATCGCCTACTTCCGTCCGCCAGCTGCCCACTAGATGGACCTTATTCTCCGGCATGGAAGCCATCTTCGGGTACCAGGAACCCACGAGTTCAACATACTCGTCGACCTTGTCCGGCTTGACATCGTGGAAAACAATACTGTGGACATATTTCCCCCGGGCGAGGACTTGGCTGAAGCTGCGCTCGATATCCTTATCAAGTTGTCGGCCTTCGGGAGTGCCATATATCAGGTTCGAAAGACGGCCGCTCTTCTTGTCGTGACCTTCTTGGGCTGCTGCTGCATCCCCTGAGTACTATCAGTCGTGCTCTGGAAGTACCTCTGGGCCATCACCTACTTTCAGCTTTCTCCTTGCGTGCAGCCGCGTCCGAGATCTCCTTCCTCCACGCTTGCTGACGGTTATTAAATTCAGCGCCTTTGTCTGGTGAGACATCGGCCAGTGAAGGGGACCGAGCTGCGAGAAGGGACCGAGAAGTTGACAGCCATCGCTTGGGCGCTTGGTAGGCTGATAGACGGGGTGTCACGTGTCGCAATGCCATTTCGAAGACCGTGTGTAGCTCACCCCAGCTTAAGACTTGAGCGAAAGTGTAGCTGCCAGTGGGTGGACCAATGCTGCTGAATTTTGATCCTTAGTAACGAATAATGTCGAAGGGTCGCTCAAACTTGGATGTAAGTGAAGTCGAAGATGCTGGCTAGCAACGGGAAGTGATGGATCAAAGCAAGGAGCTGGCAGACGGAAAGGACAGGCACGGCAAGAGCTCTCCACAAAACCTGCGGGGTAAGCCAAACCCAATGCAGTCGTCCTTGGCGGCATCATGGTGGGTCTTCGGCTTCTGGGCCGGTATTCCGCGCGAACACGTCCAATCTCTAGCACCTGATTATCCAATTGTGCAGCAGACTTGATGTTCTGCCATCGTCACGACAATTCAGCCATACACAACTGCCAATGCGATGTGGCATCAAGACGGCGAAAAGCCTGGCAGAACGGCACAGCAGTCCGTCAAGCAGCCTCTGGATCGGCGACGAATTGCTCCTGACAACCTATCACCGTTTTGTCAAGCCTTATGACATTTCACACAAGCGACACCATGGTCATATTCCTGGACCATTGGAGTTCAGGAAACGCCAGGCAAAGCGTCGAATGGCATCTTTGACCTTCTCTGATGCATCAAATACCTCCTTACCTTCGCTTTGGCCCGCGTTGTTTCATCTCGGCTCTTTATTCCGAACACCACCGTCGCTGGATACACAATGGACATGGGAGGCGCCGAAGACATCAGACCCTCCACTCAGAAGCGACCAAATGGAGGGAGCTGCGAAAGATTTTGACTCCTCAGACGCCATTGACCAGCTTTTGCACTGGGACGTCGAAGAAAATGAGACGACGCCCGAGGCGGAAGTCTTGTCCAGATCTAAAGACTATGAAGGAGTTTTGTCGCAGCTATACTCATTTGAGGGCATCAGAGCCTTGTACTGGGAGACATGCCCGACCGGTACCGATGCTCGGAGCTTTAGTCAATCCGCTTTCAAACGAGTACTGGAATTGGCAACGAAGACGCGGAGGAATCGTTTGGGGATTGTCATTGAGTTCCTTGAGAGCGATATGAACATACCTTCTGTGGACGCGGAAGTGGGAAACGTCCGACTATTTTTGGAATGGGTCAAGCAGCACCTACCCAAACCATTGTCACAACCAAGATTAGTAAGGTACTTGTCTAAGTACATTGCAGAAGGGCAACCTTCATCAGCAGAGTTGTGCTATCTCTTGAGGCAGTACCGTCACCTAATAGCAACGAAACTGGAACCTGAAGAAATTTCGTGGGTTGTGAAAACACTCTGCGAGTCTGTCCAAGGTTGGCTCATTGCCCATGGAGATAGCCAGCCATGCAACCGAGTTGCAACACTACTTGTCGACATTGTGCGTGGTCTTCCCATGGACTGGACCAACACCGTCACATTTGCCAATACCATTGCCAGATTTCCAACCCGATATCGACAAAAGCACACTGCCGCCATCTGTGATCACATCGTCGAGCTCATACGCCTCAACATCAATAAGAGCAACGATGACCAAGTCGTTCGTGCTCTTCAAGAAGTCATGCTTCTCAGTTTCTACGACACAGAGGCTGACGCTGCCGATTTCCGAAATTGGTGGCTTCGAGTACTCGTTAAGATAACACGAAACCTGGTGAAGTCGTCACGAAGCGAAGCTCACGAAGGAAAAATGCTGGCACGCTGGATCTCCATGTTGGACTTGCGAGCCATCTATCAGGACAATGACATGTACCAGGATTTATGGAATTGCCTCTCGTCTGTTCTCTCAAGTTCTGAGGGTCGAGACGCTGTCCAGTCTTACATCTCACAGCCTGACCATATATTTTTCGACCCGCCAAAAAACGTGTCGATTTTCGAGTCGCTCATCAAAAGTCCGGGTCTCATGCCCAAGGTGGACACTGCGCAGATCCACGACTGTCTAGCACGAGGTGATGTGCAGCAAGCTCTGAAATTCTTTGCTACCAATAAATCGATCAAATTGAGCTCCTGCGAGTCGCTCTTGTTCAGCATGGTCTCTGACGGATGCGCTAGTCATCGTACCATCATGCGAGTCCTGGGTCGGAATGAATCACACAATAATGTGAAGCTGCGAGGTCGTACGCACCCACACAATCCCCTATCACCACGCCGAGTGCGATTGGTTGAGAACCTCGCTTATCACATTTCAATCTCTGATAAGCCCACTCACCGTCAGGCTTTCCGCATGGTCTTAGCTTTACATCAATATCTTCGTGGCAATCACGCCGGCTTGAGCCCCACAATGTCCCGAGCCATTCTTCGGGCGGGAGCAACAAGATTCCTGAGAGACCGACAGGTGGTCCCTCGTGAACGGTTCGCTTGGATACTCGGAATTGTGGGTAAGGCAGAAGGGCAAGATGTAGCAAATCATCTAGACACAGTTGCTGGTAGATGGTTGAACGCCGTATGGGATGAGAAAGAGCTCAAAAGGATTCAAGGCCATGCCGTCCGACACAAAAAACCGCAATTGACAAGACGAAGTAGGGGAGGAAGTCCGTGGCATATGTCCAAAGGAAGGAGTCGGAAAACGGGACTGTCACACAACACTGGCAGCATGTTCAGACTCCGGGGTGTTGCCTCGCCATACATAGTATCGGAAGAGTGGATCCGGCCAATGCGGAAATGCGAGGATGAAGACGTCATTCGGGACGCACTTGACGAGGGTGGGGAGCATTCATCAGGCGATGGACTCTCTTGACTGGTGTATATATGAGGAACAAGTATGTGAAGTACATAGATGTAGAGACGATACCCCGTTGCCTGTAGCAACAACGAAAAGACAAAGAATGAGCAATCACCAACCCAAACGACTGCTATTGCAAATCACCGGTATTGTTCTCAAACGTTTTGATAGAATTATTCTCCTGCAATGCATTCGCAACAAATTCTTGATACTATTGGGGGATGAGTCATGGCTGACTGCAGCGTCATGCGTCTTATTATAGAAGCCGAAAGCCGAAGCTTGAGAAGAAACTCGACATCATATCTTGATTTCGAAACACTGAAGGCCACATGACCAGTCACCATTTTGATAAGACCAACGGAACTTTTCGAGGGTTATTAAGCCGTTCGACGGTCACTGACGTATAGTGAAGCTGCATTGGCATTTCTACAGTGCATGCGACCAATGGTAAGGCGAAGCGCATCACGTAAGACGTCGAGCTGCAGCACATAGCTGCCATGGTCGCAATGACGAAGTATGTACCACCCGAACTCGTCTGAGAGAATAAGTCCGATTCCTTTTGATTGCTCGCTTCCTTTCCGTATCAACGCGAAAATGTTCGACAAGAATCCCTTGCAGGTGCAAGACGCTCCAGCCAGCCGCCGCAATCGGGCGACACCTCTAGTCTTGATACACGATGGCGGCGGGACTACATTCGGGTACTTTAGCCTCGGTAGCCTGAATAGAGATGTATGGGCCATCCATAATCCGCGATACTACAGCTCAGAGTCGTTTGAGGGCGGAATGGACGAGATGGCCCAGTGCTACATCGGGCTAATGGAGGAGGCTGGGATTCGAGGGCGGATCTTGCTCGGAGGTACTGCATACCACGCCATCTTCAGACTCTCAAAATGTTCTGACCAAACATAACAGGCTGGTCACTAGGCGGCTACCTCTCCCTTGCCATCGCCCGCATTCTCGCCGACGAGCCTAATTCACTAATGTCCGTCGCCGGGCTGCTATTGATCGACTCCCCATACCATGTACCGCTCTCTCAATTGCCCCCAGAGGAGGGAGAGCCTGACTTCGACAATCTGCCGGAGCTCGTGCGAAAAGCATTAGACGAGTGTGACGACTTGCTCGTAGACTGGCACTTGCCGTCCTGGGACGGACCGGCGTGCGAAGGCAAGGATGCATACATCGTAGCTGGGAATAGGAATTTTTCTCTCCACTGTGGAGACGTGATTCACAAGCCAAGCACAGGAGATTGGCGACTCATACGGTCGAAAGAGTATCAGTCGGATGAGCCTGAGCACAAGGCTATGGTACCTCCTCCAGCAGTATTGGTGAAATGCAATCGTCCGGTGCCGGCGAAGAACGAGAAGGATGGGTGCTGTCGTGTCGATATGTATCGTGACGACGTGATGCTGGGATGGAGTGGAAGGTATCCGAACTTTATCAAGGCGGTGCTAGAAGTGGATGCCGATCACTACAACATCTTTGGCTTCGCTAAAGTAAGTACACGAAACCTGACGGATGCGGCGGACGTTGTACTGACACAAGTACAGATAAAGCAGGTAACAGATCGGCTGAATCAAGGTCTTGGTATATTAGAGACTGTAGAGACACGCAAAGCTCGGCCTTTGTGAGAAACCCACAAAAAAATCCAGCCAGGAATCACATGAGGGACAATGAGGAAGCTTCCATGTTCTTGACCATGGGTCTCCGGGCTGCACGCAGGGACGAGGAACAGCATTTGTCGCCGAAGCAAAACATCCTTCCCCACTTTATCACGAATGCATCAATGAGCCAAAGCTAGGCGTTATGGTGATATATGCATATAGACAATACCTGATCATGAAACCTGATTGGGGACTCACACTTCTACCTTCTATAGTCTAGCCTGTCGTTGTCAAATGTTCTTGATCTATGCTCTCCAATGCTCTAGCTATTATCCCAACTCTATCCGCCATGATGATATCAATTCCAGCCCGCGCTTGCAACTGTGACCTTTTCAGTATCAAGCACAAACATTTCAAGGGAGCCAGATATACAACCTACCTCCGCATTCTCCGGCACATTGTTCAACAACCCATACGAAGCACACACCAACCCATGATTCTTCACATATCTCACCAACCTCGGACATAACAAAAACGCCTCGCAAGCAAACACCACTCCGGCAAGCTTCCAGCGCTTAGCAAACTTGACCGCAATCTCCACACTCTCCGCACGCTTCTCCATGTCCGTCATTGGCGGCTTCCCCGCATTCGTGATGAACATCACGGGGTACGTCTGCTGCTTGAGCGCGAGCGCGATGCACACCTCCGGCGTGAAGGAGGAGAGGATGATTCGTCGCCGTCCGCCGAACTGGAAGATTCGGGATAGCGAGGCGTCAATGAAGGTATTGAGTGTTAGGGCGATGGGGGCGAGGCCGGCGTCGAGGGCTTCGTGGAGGCGGGGGTACTCTTGTCTGGTCAGAGGCGAGAGAGAGATAAAGGGGAAAGGGACTTACTGATCTCAGCGTTGAAGCCGACGTCCTCGGGAAGGTCGAGGAGGAGATCTTCGAGTGTGACGAAAGAGTCGTGCACGAAGGTGCCGCGACTGTTGGGCTTGAAACCTTTGTTTTGAAAGTCAACGGTGTGCATCATGCGGTCTTGGACTTCGGATGCTCCACGCTCGTGAGATCTGGTCAGGGAGACGGATCTACGTTCAAGGGTCCTGCTCTCGGGCTTTGTTCCATTCACAACAGCGCCGAGCCAGGACGGTGGTCTCCCTCGGGGAGATTGAATGTCGCTTGCATGTAAGAACTAGTGAATTAGATCTAGTAGATCTTGCTCATATGGCTGCGCGACTCACTTGATCAAGCGTAAGATCATGAATAGGAACATCCGTGCCTGACTCGCTGAGCGATAAGTCGTGATAAATCACAGGCACGAGATCTCTTGTGACCTGTACATCAAACTCGACCATGCTAGCGCCGAGCTTGCATGCAGAGACGAAAGACTGTAGATAGAGTATGAGAGCCGATCACGTCCCTGGGGAAGTGTATTACCACACTTACCTCGATGGTGTTCTCTCCAAGCTGGAGATATGACCTATCCGCGGTATTTTGACCAAGCCCTCTGTGACCAACCAATTCCACTTTGCCAGCCCCGGGCCGAGCGGACTCAAGCCGCGGAGGTACCGGGCCATTATATGGGTGAACGACCAGCGTTGAAATTGTCGCAACTCCCATCGAACACATTGTCTTATTGTCAAGCAAAGGGACCATGTGCTCGCGGACTAGACTCTCCCGCTGGGGGCCAAAGCGGTGCTGGTCGGCGTCAAGCACGGCAACGCCACCTCCTATCAGCTCACCAGTTTTTGTCCGGGTATTGCATGTGCTGTAGATCTTGAAGCAGACCCTCAGATTCGATGACCTCGAGACATGAAACAGGAATGGATTGTTAATCGCATCGGCAAGTGAAGAATCAGCAACGATTTGTTCCGGCTCATTCGCACCTTCGCAGGTGATCCCGATCACATAATTACTGCTCGCATCTTGGCTGTTTCCGTTTTCCACTTGCGGCGGAGAGAAATGGAAAGGAAGAATGTCCCTATTCTTCTGTGTGACTCCAAGTGTCAAGATCAAGACTTTCTCGTCATCATTGAGAACACTAGCAGCAGGCTTTGTCGCTTGTCGAGACGCGGGATTTGCTGGACCACCATCTGCGTCCAGATCCTTCACGCTGTCTATAGCTTCGGCGAGTTTCAGATGTCCTTTGAACACAGCATGCTCTCTAGCGGTCCAGCCTTCTTTGTCCAGGACGTTCACCTTTGCGCCAGATTTAAAAAGCTCATTTACGATTTCCGAGTTGCCACTGGTGCTGGCCTCGAAGAGCGGTGTCCAACCATTAGTACTCCCAGCTGCGTCAGAGTCGAGATGATTGGATTCGACACTTAAGTGCATCTCGTAGTGATCTTTGCACCTAGTGCTGGGAAGGGTCCTCGAAGTAGGGGTTATCGGTGGTGTCACTGGGGTCGACCCTAAGCCACCCAAGGTAAAAATTATAGGAGTGAGATAACCTACGCCATGGCCACAACGCAAAGCAAGATGCACGAGAGCATTGCGGTTAGCTCGAGTGTTATTGGTCACCAAATCAGGCCCTCTCGCAATCAGAGTAGCCGAGGAAGTCACAAGCGCTGGGCAGAACAGCTGAAATGAAAATGCTAGGGCCCCCACGCTTGAGGCAAAAGCCGCCAATCGTTTCAACCACCTGATGCGGCGCAATGGCTAAGCATGCATTGTAGCGGGGTAGTCCTTGCAGCTGGCCTGGCATCACCCGACACCGCTTTCTCCAGTCGCCGCTCGGGTCTGATTTCGAACATGTCGCTGTCGATTTGCAATCCACAGTGTGGCGCCTGAACGAGGCTAGAAGTTGATCTTTGAAATAAGTCCGCGGTTCGTCGAGGTTTTGGTGGTTTTTCTATCATCGCTTGATCCATCTTAGCTCGCTACTTAGCTATGGATCCTCTTTCCATTGGGACCGGTGTCATTGCAATTGCTACTCTAGCCGCCCAAGTCAGCTCGGCTTTTGCCAAACTACGCACTTTGTGTCGAGAATTACCGGGACGGCTGTACGCCTTGAACAACGAGGTCGCCGATCTTGAGTGCATTCTAGGACAGCTCGGTTTGCTCATCCAAACCCGACAGATTCATCTCGGAGACAATTGCTATGCCCTCCCACGTATACTTCGACAAGCCAGAGACAGGCTTGAAGAGTTGCAAGTTGTGATTGAAAAGCTCACATCGGCATACCGCATTGCTAAAGTGAAGCTCTCTGCCGCTGGCACATGGCGAAAGTTGCATCCTAAGCTCCAGACCATCCAAGATGACCTCAAGGGCATCAAGTCCAACATGAATTTGATACTCGGTGCCTCGAACTCGTATGCTAAGCAGCGTCTGTCTCCAATCCCGTCACCTGCTTACACTGTCTAGCCATGATATGATGCAAGTCCGTCTGGAAATAGCCGCAGTTTCATCAATCGCTTCCAGAGCATCAGATGAGCAGAGTTGCCTGAAAGCTGATATCAACTCTACTCTAAATACCGTCGATGACCGGATTGCAAAAATTGAGAACATGCTTCGATGGCAGACACAACAGATCCAAGCAAGTCAATTCGAGCAGATGGGTTCCATGTACAACATTCCTCAACCAGCCCCAAGCTATCGTCGTTCATCATCTACTTCATCAGATCGCCGCAAAACAAAGACACCTGATGATATAACTGTGAAAGTGACACCATATGCGATTCAATGCAGGCGCGGTTGTTCCTGCATATGTCACACACGACAAACATCTACCTCACCGGCGGTTTTTAACCGTATACTCGGTCAGCTCTTTATCGGCTATACTGGCATTCCTTCGCTCAGCCAGAAATGCGACGTTCGTAATTGCCAAAAGTCAGTCACACGGCAAATTAGTCTGGAGTACTGGTTTCCATGGACTTATGTTTCGTCTTCTATCATTCGTTTGCGACTTGGACACGGCTCGAGCCTGGGGACGACGTTCCAGTTGGAAACCCTTCGGAGAGTACCTGACACGGCGCAATGTGTCACTTTTGCGCTCAATGGCGACATCGATGGCTTGAAGTATCTCTTCAGGAATGGTCTTGCCTCGCCACGAGATGTAAGCTCTACTCGTGGCTACTCGGTCCTTCGCTGGGCACTTTACGGCAAACAATACAAGACTTGTGAGTTCCTCATCCAAGCCGGGGCAGATCCCGATTACAGGCCGATCGCAGCTAGGGACAACAACCCACGCAACAAAGCGTGTCACTTCTTGCTCGAGGGTAATTTGAGTTCAGACGCCGAGAATGCTTTGCAGGTCATGACACAAGGCGGGCATCTCGATGATTTCATTGATCAAGCAAAGTTCACAAGGCTCCACCGAATTGTTCTTGGCCTATCTCTGGTCAGTTTGGAGGAAGAATTGGCGGTGTGGCCCGAGGACATCGACGAACCTGATGCCATGGGACGGACGCCACTTGCCTGGGCTGCAGCGAGGGGTGATCAGCGAGCGTGCGCCTTACTGCTCAGCTTTGGAGCAGATCCAAATGCCATCGACATTCAGCTGTCGGGTCCAGTGTCAAATGCCGCCTCTCAAGGCCACACTACTTGTGTTCGATTGCTTCTTGAAGCAGGTGCAGATCCAGATCCGCCTAAGCCGGGAGGAGTGAAGAAAGGGAGCCCACTCAATTGTGCTGCCCGAAATTCAAACGATGTGGCACTATTGAAGACACTGCTAGATTTCGGGGCAGACGTCGACGCATGCGGCGAGGATGGCATTACAGGTCTTATGCATGCGACGAGACGAGACAGCGCTAGCTTTGCCATTTTACTGCTGGATAGTGGCGCCAACATCAATGCAACCTCAACGAGCGGATCGACGCCACTGACAACAGCGATCATATACAATAGTCACAATGTCCTCCGCCTTATCCTTGACCGTTGGCATGAGTACTCAGCATGTCCACGACTGACAGGACCACATCTCCTGCAGCTTGTCGCTCAATATGCCGACCTGGAGACGATAGAGATACTTATTGCAACTGATCACTTCAAGATCAAATACGACGAGCGTTACGCAAATGCAGAGGATTACAAGGATTTAATGGTCAACCGACCCGACCGAACAGACGAGCTCGATTTGTCCTTCAGCGATTTCTTGAGCATACTCAACCATATTCCAACTCCTCGTCTAGATATCGATCGGATGCTAGAGACTGGCCCTTCGCATCCAGCTGATTCTTCGCATTGCAGCCCAAAGAGACCAACGTTCACCGACGGGCTTTTCTCTTGCTTCGGACACGATGATGCCGCTCAAGTTGCCAATTGCGGGTCAAATTGCATGGCAGGGAGGACAGACAGTGACGATGAATCTGACAAGAGCTTCCGCGATGCACTTGAAGACCTGAACGAACACGATTCTGGAGAGCGCCTAGGTGAAAAGGGTCCCATTCGCCGGTTGATTGTGTCATGAAACTAAGAGAGGTCACGGTGAGGGGAAGATGACCGGGAATTGGTAAGGGTAGTTCCCTGTGGTAGAGCAAGGCCCAGGTAAGGGAAGGTAACCTCCTACCGGAAGTCGGGGGTCAAGCGGGGGAAGCGAGGAAGAGAAGAATGGCCGTTCCAACCGCTCCGACATACATTTGAAGGTATATCCAATACCCAAGATTTACGAGCAGTAGACAAGTCCAAGCGAAGTAGAATCACGATTGAGTAAGTGTCAAATATGACAATCAATGCACTGAGGTAAATCATGATATTCCTCGATATAACGATATTGAAAAATGTGCCCAAAAACGATGATCTGTCATGTCAGCATTCCAAAATAGGTCGTTATCATGCAGAGGTGCCTATTTGTGGGTGTTTAAGTTGTCTAGTGATGGTAAATGCAGCTTCAGCTCTGGTAATGCTCTGTCGGAAATGAACTAAAAAGGAAATCTGCGGAATACGTCGGTGATCGCACGCCAAATGCCCATTTCCATGATCGCGAACATATCATTTCAAATTCAAATGTACACTATTTACACTGCTACGTTGCAAGGAGATGTTAGGATCCTGCAAGCGTACTTCAGACCGTCATCGGCCATAGAAGTCGTCCAATCGTTCTCTTTGCGTTAAAGCGTTGTTGTGTTGCTGGCGTTTTAACGAGAATTTTGTTGAAGTTTGATAAAAGTGCGGGGTGCGCGCCGCTAAACTCTCAACGAAGTATGCCGGGAAAGCCGGGGACGAGACCCCGCTCATCTCGGAAAACACTATTAAGCGCTGAACGCCACGAAGACAAAATCCCAACAGAAGTGACTGACGCTCGGAGACTTCCAGGTTCTTTCCATATGGTCCGCTTTCGTGATCATCACTCATTAATAGTATCAATCCACACAGGCTCCGGCACGGTAAGTGAAGACAGGGAAGCTAGAGTGAGGGGAAACGGAAAGTCACAAAGACATATACTATACCGCACCCATATCTCTTCATGCAGGACAGAAAATTGACATCGCTGCTATTCATGTGTGAGCTGTGACAGCAATCTTATGACATCGATCATTATAAGTGACCATGTCTCATACGATCGTCTGACAGTTGAGTCGTATATACGTATGCATGCAGTGTAGAGATTTGTACCGTCTTACACGATGCCACCCTTGTTCTCTGCGGACTATATCCTTGCCAGACTTCCTCACAGATTTGGCAGACTTCAACGAACAATGATTGGAAATCTAGCAGAACCACATGTTGGCATTGATGTTGACATACTTCCATATACCGGTATCATGTCACAAGAGCAGTCGTTCTGCTCCCCATGGAGCGGGATCAATCTAGGCCGTGGTAGCAAGCACTATCGAATCGAATGTACTTGACCATAGAATTCTGAACTATGTCAGCTAAAATATGTCATTAGCATGGCGGAGGACGAGTCTGCGCGTCCCCTATCGCTCACATCAATGGCAATGCTTAGAGTCTTCATGTGCTTCATTGCTCGAATGAGCCAGTGCCTCAAACAGCGTCCGGATTATGTACTTGACGCCGACGGAAACCAGCGAGAATCTTGGCCCAAAGGCTTCGGACGATTGCAGAACCACTTAGCGCACTTCCGTCTTTCCGCAACGGTGTCTTCAGGTTTTGAGCCAGAAACACTGGATCCTGCTCGAGGTGATGACGACAATAGAAAGTACGACCACTCTGGAGGTAATAGACACGCAAGCGTGCTGGACACATCACATCACAGTAACCGCCCATGGCTGTCATCCCCCTGCATCTGCTGACTAGACCCGACCGGTCTTCATCGGTTGTTGGGAGTCGGGCGTCGAGTAATCGGGAGTCATTGGGCTCTCCGCCCTCGAGCTCGCCTGAATCTAGCACAAGTTCCAGAACTCTTCTGTTTATACGCTGAACTGCATGCGGCATCATCAGTCGCGCATTTATCTGGCGACCGATTTTGGTGCTCAAGACGCTCTCGTATATCAGACCAGCGCCGACATGGCCCTGTCGCATCTGCTTTGGAGGATACTTTTGATCCTAATGTCACCCCAGCGCCCCGAGTAATGGACAAGGAATCCTGTTCCTCGTGCTGACGGCAACAAAAGGAGCCACATGGGTCGGGGTACGGTCCTGTATAGAGTTCGTAGCAATGGTTTTTGCATGGTCCTCTTGTTGACCCCAGCCTTGCACAGCAAGAATGGAATCCACGAGACCTATAAGCCATTGAACCATACGAAGAACTTGAAGAGCCCGAAGAACACGAAGATATCCTCCCATTCCCGTTCTGGGGCGACTGTGAATGTTGCTGCAATTGCGAGTCCAGGGTATCGAGTTCACCGACGCTGCGAGTGGGCCAGGGTGGAGCTTCATGTGGTCGCGACCAGAGATCACCTGTGTATCTCGCCCGAATGACGTATGGTTTAGTGTGTTGTTCGTCGAACTCAGCCGATGGCGAAGCTAGACCATCGAGCTCTCCCGGAGTGCTATCCCTAATGTGATTCTCGTTGGCGGGGCTCGTGATCTCCTGACCGGGTCGGGGTAGGGGTCCTATCTCGTTCGATAGCGTAACCACTTCAGACTCGTCTGCTTCAGGAGACATGCTTATGAGCGAAGGCTTGAGAAGCAAGGGCTGCGGTATAATGTCGAGTCCTTCGGTCATAGAATTGTAATCGTCGACGACATTAGCTTGCTCTATTTGATGCGTTGCTTCCTCGCACAAATATGGAGCGATTGAGGACGGAGTCGGATCAGCTACTTGCTCCATAGAAGATGCCGTTGTGGTTGGAAGAAGATTCGAAATCGTGACAGACTGCTTCATTATGTCAAACGCCTGATTTGCTGAAGGCCGGTCCCTTTCGTTCTCCTGGAGCATCTTCTGCACTAATCTCCTGAATGGAACCCGAAAGGTTTCGAAGTCAGCACGAGCCTGAAGAGTCAGATGTAGCAACTTGTTTGCTGCTAGATTAACCTCCCCAATGTTGGGTGCAAACCGACAGCTGCCAACTTCCATTGCTGCAATGTAGACGTCTTTCAGACCGGGCCATGGACTCATAATTCCTTCCATTAGTGCGAAACAGCAACCAAGAGAGAAGACATCCGACTTCAGTGTCGGTGGCTTTCTCTTCAATTGTTCGGGCGCTTTATATGAATATGTACCGGTGTAGCCCGTCGTACCACCGTCTATATGCTCCCTACTGATCCCGAAGTCAATGATGATGGGCCTGACTTCTGAGTTCCCACGGTCAAAGAGGAGGATGTTATGAGGTTTTATATCTTTGTGCCTGATTGGATTGGATGGGGTTTCTGAGTGTGCAGGTACTTCAGACCAGACAAGCACTGCAAGAGGATGCTCGGCCAAGGATCTAATTCTCCAGCTTTGAACCAGGAACAGGATGATTGGCAACCTCCGGAACCATCCAACTCAAATATCAAGTGCTCGAGATACATCGGAGCCCACGGCTTAGTCACAAGGCAGGTGGTACTCCTAAAGCCGTCTGTATTGATAGTGAATGACTCCACCAGTGCGATGATATTCGGGTGACGGCACTGTTGCAACAATTTGATTTCTCGAGCGACATTCATGAGCTCTTTGGGAGAACGTGCCTGAATCTGCTTGATGGCGTAGACATCTTCTTCATCCGGTGGTCCTTCTTTCGAACGTCGTGTCGCCCGGTACACCATGCCGTACGAACCTCTAAACGAGGCCCAGGCTTCGTCTCGCCGAAATGGCATATCTTCTTGTCGATTGTATCTAACGACCCCAGGAAGACCTAGGTCATCGACCAAGGACATGTTGAAAGACAGGGCAAGAAGAGCTGCTAAGACAAGGACGATCGTACCTGTCGATGGTGGTCTCTACCAAAAGCCTGCAACAGTGTACTGAGTGGACGCCGAACCAACGGAAAGGCTTCGATAGACTGGCAGCAGGAAATCCCGAAGCTACAAAACTATGACGACCTTACATAGCCAGGCAAGAGTGAGCGATTGAAGTGGACGACAGGAAATTGTGGGCCTCAGCTGGAAGATTCAGAGGCCTGATGTACAAGAGTACACGATGCAGGAAGATGGGTATTTATCACATGACCGATCCAATGATTCGTCATACTACAGCCTAACAATCGCGTTGTCGATCTGTCCAAGGTCTTTTGATGTTCATGCTTGCAATGCTCGCGTGATTGGGTTCGTATACTTGCTTCCCTAGCTCTCGTCATTCTGAAGGCTTGAGAAGACACTTTGGGACGAACGTACTTGAACCAAGAGGGCCTCCAAAAGAATGAGGCGATGGCCAGTACCTCGTGGTTTCCTGTCGGCATCATCCCCCTAAGGTAGTGCAATATCCGGTCCAAGACTAACGTCGAGATATCCACGCAAAACTTGGCCCGGAATGCAAACAAATTAGAAGCAAAACGAGGTGAATGAACAAGTTCGGGAGCCAACAATGAGATGTATTGCATGCTTAGGCCATGCATTGACAAATCAGAAAGGCTTGCCCACTCACATTTCGATGTGGAAGGTATTGTCTGCGCGCAAATTATATCAAAGCGACTCTTCCGAGTAGTCGTTGCTGTTGAAAAAAACACCTCCATAGGGCCACCGATCACACCGGGAAGCAGACCCTGTTCCCCCACCGGCTCGCCCTCGGACCTCTCGCCTATGTCGGACCGCCCATCGACATGTAAATAGAGCCATGCATTAGTCTGGCGTTTACTCCGCCAAAGCCATGCTTTGGGAACCTGTTAGTCTTGACGAATGAGAACATACAATGAGGATGTTGCAGATTTTCAGCACTTACATTTGCAACTTTCTTACAGCACAAGTGGTGTGAATTTGCCTATAGTAGATGCGATACACTAACGAAATCAGCCCGTTTATCCAACGAAACCAGAGGACCAGCCTCGCTGTCCATCGACTTTACACCTCCCTTCGCCTGAGCTGCAAGCACTTTCAAAATATCACACATGGTTTTAGTTCAACCCATTGAGCATATTATCAACAGCACTTGTAGTCACTGGCCTATGTAAGATCGTATGAGCATCCAGAAACATGACCTGAGGGCACACTCCCAACAGAAAAGTCGAGTTCGAGATTCCAATATCTTAAGGCAAGCAAGTCATTTCCAGAACCTCAACCACGACTCGGGGACCTCGTGGTGCAACTCGTTAAAATTTACAAGCAAGACGCAGCCCCACTTGACCCCCATCGTCTGCGGAGCAACGCACTACCTTTGCGTTTGACCTATCTATCAGCTTTCGCCTGCAGTGAGCATGGTAGTACTCGTTCGGTTACCGTAGTCAATACATGGCGCTGGACTTAGCCACACGCATATGGTCAGGCATAAAGAAGGCGTCCGAGGCAGCAGATTGAGTCTGAACTTTTGCAGACCTCGACCCTCACATAAGCTTGGGGCTCAGCATGGTAAGGGAGGGAGGGAAGCGAAAGGGAAGGGCAGGGGAATGATAAGGGAACAGGAGACGAATCGACTTCCCTGATTTCAAAGTGTATACTTGGTATAAGGATTGACTAGCCGGACGTGGCTGAATTGTAGGCGACAATGACCATCATATGCCTATTTGACAAGGCTCCCTTAGGTTCATCAGTGTCGAAATTACCTGTAGGAGCATAGGGAACTTCCTTTTCGCTTACCTTTCGCTTACCTAGCGACAGATCAAGACAAAATCGCTTCCCTTCCATTGTCGTGCCGACCCCGACACAAGCCCACGGCGCATACTATGGGGAGCATCATTTCACACAGTTCTTGGACCCACAAGTCCAATCGCACCATCAAATCACAGCATACTTTTCTCAACTCCGGCATAGATGCTGCTTATTACTAATGAACCTAAATGATCGTTGAAAGATCAAGACCATAATTTTTCCCTTCGCCTATGGCAGCGGTAATGATTGTGAACGGTTTTCCCGTCTTCCCACCTGCTTTACCGCCAATTTCAGCCTGTTTGGGATATCTACTCGTCCAGGCTATGGCCTGAATCGTCGAGTGCCAATTTCTAACGTTCTAGGGTCGATTTTTCAGACCTTGTGTTGCATAAAATTGGACAAAATAGTCATCAGGAATATGCAATATGGCCATAGATGATGCGCAGCTGCAACGGGATCGAGCAAAATATCCTGTGCGAGGTATGTCTTGGTCTACCTGTCGAGTCCTTAACGTTCTGCGGCCAAAGTCCAAATAACGCCTTGTACTTTGTCAAACTTATATCAGACTTAAGCCGAACATCACGTCAAAATGGCCCCGAGCATGGTTAAATGTGGGTCGTCAGTGCGTTAAACCGGCCCCGATTGCTTCCAAAGTTCAACCTAGATGCTCTTTTGACCGTGACCAACCACCCTCGATATTGCGATACTTGCCACTAGTACCTCACAACTCACACTCCCATGCTTGTGGAGACTGTTTGACGGTTGGAAGATATATAGCGGTCAATCAGTACACGTATTTGCGCATGAGACGTTGTTCTTGCGCGCCAAAAGTGCTCTCATACGCTCGTCTCTGTCATTATCCACCTCCGCACCAGCGCACGCGAACGACAAATGATATGGCTTTTCTAGCGTGTCATCCGTCATTCCACCTGCTGGCCTATGTAAATGTACTTTTATGTTGCGGGCTTGACAGTCTTCTGGCTGTACGGTATGCATGTAAAAAAGAAAAAAAGTTGTCCTTGTAGAGCAGCTCAGCAGGTGCAAAGATGCAGCGCTCAACTAGCCAGCCCGCCTTCGGTCATCCTGTTAGTTAAAGCTTTGCCGGAGTTTGTCAAAGCTTGGTTACGTTTCAGCTAAAGTCTTGATGAATCACGTTCTTCTACCGGCACGCCAGTCTCTATTGTCTCTCGGGCTCCGCAGCGTGCCTCACGTACCGACAGCGAAAAAAAGCGAAATGTTAGAAGGAGTGATGCTCATGACTTCAGAATCCATACATGCATTAGCTCTGCTAAACCACTACCCCGGGACCAGTTACACATTCGTCGTCCATCGCACTAACCAAGCAGGCCCTGAGCCTTCATGTCCAAACCAATCTTGGTGAACTCATCCAAATCCTCCTTCGGCAGACCCAGCTTCTCATTATCGCTTCCATGTCGATGAACGTGCTGACCAGCCTGATCACCGAAAAATGCTCGCGAGTACAGGAGCTTCGCGAAGCCCTGTCGATTGCCGGCCTTGAATTCAGCATGACCTTCCTCGACCCGCTTCTTCGGATCTTCGTGCGTGATGGTCCAGTCACTCTCCTTGGTGCCGGTGACGCGGATGACCGACTCTAGCATCTGGCGCTGGTTGACACTGAAGGAGTTGATGTGG
Source organism: Myriangium duriaei CBS 260.36 (assembly GCA_010093895.1). NCBI lineage: Eukaryota > Fungi > Ascomycota > Dothideomycetes > Myriangiales > Myriangiaceae > Myriangium > Myriangium duriaei. The sequence goes on from ML996090.1 coordinate 594,382, forward strand.
ATAAACTTGTTGCGGTAGTGGTCAAGTGTGAGGGACTTGTCGTTCTCGTCCTTGGGCAGAATGGGCAGGGAGAGGAGATTGGCCACCGCGCGGCCAACCTGAGGCCAGGTGGAGACGTCGTTCGGATGGGTTCCGTCGTTGAAGAAGACGACGGAGCGCTTGTCGAGGTCGATACCGAAACGCTCCGGTCCACCAGGAAGACTGAACTCGTACCAGAAACCACATGCAACACCGATCCACGAGCTCACTCCCAGGGACTCGATTTCCTCCCTGGTCTTGGTCTTGGCTATCCCCAAGAAGACTTCCTTAGCTTCTGGGTCATTCGTGTTGTTACCGAATTCGTTGGGAAGGACCCAAGGAACGCCAGCCTCGGCCGCCGCTTTGATCAGTTGGGATGAGGACTCAGGAGGAGCCATAACATTCATGGTGATGATGAGTACATCTTGGCCTTTCAGAGCCTTGACTAGAGATTCATGGTTCTGGTAGTTCACTTTGGCAATCTCGACGCCTGGAACAATCTTGTTCTGGGAATCCTCTCGTGTGATTGCCGTGACAGTGAATTTGCCAGTCTTGAGGAGCTGCTCGACAATATGTTTGCCCTGTTGACCACCAGCCTAAGCGTTGCATGTCAGCTCAACTCGTCTCGCGGCTCAATGTTCGAGACATACTCCGACGATGGCAATTTTCTCAATTTGATTTTTGGAAGTGGCGTGTTTAGTTGACATTGTAGGCTGAGTCTGTAGTGCTCGATTGCGGAGATGCTATGTAATGAATCGTACGCTATGATGATGGTCGAATTTGATTAGCTTGCAGACTGTAGCAGACAAGTATTGATTTTGGTACGAAAAACGGCGACAATCCATGGGTCGAGCAAGGGATCTTATAGCTAAGGGACCCCGCTAATGCTTGTACTATCTTTGTGCAGTATGCAGAAGCATTAGCAAATGGCTGATCGGCGTTAGGCTTAATGTGGTCGGATCGGGGGAACTTTCGCAGCGACGCCGACTCGGGTGGAGCGGGAACCAGTGGGGAGGCCCATTAACGCCGCATAAACTCCACCGGCAGGTTGACAGAATCCATCCGACTCTCTTAGCGCAGGGGGGGTCCTTTACGGCTTTCAGACATTAGACATCGGTACAAACAGCATCGGCCGTAAAGCCATACGTGTCGAAAGCACTGCTAATATGAATTGAAGCATACTTTCACCAATTATAGAAAAACATTCGTCAGAGAGGAGCGATACCGAGGCCTCCCTCTCGGGATCCGCTTTCAAACAATGTCTCGCCGTGAATATCAACCTTGCCATCTGCAAGCGCGTTGAAGCTCTTTTTATCGCAGCGTCCAGTATATTGGGTCGTCTTAGACCATTCGAAGAGCTTTTCGCTTGCACCGCTGGCTGCCCATAACTCCGTAATTAACACCAGACCAATAAGTGCAGTGACTATTCCAATCAAGTCCAACGAGTTCAATCGTTCGGCCTTTGCCAAACAGATAATGACGATGCCCACTGCGAGCCGGATAGCTAGACGGTGTCGTTTCCGTAGCCTATCGACCTTGCTTTCTTTGTGAATGTTGCTGAGTGCAATGATTCCCATCAGTATAAGTGAAATTCCCATGCCTCCACAATAGAACCACCGAATACCAGAGCCTATTTCAGATTCAGATCTTGCCTGGTACTCTTCCGTTATATGTTCAACATTCGTGTCTTGACAATCATGGGCCACCACGAGCCTCGCCAGCGCTCCACCACTCAGCACAAAAGCCATGATGAATGGCAGATGTGCCATGCCCCACAGAAAAGCCGACCACTTGGCTCGGCGAATGGCGTGTTTGCTGAGGTTGGCGTTGTCAAATTCAAAATATAGCCAATTGAAAAAGAAACACTGGACAAGCCCGAGGCTGCCCTTGCCGAAGAAGCCGTCAATGCCGTTGACCGTGGATTGGTATAGAATGGCGACAACGGTGTAGCCAAAGACCAGCGTTACGAACGCCCCTGTCCGTTCGACCCGGTGTTCGATGTTCAAAGCAGGGAAGACCTCGAACAGCTTCTCGTACCTGGACATAGCCTGCTTCCCGAGGAGACGAGCGAAAATTCGACCAAAGACCCACAAACTTGGGCCAGAGATATCAACTGCTATAGCTAGCCATATAACGACGAGCTGATATGGCCAGTCCACGTGAATACTGCCAACCCATAGTACTATGCCGAGAACACTAGTCACAGTGTACATAATCATGATTGGCCGTACCATAGCTACCAGGAACGCCACAAGGGCCAAATAGATGGTACTGTAGACCCTTGCGGCCAAATGGAAGCCGATAAGAGTCGGGTATGTGCCGTCAAAAGCTCGAGTAATGTTGGTAGTATACCCAAAGAGGCAAACCAGCAGGAATAAGATCGAGACACGTTGAAAAACATCTTCATTCTTAAACCAGCTGATCAGCAGAGCGATATCGTTCCAGATCTTCCAGCTCAGGGTAAATGTTATGACAAAGCGTAGCAACGACAGACCATCTGCTTGTTCTGCAGCTGCATCCCCGTTAATAGCGATGATCCCGACGTACAGGAGATCGATAAAGAGCTCGAAGCTTTGGACTTCTTGTGATTCCGTGGCTCGCCACAAGACGCCCTTATAGAAGTACTGCCTTACCACCGGCACGTTAAATAGCCTCAGGGGTTCGACCGAGTCCTTGTCGGATGCTGACGACCTTCGGCGTCTCTCATGCAATGATGCTGGTGGAGTTTGGGAACCATAGTGCGAAGATTCTTCCGCATCGTCGTAGCTTTTGATGTGTGCATCGTATCCGAAGCGCGAGAAGTGCGCGTCTAGAGAGATTCCTTGGGCATTGACACGGTCAAGTTCGCCGGATAAGTTGTCCAAAGCACCACGGACAGATTCGAACTGTTTGTATAGTTCACAGTGTTGGGTACGCAGTCGTTCCTGATGCTGCTCATGGTGACTGCGGGTCTGTTTTAGTGCATCAAGGTGCTCCGGCGAGCCGCTGATGTGGATGTCAAATGGTTCATCAGACGATTGGTCTTCCAGTTGCTTCCGCAAACGTTTCGCGTGCTGTGGTGTGTCCGCCACATGTATTGTCCGACCATCCGGATGGAGGAAACGACGGAGTCTCTCCCTAGCATGGACATGGTGGTGATGGTCATTCGCTCGCGGCGCTGATTCGGCGATTTCTGACTGGAACCCCGCAGTCTTCTCGGGGTCTGAGGGACCTGCCATTGGCTAAAGGGTAGGCAATGTAGACCACTGCTATTTAGCGAACATCAGCATCGGGCTGGGCAAAGCAATCGTGCTATTTGTTGTCTAATCATCATTACCGATGGACGAAGCCATTACAGGTCAGAGACAAGAGCCAAAATTGACGTCTTTCATCCCTATGGGTGCCAAGGAAGAGTGGGGTGGAGGATCAGCCACTTCCGACGACTATGACCAATCGTCCAAGGCAGATTATACATGCCCACACTTGTTTCTATCACACCAAAAGCACATAGAAAGGCGAGAACACTAATCCTGTCACGTCCGTATCTTGATGTAAACCTTCAATATCCTCTATTCATAAAGGAGACAACCTTGCAGGCATTTGTCAAGGGCACACAACCGTAATTCATGAAGAGCAGTTCTCTTCGTCGTCGGAGTAATCAAACCCTGCCGCGCGCCTCAGATAGTCGCAATTTAATGATGCAGCCATGCACCAAGCTTGTACTGTATTCAATGCAGTGACCCTGGCATCACTTTCTGCAATGCTGTAGATCCCAGCATGCCGCACGTCGAGTCATTTCATTAAATGCTTGATTGAGCGGAGTTGCTTCCGGAGCAGATGCGAAGGCTTTCGGCCCCACACCATCGGCCGCGAACATGCGGAGAAGCCCCTCTTGCCCAGGCGAGAAACAAGTCCACCCCTTCTTGGCTGGAAGAATGGCTGGGAGCAGGACTAAAGACGGCTTTGACGCCTTCATTGCCTTTTCTATTGACCAACTCGAACTTTATGCAAGAAGTGTTTCGGATCTAAGCCATGACTGTACATCCTTGCCGCATCCCGCAGAGCTGAATGGTCCGCCCTAATCAGTTCTCCTCGACGAAATTTAATGCTTGCTGCTTCGCCAATCTCTCGGCCGACTCATCATGCTCAGCAGGAATGAATTTTCTTATAGTCTGGTCAATGTAGGTCTTTGGTACGCCCGCCGCTTCGGCATCATCGATGCCCTTGTTCATTCTGTAGATGTACTCCTTTTTCGGGGAGCTATCTGTCGTCATGTTGCGGTTGATGTAGACCAGCATCTTGACCTTTGTCACCGGCTGTTCAATGTCTATTGGCTCTTTTCCGTCACCAAGAGGCCAAAAGTCTACCTCAAGGTGCTCCTTGGTGTATGCAAACGGAACTCCTTCGTTGATGTCAAGTGCGGCCTCATCGGTTTCACTCAGCGCGTAGACTAAGCCGAAGCTATGTGTCTTCGAGCTATCGGACGAGTCAGAAGCATTCACTTCGGCGACATTGGCATAGTGCCGGTCGTTAATATGCCAGCGGTATCCATTGAGACGGGCGAGTCCGATATATTTCGAATCTGGGCATCGCATTTCCATCTGGTGCTTCCATAGGTTCGATCCATATCCAAAATAGATTGGACCTTCCTGGTCAAGAGCGACCGGGACTTGCTTTGGTGCGATGCTTCCCATGTTACTAATTTGGAGCAGACCTTGCAGCACCAAAGATGGGAGGATGTGCATGGGTGAAAGTCGTTCCCCTTGAGCTGGCTGAGAAAGTTGCGCTTCTAGTCCTTTGCCAATAGCGGTAACACAGCCCTTGCGCCCGGGATTTTATCTAACCAAACAATAAGAATGACACCGACCAGATTCTGACTTGCCTTTGAGATATATGAAGCCTCACCTGGAGATCTAGGGGTCATATGCTGGCGGTCATGGCAAACGGGCCCATCCTACTGGTAAACTTCCGACCTCGGCAGGCGCCAAGCTATGACGTCGCCATGCACGCAACCCTACCAGCGCAACTTTCTCGATGACATTCTTCACGTCTCAAGAACACGTTTCCCGCCACTATATAAGACCATGCACCACCCTTGCTAGCACCATACCACATACCTTACCTCACCTCACCTCCTAGTATCACAATGGCGATCCGTCGCCGCCCGTCGCCCTCTACCGCCACCACCTCAAAGCCGCCAACAATGTCCACCCAACCCTCCTCGCCTCGAACAACAATCTTCGGCTTCTCCCCCCTAGTCCTCCTGACCCTCGCCTACCCCCTCACCCTCGCTCTCGGCTCTCTCTACTCTCTGACAATCCCTGCCTCCTCCCCCTACAATGCCCTCACTCAATCCCACGACCCAGCCACCGCCCCCTCGTACTTCGCCAGAAAGGACAACCTCATAAACATCTACTTCGTCAAGCGCGGATGGTTCTGGTTCACCCTCGCCCTTTTTGTCTTCCAGTACTACCAGCACTACGTCCACACCCCGTCTACCCGCCGCTTGGCCCAAGCAGCGACGCGCTATGCTGTCGCGACTGCGGTGTGGATTCTGATCACGCAGTGGGCGTTTGGCCCTGCGATTGTGGATCGGACGTTCGCGGCTTCGGGCGGGCTGTGCGATTTGTCTGCTCGGGCGGCGGTGGAGGAGGCGAGGACGGATAATGCGGCTGTGGCGGCGGGGAAGAAGGTCGAGGGGATTGTGACGGGGGCTGGGTGTAGGGCTGCTGGAGGAGCTTGGAGGGGTGGCCACGATATCAGCGGTCATGTGTTCCTGCTGATCTTGGGGAGCGGGATGTTGGTGCTTGAGACTGTGCCTTTTGTGCAGCGCCGGTGGAATAACATGCATATCGGGACCAAGGCAGCGTTGGGCACTGCGGCGTTGAGCTGGTGGATGCTGCTTATGACCGCGACGTATTTCCATACGTGGTTTGAGAAGCTGACGGGATTAGTGGTGGCTTTCACTACGCTGGGGGTGATGTATATCCTGCCCAAAGAGATTGAAGCGGTGAAACAGGTGCTAGGCCAGCCGGGATCGTAATCATGTGGCTGATGTATTTGGAGAACTTCAAGCGGCATAACAGTACATGTCAGGATAGAGATACATACCGACTCGTTAAATGGTGAGGACGTGATACGAAATGATTGGTTTGTCATGACCAATTGTCGGTCGCTTATAGCTCACTACTCTTCGCATAATACCAAAAGTATGACAGAAGATGCACAACACGTTGATCTTGATGCCAGAGCGTTTGTTGTTCGCAGATAGCATTTAGCATCTTTCATTGCGAGAAAAGAAAGTTCTGGACATTCTTGCATGCAGCACACTATCGTCATGATCGTTCAAAAAAAAAAAGGAAAGGGAAGAATTTCTTCATAAACGTATTGTATACGCAGCTGCAGAGTTCAGAAAGAAGTCCGGCGCTCCCCTCGTCTTCGCTATCTATCCATGAGGTTGTTCAAAACGATAATCCCAGCAACGACCAATCGCTGCATCGACAAAGTAGCAACCATTGACGCCGAGCCCCCAACCCTGCCTGAGGGTCCAAATTATCTGTACCAAATAGACCAAGCACTCTCCTCAAGCCAGCTCATCAGCAAGCACATCCTTCCTTCGCCCCGGCCTGTCCACCACCAGAACCCAGATCCACCCTCGACTGCTGGCCCGCCTGTTCCGCACCACCGGTCCTCGCCGCGCCCGTCCTTGGACCCTTAAGGCTCGCCTCCGGAATTGCATTCGCGATAGCGGTAAACACCTCATTCACGTTGAGGCCCGACTTGGCGCTGGTCTCGAAGAACAGCAGTCCCTCCTCATCAGCATAAGCCTTCGCCTCCCTAGTCGACACACGCCTCGCATCGCCATCATCCGCAATCTCGTCCTCCCCACCCGCTCCCTCCTCTCCGTCCACAGGCGACACCGGCGCCGCTGCTCCCTCACCCTCATTCTCCGCGCACAAATCCGCCTTATTCCCGACAAACCCAATCACAATCCCCGGGCTTGCCTGCCGCTGCAACTCGGCAACCCAATGCCTGGCCTTGGTCAGGCTGGACTTCTTCGTGAGATCATACACCACCAACGCCGCCTGGGCGTTGCGGTAGTACATAGGCGCCAGCGACGCGAAGCGCTCCTGACCCGCCGTGTCCCAGATCTCAAACTTGATGGTGCGCGAGGGGAGCGAGAGTTTCTTGGTCAGGAAGGCCGCGCCGATGGTCGGCTCTTTACTCGGGTGGAATTCGGAGGAGACGAAGCGGAGGACTAGCGATGACTGGGTAGAGAAGTGATATGTCAGTAATTGTAGTGGTGACAAGAAGGAAAGGGGGCGGGATTCGCGCCGGACGTACTTTGCCTACGGCCGCTTCGCCGAGCAAGACTAGCTTGACGCTGCTGCTTGGCTTGGCTGCGTTGGCGTTTGCGGAGTCCGCCATGGGGAGAGTGGGTGGGCGGACGGAGGGAAGAAAGGTTGGTTAGAGGAACGGGCGCAGGTAGTGCGGTTTGGGTAGCGACGGGCAGTGCAGTGAGGCTGTAGGCTTTGTCGGAGAGTCGATGCGGGTCAGGTTGTCGGAGTTCGAGGTCGAGTTTCGGCCCGTGGAGGTTGGGTTGAGAGTGAAAGATGTGTGGTGGTTTGGGAAAGTGGAGTGGTGGGATGGGAAAGGCAGCAATCCGGCGGATGCGATGACGATCCAACGGGATCTGGGGCCCACGATTGAGGCTTGGCACAAAAGAGCCGCATGGTACAATCTGGTTGTCAATTCTGCCGGCGACACGGAATTTCTGCCTGCTTTGCGGTTGCATCTTTTGGGCTCGAATCTGCGCAAAATGTACTATGAGTAATCTGGCAAATTGGCAGGACTTGCTCGGAAGATTCGTAATGTCTTCACGGGGCAGCAATCCATCAATCACGCAATCGCATCGTGTCGCCAGCCAGCTCCTCGAGACCCAGTCAGGCATAGTAGCGCAATCATATGCGAAGGACTCGGACTTACATGAGCGGTCGCGTGTGACCGACTGGCAGCCCTGCAATTCTTCATATGATACCAAAGCACGTCAAATGTATGGTTATCAATGCTATAGAGTTGACGCTCAGATGTTAGAATTCGGTATCAGCAAAAATGTCAGGAATTAATCTCCCGGCACTATCATGGGCAATTTGTTGGGCCAATCTTGAGGAATGGAAAACGACTACTATCTATCATACGAGGGATGAGGATGGTGAGGTCGTCACCGCTGTCAAGCTTCCGAAGCTTCGACGCATGAGTAGCGTTCGTGAAGATAAACTCTCCGTGAAGGAACAAACGACGTCACACAGGGCACTTTCACACTTCAGAAACATTGTTCGCGGGGTAGATCAGCAATGGATATGCATTGGAATGTTCGCGAATATCTGGTCGGTGGACACTGTGCTGAGACCAAGCGATCGCCAAGGCCTCCTGAGGCAGACATACAGACTCCCCATTCTAGATCAATATAGCGAATGGCCCTTTTTTCTCGTCTGCCATCAAGTCTGTTCCGCTCCCTTGGAGCCCGTCGTGCAGGAACACTGTTGCGCTAGGCCGGCTCTCCTTTGAGCTTTCCAGGAATATGCCGGTGAAGAGATATTGGTACATGTTCGATGCGGCCACTAGGCCTTGATGCGGGTGAGATGCTCCCATTGCCGCTGCTTCCATGCGAGGTTTTCTTTCCCCCGGTAGCCCCTATCTATGATACAAATTTTGCCGCCGGCCGCCCCGTAGCAGCGCCTAGAGACCAGATTCAGAAGAGGAAATGGGTTCGCAGTGCGAACGGTGGTATAACCCAGGAAAGGAAGATAGCAAGTTGCAAATGCCGGCCAGCGGAAGATTGTTGCTCGCTTCAGGAAACTGGTAAAGAAAATCCGTGTAGTACAAAAAACCAAGACCGTTCTATTGTATAATCCAGAAAACGCCAAAAAGCACTTTTGATAGTCTAGTCAAACATTCCGAAAACCGAAAACGACGCCGGTTGCCCGAAAATTAGAAAGGTGGTCGGTTTGAGGGTCACCGACGGTAGGCCGATTGCTCGACTGGGTATAGTGTTGTGTCTTTCAAACGCTGCTGAAAAGATGCTGAAGATAGATAGAGAGAGAGATACGAAAGGAGAAATTCGATAGAGGTGAAACACCCGCGCAAGATTGGATTTCATGGCCGGATTAGGAGATGGATAGGGACAGTGGTGGCGAGTGTGTTGCAGTTGTCGCAGGTGTTGGTGTTGTACAAATGTGAACAGGGCTGGTCGGATCACATGTGACGCGATTACCGCGGCCGAGGAGGCGGCTTGGGCTTGGGAACTCCGCTCGTGTCGTATGCGCCACGGCCCATGTTCTGGTTGGAGACAGACTCGTCGAATATCATCTGCAACTCGTATTAGTCTCTGTGGGTCCCTGCGCAATTGTACAATTGTAGCATTGCACGGCGTGGCCGAAGCCAATGTCCATTGGATCGCCGCTTCATGCAACGCTGGCCGAGAATATCCAGGGGGAAAAAAGTCGACACGTACCTTTGCTGTGCACGACGCGTCACTAGACAAGATGCCCAGGATTGATTATGCAGTAGCTACTGCTGTGTATCGTCCGGCGATATAGAGGGTAGGACAAGGCCGATGTGGGTAAAAGGCTGTGTGACAGATGATCCACTTGGATCCACTGGCAGGAACTGTGCTTCTTTTATGCGATTATGGCCTTGCGGAGGATCAGGATTTGTAACTGCTGCAAGGAGCTTGGGTGTCCAGAAAAACGAGGGGCTAACGGCGATCTGTGGCTTGCAAAACGGTGTTAAGGCGGAATGGTTGGAAACGTTCGGGTTGAGGGGAGAGTGTGTGATGTGATGTGATTCTAGTACAGCGGCGCGGAAACGTTCCCTAGAGTGAAGCCGGCAAGGGTGAGAGGACGGGCAGAAGAGAAGAGAGGCGGGTTGGATGAGCGACAGAAAAAAAAACAGATAGTCAAAAAGTCAAGGCTGGCGAAGGGATGAAATAGTTCAACTCTGGGTGATCAACCCTGGCCCGAATTGACAATTTTAAACGTGCGAGATATGATGATGCGCCGCCGCCGCCCCTTTCCCTGGCATCATCAAGGTGCCACCACGGTCTCCCGCCACGGACGCGTTTGCTCGGCCAACCTGACAAGCATTGGCTGCCACAAGGTCAAGGGACAAGGACAAGGAACCGGGACAGGGGACAGGCACAGGCTCTGAGCAGGCCGGGACATGGCAGCCAGCAGCGACACGACAGGTTTGGCGTCGGAGTCATTCACTTTGGATTCGGACGGAGCTTGGTCAGGGCTGCGATGGATTTTGGGGGGGGGGTGGATGCGAAGCGTGAGGGACGCAGGCATTGCATGGCAGCATATGGCTGTCGAGTCTGCATGGGAGAGGCGTGGAGGATTGATTAGCGGCACCGAAAGGAGAAGCGCGCGCGCATTGCCCGATGCTTTTTTTTTTCTTACACTCCCTGTTCCCAAACGATCAAACGATGCTTCGGGGAGGGGGGGCTGCGTCGGGCCTGCCACGCGGGCCTCAATGACGCAGCCGACAGGTCGAAATTTCTTCTTCCTTTTCCGCGAAACGATCAGTGCGCGCGAGCACCGAAGGACGCATCGTAAAGACGACGGACGGCGCACGCATAGTGACAGCGAAAGAAGCCAACAAGGTTTCACAACCCTGTTTGGGAACCTTGTTTCATGAGATTCGGGTGCGGTAATCTCCCAGCCCGCAGCAACACGCTGTGTGTGATGCTAGGCCCGAAGGCTGTGATTCGGTTCCAAGAATGAGAAGCCGGCCCCAGAATGATCCAGGAACAAGTCAAGATCCGCCAGACGGGCGACCAGCAAGACGGCACACCGGCCGGAGCACGGCGCTAGAAATGAAAGAAGCAGGAGGAGGGGCGGGTTCGTCCTTCTAGCGGAGCGCTGCCCCTTTGGCGCCATGCTCGAGTCGAAGCAAGTCGGACCGGTTCGTGCGTTCCGACGCAGGTACGATGGCGCTAGCACCTGGAATGGCGAAGCTAAGGGCCTGTTCGTCCAATGACCCTTGATCCCGGCCGCGTGCTGCTTGCCAGATCTATTTGGATGCCTGCCTGAGTCGATCGACCTGACATGCGGCACGGAACAAAAACTGATTGCCTGTCAAATAAGCTGCGGGTCCGGAAGCAGTCTGCAGAAGCCCGCTATAGATCCGTGGCACCCAATAGCGCTGGCCGGAAGCAGCCAGGTTTGGAATGTTGAGACGGCGATATATTGCACAAGACGCTTGTCAGACCATTTGCCTCTGCGACCGAGTGTGGTTGCGCAGATATTCGTGTTCGTGAGTCGACCATCCACGGCAGCAGATTGAGGGTCTCAGACGCGCTCTCAGTTGGTGGTGTGCAGAAACCGGTTTGACGGTCCGGCAGACGCGGAAGAGGCGGACCGATGTGGATAGGGCGGTTGTTTGCGTTCCTACTCGAGATACAGTTTGATATAGCCCTTTCTTTTGACCGGCCCGCCCAGCATTGCTCATGACGCTATACCAGTCCCGCGAGAACGGGAAAAAGAAATGACAGGCCGGCTGCAGCACACAAGCAACGGTCGACCGCGACCCGGGCTGGCGGATCTGTATCCGCGAAAGCGACGGGGGGTGGTGCATGGTTCAACGGCTGCTATTCCGGACCTGGAAGCGCATGACGGAGCTCAGCCGCGTGCAGGAGGCCGCAATTGGAGCGCATCAGATCCCATGCATATCCGGGTTTGGAGATCCGCGGCAGCCTGAATGAGTCTGCGGCAAGGATGCGAGGGCGATCTCAGAGACGGCCCGACCGACTGGGCGAGCAGCTGTTTGCGGCACTGTACTGTATGCATGTCTCGTATGTACCACCAGCATTGACATGTTGTGATATATTCAGCTCGCGGTTGCCCTGGTCGCCACGCCACGCCACATCACATTCAGCCTCCAACTCGCTCTGTAGAGTGTGTGGCACAGAACGATAGTCGGCCTGAAGATGTATTGTAGCTTGGTAAACCTGCTGACACCGCATATTGTGACACCTGACTATATGATTACCGCCGAACACTGCATCGAGCCGGACTGCCCCGGCGGAAGTCTCGTATAGAATCGCTAGAACATCAGGCTTCCACGTAGAGAAGCAGCCTGCGCCCAGCTGGGATAGAGTTCCGATGTGCTAATTTCTGGCTGTGGTTCCGCGCCTGGGTAGTGGGCCCATTGGCGTCGCGCTTGTCAAGCGAGCATTTTTGTTTGACAGCTCGAGGCTCATCCCCATTTCCCGCCGTCCACATGTTCTATTGTACCCTCGCGTCTTTGCTTGCCCTGGCTGTCCGCGGGCCGGCGACTAACCGGAGGCTGTGTCAGCCATGTGAAAGCCACGCGCTGATTATGCGATGATCGTCGTAGGAGTGACAGGGAGTTCCCAAGATGTTGCCGAAAATACGCGGGTCGTCTATCTGCCGAGGTATGCTGCAGCGGATGTTGGACTTCTTGTGATCCGTCGCCGGTGTATGCTGGCATGCGCTGATCGTGCCACGGCGTAGCAAGTTGGCCGAGCGTCGTGTCTGCCTGAGGGATCCATCTGGGAGTTGGAGGTTTCAGACAATCACCTGCTCTGCTGAGGCCCGTGTGCGGCGAGGTGTGGTGTAGTGAGCGAGCTCGAAACCTCGGAGCGAGGCCGTGCTCTCCAGCGTCGTTTCCTTCGTTCCTTCCTCGTTCATCCTCACACTGACACGTCCCAATTTCCGAAACGTGCCTTCGTGAACCCTGGGAAATTTTTCTGCGGAACGTCACATCCGCGATTAAAAAAAAATCTAATTAGGACCCGCGATGCAGTGGCCTGACCCGTAGAACCATGGCACCAACCGGCATACCGGAACACGTGGAAGCCTAAGCATGTGGATGGACCTTCGACTGCGCCTTCTGTGCATGGCCGTTATGCAGGATGAGCGAGTATGTGCGTATGTACGTTCTCGGAGGAATCCTACCGACATGATGCCTGCCATGTCGGATCACGTTGGCTTTACAAGCACACTGCTGGTCATGATTGGTCTAGAAATTTATTTGTCCTGCTGCGCCCGTCGGTATTGATGCCCGAGCGGGTAAGCGGAGTAGTGTGGGTTAGGTATCTACAGCATTCCATCGCATATTAACGACATCCTTCTCCATTGTCATGCCCACTATGCGCTCGGCGGCACCGACCTGGGCCGGAAGCGGGTCCAGAAATCAATCTGGCGGACGAACCATCCATTATGCGTCTTCCAGTCCGGGCAATCCATTTCGATCTGGGCATCGAGTCAATATACTGCTCCCCATACCACATATCACTGATTGTTTCGCAACTCACCTCGAAATTCCTCAGGAACGTCGGGACCAACTTGTAAATCTCGAGCAGGCTGATGTTCTTGCCAATGCATGTCCTCGGCCCCGCTCCAAATTGGAACATGGTTGCCTTCATCTCCTTCAGCTGTGAGGGCGAAGCCTCCAGCCACCGTTCTGGCCGGAATGAGTCGACATCCTCTCCAAAGATCTCTGGGCGACGGTGCAGCACCCAAGCGTTGCAGCCGACAATGACTCCACCTGGCACGAATTCGCCGCAGATGGTAATGCCCTGCGGCGGAGTAATTCGCTCCAGGATCAGGCCTGCGGCGGGGTGCATACGGAACGATTCTTGGATGACTGCGTCGAGGTATGGCAGCTTCTGTGCCTCGGCCCAGCTGACCTGGTGGTTGTCACGGTCGGCGATAACGCCATTGGACGCGTTCTCGTCCAACTCTTGCATGAGCTTCGCATAGACACGTGGGTGCTTGAGCAGGTGATAAAAGACGCTGCTGAGCGAAATAGCCGTGGTTTCACTGCCTGCGAAGATCATGCTCGTGCATGATGCCAGAACCTGCGCGTCGGTCATGAATTCAGGGTGATCATGCTGCGCAGTCTGGAACTTGGCGAGCAGGTCGACCCCTCGGCCTTCCTTCTCCTCCACGATGCCTGTCTCTTTGATCTTTTCCATCTCCCCTGCTCTTTCGCCTGCCCGGTCAAGGGCGAATTTTGTGACGGGAAAGACGCTCTTGCTGATGCCCCAACGCTCCAGTTGCAGCTTGACTGGGTTCTTTTTCCAGAACAGATCTATCCACGGCATTTGTCCGATGACAGACGCGTAGCTCAGGAAGTTGCCAATGAACCCGACAACCCCGTCCACATCCTCGTTCCTCTCGATATAGCCCAGCCTCTTGCTCCATGTCAATTCGCCAATGACATCAAATGCAAAGTACTGCAGCCACGTGGAAAAATTGCAGCTGGTAGGGTTGTCAACGTAAAACTGCTTCGTCTTCTGGATGTACACAGCGGTGGTGCTGTCGACGAGCGGCTCATAAGAGACGAGGGACGACATAGCAAATGCATTGTTGACGCATCTGCGGTACTTGGCGTGGTAGCTTTCATCGGTGGTGCTGAAGAGGGACTGCAGACGTCGACCTTTGGCCACAGCTTGCTGGATTGGGTAGAAGGCGGACTTTGTCATGCCCTTGTTAAGGCCGTAGATGGTCTTGATTGCCTTGGGGTCCGCAAAGGACAGTACATTCGGTCCAAGTCGTACGATATCACCATATCTGCGGTGAAGGTCGATGTGCGTCCTCTCTACCTTCCGACCCCAGGCATCAGCGAAGCGCCACCAGTTTGTGTAAGCCGCGACTGCCGGACCGGGATACTTATTCAGTCCCCTGTAAAATTTGTTGTTCAGCAGGAATGCTACGAACGCGATGCCCAGTATGGCAGACCAGTAGTCTCTGACCAAGGGCAAGACTTCACTGGCCAGCATCGTGAGGTGACCTGAGGTTAGTATACACAAGTGAGTTAGGTAAGTGGACTATCCCGAAGGGAAATGGGAGAGTAAATAGATGAAGAGGAATTCCGGGGCTTACTGGCAACACCTACCAGGAAGTCCGGCAGATGTAGCCATTGGAGAGCCGCAGGACGGTTTGTCATGTATGGATATGCGAGGACGTGGAGCTTGTGGCGGGCATGTGTTGCAACGGCAGAGCAATGGCGGCAAAATGCCGTCGGCAAGGGACGCGGCGCACTCGTTATGCCATCCTTGTCTGAACCATAGGTCGATGGCAATCGGATGCGGGCGGGGAGAGATCGATGAAAGGACGGTAGTTGAGGCTGATTGCTAAATGGCGGTGATGTGGAGGATTGGGCAATTGAGGGTTGGAGATTTCGGCAGATGACCTGGCCTCGTATCCCGTGAAGCCCCCCACGCGACTCCATCTCGTCCCCGCAGACACCTCATCAACCGCTGGGGGCCGAGACCCGTTCTGTCCAAAGGCGTCCATGGGGTAAATCCGTCTGGGGCAAGATTGCTCGGCTGTCGGATGTTTAGCGTGAGGGTTTGTTGCACGTGGCGACTTAGGAGAGATGCTGTGACATTCTTTATCGAGGTCCAGATCATCAAAATCGGCAGATGGAATGCCGCAGCTAGGGACAAGTCCCGATGGTTGATCAAAGGAATTGCTGTCCCCACGAGGTCTGTCTGGATGCTCCAAGATGTGGCTGCATAAGCGCACTGAAGCCACCACCACACCGACATGCACGTAATAGACAAATATGCCGAAACATGGACAATCTATCGAATGCCATTGCATATCCGCACTAGCCCGATACTGCGGTGATTGATGGATGTGCGGGCGCCTGCTCCAAGCGAGCATCGATCCACATGCAGCCAACGGTCGATACTGTCTCATGGCATTAGCCGCTTGGCTTCTATTTCCAGACGCCATCACGGCAGTCGCACGGCAGAATCACGGATGCAGAACTGACACTGCAAATCTATAACGTAGTTCATGCTGCCAGCGCAGAAGCTGCGCAAGCGATGCGTCTATAATGCTGTCGACTATGTCGAGGCTTCTTGTTGCCTGACGAAAATCCAAATGCACAAACACCGCTAAATGTGCAGTATTGCCTACAGTTGGCGAGACCCATCGCCGACGGGAGAGACATGCAAGGGGTATCCAGCGCAGAAGCTGGACATCATGGCTCCATGCCAGAGTAAAACGTCGACCATCAACATCAACCGAAAGGAAACCCACCAGGGAAGCCCTGGCCGCGACGCTGTTGACCGCCGGCTCCACCGAACGGGTTGCCACCACCACCACCGCCGCCAAACGAGAACTGTGGTCCTCCGCCTCCCATACCGCCGCCGTTCATCATGTTGAACAGGACATCGGCGGGAATTCCACCACTCATGCCGCCCATTCCACCCATACCACCGCCTCCAAACATGTCGGACGGATCCATGAGATCTTCGCCTGAATCGAAGCGTTGTCGCTTTTGCGGGTCAGAAAGCGTCTCGTAAGCCTCACCAATGTCCTTGAATCGCTCCTCTGCCTGAGGGTCGTCTGGATTCTGAAGTGATGGTTAGCAACAATTTCCAGATGTAGCAGAGTCTGCAAAGTACCTTGTCCGGGTGATGCACAATAGCCAGCTTCCTGTACGCCTTCTTGATCTCGCTGTCTCCTGCATCCTTATCAACCCCCAAAATCTTATAGTAGTCTTTCCGTTTGCTCTTCTTCAGCTCTAATTCCGCCTGCTTCACTTCCTTTTGGATTCCAGGCTCATTCGGGTTGTTTTCGGCAATATCCTTGAGCACACGCACCGCCTCCTCCCAATCGCCGCTCTCGCCCAAAGCCTTCGCCCTGGTCTTCTTGGCTTTCGTGTACGTCGGATCAAGCTTCAGCGCCTTATCGCAGTCCTCGATGGCCTTGGTCCACTCTTTGAGCTTGGTATTGCACAACGCACGATTCTGCAAGATCTTGCTGTTGGTTCCCTTGTTGCTGGGATCAACCTCGAGCGCCTCGGTGTACACCCGCACCGCGTCCTGATAACGTCCTGCTTTGAAGTGTGTGTTGCCCTCTTCTTTTTGCCTGTCGAGTTTCTGAACCATACGCAAATACCGGACGGCCTCCTTAAAGTCTGGGTCACATGACAATGCCTGCCTGAAGTGCTGAATAGCTTTCTCGTTCTCGCCTTGGCCGTACAAAGCACGACCGCGCAAAACAAGTGCATCGGGATCAGCACTGTTGGATCGCAGCATGGACATTGCGATGTTCTGCGCATCGCCCAGCGAGTTGACAGTCCCCATCTTCAGATAGGCCTCGCCCCTCAGCAATTTCCATTTCCGCGGCTCAAATACGCCTGGCCCTAGTCCTCGGACCGCCTGGTCGAGCGCATATATCGCCATACTTCCTGACGTGCCGTCCCGGAGCAATTGCTCTGCCTGTGTAATGTGCGACTTCATCACAGTAGCCGGAGACTTATCTTTTGCTGTTGCGGCTGGTTGTATCCTATCGTACACATCCAGCGCTTCGTCAGGCCTCCCAAGGCTCGTATATATCCGCGCCAATCTGTGAAGCGTCTTCTGGTTGTTGGGGTCAAGCTCATCGGCCATCCGGCAGTCTTCCAGCGCTTGGAGATATTGACCAGCGGACATGTATGCTGCAGCTCGGTTGGATCTGTACGTTGCCGACTTTGTGTCCGCTTCGACAGCTATCGAGAAAGAACCAGTCAGTTTCGTCAGTAGATTTGAGTTGGGCACAGTGCCATACCTTTGGTGTACTCATCGATCGCCTTCTGCCAGGCACGTTCCTTGAAGAACTTGTTCCCAGCGGCCTTGAAAGCCTCCGCATCTACGGGGGCCGCTTCGTCTTTGGGCGACTCCTTGTGTGGCGGCGGAGCCGGGGCCTCATCGTGCTTCTCTCCATTGACTCCGTTCGTCTGTGGGCCTGTAGCAGTCCCATTTACGGGACTCGTGGGCGCAGAAGCGCCATTCTGTTCGGCCTCGCTTCCCATGGATGCGTAGTGGGAGGCAGATCTGGAGTATGATAGAGCGCGTAACTCGTCCGGGTGCAGATTCAACGGATGCTCCGATCGACTTTTTGTCGGGGAGCGACGGCTGCTGCGCGGGGATGTGGCCGGAAAGGAATGCGACTGTGAAAGCCGTTCCCGTTGGAAAGACTCCCTGCTCTTTCGAGATTGCTTCTCCGGGGACCTCGAGTTTGATCGAAGGCTGGTGGGTGAGGCAGGTTCGGAGGTTGCGGCGGTCGGGGTAGATTTCTTCCTGGTGAACAGTTTCGGTAACACCATTAGAAGAGCTGGGCCGAATTTAGTATCGAAAATTCTGGACGGCGAAAGGGAACGGGCGGGCTGATCCGAAAAAGGTGAGTGTCAGCCCCAGGATGACGGCGATTGACCCAAGGTTTGCCCTGGTCTTTTGACTGTTTTTCTTGTGCGAGTCCCTTGGCCCTTCTTATGCAGAGAAAGAATTGGCTCCTGTAGGCGGTGAATCCTGCACGTACTTTTGTTGCTGTCAAGCTAGAAATCCAGATGCAGAGGCCTCCAGTCAGCGGCGATCGTTCAGGTGCAGGCCTGTGGTCGGTTACCCCAAATGGCCCTTGCCGCCTGTCAGTGCGGATGTGATTTGACGGCTTGTGAGAAGCTTCTGGAATCGTGAGCAGCGCTGGCGACTTGCTGTGCGTTTTCCAGGCCGTGTACAATTTTTGTAAGTGAAGCGCAATAGGATCGAAGTTGGGAGGAAGTCACCTCACGTGCTGTGGCCGAATCGAGGAGGCACGCTATTGATCCTCCTCCCACCTCAGACTCTGGCGTCTGCAGTGACCAATTGGAACAGTTCGACCCTATCGGCCAATAAATTTCAAGAAGCTTGGTCTGCCATGACAGATCAATTCATGTTATGATCGACGCAAAGACACGCAAAGACTTAGATGGTAGCAGCAAATTGCTCGTTCTATCAGACTAGTAGGGTATCTCATTGCAGCACCCGAGGCACCAAACTCCGTTCCTTAAATCATGCAAGCATCGCCTCGAGGAATGTATCCAGCATTCCATCCCACGTCCATCGCTCTCGCTTCTTCGAACCCTGTAGGACCTCCTCCGTGACATGTCCAAGCCTGTCTGTCCCAGCACGCCTTACCTTGCCACCGACAGCAACGGCCTCCACCGAAGGCACACCTTCCTTCTTTCGCCATTCCTTCTCAGCATTGAGAGCAGCCTGCCTGACTATCGCTTCCTCGTTCTCGACCGCATAGAGATCGCACCTGTTACACTCCCGGCATCTGCCCCTCTGTTCACGGAAGTGTTGACAAAAGTGCCCATAGCCTTCACTGCCAATGGCAGACCGACAAATGTAGCACATCGAGTACCCACAGGGGCAGATCAGCTTGTTGCAGCCTGTACTTTTGACGAAGCTGGTATTGCAGCGAGGACAAGTCCGTTTGATCACGGCCGTTGTGGCAGCTTCCACGGCATGGCGTAGAGAATTGGTTGTGGTCTCATAACAGATGTGTGGGTTGCTCCATTTGGCAAGACAGACGCTGCATGATGCAGTCGAGCATCCTTTTGAGCGACACTGAAATCTCAGACCACGTCTTCTCAGTAAAACCCTGTCTTGAGACGCAGAGAAATCGCCGGGAAAGAAGGTTTGGAGGAGCTGTAGAATCACCCACAACAGAGCGTACCCTACGAGTAGAGGCTGCATCATTACCCAGTAGACCAGCTCACTGAGCTGAGAGGTCGCCGTAAATCCCGAGATTTTAGCCACATGATGTGCTAGCGACATCATATCCTTGATCCTAGTTGAATGAATCTCCTTGACCTCTGCATACGAACAGAAAGGGCACCGCTGCATCTGAATGCCACAATTCTCGAGGCAACGGTTAGAAATTTGATCTTCAAATTTGGACCATACCTTGTGCCCGTCGTTCCCTGCCAGAACTGCTCGCATCAAGAAGTCGGCCGGAATGACGCAGTCTCCGGTATCGCTGGAAGCTGACAAGCACCGTAGCGTGCTCCTTCTCAGGTCAACTGTCTTCGTCCAGCCTTGGCCAAATAGAGCCTCCGTCAAGGTTGCCCGGATACACTGCTGGCAGATGAAATGTACACCAGTGTCGCAAGCTACAATCTCTTCGAAGGTGACCGAGTTGTAGCAACACTCACAGTCAAAAAGAGCGGCATGCTCAGTCGCCTCTTGCTCGTTGAGGCTGGTAGCAAGGGCAGCATCGGCTTTGTCTTGTTCTGCTTGTATCTTGCTTGCTATCGGGACGATATACGTCTGGTAGAGCTCTTCATTGAGTTCGTAGCTTTGCGTGTGACGTAAGTATGGAATCTTGAGTCCACCCTCACCATAAGGCATTTGCCAATTGATTAGAGGATGATTGAACGGGTCTGCTGTATCCTTTGGATGTTTTGACCAAAAGTTTGTCAGATAAAACCGCCAGGATTTTGACGAGAGCTGTTGCAGTACCAGCCTTGTCTCCGAGTAAGCGAAGTTGTGCTCGGCCAGCACGGCCTTGATTGACGCATGGCTTAGTCCTCTGAATTCGTGGTAGAATGCGTCCTTGACCGCATTTCGATAGGACAAACTTCTGAAGGCCTCTTCTCGTGCTATGACTTGTTGTCCTGCTCTTTCCTGGTCTGCAGCTGCTGTACGGTTCAAATCGTTCCCCGCCGCTGCAGTCCTGTACCGTCCTTTGACCCATTTGCCCTTGTCTTTGAGCAGATGCTCGGTGACGATCTCGACTCGGCTCTGTTTGCTGATGTTGTTAAGCATTTCTCTGAAGACTTCCGGTTGAACGTCCGGGAACACTTCGGCGAGTAATTGAAGACAGTCGTTCAGCTCCCGAAGGTCCACATCCTCTGGAGACTCCGGCGCACTCTTAAATGCCTCACCGTCGGCCAGAATCCAGCTCCCTGGTAAGGCATTTCCAGTTGTATCATTTGCTTTTGCATGTGACGTAGAGTTTGCCTTTTTTCCGGCACGTGGATTACTGCGCGAGAAAGCGAAGGCATTGAAGGCGCTCGCCATAAGTTGCCCGAATTTCAGTGGAGTCTCATGCTTGGTTCTGGTAGCAGTGACCGATATGTGCTGCACCGCCCGTGCAGTGTCTGTCGTGCATGCTCGAGAAAAGAGGCTAAGAGGCTAAGTTAGTGGTTGCCTGAAAGTCATGAATGGTATGAAGCTTATGTTGTAAGCGGGCTGCGATCACAAGACCGGAGACAAGCCGGAGTTAAGATCTACCACTTTCTCCAAAGGAACATGGAATTGATCTGGCAAGGTCATACAACCGTTTCTCAAAGATCGATACACATAGATGTAGCCCTGCAACTCTTTGCATTATGACAAGCCGCTGTGGGAAAAAATGGAAGCACTGATCTTGATGCCATGGTATTCCTTTCTATATGCTTCCATAATACAAACATACGGCAGCCATGCCGCATACACAGCCGCGCAGTCCCATCGGCCGTACCAAACGATGCCGCAACTATGGATGCAGTCTACTTTTGCTTCTTCAGAGCCGCAACCTTTGCTTGCTTTTCCCGTTTGGATAGCTGAGCCTCCAGACCCACACCACCAAATACCAAGCCAACACCAAGCCACTGCATGGGGCTGAGCTTGTGTCCAAACCAAACCACGGACAAGATCATGGTAAGCATCTTCCTCGTGACTGTGACTGTAACCAGTAATAGGGACCCGAAGGTCGACAAGGTGTAGACTGGATCCGGTATCAGCACGATCATGGTCATGAACATAGTCGAAATCTAGACTTACAGATGAAGACCTGGCCAAGCGCGCCACAAGCCGCAAATGCGAGCACGTCCCAGCCCACTTGTGGATACTTTTGAACAAAGGCCAATGCGGCCTCCAGCTCACCTCTCCCTGGCTTCATTCCTAGGTAAGCGCCGACAACGGTAGTGTTGAGCCAAGGCTCAACCAGCAAGAACCCAGTAGTCAAGATCGTGCTGAGCAGGTTCAGACCACACATCATTTGCTGGCCAGTGTATGGCTTAAAAGCCTTGTAGATGTGATCCTGAGTAGAATTCGTAAGGCCATCAAAAAGCAAGTTGATGCTGAGCAACAATAAGCCCCACGCACTACTGTTCTGTGCCCCCTTCTTCTTGCCGCTCGGGTGGTGTAAAGTGAATATTGCCACACCACCCGTGACTAGAGCTACTACACCGTACTTGTAAAGAGGGTACTTTCTGCGGAACAGTGTGACGTGGAGTGCCATGACCGGTAACAGCTTGCATGATTTCGCCAAAATGAAGGTAATATAGTCAACGTGAGCAAGCGAGGCGTATCCGAAGGGCGACGCAAGGGAGCTTGTCAGAGCAACCAGAAGGAGTGGGAAGATGATACTCGTGGTCGGAAATACAGGAAGATCCGACGACTTCCGTCTGGTGAAACGCAAGTATATGTAACCGAGAAGACAAGCCAGAGTAGACTGGACTGTATTGATCACTATTGGGGCCTTGAACTTTTCAGGCGATGCGGCCGATCCGTACGAGGTGGTAGTGATTCGTTCCTGTAGGATACCCCAGGTCAAGCTACGTCTAGTCAGCGATTGCAGGGTTCAAGGAGATTACCGGGTCCATTACAATGAGGCATAAATTCCGCCCACACATATCAGGAGGTTGACTGTCGTTTGCCGATTGTCGTCAGGAACGGTGCTCCCAGGCACAAATTGTTCAATCTGTTTATGAATGTCGCCGCTCGACCTCTTCCTGTGACCAGTATCTTTGCTACGGTTCTTGACTGACCCGTTCGCACTCATCGTCAATCGAAACCCTTAATTGCGAATGATTGAAAAGGGAAGATTGATGCACAACGACACGTTCTTGAAAATTCAGAAAGCCCCAAGGAGAAGGAGCAAATTTGAGAGGATGATCCAAACAGATCGTCGGTTGCAGAAATTAAGGAGCGTGTACTATGTAAAATGCAATCATCAAAGGGTGACTCTAATGTATCTTGAAAGTATCCTTGTGAGCACAAGTGTCCTCTCGGCCCTGGTGGCACCTAACTTATCAAGGTTACGTCGCGGTGGAATCCGGAAGGCGCTAGACCGCTTCTAGAAATCCCGAACAGCTTCACCGAAGTCATATCAAAATGTCTTACCCATTGACCGCCCTATAACTCTATTCGTGATGCTATAGCATGGTATAATCGAGCAAAATATTCCTCTTTCATACTGTCGGAAATTATCCAGGTCTTGGAGTCTAGTGTCGTCGTCAGGAGGGCAGCGACCATGGGCGCGCCCCCCTCTGCCAGTCGAAGATGATCGTAAGTGCATTGAGGAGAAGGATAACAGCTTGGCATCATAAACGCTCAGAGGGCGGTACACTTGCCCAGAACGATGTATTGGATCTACCTATCAATGACCCGCCTATATGTCTACCGTTGAGCCCAGTGAACCCATCATCGCTGTTGCCGTCATCGCTGTTGAAGAATTCAGACGGTCATGCATGCCTGCCGCGCCAAAGGATAAAACTCCATAAACAGAAATTACTTCGTGCCGTTCGTCTGCCTCTTCGACCTGACCAGCCATGTGAGCAAGTCGACCTTCGTCACCACGGCGATAGGCTTGAGGTGGTCGCCCGTACGGTCGGTCACGATGGCGGCACTATTCCACTCGAAGAACCTGCTCAGAGCACTGAGCTTGGTCTCCTTAGTGATCTCGAAGAATTGGTCCCGCTTCGGCTGGCTGGCGACTTCGCTGCTAGTCACCCGCTTCTTGCGCTCCTCGGGGGTCTCGATGGTGATGCTCTTGAGGTTAATCTCGGCTTCGGGAAGAGTGGTGAAGTCGAACATGACGTCCTTGACGGGCGACTCTCCGGAAGCACGACCGGAGGAGATGTAGGACAGAAGGTTTCCCAGAGTGACCAGACCGACCAAGCGCGAGGTATTGCCTGCGGCGACAGGCAGCTGGTCGAAGCCCTTCTCCCGCATGGTCTCGATGGCTTCGCCGCACGACGAGGTAGACGAAACTGTGACGATTGGCTTTAACCTCAAGTCACCTATCGTGGCATTACCATAGCCATCCTCATCGTCGGACTTCTTCGCGACCGGTGAGGCAGGGGCTGTGAGAGGAGGGGTGGCGGGCAAAAGATCGTTAGCGGCAAGCCAGTCGTCGTCGACGAACTGTTCGCTGTTAGAATATGACAGGAAATCCTAGTTGAGCTTGTACTGACCTTGCTGAGGTAGCTGCGAATGCTATCCGGGAGTATGACAACCACAACATCGTCCTTAGTGAGCTTAAGCTCCTTGCACGCTCTGACGCAAGCGGCCATGGCACTGCCACTGCTGCCACCAACCAATAAACCCTCTTCCCGGATCAACTTTCTTGAGTACTCGAACGAAGTACGATCATCCGTCTTGTACCATGTGTTTACGCTCGCCTGATCCAGGACATCTGGAATGAAATCGTAGCCAATGCCCTCCACCTTGTACGGCTTGTCCTTCATCTCTTCATTGAGCGCTGCGGGCAGCGCAAGAATGCTGCCCTGAGGATCCGCGGCCACAATCTTGATCTTGTCATTCTTCTTTCTCAGACCCCTGGCGATACCCGTGACTGTGCCTCCTGTTCCTGCACCTGCGACCAGACACGTCACCTTGCCCTCGGTTTGCTCCCAGATCTCGGCCGCAGTGCCAGCCTCATGAGCCATCGGGTTGTCGGGGTTGACGTACTGGTCCAAAATGACACCGCCCGGGATCTCCTTCTCGAGTCGACGGGCAACACCGATGTGGCTTTCTGGGCTATCGAAGGCGGCTTGTGTTGGGGTACGGACGACTTCAGCACCGAGCGCGCGCAGCACGGCCACCTTCTCGGGGGACATCTTCTCCGGCAAAGTGATGATCACCTTGTACCCCTTAACGGCACCAACCAGAGCCAAGCCGATACCAGTGTTGCCAGAGGTGGGCTCAATCAGGGTGCTTCGAGATGGGTGAATGCGTCCGCTGGCTTCGGCAGCCTCGATCATGCGCAGAGCAATTCGGTCCTTGACCGATCCTCCAGCATTGAAGAATTCCAGCTTGGCGTAGATGGTCGGCTCCAGCCCAAGCGATTGAGGGATCTTGTTTAGCCGCACCATTGGGGTATTGCCGATATGCTGGGTGACGGAGTCCATGACCGCCGGCGGGTGCCGGATGGAAGCTAGGTTGGCCATGTTGTGTTAAGTAATTGTGCAGATGCAGGTTGGGTCTGAAAAGTTCAAAGAAACAAAAGAGCAGAAAAATGGTCATGTTATGGTACGGTAAGGATGCCGAGACTAGCCGCACAGTCCCGCGCTTTCGCCGCAATCCGTCAGGGACTCGCCTACACAGCACGCAATTTTCTGGAAAACTGGTGGGGTATGATTGCATGATCTGTTGCAATCTCGACAAAGGCTAATGTCGCGCATTAGCACGCTCTAGTCGCCGACAATCCGATCGTCACGCCCCTAAGAGCTGGTGGATTTTGTAGCAGATGAAAGCACTATTTCTACGCAGACATTAGATACAGCACAGCCTGGCATGCCCTCGATTGCTCGAAGCAACAAGATGATAGCAGCAATTTACATATTGTCTGCAATCCAAGCCCACCACTCATTGACCTCGCCTGCTTGACCCTTTTCGCCAACAACATTCCCACCGACGACGTTGATATCAATGTCCGATTCGGCCATATGCCCAAACTTGAAGGGACCGTCGCCACCTTCACCAAGCCATTCGCGTTCCTCCCCTTGGTCATCCATGCCGACTCCACTGTCCAGCAAACCCTTCGCTCTCGTCGTCCTGACATTAGTAATCTCATCCTCCAGATACTTGCGCACCAGTTGAGCGGGTAACGCAGTAAATAGATCTAGCTTGTTCGCCGCTATCAGTATCGGCAGCGATACGGGTCCCTTGCTCGATTTGGCGTCCGCACGTCGCTTCTGCAGCAGCAGTAAGAGGTCGTGCAGGTATGTGGCGGTCTCTGTCAGCCCCGTAGGGCTGGATATAGCAGCGGAATCGACAACAAAGATGATACCTCGCAGTTCCTTGGACTCGGGACCCTCAAGGGAGGCAATTGCGTGATGTCGTAGTTTGCCATGGCCTGGAGTGTCGATCACAGCGAATTTGCGCTCTGCCTTGACGGTAGGGTCATTTTGCGAACGGTAACCCTGTGACAATGCTTCGATGGTGCCTGGCAGGTAACATTCGATTGTTTGTGGTTCTTGCGACGTATGAGTTTTGCTCGGTTGGCCGCCTTGAAGCTGTTCAGTGTCAGCAGGTATAGGTAATGTCAGATTCTGCATGCTTACCAGCGTCGCGAGGGTCGTCTTGCCGGCGCCGCTCGATCCCAGCAGCAAGAATGTAGAAGCACTCGAGCGGGCCCGGGACCTATACAAATATAGGTGTAGTGCGATGGGCGAAAGGATGGCGACCAAGAAAGTGATGACTATTGCTGAAGCAGAGGGGCTCAGCGCCCATGTCAGCCAATCGGCCGTCGTAGATCGTTCGCTCATGGGAATATCAGCTCCAGCTTCAATATTGCTATTGTCACTGTGAATCGCGTGTTTTTATTGTGCATAAAGCGGTGGCAGCCCCGGATACTGTAAAAGTGGTGTGACAAGTGGTGCGACTGCAGTGGAGAAAATGCACGGTCTGGGGTGGCGGATCGCGCTTCCGCCGCATCCATGGCAGTCCACATGACATCGAGCCCCGACAATAATCAAGTCACTCAACGCGCGCTCTCACTCTGTTGTCTCATATGAATACCTGCCGAAGACGTTGAAAAAAGGAGACTTCATTGATAGAGTATTTCACACACTCTCACGACGAGGAGCACGATTCATCCCAGTGAGCGACACTGGACCTTACGGAGACCCTCATGACACGGCCACAGCTTAACACGACCCGGAGCAAGGGTAGGTAGCACAGGCGTGCCTCCAAGGTATGCCCAAGGAAATGCCCCGTGGCTTGCGTTGCGTACGGAGAACGACGATCAGGGCAGTCTGTTGGAGCACGGGAGGACGACTCGCAGACCGCATCAAAAGCCGATCACCACTCCCGCCGTCGCCGGTTCCACGAGTGTGAACAAGATTTGGGAACGAAAAGCACAGTGAGAGTCTTTGTGCGCCCTGTCCTGTCCCGGTGGGCGCTCTTTTACTTCGCGGTCGGCATCAATGCATCAAAGCGAAAATGAGACAGACCACCGATCAGCACGAGCGATATCCCTAAACTCTATTATTCTATCTTGTGTCAGAGATCATGTGTAGTGGTGTGGACAGCTGGCGGCGACCCGCATGGTGCCGTCTTTGTTCCCGCCGCCGCCGAGCATATTCCGAAGGATTCAGGCTCTGGGCGTCACGGGCACGTCGTAGGACACGCCAACATGCCACACCATAGGGGTTTTAGACGCCCACGGTCAGAGCAAGAATTGGTGGCCGGACTCAGTCTGTGGACGCAGGAGGTCGTTGCCGCCGAAAAGTGCCAATGCATTCTCAATGGCACTACCGCAAGGTCGGCCTCATCCGGACGGGCCATTCTATCGGATACATTCTGGGCCTCAAGCAGAGCGGCTACAGCGAGCCAGTCGCTCGGAAAACGAAGTCAACCGTACAATGCACCTGCATCCACTCTGCCTCTGTCCCCAGCCTCCAGTCCGCAGTGGTCCGGCAAGACCTTCCCAGCTGTTTACTAGTCCGAGCGTGGCACGGCATCTGTCGTCCTGGCTAGCGCATTCTGAGAATGACCTGGTATGATGGCGAGACGGGCAGGCAGTATCGGAAAACCTATAGATCAACGACCGACAAGGACCCCAGACCCTGTGCATGGTGCGTGTACCACAGCCACGATCGAGCAGCCGTGCGGACGCTGGCGACTGAGCGTGGCCAAATTAGAGTTCGCCTTGCTCTGGCATGCGGTCAGTCGTCACAGCGGGCGGTAGTACCACCAATGCTGCCCGTCGACGAACTGGTTGAATACGTTTCCGTCGGGCCTCTGTTTCTTCATCGGGCGCTGACCATGTATTCGCTGGTCATGGCACGGCTTGAACGCCCTCGAGCGTGTGACGTCTCACTCGGGCATTCAGTCCCTATTCGTTGTCGTTGCCAACACCACCCACCCCTCAGTTGGCTAGCGTGGGGTCAGCGATCTGCGCTCGTATCCTGATGCACGGCTCCATAGGGGCAGGCCGAGAACGGGACTGAGACCGTGCGCATTTGACCACGATTATGTAGCGCTCACGATCAGCGGCACAGACTTCCCACGAGCGACATCACGGTACAACTCTGATGCTCACTGCGCCGGCCAGTTCGACTTGCACCATGGGGCAATGCCTTGCAGCTGGTTGAACGTTCTAGTGGCTTATTTTGCGACTACACTGGCTAGTTGCGAGGCAGGAATTCCTGTGAATCGCAGGATGTAGCGAGGAGCTTACTTTGTAGAACTTCTCGAGGCAATCACTCACTCGCTCTACGAGACTGACAGCATATCCGATCGCCAAGCAGAGAGCCCCAAGCATCATAGGTTGCGAAAGCGTCATACCGAGGGCATATCAGATGGCGAACTACAGAGCCTACCAGAGGGCGCACCACGGGGCTTACTGTAGGGAATGACTACGGGCTACCGTTTCACACCACGGGCCACTGTTGCACGTCACTGGGGCCTTCGTGTCTTGGTGCAGCCACTCAGCCCACCCCTGCCATGTCTTGCCAGCTGATGGGCTCCATGTCGGCGAGGCATTGGTTCAGAACGCTGGAAAGCCCTTCCGGCGGCAACATACATCTCCTCCGTGCTGAAACTCAAGCATTGCGTCGCAATATCGCGGTTCGCTCTGCCTCAACTCCGAACAGAAGCGTCGCGCAATATCAAATTGACCAGAGCTGACAACCAGAGCTAACGGCGACCATTTGACATCCGTTTCAAAAGTTCTTGATCTGCTGAAGGCGCTTGACACACTGTGCAGACTTCTGGAATTTTCCAAAGAGTGCAAAGTCTGTCACTGTGATCTTTGTGAAGTTCGTGCCTGTTTCCTGTGGTTTGGCGCAGAGCGAACGGTCAGATTGTGATCAAGGGGAGCCTTGAGGAACATTGGGCATATACTGGAAAAGCTTGAAGGCAGCTCGAGGCCGCTGTGCCCACCGCCGGTGGAGAGGGTGTGCTGTGGCCTTGTGATCTGCTCGATACCTAATTCGGGCGTACGAACACGGAAAATGCCTTCCGGCCACATCGATGATGGGCACCGTCACATGTGAGGGTGTTCAAGATTATTCTGGCTGAAGTGATATCAGAACGCGGAATCGTTGCGCGCCTGGAAGTGCGAGCTGCGTCCTATGCAGCACGTAGCTGCGCAATCGGGAGTAGCACATTGCATTTCGCACCCCGCCAGGCAAGGATCAAGGCGTGCTGGCATCCAAGCTACGCAGGGATCCGAGCTTGTCGTTCGGAAGGCTGCATGACGGAGCAGTGGAGGCGTTCCGCGAAGGTGGTCCTATTTCTGTGGTAGATTTGAGAGAAGCACCCACCCGTCCACTGATCAGTATCTCATGCCAAAAGTACACTGTTGTAGCCGGCAGGAAGCTGGAAGGATGACGGCACGCTCGTGACACTTTCGTCCCATCGGAAAGCAGCCCCCACCCAAATTCCAAATACCTATCTCGCGTGTACGACAAGCACACAAGTTTCATATGCAGAACTTGACGATTGATGTCAAGAGACATCTGACTGAAAATAAATATAGCATGCAGTAGAACGTGCCTTGGAAGTTTTGCCCACGTATCCTTGCTTGGCGGAAGGTTGTCGTTACACGCAATGGCCAAAGATCGGGGCGTCTCGTGCAGAGCGCGATTTGAATGGTGGACGAATGTCCGGCGCTGATAATGGAATGGGAGGGCTATGTGAGCCATTGGCTCTTGTTGATGCGAAGCGATGCTTCCAGATGCTATGCAATCTCACGGCAATGATGAGGCATTCCGGAACCTGCACATGCTCTGTAATGTTGGGGAAATGCTCTTAGTGGGTCGGGGGTGGGTAGCGTTATACCGACAGGGCTACAACGCAGCAAACATTTGTGGGGGCTTGAGATCAGGCCACGCGCTTGCACAGTGTTTCGAAGTCTTGTCATCGAATGCTGTCGATTGGAGTATTGTATTTCAGAAGACAGCGCTCGTGAGCTAAGTTGGGGCGCAGCGTACGATTTACAAATTCCTTGCATTAGCCATGAACATCGGTATAGATTCTCGATAGGACCCAAGGACGTGGAGACACTGTTGCTAGCGCTGGTGTTGGAGGTGAGGTGCAAGCTATCTCCACTATCTTGCATGCACGAGTATTGGCACCGAGTCAGCTATTGCGTTCGTCGCTGGATCATGCATGAGCTGCTTCCCGGTGTGTGGGAGTTGGGCGCAAGATTGATGATATGGCACGCGTAAACTCAGCCAATAGACGATGCATGGATACGAGGGTGCAGGGCTGGCAACATTTTGAAATGTAGCTCGGAAGTGGCTCGGGATTGAGCGGCTGAGAACATCTGAGAAGGGCTGCGGCAGGGAGCAGCAGCAAACCGCGCTGTGTCCGTGCCCTGATCGCGTGTTTCGGCCTCTCGGTGCTGGACTGTCAGGGTACTTGTCAACGAATATTGCGGCGGCGGCCTGACATTGTCCAAGCACTCGACCATTCCTCATTTGGTTGCTTTGGACTTGACCCGACGCAGCGGTACCGGGTCCACTGGCCATTTAGCTCGCCCAATCGACTGCTGGCTGCAGGAGGCACCTGAGGGTGGTCGCGGAGCACGATGATTTGAGTGTCGCTGCTGGAGGGCTTTGGTGCGGGTCGTTCCCCAAGTGCGGATCTCTCCAACATGGCGAATGTGCGAAACTGCCAGCCTGGGGATTTCATATAACATGGCCCTCGAATCTTGACATATTCGCCTCTTCTTTTTTTCTTTCTTCCCAAAAACATCCTTCGAGTCCACAAGGTTCCCTCAGCTTTCCACACGCAACCTGTGCCTGGTATCTTGTCATTGCATCCCTTTGCATCCCAGTCGTCCTTCCCCACAGGTACTTGACACCATCATTATCGATTGCTCCTGGGTCACTGTTGCCATGAGCACCTTGATCTCGTGTACCTACACCAATGCCATGTGCAACCACTAATCAGTCTTGCAGAACAAGATATCGCGACTGGACCACGACCTTGGCTACAAGCCACCCCTAAGCGGGCCTGAAAGGGCTCAATCCCAAACGATCTTCGGTTAGTATATCCATGTGGGATGAGGCACTAGACCAGCACGTTACTGGTCATAGCTGCAGCTTCCCTGCACGATGCCCCAGTCAGGAAATCGAGCGCGGGAACCCAATGCAGCACTGGCGAGACGGTGAATGACGCGTGCAGGTATGCTGACCAGGGTCCAGTGACTGCGGCCACGGAACGATACGAAGGGACAGTTCCTCGAGCCAGGTCGGGCGCAGCCATCACGACTCGAGACGGTATCAGCCGCTGTCAGACGACATAGCACAGCAGGTATGTTGCAGTGGTCGTTTGATTTGGGTTTTGAGGACTGACGGCTCGCAAGCCTCACAACCAAACTCTCGTCTGGTGGGGCCTTGCGCCGCCCGAAAGCCAAAACGACAGTGGCCTTGAAAACCACAGTCATCAGCGCTCAAAACCGTCGACAAGATCAGCGACCTTAGGCTTCGGACTTCTTTGACGTTGCGGTCGGTTCGGGCCTTTTTCTCCGATCAATTCTAGACTGAATTGGGAGGAGGTCTCAGTAAGTTTGGCCCCACCAGGAACTAACAGCCTTCAACCATTAGGCCCCCAGCCGGAACGCACGGGGACCCCGCGTAGTGCGTTCCGTGGCGGCCACTGGGTTGATGGGCCCGCCGATTGCCTGCACAATCACAATCACAATCACAATCACAATCACAATCACAATCACAATCACGATCTCGCGCCGTGTCTGTGGGAGGAAACAATGGACTGACTGTGCCAGCAAAGACCCCACAATAATCATCAAAGCTTGCGACGAAAGAAACCAAAGCCATTGAGCATTACACCGCCCAGAAGAAAAAAAATCTCTGGGGTGCAAGGCGCACTGCTCACGATCACAGTGACAGCAGAAGCTTTGATCTCGTGTCATCGAAGAAGGCCACCCGTCGGTCTTCCCGGTCGCTATTGAACTCCGTCTGCCGGGCGCTATCGCCATTTGCCGCCCGCCAGTCTGCAACTATTTCGCCAAAGTTTGGTCCGCAAGCTCTGGGCCGGAAGTCAATCTACGAACCCTAAATTCTGCATTCTCCTGATACTCCAAACGGTTCGTAAACCCTCTCTTTTTTCGATCACGACCTCTCACATAGCCGCGTTTGCACTTCCCGAAAATGCCCACGATGATGACAGCAGGACGAGAGCCAAGCCGCTCAGCGGCTTCATTCCGTCCAGTCGCATTCAGGAGCATCAGGATGGGGTGCGGCGCCGATCGCATGATCCATGAGTCGTGGGCGCGTCGGCCGCCTCGCGGGCTTTTACCCGATTGCGATGCATT
Source organism: Myriangium duriaei CBS 260.36 (assembly GCA_010093895.1). NCBI lineage: Eukaryota > Fungi > Ascomycota > Dothideomycetes > Myriangiales > Myriangiaceae > Myriangium > Myriangium duriaei. The sequence goes on from ML996090.1 coordinate 626,724, forward strand.
CTGGATGTCTCAACAAGCCACTAATTCGCCATCGATAGTCCCTGATTGACCGCAATAGCGTGTCCGTTGCATTTGTTGCAAGAATCGAAAATGCATTCCGGTGAGTAGCAGTCCTATCCCCTGGCAGCGTTCGCCCATCGCCGTTTGCCGTGCGGGTTGCTGCGGTGCTGTGCTTGCTTGTTACCCCACCACGGGGCGCGCAGCGCGAGGGAGGGAGCTCGTGCCCTTGGTTTGGTTTGCCTGAACGCACACCTCCTGCACGTCCGATCCCCCTGTCACTCTAAGCAACTGTTGAGCGCGCTGTTTCCGGGGTTCACAGCTGGTTCGATCATCTCCGCACACGCTAACACCGGTGACGCATAGATGCAGCATATCCCTGTGTTAGCTCGTCCGGGCCGGACAGCAGCACCAGCTCCAACGCCACGGCCGCCGCAGCCAGCGCCAACGCCCATGCGCCCGCTCATGATCACCAGCAAAGCGGCCTGTTCGGGTGCACCACGCCCGACACGCGCCATTCCAGCTTCCAGGCGGCTGCTGTGCCTTCCAGGTACCAGCCTCAGCCTCCACTGTGAGTTTCGGATATGTCCGCCGCGCTTCTTCTTCTTCCACTTCCACCTCCGCCGCCAACCCAAAGAAGTGTCCCGGCATGTGTTTCTCTCCGCCCTGGACAATGCTACCAGGGCGCTGCGCGCACATGCTACAAATTACATCTGGTTGGGCCCGACACGGCGGACGGCCAATCCCTTCACGCCGCCTCCCTCCATTCCTCCCGTCACACCATTCCCTCCCTCATCCGAAATGTCGATTGTCTGGCCGCACATGCGACTGACTGTATCTGACCGCGTCCCAGTTTTGATTCGCCCATGGTCCCCTCTGCCCAGCAGGATATTTCTTCCCATCGCCCTGCCCACCTGCCCGCTGACTACTTCCGTTCCCCGTCGACCGCCGTCACCGACCCAGCCCACTACCGACCCCACACTGGACATCCTCAACCCTTCTCGTTGCACTACAGCAATCCTTCGGAGTAAGTCATGACCACTTCTTGCACCTAACATCTGCTAACTTTCAGCTCCAGACTGCCTGCAACACTCTATCCGCCAAATATCCACAACACTTCCTATCATAGTCCCCCTATCGACGCAGTTAGCGGGTATCGCGGCACGGAGCTATACCGACAGCAACGACAAGCAGACTATTTTTCACCGCGTTCCGTCCCATCAATTCCTTCGATCCCGTCCACAGGTAGCCTCGCGGCTATCCAACGACCCGATTACCTCTCCTCGCCATCGTCATACGGTCGCTCGCCACACATGCACTCGCCATTCGCCGGATCCACAAGCTCGCAGCAAGCTCACTTCCCATGGCCGAACAAAGAAGATTACGCCCACGAGCATTTGACTTGCGATGGACATGTTGTCAAGCCTACCATCTACGCCCGCATGGAGAAAGGCTTCCAGATGATCGGCGGATTTTGGACCTGCTATCGTCGCAACTACTTTGAGGTCTCGTGCGCTTTCGTCTTGAACCCCTTCTGCTCGAATGCCTGCATCATGCTACGCGGAAAACAGGTTCAGGCATTCGGTATGGGCATCAGTGCTTGTGTTTTTGACAGGGACGTCAACATCGATGAGCGACGGCGTGTCGACATCCTGCAGTTCACGCCCAAGCGCGACACCAACGACAAGCGCGATCTGACCATCGTCAGGGTTTGGCCCGGGATGCCACTACAATCGCATGGAGGGCATGGACAGAGGTCCTTGCCATATTACGCTACTTCGCGGGGCCCGGCTTTTGTACCTGTTCTTCCCTACCAAGGTGGCAGCTCTCGTGAAAACTCCCCCCACTCCGGCTCACCTCAACGGTATCCACACGACGCGTTGCCACTGGTGGACCACGCTGGCGACGGACTCTATAAGCAGCATACCTTTGATCGCCTGCAGTTCAAGACCGCCACTGCTAACAATGGTAAACGTCGCGCGTCCCAGCAGTACTACTGCCTGAAGATCGGTCTTTACGCGGACACTAGGGACGATGGCGCGAGCGACCCGGTCTGGCACAGGATTAGCGAGGTGTTCAGCGAACCACTCGTCGTTCGTGGCCGCAGCCCAAATCACTACAAGAATGAGGACAGCGGTCAAGATGCGGATGAGCGGGAGGGCGGAGAACCTGGACCTTCGGCCCACAGGACAGCTAGCTTCGGGCGCCACACAGGGTACAGCTACGCGCACCACTATGACTCACCCGACGAGAGCCGCTCGAGGAGCAACGTTGGCGGTTTCCGTGGGTACGGTGACAACCCTGACAATTCAACTCCCCCAGACGGAAGCTCCGAGTCCAGCATGACTCCAGGCGACAACATCGTGTCGCACTTCGACCAAATGGGAGATGACGTCAAGGAGGAGATTCGGGATGGCTACCATGATGCGCCGGGAATGAACAACTACAGCTACGCCCCTGCCCCATTCACGGAGCCCTTGTCTGGTCCACTTCCAACCGATCACCAGTATCAGGACTCTCACAACAGGCTCGCCTATCGCATGGAACACCCGGGCAGTCTCGCAGCCCCACGCTGGGAGGAATTAGACGACAGCGCAATGTATAGGCCCGCGACTCTGCAAGCATTTCCGTCCAGCGAGGGCTTTTACCCTCTCAACATGACCAACGATCTGACCGGCAGTATCGACCTCTTTTCTCGCCCGGATACTGCCTTCCAGGTCCATACTCAGCTGCACGAGCAATAAATCGTGCAACAACACATCATCACCTGCCCTGAACGCGGAGGTGACACGAATTTACGGCCAAAAGATGATATTGCCCCCCAGCCCGGCGAGGCTGTTGTTTCCTTACTGACGACTGTTACCTTTTTGCAATCCACATAATGACGAGCACCCAATTATGATGACCATCACCGCCTTTCCAGCTTCTCCGCACATGCACGATTCCAGCCCTGGATTTTGTCACACTGCATCTTGCTTTTTCAACACCTTGTCGTTTTCCCTTGCAACTTTATACTTTTACATCACGAACAAAGCGAGGGCGCCGCGGCGCAAAATTGGGCCTGGATTTGGATCCCCAGGCCGCCTCCTCTCAAGAGGACAATTCGGTTGGAAATTTTGGGGGAAAACCCAATTTGGGGAATAACGATGAACGATATGCTTGGATAATCAATTACCCCTTTTTTTTCTGATTCTCGATCATAACTACTACTATAGGTGTAAGGGGGGGGGGCCTAAAATTGAGCGAGATCCTTTTCTTCGTCTCACACAGCCACAGCGAGGAATGAAAATACTTTCTTGTTGTCATTATTGGTTTTACACCACCTTTCTTTCCCCTTTGATGATGTGGCACGTCGGCGGGCTGGGGTGGGTGATCCTGGTGGCGGTGCGTTGTCCATCAGATGGGGAATCCGATGCCACGCGCCGTGCAGGTGCATGCACTTTAGAGTTTGGGTACAGACTCGTCTCCAGGGTCGGGTATCCAAGCGCTGGACATGGTAGAGTGGTCGACTTCGAGGCTGAGAATGGTTGTGGGGCCATCATGCTGGAAGGCCTGTGACGTGCAGCGCGGCGTACTGCAGGGTAAGGCACGGTAAGGCCCGGGGCAGCAACCTGTATGGCGAGGTCGCGGCACGGCACACAGGAACAGGATACAGACATGACGAACGACTGATCACGCGTGAGCAGGATAAGGTTTTCTCTTGTTCATGAATGTCCCCCCCCCGTATGTGGTGTGTTGTTCATTCTCCAACCTTTCCCGCTTCAGCCCTTGCCCCCCCCAAAAAAGTCTAATATCAAAAAGAATGGGCGCAAAAAGGTCGTGTGCTACACACCCTTCCGCTCAGCTCAGACTGCGCTATTGGAACCCTGTGTCATGTCAGAAAAGCAGATTATGTCGGGCGCCGCCGTTCGCTGTTCCTGTGTGTGGTCAATTGGATGGGTCAGGTGGCTTGTCCGGCTTCGTGATGATGGGCGCGTTGGCATCATGTCCGTCGAGCCATCGATACCAATCTACATTCCTGTACGCCTGCGTGTGGTTCAACTCCTTTTGGTCTCGGCAGATGAGCACGGTGAGAGCGGTGCCTGCAGGTTCGGGTCTTGATCCGCGCGGGTTGACATGGCACGTAGTGGCTGGACCATCCATGCGGGAACTGCATGCGGCAACAGTTGATGAGGCTCGGGTCAAACACGACCACCACAGGCACTGCCAGCGACACAGTGCGATTGATTTGTACTCAAAGGCTCATCCAAGACGCAGATCAGATTGATGCACTGGATACTGACGCCGTGGTACAGGGGCAGAGGCGTTGAGGGGGCTGATAAGATGTAAACCGAAAACCTCGTCATCTGCCAAGGTAGCTCTTTCTGGACACTTGCATCGTGACCCAAGGAAGTCCGCATTGCAGGAGGGGTCAGAGGACCCAGAAAAAGCCAAATCCTCGTACAACGAGGCCGTCTGCCCGTCCAGCTCGCGACGTCCCGTGCCGGGCACTGGAATTCGAATTCCGTTGATGGGGGTGTAGTACAAGCGACCAGCGGCGCAGCCTACCCGCTGCTACTTGAGCCCGATCCACTGACGACCCGAGGAGCGAGAGCGTGCTCGGCCGAACACGACGTTGCTCCGATGGCAGACCGCGCTCTGGCGCTGCCCTACGCCGGGCTGCGCAGCTCTGTAGGACGGTTAGCCACATCCCCGTCACCGCGAGACTCTGCGATCCATCATCTAATTCCCTGCATGGTCATGCAACTGATCCGTTTCGCCGCGCCGTCAAGCGCTGTTTGGCGTTGATGTTGCAGCATGAAGATACATCCGAGGGAACGCTGCACTCTGACTAGGTCGACGTCGACCCTAGCTCTTCCTTGTCGTGATCCGGTGTTTCGCCAGCCGTGCGATCCTTCTGCACCCAACGATCAGAGCATCTCCGCCCAAAGCATGGACCCGGCGCTGTCACATCTTTCGCCCCCGTGGCCATGGTCGTGGTGCTGGGACAGCTGCACGGGTCAAGTTTCCTTCCTGGTGTCGGTCCGAGTCTCGCTTGCTCTTCCGTGTCCGGGTATCTATCACTTTGTGCGAGGTACAAAAAAATCACCACAACGCCCAGCTGCAACCTTGCCAAGGAGGGTGGTAGCTAACCAGTTCAGCTTATATCGCGGAAACAAACCGGAATTAATGCCGCAGAGCAGCAGCGGTGCATACTTGCCCAGACGGGAAGGCCGCATACTGTTAATCGCATGTGATCGCACTCTTCCTCGATTGAAAGCCTGCGGTAGTCAAGGTGATCAAAACCCAGTCCGGATGATCTCTATAGCCTTGGTCTCGGTAGTGGCACCGCGGCATTCATCCGAATGGACGCCACTGTCGCGTACAAAACGCCCGCTCAAACGCCCGCAGGAGGGATGACACTGTTGGCCTCAAGATCGTGGGCACTTGTGTCAATGGAGGGGATGGTCGTACAGCTCTTCCCTCGGCTCTTCTTACTCGGGCTCCGCGATCGAGGACAAGAAGGGGATTTTCGACGACTAGTCCAAGTGGAAAGACAGCCCGAGCGATCTTAGTGCTCAGAAGGGAAGCTTTGTCCGAGACGAAAGTGCACGAAGCGCGGCTCACCAGTCTCGCAAACCGCAGCAGAAGCGACTGATACCGGCCACCAACGGTACGTGGTAAGGTCACGACGTAGGAATGGTATGCTGTTACGTCATAAGATTGAGAGAAGATTACACAGGGCCCCCTAACGCATGTGGTCGCACAGGAGCCTCACAAGCAGCAGAAGACGAGCCGCGTTGGCTTTGGGATGGTGAGCGCCGTGTGACTGCTCCGCCACGGTAGCGGCTGGGACGCGGCGCACAGTTTGGAGAGCAGGCAAGTATATGCGGATTTCGGGGTAGCGTGGGTAGTGCTTGAGCACCTTACCGCCAATGTAATCTGCGGTCTGGACTCGTAGCGTGGGAGGAAGACTTTGTGTGTGCGAGTCGTGGCACCTTGCAAGTGGTGCTAGCTGGAGAAACACTGCCACTCGTGCAGGCGTGGATTGCATCGGAGGAGTACTCTGAACAGTGTCGGGAAGGCTTATCCGCTCGGTGTAGTGCAGTCAGGTCGCTACTATCACAGGGGGCTCTGATATGCGGCACAGCATCGGTTTGCGGCTGCACAGGAGTCTGCGGGTGTCCTCTGACAACGAAGCAGGCAGCGCACATGATGATGTAGGACTCGTACTTGTGGCCCGGGAACCATTTGCCCCCACTGCCATGGGATCGAGTTCGTACGGACTGTGAACCAACTCGCCACGGCCGCAACACAGTCAAGAAGCGAATATAGATGAGCTGCAGTTGGGGCCTGCATTTTTCCGATACTGCCTATTGATGGCTGAGCAGCAGGATTGGTCAGGCTGGGAGCCTGGCGCCGTGGCAAGTGGGCATTTCTGCATTGCGTTGGCGCGGTCTAAGTGACGAATTATACCGCGCATAATTCGAAAAATAGGTTCCAGATACGGAGTTGCATACAGGGCTGATCGACGTGCTTTCCGATATGCAACGTCGTGAGCGTCGCTCATGCTGGTAGTGGACCTCCAAGGACTAGCGGAAGGAAGCGGCTGACGCGAACGCGCAGCTCGCTGTGCCGGAACTTCCTTTTTCGTCATTGCAAGTTCATCGTCATTCTTACCGAAACGACAAGACAGAGACTGCTCTGGGTAAGTGCGTACCGCCAGTAGCAGAATCCTCCCTGATCAGGTACCAGCAATTCTTGCATCGTATGCTGTGCGACGATGCAGGGAGGTATGATCGCAAATCGGGAATGATCGGGTGTTTGGACTGAGGGTTTGCAACAAGGCAAGAAGACCATCAAGACACAAGCAGTTGACTTGGGCCGCTTATCCCAGTCGTCAGCGGCTACTGCATTTGCTGCATGCTTTGCAGGGTAGCCAAATTCGCTCTCTGAAAGCTCCAATGAAGCAAAAGGACTTCGGTACCTTGTGTCAGATTCACTCTGATAGGGTTAAAAAGGCTGACCCCTGCGCACGGGCCAAATTCATGCAAGGCCGACGATCCCTTCGATGTCCTCCGCACGGGCCTGCGATTTCCAAAATAAGGTTGACATCTGGCTGCGTCACTGAGGAGGTTACGGTCATGCCGCAGAGTCAGCACCTATCGCTGTGTAACATGTCTAGAGTGGGCGTCACCTCTTCGCAGATAGCTCGGAGATAGTCAGTGGTCGGTCCGCTCCTCGTTTGACCGAAGCTAAGTAACTTCGTACCGCATCCACACCCCACGGAGCTTCACGCACGGAAAGCTTGTCCGTTCACACATCCGATGCCAAGCGTCGTACTTGGGCATCCAGGCGTCTGTGAACCGGGATGACGGCGAGGCAAGGTACGGTGATCAATCTTCGCATGGTTCAAACGTCATTTCGGCACAGTGTACCCTTGTACATCGAACATTATCCCTGTTTTGCAGCCCCCAGCACTAACGAGCCTGGTCTAGAGTTCCGCCACGAGCCACAGCGTTCGTGATATGGATGCAGGCTGCATCACCATCATCCGTTCTAACCTCAGGTTGTGTATGCCGTTATCACGAGGACTTGAGCTGCGTCAAGCCGATTCAGCCGACGGCTAGTAGGCCTGGATTCGGCGAGCGAACCTGCAATAACATCTTGAGATGAGCATGCAGCGTGTGACGGTGATGCTCAAAGTAGTCCGTAGTAAGTCTTGCTACGATGCAACAAGTACGAGAACTTGTCGGACTCTCGTCTCCGATATTCAGTTACGAGAATCACAGCCGAACACTCCGGCATGATATTCGGACATTCATCATTCAATATCAAGTCACAGTATCTTGACACGGACACAATCAACCCATACGACTCTTGTGCAGTAAGAATGACGCATTGCCCGAACCACTGCATGTAGTCCGCTTACGAGACCATGCGTCGCTGATATGGGTTCGTATCCATGTAAAGCAATGGTCACCAGGGTATGCGAACCCCTTTTCAAGGTAGACTTGTACGATAACAACTTGGATTCAGGGCAGAGAATCAGTAAGTAGCTGGCGCCGTGATATAGCAAAGGGTTGATCTTAATCCGCCTTCTTGTCGTCTGCCCACGTCGGTTGCACCCCTTGACATACAGCGACGTAGTCCTTCCACTTCTTCTCGTTCAAGATCAGCTCTTCGTTTGGGGTGGTCCAGAACATAGTCCAGTAGCCTCCGGGCAACTTCCAGGTACCTACACTTCTCTCGAAATACCATTTGTTCACTGGATTTGCAGAACGACTCCGCCAGCACACGCCGCGAGGGAAGCAGGTCCGGACCATAGCCTGGAATACGATATCTGCGACCCCTGCATTGCCCTGTGCTTTTTGAAGGACTGCAAACTTATCAAGGTAAGGCACAAGCCTGTTGGGATCGTTGTTGGACCCCGGAGGTGCCTCCCATGTCAGTATGGCACCCCCTTCGTACTGGCCAGCAATTATAACGCCTGCGATGTGGCCACGCACTCGTTCAAGGTAGCCTTTGACATCCAGTGGACGGCGGAAGGAGTCCTCGACAAGATCCAGTAGCCGAGCGAAGTGGATTCGCTCATTCTTGTCAAGCGCGATGGGAGACATACCAGAAGGTGGCGGGACCCATTCTTCCTTCCGGGGATTAGGTACCATCGTGACCGGCATACCTCTTTTAACCAGCGTTGAGCGAGAGGGAGCTGACGGTGCAGCATGGTGACCATTTGTTGGAGTCACTCTGGCTGCTGGTAAGGAGGATGAGATGACAGGCCGATTAGTGAGGAGGTTATGGATCAAGGGATTCTTCTGCCGACGGGTGCGGATAGATGCAGGGTCAGAGTCGGTGCCAGCAGGGCGAGATGAGCTCGCTGCTTCTTCGGGAGATATAACAAGGGCGGAAGATGTTGGAGGTAGCAGTGCAAGGCAGTCTCTCAACGTGGTCAAGTTCTCCCGATGTTGCGTCTCTGCTTTTCCACTCGAACCCTTGTTTTCTGAGAACTCAGCGACAATATTGTCGTACTCTTGGTCCATATTGATGAACACATGGGAGCCATCCTCCCGGTCCGCTGAAGGAATGCCTCCTAAAGTATCGATCATGATAATTCGATCGAGGCTCGGAGCAAACGAGGATTCCTTAAGCTGATTTAGGGGTTCATGGAGACCGGATAAGCAGCGAGTGAGTGCAGTCATGACGGTGGATCTTTTTGCGACGGTAGCTTGACAAGACGGTGTATATGCCAGGCATGGGATAATCGGAATACACTCTCGCTTGAGAGGCTCGAATATCAGTGAGGGCATTGAGACTGCTAGCTCCGAGTTGACAGCAGGGTTACCTGAAATGGCTGCATCTTCCAACCATTGCAGAGAACTGTCGATATAGCGAGCACCAGCAGGATTATGTTCGCGTACAGCACGAGCTATCCTCCCAGCTTGGTTTTCGAGGTATTGCTTATGGTGTTGAATGCTGTGCTGTTTAGGTTCGCAGTCGAACACCAGAACGATCCGCATACCCAGTCGTACCAGTTGCGAAAGAGTAAGTGCAACACCATCCAGATCTAAGTCACTGATATCCTCGGGCGAGCGTATGCTAACTAGAGCAGCATGCATGGACGCTGTCTGCCCTGCCTCCACGGCGCTCTGCTGGTCATGTTGTTGGTGAAAGACGGGTGCGGCTCCGATAGCGGCGGAGGGGGCGTAGAGAGATCCCAGGTTAATGCCTGGTGCATACCCATTAAGCGACGTTGTCTTCGATCGCTTATTCCCAGTCGCTACTGTTTTGGAATGCGCCTGCGTATCGCACTTGAAGTGGGATAGGTACTGCTTCGCATCTCGTCTGGTGGCGCTGACATTGAGCACGTCAAAGAAGAAATCTCGCTGAGCTATCCTATCACGAGACCGGATTTGACCACGTCGAGAATGTTCACCAGTACTATTATCACAGGTCTTTGCATATGTGCCGACAGGATCCGAGGTCTTGAATGCTTGTTGAATGTGGAAGGAAGCTCTCAACGGGTGGTGCAATGCGGCGTCATGTAGTCGAAACAGGCGGGGGCTTGTGGTAGCCCTGGAGCAAGGCGTCTTGAAAATCATAGTCTCCGGTGGACATTGCAATAGGCGAGATGATTGAAGGGAAGGATAGTCTTAGGAATGAGATCAAGTTGGTTGTGTCATGCCATTGTGAGGATGGTCTGAGGTATGAGCAATATAGATATCCCGCAGAAATTTTATCTTATCAATCAGCCCATCGGTGGGTTGATGCCGAGTTCGGATCAGGCCCCCGACGACTGCGGAATTGAGTTTGGTTCATCCACGAGGCCTAGACGTCATGGCGACAGCATCATCGACACCCGACAATCCCATCCGCCCGAGACGTGGGTCCAGGAGACAGATGGCTGCAACTAGTTATATAACCGTGCAACAAGGGCTTTGTCCTTGCTCTTCCATCACAATCTCGATCGCACCCGACGACTGAACTTTACGACGAACCGTCAGCATACCAGATCATCTTCAAGTGATATCAGTGCAAAGCACAACATGGCGCCTCAAATTGCCTGGCTCGGCCTGGGTAACATGGGCCGTGTAAGAAAGTTGCGCATTGTCACAGTCACGATTATGCTAACGTGTGATAGGGTATGATCAAAAATCTCGTCGAGAAGGCCGACCTGGACAAGCCAGTCATCATCTTCAACCGAACCACAGCCAAAGCCGAGAAGCTTGCATCCACTCTGCCCTCTGGGAAAGTCAAGGTGGCAAAGTCGATCGAAGAGGCTGTCAAGCCCGCCGATATTGTGTTCACATGCGTTGGCGACGACAAGGCTATCGAGCAGACCATCTCATCCGCGCTGGAGGCTGGAGGGAAAGGCAAACTCTTTGTCGACTGCTCCACAGTCCACCCAGATACCACAGACAAGCTTACGAAGACAATCACCGATGCGGGTGCAGAGTTTGTAGCATGTCCAGGTAAAGGGCCATCACAATTTCTCTGCTCCATGACAAGCGCTGACATATCTTAGTCTTCGGAGCCCCTGCCATGGCCGATGCTGGTCAACTGGTATGTGTGTATGCGGGACCCAAAGCGGCAGTCCAGAAAGCCTTGCCCTACGGTCAGGGAGTTATGGGTAGGGCCAACATCGACTATTCCGATCAGCCTCAAAGCGCCGCAACACGACTGAAAATTATCGGCAACACATTGATCGTCAACATGGTCGAGGCATTGTCACAGGGCCACGTTCTGGCAGAAAAGTCCGGCTTGGGGTCATCCGACTTCCACAAATTCGTTGAGACTATGTTTCCCGGTCCTTATACCGCCTACAGCAAGCGGCTGTTGACAGGAGACTACTACAACCGCGATGAGCCGCTATTTGCTGTAGACCTCGCTCGCAAGGACGCCAAGCACGCTCTGGCACTAGCAAAGACCCATGGAGCTCGGTTGCGAGGCGTGGAGGTAGCGGATCAGCATCTGAGCGAGGTGCAGAAGCACATGAGCAGCAAGGGAGACATTGCGGGGATCTATGGTGCTGTACGCCAGGAGAGTGGCTTGAAGTTTGAAAACCAGTGATGCGTAGAGTTGTAGAAATGAGATCTGTACCATAGATCCACCTCCTTGATCAAGCTTTGTAGCGTCTCCATATTATCCGGAGGAATCTCTTGCTGCTGTACCTCGGTCAAGTGATTTTTATTCAAGGGGCGAAGGACCCTTCGGTTGGTTAAACATCTGGAAATTCTTCCGGCGGCTCGGAGGGTGTTCTCCGCAACCGAACAGCAATCCGGGGCCGATCCTTGTCACTCTCCACCACCAACCAACGCCAAACTTTTCGCCTTGCATCTGTCAATACAGGTCTTATGACTGCTAAAATGAGGATCGACGACGGTTCGAGCCGGGGTGCCTGCCTTTGTGGGGGATCTTCGTGGGGACTGCTTCCCTTCATCTCGGACTTTTCTTTCCTATGCCCATTTCCACCTCTCTTGTCCCTTGTGCCTTGTACCTGAAACCTCAGTTCTGGGCCCTCGTCCATGCACCTGATCTTGCTCACTCCTTAACAAGCTCTGTATGCGTTGGTCTAGCGCATCTTGGACCGGAGGTTTGTTGACTTTTCATTCCCTGCTCCGCTTCAATGGCTCCTTGAGTAACCAATCAAATGTTCAACTGCACTTCATCAACAACTTACTGCAGGGGTCCGCGTGGGCATGTGTGCTGTGTTTGCCTCCGCAGGGTCCCTCCGGACGGATAATCCTGTGCAATTTGCATCTCTCCGTCGCCAATTTGGACCATATCGCTGCCTTCAGCTCCTTCGGCCCATGAGCCCGAGGCCTGGTGGTATGCGGTGAGCAGCATCGTCTCAGACTAAGGACAATTCTTTCATGAGTTCAGCTGAGTTCAGCCTGAAGTGCGTGGCCACGCCGGATCGACGTTTCTTCAAGCCTGTCAACTTATGGTAGCGTCTATCTATATAAGAGCTGCGGTACTCATCTCCTGAGTGTCTTTTTTGTTCAGCCAGCCTCCTTTCCTTCTTCCCACATCTAATTAGGAATTCGCAGCAGCATATTTGAAGAGATGCAGCAGTCAATGAAATTCGCCCTGGTGGCGCTGTTGGCCAAGGTCTACGCTCAACAAGCTGGAACAAACACCGCTGAGAACCACCCCAAGTTGACCACCCAGACCTGCACAAAGTCTGGCTGCACCACCAACCAGAACTCCATCGTCTTGGATGCCAACTGGCGCTGGCTGCACACTACCAGCGGTTACACCAACTGCTACACCGGTCAGACCTGGGACAAGACCCTCTGCCCGGACCCTACCACCTGCGCCACTAACTGCGCCCTCGACGGAGCCGACTACTCCGGCACCTACGGGATCACCACCAGCGGCAATGCCTTGACCCTCAAGTTTGTCACCGGCTCCAATGTTGGCTCCCGTGTGTACCTGATGGACCCGACCGACTCCAAGTACCAGCTCTTCAACATGAAGAACCAGGAGTTCACCTTCGATGTCGACGTCTCGCAACTTCCTTGCGGTCTGAACGGCGCTCTGTACTTCGTCAACATGCCCGCTGACGGTGGTCTCGCCAAGTACTCCGGCAACAAGGCCGGCGCCAAGTACGGTACCGGATACTGTGACTCGCAGTGCCCTCAGGACATTAAGTTCATCGGCGGCCAGGTAAGCTCTCCCACCTTTCCCAGACATACCCATACCCGATACTGACTCCCCTCACCAGGCCAACATCCTCAACTGGGTCGGCTCCTCGAACGATCCCAACACCGGTACGGGCCAATGGGGCTCTTGCTGCTCTGAATTCGACGTCTGGGAGGCCAACTCCATCTCCTCGGCCTTCACCCCTCACCCCTGCAAGAACATCGGCCAAACCAAGTGCACCACGGCCGCCGACTGCGGCGCCGGATCCAACCGCTACACCGGCCAATGCGACAAAGATGGGTGCGACTTCAACTCCTACCGCGAGGGTAACACGACCTTCTACGGTCCAGGCAAGACCATCGACACCACCAAGAAGATAACCGTCGTCACCCAATTCATTACCGCCGACGGCACCGCTTCCGGCGCACTCTCCCAGATCAAGCGTCTCTGGGTCCAAGGCGGCAAGGTCATCCAGAATTCCAACATCGACATCGCCGGCGTGCCCGCTGTCAACTCGCTCACGGACTCGACCTGCGCGGCGCAGAAGAAGGTCTTCGGCGACACAAACTCGTTCGCTTCGGCTGGCGGCATGGCACAGATGGGCAAGGCATTCGCTGACTCCATGGTGTTGGTCATGAGCATCTGGGACGACCATGCAGCGAACATGTTGTGGTTGGACAGCAGCTACCCGACTACTGCTGATGCGACTAAGCCCGGTGTTAAGAGAGGTACTTGTGGTACGGACTCGGGTGTGCCGGCTACGGTTGAGGGCCAGACTCCCAACGCACAGGTTACGTTCTCGAACATTAAGACTGGACCTTTGGGGACGACGTACACTTCCTAGATGGACGTTGGATAGAGCGGGAAGAACGGGCAGGAAGATGGGAAACGAGAATGTGAGAGAGGAAGGACTTGATGGAAACGAGGAGAAACTTAACAGAAGAGCTGAGAGGAATGGAGGAGACAAAGACAATGTTGTCGTCGTCGTCGCTCGCTGGCCGAATACTTTCCGCTTCTTGTCCATATCGTTCAACATTGTTTTGAGAATGAAAAAGGTGTCTTGCCTTTACTACACCACTGTATTTGGAGAGCAGAAAGACGGATCGTGCCATCATCGACAGTGTTTCGAAGCCCAATTGCTGCCTGAACAATCCGCCACGACAGCGACGAGCACTATTGCAACGAGAAGGGCGTCGAATGAGAGGACAGAGGACTCAATTGTCGTAGGAGATTTGATACTCGACTGATCTTGAATATAACGCCTGTTCTACCCAAGCCCTCTGTGAGTGATCCGACAAATCATGTCGTACCTCTAGAGCTCTCCTCGCTGCGCACGTTCCCCCATATATATGTACCATTCCTTCTTCATAATCCTTCGGAATTCAGTGAAGGATGCGTCGCTATTCGGATTGAATTTTTGTGTTTGGCCTTTATCATCGCGCCAGTTGAAGACGTCCTCGTGCTCGCGGTCCGATTTTATGTATTTCTGCAATCGAAAACTAATATCAGTAGCGGCCAGGATCTCGATAGGAAAAGGATAATGATACGTAGCACTGCACAGTCACACAAACAGTGTCAGAGACATTTTCCAGTTTGTGGATCTGATAGTTGTTGGGTCCGATCCAAGTAATCTGACCTTCCTGCAGTATACCCGGGGGACCAAGCTCAGCTGGTTGTACCGATGAGGTACCCAAATTGTCGTACCATGTGCACTGAATCTGTCCATGGAGGACCTTATATTCGTCAGTAGTGTAGTTTACGAAGATGCTGGAAACAAGGAATCACCTTGATCACTGCGCAAGCCTTCCCATGATCATGGATAGGAGAGTGATGCTTGGACGGCCATATCTCCACCACGTACGGAACACCAGGAGAGTTTCCCTAGTGATCTTAGTACGGATTGTAAGGTTGAAGTCACAAGTCTTACAAGGTTGTATCCAAGAGTTATCCTCAAATATGTCCCGAGAATGTCATGGCCCAGCTCGCCCGCATTTTTCTTTTCCTCCAATTTGTTGTATCCCCAGAGGCCCGGCGTGATGCAGCTACGTTGGATCGCCTTTGAGAAATCTGGGAAGTCGGGATCGTCGAGCACAATTTCAGTGCCAGCAACATTGCCATATAGAATCTGGCACGCATTCGGCAAGTTTGCAGGCGTCGTGAGCTTGCCGGTCTCAAGATCGATGAGGGTCACCTTATCGGATGACACAACAAAGGGCGAGAAGTCCATCATGATGGGCAGTGGCTGGATTTTGAGTCTGAGTGAGGACGTCTTCGGGTCCTTATCGTCGTCCTGAACGGAGACACTCTTCACGTCCTCCATCCAGGAATACAGATTTGCCTCATCCCACACCCAAGTCCCATCGTCAGGACTGCCTTCTTTTCTCTCGAAGTGCTTCAGTTGTATGTCCATAAGCGTCATTGACTTGTTCGTGAAGTACTTGCCATATCTGAGAAACCCCATGTTCTTGTCAACCGACAGCCAGTACGTGGTCGGGCCGGTGAAACCCTGGGCAGCATTATTCAAGTAGCACGCCTCCTTTCCCTTGGTTGGACCTTTGGTAAAGTTCGGCTTCAGAGGAATGACATCAGTCTTGCCCGGGGGATTGAAGTAGAGGTTGATGTCGCCAGGGCCGATATCAAGGTGAAGAGCCGCATCGCCATCTTTGCGATCTTTGGTGGCCACAGTGAAACGTAGGAGATGTTCAGCACTCGTCAAAGCAGCGATGGTGCCTTGACCAGTGATGGGAAGCTCCGCATTGTCAGTCGAACCAATTGGCTGGATATTGTCTTCATTGTCACCAGAGTGCCCGACCCCTTTACGCTTATTGACAGGTACGCTGACAGGTACGCGGAAGCCGGCCTTGTGGTCGGATGAAGGTGGTGTCAGGGATGCGGGCTCAAAGAATGGATCGAAGAACTGGGCTGGGGTCGCCATCGTGAAGATCTTCAGTGATCAGGTACAACGAAAAGAAATATGAAACAATTAGCAGCAGATACAGACTGGATGCGGTGGTGTTTCTTATAGACCCCTTGAGGACTGAAATTCAACCAGCAAAATCGCATGTTACCTCCATATAGTGCGCATCCGACATGGCCCCTTTTGGCGTGCAGGGATGCAACACTTAGCTAGCCATAGTGCATTGCACCACTATTGAATGCATAGACGTTGGGATGCGACGGTGTTGATGCCGGCTGAGCATACTCAGCTAATCGCTTGTGAGCTACGACGACCTGATCGGCTCGCGATCTTGTCAAGCGCAATTTGTGGCTGAGACATAGCTGTGCTATGCGGGCCGAAGTCATTGCCAGACAGAGGTCAGCTGAGCAGATCGACGGAAGCACTGGATTCCACAAAGCCGACTAGACTATACAAAGAGTCAACCGATGTTGAGAGCCATTAGTTTGAGCATTCAATATGTGTAGCAACAGGATCTGGAATGGCATGCACGCAAGGTCCGAAAATGTACACCGAGGAACTCCAAGAGCTCTGCAGTCTGACAGCGGCCACGGCCGGCTCGATCCGAACCGGTCGGGATCCCTGTAAACAGGCTGTCGTTGATTGGATCGACTGGCGAACCCCCCCCCTAAATCAATGCAGGGCTACTGCAGATAGTCGTGGGCCTAGTGAGGCCTATCGCGAACGGTCGATAGACTGGCTGTCGTGCATTGTGACGAACAGCATCTGAGTATGCGGGAACAGAAAAGCTTCCTAAAAATTCGCGAGGGGTCGGGTGATCCGAAGACGGGCGTAAGGCCCCGGAGAACTGTGCGGGGAGGAACGACAAGGGGGATGGAATGTGCCTAAATTGGTCAGCCTTTGTAACATTCTCTCATTCCAGTAATTTGCTTATGGCTCTGCTAATATGCTCGCCTGCCGTGCAAAGGCATCGGGCACTTTTGCAGACGATATGGGAGGTAGGCACAAGCTTTACAGTATACATCTTTTCATTTCTACACTACCGTTTCGGTCGTAAGTAGTGATGTTTAGAGAAACCACGCTATGCTAATTCTTGCAAACCCCCAACAACATCACTGGGGCATATAAGGTCGTGAGTAGTAGATACGACGAGGGTAGTGATCCCTTCACCAATTCCGACAGATACCACAGGCCGTCGTCGAAGCACTTTCTCCTTGGCCAGAGTGGGCATGTCTATCAATGATAAGTCGGAGACGCTCTTGTAGTGTAAGAGCCTTAAGATGTCGTCCGTTTGCTTTGAGTTTGGATCTCGGTCAAACGTTGTCGATGGTGCCCGCAAACGACACTGCGCACGAGTGATTCGCTGTGAGCGAAGGCCCGCTAAAATTAGAGTCCGGTCGTTCCTTGATCACCATGAGTATAGAGTTTCGGAATCCTTTGCTGCGTTTTTCAGAACCATCCAGACCGTGCGTCTGTAACTCGGCAACATTGCCCTTGGACATCACGACCGAACCGTGCTGCTTCGTGTTATTGGACGAAAAGAGGTAGTTCCCAATTCGCCGAGCGAAGCCTTGTTTGAAGAGTGGTCGCAGTGTGAAGAGACAAGCAGCGGTCGCACAGGTGCCAGCTTCAATCACACTCCACCGTGTGTAGCGGATCTGTTGATTGGTATCGGTGCCACCCTGGTAGAAAGATACAACACGCATGATGGACGCAACACCTCCTGTTGCACCAACAGCAAATAAGGCCATCGCCGAAAACCGTGCTGCTCGGGTCATATTCATTGTCCAAAGAATCGAGAATGCAAGTCCTGCAAAAAATAGATCCGAAACGCAGTTCGCGACACTGAAGATCTGGTTCAAAATATCGAAAGGCTTTGAAAGCTCGCATCTGGTGGTGGTAAAGTCCTTGAAATCATAGGCGCAGGTGAAACCTGTCATGCCGACTAATGCAACACCGACAAGAAATGGTATGGCGGTAAACAAGTAGACGGCGGCACGCTCCTTCGGATGATGATGCCCGAAAATTCGCTGCATGAAAAAGGCAACAGAGACCTTGATCACGATTGTGGAGGCAAGATATGCGGCGAATCCTAGTCTTGCGATCTACTCATCGAGTCAGTATGTGAATAAAAGATTTGGTGTTACCTGACGTCGCTAGGTTGCACGGAGACTTACGTGAAGGAAAACAGTGAAGGATGTCAACATACGGCCGTGGAAGAAGACGATGATCAAACCACAAGTCAAGCACACAGCAACCGAGGAGATGAGATAAAGCACCTTTTTAACGTCAGCGATATATTCTCGCAACGACAATTGCAGAACACACCTGCGCGATGAGCATGGCCCAATCATCAATACCAAAAAGCTTGAGCAGCTTGAGCCGAACGTAGACTCTCAAAGCTCCCGACACTGAGGCGGCAATGAACAGGCATATGTTGATAATGATGATGTATCTCGCCTGAATCACAAGATCCACATACTCTGTCGGAGTCGAGGGGTTGACGAAGCCGCTGTCGGAACTCATCGTGGAGGATCGGACAGACGGGTCATTCGGTATGGACGTTCATGGATGCTGCTGCTGAGCCGAAGCGTACAACTCGAGTTTAGCCCGATATAAGTGAGCTGTTGTGTGCAGTGGAGTATTTGCTGCTAAAGTCGCAGAAGGTACCTGGGATCAGAGAGTGTGGAAGTGGAAGGAGTTTTGCCATGTCGCCACATGGGAAAGAGACACGCGGTTGAAGCCAGCGAATAAAACGGTCGTAGTATAGACCTGAATCAAAGGGAAAGCCATGCTGTACCTGCCTTGAACGGCGGCGCCACCCGTGCAAACGTTAACAAGGAAAGACGGCCGCACGAATCACGTACTCTGAATGCTCGGGTCAACGTGAGGGAGACCGCTCATCCGGCATCCTTGAACCGAATCTTGGCGTCGAAAATCAACAAGTGGATCAAGGATCAATAGCGAGATGTAAGTCAATGACAGTTTTCCAGAGACACAGTCACATGTGTCGTTCCAACCATGTGCCATAGCGACTGTGAAGGAGTGATGACTGTACGCCTAAGCGAGTTGTCAAGCCAAGTCGGCGGGGATATTGAACGTTGGTAACTCAAAGGATATTTTGGGTGGTCAAATCATGATGCTTGCAAGCATGGATGGCTCAGCAGCAGGTAGCGGTGGTGGCCGACAGGACGACGGGTGTAACGGCGTGGTGCACCCGGCAGCGATTCCTCCACGACGTTGAGACCCAGTGAATGTCCTTCGGCTGACAATGCCCTGGTCAGACATGCTCCAAGGACGGTAGAATCGCTTGCGGGAAGGATGAGGCCAAATCATTACCATTCCAAGAGTCATCGTCGTCGTTGTAAGCGATTCTTGGCTTGGATCACCGATGGCGAGACATCAGCACGTGGGAAAATACGTTGATGAGCCATATGCTGGATGTCAGATGTAGGGCAATGCGTCCATCGTATGCAGAGGTTCAAGTGTGCTTATAGCATCAAGAGGTAAAGTACATTAGAATTGAAGACTAAGATCGAAACATTGAATGTTAAAAATCGAAGTCAAAGTCTCGACGACTTGCCGCCGGCTCGATGGCAACGATGCCCTAGCTTCGGCCAAATTAGACTCCGGCTTGATGGCGGAGCGGGCCGAAAAGTGGAGGAAGCACGAGCCTTCCCAGCCTCCCGCATCTGGTGTCATGCGGGATCGTCGCATCATTGAACAACATCGAACACTGGTATCCTTATCTCCTCATTCGACGTTGATTGTTGCGGTTGATTTATCCTTGGGGTGGTATAGAAGCTTTACGCAGCAGCCTCATCAGCACGACGCTTTCCAAATCCTCTATCGGAACCTAAGCAACCATGAAGACTGCCGCTGTCGCCATCACCGCTCTGGCCTGCGCCCTGCCAGCTTCTTCGCTATGGCTTCCCCAATCGGCTCAGCAAGTCATTTCGCTTGCAAACAATAAGCTAGACAAACTCTCCGGTAGCTCCGATCGCTATTTGATTGAGCTCGAGGGTGGACAGGAACGATGGGTAACCGAGAACCAAAAGTGGGAACTGCGTAGAGAAGGCAAGAACTTCTTCGACAAGACTGAGTACCCCGACTTTGGTGCGACAGTGAAGTCCGTGGCGACGGTCGAGTTTCCCGAGAAGACCGCATACAACTCGTCCATCCAACCCCTGCTCGGCAAGCTCGAGAAGAAGAACATGCGCAAGCACCTCGAGAAGTTCACCTCGTTTCACACGCGCTACTACAAGAGCGATTCGGGTGCACAATCCTCCAAATGGCTGCTTGAGCAGGTCAACCAGACTCTTGCTGAAGCTGGAGCTCTGAAAAGTGGTGCTTCGGTCAAGCCTTTCGCGCATTCTTGGGGCCAGAACTCGATCATTGCAACTCTGCCCGGAAAGACCGATAAGACTGTTATCATTGGCGCTCACCAAGATAGCATAAACTTGTTCTTCCCCTCGCTCTTTGCAGCCCCTGGTGCTGACGACGATGGATCTGGCACCGTCACCATTCTCGAGGCGCTGAGGGTGCTCCTCGAGGACGACAAGATTGTCCAGGGCAAGCAGGAGAACACGATCGAGTTCCATTGGTACTCTGCCGAAGAGGGTGGACTACTCGGCTCCCAGGCTATCTTTCAATCATATGAGAAAGCTGGGCGCAAAGTCCGTGCGATGCTGCAGCAAGATATGACTGGGTTTGTGCAGAAAACTATTGACGCAGGCGAGCCTGAGTCTGTTGGAGTCATCACCGACTTCGTCGATCCTGGTCTCACCAGCTTCATCAAGAAAGTCATCACTAGCTACTGCGACATCCCGTACATCGAGACCAAGTGCGGCTACGCCTGCAGTGACCATGCTAGTGCCTCAAAGGCCGGCTATCCTTCGGCGTTCGTCATTGAGAGCGACTTCAAGTACAGCGACAACAAGATCCACACCACCGAGGATAAGATTGAGTATCTGAGCTTCGACCACATGCTGCAACATGCTAGACTGACACTCGGCTTGGCCTACGAGTTGGGCATGGCTAAGTTTGACTAGTCCATGGGTACATGTATTTTTGGTGCTTGTTGTATATATGTATTGCTAGGATCTATTGCGTATAATCATAGATAGAGCCTGCGTCCAACTCAGGTCAAATATCAATTGTCATCTTTGATTCCAGTTTGACTTTGAATATAGCAGGAATATTTCCCGCATTCCCCACAAAATGTACCCCACGCTGTCCCCCGCAACGACATCATCAACACGGCCAGTTCCCGGGCTTCGGGTCTGTAGATTGATAATCCACAAAATAGAGCCATCTCTCAAATAGAGGAATATCTCTCGCCAATTGCATCCTGGACCCAGCGACACACCTACCTGGACCAAGTACTCACTTCGGTCTCAATTCACAATGTCCTCGCAGCATCAATACAACCCAATCTGGCCGAAGCACGCCTCCTTCCCTGGGCAGGAAGCATTTGCCCGGTTCTTCGAATCCTTCTACGCCATTTCCGACACTCCTGATATAGATGATCAATGGGTAGATCAATTCACGCCCGAGGCTACGGTGATCATGGCTAGTAAGACGGCCAAAGGCAAGGATGGTACGTTTGCTTCTCAACATTCTATTCCTAGCTACAGAGCTATCGCTCGACAACTATGCGATTGTCCTTGTCAGTGCCGTAAGGGAGTCGCTCGCTGACTCAATTCAGCACTTCTCTCTCTTCGTAAGGGAATGTGGACTGCCATTTCTTCTAGGCGACACACTCCGGAGCAGGTCTTTGTTTTCTCAGGCGATATGGACAATGCCGAAGTGATGCTGCACGGGACGGTAGCTTATACATTCCGTACTGGAGGGAAGGGACAGATGCCCTGGTCTGGTAGGGCGAAGCTGGTCCGTGTTAGCGGAGGGACAGTGCGGATGGAGTTCTATCAGGTGTATCTCGATACCGCGGCGCAGAAGCCATCTTCGTAGCTCGAATCATACGTGGTGCTACTGCAGCTTGGGCTGAATGATGATTCATCAGGCTGGAGTTCCTTAGGTCGTTGTCGCGCGCAGGTTGATTAATATCTCAGGTCTGTTGGTGACCAGCTCTCATCCGCCACCGCCTTCGTCATCTTCCCATCCGGCCTCCTGCTCAAGCTTCTCTCGTAATAGCACAGCCTCCCACGCCCGACGTACGACATCTTCTTGAATGCTGCCCTTCAACCTGCGCCTTGCCTCTTCCACGTCAACCAGAAAAGACTGGTATGTGGCTTCTTCCTCGTCGACGCCAGTTCCCTCGTGCCGCAAAGGCTCATACGTGCCTCCCGCTCTCTGATCCTGCGTTTTCCTCTCTCCAACTGTCAGGCCCTTCTCCCATACAGTCGGTGCCGCGAACCGCTTCGACTCCTTCAATTGCCTTTCCGTGCCCGCTTCCCCAAGAGCAACTACATTTGTTGCCCTCTCCCCCTCCTCGGTGAGCGTTTCCGCTGCATACCAACAGCACATATACTGAATGCCTCTTCGAACAGGCACCAGCTGAGTCCACAATGGCTCTGCGTAGAACACTTGGTCATCGTCCGCGGCTCGCGGCTGCCGATGTGCTACTGGCAGTGGGAGCAGACGACATCTGTAGCCGGACTGAGTCTGTCAGCTCCGTTACTCGCGTTCAATTGCTCACCCCATCTCCTCTCAAATCTTACCGGAAATTTCAAAATTAACAACGTGAATAAAGCATGATGACATAAAGAACAGCCAGCTCGTCATTCCCCCACGGCGGAGTTGACTAACAACGTAGTATAAAAGCAGACTCACCTCTTCAAATCCCTCTCTGATAGCCGTGATCCCTAATTCCTCGCCCGCATCCCTCCGTCCCTTGGGCAGGAACCAACCACCGTCATCACCAGCGCGGCAGAGCACCACCCGCCCCGTGGCGAGATGGAAGATCGCGCTACCAGCGGCGAAGACGACTTCAGATGAGGCAAAGTTCGCTACAACGGGCGCAGAGGAGCGTGGCATTCCTTCCCTTGACTTGTCAGAGGCGGCAGGAGATGGATTTGGTGTTGTTGGGGGAGCGGAGCGCCGACGGCGCAGACGTGAGAGGATAGACGATGCCAGGGCGGAAGTCGATCACAGGTCCGCTTGTGGCAGGTTGTTGCTGTTGTGCAGCTGCTTTGATCACCGAATTGCATTCCAAGTAATTCAATCCAACAGCAGTCACTTCCCACTCACTTTTCCGCTTACCTTCCCGAAAATTGATGTAAACGAATCCCATGCTTCGACGACAGCCATGCCAACCGCCGATCATCTTGCCGACGTCACGCTTCGCTCTTATTCCCGCGACGATCAGGGGCGGAACAAGGCAGGTAACACACGCAAGGCTCTCCACGAAGCTCCATAGCGCACACGACGATGTGTTTCAACCCGCTTGTCATCGTTGATGAGCGGAGCTTTGGCGGTGTCATAGCACGCAGCGGGCGGTGAGGGAACAAATATGTACTCTTGCTCACCCCTCCGATATGCATGTCTTGCTATCCCAATATATACTCCGTTGCGGTCCTTATTCCCATGTCCCTTATCGGAGCTCTAGCTCACTCAATTGCGTTCGTAGAGGCCCCGCCTCCATTCATGGTGATGTGATGATGCCTTCACATGCCTTTGACAGATTGGGGTGCAGGCGCCACGTGGGAGTAAGCAACACAGACCCATACACCATCTTCCTCGAGCTCTTCCCCCTGCCCCATCGATGCAGGTACAAAGCATGTCAGAATGAGGGCAGGAATAAGAAAAATGAAAACTCTCTCCTGATGCACGTTGGGGACGGGTATAAGAAGTGGCGACTGTCAATCTACATCTATACGACATGGACGCAACATGCACGGTTTCTAGGACTTTTCTTCGTCAAGGAACTTCGTTCTCGATTCAAAGGTTTCTGGCTACAGGAGATCATCCGATACATAAACGGCAGCTGTGCTTTTGACAGGTCTTCCATCACAGGGTATAGCATGCCAACCGGGCTTGATCCAACAGCCTTAAATTTCGTTACAATGAAATGCGGTCCAAGGAGACATGAACAGAAGAATCGACAGAGCTGAACATCGACACGTCGTCCTGGAGAGGCCCGACTTAACACTGCAAAAAATATAACAAGTGGAGGGTTAATGATAGCGTGGACAATTGATGACCGGCCAGCTCGACGCTCGCAGATGGTTCGGTCCGCAGCTTTAACCTCGCCCAATGCCTCACGCGACGACCCTCGCGGTCTGGGATCCACGAGAATCATCGCCGTCTGGGGCTTCGAACTCATCGGTGCTGCGGGCCGCCGGCGGAGCAAGTGCGCGGCATCAATGCCTGAGGATGAAGGAGGGGAAGGAATTATGGGTTTGTCTTGAGATGGGTGTTTGCTGTACAACCACCCGGCGTTCCTCGCTCTTTGGCATTTCTGTGGGTTTTTTGCGTTTTCCTAATCTTTCTTTTGTCGCACGTCCGACGTATTTTTTCGTCTTTTTCGAGTATCCTGATGCAAATGCTTTTTCCCACACGAGACGATGACTTAATCATCCATCTCACCAAAAATCCGGTCATGCTCTTCTTGCCTGTTGCCGTAGCGCTGACTCCTATCATCCTCCGATGAAGATGCATCGTCCATATCGACCTCAGCATGGTATGAGTTGCGGGGCAGCGATTGGTATTTCTCCGGAAGAGGAGGGACAGGTGGTACGTCAGCTGGCATGTTCGTCGGCCCTGTCTGAGGGGTGCCGTAACTGCAGCTCAGCAGTCCGACCGCCGCAGCAAGATCTGCTTGGTCTTCTCCAGGGTAGCTTTCAGTCAAAGCTGTCTGAGCGGTCCCTGGGCGGTTGCTGGATGTGCTCCATTGGCGACGATGCTGGTGTGGTCCGTTGGAGAAGACGGACTGGTATGATCGCGAGAAGCCACTGCTGGCATTGCTGACACGCTTCTGGTGGCCATAGGGATATTCTCCGTGCGGGGGTGGTGTGGTCTCAATCGAGCTTACCGAGCCTTCCCGGTCTGAGAAACCGGAGGCGGCGGGAGAAGTGTACGACTGTTCGCTATCACTGGACCTGTTTGCCTCAGGACCCTCCTGGTTCATGGCGACCAGAACGGACGCAGCCTCGAGCAGCTGGACCTGTTGGTGTTTGGAAATCAAGAGTTTTGAGGTAATCGACCATTCCGGAGTGTGTTCCCATCTTTTGATTTGTCAGTCACTGAGCCGATCATGCAGGTATACTCCCCGCATGCGATCGAAAGGAAGGGGGGAGACTAACAAATGCTTGGTGAGACAACTGCTGTGCTTGTAACCTTTTCCGCAAGTCTCGCACTTCAGCTCGCCATGTCCGGGTTTCTTCTTGCCTGATCCCAGGGTTGAGCCATCGCTTGCCCTTCGTATCCTACTCTTGCTGTTGGGCTTCTCGGAAATGCTGGACAAGGGAGGCCCGTCAATGATGGCGCTGTCATTCCTGCCAGCCAGCATGCCAGTGCCCGGCAAGCTATTGGGAGGAGACTGTAGGCCGGTTGGATTCAAGGAACCAAGGGCTATGCGAGACTGGAAGCTACGGCGGTTGCCATTCTTGCCATCATCATGAGACTCTATTGCCTGCACGGCAGCGTTGATAGCGGCCGGGCTGAGGTTACTACTCTTTCTTCGAGTCACACGGTGGGCGGGATTGAGAGAGCCGAGAGAGGTCGAGTAGCCATGCGTGCGTGGTAGTGAATTACGGGGTAGGATGGATTGACCGGAACCGAATGAAGGTCGGTGCTGGTTGATCGGGCGTGAAGTCTCCTTTATATGCATGTTAGTAGGTTGGCCATGCATGCTTATAAACATGAGCCGGTGGAGGCTGATCTGGCGGTACCTTAAGCATGGTCATCTTTCAATCCCTCTCTGCGAGACACACAGCAGAGGAGATTGAAAGCAGCGAGGTAATGATTGTCCAGTGTACACCAGATGTTTCGGCGAATCAAAAGAGAGAGATCGGGCTGAGAGGTAGGCGACAGGACAAGTGTGTGGTGCTGCAATGAAGACGAGGCTCAGCCTGGAAGCCGGATGGTCAGCAGGCGGAGGTGATTGGGGGGAGTCAGCCGACTAGCCGGAGTGAGACTAACAATTGGAGATCCGGGGTGGAGGGATGCACGATGGCAATGCGTGTTTGACAAGGAGTGAAGAAACAACAGCCAAATAATTTATCGCAAGAGTTCCAGTCAGACAGGAAACTGGAAAAAAAGTGTCGCCCGTTCGGAGGTCGGAGAGTGGAATGATGTGAGGGACAGCAGCTAAGGCGGCAGGGGAAGGTTCTCGTGGGGCTTCGCCCGCGCCCGCACTCGATTGACTTGGGATGTGGGTGTGGGTGCGTGGTGCGTGCGTACAGCGCGAGGAGGGCAGGCAGAGCGACTAGAGAGCGGAGCAGCAGCCCAGCCTGGATGGACGACTCGACGGCGGCGGCAGCGGCGGCGGCAGTGGACGATGATCGAGTCCGGACTTGATTGCTCTACTTGTCACCTTGTACCTTCACCACAAAACAAATTCAAAAATAACATCGCAGGGAAACCACAGTGGAATTCCTGTTTCAATTGGATATTTCCCCCTACACCGGCCAGGCGGTATTTCCAGTGCCTGGTCCGGATTGGACCGAAATGGGATAACGCCCGCTTGTGCAGTGGAATCTGGTGGACTTCAAGCGATAAGCCTGGTTTGCGTGGTGTGCCCTTTCGCAAAGTGCGCGTCCTGGCCTGTGGTAGGCTGCCGCTTTCTGATTGCGGTGTTGCAACGGTGTTTCGTCTTCGTCTCTCTACAACTCCGTTATTCGGCAGCTAAACATCAAAAAAGGGATCGAGTCCGGATCCAAGGATGAGATTGGCCGAGAACACTGGTCAGTGTTCGGAAACCAGTCATCGTGCGTTCAACGGCGAGCGCAGGTACGGTCAACGCCTACGGACCTATTGACGCTGCTGGCCTCTCACAGAGCCCGCCGCGCACGCACGTTTCTACCGCTCCGCCTCCGAACTGGAAGTAGAGGTGAAGCGATCGTGTTCAATAAAAGCCGCAACATCGATCTGACCATCGATGTGCGCCGTGCCAGGGCCACATTGCGTCTTCTGCTGGCGGAAATGTCCCGGGGGAGAGCCGTGATGATCATCGATTGCCCATCAGTGTTGCGAGGGTTCCAAAAGTGGAGGTGGCAGCAGCGGACGGTCACGTTACGATGCCTGGTTGCGCCATTGAAGGGCCGGGTGGTGTCGGTGGCTGGCCGTAGAGTTTGGCGGCCGGTGTGGATTGTGATCTGTCCACTGCCAACCTGCATGCTGCGGTGTGTGTTGCGCGTGAGGCGTGACCATCAGCCGCTGGGCCCCATCTGGCGCCCAACTGGCTCTATTCTGCTTCTGGTATCGCAGAGATCACGGGCTGATTGCCCGTTGGATCATGGTCGGTGCGGACGTGCCGAGTTTCAAATGCTAAAGTGACCACCCTAAGCCGTGATCGGCGGGGAATCGCTTGCTTATTGTCCACCTGACTTTTTTTTTGGCCTCGAGCACAATGATTTTTTTGGCATGACAGGAAAAGATCCAAGGCTGAATAATGCACGTTCAGCGTTCACTAGGAGCTGGGCGCTGATCGCGACAAGAATAACACAGGCCCCCGACGACGTTATCTTCATTTCACCCGTGCTGGAGATGACTCGGCTTTACTCCACCTGCTCGTGCGAGAGTTCTGGCCTCCGTGTTTAAGCGGGAATTTGGGTGTCAGTGTGCCCTCGAGTCCACTCGCACGGCCTCTTGTGTGCGAGGGGCAGGCGCGCCAAGGGAAAGGGGACGGCGAGAGCGACGTGACGAGGCCCGGCTAGGAGCCTCGGTGGCTTGCGCTTGCTGTGGTCTGCTTCCCCTTTCTAGGCTGTCTAGTAAGACGCGGCTCCTTCTCGCATACAGATTTGGGACTCGGATAGCGATTGATAGTCTAACGACTGGGTCAGTTCAGGGCACACTGTGATCGATTTCTCCGGAGCATTGACATGCAATGACCTACTCAAGGCTGAAGTGTGTTGACTCCGAAAATGTTTTTGGTCTCACGTGTGGAAATATTTTTGCTGTGCATCAGGTGCGCGCTGTGCCTCCTTCCTGAATGTCACTGGTGGAGGAGCTTGCGCAATTTTTCGTGATCGTGACACTGATAAGCAGGATTCTGGGTCATGCACGATCCCACTTATCTGTCCACGTGTGATGTTTTGCCTTGCTGTGCCGTGCCTGGATTTTTTAATTGACAAATGCGCCTCGTTGTCTGCACCGCCACTAGCGAAGATCGCTTCGGTCGATCAGCACTCAGCTTGGCTGCCACGAACCCTTCTTCTCCGCACTGGTGCGCGCCAGATCCACAGCTATCGAAACGTGTATGGCGGCCTGGTCCTGCTCGTGACCGATAATGAAGTATCCTTTGCCTCGCCAAGCACGTAGCACTCGCGTATACGACGGGGTGGAATATAGAAACTCACAGTATCGGCGCTTGATCGCAATGGCGTGCATCGTCCAGCAAGCGCCTGCATCAAAGTATGTTTGGCGGCGTCCAGCTGAACTCAACCCCTCACCGGACAGATTCTTGCCGGCATCCCGACCCCAGGCGCTTGCGCTTCCCCACATTTTTGCGTCGACCCCGTTTCTGCACCATCTGGCCCGAATTGAACAAGAGGAGGCGACCGCGGCAAATCTGGACGGGCTGGTTGTTTGTGTCTGGACTCATCCCTGGTCTTGCTCCAGATCGGCGGGTCGAGTCCCGTCCTGCACGCCAGCGACCTCAGTTTGTCCAGCACTTCAATGTGCTCATCGCTGGTCAAAATATTGTGCTGCAACGAAGCCAGTTCAGCTGCCCCCTGATCCCTTTGACACGGCAAGTCGTGTCAGCCACGAAGCCACCTCCAGCTCGTCAGGCAGACTAATCGTTCCCGGATGCCTCATTCGTGTTCGGGATAAATTGCATCGGTAAGTCATCCGGGCTACCGGACCCTGCCTGGTCATCACAACTGTCCCAGTGCCTCAACGTGCCTGGTTTGGCTAGCACTCTTCTTCGATGTGCGGGTCTGTCCTAGGGACTCAAATGGTGGTGCCAGTAGTGCCCACTTAACAATAGGCTCGGTTCCTTACCTAGATTTGACCGAGTCGCTTAGTAGCGCGGTGCTGGAGGGTCCTGTGGCTGGGGTGACAATGTCTTGCAGGGCACCCACGTACCCTTCTAGCCTTGGTCGTGTACGCAGGTCGTTTCATCAGCCCCTTGCTGTGCATGAAATGTGGGCGTAGGTGTGCTTGAGCTAACGCACCGTTGGCAGGCTTGATGCGGGCGCGTCGCTAATATATGTCTTTTGTCGGGATCATGTCACCAATTCTCACCAGTTCCATAGAAGTGAGTATAGACCACCATGACACGAAGACTAGTCACAATCAAAGCAAGATATGAGTTTGCAAGATTAGTACTTGCTTCATTCTGGTTCGTTACAGATGCATATTGGCCTCCTAACCGTATCCCATTAACCTACCCAACCAAAAACGCCGTTCATGTTCATCCCATGTCAATCTTCGCAAGAGCTCAATTTCAGTTGACATTGCAGAGAAGCTCCGCCTCGAGAATGAATTTGCCGACCTTGTAAAGTTCGGACTGCTCATAGGCTTTGTCGTACTTCCATCCAACAACCTCCTTGCACTGCTTGCAGCTGATGTCCCGGACGATGTGCTTGCCCGTAGTCATGTTGCGGTCGATAGCCTCGCCGGTGACGACATTGACGACGGAGTTGAAGAGATACGCCTTTCCGTGCTGACCGCGGAAGTTCTAGCCATGTTAGGCCTTCTATCACAACAATGTTCATGGATTCGTTGTTGACATACTCTGCTGACGATCTCGTCATGGTCTGCGAGGTGGGTCTTGCACGTCTTGCACCCATAGATACGCTTGGCGTTCAAGTAGACATTGTATGACAAGCCCATCTTGCCCGGAGGCAAGGGAGCCTACCTTGAGACCGCTGGGTGAAGCTGTGAGTGCTGTGAAGATGACACGAGTGCTGCGTTGATAAAAGCAGGTCTCCAGGCTGGCGGGACTCTCGGTGAGGCGACTTGGTTCTTCGCAAAGTTCGCTGAGCGATGCGGTCGTGTGGTCGTGTATTCCGTGTATTGAATTTGCTCTTCCTTGATAAGCCGCTATAGGCCCGCACTTGGGCTTGTGCTGTCGCTCGATTGGGTCTCACTTGCGGTGGTGAATTCAGATGTTGTCGGAATAAAGAGCTGGAAGGGAGCTACCACTCCTTATGTGTTAATCTGGCTGGACACAAGCAAGTCAGCTGCCTGGCGGCCCGAAGAGGACGTCAGCAGCGGGAGAGGCGGGGTGCGCGGGGGGTGAGTTGATTGCAAGCGGTGGTGATTTGTCGAAAGGTTGTGAGAGTTCTGCAGTCCAGAGCACAAAAAAGTACGAGCGGGGAGCTCATCCAATCGACATATGTATTCAGAAGTTGGAAAGATGGCAGTGTGCTCGGTGAAGATGATTGTGTGCCTTGAAGATGGAGCTCTGCTTTGAATGGAGCCAAGTGCAAGCAGCTGAAGGGTCCACAGGGCCGCCGACCTTCTCGAACCGCCGACATCCGATCTAAAATCCGAAGGGCATGTCCGGGATTCGCTCAGGCATCACGTCACGTTTACTTCTATTCACTCATCAAACAATTATTTTCGCTCCTACATTGCGCCACCAGGCTTTACTGGTCACCGCATACCTCCAACGAGATAGTGCCAGGCGTTGATCGGCTTTTTGCGGCATCAGGATCGAGTATCCGCAACGTCTCGCTCAGATGGCGGAACAATCTTTCAACATCCCACAGGTCATTGCGGTCTTGCTCGTTGGGTTTCTTGCTATCAGATGGTTCCTGTCCTCGTCCAACCATCAGGGAAGCGGCTCTAGGGGTGCCGGCCGGCAAATCGATCCTGCACATGTGGAGCAAATACACCAGATGTTCCCTCAGCTCGACCGCAGGACCATCATGTGGGATCTACAGCGGAACGGTGGAAGTGTTCAGGCCACGACAGAGAGGGTCTTGTCTGGTAGAACGCTTGCGCAGGTATGCGAATGACTGACTAACCTCATGCCCATGCGATATCATGACTGACTAGCCAGCCACCCCCTTCGTTCCGACCCCAATTACCGACGTCTCCTGCACCCACGGCTGCATCTGGATCGCGGCAAGCGGATGCAAAGGCGCCTTTGCCAGACCTCATCACCAGATTCAATCTATCTTCCAAACTCAACGTAGCGTCAGACGCACAACCGTCACAAGCCGATTCCGCAACCGCAACGCCTTCCAAGCAAAGTGGCTGGTCGCAAAATAAGACTGAGAGATCCGAGCTGATGAGGAAGCGGAAGGAGGAGATGATACTTGCAGCGCGGAGAAAGATGGAAGATAAGGATAGAACAACAAGTGGTGCATCATAGTCATTTGTCACGTGCGTCTTTGTATTCTTCGACAGCGTACGCCGGTAGCCAGATACCCCTCATTTTGAGTTCCATAGTCTTGCCGCCTTGTATGCGCAGCTGGAAATATGCTCATTGCCATGTTCAGTGAATTTCGTTGTCGCTAAACCAATATTTCGACCTTTACGATGCGTGTCAAGACGCAGTGATCTACCGGGTGGTGCCGCGGCCAATCGAGCTCTCCGCGGCGTGGTAGGGCTGAGTGCAGCCATATTGAACGACCGCAGAGGTTCAACTTCGCTAAAAAGTACAAGTACCACTGCCATTCGTGTGCCTGTCTTACATGCACTCGCTGCGCAAATTACTTTCTTGCTTTATTTCTAAGTCATGAACAGACAAGGTGCGTCCGTCTCACTCCATCTATGACTTGGCAATGCACTGCGCCCGAGCACCACCTTTTGCGACAACCCGACCTCTCTTCACCTCCGCGGGGTCCTCACGCTCCTGTTTACTTATCGCACTGCCTCCAGCACTCAACCGCTTGTCACACCATCGATCACCGTTGCAATCCGTCGCTCATTGCTAGTGCTCAGCACTAACAGTATCTAGCAGGAGTAGGAACGCAATCGCTTCGATCCGTCCCTGGCAACTTCTTCGCAACACAACCCACAACTACACGAAACCCGCCAATGGCGAACCAACGGCTGCCAAATGGAAAGATTGGTGATTGAGATCCAAGGATATGAAGCTTTGACGTGCGCTGATGGAATACAGGTGGAGCGACAGGCTGGGGCTCCGGTATGCCGCTAGGAGGAGCTGCTCCAGGCTTCTCAAATCCACCGTCACGCACCAACACGATGCCGAATTTCGCGCAAGCTATCGGCGGAAGCACAGCGTCACACAACTCGCTGGACATGTCGTACGTTACTCTTTCCACTAATGAAAGCTGGCGGAACTGGAATTGGTTGGCCGGAAGAGGAGGTCCCTGAGGTCTTGTCTGCGATGGATATGATAAAAAGGCCACACACGCCAAAACAAGAGGGAAGGCTGACGATCTCGCTAGGGAATTTCCTTCTCTTTCCGGGGGCCCGCAAGCCCAAAGTCAAAACCAAATGTCACAGGCATGGAACAGCAACGCATTACGACAGACGCAAACTCCACAGCAGATTAGTGCACCGCGGGCAGCTGCTCCAGGCGACCAAGCGAGGCGGCAGCAGTCAGGTGCATTTGGCTTTGGCGCCGGTATTGATGACGCTTTCGAGGGCCGCTTGACGGGCCCATCTCGTACCGAAAACAATCCCAATCAATTAGGAGGCGGAGAGGATTTTCCACCACTAGGTGGCATAACAAATGGCGATGGTCGGATGGAGAGATCGGTGGGCATGCCACCAGGATCAGGACCTGGGCCAAGTGGTGCATTTGGAGGTCAGGTGAATGGGCAGATAGACAACGATGCGTTTGGTGGAGCGACTGTGGCGGATGGTTCGTGGAGCAGCTATAAGTCCACGGCCGTGTCTGACGATCTGAAAGCAGGTGTACGGTCGCCACTGGAGTCTCACGCGACAGCAGGAGCGTCGATGAACCAACAGCTTCCTTTCCGAGAAGGCGCTTTCTCGTCAGCTGCTCGACAAGCCCCTATAGGTCAGCAAAGTACAGCTCAACCATCACAACAGGGATCAGATTTTGCTTCGCAATCGGCCGGGTCCCCGGTATCATCCCAACAACCATCGCGGCCGCGAAGGAGACTATCAGAGCTGCCCGAAAACGAGCGGTGGGGCCTTCAAGGGTTGCTGGCACAAATACCGGGCCGGAACGAAAGCGCAGGCGCCGGAGCTTTGGTCATGGGTCAAGATCTCGGTACTCTGGGTATCGACTTTGACAGCAGCGAGCCATTATTTCCAACTTTCTCAACGCCGTTCGCCGACACCAATGCAAGGCAAGCAATACCAGATTTCAGCCTGCCAGCTGCTTATAGCGTGGGCAATGTCCCGCCTCTACACTCACGGATAGGGAACTTCTCCGACGAGACACTCTTTGCTATATTCTACCAGTACACACGAGACGTGATGCAGGAAATGGCAGCGGCGGAGCTTTACTCGCGTGACTGGCGATGGCACAAGGAGCTGCATCAATGGATGATGAAGGATGCGAGCATGGCGCAACCACTCCGGATCACAGAGCGCTCAGAGCGAGGGGTATACGTCTTCTTTGATGCCATGAACTGGAGACGTGAGAGGGTGAGTCAGGTCTCTCAGTACGACGACACATGTTCTGACTTTTGTCTACAGCGAGAGTTCATCCTCAACTACGATCACCTCGATCAGCGCCATGCCCCGAATCAGCCCGTGTCAGCGCAGTAGAGCAGACGCTCACATGGCTTCACCCCTCAGCATCCACCCGGCCTGCCCCTTCCACCTTTCGCGTCAAGCCGACTCGCAGACAGAGACAGCTAGGCGCAAGTCCGAGAGACTTGAGACTATGTAGTAACCTGAACCGAGACGATTACCGACCCCATGATGAAGCTGGTGCTTGTACCTCTTTGGTTATGTGAATTTCGCTGTGTCCTCTCAATAACGATTGATGCACATTAGTTTCAACTCATTTATGCTCTTGGCAAAGGTCTATGACTCGGATCTGCCCTCAGAAAAGATTGTGATTGAAAGGAACATGACATCTCTCGTACAAACGTATGGATATGGTATAGTCCCATGCGCCAACGCCAAGACCCACCAGCATATACACATTATGGCACCTTTCCCTTCCTCCGATGCATTACGCTCCCTCCCCTTCTCCCATAACAAACAGCCGCCGCTTACTTCAAATCCGCAGGCGTAAGACTCTGCACCACACTGGTCCCATCCACGAACCTGGTACGGAAGATGCGATTCGCGTTCTGGAACATGCCGTCCTTGAGGGAGACGACGATGAATTGGCTGCCCTTGAAGCGAGTCTTGATCAGTCGTCCGATGTTCTGGGTGTGACTGAGATCGAGCGCGGCGTCGACTTCGTCTAGAATGTACATGGGTGCTGGGGAGTACTGGAGGAGCGCCATGATGAGGGAGAGCGCGATCAGGGACCTGTTCGACGCCGTCAGTTGATGCTTCACAATCTTGTCAAACGAAGGGGACATACCGCTGGCCACCAGACAACTCTGTAAGTGAGCTTTTCCAGACTTTACCGAGCCGTACCTTGACTTCGAGTCCATCACTAATCGAGCCACCCTCCGGCGGATCCAGTCTCGCCGTATTCCCCGGCAATAGCTCATCAAAGATATTCCCAAAGTCCTTATTGACCTTCTCCCAAGTCCTCTGCAACGCCGCCTTCTTGTACTCATCAAGACTCCCAATCGTCTCCTCGATCTTCGCCTTATCCTTCACCACAGTCCGCATCATCCCCTTCAGACTCGCCTCTTTCTTCTCCACGCTGTCGATCATGTTCATCACTTTGGGGTTGATCTTCTTCTTCATGCTTGCTGCGCGCTCGGATACGCCTCGGAGGCGTGATCGGCATTCGGACATGTTTTGCCCGGAGAAGTCGTAGGCTGTGCCCGGGCGGCCGAAGAGCTCGGCTTCTTCGGAGACCCAGTCGTGCTCTTTCTCTAATGCGGAGAGTTGGGATGCCACGCTTGTTTGCGCTTTGGAGAAGTTGTCGATCTGGTGCCCGAGTTTCTGGACTTCGAGCGCTTCATCGCTGATGCGGGCAGTCTTGGCTTTGGAGGTGGCTTCGAGCTCGGCGAGTTCGTTGTCGAAGGATGACAGCTTAGCTCGCTCGTCTTCAAGTTGTGCGGAGGCGAGGTCGTGGGAGTCTTTGGCTGAGCTGAACTCAGCAGTCAGTGCATCGAGTTCTTGTCGTTGGGTCTGGAGTGTTGTGTCTGCGTCTTGTAATGACTCTTGGGCCGCAGCGAGGTCGGCGCCGCATTGCTCTGACTCGAGCATTGCATCTCGGACTTCCTGCTGCAGCGGCTTGATGGCGGCTGTCTCTTTATTGAGCGACTTCTTGAGCTTGTCTACCTCCTTTTGAAGTTCGACCAGCTTGCTGTCCTTGTTCTTGCTGAAGTCGGCCATATCCTTCTCGATGCGCTTCGCTTCCTTGGCGGCTTCGTCCTGGCGGTTCTTGGCTTCGGTAACGACACCCTTCAGAGTCTGGATCGCCTCCTTCATCTCGGCAACGCCCTGGATGATTGATGCCGCAGCATTGCTGTTCATTTGCTCCTCTGCCAGACCGATTTCATGCGTTTTCAGATCGAGCTCTTGCCTCAGCTTCCGCGATGAATCCAGCTTAGCCTTCTCCTTGCTCATGAAACCTTGGAGCTGGGTCAACGTGGCTTGCTCGGCATCGAGCTCCTTCTGGACCTGGTGTAGCTGCTGAAGGATGACGAGAACGCCGCTCGATTGTGGTGCGCTTCCTCCAGACAACGTTCCAGACGGGTCGTAGACATCACCTTCCAGCGTAACACTCTTCATGCGCACCGACGGATCGAATGTGACCTTCTTAGCCGTCTCGGCATCCTCGCAGACAAGTGTGGAGCCAAAGACATATTCCATAGCGGCGTTGACCTCGTCTTCGTACCCGATCAAATTGAGTGCCAAGTCGACTTTGTTCGGGGCGAGTTTCTTCGCCGCACCAATCTTCTCTGCTGTCGCTTTGAAAGCCGAGATCTTGTTGAGCGGGATAATGGTGACTCGCTTCCTGAGCTTGCCGTTTTGGAGAAGCTGAGTACCGGTCTCTGCTGTATCAACCACGACATTGTACAGCCGGCCACCAGCGCAGACTTCAAGAGCCTGGCCAGCGCGGGTGAACTCTTTGTCAAGAGTGAAAAGCTGTGCAACCAATCCCTTGACCTTTGATCGATCAAAATTTGGCGATGGGTCAGAATATGTGAAGTCGATATTGGCCACCTTCCTTCTCAATCCGTCCGCTTGCTGTTTGAGCTCGTTGATGCGTTTTTGGAGGCGTGTCTGTTCCGCATACATATCTTGCTCCCGTCCGGCGTCGAATCCAAGCTTGGTCAGGTCGTTCTCGATCTTCTTCGCTTGCACACGTAGCGATTCTAGATCTTTCAGAAGACCGGCATTATCCTTTTCGGCCTTCTTGGCGCGCGGTTCGTCTTCCTTGATGCGCTTCGTAAAATGGTCGATCTTGAGCTTAGCCTGTTCTTGTTCCGTGGCAGCTGCGCTGGCACGATTCCGAGCATCCTGGAGTTGACCTTGGTAACCACCTTCCTGACCCTCCTTGGACGCAACACCAGTCTGCAGAGTTTGCAACAGCTCTTCCTTCTTCTCGACCTCCTGCTTCAGCTTTTGCAGTTCCGAGTCAGTTGCCTTGAACTTGCTCTGCAGCTTGTCATGCGCATCCTTCTTCTGATGAAGGCTCTTCTCCAAGGCCTTGACATTGGCTTGGCATTCTTTGCTACGGATTTGCTCTTCTGCCATGCTTGTCTTCTTCAAGTCCAGAACCGTGGTCAAACGCACCATCTCGTGGGAGTGAGTTTTGACAGACTCCTCAAGAGCTGCGAATTTGCCACCCTTTCGAAGTTCTTTGTCGCGCGCTGCGGTAATCTTCTTGATGTCTTCTTGCAGATAATTGATCTCGTTCTTCAACTTCTCCGCATTGGCGTGCAAAGCGTTAACTGTTGCTTTCTTCTCTTCCAGATCCTTCTCGCTCGACCTGAGTTTCTCCTGGCACCTGACGTAGTCGTGAGCAACGACCAGCCGCGTGAGATGTTCGAGGTCGTTTTGCGTCTGCTGAAAGTCCAAGAAAGCACGTTTTTCCTGGCGCAGCTTCTCCAGTTTGGGGTCAATCTCATCGCGCAGCAGCTCTTGGATTTCTTGGACTTTCATCTCTTTCTTCGCCATAGTCCGGAAGGCCTTGTCTCTCCTGTCTTCGAACATGCGCGTGCCTGCGGCTTCCTCGACCATGCCCAGAATCTCCTCCTTCTTCATGTTGAGGACTTTAGTGATACGTCCTTGCATGATCAAGAAATTCGGGTTGTTGATGTTGAGCTGGACCGACTGAAACAGGTTCTGGACCGTAGTCTGCTGCGCACGATGGCCATTGATCAGATACTTCGACGTGCCTCCGAGCACGATCTGGCGTGTAACGGAAATGGTCGGGTAGTCTTCAAAGCCGATAGGTGATTTAGCTTTGTCCTTGTTGTCGAATACGATGGTCACCGACGCCTTTGTCACGCCAGCCTGTCCACGCTTATAGATGAGATCCTATCAAACATCAGTGCCGTCGCATTTGCGCGAAGCTGTCGCAAATCGTACCTGTAAGTTCTGCGCGCGAACAGTACTCATATTCGTGATACCGAGCACGAAACATATCGAATCGAGGATATTGGACTTGCCGGATCCGTTCAGACCGGTAATCGAATTGAAGCTGTCGTCCCTGCAAGGAGTGAGCAACGTGTGTAGGAGGATTGCTGAGGCTCTTACCATCCTGAAATGACTGTGCGGACGGCATAGGACTTGAAGCCGTCTATAATCACCTCAATTACCCTCATGGCGGCGTTTGCGCTCTGTACAGCGATAATCGGAAGCAACAAGTGATCTGTTTACACTCCGATAAACAAAAATGCGGGCGCGACCCTGGGGAAGGCGCTGCCGAGTCCTCGCCGGCTAAACCTGGCGTTGATGTCTTGGCAGAACTCTGACCGCCTAGAAGCTCGGAGGAAAGATCTTGGCCAGTCTGGAGTTTGCTTCTGCGTCGGAGACACTGGTTCGCAACATTCGCATCCTTGGTTTCAGCGACTGCAGAGTTCGACGACAAAGGACAAGGGGCGGACTCAGACTTCAGCGATGGCGTCAATATCTAAGGCAGGGTCACCGGCCGCGCAGATTCTGTCTCGACCGCGGTCACTACCGCCTGCATTCCTCCTTCCGTCCTTCTACATCAATCAATCACGTTCATTTCACCAATCGCAATCGCATCAGAAGCGGGAAACCAACAAGCAAAGAGGACTCTCGGCATTGCGGCGCACAGGTCTTCGAAAAGGTCAGACACTTTCAGTGAAACTAGAAAATCTACCAAAGCCAGTGCTGGATCCTTCGAAACGATCAGAGGTCGAAATCGATCCGGATCACGGGCTCTGGAAATTCTTCAACCCAGACAGGACTTCAATAGCCACCCCAGAGTACAACAATGCGTTCGGCAGGGCATGGACAGTACAAGAGTTGAGGCAGAAGTCGTGGGAAGACTTGCATAAGTTATGGTGGGTGTGCACATACGAGCGCAACAGAATTGCAACAGAGGAAGCGGAACGAGAACGGACAAATGCGGGCTACGGAGAGGCTGAGGCACATTCGCGGTCTGAGGAGGTCAGATCTGCCCAAGATATCGCTTGCTATGACAAATCATGCTGACCCAGAGAGCAGATTAAACTCACGATGCGCGCGATCAAGCATACGCTGACGGAACG
The DNA here is from genome assembly GCA_010093895.1 of Myriangium duriaei CBS 260.36. Classification (NCBI taxonomy): domain Eukaryota; kingdom Fungi; phylum Ascomycota; class Dothideomycetes; order Myriangiales; family Myriangiaceae; genus Myriangium; species Myriangium duriaei. The sequence continues at coordinate 665,610 of ML996090.1, forward strand.
CTGGTATGCGTGGCAGAATGGGCGGGCTTATGCGGCAAATGCCAACATCGAGCTGGACGAGCGACCGTCATTTCCCCGAGGCGAAAGCTATTATGAGCTACCGAGCAATATTCAGAAGCAAACCGACAAGGCTTTGCAATATGCAGCTCAAGAAGGTCTGCAACCGGGCGATGCTACTCCAGAGAGTGTCGCAATCACACCAGAAGAGGCTTCAGGACCTGCTGCTCCAGCCCAACGTTAGCCAGGATTGATCTCAAGATATTGCCTGTACAGATGACTTAAATTCGGGAGTTGAGCTTCTTGAATGGTCCCCGAATGACATTGATGGGTGTTCGCACGGATGTACGAATAGCGCAGCATAGGTAGAATAATATCAACAAATTATTGTGAATCCTTCTAATGAAGATGATCCGTGATTTGGGTAAGAGGACGTGAAACATTTGGGCCTTGGTGGGGGAGGTCGGGGCGTCGGGGTCTGTCTCAGTGGTGTTGTTGCTGTGACCGCCCCTCCATCTCCGCCTCCATGCCGCAAGGCTCTTCCACTTGTTAACTTATTCCCTGACCCCTCAGCATCCCCACTGCCCATTCACCGATTTGCAAACACAGCTTTGAATCATGGAGGATATAGCACCCGAATACGATGTTGTCGTGCTCGGCACCGGTATGCTATTCGCTCATACTCGTAGCAGGCAAAACCCCTCTGACAACGCTCGCAGGCCTCACCGAGTGCATTCTCGCAGGGTATGCGTCCCACACGTGGCGGTTAGGACTACAACTAATGTCTGCAGTGTCATGGGCGTCAAGGGCAAGAAAGTTCTCCACCTTGACCGAAATGATTACTACGGCGGGTCAGTAACTTGGTAGCTCACACAGCTTTTCTCTCGCTGACCGCCAACAGAGAATCAGCTTCGCTAAACATCGAGAACGTGAGTCTGCGAGAGTCCTTGTTGAGCATACCCCTCCTGATATCCTCAAGCTGTTCAAGAAGTATGGCAACGTTGCTCCCGGTACTGAGCCCTGGAAGAAGTACGGAAGAGTCAATGATTGGAACATCGACCTTGTGCCCAAGCTCCTCATGGCAAACGGCGAGCTCACCAACATCCTCGTCTCCACCGACGTCACCAGATATCTTGAGTTCCGCCAAATCGCCGGCAGCTATGTCCAGACCGGAGCACATTCCCGGGCTAATGTAGCCAAGGTGCCTTCCGACGCTGGTGAGGCTCTCCGGAGCCCTCTCATGGGTCTGTTCGAGAAGAGAAGAGCCAGGAACTTCCTCGAGTTTGTTGGAGCTTTCAAATCAGAGGATCCCGCTACACACAAGGGTATGGAATGGATGTGAGAAGTCAAAGTGTGTAAGACTGACGTGGACTCAAAGGATTGGACATCAATAATGTCACGATGAAGGAAGTTTACGACAAGTTTGGCCTTGAGGCCACGACGCGCGACTTCATCGGTCACAGTATGGCCCTGTATACCACCGATGAGTATATCACGACCAAAGGCCAGGCTCCCGAGGCTATTGACCGCATTCGACTGTACGTCAACTCCATGGCTCGCTACGGCAAGTCACCCTATATCTACCCGTTGTACGGACTCGGCGAGCTCCCTCAGGGTTTTGCTCGTCTCAGCGCCATCTATGGCGGTACATACATGCTCAACACCACGGTCGACGAGATTGTCTATGAAGGCAACAAGGCTGTCGGCATCAAGGCCACCATGAAGGACCGCGGAGAGGCGGATGAGGTCATGAAGTTCGAGACCAAAGCTGGCAAGATCCTGGCCGATCCTACCTACTTCCCTGGAAAGGTTCAGGTCACCGGACACTTGCTGAAAGCCATCTGTATCCTGAACCATCCTATTGACAAGACTGACAACTCGGACTCCCTGCAACTCATCATCCCGCAGTCGCAGATCGGCAGGAAGAATGGTATGACATGGAGCAAAGTACCTCGCAGGTTTAAGCACTTACTGACACAAACGCAGATGTCTACATTGCTATGGTCTCATCGGCACACAATGTTTGTCCCAAGGGCTACTACATCGCTATTGTCTCCACCATATCCGAGACAGATAGCAACCACCATCTCGAGCTTGCCGCCGGTTTTGAACGCCTGGGCAGGATTGAAGAGAAGTTCATGGGCCCACCAATCCCTCTTTACGAGCCTCTCGAGTCAGGCGTCAATGACAACATCTTCATCTCCAAGAGCTACGACGCCACCAGCCATTTCGAGACGACTACTGATAACGTCAGGGACATCTACAGGAGAGCACAAGGCGAGGAGTTGGTCGTTGAGGGTCTTCGTGAAGGACAGACGCTGGTCGCAGATGAGTAATTACCGTTGTGCATTTCGGTGGTAGATTGGCAAATAATGAGATTGCGAACCACATTCAGTGGGGGGCGTTTACCATGATATAATCCTCCACATCAACTCTACACCGCATGCTCATGCATGACGTGGTGTTCCATCATTATTCTAGGCTTTGGCAGTAATCAGTAGCACGCTACGCCGAATTCTCAGTCAGGTCAATTCGACAGCACAATCCCAGTGAAGCGAGCGATTCCAAACAAGTCATATATCATTGCTGTTGGTTTCTGACACATGGTCTAAACCACAACGTGGTCCCACAACACTACCAATGACTCCTTCCAACCAGCGAAACCACCATAGCCTGGTACTGTAGTACCACACACTCACAACCCAACTGCGTTGACCCATGTCACCACGCCAGCAACCATGTCCACTGGCCGTGAGCCAACGGACCGACCAGTGAGGCCATGGCTCGCTTCCTCATCCGTCGTCCTCGATGCACGAGTGTCGCCTGCTTAGCCAATAGGCTCATAAGTGTTGTGAGCCGAGCGGTTGCTGAACAGCCAGTAGATGATTATACCGACGAGGGGGAAGATGAAGACCAGCAAACACCAGAGCAGCTTGTTGAGCGGGGGACGGTTGGATTTCAGGACCTCGACTAGTCTATGTCAGCATGGGAGTCCATCTACTGTCGGAGCGGTGTGCGCAGGGCATAGACAAGGCGGGGAGAAGACATTATGGGGAAAGGAAAGGAAGGAAGGCACTGAGAAGGGTATGGGGACTTACTCCAGACGATAATATCAAGCACTAGCACAATGAATCCTACAATACCACCGCCAGTACCCCATTGCGAAGCGGGGGACATGGCGTGGACGGTACCGTCAGAAGTCGGAGCCGCGAAGGCGAGGGAGGAGAAGAGCAGCTGCAGCAGCAGGGGGAGGAGGTAGTTGGACAACATCTTGACTGCCGCTTGTATCTCTGAGTCGTGGTTTCTTGAGTGTTGAGGTGGTATAAGAGGTTGGTTGTGGAGCGGAGTGGGCAGGGCCGGGATGGGAAAGTGGGTTTTAATAGCAGCCTGGAGTAGGCGTGACACCACGTGAGCACTCGGCGCGTTTCCCCGCCTGCGTCATCGCGTCGGAGATTGGCGTGCGGGGCGTCGTGAGGGCGCGGGAGACGGGAGGAGGCGAGGCGGCTGACGACTGTGGACTTGGGTCTTCATAACTTATTACTCGGAGGAGGGTGCAGGTAAAGGTCCATGGTTTGATCTCGTTTAATTCAGGTATGTAAACACTTGTGACTAGAACTTAGTCTTCAGACGTAGCAGCAGCTAGGTCAACAGTTGTCGCACCACACCTGAGCAGAGTATTTTGCTGGAGCCTTTTCAATCTTTGGATCACGAACTCAGCCTCGTCAAAAATCTTCCGGGACCGGAGACGTTGAGGACCTACAAAAGCAGCTTCCAATAGACTGGGTCTATATAGGTCATAATCGGCCGCAGCATCAGCAAGATCGTCGAGGAATAGCCGCGCCAATTCCTGATTGTCATAAGCGGCCGCGGTATGCAAACGAAACCAATCATCGAAGTCTCCAGCATCGACACCGGCACCACTCTCGAGCAGCAGACGGGCTACGTCTAGACGCGAGTTACTGACCGCGAAATGTAAGGAAGTCATATTCTCGCTGTTTCGAGCGTCAATGTCTGCACCTTTTTGAAGAAGCAGCTTGGATGTCCCTAGCGTTCCGATCGCGGCAGCATTGTGTAAGGGGGTGTCTTGTCTATCGTCTCGATCATTAACATCAGCTTGGTTTTCAAGGAGCATCTCCACTGTCTCCAGATTTGTAGTCAAAGCAGCACAATGCAATGGACTTGCTTGGTTCTCATTCCTGGCGTGAACATTGGCACCGTAGCTGAGAAGTAGCTGGGTTGTATCTGGGCTTCCACATCGGGCAGCATCATGTAAAGGAGTTGTTTGTTCTTGATCGCGGGCATCTTGATCTCGGGCGTCAACTTCAGCACCATGCTCCAGAAGTAGTCGGATTACAGGTAGTGATCCATAACGGACAGCATCATATAAAGGGGCCTTTTGTCCTTGGTCCTGAATACGAACACTAGCGCCATGCCCGAGAAGTGACTGGACGACGCCTAGACTTCCATTCAACGCAGCGTCATGTAAAGGTGTCCGGTGTTCTTCATCCTGAGCATCCACATTGGCGCCACGTTCGAGAAGCAGCTGGACGATTTCTTGATGTGTTGCTGCGGCATGCAGGGGTGTCCGGCGGCTTTGACCTTTAGCATCAATGTCAGCGCCATGCTCAAGAAGCAATTGCATCGCCTCTCGGTTCGTGTAAACGGCTGCGACGTGCAAGGGAGTATCTCCACTTCCGTTGCGAACATCAACTCTGGCACCACGCTTGAGAAGCAGCTGTACGATCTGGTTTTGGTGACTGCGTGTTGCGCCATGGAGAGCAGAGTCGCCGACGCCGCTTTGGGTAGTGGACTCAGCGTCTTTGTTGACGATTTGTATCCGTCCCCTGACTACAGTAATTTGTCGCTGTGCAGTATTTGCATCAATGTCATGGCCGGCATCCAGAAGATCCTCCACCTGATTCTTCAGCCCCAAAGTCGCCGCAAGGAAAGTTACAGGGGCGCACAAGTCTTTCAATGAAGGACTGCGGCGATCAAATTGCAACCGCTCCTCATGAGACAATAACGCATACCATGTGCAACGTTGACTGTCGTCCAGTAAGATTTTCATTGCCAGTGCATCCAATTCTTTTGTGCAGACTAGATCTTGTGCTAAACGCAATTGACGGGGCCATTCTGTAACACAGAACAGTCCAAATGGGTAGACACGACGATGTCGTAAATAAGTTCCTGCAGTCCACCGATCTCTCGATACGTGGAGAAGGTATGTCATGCAAGTCTCGGCGATTGCAGTGCGTGCTTGTCCTTCTTCGAACATAAACGGCACAGGAAGTTTCTGGGGAAGGGAGACCAGATATTCCCGGACTGAAAAGTGCGCAAGGCGCACGTATCGCGTTTCCCTCCCATGTGAGCGATTACCAGTTTCTCTTAGTAGCCCGCTGGGTGAATGCACTCGCAGGCGTAGTCGATCGGTAGAAAGTCCCACCTCTGGTACATCGGAGCTATCCGAGATATCCCGTTGGCCAATCTCTTTCGGATATTTCAAGTTTGTTTGCAAAGTGAATAAAACGGACTGACTCGCTCGGCTCGGCCTTGCTCGCAGATGATCAGATTTGTCGTTTTCAATACCACCGCCATTCAGGTCATCGTCATCACTGTCACTGTCCGATCTGCCATCTGTGTTGCTCTTTGAGTCCGCACCACTGTCATTGTCATCATCCGACTTGCCATCTGTGTCGCTGTTTGAGTCTGTGCCTATGTCATTCTCATCGTCCGATCTGCCATCTGTGTTGCTCTCTGAGTCCACATCTGTGTCATTGTCATCATTCGATTCGCCATCCGTGTCGCTCCCCGAGTCTGTGCCGGTGTCACTGTCACCGTCACCGTCTGATCTGCTATCTGTGTCGCTCTCTGAGTCCACATCTGTGTCATTGTCATCATTCGATTCGCCATCCGTGTCGCTCCCCGAGTCTGTGCCGGTGTCACTGTCACCGTCACCGTCCGATCTGCTATCTGTGTCGCTCTTTGAGTCCATATCGGTGTCACCGTCATCGTCCGATCTGCCATCTGTGTCGCTCTTTGAGTCCACGCCGGTGTCACTGTCCCTCCAATCGTATGAGTCCTCGTAGACGATTTCGATGAGGCTGGGACAGTAACCAATAAGTTCTTCGGGGTCTTCTAGTCTGCTTTCGGGATCAAATGCAGGTTGGGATTTTACATCCACAGCAACAGCATCAATTGCTTCCACCAGCTTGAGTGGCCGTTCCGAGTAAAGCAGGAATTGCAGCAGACGGACCGCTATTCCAATATCCTCCTCTGGGATGTTACGCAATATCCGCTCGTAGGTCTCATCTAGAGTCTTCGGTAATGATTGTAAAGCTCTCTTCAAATTGCGCAGATCACGGCATTTAGCTAGGGCATCGAGTTGACAAGACACCCATCGGAACCTGAAAAAAGTCAATTTGTCATACCGTACACACGTTTCACGCTGCTCACATTCCATCCGCTTTTTGAACGAGCTGATTCTCAATCTCTGACACCACTTCACTTCGTTTATGCCATTTCTGAAGACCACGATCTTTCCTGATCCTTGACCGGACGTATTCGTTGATATCTTGCTTTGTTGCTGCATTTTGTAAGGAAATACAATCCTCGGTCCGTGCCCACGATCTAATAGAAGCATCAATATTATATTCAGCACGACTAGTGACTAGAAGGTGGGAACGGCCACTAGATGTGCTGCGACAGCGTTCTGTCAGAGTTGCCAGGAATTCCATCATCCTTTTCTCAGAAGTGCTTTCGTCTAAAGCATCAAGGACAATCCACAAGTCTCCAAGCTCGGAGACCATCAAGTCGATCATTGTGGCCTCAAGCTCACTTGTGGAAGGGTCGCGAGATCCTTCATTGCAAGATTGGTAAAGCTTGTATAAGAAAGTCAATGCCCGCCTATGCGAAGCACAAAGCTGACAGAGAAGACTTTTTAGACAGCTATCGAGTGTTTGCTTTTGTACATCAGCGAAATCGAAGTAAAAGAATATGATAGAATGCCATCCATTGCAAAGTGCCTGGAGATGGTCAATGACAGTTGAATTGATAATTGTCTTGCCACATCCAGGCAAGCCATATAGCCACAAAAAGGATGCTGGAGTAGACTTCCAATTTGTGAAGGCGGAACTGTCAAGCAACCATTGCCCGCTACCTTTTAAACATTGATCTCGAGCTTTGAAGTAGTTTTGGAAAGGGTCAGGTGGTTTCAGCCAATCCATAATGTGTCTGCGTCGCAATCTGTCCTCGTCCGTTTCTTCTTCTGATCTAACGTCATGCATTGCCACATAGTAACATTATAGAACGTAATACTTGCCTTCCTTTTTCTTTCTGGCATCTACCATCATCGTCACATATCCTTTGAGTCGGACGATGAAACGATGAAAGTTCTCGTCTTCATCTTCATCACCCGAAAACTTATTAAGGCCAGAATGATCAGTATCAAGAAAGAATTCGGGCTTGCCCAGGATTGTAGCAGACTTGTCGTGCACAGTCTGTCAGCAGTCAGATACCGTTTAAAGATTGACCGGTAGTGTACATACTATGGTTTTGACTAAGCCATACGTGGATAGCTGACGTTCTGTGAAGCAAGTTATGGGCAAATAGTTGTACGCTGCATGAAAGTCTGCTAAAAGACCTCTAAGCTCTGGGCTGTCTCTCGTCAAGGTTTTCATTAATCCAGCATGCGAGCCAACCATCTTTTCGACCCATGCTCCGAGGCTTGCAAGGGTACTTCCTTGCATTGGGACCCCAAGCAACAAGATAGCCGACACAGCCTCCTTGAAAGAGCGATGTTCTATTCCGTGGCTTGCTATAAGCAGTGCCTCGGAAAATGTTAGAAATCTAACATAGCACAGACTTATACAACTCACTTGCTGTATTACTAAACCGCCAAAACTGTGGCCTACAAGGATTATAGGACGATTCCTCTACGTGCGTTTAGCATGGCAACGTGGCCATGAATGTGAAACATACATTTTTCGGCATCCAATCCAACTGAACATATTGCAGAAGCCGCTCGCCGCACTCTCTCAAGCCTGTAGCGAAGTCTTTCGAGCGCCACCTTGTTTGGTAAGCATAAGTGGCAATATGTGCCGTAGGCAAGTGCTTGGGAAGGAGCTCCGTGTTCCAGAAACAGTTGCGCTTGGTATCGCTGGAGGAATACCGAGCACGCAACTTACTGGAACTTGTTTGAGTCTCCTGCCAGAGCCATGTATAGTAAGGACTGGCATCCAGGCCTTGTACCAGAATGATGCTGTAAAGATGTAAGCGAATGCAGATAAGTCGCAAAATTTGGATAAGGCGCACTCAACCTCTGCATGAGGATTGTCCACCCATACGTTGAAGCCATCTGGCTTCACGGTATCTTTCGTGCATACCATTCTATTCCCTGACCCATACAATTAGCGACGATGACGTGCAAGGAAGTACAGAAGGCAAGACTGGGGATAAAAAGGCAGCCGGGAACTTAGCGTGGTACGAGGCTTGCGACCAATTGCAGCGCTGATCCGATGGCTGTGGCTGCAGTCCACCATACCAACAATGTGAACAGAGCGTGCTCGATACCGCCTACGCGAATTAACACTCGCAACAACGCTGAAACGCAGCCATGGCTTTCTCAAAGGGGAAGCACGTCCTAAACCAGTATCTCGTCTATACATGTATCGCTGCTAAGAATGGGCTTGAAAACGCCCAGAAACGCTCTTCAGACCAATGCGCTCGCTATGCAATGTTGAACCGACGACGACCGCCATGCCGCATCCCACCTTCCCTGTACCCTCGCTACCAGTCCACCGCCCAGGTTTGCGCATTGTCCCAGAACTCCTCCAGTGCCTTGCGCAGGGCAATGTTCGGCCGCAGATCGTCTATCGTCAGAGGATTCCTCGTTAGTGGATCCGTAGGCGACCGCTTGAGGTGCTCCACCAGCGTCTGCCGCTCGTACGAATGGCCCGAAGTCGTTATTACGGGGTCATGCATGAGTTCGAAAGTTATTGTATCAATCGCCCACTCCGGTACCTCTCTCTTCGCATGGTTCTCCGGATCTGCGATAGCAAATACGTTCTTGATATCGTCTACCTTCTTCGCCGCGTTGTCGATTATCTCTGTCCGGGCTTCCTCGGCTGCGACAGGCCCTATCTCGTCATTCTTCAATTGTGCTTCGACCTCAGCTAGCTCAGAGCGCTTTCGCCTATCGATCGAGTCTTCAAGCTCGCCAAGCAGGTCGCCCCGCCGTTTTTGTATCTCTCGTTGTCGTGACTCGAACTTGGCTTTTCGACATCGTATGACAAGCGCTACGATGGCTGACATAGAAGAGGCTGGGGTTGCGCCGCTGGGTGATCGCGGGTACATCGCCTGGTCATAGGCCGTGAGCGCTGAACTGAGTGCTTCATGAGGGTGGTGCAGTGCTAATTGCGCCTGCGCTGGAGGACAGTCAGTCGTCAAGTCCGCCGGCCGCACCTCAACTGCGCCGCTCACCAAGATAAAAGTATGCTTTGAAGTTCTGATCGTGTCCCGTAAGTTCTATACTGTGTAGACAGTCGTCCACTACGCCTTCCCATCGTTGTAATTTTATTCGCGCAAACGCCCGATTAGTGAAGATGAGTGGGTTCTTGCTGTACCGGAGAATCGCCTGTGTGTACTGTTCCTCGGCCCCTGCAAAATCTCCCTCTTTGAACAGCTCATTGCCTTGTTTCTTTAGCGATTCTGCATGATGTGCCATCGAGGAAATCCACTGTCGGGCGACTGTGTAATTATTGAAGCATTTGTGAAATCAACAATGACCACTAGGAACGTAACCGGCAAACAGCGGGGGAGGGTCGAGGGTCTTTGACGTCTGTCGTGCTTGTGTCAGCCTGCCGGCGAGTGCGCCTGGTGGAAACGGCCCGGCGGCGTTTGGGGTTCCACCGCCTTCCACCATTACGGCCTTTAGCAATTCAGCAAATGGCTTACGGCGTTTAATCTGAAATGTCCTTTGGTACCGGCAATAATTGGAACTTGATATACATTTCGGCGTTGAGACCATTATCATCTATGTTATATAAACCCAAACGCACCCATGCGATATTTATCGCTGACTTTGAGCAAACTTGCCTCCTCCCAATTCAAAACATGAATACAGACAAACAGAACTCATCAAACGCTCATCTTCATAGCAATGCTCTTGTGCGGCTCATACCCAACGATCTTGAAATCTTCCAGCTTCCAACCATCGATTTCACATCCAATCTCCTTCTCGATGATGAGATCCGGGAAGCTCTTTGGAACCCGTGTCATTTGCACATTCAATGCCTCAATATGGTCTTGGTAGACATGTGCATCACCCATCGTGTGAGTGAAGGTTCCAGGGATGAGATCGCACGCCCGAGCAAGCATGTGTGTGAGCAGAGCATAGCTGGCGATGTTGAATGGCACGCCTAGACCCATGTCACAGCTCCGCTGGTACAAGAGGCTGTGGAGAGTCCCTCTTCTGCTCCCGTCGGATCTCATAGGAGCGTTCGCTGGGAACGAGACATAGAACTGAGCGAACATATGGCATGGCGGGAGAGCCATTTTCTTCAGATCGGCCGGGTTCCAAGCCGAAAGAATGATTCTCCTGTCGTAGGGGTTGTTCTTCAACTTGTGGATGATTTCTGCGAGCTGATCCACGCCTTTGCCGGTGTAGTCCGCGTGACAGTCCTCGTACTCCGCACCAAAGTGCCGCCACTGGAACCCATACACTGGGCCGAGATCGCCAGCCTCCCTGTGCGATAAACCAACGCTGTCCAAATACTCTCGTGAACCATTACCGTCCCAGATTTTGACGTTCTGTTCAGATAGAGAGATGGAAGAGGTCTCGCCAGCGATGAACCAAAGCAATTCTGCAATGACAGCGCGGAGAAAGACGCGTTTGGTGGTCAATAGAGGGAGGACCAACGAGCCATCCGGTCTCGACAGCTTGAATTTCAACTGTGGGGGGAAGCATATCGAACGCGTGCCAGTTCCTGTCCTATCGGGTCGGTGCTCTCCATTGTCGATAATTTCACGAATTAGATTGAGATATTGATATTCTTCATGGTCGGGGTCCTCGCGAGGAGGGAGAGGTAGATCCTCCGCGCTTGTAGTCTTCAAGTCAGGAACAGGACTTGGTGCAGGAGGCACCTCGATAGCTGCTGGTGACATGGTGTGAATATTAGTTGTGTGTGATGGGAGGATGGAGGGATGGAGGGTTTGAGGGACTTGGACCTAGGACAAAGTCACGTATAATTCAAGGAGACGCGCTTGACGCGTTCCCATTTAGCGGATGACGCCAATCGCATGCGAGCGGGTCCTGCGGGCAGACAAGCTCCGGCCCGACATCCGCCATTGCATGTGCTGCCTCGGGAATCAACAATTTGTCCGTCGCCTAGAATTCGACAAGTCGGAAGTATACCAACATCCATCTACACGAAGTATCAGCGGCAGTGTTCATACCCAAAATCTCTGTGGTGTCTGCTCAGAATGGAGCGCTTCAAATGGACTGATCTCCTCAAGGAGATGGTCATATATGGATTCCTAGTGGGTGTCCTCCTTGCGACTGTATGATCCGGAGCTATCTCAGCTTACACTCAGCAGAGCGTTGGTGTACTTTTTGCGACTAGACAAATTATTTCGCGGTTAGACCCAGAGGCATCGGCGAAGCAAGAAGCGAAACAAAAGGCACTGGCAGCGAGTGCTCGAATATCTTCCTTCTTCCAGGAACAACAGGAAGATGAGGATGAAGACGAAGTAGTGGATGAGAAAGGTCGCGCGGTATCGGCTCGGAGAGTAAAGCCTGAAGAGCTCCGACTCAACCAGTATGAGCAAACGATAGCGATGGAAGTAATAGCACCCTCCGAAATCCCGGTCACATTCGACGACATTGGCGGACTGGACCACATAGTGGATGAGTTGCGCGAAGCGGTGATTTACCCCCTCACATACCCTCAGCTCTATACGGCAACCAGCTCTCTTCTCTCTGCGCCTTCTGGTGTTTTGCTCTACGGACCTCCCGGATGTGGCAAGACTATGCTGGCCAAGGCACTGGCTAGGGAGAGCGGGGCATGCTTTATAAATTTGCATATATCGACTTTGACTGAGAAGTGGTACGGCGACAGTAACAAGCTGGTCAGCGCCGTGTTCAGCTTGGCGAGAAAGTTGCAACCCGCCATAGTCTTTATCGACGAGATAGACGCTGTTCTGGGTCAACGGAGAAGCGGCGAGCACGAGGCTAGTGGCATGGTCAAAGCTGAGTAAGTGACTAAGTCGGACCGTTTATCGTTAAGTAGCAGGTTCTGATCTACTTCAGGTTCATGACACACTGGGATGGATTGACATCGGCAAACTCGTTAGGACAACAACAACGCATCTGCATTCTGGGGGCGACGAATAGGATTCAGGACATTGATGAAGCCATCCTTCGACGTTTACCGAAGAAGTTCCCGATCTCTCTACCCACAGCAGCACAAAGACGATCTATATTCAAACTTACGCTGCGCGACACCAAGCTTGATCAAGACTCAGCCAAATTTGATCTAGACTTACTGGTGAAGCTCAGCAAGGGTATGAGTGGAAGTGACATCAAAGAAGCATGCCGTGATGCGGCCATGGTACCCGTAAGAGAATTCTTCCGAGAAGCCAAGGCGAGAGGGGCGAGCATCAAGAGTGTGCGACCAGAGAAGATGCGTGGTCTGCAGACAGATGATTTCTTTGGACGGAGCGGTGGCGCAGCGCAATTCAGGTCGCCACCGGATCCTGATGAGGAATGGGAGGAGAGGGATTCACCGGAAACGCTTAGTGACGTTGATGACAAGCAACCGCAGTTTGAAGAAACTGTAGAGACACGGGCATGAGCGTGGCAAAGGTGTTATGGTGGGGCTATTGTATAAAAGATCTGTTTGACAATTTGAACTTAAGGATATGATCTTGAGTAGGGTTCCGGTTAGACTCTCGTGGAGAGACTCCCACCCAATCAATAACTTCTTTCGCCTTCCCCTAAAGGAATGTATCAGAGGTGGAAGATCGCAAATCCGACGAGTTTCAACAAGGTTCACCGCTGACGCGTTTGCCCGTTGCGATGCTCTGGAGTCGCTTCTCCGCACCCCGAATGACGAATTGGGGAAAAGCAGGGCGTGCTTGCGGGTCCTTGGGGCATGCGGAGCGGAGCAGAGGTATGAGACAGAAATGCGCACAAAAAACAGAGTGATGCCCTTGACTTTGATCTTGATCGTCAGATCGCATTATTTAAAATTGGATCTAGGTCTAGGTTCCTGCAGCTGGCTCACTCATATCGATATAAATCAACCACTCCTCTTACTCTGGCGCACATCGACTCACTTTTCTGAACGATATCGTACCCCACATTACATACCTCTACTTCAACTCGTCATGACTATCACGTTATATTTCCTCCAAGCCTCGCGGTGCATACGCACAGCATGGCAGCTTGAAGAGCTGGATCTCGATTATGAGGTTGAGTTCTCACCCAGAGTGAATAAGGTCGCACCACCAGAATTCAAGAAGAAGGTGGGCGATCTTGGAAAGTTTCCCACCTTGGTGGATAATGGTGTCTCGTACTTTGAGAGCGGAAACATTGCTGAGTATGATTTGCACGCCGATGTTGCTATTTAATACGAAATTGACAAGAAATAGATATCTCGAAGACAAGTACGACAAGAAGCACAAACTACTTTCGGCCGATGAGGCGGACAAGTACCGCACGCTTCGTTGGGTGCACGCATCCGAAGCGACTTACATGCTCCATGCTATTCCTGTAATCTATGTGACTTGGTTCGGGGGCGAGCACGAGGAGGCCAAAAAGAGCATCATTCAAGGTCTAAGCAAAAATATCGTCGGAGATTTGACTCTGCTTGAGGATGAATTGAATAAGAGCAAGGGCAAATTTTTGCTGGGAGATCAATTGACCATTGCAGACATCACAGTACACTTCTCTGTGCAGTTTATGCTCGCGAGGGGGATCGATGGAGGAAAGAAATGGCCTAGGCTCGAGCAATGGCTGAAAGACTGCGAGTCCACTGAGGGGTACAAGAAAGCGGTAAAGAAGACAGGGTACGACCTCAGCCAATCCGGCTAGGTATTTACGCTTGTTTCTGGGTATTGGATACCTTTTCCCATATCGGGCTCCTATAAGAATATCGAGCCGAGAGCGGTGACTAAAGGAATATCCAAGGAGTCCTTCGTAATCCCCACACATGGCCCTGTGACGTAAGTCCTTCGGAACGCCCCGCTACGCACAACAAGGCTGGATCACATGATAGCACCACCGTGCACCCCCAAGGCCCCTCGGCATACGTATATCTCTGACCGTGCCCCTCAGTCATCCCGATTCTAGCTCACGCCAAACAACAAGAGATCCTTTTTCACCCGCAAACCCACAGCAACCACAATCGACATGCCTGCCGCACAAAGTCCCGAGTTCAAGAAGGCTGTTGAGGACAGCCGCAAATTGAAGGCTAAGCCCACCGACAACGAGTTGCTTGAGGTGCGCTACTGCCTTAACATAACTGCATGAGTGATCGCAAGAATGTTCTAACACTGGATACAGCTCTACGCCTTCTTCAAGCAAGGTTCCCAAGAGACAAAGTTCGAGGAGACGACCGCCCCCGGAACCTTCGACTTCAAGGTAGGTTTTCTCACACAGAACGCTACATGCATAGAATCTGACAGTCACATCAGGGAAAGGCGAAGTACAACGCGTGGAAGAAGGTAGCCGAGGAGAAGACTTCACCACAGGATGCGCAGAAGAAGTACGTCGCTCTGGTCAACAGCCTGAAGTCGAAGTATGGCTATGAGGGTTAGTCATGAAAGGGTCGAACAAGGTTGTTTATAGCATGGGCCATAGAGATATCTTCCATGCGCTCATGGATAGCCGGACAGAACAAATCAGGCCATAATCAAATTTTGAATGAAGACAAAACATTTCTGTATTGCCTGTTTGTCAGGCGTATGCCTGCAATCATTCGTCTGATATGGCGATTCGCTGATTGCATGAAGATGTGATCATGAGCAATGGCATGGTGGGGCTGATCATGCGTTGGACAAGGAAGCACAGCAGCTGTCTGCTGACGCCATATGCGGCTCCATTGTGGTTACAGCCTATGAGGTAACTCATAATACTTAGCTGGTTGTTCTAGCCCTTCACAGACTTCACAGAAGCGACAAGGAGCTGCTGCCTGCCAAGTACAAGATAGGCCCGTTCGCATTAATTCCAAGAAGAAGCATAAACTTCCACTTCACCCGTCAATTCAATCGATTAATTCTTTGCGAGTGACCACACCGTTGGCAAACGGAGAAGGGCTTGGCAGGTACAGACGCCGCAAAGAGTGGCTCGGGTGTTTCTGGGGTTGTGTGGCCGCCCGAACGGGCAATCATTAAACAGAATCCAACCACCTGAGCGCTGATATCTGTTTGCGCTATCGCAGCTGCATCAGCCCCTCCCGCATATCCATAAATCCATCACTTCGCCCCGTCTCACACCTGCACACTGCAACGCCTTCACCATTCGCACAAACCAAATATCTAGCAAAACCAAGATAAAGTCACGCAACGATCACATGATGGCACCAGGACTCGTTGAGAACGCGGTTGAGACGAATGAATCGCCGAGTGAGTTGCGAAAACAATTCAAACAAGAGCAGGCGCTGACTGTACCTCGTACAGAACCAGATTCAGGCATCCTGAAAGCAGAAGAAGCCAAGCAAGCTCGATGGACACCACAAACTGTGCTCAGCACCATGCGACCACAGCCACAGACTCAATCATCATCGCCAGTCCCTTTCTTCCACCTCCTGGAACGCTTGAAGACTACGAAGCGCGAAGGCTGGAGGCGGTTCGGGATCTCGCACGGAGAATCCATCGGCGACCACATGTACCGCATGTCGATCTTGACCATGCTGTGTCCCGCGGAGCTGTCGCGGCGTCTCAACGTACCACACTGCACCAAGATGGCTCTTGTCCACGACATGGCGGAGGCTTTGGTAGGCGACATCACGCCCGTCGACGGCGTAGTCAAGAGCGAGAAGTCTCGTCGCGAAACGGAAACTATGGAGTACATCTGCAAGGGTCTGCTCGGTAACGTCGGTGGTGGTTTGGCGGGAGAGGACATCCGCAAGGTCTGGCAGGAGTATGAGGACAACGAGACACTTGAGGCCAAGTTCGTGCATGACGTGGACAAGATGGAACTGCTGCTTCAGATGCTGGAATATGAACGCAGTCATGAGGGACGGATCGATCTAAGCGAGTTCAGCTGGGTTGCACAGCGCATCGAATTGCCGGAAGTCAAGGAGTGGTGCGATCAGGTGCTGAAGGACAGGGATGAGTACTGGAATGAGATTGGCAAGTCGCCACACCACAGCCCGCTCAAGGGCAAGACTCAGGAATAGTGGCATAGTGCTACTTGCGGCATGGAGTCTGGAGTGGACAGGATCTTGGTAAAGTCGGATTTTGCCATACAGCTAGACTAGAGTGCAGAATCCACCACCTCTATCTGAGTTAGGTGGACATAGACTTCTCGATTATGAAGGAATTGATCTGCTTTGATCGACACCACTAAAGTTGCTCGAAGTACTAGGGATCATGATGACCGCCGACGACTGGCCCTTCTCTTCAGTGACGATATCGCAATCAATCCTTCCGGTGAAGGACACTATCTGTATCCCGCTCTCCTTTCCCCCCCCTCCCTTCCCCCCAGCGTTCAAGATTCATCGGGATGGAGTAGAAAGCCAAAAGGCGGCCCTAGGCTGTTAGGGTCCTATTGTACCCCATGACGGGCCGAGCTCGTGCCGCTGCACCCCATCAACCCCCCCACGGCCCACCCCGGTTGGTAGCGATAAACCTTACAGAGCTTTGGCGGGAGCTCGGGTACCTTTATCCATCGAGGGGACCAGACCACCAGTATTCAATGTCGCATCCGCGAAGCCGTGTACTCACAAACAGAAAATTGGACCTGCGATGATCTTGGTTGTTCCAAAGCGATTGAACCGCAGCTAAAGCGATAGGTCTCGGGCCAGTCAGCTGAGAATTCCGAATCGAGTGTGACGAAAATCCCACGAGCGGCCCCCGCCAATGACAAGAGCGCGGCTAATGGCATCTCATGCGGGCCATTCGTGCCATTCACGCGCCACATGCTACAACTGACTCGCCCCCTTCTGCCGTCCGCCATCACACCTTTGTGTCACCTCCGACTCCCAGCTTGCTACCGTTCGGTCCCGCTCTGCCATGTAACGCTTGAAGAGCACGTCCAGTTGACGACCACATGTACAGGCCGGAGTGCCAGCCAGATGCCATGACGCCCTCGGCCAAATCGGATAGGGCGGGACTCGGACCGGCACTGTCACCCCAAGGTCGGCGTGCCTCGCAAGGCACTTTGTCCGACGACGAGTGTCTGGACGATGTTGATGACACAGACAAGAACAGTACTTCCCGAAAGAAGAGACGACTCAGCAAATCCATCGAGCGAAAGTTCGCATGTCCGTTCGATGGTTGCACCAAAAGTTACGGCCGCGCCGAGCATCTGTCTCGACATCAACTGAACCGTATGAACTTGGCTGCTCGCTACTGGACTCGATGATCGACTAACGCCACTAACAGATATGCCAAAACAAATCTATCACTGCCAGCAACCTAATTGCGACAGACGTTTCGTCCGCCCAGATCTATTGAACAGGCATGCCATGCGCCACGAAAACCGCGAATCCGGCCAAGTAAGGACAACAAAAGCGCGCTACGATCTCCCCGTGACCTATCAGGACGAACGCATTCACCCGCCCAAGGTTATGGGTCATGACATAAGGAGAGATAGCACCATAGCGCCGGATATCAACGTCCTTATGAAGAATGAGTCAGAGAGCCCACCCGATGCCAGGGATTCTACCTCACCCCAGATGGCCCGGGGTGCGGTACGACATCTACTCGACAGACAGCACATGCCGCCACCCTTGGAGGCGAGGCCAGAACTTGCCCAATTGCCACATAGCCAGCAACAAAGGGCACCTATCAACGGTCGCACACCTACATCTCCCTCAATCAGCCAGTTCAATTCGACCGTCGCACCTGATTATACGTCAGGATATACTTCTACCACCAAGCCCCCAACCACTCAAACGAATGTTAATCCTGTCCCTGCGTATCTGGACTACCATTTGCCAAACCAGGGTTATCAAAGGAGATACTCCGATTCCTTCTCTCAGACATCTCAGAATCATGGCTTTCAGGCACTCCCGTATCTTTCACCCACTAGCAATAGCGCGGCTACAGTTCAGTCAAGTACCGGCTTAACACCTTTCACGCCCAACTATCCGGTTATACCACCTCTGCCAGCTTGTGATCCAGTTCCTTCAAGGGACAACAATCTTCAACCATCGGCTATAAGTGGTTCGCTATTTCCATCCAATTTTGACCAGGGAGTCTACAATCATGGTTCAACGGTCCCACTGCCTACGGGGGATTTGAATATGCCCATCTTTCAGAACGAGATGTATCACAATGCTCCTTTTGTCTCCGCCGATGGCTTTTATCCATGGCTCTTCGATCCCGATTCTAACGTTGACTCCTCTGCTCTACTCCACGAGAGATCAGTCGACAAGGCTGCTTATCAACTTGATTTCACCCAGGATCAAGCCACGATTACTCGCAACAGCCATACGACGTCTGGCGAAAGTTCCAGTATCCCCACTCCATCGACACCCAGACGGCTAGCCATTCGGGAATTCGGATCCTTCCCGACCGCCATATCTTTTGATCGCCGGAAGACGCTTCTCCTTTTCATCACGTCGCTTAACGATGGTCGACCTACAGTCAAACGGGCTCGCGACTCGGTCTTGTCAGGAGATCATGATAAACATCCTCATGTCTTGTCATTACCCATGCTTCAATCCTTTCTTGCAGCCTTCTGGGAGAGCGTGCACCCACAATTGCCTATCCTTCATCGCCCAACTTTTTCTGCCGATACCTCTCCGGATCTGCTGTTGCTTAGCATGATAGCTCTTGGTGCGTCCAATCTGGACCGAAGCCATGATCCTGACCTTCAGCGTCGCTCGTCCGATCTCAGCTTCTTCCTTGCGTGGCATATACGAATTCCATTGTTCCAATCAGCTGATTTCGGTCCACCCGCAAAGTTATGGGTCTTACAGACTTTGCTGTTGCTTGAATTGTTCGAGAAGATGTACAGCTCGCGTACGCTGCATGAACGGGCTCATGTGCATCATAGCACTACAGTGTCTCTCATTAGGAGGAGCTCCATCTTGACAGGTCGATATAGCGAGGATTTCCCTTCAGACAACAACGACGACGCTCTGTCAGACTGTGAATTCAATCAGATCAATAGCAGTGGCTACAATACGTCTGATCCAAATTGGAATCAGTGGATCAGTCTCGAAGCTGCGCGTCGAATTGCTTTTGCAGCCTTTGTCATTGATACTACCCATGCCCATCTCTTCGGCACTTCTTTAGTCATGGTTCCACACGAAATGCGCATTCCTCTCCCTTGCGACGAGGCTATGTGGGCCGCCGACTCTATGAGCGAAGTCACCTCAATTCAAAACAGGCTCGAGACTCTAGGTTACAGACAAGTCGGCTTCCTCGAAGCACTCAAGAAGACTCTCAACCGCAACCCCGTCAAGACCAACACCTTCGGCCGCGTCTCCATCATGGCCGGCCTCATGAGCGTCAGCTGGCACATGAAAATGCAAGACGTACGCGTCACCTCAGTCGGCGTCGGCAAGCAAGGCAACTGGGGCCGCCAACTGATCCACGCCTTCGACTTCTGGAAGAAAGACTTCGACGCCTCCATTATCGACCTCTCCCAACAACCACGCGACGTCCTCTCCTCCACCATCAACCCCGGCTCCTCCCTCCATCGGCCCTTCCACGGCGAACTCGACCGCGACAACGTGTTCGAAGCCCGCTCCGTCCTCCACCACCTCGTGCACATGGTCATCAACTCCGACGTCCTAGACTGCATGATGTTCGCCGGCGCCACCCGGCTCTTAGGCCGCGTCGTGACTCCCCGCGACAGAGACGCAGCCTGCCTCCGCATGCGCCAGACATGGGCTCCGTCCGCCCGCGCCCGCGACGCGACTGTCTTCGCGTTGAAATTCCTCTCCAGCGTGCTCCTCCCCGACACCGAAACCGACGCCATCCTCCCCTCGGACTACGAAGCGTGCAACGACGTCCTGCTCAATCGTCCCTGGGCACTATACATAGCATGCATGATCGTCTGGTCATACGGGTACGCCAACGACGGCCCGCTCA
Source organism: Myriangium duriaei CBS 260.36 (assembly GCA_010093895.1). Taxonomy (NCBI): domain Eukaryota; kingdom Fungi; phylum Ascomycota; class Dothideomycetes; order Myriangiales; family Myriangiaceae; genus Myriangium; species Myriangium duriaei. Next base: position 685,872 of record ML996090.1, read on the forward strand.
TGCCCCTCCCGTCGTCGTCGTCATCGTCGTCACCACCGGCTCTACATTCGCCAGCTGTGGCGAGGAGCGCGGCGCAGGTGCTAAGCCACTTCGATGATCCGCAGGCGAGGGTCAGGGATATGCGGGCTTTCCTGCGGAATATGATGGGGCGGGTGCAGAGCTCTGTCGGTCTGGTGGGCGTGTCGTCGGGACGGAACGCGGTGTTGGGGTTGTTGCTGTTCTTGAGGGATACGTTCCGGGGCGCGAAGTGGGAGCTGCTGCATGAAGCGGCCAGGACGTTGGATGGGTGCGTTGGCTTGCTCGTGCCTGGTTTGGAGAAGGGGACGGGGCAGAGGGCATGAATATAGGGCTGAGGAAGGGGTGGTGATTTTGAGCGCTGAGACTGTGGATGAATTTGATCGGAGAGTGTGACTAAGGTGCAAGGGTAGAGCTTACATCAGGTACGCAGAAGGGCTGGGGACGGAAACGAGTTACGACTTCACGGATGTATATATATATAGATGTAGGATGTATATATATATATAGATGTAGGATGACGGGGGACGGTGTTCATGATTCTGTTTATACCCCCTCTTTATACTTCACTAGCGGTAGTCATGTCAATATGCACGAGACCATACAATTTTGATTGAAAGTGAAGATTCGTTTCTTATTCTTCTTGCAATGAAGCAGACAAAACGTATTTTAAAAAACTGAACATATACACGTACTTTACCAGCCAACTCCCATTATACTCATGAAGCGCCACCTCTTAGTCCCTAAACGTTAAACCAATCCTACTACTGATAGTCCTTAAATTGACATTGCTGTCTCCCACCTCGTCCCCTTCCCCTGACCTTCTGCGCCATACGCCCTTCTCACCTACACCAGACCACCATCCCCAGAAGCCGCTGATGCGCTCTAAGCCTGAGCCCGAGACATCGATACGCCCTGAGATAGTCTGGGCGGCTATGTTGCCGGTCCAGGCACGTGGGTAGACAATGTCCATGGCGCCAGATTTGGCAATGTGGGTGGAGGAGAGGACGAATGGAGCTCTCGAGTTAAGCGGGAAGACAGGCTCGAGAAGGCGGACATGGGTTTGCGAGGAGATGAGGTCTGTCTTCAGGGATTGGTGGAAGTTGGTGCCTCTGGCTGTCGGATGGGCTGAGATTGCATGCTTGACTGTATCAGGAGATATACCGGCAATTGGAGGGATCGGGGGAATAGCAGGTATGGCTGGGATCGGAGAAATAGGTGCGATCGGGGTGTCTGGTGAGGTAGGCGCTGCCGGAATCGGCGGGATCGGAGGAATTGGTGCAGCAGGTGGGGAGGGGCTAGTAGGTGGGGAGGGTTGAGTGACTCCAGACGGCAACTGGAATACGTAAGGCAGTAGCTCAGTATCCAGACGACCCGAAGAGGAGGCGAACACGCCCTGCTCGCCGAAAATATAATCTCCAGTGATGGCTGATGAGGACGTCTGGACGAACGTCTGGTAGTTCCTGTTCGGTATCTTGCCACTAGTGGGCATGTGTGCTTCAACACGGCCAGAATGCGACTCAATATCGACAGTGGCTGGTTGAGCAGGATTATCCTTGGGTGCAGGCTGAGGTTCGATAATGATGCTGATGGCACCAGAAGAGGTGGTGATATGTAGACGGTGGTAGAGAGCAAAGGTGCCTTCGACTCTACCTGATTGGGTATGGACGTGGATGTCTTGACCGCCTGCATACTGAGCAGTGACCTTGCCATGAGTAGTTTCCAGCAATGTGGAATTCTGTACTTGCAGTCCTTGCTTAGACGTCGAATTACCGAAAAGGTGCTTATCGATTGCTATGCTCAAATGTGCAGCCGACATGACGAGATTTTGAAGGGAAAGGGTGGGTTTGATAGAGAAGATCACATCAGCATCCGTACAAGAAAGTTCGTTGTTGTGATAGGGGTCAGGATGGAACACCGGAGGAGTGAGCCGAAGACCATCAGGAGATGACGTGAAACCGACGTTAGTCATTTCGAATTTTGGATCGACGGCATACGCAATTGAAGCTCTGATACTCTCAGCCTGTGAGGAAGGTGCGGGCACAAGACGAATGATGCCCTTGAAACGAGGGTGTGTCAAAGTCTCGAAGAACGCAAGATCGCCATCGTTGGGCTCAACACGATGGTGAATGAATCGAGTCCACTTTGCACCTGAGCAAAAGCTAGCGCGGTGGCTGGAGGGGTCGTCGGGCCATACATCACCAGGGTTTGTAGGCTCCTCAGGGGTGTTATCATTGTCGTCAGGAATGCCAGGTGTCGGAGACTTGTCAGTATTGGACATGGCATTTTTCATCTGTTAGCGTCAGCGATGGTCAAAGACGATGTAACTCGCCATGACACTTACTATAGGCATCAAGACGATCATGAGTAGAACCAGCACTACTATCAGGAAAGCAAGCTTCTTGTATCTCCTACGACGTCTCTCCTCTTGACGCCTCTGAGACCAATCATCCCACCATCTAGGAAATTTGTTGTACCAGTCATCGTTTCGCTTCCAGCCACCGAGGCACCCTGAGCGGCCTTTGTTTGACTTTCTATATCGCCGTCTCTCGGCGAGTTCGTCCTCGGAAGGATCTGAAGTGTCATCGGAAGTGTAGTCATGATCATCGACCTGTTGATATCCGGATCTCGTCTCACGAAGATGACCGTGTTCGTGGTGACTGTGGTCATGCCGGCGACCTCTGCCACGTCCACGACCACGACTCCGACCTCTTCCACCCCCGCGACCACCACGGCCACGATCAGGGATAGACCCATAATCGGGCGCGGTCCTGGCAGCATCAGGAATAGGACCTTGTTCCTCGCGGTTATTTTGTGCTTCCAGGTCGATTTGCCGATTATTGTCGTTCGGCCGCGGAGCCGAAGCGAAGGCATCGGTAGGTGGAGCTTCTTCATGCTCCGCAGTAGGTGATACCAGCCGATTGAAGCTATTCATGTCCAAGGAGCCTTCAGAGATGCCCTGGCGCCAGGCGTAGCGGACGGCATCGTCAGGGCGCGAACCTTGACGTAAAGCTTCTGAGTAAGGAGGTGGTGGGACATCATCCGGGTCGGCAGCGGTATCTGTTTGTGGGGGTGCCTGAGGTTGAGAGGAGGATTGTTCGGCCGGTCGGGCATCCGCGGAGGATGGCTGGTCCTGGGTTTGTCGTTGTCGCTGCTGCTGTCGTTGCTGAAATGCAACTTGGCGAGCGCGTGACGACTCGGCCTGAGCTTCCCTGTCCTTTGCCGAAGTTGCCGGGTTTGGGGTAGCAGAGGTGGCGAGAGTGTTGCCCATGTCGTCGTCAGGTTCTGAGTCGCTGGCAAAAGCACTGTCGGGAACGGAAGAGATAGAGGCAGCATCATCCAGAGGCTCGTGGACGGTCGCCATGGCTAATGTGGGTACACGTTATGCTGCTGCCTGTCGGGTTACACGTTTTTTGTCACATCCGTGCGAGGCTGTTTGAATGTGGTTGCCTTGGCCGGTCGCAGACCGTCAGCCACAGGAAAGAGCCAGCTGCAGCCAATCCTAAGCGTTCAGAGTCCTATCGTTGACATCCAGTCTGTCTTCGGGTGCGCGTCTATCGATATCCTGAATTTACGAGGAGATACTCTATATAGATTGAGAGGAAAGAGACGACGATAGTGAGCGCACGATTGAGGGCGGCGCTGACCAACCGCGAGGTCTCAGTCCGGGATGGTGGTTGGCGCCTTGCCCGATGGGGAAAGTACCTGGGTTCGGGGATAGACGTCTCCACTTCTGCAGCAATGCCATGATGTATAGCCAGAACCGCCTTTCGTTCAATCCAACAATAGTCAATGCGATCTGGAGAATTCGCCGTTGAAGGTCAAAATTCACTGAGAAAATTACCAGAGCTATGTGCAGACCTTGTGGGACAGAGTGTATTTTCTGCGAAGCTCCTCCGCAAGCCCCATTTTTGCCCCGCAGCCCGAGCTTCTGCAGTCGATTAGCTGACGTCTTGGCATCAAAATTGTAGCTCCTCGTCTTGACCACGACCGTCTCAACCTCTGATCCTGTGCAGCGTCGCCCGTTCCCTCCTCGCCATGTCACATCTACGGTTGTTGCTGCGGTCTTCGCATCTGCGGCCTAGCAGCCTCCTTTCAATTCAGCGCTCGTTACCTCCGCAGACAATTCTGATCCGTCGAGCCACCACCTCATCGTCCAACAACGGTCCCTCCTCCTCAACCACGCAGCGCAAGGCAATAACCCTCACTTCGGACAATGGTCGTGTCCCCTGGGGCTCTCTGTCCACTGGTGAGAAAGCCGTCCGCTCCACACAACAGACCTTCAACTTCGCACTTGTCCTGGTCGGTCTAGGCCTCACGTTAGGTGTCGGCTATGTCCTCTATGTCGAGGTATTCTCGCCCTCAAGCAAGACCGCAGTCTTCAATCGAACTGTTTCTCGGATAAAAGCTGATCCGGCCTCTGTCGATGCGCTGGTCGGCGATGGTAGCCAGACGGGGTCTCACTCCAGGCCTTGGGGTCTCAACTGGTCCTTGTTTGGCGCCGGAGACCGTGGAGCGCGCATTGCTGCATACGGAGAAGGGAGCTGGTCGCGCTGGGCTCGCAACAGGACAATTGCCAGTACGCTGGAGACAGATCAGAGAGGAGTCGAGCATTTGAGGATGCACTTCTATGTTGCTGGACCCAAGGCTGAAGGGACGGTGTGGGTACACATGACAAGGCATTCTGGTGGAGATTGGGAGTACCATACTCTTGCGCTGGATGTGAAGGGCGAAGAGAGGCTGTGGTTAGAGAACGCGGAGAAGTCGCGATCCGATGGTGTCAAAGGCGGGAAGATGTTTGGCGTCAGGTGGTGGTGAACAAGGGTCAGAGCACTAGAAATAACAGACACAGATCTGTGAATCTGTCATGTCTTCACGAGGTCGGGCCGCATTCAGAGAGTTGGACCAACCGTGAGCTTTCGCGTAAGAAGCGTTGTGGTTAGGCCTCGTGACAGGACGGTCGCTGCCACGAAGGACTTACCATAGGTTGCTCTGGACCTGCAACAGAATTGCAAGTCAGAGCAGAGACGGGCCGTCATTGCCAGGTAGACTTGCTAGAGTTGTTGGGAACTTACGAAGTCGCTACGACTCGGAGCAGGAGAAGGACACCGACTTCCCAGGGGACTTGCCGTAGCTGCTCGCGACCTACGATTCTACTACGAACTAGAGTACGGTAAAGGCTTTGTCACGAAGGGACAGTCTTGACGAGAAGCTGTGTTCGCGACGAACAGAGCAAGCAACGCGCGCCACGGCTGTCGCGGCACCTACGGACGTCGCGGCTGTCATTCGCCTCGAGACTCGACCCGACCGAAAAGGCCTGTCTGGGCCGTGTCCATGAGTTCGGGCACGACTACCGCGGCTTCGAGACCCTTGTGTCAGACGCATACAGCTCCTGTCTTTCGAGGCATCCTCTAGACTTCACGGCTCGCAAGCCATCTTTCACCAGCAATCAGCCCATGACTCTGTCCTTTGCATCAACAACATCCGAGCCCGGGGTATCTCCCCTGGACCAGACTTGTTCTATCTCGGCACAACTCTTGACTCCCAAACCCAGCATAGCCCCAGGGGGAACCCAAGTTAAGACATTCACTAAACCAGTTTCCAATCTCGCTACCACCGCCACCATCGATACACAAACAAGCATAGATAGTCTATCCCCAGCCGAGCCACCGAATCCTCCGGGCCTTTGCAGCCGACGACACCGAACCATCCATCTCGTGGCGCGCGTGGCCTTTCTGCACTCCCCTCCTTCGCACGCGACCCCAAGCGAGGTCTCGTCGAAGATCAGCGCTGCCACAATCCCCCTACCACATCTCGTCCAACGGCACTCATCCTTCGACTTGCCATATCCAGCGCAGGGTTCGTACGCACGTGGTTCTACTGCAGGGACGAAAACACTCAGACCCCGCAGGAACAAACAAACAGACTATCACAGCCACCATTAGGGGATGTTATACCTTGGAGAGAAGTAATAGACCAAACGGTACCAGCCGTGGTGGTCCAAGTGCGGAAAAGTTGAGGAACCATAAGGGGGAAAGTGATATATGCGTGTTCGGTGGTCGAAGTTCGGTACCGAGGCTTGAGAAAATGAAGTTTAACTACGTACCTAGACATCTGTGCGCTGCAAACTTGATGGTTTGACGGTTGAGTGAGGATATGAACGGAAGATCAGCGCTGTACAATCGTTGCAGCAGGTTGTAAACTACATCATACTTGAAGTTTTCTTGCAGTGCATTGCATGTCGTGTGCGCACTCTCGGACCGATGGCAATGAAGTCTGTGGCGCCCCCATACGAGAGCCAAAAGCCGCGGTGGCTGAGCCGCGACGTCCTGGCGCGCCGGGACGTGGTCGGGGGGGCAGAAGGGGCGTTGTGGGGAAGGACACTGGACTGCCCTCCTGTGGCAGCCAGCGCACTCTGTCTCACAATCCGTGGTGGGGGGACGGGAATTCTTCTCGAAGCCTGTCAGCAGTCCCCACACAGCTTGAGGTGTGCCACGAATAGGGGAATGATCAGTGATACAGAAAAACAAGAAGCGTTCGTACCATTGTTCAGAGCCAACAAGGCCGCGCCATTCCTTCGGAGGTCGGGTGGGGCGGAGGTTCCCACCACCACACAGACACGTGCAGCGGCGCTCGCCTTGGGATAATCGACGGATCGTGGCGATGTGTGTACCTCAGTATAGAAGTTCAGGATCGCTGTGGCGGACATGGAAGTTCGGATGAGGCAACAAAGTGAGTTCCTCCCGTCGCCGCCGCCGCCGCCACCGCCACGACAGATAAGAAAAGCACATGAGGCAGGAGCATGTCGTGCTGTATGTCTCTCGTACGGGCAAAAGTCAATTCCCACGACGAATAGTTCGGCATGTAGTTTATTCAAAGCCGAGGATGATAAGTGCCCGCGACTGTTGCCGAAGTCTGCTGGCGACAAAGGCAGGCAGACTCAGGCACGGCTTGCAACGCAGCGGCAGGGACTTGAACTCTCACGGCTTGTGGGTCTGACACGTCGTCACCCGCCCGGTGGGTAGGTAATGAATGTATGCGAAGTCTTCATAGCGTAGCAATATGAGCATACCGTACGCAGGGATGGGTAATGGCGATCACAATCGCGGCTGAGGTCCGAGGGGAAATATCTCGGAACGAGTAACACGTGCGATGGCCCAGCGATCTGTAATATGTCAGGCGATCCTTAGCCCCAAGCCAAGTCCTGCTTTACGACGCTTGACCGTGCGGTGATGCGTCTGCAAGGCAGACCAGGAGGATTCCTTCTCGAAGGCGAAGAGTACCCACTACCCACCCGGGGTACAGCTACATGCAGGAGGGTGACCAGGCCAGTGTTGTGCCTCTCATCTATTCCAGGCCATAGCACTGGGGCTGACAGCAGCAGAGGGGATCATTGGAATGGTAGGGGGCTTAGCAAGGAAAGCGTGTGGCTTGACCGAGCGCGAGTGTGGCAGTCCTGTGTCATTCCGCATTGCCCTGAAGGACTGCATGACGGGCTGGCGAAGACGGGAAACGACGGTCGAGACCTGCTGGGACAAGCCGGTGCATGCGTAACGGAATGTGGTGGTTATTTCGGCCTACCGCTCTGCGAGATGACATGGCCCAAGTTGCGCAACTACACAAATTCCCACGTGGATAACGGCGAGAACAGAAGTGGGGTCCTCGTATTAGGAAGGATGCAAAGAGGGGGAAACGCGTGAGGCAGACGGTAGACAAAAGCGGCCCAGCGTGGTGGACAAAGGGTGTCGCGCAGGGTGGGAAGACGCAAGGCCGTTTGAGCTTCGTGCGGTGGGCGGAGGGACTGGGCTGAAGGGGTGGGCGGGCAGATGACACTGGCGAATTCGATGAGGTGAATGGCGCCAAGTGGTTGTGGAGGTGGCTATTCGATGAATACGTTTTGAGGGAGTAGTCATTTGATGGATGCGACAGACGTGCGTGTTGTAGTAGTTGTTGTCATGGTCGTTACTGCAGTTCCCTTCATGATACTTCGTTCATGGAAATAAGGAAGAACTGACCTTTTGCTCGAGAGCAGAGTTCAAGCTCGCAACGACCATGACAATTTGCACCATGATATGTCAGTTCCGACACGCGAGGACAACGTGACGGTCAAGATTTGGTTCAAGACTAAGGATGATCCGGGAGGAAGCGGACCAGCCAGGGAGACGACATTTCTGCCGGTTGAACTTGTTTGATTGCTGATACCGAGCCTAAGCATCCGCTATCTTTGGACCGCGTGGTTCACAAGGGGGACGGCACGAAGTTAAACTGTGTTGTGAAGAGGAATTCTGGTCTGGATGCGGTATGTTGCGGAGATAGTCGATTCGATCCGTAGGCTCGAGTCAGCCGGTGTTTGGATCGTGACACGGCCAAAAAGAGGTTTGCAGTCGCGGAAATCAGGGTGCGCGGGACATGCCTTCCTCATTTGTTAAGGGTCAGGAGAGCGGACTTTCCTCCGAGATCATCGATCGAGTAGGGTATTGAAGCGTTCGGCGTGAAATCCACCATGGCATGGGAAATAAATCAGCAGGATTGAGGGTACACAGCGGCTCACGACCAGAATGTGTTATAGCCCAAAGCAGACAGAAAGTTGGCAGCGCCACCACCACCAAATCGCATTCCACGGCGGCTTCGGCAGGTTCCACTGCCAGCCAGAGGCAGTGAGGCTTGGGCCAGGCGTGCCAGGTAGGATTGCGCACGTCGTGCAGTTGCGACGGCTAGGACGGGTAAGGGCGAGCAGCTCAGCAGAGTGCAAGCCCACGGCTCGGGGACCGTTTGTGCGCAGTTCCGCGCTGTGCGACGGGCTGGGCAGGTGGTCGAGTGACAGGCGTTCTATAAGGCTAAGAGTTGCACCGTGTGAGCGTGCTGAACGGGAAGTCGGTAGCTAAGGACCTGGACTGCCGGCAATTGGGGGCCAGACCTCTGAGAAAATGCTTGGAATTCTGTTATGCAGAAATGCAAAAACATTGCCAAGGGGATGACTTGCTTTCACCACGCGCTGCGGCATGACTCGCCCATGCAGCTGCGTGCCGTCAGGTTACATCTTGGTGGAGAAATGATACTGCATCCAAGGGGCAGCACTGTCGTTGCGCAATAGATGGTACCTTGGGAGCTTCCTGCCGTTGTACCACTGATCTGTCACTGCACACGTACGGGAGGAGATATCCAAGTGCGAAGAATCGCTGCATGTCGCATTTCTATCTACAACTGCTTACTATTTACATTGGGTAATAGTAGTAAATCCATAATCATAAGGCGTGATCGCTATGGCATTGTCGTATCCATGTCCATACAAAGCAGTGATCATCAGATAGCCCCCCGAGGAGGTGCTCATCAGGGGGCGTCTGCCGAATGACCTAGGCGGCTTCCAACGTTCGGAGTACCACTCCTAGGTCTGGAGAAAGCACGGCCAATTTCTCGTTTCGCCGTTGACTTGCAACTCAACATCCGAGGTTGAGGCATTTCTTTTCGTTGTCGTGACATTCGTAACAGGTCGTTAAAGGTTCAAATTGAAGGTTTTTCAAAGTTCATGGTGAGCCGAAGAAACCGTGCATCTGCAGATGATTGTTAGCAAGGTGTAGATTAAAATGTGAAAAGAGTGAGAGCTTACTGTGCAGTTCTCGCATGCATCGCCGTGAGAGCCACCCATAACCCAACCATTGCAATTGCGCATGGAGTAATAATAGCAGCGGTGACACTTCATCTCGCTGGTACCAGGAGGAGTGATAGGAGCCGGAGGAGTGTTCTCGCAGTCATCGATGGTGACTTCAGACACACCCTTATCGGCGCCGAAGATACCCCAGCGTCGGCCAGAGGTAACACTATGGCTGCTTTTGCGGGCCGAAGAGGGTCGAACGGGGAGGGAAGGGACGTTCTCTTGGGAGATTTTCCGAGCGCGGAGGGTGTTCAAGGTGAGGGTTGAAGGGCGGCGGTTGCCGGAAGCGGGAGCGGGAGCGTTAACTTTGCTTGCCGTGATGCCCATCTCGTCGACGATGGAGTCGTGACGCGAATCGCGAGACGTCCTGGTTGAGTCGCTGTTCTGGGAGAGAGAAGAACCAGTGCGGACGGACTCGGTAGGGCTGGGTTGCTGAGGATAGGTGTTGCGGTTCAAAAAGTTACGGAAGCTGATGGACCTCATCGCGCGTGGGCGGCGGACAGGAACGTCAGACTCTGATGGCTTGTCCGAAGAGACCGACTCGATAGACAGGCCACGGCGGTGGGTTGGAGCAGCTCTGAGAGGAAGAGGTGGCAATTGACGCTCAACGCAATCAGTGGTGGTAGTACGGCCTTGCGCACCCAGACTCGGTCTCCGATTTCTTTGAGAGACGGCGAGAGAACGCAGCGACTTGGAAGATGATGGTTGCCTCAGAGCCAATGATGGAACTGGAGGAAGAGGACGAGCAGCATAGATATGAGCGTCTTGGGGCAGATTGAAATGCTCACTGGCCCTGTTGTGGAAAGCGTCCAGGCGGTGTACGTGAGAGGAATCCATGGCACTTTGAATGAGGGCAGTGTCGCTTTGAATGGAGGGATTGAACTCGAAATATCCTGGAGTCGACTTGGCCTGTCGATGCAGGGACGACGACCTTTGGGATGCGGTTTGAGCCATGACTTTTTTTTCCTGTGGCTAAGAGATGGTGCGGTAGTTCGGGGGGTGGGCAGCCTGCAGGCGGAGGAGCAAGCGAACCGGGTTCGCTGTCGTCACTCCTTGATGGCTGGCTAGTGAAGGGGTCGGAATGCTTTTTCTTTTTAGCTGTGCTTTCCTCAACTTTTCGAGCTTTGAGATAGGCGTAGATGGAGGAAACAAACGAGCGGGAAGCTAAGAGATAAAGAACGACGGGCGATGATATATGAACATATCATAGCACAACGCCCATCACTGTGTACAATCGGCCGTTTGGAGTTTATGGGAGCCAGCAAGGACCGTGTGGTATAACGCAAACGGTCCCCGTCGAGGGGGCGCGTGTGAGGACCCACAGGCATGGCCACACCCCTCCATCACCAAAAAAGGCCTAGCAGTCATGCACCCTGCAGCCTCGAAGCCACAAACGCCTGCGGACGGTTTTCCTGGACCGGCCGCAGGAATCGCCACTGGAGGGGTGGCCGTTTGACGTTTGACTCGTCATGTTTGCTCGAGAGCTGGCTTGTTTTCTTTTCCCGCTGTTGTTCTCCACCCACCACCTTTTCGTCTGGACTTGCTCCCCTTGGCTCCGCATCCCCCTGTTCCGGAAGATCGCCCCGTAGGCGGGCTCTAGATGGCTCACGCCGGCTCGTCAGACGGCGTCCATGTCGTGCGCGCCTCGGATGATGTGCAGCATGTCGGCCCATCTCCATCATCATCGGCGACTGTCTCCTGTCAACTTGCAGCATTGGGCGCATTGAAGCTGGCTGTCCGTCACTGAGCTTTGCTTTGCTTTTGCTGTGACTTGCATATCGTGTTACAGAATGGCAATGGATTCGTCATTGGTCCTCGAGATAGGTACTGTTCATCATGCCCAAATTTGGCTCAAACGCTACGAGCCATCGACCTCCGGCCTTGATTGCAGCGTGCGAGTCCCCGAGCGCCAGGACGCCTGAGCACGCCTGACTGGCGCGGGCCGTGCTTCCGCTGGCTTGCCGAAAGTGATTTTCTGCACTTTCCATGCTTTGGATAAGACAGTGGAGCGACTAAAAAATCCCATATTGCTGCCATGTCTTGGATATATTGTGTACTATATAGCCAATCATGGCGTTCTAATCAATTGCAGTAATTGATAGCTCAGCAGTAACCTTGATCTTCTCTGCCTTGTGTTGGAACTGGGAACTGGGTCGCTGCAACGCACTGTTCCTCTATACATTTTACATTTTCAGCTCACGTTCCCCCGCGTCGCTACAAAGTTCGACTGGCGAGCCAGCGAGCGGCAACTTCGCTCCACTTGTCCCCTAATCAAGCTCGGATCAAATGGCCAAACGTTCTCACGCGAAGGTCGAGATTCTGCTGGCCTGCTGACCCCGGAGGGGAGTAATCCCATTGGTGGCCCTGTTAGCCCTGCCGCCGGCGAGACGGTTCATCCATGATCCAGAGCACGTATTGCCATGGGCAGGAAGCATCAAATCGGGCAATCATCGATTCGGTATCGCATGACAACCAGATTGACTATTCGGAAGAGATCTTTGCGGGCCGACAATCTTTACCTATCGATACCATCTTACAAACGGCGCTCATCTCGCAGAGATTGACGTTGTATGTATGCCTATCAGCAATGACGGTGGTGGAGATGGAATACCTAGGGCAGCTGAACGGCGAGAGTAGGGTAGAGGTCCAGGTCAGGGATGCACGGCTGCATCAAGGGCTGGACCCTCCTACGTCGGCACGGGGCGCCGCAGACGTGGTCGGCCCTGTGGCTGTCTCGCGCAATTGTCAAACGTCCCAAAGCGTTTATGTAAAGCACAAAATACCGATCGCAGCTGTGCATAGACCGGTAAGGTATGGCGGAGAGATCGAAAACGGTATAATTCTTCTTCTTCCGTGCTGCATACACCACTTGAGCATTTCCAAATCGTGCTGTTGTGGTAGTGAATCGTGGAAGAACCAATGACCGGTTTACAAGGTTAGGGCCATACCTTGATTGATCCCTGGATATGTTTCTTACGAACCCTGAAGCACTGAGAATTCAGGGTGCTTGCCGATATTCCCTACATGTGCTATAGTCGGGCGAGGTTGGTACAGTTTGAGGTGAGTCAAGTGTCGTTTCCTCATGCCCATAATTCATATGTACCCGACCATAGCTCATCAATAGGTCATAATTTTACCAACTCTGAGTAATACATCAACCACGGACAGGGCTCCGTTCAGCCACTACTGCAATGACTGCAGCTGCTGCGCGACTCGTACCTGCTGTTTCTAAGGTGTTCGCGGCCATCATCCCGGCAGTCGGTACCCACCTGACAGATCACTCACCACCTCGGGATAATGCGCGTGGTGGTCTCATTGCCGGGATGGTGGGTATCGACATACCAGATCTGGTGTACCTGACATGGATTAGAGACTGCTTCCGCTTGAGCGATGTACGACCTCGCAGCAAGGAACTGCGCTGCATGCCCGGTATGTCTTCGGCGAAGACGTCTGACAGCTTCATCACGCGAGACATCGTACCCAGGTATTGTCCGCCATACAGCTGCTACTCTCCGTCATTTTGCTCTATTGCTTTTCCTGCTGTCCGCGACGTTTGTTGCTGAAACACATATCCACCATCTCCAATACTGGCCACGCAGTGCACAGAAGAATGAGCATTGTCGATCACCAACCTGTAACAACCGGATCGGCAGCTCAAGCAGAAGCCAATCGAGATCCGTCAATTGAAATTTCGATAGCTGCCCAGCATCCAGCGGGGATTATTTGGAACCCGAGATCAAGCGAGTGAGGCATTTCTTACCGAGAACAGATCCTGGCATACTACGCTTTCCCGACATGGTGGTGGAGCTCCGATACCATGTCGTACTGTGCAGTAGCCAGGATTGCTAAGAGCCGCGGATGCACTGATCGACGAGTAGCGATGCGGCCGCGCCATCAAGCACACCTAGCTGCGAACCATGATTGACATCCCTGTATATGGCGCCAGCCATGGGAATCACCGGAGATCTCATCCAGAGCATCCGGCGACGCCAGGCGGCCTAACCATGATCGTCGTCGGCTTTTGAGCTTCAGATTTTTTTGACAGCTGTCGGGCGCGCGGGGCAAGTATCAATGTTGCTCGGGTATACAACTACAAGCGAGCACGGGCGAGCGGTGGATGTGAGAATTTTTACATGCACTCGAATGGAAGAAGTTTCCGCGTGATGGACTCTCAGTCCAATCAATTGCATAACCCATCATCGATGGTGGTCATGGATTGCAGCTATGGTGCGACTGCCGTTTCGCTCCCCACCACACTGCTGGTTGTCCAAGTTCGGAAAGCAAACGAGAAGAAGGAGAGGTGTGAAACACTTGCCAACGACTGTACATGACCACGAAAGGAGTCATCCTGAGAAGTCATCCTCCCTTCTTCGGTGTTCCACGGCTGGGTATGTGGCTGCATCCTTCCCTTCGCCAGCGACTGCTGGCGAAAGTCACTGCCACCATCTCTGTTCCGGCGATTCCTACGCCAACTCATGCACGGAAGTATTCATTGGTCTATTTGGGTACTTGGCCAGCGAAAGCACAATATCCTGGCTGGTGACGAAAGAATTATTGCTGGTATGCGTGTTGAAGTTCCCCATAGTGCCATCCACCGCGGCAGCACACACAAATCATGCTCATACAATGCTACTTCTATAGTACTTGAGCATCTTCGACCAACCAGGGACGAGTTGCTAAGGCGCTATTCATCCATCTGATGTTCACATGATGTGTACTCCCTGCCCGACGGCCTGCGCAGGCTCAACAGCTCCTTGGTCAGTCCACCCCTCGCATCCCGCGCGAAGCTCTAATCGACCATCACTCGCCCACAGAAAGTCTCCACCAGAACCACAGAAGCTCAACACCAAAGCGCGCACACTTCAGGGGGAAGCGATTTTTTTTTTCACTCTATCTCTTAGCTCCATCCGACCTTTCACCCATCCCAGCAAGCAAAGCGAGGAGTCAGCAGAAGCTCTCACACTTCCTGACCCCCAACCCAGTCCCCCCACCCCACGTGCCTGCCCCTCCACACCAGACACGTATGCGCACAGCACCTCATCCCTTCGTCACGCAGCGGGCAAGACCGCGCTCACCTCGCACAGCATTCTAGTGTATGCAGCTGACAACAAAGTCCCCGCCAAGCTGCAAAAGAAAAAAACCCTTCGCTCTGCTCCGTCGCCAGACCGGGTCCTGCGCGCTCCGCGCCAGCCCGATATGCATAAGATCTAGATCCTGTGCAGCAACTGCACCCGTACCCGCACCCGGCATCCAAAGATGGCCGGGGGCCATTCGCTCGTCTGATGCTCGCGTCGTGTTTCGTCCGAGTCATGCCTACGCCCGGCATCACGATCACGTTCGATTTGGTATCTGTCACGGCAGTTACATACAAGCTGTCCCTACCCCAGCTGAACCCGTTCCCCGGTAGTCGGATCGTGGTTCTGGCGAAGAAGCAATCCAGGAGCCGCAGTAGAGCCGCAGTAGCACCGGAGGATTGAACCTCCGTGTACGGTATGCTTGGCGGGAGAAGTAGTGGAGAGTATCAGCAGGTAACAGGAGAAGTCGCAGACTTGAGCGAAGCGAAGATGGTGAGTGTCGATCATTTATTCATAGTAAGACTGATGGTGTTTCGTGATGGTAGATGGGTTGGGTGCTGGTCGTAGGTAAGTCATGTCACCGAAAGTCATCTACCATGAGAGAGTTGGGTAGAACGAGGCAAGCACTGCGACGCTGCTGGGACCTAAACTGTGATGCAAAGTGAAGCTGCTGTACGTCCAATGCTGCTATCAGCTCGCCTCATTTGAATATAGCTGGGTCTGCTCTCATATCACCAGCATTGTCTACGGCTTGGGCACTGCTGCGCCATTGTTGTCACTCAACGACTATCGCATGGTTCGAGTTAACCGAGTCCTGTATTGTATAGCTATAAATTTCTAGATATTCGAGAGATTCACCTATCTTGGTATATACAAAGAAGTCTCCATCTCTATCCAGCCCTGGGAGCAAAACCGCTCATTTCACCGCCTGAAAGCAATACCCACAAGACCTACCGTCTACTCCACCCTCATTACCATCAACACCAGAGCAAACCCCGCCGCAAGCCCGCCAACAAACACAAATGGCAACCCACTCATCACCTCCCCCATCTCCAGCCCACGCCTATATAAGCCGCTCAACACAGCCCCATCAAGCATACACCCCACAGCATCAAGCACCGACATAACACTAGACACCCGCCCAATATACTGTGAGTCAATCAACGCCGTGATCAACGCGCGTATCATGAAATATGCCCCTTCACCCAGCGCCGCCACGACCATGCCCAGCACCACCATTGGCGCAGTCGACGCAGAGCCAATCGTCATCCAACCCATCGCCATCAGCCCCAACGCGGCGCGTGCGAGGTGCAAGTCGCGGGAGACTGGCGATCGTAGGAAGGTCTGGGAGGCGAGTTCTTGCAACGCCGAGTCTGTGGAGTCTTGCTGTTCTGACCAGACCGCAGTGGAAAATCGACGCTTCTATGATCCTTGACCCGAGTCATGCAGCCCTCGCAGGGGATCGTCCGTATCGGCGGCCTCGACATCGCTAGCCTGGATCAGGAGACAGTACAGTCCCACCTCGTCTGCGTGACCCAGGCCTTCTTCTTCCTCCCCAACGTTTCTCTCAAGGACAACCTCGATCTGGGCGCCAGAGTCCTTCGAAATGATCCATGCAACGAGCGCGACGGCGCGGTCGACCAGGACGATGACATGATCAATGTGCTCAGGGACGTACAGGTGTGGGATGCAGTCGAAGAACGCGGCGGACTGACGGCCACTTTCGACCCAGGCGTCTGGTCGGTCGGCGAGGTCCAACTCCTCAACCTCGCGCGAGCTGTGCTGAAAGCTCGACGTGCGCGGCGGAAGTCTCCAGGCCGAATGTGGAGGGTACTACTCCTGGACGAAGCGACGAGCAGTGTTGATCGACAAAACGTCGCACTGATACGGCGGATCATCAAGGAGAATTTTGAAGGCTACACAATCATTGCGGTTGAACATCGGTTGGAGGATATCAAAGATGATCTGGACTGGGTTGTAAGGCTCGACAAAGGCCGTGTCATCGAAGAGGGAAGGCCGGAGGAGATACTGGTATAGGTTGAGATCGAGTTGCGTTACGACTCATGGTGTGACAGCCTGAGTGCCTCCTCTGTGAGAACTCTCTTCATCACATTCCCCATGCCTTCTTCCATTCTTGGGAAATCCTCTTACAAAGGCGATACGACCGTCCAGCCAATGAGTTCCACTTATCGGATCTGTCGAGTGGCTGTCGTGTAGCACTGCTCAGCGATCAGGAACACGCTATGTTTTATACAACTGCACTTTGTCACGCTCAGCGTCGTATTCAAATCCTCCAGCATAGTATAATGTCCATATTTCTCCGACAGACTTCTCGAATCGTTCTGTCGTACATTTCACCCGGACAAGTTCATTCAAGTGCCATAGTTACTATAGTCAGATACACCAGAGATTATTGATGATCCCTTCAGTCGTTCTGTTGCTGACTAATCACTCTGTCATATTCATGCCGATCCTTGCGCCACCACGTGCGGTATAGCATTCACGCTAGCACTCTTTTATGCTGTTGCCTGTAGACACACAGTCCGTAGGTACAGATATTGATACGATCAGCGTCAGTGCTGTCCATCTCTTCGTCATCTCTCCTCGTACAACATGCAAGGCGCCCAAAATCTCTAGCCGCTATGCGTCTATCAACATGGCTACCGGCCCTCCTCTACACCTGGATAGGTCTCACATCCAGTCTCCCCACCACCCAAATCCCTCTCCTATCCTCTCAGCCTCCCCGCTCTCCATCTGACCCCTACCACATCCCCATCCCAATCGACCACTTCTCTTCCCTCTCCAACCACACCTACCTCAACCGCTACTGGCTCAACACGACCTTCTACCGTCCCGGGGGACCCATCTTCCTCTACGACGCCGGCGAGCGGGGCGTCCCCTCCCGCGGGCCGCACCCCGTCTTCCCTCCCACGCACCCCGTCCTGCTCCTCGCCAAGCGCTTCTCCGGCCTGGCGCTCCTCTGGGAGCACCGATTCTACGGGCTCTCCCTCCCCGTCCCCTTATTCATCAACGCCACCCCCGCCGAGCTGCAGAACGCCTATGCCTATCTGGCCACCGAGCAAGCCCTCGAGGACACGGTGTATCTGGCGCGGCACTTCCAGCCCGAAGGACTGGAGCGGTACTGGGAGGGCCTAAAGCCCGAGTCCACGCCGTGGATA
This sequence comes from Myriangium duriaei CBS 260.36, assembly GCA_010093895.1. Taxonomy (NCBI): domain Eukaryota; kingdom Fungi; phylum Ascomycota; class Dothideomycetes; order Myriangiales; family Myriangiaceae; genus Myriangium; species Myriangium duriaei. Next base: position 703,793 of record ML996090.1, read on the forward strand.
TGGGTCGGCGGGTCCTACCCTGGTGCAAGGGGGGCGATGGTCCGCGCGCGCAACCCGGATGTGTTCCGCGCTGCGTGGGCGAGCAGCGCGTCCGTGGAAGTCCACGTGGCGTTTCCCGAGTACCATCTGCAGATCGCGAAGGAGCTGCCGGCGCACTGCCGGCAGACGATACAGGGTGTTGTGCGGTACGCGGATGGAGTGATGCAGCATGGCACCATACTAGCAAAGGTGCAGTTGCGGTGGGAGATCGCGCGGCGGTTCCGTGGGCAGTCGGCGTGGAATAGAGCTGCGTTTGTGGCGTTCGGGACGTGGTTTCATGTTGGAAGGCATTTGCAGAATGTAGTGGCGAGTGATTGGCAGTGGAAAGGGTGGGAGGGGAGGATGGGGGTGACTTGTGCTGCGCTGGAGGATGTACGGCTTGATGATGTTGATACAGCGCTGGGCAAGGTACTGGATGCTATTGAGGCGAATAACGCGGACTACGAGGACAATATTGGCAAAGCGTTCTACCCGCTCGATGGGCAGACGTGGCAGTACCAGGTGTGCACTGAGTACCCGTTCTTCCGCACTGCGGCGAATGATGAGGACAATGTCCTTTCTGAGGTGGTGACGGCGGAGAATATCTGGGCTAATGGGTGCAAGCTGCAGTTCCCCTGGTTGAAATTTCCCCCGGACACTTCTGCTCAGATGAGGTATACGAATTGGAATCACAATGTGTCGAATGTCATGTGGACGACAGGGTTCAAGGATCCGTGGCATGGACTGAGTATGGTGCCAAAGAAGAGCCTGGTGCCTGGTGCGCCGACGAATAGAACGACGACAAAGAAGGTGCCGGCTTGTAACGTGCCCATGGAGGGTGATAAAGTCTTCGGACTGACCTTTGAGGAGGGCCGGCACTGTGATGATCTGTATCCTGGTGGCAAGGAGACTGCTCTGGCCGTGAATACATTCTCTCGAGCACTAGACGAGTGGCTGCCATGCTTTCGAGCACAGCGTACACCTTCTCATGATCTGGAGCAGAGTGCTGTTCTCTGAAGCGATTCAATCCGCCTAAATGAATAGCTTTCGAGGTCGTGAGCTGACCTCATGTATATAGTGTAGGTTGAAACATGCTACCATGAAATAATGATGCAACGAGGGACATGCTCCATCCTGAACTACCCTTCAAAGCTGTTTAATGAAGGTGCTCCACAACACCAGACTATAACGATAGCATATTCGAGCACTGATACCACGGTACAAGTCTCACTCTCGACTATCAGCTTTAGCATCAGCAGTCATAAAAGACAAGCTTCCTTAGCAGATTCACGGCGATCATTAGCAGCAAGCCACTAATGCCATCCCTTGCAGCTGGTCCCGAACCGCATCTTCGATATTCGGCGACCCCGAGCAAGAACCTTACTCGACCCACGTTACATCAATTCAAGTACGGTACGGTAGTTGAGAATAGCTGACTCTTCGAGTCATGGCCGTGTTGGTGCTTAGGCTGGCTTGCATTCCAGTCTCTGACTTGAACATCCAACACCCACAAGGCTAGGCTACGAATCTCACCAACGCCACAGCCTTGTCAGCACGGGCTACAAGGCTACGCTGAACACCTGGTCACCGTAAAAATGGCATCACTATGACGGAAATTACACGTATAGCAGATTGGATCATGTTGTTGGAATATGTGTTCATTCTCGACTACCGTACACGATCACAACCCGATAGATGCACCCGGTGTGTATGCTATCTCGCAATATGCAAATGATATTGTTACAGCGGGATAAAACTACTAGATAGCAAATCGGACTAAAAACAACCGTTTCATGATATGGTATTTCCACCTTCCCCCAACCCGTTCATAACCGCTCCTTGGTTCCATTGCTGTCCTGAACATTACTCCTTTGCGAACACAACCTCAAACGGGGTCGCCGCTACAAACCCATCAAGAGTACTCCTTGCTCCTTCGCTGCGTATGAGTGTCGTGTCGAGTGCACGGCCTCGTGATGCTAGCCTTGCGCTGAAAAACTTTATGCTTGTTGAAACCTGGTGAGATCGTTCCCTTTTAGAGGGCGTCGGCAATGTTGCGCGTGATAGGGTTCGTGCCTTGTTGAGCTGGACTACGAGGATCGTCGTCACCCATCTTCTCAACTGTTGCAGGGCTACGCTCTACCACGCCAACGCTCGAGAAAGGGTTGAGGGTGAAAGAGCTGGCGCGGGGTGAGAGTAGAGGATCAAGGAGGCTGTCAACGTTCAATGACGGACGACTCATCAATGCCTGGCGAATCAACTGAGGTTTCTGCATTCCTGGGAATACTCCCGTGGCGACCTGCACAACAGGTGGTGGCGTCGGATATTTGCGGAAAGGTATGGAGAAGTTTTGAGTGCGGCGTCGTGAGTTGTCAGCGTGGATGGTAGATCCCATACCAAGAGAGCCAAGAAGAGCAGCGCGGTCCAACGGCGAGTGAGTGAAGGTACTTGACGTGGGTGACATGATACCGAAGTGATCCTCGGGCGAAGTCGCTGCCGATGGTCGCAGAGCGGACATAGCGAACTCTTCAGACCGGGGTGAAGCCAGAGGAAGAGAGTCGACCGGAGCCGCAGTTGTTGTAACTTCTGGTATGGAAGTGACAACGGTCTCTGGTATCGTAGACACCGAGGTGGTCTCAAAGCGAAGGGATTGTGGTCGCTTCTTCTCACTGGATTTCCTCCTCATGGTGGATTCCGTAGGGCTGGAGACGACTGCAGCGACACCCGGCACAGAGAGGGCCCGCCCATCATTCCTGTCAATCGGTGTCGAGCTGGTTGCCTCGTCCCTCATTGGCCATGACATCCCAGATGGTGCCGATGAGGGGCCAGGTGAAACCGATGCGGTCGACCCTGCAATGTTGGAGCCATCGTATGTGTTGCGGTTGGGAGGTAATAACGGCGCCGTCTTGGGTCCTTGGTTGTCATTAGCTGTGGCGGAGACTGTGTTTCTCCGCCACTCGCTCCATGCGGCTGAAGCCTCAATCGGGGTCAGGCTCCGCAACCCAGCATGCCGGACAGGCAATCTTGACGCTCCCGTGAGCAGCGATGAGAACTCCTGGAGCTGCATAATGAGATTCATATTGGGTCCAATCCACTTGCTTCGTTTCTTGACGGTATCGTAGGCTTGTTGTACGCTAAATTCTGGGTGAATGTACATGCAATAGGCAACAACCAAGGTAGCTGATCTGCTGACTCCGCACTGGCAGTGAATAAGAATTCGTTTTCCAAGTCGAACTCTGTCGTCAATGAGCTTAACAAGTCGATGAAGGTCAGCAACAATGTCGGTGTTGTGTTCCCAAGGTATATGAATATATTCTGGTTTTTTATCGCCACTTGTCAGAACGGGTAGAAACGTGTTTCTGTCAGGCGTAGCCTTGGGCGTTGTTGGTGTGGTCGAGCCTGCCGAAATTTTGGATCCGGACGCGTTGCTTGATGAGGATGAGGTTCTCGGCCGTTTCGGAGCAAGCTGAATTCCGCCTCCACCATCAATTCTAATGCCCTCTTTTGTGGGATCTGGTGTGTTGTATGTTAAGAACGGATTTCGCACCTCACTGGCGACGTTCAAAATTACGTCGTATTTTGACGCTTGTTCGGCGGTTGGTTCCAGGTAAAGATCCACATGTGGATCAAATACACAGATTGGACCTTCCGGATACGCCTCTGGCTTCTCCTCGCGGGATTGTGGTATGTCGAAATTGAAATCATCGTCAGATCTGGTCTGCAAGTCTGAACTCGAGCGCTCCAGTACTGGTCTATCCAGTGTGAGTCCTAATGAAGGAGAGCTGTTCGAGGATTGATATTTTGAGGCCAAGGGCAAAGACGGTGATGATTGAAAATGTCGCAACGTATTAGGTCTGATGAGGGACGGCGTCGGAGGTACCACGTTGTCTGCAGCTGAGCCAAGCGAATTGTTCGCCGGCGTCACTATGGTGAGAGACAGGTTACTTGGTCTTCGCTTCGGGGGACTCGGAGGTCGTTTGAAGGCGGAGTTCGCGGTTCTCAATGGAGCCAATGTGTCAGCAGTGTCGAGTTTCGCAGCTGCGAGAGGTAATGATGTAGCAGCACCGCGGGGAGTACCAACACTGCCGGTGGTATTTACAGCCAGGTTTTTCAGATTCCGACCTCGTTTTCCAGGGGTGAAGGAACGATTATTGAGTTCGAAAAAAGAGGATGGTTGATTAGTAGTCGTACTCGTCTCGTCTGCTGTATGTGGGCGACGCATTGGCGCCTTTGCCATGGGTGATTCTGGAGAAGAGCCTGGAGACATTTCCGTTACACTCGAGTCGTCCGCCAGGGACAAGGTCGTTGTCGGAGATGATCCAGCTGATTCTGAAGCAGACGTAGAAGTACTCTCGTTGTGGTGATGCGATTGAGACATGTAAGGGCTGTAGAGGTTTGCGGGAGATATTTGCATCTTCTTGGAGATATCAGCGTTTGGGGAATCGCCACTAGTTTGTGGTCCTTCTTCGTAGACCTCTGGCATGTTGGGATGAAATCGAAAGTGACTATCCGATCTGGTGGTGATCATTTTGCAACCACGGGCAGATTTATGGCCTATGATCCACTTGTTTGAAAATAAAATATTGAAAATAATGCTGGCTAGATCGATGAAGGAAACGAATGCGCAAAGGTTCAAACACCTGATCAACAGGTACCGTAGGAGTCAAATGGGGTGGTTTATATAGCGGATTGGTCGATGAGCGGCTTGGTTGATATTATTGCTGCTGCTACAGAGCCATGTCGGCGTCTGGGAGGATTAGGACAGCAGCAGCCGAGGGTGACTCGACTGATGTGGAATTCTCGTCGCGCAAAATTTGCGGATTTGTTCAGAGAATCAGAATTGGGCGGTGGTCGGTAGTTGTGGTCGTAGTGGAATGTTGATGGTGTGTGAGGCCGTGAACTAGCGCGTGGTTGGTCAGCTTGCTTGTCCCACCCGGCGCTTCGGCGCCTGCCACACAGGCCAATAGATTGAAGAAGAGGCGACAAATGCACAAACGATGATGCCTGACTTGAGGCAGCAGCAAGTGATACAGTGTCTTGTCACGGATTCTCTTGGGTTTGGAGAATTTGTAAAGCGGTGAAATATGGACACTCACCTGGTCACCCGACGATGCCTGTTTGTTGCACGATGGCAGATCGAAGCGCTCTCCGGCCCAGATGTGGTCCAAGTAAGAGCTCAAAAGATAAGCCGACGGGATGGTTGCTCCCAGTGTAAAGGAGAACGTAAAGGAGAAGCCGTATTATTGCTTTGAATCTGGGTTCCGCTGTTGTTTCTCTGCTATAAGGCCGTGTCACTCGACCTGCCTCCCCTTGCTCTTGGAAAACACCCGCTCTTCGGCAATGTGCTTTTTGTCTTTCAAAGTTGATGTCCAGGCTGCTGGTCGAGGATTCGGAAGTGGTCGGTATGGTGCGAAGTAATCCGACAATCACGACACCGTGAAAACAGTCGCAGTCTGACGGGTGCTGGGCGCAAAGAGTCGGGAACAGTCCAGTCAAGGAGAGAGAACGAACGCGCGAATGACCACCGAAGTCGAGCGCAGGGTTCCTGACCGTTAGGCGGTGGTTCAACGGTGTATGACAAAGAAGGCTGGGTGTCAGTCTGAACGGGAAAGCGGGCTTCGCGGTATGTTTCAGTCAGAAGCAGCGTGCGCCGGCAACTGGACGAGGGTTACGTGGGGTAAGAAGGTAGAGGAAGCGAAACAAAGTGAGCGAGGTATACGGAGCACCAGCCGCAAGAAGGATTCGGAAGGGAAGAATGACGAAGGGGTCGGCGGCTGTGTGGTAGGAAGGGGAGGATTTTTGACGAGCGAGTGAGCGGTTGGGTGGTGACCGAGTCGTGAGGGCGAACAGTAGATGGCGGTCGCGGCGGCTGCGGCAAAGCCAGAAAGAGCGAGTGAGAGGCGTCGCAGTGCAAGTCGTAGCAAAACTAGTGCGCAACCGGGGCCCGAAAACTAGCCAAGCCCCGAACCACTCGGTTGGTTGGCGAGAATTGTGGGCGAATCGCTGTTTAACAGTGGTAAGAGCAGCGAAGGAATGTTCATTCGCGAGAGTGCTACTGCCAGCGTAGACACTAAGGCCACGGTGACAGGACAAATCACAGCAAAGCAGAGGGGAACCAAAGCAGAGTAGAGCGCAGCAAGGGCACAGCCCGGCTGTCGACACCATAAGCACAAAGCACATGCAGAGCAACCACATGCTACGTATCTCAACGACCACGCCGTGGTGGTGTTGCCCTGTCCTCCCCAACAATGGTTCCAGGCTTTCCAAGGAACAAGTATAAGATATCAAGGTAGACGCAAACACGACACGATGAAGACAAGATGCAGAAAAGATGGTGTTGGATATCGACGGATTCCGTTAGGCCCACAATTTGCAAGTGACGGACGGGACAGCGGGTGCAGCCCGCCGCCGAAAGCGGAAGCCGCGGCCCACGATCCAAATTTAGATCGACGCACGGGCCCGAATGACACTGACCGTTCGTTTGAGCTGGCGGTCGATTCTGCCAGAAGTGGAAGGCGGCCGTACCCTGTTCGTGACAGGCAGTGCACGGAACACCGAATTTCGGATTTCTGAACTTTGAACATGTCAAGCCATGCCTGATCCTTCAAAAGGCACCTGGCGTCTTTCTGCCTGATAAGCTGACAGCTTGCGACAGATTGTGTTGCGAACGTGAAGAGGACGCGTGGAAGGAATGTCTGTCGCGGTTCTCCACCGCCAAGGCCTGACCTGCGTCACACCGTTATATTTTCGATACCGCTCTGGGACGCTGGCACACGGCTGGGCGCCCTGCCGTGGAGAGACTATGGAATGGTTTCATGACTCAAGCTCAAGTCAGGCCCTCCAAATGATATGCAGTCTCAACCAGTCGGCATGACCATATGCAGTGCAACAATACACCGTTGTCGCTTTTCCTGTCGGCTGCTGCTCGTCTTTTTGCACAACAGAGACCTTGTTATACTCACACATACCGCTATTCTTGGCATTGTCTCGATACTCGGACCGAGGGTAGCGAGGAACATGGTCATGTTGCATGCTCGAAGATGACACGACGAATGGGTGGCCGTGGCCATGTCTAATGGTGTGACCTTGCGCCTCGCAACAGAATCAACCCGGTCTCTTTCGAGGGTGGTGTCGCGGGCATCGGTTCCGCCTACCACGCTGTGTATGATGTGCGCCTGACAAGGATGTCTTCTTAGCAAGGATGGCTTTTCTTTTATCCATGGTTGCTGTCACGACCGAACCTTCTTGTGTCAAGATGGATGACCAAGCCAGGTATATTAGTCGCCCTGTCAACTTTAGCCGGAGCCATGAGTTATGATCCAGCTCTAGCAGGGATCATGAATTAAAGCACAAGTAGCCAAATCCTTCGATCAAGACTGGCTGAAAGCAAGACGCTGCTATGCTCTGGATTCCCTTCCGTCACTCATTTATAGAGGGAAGAAAATTTCATGAAAGTGCGCAGACGAACTGAACACATCTCAAATCGAAAATGCTCATCAGCGGCCCTTCACAGGGCTGTGGTGGGTGGGTCAGTCAGCGGACACGCAACTCACAGCTCCGGACTATTCTGGGACATGAGCTAGAGAAAATGTTGCAGAAATAAGGCGATTTGTGTGACGTTGAGGGAATATGAGGATGTAAAGGATGTCGAGGATGTTCGGATGCGACGATTCCACTTTCCCTTTGTCAATCTGAAACTTCGAGGACAAATGTAGATGTGGTCTGTGCGCAATCCCCCAGCTGCCAGTAGCGCCGGCTGGGGACGACGCCATGGATCCACAACGCCGGGCATGTGTGACAACACGACTGATTACTGCTTGCTTCAGTGTAGCTTCATCTTCATCCTGCCAGCGATACGCCCTTACCACTGCTGCCAATCCTCATCCCTTCCGGGTCATCTCCGGCTCCACGTTTGCTTCACCCGCGATCCTTAGCCGCTCGTCGCAGCACGCGCCAATCCTCCGCCATTCGTCGCGTCGCCCTTCACCCCCGAACCAACCGACTAACCCAAATCCGCCGTCAAGCTCCTGTCGCACCAGTTCACGTGGACGCGTTCAGTCAAGTGACAACCTAGGAATGACGCGCCTCTAATTGCCAACAAGTGATGCTAAGATGTCTAAGGAGTATGCCACGACCAAGCGCGACGACTCAGATAGTGATGGCAGCGAAGACGTCTTCCTAGACTTGGCACAGAGCGACGAAGAGACGGACCATGCGGCGACTTCACGGCCATCGAACACCTCTCGAGAAGGCAGGCATGACCCAACAGCAGACCAGGTCGAACACGCTATCAGAAATTTGCCCGGCCAGTTTCCGGACAGATCAGCCACCCCACGAGATGATTCAAGACCCCGATCAAGCGGAGTGCAGTCCCGCACGTTCATAGATCGTACAGGCCCTCTGTGGGCTGCACGTCATGCAAGACATGTATCACAGCCTCTCAATTCAACCTCATACTCCAACAACCTCACAACCTCGAGGCAAGGTGCTTCACAAAGGCTGGGGTACGGAAGATATGCAGACCACTCTGCAACACCAGACTCTGATAGTTCTGACGCGCCGCGATTGCGACGGCAGAAGAATCTTTATGTTGACGCTGAAGAGTATTCGGATGCACAACCACCGCTGTTGGTGAATGGCATCCACCACCGCACCCCAAGGCATTTCTCCGTCCATCTTGCGAGCACCGCCCAGGCCTCCCCGTCCTCGATAACGAATCAAGCCTTCCCCCATGATTCAGATTCGGCAGATTCTCAGACCGCTGCTTCGACGGTGTGGGATGAGCTGGATGATCTCAAGTCAAGGATCAGGAAACTTGAGACGACCGGAAAACTGCCGTCGACTTCCAATGCCGCCATGGCTGGCCATGCCACTGGCAGACCACAGACTGCCACTACAGCTCCAACTACCGTGTCATCATCCCCCAAACATGTCAGAAAGCAGAGCATGCTTCCCTCCGCCGTCCTTTCGAGCCCAGCTATGGTACATGATGTGCATCCTACTCTACAGTCGGCTCTGGGTCGGGCAAAATCGAATCTCAAGCCACATATATACCGGCCATTGGAGGCAACAGTGATTGACTCGTTAGCATTGGCGACTATGACAGGCAGACAGAACTCGTCCGCGGCCATTTCGACAGCCGCATCCACCGTGAATGGACTTAGTACTTCGGACCGCCAATTGAAAAGGAAGATAGACAACCTCTGCAGAAATCTGGCCGATCTGTGCATAGCAGTTTGCGATGCCCGCAGCGATGAAATGCAAGTAGTGAATTCGCCCGTCAATACTCAAAAAGCGGCTCCTATTTCACCATCGTACTACAATACGCAAGCCTCAGAGCCACGTGAAGATCTTGTTTCGCATAGCGGAACTCAAAGTCGGCGTGCTTCACTGAGCTGGGGGCGGTTTGACAATTACCGCGCGGCTAGAGGAATGAGCATCAGTGGAAGGCAAGACCACCTGCCAGCTGATCTCCAGCATGCAGCAGAACGATCACCAAGTACAACGCCCAAGGATTACACAGCGAGATATAGCACGATTGGGCGCAATGAATCACAAAGCAACGAAAGTCGATATTCCACCGCTGAGACAAACGTAGAGGAAGATGTCCCTGCGCCACGTGCGATTTCGCGAGCAATGACAGAACTTGAGGGCCGGCCTGGGTTGAGCTCCAAGTATGATCATCTTCGTTTGTTACCCGCATCTCAGCGCTCCCCCAGCTTGCGGCAAACATTGGAAGCTCGACGAAGAAGCGCCAACATTGGGGCCGAGAATGTGACGGGCGGAGGTGGTGTTGATGTCGATACGCAGTCCATGTCTGGTACAGGAACTGCTCATACGCCTGCAACTAGGCGATTTCTCGACAGAATCAGGGGCCCAGCAAGTGAGGTCGGCAGCATCGCATCCTCTGGCGGAAGGAATAGGCTTAGTAGTCAAGAGCCTTACGTTGCGAGCCCGAGACTCTCGACACCGGTAGCTCGGGCAACGAGTTTAAGCAACAGGCGATTTGCGACGGAGTAAGGAAGGAAACCCCGGAAGGGAATGCATAGACCGGATCTGGATGGGTTGGGCGGGTTTTGTGTATTATATATCCACGCATCGAGGACGCAGCAATGCTCAAACAGACGTCAAAGCCGGCGCACTCTCGACTAGCCAGTGAATGGCTTCAAATAATATTGGTCGCCGGGAAACAATGCGCCGAATGTAAGATGAATCCCAATTCGATTCTTGTGGAGTTAAGAGAACACATTTGAGAAATACAGATATCCCGAAGGCTATTACTCAAGAGCTTTCGTGCAATCTGTGGTCCTATTAGGTCGCCTACAAGTTCATGACTCTCCTGACGATGTACCCAAGTGACGTGAGCTTCGAGACACGTGTAGACGGTGCGACACTATCGCGTTCTCCGTGGACTCCATGAAGCTATCAAGAGTGCGCGACTACGGCTCGTAGGGCAAGAAATTAAGTTTTCCTCCTATCGATGTGCAGCGCATGGTAACGTGGTGAAGTCCACCGTGTCGCATCAAGGTTAGTTACCACGCACCAATGATACGCGCAAGTCCGATCCTCTGTCCAAGTTCTGTCAACATGTGACGCCTGTGGGGGGCTACGTCACCGCCGCAAACACGATCGATCAGCAGGGCACAAAAATCAAGCCCACCAGCTATCGTCACGCGTGCTGCTCAGGTCGACTTGATTTCTTATTTGTGGTCCTGCTTCATATCTTCACTGCGACCTCAACTTCAAGTTCTTTCGAAACCTTCAGGCAATCTCTATCAAACAGCAATTTCAACAACCGTCAGCATGGAGAGGGCAAGGAACGTGTACAACAACCAGTACGAGAAATGGATGCCCTGGATCGAAGACCAGTATCTGTACTACTTCACCAAAGACAACAAGACAAGCTATGCAACCAAAGGTAATTTCCCTCTCGCCGTCCTCACAACACGATCTTTGCTGACTTTCGCCCAGACCAGCTCTCCAAGACCAAGGTCACCGGTGCTGAGCCGGTCGACAAGCTGCAGGATGGCGTCAACGACACAGTTGGTGGCCAGCTCGGCAAGGGCGGTCTGCTCCAGCCCATCGGTGACTCCGCCAGCAAAGAGGGCGTCAACCGTGCTGAGCGTGGGGGCAAAGATGATGGCGGATCTTACGGCGGTCCGCTTGGTGGAGTGACCGATCCTATCGTCAGCGGCGCTCAATCTGGTGGCAGCAAGGTGACCGAAGGCGCCAAGGGCGCTGGTAACTGGGTCGGCGGCTTGTGGGGCGGCAAGAATGAAAAGAAGTGATTGATGATATAGGAAATGGTGATGCTGTTGCTGTTGGATAATACCCGGAAGAGTGATGACATCTCAACCGACACTTGATTTCTGGTTTCTGGTTTTTTGTAATAGATATCTACTTTACTTCTCGCTTGGCTAGCAAATACAGTATAGTACAGCATATGCTTATATCCTGATTGATAGTTCACCATGCAATTGAGTTTTGAGCGTTTCAGATCTGACAGCTGATGTCTCGAGCACGTCCGTCCACCGTTGAGAGCTGCAGCTTCATCCGCAATCTCCGATCTTACGATTACATCACGACTCCGGTCCTAATTTGTGTCCGATGCACGTATGGGGGGAGCATGAGGTGGTATTAAAATAATGACACCTAATATATAGGAGGGTCGGAGATATTGTGGACAATTGTTGACCCATAAGTCGCTCTGGTACGGTGTTTGTACAGCTCCAGCATATCTCCTCCCACCACGACAACAGCTCGCAACATCGTCCACTGCAACATCGCTGCAAGTCTCCCCCCTCTGGTTGGGATGGTGCACCTTTCCACGCCCGGCCCGGATAGTGGCCACTTCGACACAACCGAAGTGCGACCTGACAACAAACCTTGCAAATCCACCTCCCGTATTATTGCTCTCCCGAAGAAGGCCAGTGGCAGACCTCACTACAAGTCAGCCCCAAACCTAGCGGCAGGCTTCTCATCACTACACCTCTCCGGCGATCACCAAGCGGTCCGCGCGAACTTGGTTGCTGACAAGATCACGACAGACCAGTTCCGCATCACAGTGGAGACCTGGGGTAATGCCGCTCTCTTCTCTGCCAGCGCCACCTGGATCGAGCACGCATCTTCCGCGCGCGACTGTGTATTTGGACAATTCGACACGACAGATGTCCGCCGCGACAGCGCCACCGCCGGCGACAACGACAATGGCGGTGGAAAAGGCAAGAGGAAAGCTCCTGAGCAAGAACAGCAACAGGAACACGCACGCCACGTACGGTTTCCACGAGCGTTCACTGCACCACCGGCTGTGGTCTGCTGGCTGAATCGGCTGGACATGCAGGCAGGCGGGGAACGAAATTGGAGACTAAAGGCATATCCCACAGGCGTGTCGAAGCAGGGCTTCACAGCACATGTAGACACGTGGGCAGATACAGCGCTCGAGGGCGCGGCTATGGCATGGATTGCGTTTCCCGCGGGAAAGTCGAGGGTCGCGAGTGGCCGGTTCACCACGGGAGATGTGAGATCTTGGAATGAGCCTAGGGAGCGAACGGGGGCCTGGGTCAAGTTCGAGAAGGAGTTTGAGCGTGCTCCAACGGTACTGGCGGCATTGGATATGCTGGATGCAGCGGGGAATGCAGATTTGAGGGTCAAGGTCACGGTCGAGGAGGTGTCGACTACTGGCTTCAAGTGGGGCTTGGACACGTGGGATGACAGTACGCTGTATGCGGCTGGGGCTAGCTGGATAGCTCTGGGATTTGAGTGAGGGCTATCATGGTACGAGGACGTTGTATCATATACCACATTGAGTAGCATGGCTACATTATGGCCAACTTGAGCAATGTACGGCTTGCCGCCAGAGCGGAGTGTACGTTGTAGCAAGTATGACTAACAATCAAAAGCACAAATGGATGTGGAATCGGAATAAAAGACACTCTACGCCGCACTTCCATGCTGGTTCAGACGGGGTTGACATCAAACAAAGGGTGCAGCAGGGATGCGTAGACAGGACAAATCTGTGACAGTGTGGGAAACCCCTGTCTATGCAATGTCCCGAACACCACATAATCGACAGCAATGCAAGGCCACAATTACACAAGGGACGAGATTACACTTCAAATTGCAGAACCACAGTACTATACAGCAGGAATTGTGCTCGACCACGCGACTACGAACCAATAAAGCTTTTATATAAACCCGAGCAGGAAAGGGCGAGGCAAAAAAGGCTCAAGAAATCAAGGCCCCACCACCAGCCAATCGAGCAGGGTCTGAGGCCGCCAACTCGACAACCCTGCCCCACGCTCAAGAATATTGACTGATTTTCCTCTGCATGTGCTATGCACACCATGTAATCACCGAGGTGGGTTGTCAATGATGGCCCGATTGCGTAGAGTCATGCAACATTCGGGAATTGTGGCTTGCGCCAATCAGTCTGGTAACACAGGCATTCTGCAAACAGCATCTATTTGCAATCAGTCGTGAGCCTGTCACCTTGGCGTGTTCAGGCTCCAGGTTCTCCCGCTCCCGCTCTCCCGCCTCGCCACTTCCGCTTTCGAACATTCTTTTGCGTTGCGCACCATTTCACCTGCGCACAAAGCCGCCCAAAGCCCACGCTGAGGCCCAATCCCGCACCCGGAATCCACCACTAGTCAGTCCAGCAACCACCATCACCATTTTTTCAAACCTCCCACCCCCATAACCTCACCTCTTCTCTCTCTTCTCTTTCTACCTCACTTACCCATCGTCTCCACCAAGCCCCTCGATCACCTTTGACGACGTCCCCCAGACCTCTCCTCTTCCTCACCTTCCGACGCCTTCGCCACTCCACACCTTGTAAGTCGCGCACCCAACAGTCCCCGAAAATAGCCGACGTTTCTTTGTTCCGCGCCTTCTTGGCCAGGGTCGCACCACCAAAAAATTGTCCACTCGTTCGAGGCTGCCGCATGCGGACAAGAGCAAACTGAACTGACTGTCAACATTACAGACCACCCACCCTCTCTCCACCTTCTCCTGTCTTTCACCTTGACCGAAAAGATAGATCTCAACACTCCTCTGCAGCCTTGACCCACTGCATCCTCCTTCCCCCATCATCTTCTGCATACGGTTTACCCCGCCCCCGCCGACCACCTCAACCATCATAAATCTAACTCTCGAGTTTCGTCTCTCAAGCCTCAAACATGTCTGCTGATCACAACGACACTGGCATCGACTCCCTTAACGAGGGTCTGTCACATCTTAACACCGATGACGTCCCTCAGCGCACGCCCGAGGAGTACGCTGCCGCCAGCTTGACCCTGCGCGCCATTGTGTCTTCTAAGGAAGCTGGTGTCATTATTGGCAAGGCAGGCGCAAACGTTGCTGAGCTCCGCGACAAGACGGGTGTCAGGGCTGGTGTCAGCAAAGTCGTCCCTGGTGTCCACGATCGGGTGCTCACCGTCACTGGTCCTCTCGACGGCATTGCTAACGCCTATGGACTCGTCGCTGATGCTCTTCTCAAGGGTGCCCCGGCCATGGGTATGGGCGGAGTGGTGTCCAACCCCAACACTCACCGTGAGCGGGACCTGAAAATCAGTACATTTCAGATCATGAGCTAACATTGAAATAGCCGTGCGTCTTTTAATCTCTCACAACCAGATGGGTACCATTATCGGTCGTCAGGGTCTCAAGATCAAGCACATCCAAGATTCGTCCGGCGTCCGCATGGTTGCGCAGAAGGAAATGCTTCCCCAGTCTACCGAGCGCATTGTCGAGGTTCAAGGCACCCCTGAGGGTATTCAAAAGGCGGTTTGGGAAATCGGTCGCTGCTTGATCGATGATGAACAACGTGGCTATGGCACCGTCTTGTACAACCCCGCTGTCCGTGGCGGTCAACCTGGCTCCCCCACCGCCACCAACGGTGGTGGCGCCAGCGGCAGCTTTGGTGCTCCCAGGTCTTTCGCCAGGACTGGTAATGGTACCGACTTCAGCGATGCCCCATCTCCCCGATACAACAGGCGCTCTGACGCTGGTTCCGCCCCTGCTCCGCAACTCGGCAACGTGCCCGCCGGTGAAGAGGGCGAGGATATCTCCACCCAAAACATCAGCATCCCCGCTGATATGGTCGGCTGCATCATCGGCCGAGGAGGTAGCAAGATTTCGGAGATTCGCAAGAGCTCCGGCGCACGTATCTCGATAGCCAAGGCTTCGCACGACGAGTCTGGTGAGCGCATGTTCACTATAACTGGCAGCGCGATCGCCAACGAAAAGGCCCTCTACCTTCTGTATGAGAACTTGGAAGCCGAGAAGATGCGACGCAGCCAGCTGCCTGCCTCCGATGCGGCGTAGGACGCACACAGCTCATCCTATGTCTTTGACCCTCTGATCGGCGGGCCAAATGTCGAGTCTACTTTCAGCTCCTCCCTAAACCAACCCATTTCTTCTGTCTGAATGCCGTTCACCCACTTATCATCGCCTTCCACCATTAACATCCCCATATTACCATCATCACCGCGACCTATTACCGCCATTCCTTACACAAAATGTCGCTGAGCAGCCGAAATGCATTCCGATGAGCTAAGGCTTCTGCTATTCTCCGGCCTTGGCATGTTCTCTGTCAGCGATTCCTCAGGTGATAGTAGAGACATTCAAAATGCTCTTTGACCTATTCCGCACTTCCCGTCCTGACTATCCGCCACTCGTTAGCGCGACCTCGACCTCAATACTCTACAGCTCAACTCCTCTTGCACCGACTCTGCGACGGCCAATTCCCTCGTCATCCATTCCGCCTCGTCGGAAAAAAGCGTCACGATCTGAACGACGGTCGTCGTCACCCTGGCTTCTGAAGGGTATGGTCAGGATGTTGAATCAACAGCCCGACCGACCCAGCTTCGGGCACGACGACTTATTTTCTAATGGTTCTGTAGCGCGCTCGATGCATTTTTGTAGTTCAATACCCCAGCAATCGATCTGCGGTTTTTTTGTGTGCTTTTGTTCAACCTGTGTCTCATGCAACAACGTGGCTGCTGCTGTACCCCACATCGCCCAACTATATCTTGCGTCGTCTCCTGCAGGAACAGCGCGTTCCGGATGACGGCATTCCCCCATAAATTCGCCGATCTGAGCGGCAGAAATGGCACCTGCGGTTCGCCGGTTTCACTTCCACCTGACCCGACCTCAGTCTCCGCCTGACCCCCCACATCGCCCACATCTGCCATCTGAGCAGTGCAGCTGATCAACGGTTCATCATGACTGACTTTATTCCCTCCTTCTCATCCCCACCCTCAGTCCGACATCTTACTCCTTGTCTCGGATTGGGTTGCTCGGGGATCTCTTCTCCTTACTTCCCCTGAGGCTCTCAGTCTTTATCAGTTCAGCCGCACACCCAAACCTGAACTTGTCTAGTAGGGCTGTCCCTGGACCGTTCCCCACGGTGAAAGCCATGGCTTCTATTCTTACCCCGCTGCTGGCGGCACTGGCCTTTGTCAATACTTGTACTGCTTCAATCATTCAACCTCCAGTCTTGCCACTGATTGTACGCAATCCGTATTTGTCGACTTGGCTGCAGGATGCTCGGGAAGCTCCTTGGAACAGATGGCCGATGTTCTATACTGGTCAAGAGGTCAGTCAATTTGGGAATAAAGGATTATGGCCACTTATACTGTGCACAGATCGGATTTGGTATACTTGTCACGATCCCTGACACTCATACGACTTACCCTCTTCTGGGCCGACCTCATGACTCTCTCGACTCATCTGGAGAAGCGTCAGTAGATACGACTCCATTCATGCGCAGCGAAGCTAACTGCTACCAGATACAATGTCTCTTTCCCCAGCTACGTTGGGTCCAAGTATGATGCTTCAATGACCAACTTGACGTATCTCATCCCGAATCCCGGTCATGGTGATCCTGCAGAGATCACCTTGTCCTTCCTCTCCCCAATCACACCAACCTCTACTCTGCGCCAGTCGATCCCCGCTTCCTACTTGACCGCTCATGTGACGGGCAACTTCGACTTGCATCTTTACATTGATCTGAACGGTCAATGGGTCAGTGGTAATAGGGGTAGCCACATCGAATGGCAATTGGAGCGTACTGATATTGGAAATGGCGAGCATCTGAAGACATGGATATGGAAGAGACAGGTTGAGGAGATACTCACGGAATGGTCTGATCGAGCTGAATGGGGGTCGCTCCTCTTCACTGGGCCTCCGGACGTTCATCACCAAAGCGGTGTCTCAGCAAAGTTGAGAAAACGCTTTGCGAGGAGTGGCAGGCTGAACAATGAGATTGACGAGAACTACCGCAGTGTCATGGATGAAGAGCCTGTCTTTGCTTTCTCCAAGTCTTTCGACCTCGCCAATGCCTCTGCCATGTCCTCTAAGCCTGCTTCGGACAGTGTTTTGTTCACAATTGCCCATGTCCGCGATCCAGTCACGCAGTACGCTTCTGCTCGCGGGCCGACTCTGATGCGGCCCCTCTGGAAGTCATGGTTCTCGACGAACGAAGCGCTGACAAAATTCCACTACGACGATTACTGCCAGGCCTCCAAGCTCGCTCAGAACTACTCTGATCAGCTAGCTCTCGACGCCTACCAATCGGGATCCGACTCGTACGTCGACATTGTGGCGCTTTCAGCTCGCCAGGTACTGGGTGCTACTGACTTTTCTGGGACCGTGGAGCAGCCTATCCTGTTCATGAAGGAGATTTCTTCTAATGGCAACGCTCAGACGATTGATGTCATATTTCCTGCATTTCCGTTCTTTATGTATACGAATCCTCGCTGGCTCGGCTTTCTACTTGAACCCCATTTGGAGCACATGCTATCTGGACAATATCCCAATGATTACGCCATGCATGACCTAGGAACACATTATCCTAACTTGACTGGGCATCCGGATGGTAAGGATGAGTACATGCCAGTGGAGGAATGCGGCAATATTCTCATCATGGGTCTGGCTTTGGTCAATTCATTGTCTTATGACTCTAAAACTAAGGCGCAGTCTATCTGGTCGACTTTGGGATCTCCGGATGTACAGGCCTTGTCAGACGACTCACTGAGTCCCTTCCATCTCACTTCACTCGAGACACGCGATGGTATCGATGGACTCGACAATCAATGGGGCGGAGAAGTTCAGGGTGTCAAGCAAGCTCAGAAGTGGCTGCAAAAGTCGTACCGGCTGTGGAAGCAATGGACGGGATACCTCGTCAAATTCTCTCTTGAACCAGAAAACCAGCTCAGCACCGATGATTTCGCCGGCTGGCTAGCTCTCCAGACAAACCTGGCACTCAAAGGTATCATAGGCATCAAAGCCATGTCCGAGTTAGCCAACATCGTAGGCGAGAAAGACGACGCAAAGTACTACGCCAACATCTCCTCGAGCTACATCTCTAAATGGGAGAAGCTTGGCATTTCCCGGGACAAAACCCACGCCAAACTAGCCTACGACTGGTACGGCTCGTGGACGACGCTCTACTCCCTCTTCGCCGACGCCCTGCTATGCTTCCACCCTTCCTCTTCTTCCTCCACCTCCCTCGCCCCCTCCCGCCTCTTCGGCCAGACCCCTCTCACCCCGCCATCCTCCTCAGCAGAGTCGAATTTCATCCCAACGCATATCTACCAGCTCCAATCAGACTGGTACGCTGCGGTGATGCAAAAATACGGCCTCCCGCTGGACTCCCGACACCTGTACACCAAAAGCGACTGGGAGTTCGAGGCCGCGGCTGTCGCAGGGCCGAAGACGAGGAAGATGATCCTGGATAGGGTCAGTAGGTGGTTGAATGAGACGACGGTCGATAGGCCGTTTACGGATTTGTATAAGACCGAGGAGGATGGTGGGTTCCCGGGGCCAAACTTCTTTGCGAGACCGGTCGTGGGGGGGCATTTTGCCTTTTTGGCGCTGGAGAGGGCGTGTGGGGGAGGGGCGGTGGAGGGGTTGAGGGGCCTGAAGTAGGGGGAGAATGGAGGTGATGGCGGGCGGTGAGGAAGCGAGATGGCGTAAGACGCTTGCTGATATGTGCTTGTGCATATGGCTGGATTGTTGGATAGTGAATGATCATGTCGAATGACAAATGCCTGAAGTTGCATCGGAAATCTCGTAGCTGCGTTGTTGTCCGTTACATGGCCTTTCTACTGTGATCACGAGTGAAGCTTCATGTGTCGTTGGGTCACGGGGGCTTGTCATTACAGCCTTTAGGCACGGATACACCTGGTACAGGGTATGGAAGGACTCGAGCGTTTGCCAGGCAAGCATGGCATGGATTCGACAAGATTAGGTGAGGTGAGAGGACGTGTCACAGTGCAGAAGATAGCAAACAAGAGGCATACCTCGTCAGTCCCGGCTTGGCTGGAACTGTACTGCAGGTGGTCCGCTAATAGAGCCTCTGGAGACGAGGCAAAGTCCACGTCGGTCAGAGAATACGATACCTAGACGAAGTGTTTGAACCAGCCGAGAAGTAACTGAGATGGACACGAATCGGGGACAAATAGTGGCAAAGGAGGAGGTAGGGAAATACGAAGACCGTTTTGACAAGCGAGTGATATGCTGCTGCAAATAGCCCACCTCGAGCAGGCATAACGTACGTCGCTGGAAAAAAGACAACGGATGCGATATGGAGTGCAGCTTGAGGTCAGATGGCCTCGACTGGTGGCTGTCGTCCGACTGCAGACCCACCTACCTCTTCTTCGCAGTGGGCGAGCAACTATTGACGCTCGGCCGCCACTGCGCCGTCAACTGAAAAGAAAGACTTCTACGTCTGCGAGACGGTGATGCATAATTACCACGTGATGATCTCCATCTCCTAGATCCCCGGACGGCACGTGGTTGTAGCACCGCCACCACGTAGTTGCGGCGCGCGAGAGCCGAGATGAAGATCGAATGGGGGTAGCGAGGTGGGCTGGACGAAGAAGGGAAGGTCGACGTGTGTGTGTGTGTGTGTGTGGCGATCATGGAAGAGACGGTAGAAGCAGTCATGTGTGTTGGAGTGGTAGAGGAGGCGAAACGGCATCGTCAAAAGGAAAGGGTGGTATGATGATGACTACTAACGGTGTTGACGATCGGCTGTGGCAGCGGATAGCGTCGAGGTGGAAGTGGTAACGCACTGGCGATGGGTCGCGAAGAGATTGCTCTGGCTTACCGGATCGATCTTGAGCATGGCTTTGTCGCTTTCCGGCCCCGCGAATCACTCCTGGCGGAAACCTATATCTCGTATCTCTCTGCGCCGGCCGGCCAACGCCGGGCGTCGGAGGGAGCGAGATGCTGGGCCTGATGTGCGCTCAGATCGATAGGTGAAGATGTAGCTTATTCTACGTTAGCATCGCGAGACGAGACTCGTATTGCCGCACGGCCAGATCTAAGGCCTTTTCATGCCGCACGGCCAGATTTGATTAGTGATGCGGTAAGCGCCGGGTTTAACTGCTTGTCTGTCGTCAGAGCAAAAGTCACTGTGGCAATGGGTCACTAAAAGTTAAGAGTCGCTAAAATTGACTCGGGGGTACCTTTCGATAGAGTTAGGTGTATAGATTAGCGCGCGCGGTGGCGTGTCGCAGGTTGAGAATGTGGAAGTGGTTGCAGCGGGTGGTAGTGAGACATCTGGAGCTTAGATTGAAGCTTGGAGCTTGCAGGTCGGGAGGGGGGACCGGAGCGGCTGGTGGGTAACCGGGAGACATGTCGATCACTTATGAGGATGTGTGTTGAGCAGGAAAGAGAATAAGGATATGGTGATTGGTGTGTCGGTTGAATAGTGGCGAACCTGTAACGTTTTGGGAATTCCATGATAGATCTAGAATTGGAACACATCACTACGTTGGAGGCAGTTGTACATTGCGAAGTACAGTATTATTTTTATCAGTGGGTCATGTACTTTCATGATATCTACGCAATTCAATAGTGCAGAGGATGATTGATCCTCAAGAGAACAGCTACGTAGCTTGATCAGGATCGAGCTGGTCCTGGCCAAGGTCTGCCCTCCACCACACTTACCTCTCCTCACCTGCCTCGGCATATGCAATCAATGCTCATGATAGTCTGCAGGATTCAATCTGCGGTCTCATTCATCGATGTCTCCATCGCTCTGAACGTCCAAAGGTCTTGTGCGCTGCAGCAAAGCACTAGCACGCTGAGGACCGTTTATCTGCCCAAGTACAATCGAGAGCGGCGGCACCGAAGATGACTCAAGTGCTATTGACAAAAGTGGCACTGAATTTGACCTTGGCCGGAATTGTCGTGATGTGTCATTAAGAGTATTGACCCTTGCAAATCCCTGTTCGTTGTTATGGATGGGTGAAATCGCTGGCTGATTTGCTATGTCAGTGAGTGGACCGCTAGGCTCCATTTTGGGCATCGCTATAGTACGACTGCGCTGTCTGCCACTATGATCACTGTCAAGCTGACTGATCTTTGGGTACCTCTCCTTGATTAGCTTACGTTGACGTTGTCGTATGCGATGCTCCTCGTCTTCCTTCTCTCTACCGGGAAGCCCGAAAACCCAGGTGGGGGTTGAACGGGCATGACGAGCGTAGGCCCATGACCGTGGTCCATCACTACGGCATTGCGTGCAGTGGATATGATAGCTCCCGGTATACTTTGGGAATTTCTCCCTGTCATCGCCGGTACCTGCGCAATTAGTGCCGCATCCGGTGAATGTTCGTTCTTTGAAAGCATCACGCCAACTAAATATTTTGACAATGTGTCCACACTTGAGAAGATGGACACCTTTCTCACGTCGTGTATGATATTCTCTAAGAAGCGCAGCGCAAGAGTAGTCTGGTACTGCTGTATCCTCCTCTTTCTTTGTCTTGGTAGCAAAGGTTGGCATGACGAAGGTAGAGGGCAAGAGGTATTGCTTAGATGAAGAAGTCTCGCGATGATATTGAATTGGGAATTACCTCTTGACGGACGGTCACTTGACGGCAACGGATTGGATTGGATGTGGACGAAGGGCATTATCATGACCGTGCCGGCGCATTTATACTTGATCGGCTGGATGCCAGGTCTTCACCAATGGTGAAAGACAGGAATTCCTTTGTTAATACACCCAATACACAGTCAGGAAAAGGATGAGTCCGGCAGCACCACAAAGGAATGCACTTGAAAAATGTCGAAGAGAACAAAGCCACTGCTCCAATCTCAATTCATGCTCGCCACCTATTTCGAACCATGATCGACAGGTAGTTGTGGAAGGTACCATACGGACAAGCTGGCTGTCCGCCACGCCACGTGTATGGCCTCACAGTCACGTGCGTGGCTCAACAGAAGGAACAAGGCAACCAGTGATGAAGCTCTCCTTTGTGAGATATGATAACAAAATTGGGCAGACTATTGTCTGCGGATCCCCACGAGGCGGGATATTGGACCTCTGGGAGATTGCAGGGGCGCAGCGGCAAGCACGCGGCTAGCCGGAAAGGGAATGGTGCCCGCCCAGCCTTACTCCGTACTCCGTGCAAAGGGAAGTCTTCTCTGCAGGGCGACTATTCCGGCAGTCGCAGATTCATCGTGAACATGTCGGATCGAGTTGTGATGTGTGAGAGAGAAGCAGAGGGGGAAATGAAATGCGCACGTGGTAGAAGGTTCATGTAGATGAGAATGGATCAAAAGGCATTTTATCAATGATGCGATGCCAACGCAACGGCTAATTTACTGCGGTTCTCGGTCCTAATCCTTCCACTAACCTTGACTCATGCATGCCTGTTGGGCATCTTATTTCGTCGTTATATCCTGGACATGGGTCTTTTTTGATTGTCGACAGGGATCTTCGACTTGACAGCCACTCTGTTGACTTTCTGACAGCCGGGTCGTGGGTCGAGAAGCAAACCAAACACTTCTTCGACGTGTGCCGTCTCATGTGTGCGGAAGATGTGCGGGGAGAGGGCATGGCAATTGTCAAGTGACAGTCACTGTCGCCAGAGACATCAGCACACCATCGGTTGCAGCTGATGCGACAGCAGACCACGATTGTGACCCGTCGACCGACGTGTGTGTACTGGGATTATTTTGCTCTGGTTAGGTGGAGAGACACGACGAGGCTGAGCGGCGTGAGCTTGAGCTTTGATCGGCCGGCGGTACTGTACTGCGGTATTCAATGCACATACGCGTGAATGCGACTAAATATACCACCGCGGTTTTTTGGTCACTGTTCACCACGATCAGCAGCACAAGGGAAGAATACGATGACTTGTTCATCGCGCCATCATTCTCAAAAGTGATCGATCCGTCATCCTCGTCCAGGCCTCCCGCACCAAAAACGCGGGTGATGCGCCCAGCCCGCTAGTTCCCGCAGGTTATCAAAGCAAAATTGGCAGCAGTGTTGGCGCCTCAAACCCCCGGCGCCGGTCCGCCGTGAAGCCAAATCACCCCAAAACACCCACACACTCTGCCCCAGTGGCCCCCAAGCGCTAGTCCTGTCCCTGCCCGGCTCTCGCGCTTCCCTGACTTTCGATAATCCTGGGTGAGCCCGTCTCCTTTAGGTCTGTGTGCGTTCAGCCTGGTCCCGAGCCAACCAGACCAACACAAGCTCCACTGTCGCTTCTCGCTGCCCCGACCCTCTGCCACCGTGCCACTTTTTCGCTCTCTCTCTACACTGAGCCCTGCGCCTGCGCCTGCGCCTGTGCCTGTGCCTGTCCCCGTGCCCGTGTCTGTTCCACGCTGACCACCGACCACCGACCACCGCCAAATTACCCGCTCCCGTCCTCGCTCTCGCCCATTCCCTACGCGGGATCGTCGCTCTCCCTGCCTTACTCAATTCTCTTCGTCCTTCTTCTCTTCATCCTCGCCAACCCCGTCCGTCGTCCTTCGCCCTCGACCTCGCCCATCGCCCAACGTCTCTCTCCTTGCGGGCTCTTCTCATCCTTATCGACAACAACGCCTTTGCTGTTGGATTTCGAAACACGAGTAATCGCACTCGCTCTCAACGGTCGCCCGTCAGTCCGCCCGCCATCCCGGCCTCGCAAACGTCCCGACCCCTTTGATCCTTCGTCCATCTCGAGTCCATTGCCACTATCACACTCCTTCGCAGCCTTGCTTGCATCAGCAGAAAATATTCCCGCCGCAATCTCCACCATTCCTTGTCGATTGCAACCGCACGCTGGGATCAGCCTGTTCGCGGAAACACCTTGATTGACGCTTTGTTTTGCACAACGGCTGTTGCAAAAACACACACGCTCTCTCACTCCTCCACTCAACGGCCCGCCCGTCAGTCCCGTCGCTTGCTTGTTGACGTGTGGCTCGGCCTGGAGCTTCAGAAAGACAGGATATCTTGCGCGTCTACAAAGATCCGGCACGGCCCCCTTTCTCCGTCGTTCAACTCCGCCTGCACGGCGTAATTAGTCGACAAATACAGCCCCGACGACAAAATTCGCTGCGTCACCGACACTTACCGTCGACTGTCGCCTGTCGTCCGTCAACTTCGGGTATTGTATTCGGTCGCCTGGTTGGAGACCCGACTGCTCAAACTCACTCTTGGACGCGACCATCGCGCGTTTCTGACTTCGCTCGCCATCCTGCTTGCCCGTCTGATCGCCGCATGAATATGGAACGTGCGATTGTCTGTTAATTTGCCTGGACTCGCATTATTGCACTACTGGATCAGACTGTAGATATCTGATTCACTGGCGACTGCGATTTCGGTATGTTCTGCTCATTGATAGTCGCCGTCCATGACCATGCTGACTTGTTGTAGCCTAATCTTTTGACGCTTTGTCAAATCCACTCGTTTATACCAATTCTTGACGGTACGGTACCATTGGCGCTCATTGCCTGGATGAAGTGCTGATCCAGTCGTAGCTTGAAGCCACTCTTTGCCAACCCGCTTTATAACCCCCAATCACCATCAACATGAAGTCCACCACTCTTTCTTGGACAGCTGCTCTGTCTGTAATTTCTCTTCTGGAGAATTCGGCACTCACAGCCGCCGCTGCGCCGGCGCATCATCACGGCTTGGCTGATGTTCCCCAGTTCTATTACCCTAGACATATCAAGCGACAGGTCATCTCGTTTTTTAACTCCACTACTCCAGCCTCTTCAGACTCATCGTCATCGTCGTCATCGTCGTCTGAGAATGCTAAATCGACCTCGACGATACTGACCACGGTCACCGTGCCACCTAGCACCACGGCATCCACCACCAACTCTGACTCCAGCTCAAATTCGGACAACTCCCCAGTTCCGGACCCATTCACGATCATCCCGCAACTTACTGGCACCGGTGGCTTATTTGGACAGACCGGCAACCTGCCATTCGGTGGTAATCCTACCTCTAATCCGACGACCAGCAGCAGCAGTACTGCCACGACAACAACCGCGACGACGACGACCACTACTACCAGCAGTAGCACCGATACTACCACTACAACGACTGGTTCCACTACTGGATCCAACACTGGCTCTAATACTGGTTCCAGCAGCAGCAGCGACACCAGCAGCAACCCTGGTTCAAACTCTGGAGTTGGCTCCACTGGCGGTCAATCTGCCCAGGATCCGACTCCAACCCCTCCAGCTAACCAGAATCCAACCAATACACCCACTGGTACTTCATCCAGCTCTTCCACGAGCTCCTCGTCGTCCAGTCCAGGATCTGACTCTAGCTCCAACACTGGCTCTGGCTCTGGCACTGATGCTGGTACCGGCAGTGGCTCTGCTGGAACTACTGGCGCTGATGGTCCCGTCGTTCAGCCCACAGGCGCCAACACCACGCCTCCATCACCGATCTTCCCCAGTGTCTCACCGACGACCTCCAGCTCGAGCACAGGTATCACAATTGGTCTCACGTCCATCATCACTTTGCAGCCTACGGTCGCATCCAGCTCGCCTTCTTCGCCTGATCAGTCGCAGCAAAGCTTGACTGGTGATGCCCCGACTGCCACTGGTTCGGTACTATCGCCTGGCCAAGCATTCGGATCTGGGTCTGACAGCTCGTCTCAAAATCAAGGCACCGGCAACGCTTCTCCCACTACTACCAGCACAAGCACCTCGACAAGCACTTCGAATGCGCAATCGCCTGCCGGTGTTTTTCCATCGGACAATTCACCTCAAGGCACTGTTGCTGGTACAGGTGTAGGCGGTGCTCCCACCGGCACCGGCAACATTCCTCAGTCCTTCTCGTTTGATCCAACCTCAAGCGCTGGACAGCCCACCCCGGCTACGACCACGACCGACTCGAGCACAACTTCAACGTCTAGCGACTCTGGACTTGGTGGGATCCTCCCATCAATTCTTTCCTCTGTTGTTCCCTCTGGCGTTTTCCCGCCCTCTAGCTCCGGTCCCGCAGGTACTGGAGACAGCGCATCTGCTATCCCCAACCCAACTTCCCCGGCTGGCACTGTTACCTCTGCACCGTCTGGAACTGGTGCTACCACAACTTCGACGACCGACTCTCCTACCACAACTGCTACAAACACGGGCGTCACGTCATTGACTTCTGTTCCTGTCAACACCCTGCCGCCTAGCAATGATACCACAACCCCCGGTGGCATTATTCCCCCAGTGACCTCCATCCTTAGCTCCGTAGTCTCTGGTGTTCTCCCCACCCCGAGTTCGACTACTACCGATGTCACGGTGTCAGGTGGAAGCGCCTCTCTCCCCACCTCGAGCATCACCAGCGTACCTGGCATTCCCATCAACATCACTACCTCTACGGATTCGCCAACTGGACCAGCCACCAGCACCATCACCTCATTGCCTGGCAGCGCTGGAAATGGAACCACGACGGATACCGGCTCAACAATTCCTACACCAATTACCTCTCCCGCTACATCGGTCACCACTCCGGTCTCCACTCCGGTATCCAGTCCGGACACCACTACTACTGGTGTCTCAACTGGTGTGTCGACTGCATCATCTCAAAGTGATAGTCCGTCGACCATCACGACTCCCATTGGTTCTGTAACCTCGCCTACTACGAGTGGTTCTACGACGGTCAGTACTCCTCTCTCGAGTGGCTCAACGACTATTGTGCCTCCCGGCAACGCTACTATCACAACCCCGACTTCCTCGGGCGATACTACGTCAACCATTGCGAGTGTTCCTTCCTCAGCTCCAGCCAGTGGCACAACCACCTCAGCTGCGACTACTGCGAGCAATTCTGGTGCCGCAACGTCTCCTTCCATCACAAGCCCTACCGCATCAGAGACTGCCTCGACACCAGCCGAGTCCTCTGCTCCCGCTCAGACTACTACCTCCGCGCCGACGAGCATAGTCGCAACAGGCACTCTACCTGGATCCACCGAGGATCTGCCCACTAGCATCATCTTTGCTCCGACAACAGCTATTCCTTCAACGTCTGTCGCTTCTGGTATTCCCACTACCCTTCCGCTTGTCATACAGCCTCCTCAAGGACTGCCCGACAAGCCGCAGAATTCGACTCTCATCCAAATTGGTTTCAAGTTCGGATTCAACTATCCTTTCATTGTGACCAACCAGAGCTCTGCCCTTCAGATCTTCCACTTCTTGCCCCAGGGTATTTCGTATGGTCTGAATGTCGACGCAGCTAAGGTCCAGATCTATGGTCTGAAGCCATATGACACCACGTCTGACCTTAACTACATCACGACCTTGGCTATGGCATACATTCCGAGCGACCAGGTAGACACGCTTCAGCTAGATGTCCACAACCCGCTCGCGCAACTCTACAACAACCCCAACCCACCAATCAACTTCATCATGTCGCTTATTGACCCGACCATCTCCATCATCCCTGGAGACTCGGCCACTAGCAATCCTCAGAATCCCAACGCAGGAGCTTCCAACCCCTCAGACACATCAGCTGCTGGCGGCGGTGCCCCTATCGGTGGCTCCGCTGGTACATCAGCTCCTGTCAGTGGTTCTTCTGTTGGCATAGGAATGGGTGCCGTTGCCGGTGCTGCTGTGTATGCTGCCGCCATGGTCTTCGTGGCTCGTCGCTACAGGAACAAGAGGCAACTCCGTCGTCATCAGCGTGCATCTTCAGTACCTAGCGCCGAACGTCAACCCATGAGCATGAGGTCAAGCAGAAACGGTGGCCTTGCATCTTACTACTTCATGAGCGGCGGTCGCGGCATCAACAGCATAGCCCGCGACAGCAATGGCCGTATATCAAGGCAATCAGGATCATCACGAACTGCAAGAAGCGTGCGCGAGCAAGGCATCAGCGCACCTGTAATGGCCGAGAACAGTTTGGGATGGAACTAGCGATTTTGCATATCAGCACAATACCCCTCAAATCTTTTTCCTTTTATCAAGTTTCTTTCCATTTCGACACGACCCACTATGAGCGAATGAGATACGTCTCCGCCCAAACATCATCACAAACTTTGTCGGGACAGGGATCTCACAATCTAACCACCCCGACAAACGACGCCCGAAAAACTTTGTATTACTTTCTTCTTCTTCTTCTTCTCTGATCCATATTATCCCGAAAAACGAGGGAAAGCTATATCTTCTGGAAGCGCGTGGCGAGGATGAAATGGAGAGAGAGAGATATGTGTGTGTATGGAGGAAAGGAAGGAAGGATACGTTTTTTAGAGAAACGAATTAAAAAGAACCAACACCTTGGAATGTGGTTTATTTTCCTTTTTTAAACTCTCTACGTTTACTTTAGCCCACAACACCTCGTCTAAGACATATATTACCTTTATTCAAAAAAGAGAAGATTCTTCATTGACTGCTTCCGTTTCTGAGTTGTGATGATGCGCCTTTCGTGTTTTCCCTTTGTGGTCTACTGCTCTCTGGCTTCCGAGCATCGCCGCACTACGATCTCGCCCTTGTCCAGACGATAGACTGCATAGCTTGTGTGAGCAAGCAGAGTTGCCCTCTGCACCCTCACTCACCACTGCACTGCACTGCACTGCACTCAGCGCAGTAAGATATAGCTCAAAATCATAAGTTCAAAGATCCATTTCCTGTTTGTCGTCTACGCCTATATCAGAGTCACCGACCGATGTCGGCATCTACTCCTCCGCCTCGACCTCATGCTCCTCTCCACCGACAGCAGCCGCCACCGGCGCCGCGCCATCCTCGGCCTCGACCTCAACAAGACTCCCCTGCCTCTCCTCCCCTTCAGTCTCAGCCACAGCAGGCTTCTTCCTCCCGCCCTCCCGCTCAAGACTCAACCACTCCTCCCATTCGGGAAACAGATCCCTATCATCCTTCCCTTCCTCCTCCTCTCCACTAAGGGGCGGCTGTCCCACCGCCCTCGCAACCTTTGGCTTTCCCGCCTTGGCCAGACCCTCCTTCCACTCCCTCACCACCGCCGCCGCACGACTCGGCGCATACGTCTGTGCGAACAGCACCGCCTCCGCTGTCCGATTAGTTTTGAGCAGGAGATCGATGCATCCCTGGACGTCGCCTACGCTCCACAGAGCGGAGAACGCAATGTTACGCGCCCCTGAGGAGTCTGCTTGTGACGCGAGGGAGCGTAAGCCTTCGGCGTTCGCGGAGGAGGTGTACAGTAGCAGGAGTGAACCGAGGTCGCGGGCGTGCGAGAAGCACTCCTCTGCCAGCTTGAGGTTGTATGAGGTGAGTGCTGCGTCGCCAACGGTCTTCCATTTGTGCTCGACGTCGGCGGCGCGGGCGAGTTCGAGGGCGATGTCGAGCTGGCCTAGAGAGAGGGCGAGTTCGAATCTGTGCTCGGGGTCGGTGGCGACTTCGAGGGCTTCTTCTTTGTAGCCTTGACCTTCGAGGAAGCGCGCGATCTTGGCTTTTTGGTCGTCGGGGATGTCGGGCAGCATGGAGTTTGCTGAGTCGAGATCACCGCGGAGGACGAGGGTCTGGTACTCAATGACGGAGGTTGAGAGGGCGAAGCTGACGACTGATACGTCCTTGTCGGCGACATAGACACGGCCGTCGCGGGGAAGGTAGCCGAGGACGTAGTGGGGCGAATCGAAGTGGGAAATTGTGTAAGTCTGGTCACCGACAAGGTAATTAAGGCGGTTGGTCGAGTTGGTGTAGACAAAGCAGTCGCCGACCCATTGACCTGTGCGAACGCTGGGAAGATATCAGTCTTCAAAATCAAGGAAACAAGAGCTACAGGATACACACCTCTCGTTGACATCAGTAACAACCTCGAAAGCAGCCTCAACACCATCCTCGTCTGCCTCGCCATTCTGGAGACCGGCGAGATAGGCTTCGCGCGAATACCTGAGCACATAGTATGTGTCTTCGCAGGCCAGAGCAACGAGCTCACCGCTATCTGACCAGTAGACCTAAGACATGTCAGAATAACCCCAAATTGATCCTGCTAGATATACTCACGTTCTTTGGCTCGACTTCTATCCGCCTGACCAGGTTGCCAGACTCCCAATCGAACAGACCAATACCGCCTTGACCCTTGACACCGAGCAGAACGCCACCACTCAAGCCCTCGGCTTGGAAGCCGACATTGAGAGAAGCCTTCTCCTTGAAGTTCCGGAACAGCTTGACGCTGATGTTGGACTCCCGAATAGCATAGTCCTTGTCGTTATCCTTTGAGCCCCAAGCAAAGTCCAATGCAGAACCAAAGGCTTGATTTCGAAGAGCGAGAGCTGTGTAAATGATGTATTCGCCGTCGCCACAAACAGCGACGAATCTGCCATTAGGAGAGTGAAGAAGAGTCTGGGGGTAGATTTCTGTGGATCCGAGGTCCTTGCTGGGAAGAGTGAGAGGTGTGCCGTCCTTGAGGTTCTTGTCTATCGGAACGTTAGCATATGTGTTTGATCGCTCAAATTAGCATAATCACGTACCGCCGCCCTTGATCACCGACGTCAAAATCTCGCTGTGTCGCGCCCAGATGACCTTTCCTGAACCATCCATGGACACTGCTGGCTCTTCGCGACCCATCTTGACCACAACGGCGCCATCATCGAAACCCATGGCAATGCCCTGCTTGCCACGCTGGTAGCTGACACACCACGCCCTCTCCAATCCGTAGCTCAGTGATTGCTCGAGCCGGTATGTGTTCGCATGCCAAATCTTGATTGTTCCATCCTCGGAACCGGAGATGATGACGGGCAGCTCTGGGTGATAGCAGGCAAATGAGACGTTGCTAGTGTGACCTTCGAGCGTCGCAATTAGACCTTTAGTGGTGTAATCCCAGATCTTGACGGTCCTATCGTCGGATGTGGTGAGGAGGTATGGCTTGTCCGATTGGGGGTAGTAATCGACATGGTTAACACCCTTTGCCTCATGCGCCTCGAGGGTAAAGTTGGCAGTAGGTGATCCCAGGCTCCAGATCTTGACGGTCCTGTCCAAGCAAGCCGACGCAAAGGTATTGGTGTCCTTGGGATTGATGGCAAGGCCCATAACGTAATGCGCGTGGCCTTCAAACACTTGAACACACTTCCATTGCCTGTCCCAATCCCAGAGCTTGATCGTCATGTCATCTGAGGCGGTAAGAACGAAAGGTTGTGAAGGATGCACGACAATTGCCCGGATGTAATCAGGGTGTGCTTCGAAGGAGGTGATCTTCTCGGAGGTGTTGTAGTTATAGACGCGGAGTTGGAAGTCATCCGAACCACAGACGATCCAATTCTTCCTGGCCACGAAGCGACCTGCGCGGACAGGGACATCTGTGAGCTCAAAGGTCTTGACAATGGCCTGCAGAGGTCAGCTAAGGATTTATCGAAGTGCCTTAGAAGAGGTCTGACCTGAGTTTCGTATGACCAGATGTAGACATGACCTGAAATCTGTTAAACCTTGCCATTTTAAGTGTGAGTACAACAGTCGTACCATTGTAAAGTGTCGTGAGAATCTGCAGACTGTCAGCAGTGTCTTGCGCTTGGAGTGCCTCCTTAACTTACCCATGGCTCGGTAGGATGGAAGTCGATGCCCTTCACTCGCTGCGAACGAGCGAAGAGTTGTCTCTATTGCCGGAAATTGTCAGCTGTAGCTCCTAGTGCAGTCCGAAGCTATTATATGTCGCCGTACCTTGACGTCCAAACGCATTCTGAGATGTCGGGAGTGCTGCCTTGCAGTGCAAGGGACAGCTAAGGGGAGGAAGCTACGGGCTGTGTTTCAAGAACCAATTCGTTGAGCGCAAGATTCAGAGCATCGGCTGGAGCGCTCCGAAGCCTATCCGAAGGGTTGCTGATGCAGATAGTCAAAAGAGTGGCTGAGAGTAATCAGATGGTATTCGGCGGGCTACAGCACACGTCGCAGCTCCAAGGAGTTCAAATTCACGCCAAGACCGGAGGCGTCCCGCAATCAACCCTAACCCAGCAATTGTTTCCAGTCCTTCACGAGGAAGATTGCGCAATACTCGAATAACCAAAACAGCAATGATACAATAACGAGCAGCCAATACCACACCATGTCGAGCGATACCTCCGCCACGTCTGCTAGCACTTCTGCAAGTGCCGTCAATGCTGCTACAGTCACTAGCAAGACCGCTCCAGACCAAGACTTCTACAACTGGTCGACCTTCTTTTCGGTTCTAGCAGGCACAGCCAGCGAACAAGCGGCAGAAGCCTACTTCACGAAACGTGATGACATCCACGAGGCGGCAGACTGCAAACGATGCGAAGATCAAAAGTCATGGCTGCTGAAATACAGCCCGATAGTGCGGTTCATGCGGCAGAACATCAACAAGCTGGGCCAGGACATCAACGAGGATAACATCTTTTGCCGGCGGTGTACGACTAAGCAATCGGGAGGCTTCGATCCAGAGTACGGCATTTTGATCTGTGCCAATCAGCTGAGGAATAGAGGGCATATGGAGGATACATTGGCGCATGAGATGGTGCACGCCTGGGACTTTTTGCGATTCAAATACAGAGATCCGCATGACTTGCGCCATGCAGCTTGCACAGAGGTCAGTGACTTCTAGCACTTCAGTATGAACATACCTAATCGGGGCTAGATTCGAGCATCGACATTATCAGGAGAGTGTAGGTTTGGACGCGAGTTCTTCACACGTGGGCAGCGCAGTATCACACAACAACTACAGGAATGTGTACGGCGGCGGGCGACGCTGTCGGTGCAGCAGCGTCCTAGTTGTAAAGACCAGGCGCACGCAGCGCAGGTGGTTAATGAGGTGTGGGAAAGCTGCTTCAACGATACACGACCATTCGATGAGATATACCGTTGAGGAAGCGAGGCAAAATGGAGGTGTAAGTAATGAGGGATTGGAATTGTATAAGATATACCCCCTACTCAGTATCGAAATGGAATTTACGACCCAAAAACTCCGAGATGCTGCGCCACGCCATGCATAAAAAGCGGCCGAAAGAACAAAAGCTCAGGATCATTATTGCTTGCCGCTAGAAGTTCGGTCGAATGCACGCTCGCCCTGCACGCAGTGCTTAATGATCCATGGATGGCTCTGGACCTCTGAGAGCGGAATGCGCTTCTCGGGATCAAGGACAAGCAGCTAGAAATCGTATTAGTGTAAAGTTGCAAGTACTGAAATGCGAAAGACACGCACCTTCTTGATAAGATCCCTCGCCTCGGCGCTCACAAATGACGGGATCGACATTTCGCCTCTGGCGATGCGCCTTTGAGTCATGACAGGAGTGTCCTCGAACGGTGCCTCGCCGACGAGGAACTCGTAAGTCAGGACTCCCAGACTCCAGAGGTCGACCTTCTCGTTGTACCAGTTCTCGTCCTTCCCGCGCAACATCTCAGGAGGGAGGTAATCTAGGGTTCCGCACATGGTTTGACGCCTGTTGTTGGGAGCGTGCACACTCCATCCGAAATCACTGATTTTGATCTCGCCGTGAATTCCCACCAGGATGTTTTCGGGTTTAATGTCACGGTGGATGACGTGCTTCTTGTGCAGGTACTTCAGAGCAGCGGCCATCTGTGCGATGTATTGAGCGGCTTTCCACTCCGGGAAGCGTTGCTCTTTACGTAGGTGCTTGTACAATTCACCGCGACCTGCAAATTCCAGGATGAGGAAGATGCGCTTGCTATCGTGAAAGTGACCGTAGAGACGAAGAATGTTGGGATGAGCAAGATTAGACTGAATTTCAATCTCGCGACGGACCTGCTTCTCGACCTTCCCATGTTGAAGCTCGGACTTGTGCAGTACCTTTAGTGCGCAGACGAAACCACTTGACTTCTCGCGAGCGAGGTATACGCGGCCAAACTTGCCCTTTCCAAGAGGTTTTCCAATCTCGAACATGCCGAGATGGAATTGCTTAGGTAAAGTGGGCTGAGAAAAGGGTGCACTGTACGTTTCCGACTTTCTTTCGGCGTCCGAGTTTCTTTGTGCTGCTTGCGAGGGGAGTGTGATTTTGGCAATAGTGGCGGTTTGGGCGCCGGCTGGGACCTTTGCAGCGTTGGCGCTGGCGAGCTTTTGAAGTGGAAGCTTCATGCGATTTCCTTGAGCAGCTGCTCCCAGATTCGAGATCGAAATCGCGGCCGATAATGAGCCCTGAAAGTGTCAGCATTTCACGGTTGGATGCCCGAGAACGAATGCGCACCTTGCTCTTATGGTGTACGACGGTGGCATCATGGTTCTCATCGGTGACGGAGATGCCTTCGAAACGAGACTCGAGTGCTTGCATGTCCATCTTTGCAGACTGTGTTAGTGTCGAAAAATGGGAAACGAGCGTGATGGGCGGGATGATGGTGGTAGAGTCGAAGCGGGGAGGAAGTCTGGAGTTGGGAGTCTTTTGTTTGCAAACAGACCGTTGCCAGAGACGCGGATAACCCTAACCCTCGATGTGGCCCACTATCACCTGCACTTGCAGCAAGCTCCGGCAGGGCCGCATGCAAGTGATTCGAGTCCACGCAATGGCATGTCAAAAATCGTAACGAATGATTTGGAAATGCAAGGATAGCTGAAAACCTATCTCCGAGCCTCACTACCATGTCGACCCTGAGCGGCGCGGACACGCTCGCTTCTGGGCCTGGGGTGCAGTCATTTACCACCCGCGACGGGAGATGGCGCATCAGCACCCGCAAACGGCCTATCCTGAAGGCAGAACCAATCGAAGAAATGCATGCGAAAATAGGCATTCCTATACCTGAAATGATTTTTGGCGAGAACTATGTCGCAATCGAACATATCCAGAGCGGTACAAAAGTGAATTTCAACGCCTATGATGCTCTGGACCGGGTGTCAAAGACAGAAGAGGGCATGCTTCAGGTAGCTTACTCGGAGGAATGGAAGAAGGACAGGTAATCGATTCCGTTGTCCATTTCAAGATGTAGACTGATGCAAGTGCAGACAGCATCAGGAAGGTATCAAGGGCGTGGTCAAGCCTTTCGACTGGTCATATAGCACAGACTTTAGAGGCACAACCAGTAGCAATGACGACCTTTCATGGCAGCAGTCATCTGCCGACGACAATCCAGTACGGACGGATCTACTATCAAGGCCAGACCCAATTTTGTTCTTCGACGAAGTGGTGCTATACGAAGACGAACTGGCGGACAACGGAATCGCCATGCTGTCATGCAAAGTCCGAGTTATGCCTGAGCGGCTCTTGCTTCTCTGTCGATTCTTTCTTCGTCTCGACGGGGTGATCGTTCGAGTGAGAGACACACGAGTGTATGTCGAGTTTGCTACAGGGAGAATCATTAGGCAGTACACAGTCAAAGAAGACAGCTACGACAATATGCGCAATAAGCTAAACACTCGGAGAGAGAATGTGCCCGAAGCACTGAGAGATGCTAACCTGATGGCATCTCTGCTACCTGTCGTGGATGACATCACAGATTTCTTAGATGTCGCCAATGCAGGGCCCGTAACCACAGCAGCCATTCGGCCGAAGA
Source organism: Myriangium duriaei CBS 260.36 (assembly GCA_010093895.1). Lineage (NCBI taxonomy): Eukaryota > Fungi > Ascomycota > Dothideomycetes > Myriangiales > Myriangiaceae > Myriangium > Myriangium duriaei. The sequence continues at coordinate 739,445 of ML996090.1, forward strand.
ACCAGTAATGGCAGGGTTGGAATTACAAGAACTACAACAGCTCGACAGGTACGAGCATAGTACGACTCTGCGCCTGGGACTTCCATGTCATGGGAGGCGGACGTACAATAGAATCGAAAGGCGCTAGATCATGGACAGAAAGGCGGCGGGTGTGCCTGAAAGATAGAGGAAGACAAGTTCCGGGAAGAGACCAGCGTGGCGTTGGTCAAGCGAGGGACTGTGGCGTTTTGACATTGCCACAAGCCGGGTTCGCCAAATACGAGACCTGTCATGCCGAAGTTTTGCAAGGGAGAAGTCGTTTTCGCAGCGATCGGAGAAGTCACTGTTGGTAATGACTATAGGATCTCTCCAATAATGTGAGATCTAGAACGTTGCATGTTTGACAGAACATAGGCGGCGTGTGCGACATAGGAAATGGGGGGCCTCACAGTTGACTCCGCATAACCCTGCGTTGAGAGTATCGAGCCATTAGCCGAATCTGAGCGTGGGAGGAACAAACATCATCTGAAGCTCATCTCCGCAATCTCGACGCTCGGATGTTGTGTACTTCCAGGCATTGCGCCCTCCGACGATAACAAGACTCGTGACAGTGCGGCCTTATTGTTGGAGAAAGCTTTCAGGCCCGGACTCGGTCTAGGCTTGACGATACCGTGCCGTCGACAACTCCAGATCGCGACTGATACTACAACGCAGGCGACCTGCAGTCAACATCATGCTGATCCCATGCCCTATCAGCCGAGCCGCCAGCCCCGTCGGAATGCGTGGTATCTCACTGCAGATCACCCCGTAAAGGAGATCCGACTTCGGGATGTTTCCGTGTTGATGCCTCGACGCTTTCCCGAACAAAAGAAGGTTGTGATTAGCCGAAGTTTGCCTCCACACTTCGAGCACGGGCCCAGAGGAGCGTGACTGATAACTGGATCCGAGGGCTGCGGTTGATCTTGTGAGCTTCCTATCACAGCAAAGTCCCAATCTTGCCATCCATCATGTACCGCACTTGTCAAATGCTACCTTCCGCGTCTGCTTCTGTGAGCAGCTGATTTGACCTTAGTCGCGCAGGTTTTGGCCAATGCACAGCACACCAAGCACCGCTTCTACGAGCCCACAAGCGCTGAGTTGGCAGTCATCGGTAGTCAAATCAGCCTTGTCCATGGACGAGGATCCGCATTCATGTCGGTTCTGTCGGTTCTCAGGCCGCTCGTAAGCGGTCAAGTAGGTATGCAATTTTCCGGAAATTCAATGGAGAGGTAATTTATAGAGGCCTCCATGGCCCATATTTCTCGTTGATCACTCTCCTTGGTCCGTTCGTCCTATCAAGCAGATTCGCCATGTTGTTCACTACCTTGTTCGTGGCCGCCTCGTCGCTGTCAACGGCTCTAGCGAGTTCTGTGGCCTTTGGGAAATGGGGAATGCACTTGCCGTTGCCCCCTGACAATGCTGCCACTGCACCAAATCCCTTAGCCAACACCAAGCTTGCGTCCTTTGATCAGCTTATTGATCACAAGAACCCAAGCCTGGGTACCTTCGCACAGCGATACTGGTACAATGTGGATCACTGGGGCGGCCCCGGCTACCCGGTCATTCTCATGACTCCTGGAGAGATCGACGCCACCAACTACACAAGGGTAAGCGTGTCTGCCAATAACAAGCAGAAAATCGAATAGAATACTGAACGACCACAGTATACCACCAATCTTACCTTGACTGGTATGATTGGTCAACGTATCGGCGGTGCCGTTGTCGTGCTGGAGCATCGGTACTGGGGCAAATCTTCGCCATACCCAGAGCTCACGACCGCCAGCCTGCAGCAATTGACCCTCGACAACAGCATTGCTGATCTCACCAACTTCGCCAAGACCGTGAAGTTGCCGTTTGCTCAGAATGCTAGCTCCAACGCCGATGCAGTGCCCTGGGTGCTTGTTGGTGGTTCTTACTCTGGAGGTGCGTCGAAATGAGCACAGCCGATTAGAGCTATGCTGATCTATCTAGCTTTGACTGCATGGACTGAGAGCTTGGCTCCGGGAACTTTCTGGGCTTCTCTAGCCAGCAGTGCCCCAGTTGAGGCTATCTCCGACTTTTGGGAATACTTCAACCCCGTGCAGAGGGGTATGCCTCAAAACTGCAGCACCGATCTCTCCAGAGTGATCGATTACCTGGACAGGGTCATGACAACCGGTAAGACTTTGAAAGATCATGGCTGCATACTATCAGATGCTGACATGTCCACCTAGGATCTGCCAGCGAGGTTCAGCAAATCAAGCAGAAGTTCGGTCTCCCCAACGTCCAACACAACGACGACTTCATGGCTGCCCTGGAGAACGGTCCCTGGACATGGCAGAGCAACTCGCCCCGCTCCGATGCCGGCTTCATGCAGTTCTGCAACTACGTCGAAAATGTCTTCGACGCAAACACCACCACTGTCCCTGGCGCCGGCGGTGTCGGCCTCCAGAAAGCCCTCGACGGATATGCCAAATGGTTCACCGAGATCGAGCTCCCCGGCTTCTGCTCAGCCCTCGGCATGTTCTCCGGCGACAACAACACTGACTGCTTCAACACCTACGACGGCAACAGCCCCATGTTCACCACCACCGCTGTCGACAACGACATCGACCGTGCGTGGATCTGGATGACCTGCAACGAGCCCTTCGGCTGGTGGCAAGACGGTGCTCCCCGCGGCCGTCCTTCCATCGTCTCTCGCCTTGTCAACGCCCAGTGGTCCATCCGCCAGTGCGGTCTGTACTTCCCGCCCGGGCCAAACGGCGAGACCTACGGCATCGCCAAAGGCAAGACTGAGGACCAGCTCAACGCCCGTACTAAAGGATGGAACATCGACGAATGTGCTCTGAAGCGCATCATCTTCACCAACGGCGAGTTCGACCCGTGGCGCGCCGCGGGCACTGCCTCGGGCTTCAGGCCAAGGGGACAGCTGCAGCCTACCGATCAGGTCAAGACGAACCTCATCCCGGGCGGTGTGCACTGCTATGATTTGATTGCTGCTAATGGTGTTGCGGACCCGAGGGTGGGTGCCGTGCAGCAGAGGGAGATCGAGCAGATCGCCGAGTGGATCGCGCAGTGGCCGAAGAAGCATTAAAATCTGTTCGAATATAGAACGATGTCTAGAGCATTTCGATTGTATACAAGTTGCTTTGGGCGATGTCGTACATCTGTCTACATACGTATCACCCAGCTGTTTCCACACGAGAATCCACACCTGTGAGTGTGCTTGTATGCGTAACTGACCACTTCAATATCTGGCTTTCCTGCTCGTGCTATTCGCATGCCTGATGTGTGATTGTATGCTCAGCTTGTTGCACACCATTCCGCCCAATGAACGGCAAGGCTGCCGGGCGGATTATTAATATCCATTACTGCATGACTGTTTGCACGTCTCTCGTCCACATGGTCAGGAGGTCGTTCACTTGCATAAGAGCATGCCTGTATTCGAACCCACTTTCGTATCTGTACCACTTGTCCCCATTCGCATCCCCCTACCATAGTGACGGTCTCCCGCCTCGCTGTCGCCGTTCATGTCCGTCAGCCAAGTCAGTTCTGTGAACCACCCTCCTTGACTTTGTCCCCAAACTTGACTGCGTAATTGAATAGAAGTACTTAAACATTTCTTAAGTGAACAATGGACAAATTACATACCTGTTGGCATCGCTGATGCATATATCTTACTAGCAACGAATAAGTGAACAAAGGCCACTCGTTCGCCCTGGCTTTCTCACGAATACAGTATCATATTGTATGTCTTCGTACGATCTCTTTCCCATCACATCCCTTAGGTTCGTCCCAGTTCAGGTCTACCGCCATTTCCACTGCCTGCCCACGAGGGCCCTCACACCCTCATATTGGGTGCGCTCTGAATCCCACATGACAAAGCCCCAGGACTGGAGACTTTGAATTCCATGCTTCAAGTGGCCAATATCGCTGACTTTTCCGTTCTGCCAAAGCATTGTCCACGCTAGAGGTGGCTTGTCGACAGCATCGCTAGTGAATGGCAAAGGAGGCTCTGATCCAAGTGGATCGGTCTCGTGATGTCCGTTGAAAGCGTTGTAACAGAATCTTGTATCCCACTCCAGAAATGCGGACCGATAAGGGTCGTCGAGGACCTGCTGCACCGTATACAGGATAGCATAGAAGTCGGTAATGCCGATCATGAGGTTATAAAGCAGAGGTAGTCCGGCGCCGCTAAGAATGTCGAGCTTTTCTGTGAATTCGACTAAGAACTGGTCAGTACAGGTATGTGAGATAGGATAACACTACGGAAAGAAGGTGGGATGTTGAGATTGTTCGTCGATGGCCGGGATATTTGTACTTACCAACGTCTTCGTCAGGATGGAATCGCTCCCCATCGATTGACAGGTCCCCACGATGGTAGGCGAATAGCTCTTCGTAGAATGAACCCGCCCAGCGATAGATGCAGAAGATAGCCTCGACATCCCAGGGTTCGAATTTCCTGAGAAACCAGTCGTTCTTTTCGTCGACAATTGCGGATCTGTCGTTGAATATCTCGTCGATGTCGAATGAGGCTTCGTTAAACATGTCAGGCTCCGTGCCGAAAAGATTGCAGCCGAGCTGATAGCGGTACAAGGCTTTGGTGATTCGCAGCATCTCTGTCTGGGTGGGCGGTATGCGAGCGAGCGAATTGATTCCGGAAGAGTCTGCCAATTTATGGGAGGCCCAGTCGAAATATGAGTTTCGCAAGGGAAGGATGTATTTGAAGTGATACCAGACCATGTAAACAAGTTGCTGTCCAGTAAGGACATGGTTGATCTGACTCTCAGGATACGTGGATAGGAAGCGTTGAATTTGGTCCTTATTCTCCGGCGCAGATGTGGCGGTTTGATGGGCTGCGATGATATCCTGCATGCATCCAGGCAACAATCGCTCTAGGCCATTTTTCAGTAAATATTTGCGGTGAAAAATGTAACGCCTGTATATAATTCGCGAAAGGGCAACACAAGACTTCAAGTCTTCAAGCTCAAGTTGTGAGAGAATTTCTAATGTGAGCTCCGTTGGGAGCATTTCAAAAGCAGAAACCATAGTCTAAGGTCCAGTTCAAGAAACGATGACGATCGAGAAGTCAGACGTGAAGGAAGAGGATGAAGAAGTAAAGGAGAGTATATCACCGACTGCTCTTTGTGTATGGTTTTAAGTCATGTCGGCTGGAAGAGGTCCTTATTCGTCACACTTTGTCTTTGTGCGACTGTTGCAGCTTCTTTGTCTTAAGGCATTGACTGAGCATCATATTGCAGCAACGGTCTTTGTCGTGCTCCCAATCGACACACAACCCCGCGGTATCTTCACCAGCGATCCTACTACACACCTCGCCCAGCATTCCAGCCTCAAGTCACCTTCGAGGAAATGGGCACAAAGACCACCATAACGGAACACCAGCGGCGATGCAATGCGTATCAGCTACCGGCCCAACGAGCGGATAGGTGATCCGGCCGTCCGGCCACCGTCCTCGCTCTGCACCTCAATCCCCGTTCATACTCATGAGCAGTATGGCTGAAAGCTGCCACGCCGCTACAGACTTCGCGAGACACTTTGCGTCGGATATCGCTCTGCGCGTCTGGACGATTCCCTTGCCATGCTGCTGTACTCATCACCATGCATGTAGTGCAGCAGATGGTCTGCCACGCCGGTCCGCGACTGCGAACCAAGTCGGCTCAGCCATCCCTCCGCGAAGGATGGGGCGGTCCGTGTTTCTCAAGCTCAAGCTGCAACAAATTGGCCAGCTGCATCCTGCTCTTTGTTTGGACAAAGGCAGCCAACATGGCCGGCACACAAGGAGACATGTAGTACAAGTGGTCATGAAGGCAACAAAGCCGAGCCGCAGAGTCACGTGATAATCTTGCCATCAGCACGCTTGCTTGGCGCAATTTCCACAAGTCAAGTTGGGCGTCGTGTCGGTTCGTGTCATTGTCCAGACATCTGACTTCCTAAATTTGACTAGCAGACACGAGGTAGGCCTAACTGATTACTTCAATCCTGTAAGTGCGAATTCATCTCATTTCCTCTCTCCTCCGTGTGCTTATATCCTTGTGTGTGTGATTGGAAAAATATGATATCTCGTACTACTGCGCAGATACGAAGGGTAGTCTGTGGGTCACTTTTTGCCTCTTTACTCACTCTAGGCCATGGTAAGCGGGCTCGGAGTGCGACTTCATCTGAAAGTCTACGATGTTGATGCGCCGCAGCTTCACCCGGCGGTACCCTTCCTGCTGTCGTTGATTCGAAGGGCTTTGCGCTTGCCATAGGTTACGGCATACAGGCCGACAAATGGGCATCAGCCACGGTCACAACCACAACCACAGCCGCGCCTCCACCACTTTCGATACACTTCGATGAGCTTGACATCGCCCCCAACGAGGCCCGTTTACTCGAAATTGAGGATCTCGCCCGTCGGGCGTTCGCTACGACTACTGCACCCTCACCATTAGATCTCCCTACTATCACCGCACACCCAACAATCCTGCTCGGCCCGCCCGGTGCCCAGACGCCTGCTGTATACACGACAGATTCTGCCGGCGAGCCGGTCTACGTCATTGCTGGTTCCAGCACTATCCTGGTCGACGATGTCACAAGCGATTCGCTGCAGCCGGGCATTCTTACCATATCGACTAGACCAGGAGGACGGCCACCATTGAGCGAAGCGAGCACTACCAGGGCTACCGAAAGTAGTGCGACGAGCTCAGCCTTGACTTTGTCAGTAGCTAGCCCGACGACGAGTACGGGGTCGCAGAACCCAACGGGGACAGGTAAGTCGTCGCCGCCGACGTCGTCATCGGTGACTCTGTCATCCACCTCGTCAGTAGCTGCGGCTGCGGCACATACTCAAGCGGGGGGTGTACTTGTTGCGCTTGCTGGTATGGCGCATTTACTGGTGTAGACTATGAATGAATATATGGGGGTGTATGATTACAACTTTCTTCAGCTAAATCCTTCTGTCAAAGAGAACATAAATCCAAGACCTTCCTTCACGACCAGGCCTGGTCAAGCTAATGCCTGCACAAAGAGAGCGTGCTCGATGGCGTGCAGAAAGGTAAATTATACACCATTTCTTGGACACTTTCTGCTGTATGGTATCTTACCTTGGCAGGATCCCCAACGTCCAATGATATACACGCCATTAGTAGTGGTACGGCTCAGAACTCTAACCATCCATGCAGCGAAGACGTCACATCCACCTTGTGACTTATCAAGCAGGAAGGCAGAGAGTGACCAGGGTGTGCCAACAAAAGCCGAGGCCTTGGCACTTTGGGCCTCACCAAGCAGTACACTTCACCTGCCAAGTTCACTGCCCCAACTAATGCGCCAAGCAATCTTCCTGAACTCTCCTTTAACAGTCTTGTACCTGATGCAACTTTGCAAGGTCACCTTCACCAGACATAATCTCATCATCAATTTAAGCTTCATCATCAAGCAGTTGTACTAGCGATTAACCTCACTTTAATCGCTGTCCGTTCCCATAATGGAAGGTAAGATACCCATGGTGGCAAACATGGTGGACGTCTTGTATACAAAAGGCGAGTATATTCCACATATCCCGACTGTAGTTCTTCAAACACTCCTACCTTTCACTATAAGCAACACGATGAAGGCTTCTGCAGCTTTGACCTTGCTGGCTCCGGCCCTGGCTTCGGCCAAATCTTTGAAGGAGCTTCTCGGCAAGGAAGAGATCACTTCAGACATGTACAGGAATGGCCAGGTCCACGAAGCTATTATGGGTGCCAAGATGGTGATTATTACTCCCGCTTCACGAATGCACCAGTCTGACGAGACAACAAGGCGCACTTTGACGTCCAGAAAGCTGCTGGTGTCTACGACTCCGCCCAGTATGCGATGGACTTGTCTGACCCGGTCAAGTGTATCGACGGCGTAGCTACCGTAAAAGCTGGAGACCCACTCCAGACCTTCCGTTGCAGGAATTTGGACCTCCAGGACTTCAAAACACACGCTGAACTTGGCAGCTCGACCGGTCAGGGATCCTCATCCTGGGGCATCACCATTGATGGCAGAGAGTTCGGAGCAATTGGTCAAGCTGACGGTACCGCTTTCATTGAGATCACAGCCGATGGCCGCATTACTTACCTTGGTCGCTTGCCTCAACAATCCGTGCCATCTCAGTGGCGCGAGATCCGAGCTTACAAGTCGTCCTTTGTGATCGGCAGTGAGGCTGTCAACCACGGCATTCAAATATTCGATGCCCGAAAGCTGCTTGATATCACCACGCCCAAGAACTTCAGCACCTCGAGTGACATAGGTCTCTTCAATAATCTCCCTGTTGGGCGTACACACAACGTTGTAGTCAACGAGGAGAAGAACTATGGTGTCTCAGTCGGCGCCGCCCCACGTACCGATAAATGCGCCGCTGGTCTGATCTTCTTCGACCTCACCGACCCAACCTCTCCAACGCCTCTCGGTTGTGCACCTCAGGATGGTTACGTTCATGATGCTCAATGCATTGTCTACAGAGGTCCAGATTCGCGCTACTCAGGCAAGGACATCTGTTATGGCTACAACGAGGGTACGACAAATCTCAGACCATGCTTTTCTTGTCCAAAAATTGACATGCATATAGACACCTTGACCATCTACGACGTCACCGATAAGTCCTCTCCCACCATCATCTCCCGAACCACCTACCCGGGCGCCAGCTACACCCACCAAGGCTGGGTCCTCGACCGCAACAACCAGACCTACCTCCTGCTAGACGACGAGTACGACGAGAAGAATGCCGCCGGATCTGCCGCCGATGGCTTCCCGGTCACCTATATCTGGTCGATCTCGGACCTGACCGCTCCAAAACTCACCGGCCAGTACAAGACCAGCGTACGGGGCATCGATCACAACCAGTATGTCTGGAACGGTCTATCCTTCCAGTCCAACTATGGCGCTGGCATCCGTGTGCTTGACGTCTCATCTATCCCGCGCGACCCAACTGGTAAGGGGGTGCGCGAAGTGGCGTACTTTGATGTCTTCCCGGATGACGATAGTGCTCCAGGAGGCGGGACTGTAGAGTTCCAGGGCAGCTGGTCGCACTATGCGAATTTTCCATCGGGGAATATTCTTGTCAACACTATTGAGCGCGGAGCTTATGTTGTCAAAAATCCGAATGTAGAGGGGCAAATGAAGGGGCAATTTGCAATCTGAAACTGGACAACGAGAGGAAGTGGGCTTCAACCTGGGACGAGTGACTAAGATAAGTGTACAAGGCAAGCTTTTGATCCAAGATGTGCTCGGGAGGTGAACAGAGTGAAATTTCATGATACCAATACGGCGCTCGCTCCAGCGAACGATGCGATTGTCACATCGTACTTCTTAGTGTCTACACACCCGTTCGACAAGCTCATGGCTTGCTCGGATTCCCCGAGGTACTCATTCTTGGCTATGAATGCACTTAAATGCTCCTGTAGCAGTTGGCGGATCCCCCTCAAGTTCCGTTCGCCCCATCTTGAGCGGACGTGTTCTTTATCAATTGTCCTTACGGACAATGATAGCTCAAAAATTTGACGCTCAAATGAAGAAATAAGTAGTTCGGGATTCGTTGGATAAGCACGAGCTTGTTGGTGCATCGTGCCTTGACTTTCTGTGCAAGATAGCCGCAGTCGAGTGCAAAATGAAAAGAATCAGGCCGGCCTGGAGTGTTCCATCCAGGACTTTCACGAGGAAGGTGGCAAAGTGCACCGCTGCTGCTGAATGATACCACTTGAGCAAAATCGCTGTGTGCGCTTTGTTCGATTCTGTAGCTGGCGGCGCTGACAAGCTTGTTGAGCGATCAGCAGGCGCGGCTAATATCTTTGAGTGAGGAGACAATCAAGCAATAATATTGCGCATTGCAATGATCAGAAGCCTAGAACATGTCACCCGACGAGCCACAATCATCGGGAGACCGACCCAAAAGCCCGCCAGTCCTGCACACTTCAGAAATCGATCGTACCATCCACCGAGCGGATTTCGCCACAGCTTCAACAGTGGTAACCGCCCCCAACCGTTGTATATCGAGAGTTGGGGAGACCTACATATGGCCTACCGTAGAAGATGCGCCCACCGTAAAGTTGCGGGGTGATGCGCGGCTCGACTACATTGTGTCGTCCACCAGTCCGAGCAATATAACCAAGAACCAGGTGGGCTGGAACCAAGCCACGACCGCCCACCATGTCTCTGCTCATGAACGAAGAGTGAGTTGGCTTGCCACGATGCCCCCGATCTGCAACTGACGTGTTGGACAGGTTCGCCATATACCAGCTACGATCCGGCTATCTCAATAACTTCAAGGATGGCATCGGCGAACGACTAATCACACTTAACCACTCTGTCCTAAATAACCCCGCTTTCAGAGCAGCTGGCTGGACCGCTGATCCTGCCGAGATCAAACGGACGTACTCCCCTCCAATCCCAACCGCAGTCACCGCCGAGTATTTCCAGGCTCCGCCACGCGTAGCCGTTCCCCCGACACAGGACGAAGATGACGAGGGCACACTACTCACCGGTCATGGTAGCAATGATACCATCGGCCCAACATTGACCGCTAGGCGCCGTCGGCGGAAAGAACAGCAGGAAGAAGATGACAGCAGTGAGCTGAGTGACGAGAGCGACGAAGAGGAGGAGAAGCGGGATGCTCAGAGGATTCGCTTCAACAAGATGCCTGTCCGTATCCGGTCTGGATCTTCGCCCGCACGTCCTTCGAAGCTCAAAGACGAGGTGAATAGTGACGACGTCAAAGTCATGGTTACTTCCCCGTCAAGACCACCGGAAAGCACCGGCATCCGACGAGGCTCTCTATCAGCCATTGACACGATCAAACAACGCGCGCGGAGAGACACGGCTACCAGCAGTGAAATGTCGTCCGAGAATGAAGAGTCGATGGTGTTTAGGAGGCAGAAACTACCAGGTCGAGCGGCCAAGCAGAGTCTGCTGCTTTCCGACATCATTCAAGAAGAAGAACACAAGAGGCATAACGAACTCGACGACGAGATCAGCGAAGCTTCTGATATATCCGACCTCGAAGATACTGCCGATGCGGATATGTTGATCGACATTGGGGCGCCATTGGCCGCTGTAGATACTCTCGAGTCCATTCCCCCAACTGGAGCACCAAAGATGGCTACTACAGTCTCGTCGCAAGGCTCATCGCCGAGGAAGCGCAAGGATGTTCCTGTCGATCTAGCTCGCCTGCCCACAGGACGCCCAATAAGCATGGTCCAACCTGTCAGTCTGCTGTCGAAAGCGCTGAAAACCACTGGTTCGGCAGACGAGAATCCGCTGCAGAAGTTCGCAACTTTCTCTGGGAAAGGCGAAACAAGTCCCTTGTGGATCAAGGTCCTCTTTCCAGGTGCTGAGGATCCTGACGCTCATATTGAAGTCCCCACGCGCAAGACAAAGGAGGGTGGACCACTTACCGTAGCCGAGTTTATTGGACTGTGTCTCTGGCGCTATGACGAGGAGTCAACGCAACCATCCATAGAAGCCGATGATCAGATCGTGAACAAATGGGTCGTCTACATGGTCGATTTCGGTGAAGTCGAGTATGATTTTCCACCCCTCGGCCGGACTAAACCTATCACCGACTTCACGACGAACAACAATAAACCTGGCAGACTCCGACCAGGACAGAAGCCTTGGGACGAATTTGCCATTGTCAAGGCCAACGAAAAGCAAATGGCAGAGAACGAGAATGTCACGCCTGAATTCACGACGGATGTGCCACGTGCGGCTTCTATAGCACAACCAGAAAGGTCGCGATCAGAGACGCCATCGTTGTTCTCACGGACAGCGACTGAAGGCACATCTTCGTTTATGCCTAATCGCAATCCCATCACTGGTCCTTCATTTGCATTAGGCGCTATGCGCAAAGACTCTACTGCGCCTCTCATGGATGCACCGCTCCCGAGTGCACCAGCATCACGGAATCGGACGGGAATCGCCAAGACTCTTCAGATCCACTATACAGATCAAGAGACTTTCCAGACCACCAACATCGAGATTGAAACCAGCACTGATACATATATTGCAGAAGTCTTCCGTCAGGCTTGTGACCGTCTGAACCTGACCAACCGGGCGCTCTATGTCCTAAAGGTGCGCGGTACCGCGCTTGTCGTCCCAGAAGATCGAACAGTTGAAGCGCTGGCTGATCGGACACACTTGGACCTGCAGCGACGGCGTTTCATCGGCATTGGGGAGCGTGACGGCGCCCAGAGCCCTAGCTCCGAGTCGCCCAACGCGCCACTTCTGCTGACGACGGTCGGCACGCCCACGAAGACCAAGAAGAAAGGATTTGCGCTCGGCTCATCCAAGCCGGCCTACGATGTTGGGGCAATAGGTTTCCATCAGCTCGGTCCAGGCGGCAAGCGATATCAGGTGCTACGTCGTCAGCCGTTGAGCTTTGCGCCCAGTCATCCCAAGGTCATCGCGCTCGATGGAGAATACATCCACATCATGCCAGCGGCCAACATGGACCTCGATGGTGGTGCAGGCGGAAAGACCACAAGTGTACACTTGCGGGATGTCATAGGATGCAAAGTCGCAAGGAAGCACCCGAAGGTGCTGCGTGTGCTAGTCTACCGAGAAAAGGAGACGAAGAGGTATGAGTTTGAAGCTGGATCTCGGGCAGAGGCCGCCGAAATCGTGGATGAGATCCGCAAAGGGGTGGAGAGGTTCGGCGGTTCATGAATGAGGATATGGTGGCATGAAAGGATGATCCTAAGCAATCTTGGGGTATGACTTTGGTATTTTGCGGAGTTTATGGCGGATTATGAGATACCCGAATGGCTGCATAGTGTCGCAGGCGACTGTCTATGGTTGATGTACAAAGGAGTTCGTTTTTTCTATGACCGGTCACAGTATTACAGTACACTGCCTCCAGCGGTACCTTCGAGATCTGCCAATGAAACCTATGCTTCATAATTGCTGATATCCAAAACCGATATGCAGAGACTGATCGAGTGCAATCAAGGTCACTGCTGTCCTCCATGTTCTACTACCATCCAACTAGTTGCAGGACTGCCAGTCGGCATTGACCAGTGGGTCATGGCAGACTGAGTACTTTTTACTAGATGGTCGCATATGGCGCCTTACGCTGACGATGGGCTGCTTTTCAGGAGTACTGATCTGATGGCGACTTTCTGCTTTCTCGCTTTGCGAACGAACTCCTGACGGTGTGATTCGTGTCCTTCTCGGCTCGCCTATGAATGGTCGATCGCGAGGGCTACCATCGCTCGTGTGTGAGAAGCGGCGGCCTGCCCAGAGGCAGATGCTGGGTAGTATGATACGTCTGCGATATGATCGTCCTCAGTCCGGATCACTACCACTCTTTCCCCCTTCACTGTCCTCGTCACTGTCCCTCGCATGCCCATTACCATTCCTCACCTGCACCACGCCATCCTCATCCTCATCCTCATCCAGCTCCTCCACCTCATCCCCTAACGGGCTGATCCTCGGCTCCAACACATCCATGTCTTCCAGCACCTGTCTCGCCGGCATCTTCCACAGACTGATACCACAAACCCTCTCCTTCGTCAACAAATCATCCACAAACTCATCCACATAGCTCAGCCTGAACCCATCCCTCGTCCTTCTCTTAATCTTCCTCGGATCACTCAAATACGGCTCGAGCATAGTATACACATCCCTCGCCTCCCCCGTCAACCTAACATACAACGCCGCCAACGCACGCAGGTACTTCCACTCCTCCCCGCCCGCGGCCAAATACTCGGCCACAATATCCTTATCCGGGATAAGCTGGAGCAGCTTGAACAGCAGACACAGGAAAGCGGTGGGTTTTTGGCTCGCGCCGTAGGTGCCACCGACGTGGGTGAGTTCGACGGCGCGGTCGAGGAGCGTGGCGGCGTTGAGGCCGAAGCATTGCTCCTTCCAGTAGTAGGAGTCGGTGATGCGGTCGCGGAGGGGCGCGTCGATTAGGGTGAGGGGATTTTGGCCGCGGACGAGGGGCCCGGTGTAGCCTCTGTTGTCGAGCATGCGGGACGCGTCTGCTTGGTGCGCCATGGTTGCGGTGGTGTGGGGGGGAGAGCAGAGGTGGTAGAGTGGTGAAGTGGAAGTATTGCTATAGAGCTGGAAAATAGCTGGAGGTTTGACCAGGCGGACCAATCGGAGAAGTGTGCGGAGATGGATGGAGTGTGAGATTAGATTAGATCTGCCCGTTGCTGGTGCGATGGCTGCGGAGTCAACAATGACGTCCCGCCGCAAAAGCTTCGGATTATTCTTATATCCTACCCTAATCGTGACCGTTACTATCCTCCACCCGCATTGATCCCCAAGATTCTCTCTATCAACCATGCGAAAACTCCTCCTAAGCAGCAGTCAGGTCTCCGTCCTGCTAAGCTGCTTCATCGGTACCCTCCCCATCCCCCTCGTCTTCACTCATAATCAACACTAACCTCCCTAGCCCTAGCCTTCACCTCCCTCCTCTTCTGCACCGGTGTCCTCCTCCAACACCGCACCGTCTCCTCCCTCCGCGGCTCCCTGTCCCCCTCCATCCCTCAGATCCTCTCGTCCCACCCCTCGCCCCCATCCCGCATCTCTCCCCGCTCTCAATCCTCTTCCCTCGACCCACCCTCCCCTCCAACAGAGGTGACCTGGTCCCGCCTCTCCCACACCTCCTACATCACCCAACACAGCGAACTCTGCTCCACCCTCCTGCTCTTCTCCCACCTCCACGCCCTCCGCTCCCCCGCCCGGCGGGTCCTGTACTTCCCCACGTCCTGGGCGGCGGACCTCTCCGCGCAGCTCCTGCACGGCCAGCATATCGACGATCCGTACCTCGCGCTCACGCATAAACTTCTCCGTCTGGCGGCGAGGAGGTACCATGTCGAGCTCCGCCCTGTAGACGGGGATAGGCCGCTGGCGACACTGTTGGGGCAGGAGGATGTCGATCGCACGCTGGTGGTCAGAACGCCCGGGTGGCCGCTGGATGTGGCGGGGCTGGATCGGGTGCTGGGTTACGCGAGTATGGAGGAAGGGAAGGTGGGGCTGGCGAGACGGCAGGGCACGGGGGAGGTGGATGCGCTGCTGCTTTCTTCGGCCTCTGCAGTAGATGAAGTACTACGGTCTGTGCCTACTGGGGGAAAGGAGAAAGGCGTGCTGGATGGGGAGGAGCTGTCGTGGTTGTCAGGACACGCAGCCGCACGGGTAGTGGAGCTGGCGAATCTCACGCAGTCGATCGGCGCGCTGCATGGGGTGGTGAAGGGGGAGAAGTTCAACCAGACGGAGTTTCTGAAGGATGGTAGGGCGTGGCTGACGTTTACGGATGAGAAATTACCGGCGGGGCCGGAAGTGGAGGTCCCGTTTGATATGAAGGTCAAGGCGAGGCCGAAGAATAAGGATGCTGAGTGGCTGTGGACGAGTCTTTATGGGGACTATGCGGAGAAGAGGAGGGAGGTGTGTGGTTTGGGATTGGAGGGGTGGTATACTTGAGTAACTCCTGCGAGGATGGCAAGAATAATGGTGCATCAACGGGCGTTCGGGAACAATGGTATAGGGCTGCTGAGCAGCTTGACATGTATATGGAATGACAATGCATATCAGGATTATATAACGCATGGACATACAAATTCAGAGCACGAATATGACTACAACACTTGGCTAATCATGCTCAAAGCTCACAAATGGCTACCCTGTAATTTAGGCAGACAATCGCAATCTCAGGTACAGACAAGAGGAAGTGGCACACCAGCATAAGACAAATGAAAAATCCATTTTGCCATATTCTCAAGACACTAAATATATTCTGCCTCTAGCAGCATGGTAGAAACGAATTTCCTAGGAGAAAAAAAATCCTTCAAAAGAGAGTTGAGAAGTGAACTGATGATGTGTATCCTCTCATAACCAAAAAAGGAACGTCATTTCAAGATCTCCCTCAAGTTCAACGTTTATTCCTCCTTGCGGTTCCACCAGGAGTTCCACCAGGAGTTGTCGTTGTTGTCATTATCCCAGCCGTCGTTTCCGTTGTCCCAACCATCATTACCATTGTCCCAGCCGTCGTTGCCACCATAGCCTCCATCGTTTCCGCCATAACCTCCGTCATTACCACCGTAGCCGCCATCGTTGCCGCCGTAGCCGCCTCCCTTGTCACCACCGTACCCGCCGGGGTGACCAGTGGGGTACGACGGGTAAGTTGGCTGAGGCTTGGTCGTGTGCGTTGGCTGATGAGGGTACGTGGAAGGGGGATATGTTGGCAGGTGAGTGGTGGTGGTGTGTGTCTTTGACTTGGTCGTGTGTGTGGTATGGGTCTTCGACTTCGTCTTAGTGGTGAAGGTGGAGGAGTGTTTAGTTGGGTAACCTGTGGGGTAACCGACAGGGCCGGTCGATGTAGTAGGATATCCTACGGGGCCGGTCGACGTAGGCTGAGATGTTGAATGTGTCGTGCTTGTTGTGGAGTTACCAGTTGTGACAGGGCCCGATGACGTGGGTGGAGAAGAGTACGTCGCACTCGTCGTAGAGTTACCGGTGGTCACAGGGCTTGACGAAGTCGGAGGAACCGAGTAGGACGTTGGCGGTGCCGTCGAGTATGTCGTAGAGTTCCCAGTGGTGACAGGGCCCGTAGATGTTGGCGGCGATGTCGAGTAGGTCGCGCTGGTTGTAGAATTTCCGGTCGTGGTTGGGCTTGTCGACGTGGGGGGCGACGTTGAGTAAGTCCGGCTCGTCGTGGAATTTCCAGTAGTGACAGGGCTTGACGACGTAGGTGGAACCGAGTATGATGAAAGCGATGTTGTTGGCGCGCTAGTCGTAGAGTTGCCAGTTGTGACAGGGCTTGTCGACGTGGGTGGCGATGTCGAATAAGTTGCGCTGGTAGTCGAGTTCTTAGGAGGCACTGAATACGATGTCGGAGGCGCTGTTGAGTAGATTGAACTGGTTGTCGAATTTCCGGTGGTGACAGGGCTCGACGACGTAGGCGGAACTGAGTATGACGTCGGCGGCGATGTCGAATTTCCAGTAGTCACAGGACTCGACGAAGTGGGTGGGGCTGTCACAGTTGTCGTTGTGGAGTTCTTGGGTGGCACTGAGTACGAGGTGGGCGGCGACGTCGAGTATGTCTTGCTCGTCGTAGAGTTTCCGGTGGTGACTGGACTAGACGAGGTTGGCGGGGGCACTGAGTACGAGGTGGGTGGCGACGTTGAGTATGTCCTGCTCGTCGTAGAGTTGCTGGTAGTGACAGGGCTGGACGAGGTCGGCGGCGGTACTGAGTACGAGCCACTGGTCGTGGAGTTCTTGGGAGGTGTCACTGAGTATGAGGTGGGCTGTGACGTCGGGTATGTCACACTAGTTGTAGAGTTCCCTGTAGGGAATGGAGCTGTCGTTGTAGGAGGAGGTACTGAGTATGACGTGGGCGGTGATGTCCTGCTAGTCGTGGAGTTTCCAGTAGGGAATGGGGGTCGTGTCGTAGGAGGAGGAACCGAGTACGACGTCGGCGGCGATGTGGAGTATGTCACGCTGCCCGTGGAGCTCCCAGTGGTCACGGGACCTGACGAAGTGGGTGGGGTCGAATATGTCCCACTCGTCGTTGGGCTGCTTGGAGTCCCAGAGTGTGTCGTTGTCGGAGGCACCGAGTATGATGTTGGCGGCGAAGTCGAGGGTATACCACTGGTCGTCGAGCTACCGGTAGTTCCAGGACCTGACGAGGTGGGTGGGATTGAATACGTCCCACTCGTCGTGGTGGTGGAAGGTTGCGTCGTTGTTGACGGCACCGAGTATGTTGTAGGCGGCGCAGTTGAGTGTGACGCGCTCGTGGTCGAGTTGTTAGTAGTGGTAGGGCTCGATGAGGTCGGTGGCGGTACTGAATAAGTCCCACTCGTTGTTGGAACAGACGAGGTTGTGGAGTTGCCGGTAGTGACTGGGCCCGACGATGTCGGCGGCGGCACTGAGTACGTACCTGTGGTGGTAGTAGAGTTCTGAGATGTCACAGGCGTAGACGAGGTCTTCGGTGGCACGGAGTAAGAGGTGGTCGTGGTAGAATTTGAAGGACTCGACGATGTCGGTGGAGGCACAGAGTATGAGCCAGTTGTTGTTGGCACTGACGATGTGGTCGAGTTTCCAGGGCTTGACGAGGTTGGTGGGGGTACCGAGTATGACCCAGTCGTCGTAGTTGAGTTCTTCGTTGTTGAAGGACCTGAAGAAGTCGGCGGCGGCACTGAGTAAGAGCTGGTCGTGGTTGGTACAGACGATGTAGTACTGTTTCCAGGACTTGAGGAAGTAGGAGGTGGTACTGAGTAAGAGCCAGTTGTGGTCGTGGAGTTGTAAATACCAGTAGTGGTTGTTGTCGTCGTCGTAGAGTTCGAGGGGCTCGACGATGTTGGAGGTGGTACTGAGTATGAACCAGTAGTTGTCGTCTTCGTGGTAGAGTTCGAGGGACCTGAGGAAGTCGGGGGTGGCACTGAGTACGAACTAGTTATAGTCGTAGAGTTGGATGGTCCCGACGATGTGGGCGGCGGCACCGAGTATGACCCCGTTGTGGTCGTGGAGTTGTAGATACCAGTGGTTGTCGTCGTCGTCGTAGAGTTAGAAGGACTTGAAGAAGTCGGCGGTGGCACCGAGTACGATCCGGTGGTAGTAGAGTTTCCTGGCCTCGATGATGTGGTTGTCGTTGTCGAGGAATTGGATGGACTCGAGGAAGTCGGTGGTGGCACCGAGTACGAAGTCGTGGTAGAATTAGAAGGACTCGATGAAGTTGGAGGTGGCACCGAGTATGAACCAGTCGTGGTCGTAGAGTTGTACACACCAGTAGTTGTCGTGGTCGTAGAATTGGAAGGACTCGACGACGTTGGTGGCGGTACCGAGTACGACGTGGTAGAGTTTCCAGGACGCGACGACGTAGTAGTCGTTGTCGTGGTAGAATTAGAAGGACTCGATGAAGTTGGAGGTGGCACCGAGTATGAGCCAGTCGTGGTCGTAGAGTTGTACACACCAGTAGTTGTCGTGGTCGTAGAATTAGAAGGACTCGACGACGTTGGTGGCGGGACCGAGTACGATGAAGTAGAGTTTCCAGGACGCGACGACGTAGTGGTCGTTGTCGTCGTAGAATTAGAGGGACTCGACGAAGTCGGTGGCGGCACGGAGTACGAGCCAGTAGTGGTCGTCGAGTTGTACGATCCAGTCGTGGTTGTAGAATTAGAAGGGCTAGAAGAAGTTGGTGGCGGCACCGAGTACGATGTAGTCGAGTTTCCAGGACGCGACGATGTAGTTGTCGTCGTCGTAGTAGAGTTTGAAGGACTCGACGAAGTCGGCGGCGGTACCGAGTAAGAACCAGTAGTGGTTGTAGAGTTATACGAACCAGTCGTGGTGGTGGAATTTGAAGGACTCGAGGAAGTCGGTGGGGGCACCGAGTATGAACCAGTTGTGGTTGGCGCAGTCGATGTCGTACCGTTCCCTGGGCTCGATGATGTGGGCGGCGGCACCGAGTAGAATGTAGTAGTATTCTTCGATGGCGATGTCGTTGGCGGAGGCACAGAATAGCTTGTCGTGGTG
This sequence comes from Myriangium duriaei CBS 260.36, assembly GCA_010093895.1. Taxonomy (NCBI): domain Eukaryota; kingdom Fungi; phylum Ascomycota; class Dothideomycetes; order Myriangiales; family Myriangiaceae; genus Myriangium; species Myriangium duriaei. The sequence goes on from ML996090.1 coordinate 758,933, forward strand.
TTGCCTGTCGTCACTGGACTCGATGAGGTTGGTGGTGCGCTGGTCGTGGAATTCTTAGATGCTGACGTTGTCGGTGGTGGCACTGAGTACGACCCACTTGTCGTAGAATTTCCAGTCGTCACGGGACTCGAAGTTGTCGGTGGTGGCACCGTGTAAGATCCGCTCGTTGTGGAATTCTTTGAAGCTGACGTTGTTGGTGGAGGTACTGAGTACGTTCCGCTTGTAGTGGAATTCCCAGTTGTCACAGGACTAGACGAAGTCGGTGGCGACGTTGTCGAAACAGACGTCGTGGTCGAATTCTTAGTAGTAGTAGTAGTAGTCGAGCCTGTTGTTGTCGGCGGCACATACGTTGTCGTGGCGTTCCCAGTAGTGACTGGGCTCGACGAAGTAGGCGGAACGCTGTACGTCGTAGAATTCTTACTAGTGGTAGTGGTAGTCACGGGTCCTGACGAAGTGGTGGGCGGCACGCTATACGTTGAGGTTGTTGGCGGCACAGACAATGTCGTGGTAGAGTTCTTCGTAGTCGTGATGGTTGTGACAGGGCTCGACGAAGTGGTCGGCGGCACTGTGACCGTGGTGGTCTTGGTGGTAGTGGAGGTAGTTCCATTACCTGGCGGGCCATACGAGCTCAACGTGGATGTAGAGCCCGACGTCGTGGTATACACGCTGGTCTTGCCTTGACGGATATCCGAATCAGCTGTTATCAGAGTCAGATGTGACTCTCGACACAGCACAGTACTGTTGATGGTAGGGCTCAAGGATGAAGGTATGGCAGTCTTTCAGAAACAGATGCCGAGGCCTGCGAGCCTCTCGCAAAGAGTAGATCGAAAGCAACTCACCCTTGATAATCCCAGCCTCGGCCAACCCAGCGGCGACGAGGGCAACCGCTGCCGCAGTGAAAAACGACCTCATGGCGAAGTAAGCGCAGCAAATGAGTCACAAACAAACGGAGAGAAGTGAGGCCCAGCCTGCCAACAATACCAATGTCAAGCGAACGACGAAACTCAGGGAATACTCAATCCCTTGGGCTTATCTTCCTACAGGGAAAGACCGGGTGAAGCCTTTATATCATGGTGGTCACCTTCCTGGATGGTCCGCGGCTCAAATTCAGATCAACCACCCGAGTTACGGTTGGGGGCGCACCGCATCATGCAGGTGGATATTAAGGGAAGCGAGATGTACGGAGCGATCATTGCATTGGTCATGTCGGCCATGCTGTCCTTGAGCGACGGAAGCAGGACGGTGCAAGGTACATCGCTGATCGTACCGTGGCGGCAGCCTAGTGAATGGCCTGCTTCTGCCTCAACGCTGTATCCGAAGCAGGACATTGCAGGATGAGTCCCCACCAGATCGAGGCATCATCGCAAGATTCCGTGATTTTTTGTTCGAAGAAGCTGCTGCACGTCTGTCGATCTGACCAACAACCAGCATTTAGCAGTAGTTCATCCACGAGGTTGACGCGGCGTGCGCTAGCGATAAACCATGTGTGGAGGTTCCGAGGCTCGTCAGATTTTCCTCGTGCTCACTGGTACGCCACCCTAGGCAAGGTGACATGCCACACCAGAAGCGACCGACCATCTTTTACCGCCGCCAGGAACGACATGGCACTACTGTTTCGCATTTAGCCCATGACAGGATCCTTGTACTTTACTTCTCGCCTGTCGTTCGCTTATTCGCCTATTTTGCGCTCCCCAAGCCAGGTCCGATGGTACGAGCACCATAAGATGAGAAATCACGCAGGTCCGGTTCCTTGCATAATGTATGACGAGAGAAACCTGACCCGAGAGATGGGCGCCGCGGTGTGGAGAAGCCTCCACAGCGGGACGAGAGGCATGAAGGTTCGGATTTGTACCCCGCGGGGGGCAGTATACAAGGAAGATCTCCCAACAAGCCTGGCGTGCATCTGGGGCTAAGGCGAGGAATATTGTTGGCGCGCAGGCATGCTTCAGACCTCTTCAGTCATTTGTGGAGGAAAATGGTGCCTTGCCTCGGTAGAATGCATTGTTGTCTCTAAGGCCTGCGTTGGTGTGGATGGCCTCGCCCGTTGTTGAACCGGACGGTGCGGGTAGATTGCTGCAGGCGAGCAGCCTATTGCGGTAAGGATGTTCTTCCTCGGCTGGTGACAGGGACAGGGTGCCTGCACCCGACGCCCCGGCCACAGAAGCCCGCCGACCCCGCGCGTTACACTGCAGTCCATGCAATCATGGCGCAATCCCTGATAAAAAGTCGCATCTGCTTCAGGGACAGGTTATTGGCAATGGTGTCGCCATCAATCAGACATCTTTGTTATTGCCGATACGGTGACGGCATTTTCCACGAGTAGTCCATTGTTGTGGTGCATGTCAAGTCTGTTGTTCCTTGGTGCGACACATCGATCCTTCCTTCCGAGTCCGGGCCGTACCTGGCTGGCTCCGAGCCGTGCCACAATCGATTTGAGCTTAAATTGGCTTGAGTTGATGCGGCTGAGCCCGTGCTGATATATTGGCCCGTTTCCTGTCGGCATTTTGGCGTTTGGTCAAGGCTTTGCCAATGCATGCATACTGCATGTGAAGGAGTTTATGATCACACCACCACATCGCGCTGACCTCTGTGGTGTCTGTAAGATCTGCCACAAAAGCCCCTCTCTGTAGTCATCGATACCAGAAATTTGCAATTGAGAACAAATCTCACCGCAATAAGATGAACGGCGCTTTTTCGTTGTGGTATCATGCGAAGAACTGGGGCGCTGTTGGTTGGCGTCGGACCAGGCTAAGTCCTTGTACCGTAAGCAGGGCCGCGGGCAGGGCAACAGGTAGGGCCACGGCTAGGGCCGCGGCCTGGAAGAATCGCTTTCTTTTCTTAGAGGCCAATCTCGTCGTGCACCGAGTCAGTTCATCTATTCCTCCTTAATAAAACCCACGTTAGTCAACGCCTTTCCAGCGCGATACTTCAGCCCGTCGCTCTATCACTGAATGGACTTTGATCCCGCAGCTGCTCGCTTCTGGATCTTCTCGGCTTGGGAATCATGGGTTTGACCTTCAGCTTCCCATTCTCTGCGGACGCAGCAGCAGCTGGCACATCCAGCTGAACAGTCTTCTTGTTTCCCCGCCGCCGGGGTGGCACGAGTGGTCTTTGCTTCTTCTCCTCCTTCTCCACTTTGGCCGTGACATCCAACACGCTGAGGCTTGAGATCCCGGCTTCGATGTTGTTCATGCCCAGCAGCCGCTTGGCCACGTCAGTATCCGAAGGTGGGCTCTTCATTGGCGACAGGTCTGCCTGCTCGTGTTCGGACTCCGGTTCCGGTTCATCCGAAGCTTCGTGTAACCAGTCGATTTGTCTGCATCGCGTCACCAGTCGTACTACAGTGCTGTCCGCTGGTGCAAAATGTTGAGACGAAGAAGATGCCAGTAGCCGTAGCACCCTCCTTAATTCGTCCCGTTTGTAATTCCCATCCTGCCCAGCCAGCTGTGTATTCTTGAGTAACGGATACAGAACTCGCAGGTAGGTGTGTCGCAGAGCTCGCTGACCAACGCCTTGTGGAGAAACAATGGGACTGCTGTCGTCATCTTCCAGGCTAGGGTCTAAGTCGAGAAGGTTACGAAGAATCACGTCTACGAGGACATGCAAATCATTTGTGTAAAAGTACTCAAATGTTGGTGGGTTGGTGAACAGCAAGTAGAGGACCTTGAGAATGAGCAACTGAGGTCCAAGCTCAGTCTGTCGATTGAGCAATAGTATCAAGTTTTCGCCAAACGTCCTGTAAGCAGGTCCGTACGAAGACAAGATCTTGATTATGCGGTTCGGTAATGGATCAGCCACATTGGAAGCACCAATGCTCTCATCCTGCGAGAAGCACATGTACTGCTCGTTAATGACCAGCAATATGCGGACAATTGCGAAGTGATAGGGGTCGCTGGCGTCATCGGATAGCTGCTCAATCAGCTGGAAGAGGTATAGCACAAACGCATCGTCGACCATTTCTGGACACCGTCAGTCATGTAGTGGCTACACAAGTCATTTGTCAATCCTACGCAGGTCGTCGCGGGAGAGCTGTTGTATCCTCGTGATCTCGCACAGCAGCTCAAGTAGCATTGTGTGCACTGGTGTCTCGTCGTATCTTCCGCTCTTGATCAATTCCAGTAGGCGGGGGAACAAGCCTTCTCTTTGCATGAACATGAACGTCTCTTCATCGGACCGGCCATCATAAAGCAGGAAGGTGGTCATTATCTGGAGTATAGGATATTCATCTTCCTGCATATGGGGTCAGACTCAGAACTGCTTACTAGATAGCTGGACACGTCCATACCTGAATCAGACTGTGGATAAACTGCCGTCGCACATAGTCTCGGTGGTCCTTGAAAAGCCCCGAGGTCAGCAGTTCGAAGCAGCCGTGCTGGACGTGATCTTCCACCACATCGTGGTCCCCTGGTACAAAGCATCAGCACCGCACCTCACCCGCAATTGATCCTCGCTGTTGACTTACGGTGAAAGGCAGATACGGCAGTGATGAAGTCGCGCAAGCCATCGTCAATTTCCTCGTGAGTTTCTCGGTCGATGGAGCAAATCTCTTTGATGCGGGCAACGAATTGCTCCGGGCTGTCGAAGCGCTCTTCTTCTTCGTTATCCATATTCAGCAGACTGGCGAGTGTCGGACCTGGCCAGCATATTGCTTTGCTACCGTGGGATCATGGTGGTTGTGTGTTGTCCGTTATGAACCAGGAATTGGGGGGTGTGGGAACTCCAAGGTCGGTGCTCCTGCTCCACTGGGGTTGGAGGTTCGCCGCGCCTGGCGTCATGAGTTGCGACGCGGGGAAGGAAATGTTCCGCACAGCATCAATTACAGAGACTACACAACACATCAACCGATCACTCATAGACGTCACTCGTTGATAAGAACAGCGTCTTCATTTCCGCCAGTGCCAACAAAGGAAATTCGTCAAATGCCTCGCTATGCCAAAGGAAGAACGCTCATCCCTGATCCTCCAACGACCCCTCCGTAGAGAAGCAGACAGTCCACATGAAGAAAACCCATCCACTATAACACATTCCGATTCCGTCTACCCATTAAGAAAAAAGTAAAGAAACTTCCGCCTCCTTCTATTCACACATCGCTGCCGGGGTGTCATCCCACCACTTTGGCGTATTGCTGCGTGTCGAATGATATTACAATATATAGTCCCCAGCTTGCTCACGCGGCTTGATATAGTTGCGCATGAAGTTGAGGAACCGTTCGCCATACCGCATAGGTGGTACGGCGCTGATTTCGGCGTCAGGCTGGCTGAATGACTTGATCGCGTGCTCAGCCCTTTTGATGAAAGAATACTACAATAGATGTTAGTCGTGAGGACAAGGATGTACCTGCAATGTAACTCACCCTCGTTAGGCAGTCGATAATGCCAAGATAATATATTTCCTGTCCCGGCCGATCGTCCTCGTTGGTGGCCCGCAGTCCTCCCTCATCGGCGTAGAAGTACATTGATTTTTTGGACTCCTCATCAACTTGACGTTCGGGTAATTTGGTGAACGTCTGGTCCATCGGCACTGGTCGCTCGGTCTTGACGAGCTGGCGGAGCTGACTGGCCTTGCGCGCGTTCTCTATCTTGGAAGGCGTGCGGACCAGCAGGTTGGGCATGGTTTGCGAGGTGGTAACGGGGTTTTCGAAGCTCGTTGTGGTGGCTGCTTCATTGAGCGAGCCAAGTTGATTGACATTGGCAGGGTGGGCCATAATCCGCTCTCCACCGGGCTGGAAGACCTTGAGCGTCTTATTGCGTAGGTTTAATGTGTTGCCACGGCGAAGATCATGGATGCCGACCAGCAGCGAATAGTCCATGATTTTGAGTTTCTGAAGGAAGTGAACATCTCGCTCCATCTGCGACTTTAACTTGTCACCTTTGATGGGGCCGAACTCGAGATGCATGTTACGCTTCTGCCAGTTGATGTCTTTGAGCGTGGCCTGAGGATTTTCGGCCAATCTGGACTCATCGTACTCGCGACCGACGAGACTGCCTTTCAGATCGTATGTGCGGTGAATATCCTTGTGAGGGGGGAATAAATTGTTCATAATGACAAAGTGGAACTTTTTGCCCTGCTTCGTTTTGACCCGGTGAAGGCCGTAGAACTGACTGAGCAGGGTGTCGGGGTTTTGTTTGACGTGCTCGTAGTATTCAGGGAGAATCTTCCGGAGGAACTTGGCCTCGTGGTGATGCACCGTCTTGATTATGTATTTATAGTCGCGAGAGAAGTAGAAGAAGCTACCGGATTTTCCCGGTGATCCTAATTCGGATAGGACGTATTTCTCCGTTAGCGATTTGAGATAGTTCGCTTGATCGACCCGGAAGAGATCGCGGAGATGGCGGAAGACCCAAGGAGCATAGTCTTTGAATTTAAAGTCATATTTTGTGGCGGGCGTCAACTCGGTACCCAGGACATCAAAGGACGTCTTGCGTCGCTCGCGGAAGTCGATAGTGGTGAGAGGCCGGTTGATTTTTGCGTTGCATCTAGAGACACAAAATCGAATACCGGTGAGCATGTTATACGCCGTCTCGAAGTTTTCGTGACCCTCTGCCACCTTTGTTCCCATGAGGACTCGATCATCGTCGATTTCCTCCTGGCGACGTAATTTGGAGCTGATCCGACGTTCCTTGATCTTTTCAGCCCAGCGGGCAGCATCCTCGTCTTGAGCGAATTGGGGTGGAGGATGGGGCAGGTTGATGGAACGTCGGTGTTTTGGGACGACGAGAGAGTCACGGCTGTTATCCGGCTTCTCCGACCTCTCCGGTCTCTCGTCAAGTTTTGGCAGCTGGAGTGGCTGCTGTTGTTGCGGCTGTGGTGTGAGGGGCAGCGGCTTAGTGGGGTGACTGGTCGGAGGCGCTGATGCAGGTGGAGAGACCTTTTCGTGAAGGCCATATCCGTTTGGAAGCCCATCGGGCAGCTCGGCGATGCGCGGGATTTGGATGTCATCCTTGTGGTGCGCAAGATTGCCATTGCTTGGCAAATGGCCATTGATGATGATGCCGGATGTCTTCCTCGTCGCAGTAGGAATGACAGTGTCGAGAGGCGGCATGGTAAAGTCTGTGACGACGAATTGGCCATGAAGCTTGCTGGCCGCTCCCTTGAGAGAAGCGGCCCTTGCCAACACGGTGATCACCGTCCACGCTATGGCTGGTGACTTGTTGGTGGTGAGAGTTTTCGTATGCGTGCAAGCGACAGCGGCAGGAGCGGCTGTCGTGCGAAGCTGTGATTGGGATTGGAGTTTGGTGTTGTGGATTGGTTTGCTTTGCTGCAACGGTCGACGTCAGTCACTGCACAACGGAGAGAAGAGATGACATGAAGCCGAGAGATTGCACGGGCGCAAGGCCGGGCCAACAGTCGCCAAGATCACGGGAGAAATGAACGAGAGACGCTTCTGGCGCAAGTTTTGGCGGACAGCAACGGCGGGCACGGTCGGCGACAAGCCATGGCTCACGCCCGACCGGAGCGAAGTTGAAATTGCTGCCGACGGGAAGAGGGCCTGACGCAGCGACGGGCGCAGCACACGACCGTGGGCGGTCGCAGTCGATTTTTTTCGAGTCATATGAGACTGATTTCTATAGAAAAAACGATTCATGCATACCTTGGCCCTTTTGGGTTTGCAGCCAGATCGGATGTAGAAGGTTTTGTGAAAATCTTGGCAGTACTGGTGAAGCCGCTGGTGGTGCTGAGAATTGGAAGACGAGGAAGGGAAGAGAGAGAGGAGAGGGAGGAGGGAAGAGATTTATACCCTCCATCGGACTGTCATCGGTTGAACTTGGAAGTCTAGGTCACCTGCTAATGTCTGACATTGTCGCGACAAGTGACGGTCACGGTCGCTATACCGACGTGCTTTCTCGCGAGAGGAGATGGTTTTGGCGTGTAGAGTTGGACAGTCGCGCACGGCCCCTCGGCTTATAGGTGGTTGCCGGAGTTTAGCCCGCTTCTTTGGCCAGGTCCGCCCCACTTTTAGCTGACTCAGCCTTCCCCTTCTAGCTATTTTCAGCGCAGATCAGACCTTTCGGCGCGCGAGTGGAACAAAGTCGTAGTATATAGCACGACACGCCTTGTTTGACCAGTTTGCACTTACAAACGATGTCTGTTTGGTCTGTTTGTATCAAATTTTCAGGCGCCAAAGAATTGCCCCAGGTACCCACCACACTCGTGGTAGGGTAGATGGGGGATAGTGGTAAGGGCAGCACCAAGGCGTTCGAGCTCCGATAAGAGCGATATGAGCTTAGGTGAGGTCAATATATGATGCGATCACCATCCCGCTCCCAGTTGCGCATCCTGATGCCTCGTGAGAAGCCCAAGAGCCATCGTCAGCACCCAATCGTCGCGAGCAGTCGCTCGATGCGCTCATGTGCATGACCCGACAAACTCACAACCAAGCATCGACAGATGTGAATAGTGCACCCTCTGATGGATACACAACCTTGACGGAGAGATCTGTGACGCCTATGACATGAAGGACCTGTGAACCAGGGTCGGCGCTCCAGTCCGACTCGTGGAACGAGGCCGACAAGCAGGCCAACTGCAACCTCTTCCTGGTGTTGCGCCCGTGGGTAGGCACCTCATGGCTCTGATCATTGGAGACTTTCAGCATCCTACAGGAACTGACATTCTGCTCATCGCGCTTGGTTTGGCGCATGCGCGATAGTGGCCTTTCTTGGGGGCAGCTTTCCATCGAGTCCAGGCCAGCGCCCTGAGAGCGCACTCTGTCGTTCTAGCGCCAGCATTCAGTCAGCACACTTTTTCAAATCGATACATTTCTTATGCGACAGGATCCTCATGCAAAATTAGTCCATGGTAATATGGGATCACCGGGTTGCGACGTGATCTTGTGGTCGACAGTCGTGCGACGGGGCGTGGCAGCGACAAAGGGATGCCGCGTGAGTGTGTCGTGCTCCGGAAATAACAAAGACAAAGTCGCCCATAGCGGGGGGAATAGCACGCATGAACGGAGTGGCTCTATGTATTATTAACAATATTCGAATTCGGGTCAATTCGATTGCACATAATATGAAGGAGCCGCACATGGGAATTGGTATGAACAGATAAGAAACCTCCATTTCCATCTACAGTACACCACGTGTGGATACACTATAAGCAGGGTAAAAAAAAACTCAAGGAAAGCGCCGCCAACGCCATCTGCCAGCCAGCCCATCATCCGTCCGATCGCCCGACCAGCCCATCGTCAACCCACGCGGATATCCTCATCGAGAACCCAGCGTCCATTCTACCCGACTTTCGATAAACGTGACTATTCAAAGTCCAGAGGGTGGTATCGCGGACCAGACACACGTTTGAGCAACATATAGAGAGTTAAGAGAAAAGAGAGTCGTAAACGTCGCCGTCAATGACCGCCCCTCTCGTCTGACACTCCGGGACAAGAGAAGAAAGGTGGAGAGGGGCGGGAGAGCATGGGCCCTCTACGCCTTCTCCTCCTTGGCGGCCTTCTCCTTCTTGGGAGCGGCCTTCTTAGCCGGCGCCTTCTTCTTGGTGGCAGTGGCGGCGGGGGCTTTGGATTTGGTCACACGGCCGGACTTGGTCTTGCCAAGAGCGACGGCGGGCTTCTCGTCACCGACAGCAGGTGCAGCCGCGGCGGCGGTCTTTCGTGACTTGCCGGTATTAGCTTTGGCCGCAGCCTTCTTGGGCGCCGCGGTCTTGGTCTCGGTCTTCTTGGTGGCGGCAGCCTTCTTGGGAGCAGCGGCCTTGGTCTGGGAAAGGTTAGTGGGCGAGCGAGATAGGTGAGAAACGAGCACGAACGGTCTTGGCCTTGGTCGTGGTGGCCTTCGCCTTGGTAGCCTTAGCGGCGGGCTTGGTGGCAGCGGGCGATGAGGCCTTAGCGGGCTTGCCAGCAGCAGGTTTGGCGAGCTTCACGGGGCCGGAGGGACCCTTGGGGCGGGCGAAGATACCGGTCTCAGAGCCCTTGGCCAAGGCGGAGTTGAAGCGAGTGGTGAAGGTGGCATCGCTGATGCTGCCGAGCTGGTTGTTGGCGAGAACATACTTCTTCAGGGTCTGACGGGAAGAGCCATTGCGTTCCTTGAGCTGTAGAGGAGGTTAGTCGGCGGTCAGAGAAACAAAGCGCTACAATGCGCCGGGTCGCATCAGGTAGCGGGGGCGATTGCGCCCGGGTGGAGAGAAACGAACCTGAATGATGGCATCCTTGATCATGTCTGTTTTTTAGTGTCAGTGACAAAGTCGAGATGTAGAACAACGCGTCAGACGCGACAGGAAGTAATCCGCACCCTGGTATGTGCCGTGAGCTGCGGGTGCGCTCTTCTTGGAGGCCGCAGCCTTAGAAGCAGCTTTGGGAGCCATTTGTGATTGATGTGTGGTTTCTGGGGATACAGAAATCATAAAACTGTCAAACCTGGATGTTTCTGTGCGTCGACAGACGGCGAACTCACGAGAAGGTTGAGCGAAAGATGGCAAGGTGTGGTGGTGAAAGGCGACAGGTCAAAAAGGCAGCAGTGGTTTATCTCTCGCTCTCTAGCAGCGGCGGCGGCGGGGCACGGACGCTCTTTATACGTCGCGCGGGCGCGGGTGAGGATCAAGGATCAAAACAGTGCGAGGCGCGTGATCTGGAGTCGCTGCCCTCGCCAGATAAATAGCCTGGTCTGTCCGCTTTTTTTTTCTCGTCGGTTTTGGTCATGGTTTACTTGCTGTTTTTTGTGAATTGTTCTCGAAGCTTGCTCGTAGCCGTGCGTGAATCCAATCGTTGTCGCGTCCGCCTGTGTAGCTGTGTACGAGTAGCTCCTGCCATGACTTGCCGTCTGCCGCGTTTCGTCAAGAGCTGTCTTCCGTTCGACCTGTTCGTTGTCCGACTGTCCCTGCCTCTGTTCATGGGCAGCCCTACCTGTTTCGTACTGTCCGATGCCATTTTGGTCCTGCTTCACAGTCAGGCACTGTCCATCCTCTGCCCGCTCAGGCAGGTAGCTCGCTCAAGCTCCGCTGACGTTGACATAACTCCAACGGCGACGCACACATTGGGTGCGTGATCTAACGACTTCGATGATCTATGCTTTCGGTACTGGCAGCGCTTTGACTAACATTGTTTGATGGCGCGGCCTTCGTCTCTTCGAATTCGGGTGTGCGTGCCCCGGTCGCATTGTGGCTCTGATGGTGGGGGGAAGGACCAGTCGTCCCAGCTTCTCGCCCGTTCGGAAGGTGAGGAGTCGACTGCTCACATGACCCGCGCGTGATCGGCGTTCACCACAACAGCAACATCACCCTGTGATTAATGGTCTGGTTTCCATGCCAGATTCAGACATGCATTGTTGACATATCGTAGTCTCACAGTTGTAATACTGTACATTAACTGCGTTCATGAATCTTTTTGTTCTCCTTCTACAGCAGTCATGGCTCCTACCGCCGAGGCATGCCCCTTCCGCGACCCCTCAATGCCCGCTGTGCCGCACCCGGCGGGAGACCTCTGGGCGGACCCTGAGCCTGCTGGCTCTCCTGTGCCTTGATCGTCTCGTCAACGCTCAGGATCAAACAGCTTGCCTCGGTCGCAGCCTGGAAAGCATTGATCTTGACCAGCGCTGGTTCCCAAACAAAGGCTGCCATGTTGTCCCGAACTCCCTCGTTGTCAAAGTCCACGCCTGCCCAAACATTGCCCTTGCGATGCTCCACCCTGAGGCGGTTGAGGATATCTGTCGCATCGAAGCCTGCGTTGTCGCATAGCTGCCTCGGAATCACCTCGAGGGCTTTTGCGAATGCCTTGATGATGGTTTGTTGCTTGTGTGGTATGTTCTTGTCCGCAAAAGTGTGGAGGTACTTTGAGATTTCCATCTCAGTCGCGCCACCACCTGCAACAATAGACCGGTTTTGAATAGCCCGCTTGACAATCATGATAGCGTCGTGTAGTGATCGCTCCACCTCCGCGATGAATTGCTCTGCACCTCCTCGTAGTACCAACGTGCAAGTCTTGGCCCCTGGGCAACCCTCGAAAAAGTTGAAGCGCTCGCCACCGATCTGGCGCTCTTCGAATGTTGCGCAGGTGCCCAGATGTGTTGGCAGGATATCTGAGCATGTTGATTGCACAGAGGCGCCTGTTGCGAGACAAACGCGATCCAGATCGTCTGATGATACCCGACCGGCACAGAAGATGTCACGGTCGGCAAAGTACTGTGTCGCAAGGTCGCCAATGGGCAGCTTGCTAAGCACGACCTTTGCACCAGTCTTGTACAGCGCCTCCATCTTGTTGTAGATGATCTGCCACTCGGCGTCCACAATGGCCTGGTACTCCGAGACTTGCTCGACTCTGACTTCTGCGTTGTCTTTCTCACTCTTGAGTTCCAACTCCACGTTGAGACAGACGATCTTGGGGTCTTTGAAAGATTTGGGTTGTTGCTCGAATCCAGCGTACGAGAATGTCTTCTTGAATGCGACACCGTTGACGAAGAGTGAGTCTTGTAGCGCACCGCCCGTGATCTTCTTCATACCTATGAGTCGATCATTAAGGTCGTCCTGGTCGAGCGATAGCACCGCATCAACCACCACTGTAAGATTCGTCAGCTCTTGAACACTGTCCATTATACTGCATGACCCACTTTTTGTGAAGAATTCGGCATTGCGGTGGATGAGCTTGCTGCTCATCGCTGTGGCTGCCAATTTCCGCAGCGTGTCTCTGCGCTCCGCATCCTTCTCGCCGCGCACATCGACTGCAATCTCTCTGATCTTGTTGACAGCCATAGTGCACGCTCTCCTCAGTCCTTTAACAATGACCTGGCTGCTGACTCCCTGGTCAACATATTCCTTGATCTCCTTCAGTATCTCGCCAGCAAGAACAACCACACTCGTCGTTCCGTCGCCAACCTCGGCGTCCTGGCTGCGCGCAATGTCGGTCAGGATTCGTGCGGCGGGATGCACAATGTCCAGTAGCTTCATGACAGTCGCCCCATCGTTTGTGATGGTCTGTCTGCCATTCTCGTCCACCATCAACAAGTCTCCGCCATACGGTCCGAGTGTAGATTTTATCGTGCTCTGCACGGCGACACAGGCGTTAATATTGGACAGGATCTGGCCACGACCTTGCGACTGGTCGGTACCTGCGTATTGGTCAGTGGATTGGACGATTGAGACTATTTGAGGTGCGGTGAATACACACCCTCTTTCAGGACGATAATCGTCGGCGTCTGCCCGCCGAACGACATAGTGAGCGATTGTGTCGGTCGATCTGATGCTTTGTGTCCTTTATTAAACACTCAACAAGGTATCACAGCTGTGGGATCTGAGGATAAGGGAGCGCAGCGATCGTTCCGTGTGATTGACAGTGGCCAGTCGAGCTTCAAAATTCTTGCCGATGAATCTCGCGAAGCTTTAGAACTGGCCGCACGCGTGGAACGTCGCCGCGCCCGGGAGATCTTCGGCAGTATGCCTGCTGTTCATGGGATCGAGGTTCAAGATGAGATATGCTCGTTTCCCTTGAGCATGGTCTCTTCTACCCATGCCTAAGAGATCTGAACACGTCTTAATCGTGATGCTGTATTTGGCAGATAAATTATCGAGGGATGTATGGACGTCGCTAGGTTTTTGTTCATGGAATGGACACAATTGACATCCCAAGCACAAAAATCCTCTGATCCTCTTTGCACACTGCTTCGCTTCCGCGTAGAAAGCCATTCATCCAAGTGGACCATCGGCAAAGGTGCTGATGTACCGTTCAGCCTCACTGGCTGAGGACCTAGCGTTTCTACCATCATCTATCCGAGCCTCAGGAAGTTATGTAGGCCGGCTGTCGCCCGCCCATATACTGTCCGACCATCTGAGCCGCCGCAAACGACGGCAGGTCAGCCATATCTGGGGCCAATGAGAGTTACGCAAACCGAAAGCTGTCCGTGGGCATAGAACATACTCTAAACAACATTATGACAAGACAGAATTAAAGTCTTGGATGCTCACAATCGCCAAGGAGACAAACATAAGGTCAAACAAGATCCATAAGATCCTCACGGATCGAGTACGTCTATCTTTAATCAAAGAAGTGGTATCAACCCAAACCCTGCACGGGTAGGTATCCCAAACGCCTCGCTATGATCAATTTTTGGAAATCCGACAATGTATCGTCCTTTGTATGGCCCAATAGCCCGAACGCCGCGCTAGAAAACAAACGATATTCGCAATCGAACAAATGCTAACCCTGTGTTGTATAGTCGACGATGGTAACAGCTGTACCATTGAAGTTCAAACCGGCCGTGAACATCTCCCTCGCTCCGCCCTGAGGTGTCGTTACCCTAGCATGGAACGCAATGGCCCAGTCTCCCTTCGAGTCTTTGGCGACGGAGCAGCTGCCCGGTGCTGAGAGACTCCAGTCGCCTGACTGCAGCAGGTCCTGATTGGCACGGGTGTACGGACCCTGCAGATGCGAGGCCCACGCATATTTGACGGTGTAGCTAGGATCGCGTGTGCAGCCTGACGAGAAGAAGAGGAAGTAAGTGCCATCCACCTTGACAAGGGTGGGGGCTTCGACAAGGGGGCCGTCGGCTTTAGTGCGGTCTAAGATCTCAACGGGATTGCCAATTGTCGTGATACCATCGGCTTCGACCTTCTGCAGCATGATGGGAGTGCTGTGGATTGGTGCCTGCGTGTTGCCGCATGCTCCGCCATTGCCCTTGTTGTTGCCGTCGACTTTGTATGCGATATATACTGATCCGTCGTCATCAATGAAGGGCGTCGGATCGATGGCACCGCCTTCGCTTACGGGACAGGCGAAGCTGGTGTTGACCGGCACGTAGGGCCCAAGAATGCTGTCCGTGCTAGAGACAGAGGCACCGATGCAATGTGTGTATATATTGGCGTCGTCCTTAGCAGAGTAATATAGCACCCATTTGTTGTCGCTGGGGCGTTGGAAGACAGCCGGAGCCCAAACACCAGCACCGGGAGTGAAGGGTGCCTTCGAAATGGCGCCCTGCACCGCCCAAGTGCCCACAGTCGGGAGGATATTGTGATCCGCATTCAGCACCGTCCAGTTGACGAAATTCTGCGAGCTTGCTATCTGGACGTTGTCTTTGTAAAATGCCTCTGTGTTGACACTAGAATTGGAGGTAGTGCTAGCATTGGCAGGCACGTTCGTCAGACCAACCGCATTGTTCGTGGCGAAAGCGTACCAAGTACCGTTGACCTGAACAACGTAGGGATCGGCGAAATTGAAGTCGACTGCATTGTTGATCGGACCAGCCAGACTTTGATTGAATACTACTCCGGGACTGCCGGGGGTTGTGGCGCCACCGGGACGACCGGCATGCGCCCGGCGGTCGTCGTGATGTGAGGTGAAGATGACTAGAACAGGGGCTAGGATAGCGGATAAAAAGATCATACTGAGGACGAGGGAGATGAGGAAGCCCTTGGAAAGGACGGAGAAGCGACGGTTGTCGGCATCGTAGACTTTTTCGGCATCGCGATCGACGGGCTTACAGAAATACCGCTGCCAGATGGACAAATTTGCGCCGGGAAAAGGAACAATAGCAGACGATTGCTCGGAAGAGATGGTGGAGACATTCCCCACCGCCAAAGGCTTTCCTTCCGTGACTTCGGTCATTGCATGCCGTGCGGGGGGCTGCAAGATGTGGTGAACTGTAGAACGTCGTCGAACCTCGACAGGCGAAGCTGGAGAGAAGTTTTGATCTTGATCGGCAGAGGTCGTGAAAGTTGCGAAGGATGTAGAGACGGGAGGAGGCCTGCGAGAGGGATCGTGTGAGTCGGAATACATATTTGGAGCGAGTTTTAAGGATAGAGATGATGAAAAGTGTGCTGTGTGGCAAAAAGTCTTCAGGTTGTCGTATGCATAAAGTATCACTTTATGCTAGGAAGTGAAACAAAGAGAAGAAGTGATGGTCCCGGCTATGTGGTTGTGGAATGTGATGCGGAGCACAGGAATGCGAGACAGGCAAAAAGGTTGCCAACGTACCTTTGAATACGGGAGGCGGATGTGATGCCGGGCGATTATTGCCGAGATGCACCCAGGGAGATTTTAGCCTTTGTTCCTAGACCTGAGCGAGTGGGCCCTTGGAAGTCTCGAGGGGTGGTGATAGCAATGGATGACGAGCGGCAGCCTGGATTGGACCAAAATCGGGTATTACACGCGTACAGGAAAGCGATGGAGTGAGCGGATTCGCTGAATGGTCTTGGTGCCTGATGAGTGGGTGCCCAGGGTCAACCCGGCAGTCGAGTCCGAACAGAAGCAAAAGTCGAGGGTGTGTTGGTCTCTGGTGTCGAGAGTAGTCGCAGCTACAATATATGCAGGGAAAGGAGACGATGTTTGATTTGTCGAGCAAGACAGCAACGAGTCGTAAAGAGAGACAAACAGACAGAGGTGAGGTGAGCCGGGGTATGTATACGAACTGTTGACCGGCGACACCTTAGTGTTACAGCGAGGTCGTAGTAGTAATCCTGGTTCGCGCGAGTGGCTGCGGCGGGCCCGGCGAGTGAGTGGAGCTTAGCCCTGGCGCGAGTTCAGGGCGAGACACGGGTCGAGACCTGGAGAAGAAAACCGAAAAAGCCCCAGCGAGTTGCAAGTATTTCACACCACGGAATATCGGCAAAAAGAAATCAGACACGAATGGAACACTCGAAGAAGGGCCGAGCCAGAAGTGGTGGGTAGACACGAAGACCGAGCGATAGCATGCCAAATGCCATCGCGACCGGCACGCGGCTCTGCCACTCTTTTGCCCGTTTTCTGTTCTCTGCCAGGCGTTGACCGTCGTATCCATAGCGGGTTTCTATTCACTTGTTCATGTCTACCGTCGCGGTCCAGCCATGTGAATTTCTTCTGTCCCCGGATACATTGACGTGTCTCGTTTCTTGGTATCTTCTTGGTGCTGTGCTTTGTATCAAGCGGCCAATAATCCACGCCTCAATCTGCACGTTCGTGCTTGCCCCAGTTCCGCCAACCCTAAGCTAGACCACTCCACAAGGCCCGAAAGGGGTCGAGATGCCCGCCACCTGAGACACGCACAACTCGCGACATGTTCGACTAAACGCACGTGCTGGCTTTTCTTTCTCCTCAACTGGAGCATCTCAAGTCCAGTAGAAATCAGGTATACAGCAATAAACGCAATGCCCAGAGATGCAGTGCCCGACAAAGAGGCAGTGCTGCACAAGCACATAGTTTGGACGCCTGGTCATCAAACTCGACGCCCAATCAACGACATCTCGCCTTCAGTGTCATGCTGCATCGCAGCGCATCAAATGCATCAATACTTCTTCTTCTTCTTCTCCTTTTTCTTCTTCTTCTGCTTCTTCTGCTTCTGTTTCACCACCGGAGCCGGCGACCGCGAAAGACACGCTCCGTTGCTCTTCCACGCTCTGCCGAACAACCGCCAAAACGGCCTCCAGCCATCAACCACGATGTATTCGATCCCCCACGATTACTCTCCGCCCGTCTCGCCTGAGGCTGTGCACCGGCGCATGGGTCCTTGGAATTTTCATCACCGCAATTTACCGTAGGCCGATGGGAATAGTGACAAAGACCAAACTCTATGGATCAAATGACGATACCATCTCGTATCGCACGGCCAAGCTGTTGCATCGCACTGCGTCTTAAGAGATTTGTGTTATGATGACCGAAAGATCATCATACGCTGTCGGCCTTGTTGTCTTACTGAACTGTAGACGTGCATAGCCGCCCACTCGCAGATGCTGCAGTAGTTGCGGCCTGACTGGACTGCGCTCTGCAACTGCATGACCCTACTGCTCGACTCAGTCACCCATCCGTGCGCTGGCAGATCGAATTCCCTTTGCTGTCAGGGGCCCGAGTTGAACATGTCCCATGCCTCCCTCATTGTCCGTGTTGATCGACTGCGGGTATCTTACCTCCCACAGCCAAGATCTTACTCATGCTTCCTGGTATAGTATCGTGACGTCCGCCTCCACCGTCAGCAACGACTCTTGAAATCGCTGTAATGTTCACATCATCAATCCCGCTCATCGCCGACCAGCCAGTAGTGAGGGTGGGAAACGTCCTTGCATAAGCCTGACACGGCTTAACAGTGGTACGCACCCACGTGCTCGCTCTCCCTCACCATTCGCGTCTGTCGACACGGCCAGTGGCAGATCTCTTAAGCGGAATGACGCCGTGAACCGAACTTCAGATGCCGAACACGGTGGTCCCTCCCAGCCGCCCGCCGCGATACCCCGCTGGCAGTCTGCCACCCCCATATCTTGAACTATCTTTGCTTGGTATTGCCAATAGCCAGGGGAGTGCAGCAGTGGAGCCCAATGGTGACAATCTGGAAGCTCACGGCACGGCTTCAATCTTAATAATTCTCCACCATCACGGCCCTGCCCAACCACAAGGATCGTTTTAAACATGCCGCAATGCACTTTCATCATATGCTGACCACCGCGAACCCTCGTTGCCCCCACATCCTGCACGCGCCGTCGATCCGGCCCCATTGCTGATTCGCCCAACCTGCATGGTTCGGCCGGGCCGCGCTGCTCAGCAGGGAAAAAGATGTTCGCCTGCACACCGTTCGTGCAGGTCGCGTGCTTCGTCGTGATATGCAATCTGAGATGACTGCATCGCTGGCCCCCTTCTGCGCGAGAGTGTGAGACTGACTCTGCGCATCGCCCTGATCCGCAGGGCCCTTGCTTGGCTTCCGGAGAGGCTGATATATAGGTAGGTTAGGGAGCTGCAGGTGTTGGTACCAGGTTTTGTCCTGTTAGGCTGCACTATTTTCTTACGCTATGAGCTGTCAGCTATTTATCTTGTTGGACTATCTGAAGAAGCATTTACTTACTCCTGCATAAACCTGGGACCCTCGTACATCACTATTACCACCTCAAACTGCTCCGTTTGCATCTGCGTACCATCACTAGCCGGCTCGATCCGCATTCGTCGTCTTTGCTCTATCCAGTCAAAGCATCCACAATGGACGCCCCGGTACTGCTCTACTCCCTCTCACAGCTCTTCGTCCGGGCCTTGCTCGCCGCCGAAGAGCACCGCCTGCCCTCCCTCTGGCGGCAGATCCAGCTACCTCTCACCAAAGGCGTGCGGCTGAGTACGAACATTGGACTAGGACGGACGACTCGCCATGGCGAACTCGAGCTTTTGTTCTATAGACCGAAGGGCCAATGATGAAATGAGACTTGGGAATCAACCATAGTAACGATGATACGATAACATGATATACGATTCATGAACTTTGGCAAGGACTGGGTATCTATTATGCCGCGAAGCGAACTCGGTGTCGCGTGTTGTCTATCTCTTCTGGACTGCGATAACGTTCACAGCGATCTGGATGAAGTATTGCAAGAGTGTCGTGCACACGAGCTGTGACACGAATCATCCAGCCAAACGCACACCACGTCGTCGGGCACCTCCTTCTGCCACCACGCCGCCACCGACTCGTGCTAGGAAGCAGAGCTAACAGTGCGCTCTCCCAGATTAGCGCACTGTAATCCCATTACACCGTCAGGACCGCTGAGCTACGGCAGGCTCGGCCATATCCCCCAAGCTATCGATATATGCCATGAAGGGCAGCATGTCTTCGATATTCGGCACTTTGGCCGAGTATCGTAGCCTTTAAGTTGATGGCGTTGTACAAGGCAAAGATAGACTACTGCGACGGCTCATCTATCGTCCTCGTTGAAACTGAAGTCTCCGAGAAAGACGCATATAGCCTACGACCAACTTAGTCCCTTGTCTCCCTCCCATCATACCAAAGTGCACATACCTTACTCGACCCCCACATACAGTAATGCGTGACCCTCACCCTTTCCTTCAGTCCCAACCTCTCCCTCCATCCCGCAATCTGATTAAGATCACTCGACCGCGGCAAATACAGCACCACCCTTCCCGCCACCCTCGTATACTCACCCGCCAGCTTCTCCAACCCATACGGCTCCATCCGACTCAAATCAAACACCTCCGCATCTCTGTACCCCGGCCCGCCCCACGGCGGACTGGCAAACACCACCGCGTTCTTCACAATAGACTTCAGCTGCCCGCGGAGCACGTCGAAGCAGTCGCCGCGGATGAACCAGATCCGGCCGTGCACGCCGTAGAGCCGCGCATTGTGCTCGGCGCAGGCTAAGGTCGTGGCGTCGCGCTCGATGGCGAAGATCTGCTTCCATCGGCCGGAGAGGGCGAGGGCGATGGTGTTGCCGCCGGCGCCGGCGAAGCAGTCGATTATGGTGGTGACGGAGGCGGGGACGGAGGTGGAGAGGTGGTCGGCGATTTTACTGGGTGGGGTCAGTGGAAGCTTGGAGTGCAGGACAGCAGCAAGATAAGTGCAGGGAATGGAATAGGAAAGTGGTGGAGAGACAGATAACAGATGCTGCGTACGTACTTTGCTACGGGTTCGGGGGTCACGCCGAACCAGGCGTCGTCTGTGAGGCGAATGCCGTCGTCGTAGAGAGAGAAGAGGTCGTAGCGCTGGTGCCAGTATCTATAGTCCTGCATTCAGCATCGGACGCATTACTGGGAAGTACTCCAATCTCACTTCTGAATGTTCTCAGGCATGTCTTCCACCGAGTCATAGTGGTGAACTTGGTCAAGATCTGCCTGTTTGGATATGGCTGATTCGGTGCGCGCGTTTTTACTGGATTCTAATTCGGCCATGCCGATCGGACAGAATCCCGTGTCGTGTAATTATGGGTCTAATTTCGGAATGTGCAGAAGTGGAGGTTGGATGCATTTCATCTACAAAAAGTTCATGGATAGGCCGCAATTTCCTCTTTAGGAAAGCTGTCGGAGATGTGAAGTGGAGCCGTCCGGTGGCGCAAGTGCGGAGGGAGGGACATGTTCAGTTGAGAGTACTACTATGACCGAAGGCTCAGATCCGGCTGCTCGCCCAGCGAGTCTCTGTGTGATACTATAATGACAAGAAAGGCACCGGTCCAATGCCACGGAGTATGACTTTGGTATGAGTTTTTGGTATCAACTCTGTGGGCTTGCTATGATCGGAAGTCAAGCGCCCATCGATCGTCCAGGGATTCTCGGTATCATACCAAACACGGATAAAATACATCGGTCTTGTTGCCGTGAAATTCAGTTGCTTTGAGTTATTCCAAGTACCAACGATTGTGAGGCCAGCTTCGCTGGCATACCTAGTGGGCGGTGTTGGGAGCAACTTACTGCCATATTATCGTCCATGTTCACGTACAAAGCTTTCTCAAGGTAAAAAAGAATGCTCGGTATATTTCCAGGAGCAAATTACTCCGTGAGCATAGTCTATGATACAGTGCCTGCCCTAAATTCGCTCAGTGCAGCAAAACGACGTAGTGATAATACCAGCGCTAGCGACCAGTGCCGCCCGCTACCAAACGTGACCCAGACCTCATGATATGTAGGAAAACACGATGTATGTGTAGATTAGATGCCCTTAATGGCCACAGTGCGCTCCTTCTCCAAACGCTCCCGATTCCGCCTCTTCTCTTCCTCTTTGCATGTCTCCAGACCAGCGCAGGCGTGGCTCTCCAGCATACGGTGCTTGCCGCAGAAGTGGCCGGCGCAAAACCCGCAGTCTCCGACGATCGGCTGAGCCCGGTCTTTGCAGTCCTTGAAGTTGCACTTGATCTTCTTCGGTGCGCCACCACGCATGGGCACGGCAAGGTGGATTGTGGATTCGCGAGCGATATGGTAGTCTGAAAGGGTGGAGGAGGTGTTGGACAAGTGCTTGCCGGCGTGCACAAGGCGGAGGTCGCAGGCTGGCAGGTTGGTGCGCAGGGCAAGGAGTGATGAGAGTGTGGAGATGGTTGTGGATTCGGGGACTTGAAGAGCGAATGCTGTGACATGTAAGCAACGAGCGACAAATCTACTAGCATATGGTACTCACTGTCGCCCGCAATGTTCTTAATAAAGACTTGCATCGTCGACTCCGGCTCGGCGGAGGACGAGCGTGACGAGACGGAGGCGAGAGAAGAGAGCGAGGAAATGCTGTTGGAGCGCATGTTTGCTGTGCTGTGAAGGCGAGGTGTATTGTCTAGTCGCTGAAGGACGAATACGAGGTGGTCGCGTGAGGAGAGTGATGAGGACTCTTGTTCCAGTAAGCGGGTGACGAGTGAGTGGTGAAGTGGCCGAAGACCGGAGTTGGCGGGCGGTTAGAGATGGCGGTTGTGAACAGGCGATAGAGTGACGGCAGTGACGCAAGGGTGGCTTAACAGACAACTTGCCGTTTTGCGGTTGGGGAGTCGCAGAGCTGGCGAGGAAGAGGAGAAGAGGTGGATTGTAGAGGAAGAATTCAGAAGGCAACAGGGAAAGAGGCGATAGATAAGTCCCAGAAACCGAAGGATCAGAAGGTCAGGGCTACAAAGGGAGGGAGGGAGGCGGCGCGGAGGCTGTGACTCTTGTAACGAGTTAGCCCGGAGTGAGACAAGGACAGCTCGAGATACGGCGTCCGAGTCCGGGGGGGCGGTTTGGCGCAGGTCAGGGTCTGTCCACATGAGCAGAAGACACAGACACAGGGATGGGCTATTGGCATTAGGAACAGTTATCTGTAAGTCATCAGGCCCGCTAATTTATCTGACTATTCGGCCACTCAGGTCGTCGTCAAAAGCAGATCCCGGCGACGGCGGCAAGTCAAACACCCGCATCGGATCCATCACATTCCATCATCACCCTCGCCATCATCACTCTCACCAGCGTCATCGCCTTCGGGAACTCTAAAGACGGTCACGCTGTACCAGTCCGAACACGGACGCATTTGAATCGCCCTCGGTACACTCACTTACCAGCGACCACTCCCTACCTGACACGAATCACAAAGATTTCGAATACTTTCTTACACTGCAGCTTTGCGCTCTCTACGTTCTTGTCCGTTCTGCCGATCCACTCGGCTGGCCGCATCCGGATCGGCCTGACATCTCAAAAAAATGGGCCTTGCATCTGATGATTTCCACCGGTTTCTGCATGTCAAATCATCGTGCTCGCCGCTAATAGAAATAATTGCAGATGTGCATTTCAGAGATATTCCCGCCGGACCAACCACTAACAGAACGACTTGATACCCAATGCTGATCTGATACCGCCCCCTGGCCGCCTCATTTACCACACTTCGCTGCCCTTTGTTTACATCGGCTGTGCCTAGCTCCTTCGCTCTGTCGCAGGTTGCCGTGATATTTACAGAACAAATAAACATGGCTTCATTTGCCATGTCGCATCTTCATCGGACTCATGTACTTGTATCATGCCACTTTACGAACACGGTTCTGAAATTAAGCTGTCGTCGGCATCGACAGATACATTTCCTTGGCACAGTATTGAGCCTGACACTTGGAATTAAAGAGTAAAAACTTGATCGCATTCTCTAGAAGAATCATAACCCAGCTTGTCAGCGCCACCCATCTCGTTAATCAGACATGTCGCCCGTGCAGGTGATTACCTGCTTGACGACCGTGTGAAGGCGAAAACACCGACAATCACCACCGCAAGCGTTACGATTGCTCCCGGAAGGAGCAGCTCATTGGGAACGCCCGCGATGACTTGCTCTGCCTTGCTCGCGTTCTCGCTTTGTCCTATGGGCGTCGATGAACCGTGAGCTTTTCTTCTCCTCAGACCTCCCCTTTGAGTTGCCACTTCTTCCGCTTCACTGTCGTTTTCCAAACCATAGCTGCGACGGTCTTTGACGCTTTCCGGGGGAGTGGGTATCGGTGCAGACGTAGGCACTGGGTTGACTGTCGCAGGGAGAGGAGGCTTCTCTGGATGGTGCACGAACAGGTCCACCTTGTCCCGTCTCGCACCCCTTGCCAGCGTGATGGCATCAATGAGGTCAGCCTCTGTGGTGATCGAAACCGTGTCGCCTTCGTTGTCAAGGTATGCCAATGCGAAACCGGACGAGCTGATGGCAGAAGTCTCGCTGTCGAAGGTCGGTACGCCGCCCAATTGACCTGCTTCAGCACCAAGCTTCTCGGCTACAACTGACACCAGAGCGGAGAGACCGGCAGATGGAGCTACAGCTAAGCGATGTGTGCGACCGGATGGGGCTTTGAACTTGAAGGGGAACGGAACATCTGCTGGGAGCGTGCTTCCGCCGCCTACTGCACTACCCGAGGGCGACTCGACGCCCGCATGTGATGCGGAATCGCCAGGCGCGACACTATCGAGCCTTTCGACCCCGGGACGCGACATGTCTGGGGACATGACCATAGAGCGCCCCTCATGTGGATTGCGTGATTGTGCGTGAGAGCCATCACCTGAGAGGATTGATTCCGTCTCATTGTCACCAATAGACATCCAAAACTTGTTCCACGCTGGACCCTCAGAGTCCCCAGTTGACATGCTGTTGATCTGGTCCAACGTTGCGTACGTGAGCTTCAACACATCCACCATCCCCACAATCTCACCCTCGGCGGACATGACGGGTAAGTTGAGGTAGTGACCGTCTGTAACGAGTTAGTCTACATAAGGACTACGCATGAGCTCTCGCTTACCATGCATTTTGCGCAGTGCCGACTGGATAGTCATATCCAGAGGAGCAAAATCGGGGTGTGGTGTCATTACCCGCACGACGCTGCAATTTGCCGGGTCAAGTCCTGCGGCAATGACACGGAGTACGACATCCTTGCTGGTGAATATTCCTGTAATGGATCCGTTGTCTTGTACCAATACCGCTGTGGTGTGGTTCTCCTTCATGAGCGACGCAGCCTCTTTCACCGACGTGCGGACAGACACTGTAGTGGGCGGCATTCCGTTCAGGACGGATTCCAAGGTCGGACCGGACATCTTGTGCCTAATTGCTTCAACGTACTGAATGATTTGCTGAGGCTGGCTTGAGCCGAGCTCGGCTTGGACACCCTCAAGAGCGTCATAGAGCTTGCGGGACGAGCTGTAAGCCCTTTCCAGCTTCTCCATAGCATCGTAGAAACACTTTGTGATATCAAGAATACCCGAGATGTCGTGGTTCTCGTCCATTACGGGCAAATGGCGGAATCCCTTCCTGACCATGAGGTCCAACGCGTCTGTGGCACTAGTGTCTGTCTTCGCACACAAGGGATTCTTGGTCATGATTTGCTCGATCGTGATCGTGTTCGCCTTGATACCTTCGCCTACCACGCGGAATGCCAAATCCTTGGCAGTAAAGATACCAGCAATCCTATCATCATCGTCTGTGACCAAGACACAATCTTCCCGCTTGGCTGCCATCAGCTGAGCAGCCTCAGCCACGGTGGTATTCGGTTTGATTTGTAGAGCTTGACTCGGGCGCAGGGCCAAGACAGTTCCAGGCGGAGCCTTCCTAGCTTGCCTTGCGCGGGCAGGATTGCTCTTCTTTTTGTTCAGATCTGTCTCGATCTTCTTCCGGATAGCCTAGTCCTGGTCAGCATCCGAATTCACCTCGATCGATGAAGGACGCACTTCATCGCGCTTGGACTGTTTCTGCCTGCTTGCGCTCATTGTAGATGTTGCATCGCTACTGCTAGCAGCTGTTTCGAGCTTGGGTCTGGGAATAGCTGATGGGCTGTCGGAGAACACATTTGATTGAGGTCTCCCTTTGGGAGTGCCTCGGTAGCCACCAGTGGCGGACATGATGCACTATTCACAGGTCTGAGGGGGATGATAGCTAGCAGTGTCGACGTTGAAGGGAGAAAAGTGACGGTAGGGTCACATGTGTTTGCGAAGTAAACAGACAAACGCTGGCTTTAGCCTGGCTTTACCCCACCAACCGACCAATCACCTGGCCACACTCTTGGCCGCGCTCCGGAAAATCTTCGGCAGTGCGCACCTCTCGAATTTGCGTGGGCGAAGAACATCGCCGCAACTCATTTGTTCTTCACCCGACCGACTTATCGCCACACCCCGACAAACCGATTCACTTACAGTCACAGTCGCCAAAATGGTCAAGAAGCGAGCGTCCAAGTACATATCACCGAATTCGATTTGGTCGCCGTGCAGATATACTGACAGATTCCCATAGCGGACGTAACAAGAAGGGCCGTGGCCACGTCAAGCCTGTCCGCTGCTCCAACTGCTCGAGGTGCACTCCCAAGGACAAGGCTATCAAGCGCTTCACAATCAGGAACATGGTCGAGTCGGCAGCTATCCGTACGTTCACACCATCAGAATTCCGCCCACGAATTGCAAGGAAGAGAGTGACAGCAAGAAAGAGTACTGATTATCTGGCCAACAGGTGATATCTCGGATGCCTCCGTCTTCGCTGAATACGCCGTTCCCAAGATGTACTTGAAGCTTCAGTACTGCGTCTCCTGCGCTATCCACGGCAAGATCGTCCGGTACGTTCTTTCGTCACATGGCTGCGCTCTTCAGTCACGCATCTGAATGGGCATGCATAATCTGACAAACTGCAGTGTCCGCTCGCGGGAAGGCCGCCGCAACCGTGCTCCTCCTCCCAGGGTTAGGTACAACAAGGATGGCAAGAAGATCAACCCTCAGCAGGCTGCGAAGACCGCTTAAGGTTGTGGACGGAATGGATGGCGTTCGTTTTTGACTCGCACTAGCCAGAACAAATGGCCTGGCAGGGTAGCGACATGTTTCGCAAAAGGAGCATAAAATGCATGCATTTAGCAGCGAGCGCAGCGACCCCACAAATGTCAAGACCGAGTTCACGATCACACTTCCGATCCGACGTGCTATGTGCTGAATTGAACCCCTGCACCGTGGGCTAAGTGAAAGCCCACAGAGTAGCAGGGCTCATAGCGAGGCTAATTGGTTGCGTATATGATTGCCCAGTACTATTACAGACGCTCCTGGGAATTGCACTCCGATCCGGCCAGCAAAGCCTTCGCCCACATTTCACTTTACTACAAGCCGACGGCAAAGGACATCCTCAACGGCAAAGGACATGCTCTACGGCATCTAGATCAATGCCTTCCGTCGTAGGATCACACGCAGAACTGCAGGACTACCACTCGACGATGGATAATCGGTCATGGCAGACCAAAGAAGACAGCTTTCGTGCCAATCATTCGTTTCGTGCATTATATCGTATACTTGCTACAGAATCAATCGCGAGTCTCCTTGTGAAGAACACCGTTACCTTCGACAACCTTGTGCAACTCAGCAGCTCCGTCAGCGTCGTCATCCCAATCCTCCGCATTTTCGTCCCAATTGTCCAGCTCTTCTGTCACGTTCGGTGGAGCGGGCACAATACCAGTCTCCTGTTCTTCGTCATGCCGTGATTCGCCCAGCTCGACGTCGCGGTCATCTTCACCGGGCACGAGGTTGTAAGTTTTTGCAGCTCTTTTCCGTTCCAACATTCGTCGATGATACCAGCCGCACAAGAAAAGAGCAAAGCCCGAACCGATTACATTGGCTAGTATGTCATAGGGGTCGAATTCACGGCCATTCTGAGGACAGGTCAGAATCTATTGCTTGAGGTTCTTCGAGGAGCAACTCTTACCGGGAGAAGCGCTTGAACAACCTCCGATCCAATCGACAAACCGGCAGTACAGACCAGTAAAGTGATATGTACCACACGTCGTCTACTTGTCTCCAGAATCCAGTAGAAGCATAGCTGGAGCTTAAATGTTAATGCTGAACTTGATCATATGCTACGGAGCACTGACAGTGAGCAGAAAAAAGGTGACGACGTGCAAGACCTTGTCACTCTGCTTGTAGGCTGGTATCGCCGTCGTCTGCGACGATGCGAGACCGAGGAAGGCGGCGATCAAGAAGAGACCGGCGAATGCCGCTATGAGGCTGGAAGTCAGTCGTGGCATTTAGCTGCAGGCGCCGGCGTACCGTATCACTTACCAGCGAAAGGTGTGCGAATTCGCATTTTCAATTCACTGCTTGGGCAATCAGCGCATTATTCCTTGGTGCGTTCGCTGGAGTCTGCCGACAAGACAGTGAAATAAAAAGATAAGCGCGGAGCTCTTTAGAGAATTGACATGCAGCCAGCTTGCAGACAGCGCAGCAGGTGACTCTCCTTTGTCGAGGTGTCGGTGCCAAGCCCTGCAACCTCCGACCACACTCCATCCCTCCCTCTCCATATCGTGCGAGCGACCGTGTACGCCGCCTCGAATAGGCCCCCCCAACAGCATTGCTTCACCACCGAATTTTATCAAATTTTCATCGTCAATTTATTACTTGGTCCTGGGGAATCTCGATGATCATAAATAATCGCCCATCTTCCCCGGAGAGCGCGCAGGGAATCACTTCGCATCGGGAGGGGCTGCGCGCTGCGACATACGCCAAGAAATGAACTTCTTGAAGAGCCACCCTCGCCATGCCGCCACCCATAATTTTCAACGCTCCCGGAGTGGTCATACAGCATCTCCAGCGCGTCGATTCCCTAGTATCACCAGTGATGCTCCAATTGGAGATGGTCCGGTCGGTTCGGAGTTCGAGGGGGACACCACCATTGAAGAGGATCCAATCCATCAGATGTTGAAGGAAAGGTGGTCGCAGAATGAATCAAAGATAGACGCGCTCTTTTCGGAGGACATACAACCTGTGCACCAAATTTCAGACCAATCCGAGAAGGAGAACGCGAATCGCGAACCCGTCGCCATCGAAATCCAGGCTTCGACTCCGCGTGCCAAGAAACCCGCGCGCCAGATCGAAGACGACTATGGAGATGATGACGATGAAGATGAAGATATACCAGCGCATGCGCAGTCGCCTCTGCATGCCAAAGGCAAGAATGTCGTAACGAATGGTGTCATTCCATCGCTGCCTCGGTCCCCGTCGCAAACACTAAAGTTGGCCCCTGGCGCGGCCACCACACCCTCTTCGCAGGAGGCCGGAAAGAGCGTGGAAGATGTGAGGAAGAAGTTGGAAGAAGATAAGAGGGTCGCGGAAGACACAGCCAAAAAGAGTTTCCATACCATGTTCTTCACCCTTGAGTCGGATAGGGATGCGATGCTGGAGCAACAGAAACTAGACGAACTCGATCGCCAGGTCGAGAATGAATTGGGAGACGGCGGGGCGAAGCCCAATGAAGCGCAAAATGCGACACCCGCACAAGGCTCACTTTCCTCTGCCGACCTTGGAGCCTCAAGCCTTACCCTCAAGAACCTGATCGCACGAATAGATGCCCGTCGCAACCAAGTTCGCGCCAATGATGCACAGCTCCGACACCTCATTAGCGAAGTACGCAAGGGACGGAGCAAGTGGGCGAGTGAAGACAAAGTCGGGCAAGAAGAGTTGTATGAGGCCGCCGAGAAGGTCTTGATGGAGCTTAAGGCTATGACAGAATACTCCACGCCGTTTCTGCAAAGAGTCAACAAGCGGGATGCCCCGGACTACTACCATGTCATCAAAACACCCATGGACATCGGAACCATGATCAAGAAGCTTAAGGGTCTTCAGTACAAATCCAAAAGGGACTTTGTCGGTGACCTCAACCTCATCTGGTCGAATTGCTTATCGTACAACAATGACCCGAATCACCCTCTGAGAAAGAAAGCGCTGTATATGCGCAAAGAGACGGACAAGCTTGTACCCCTGATCCCCGATATAACTGTCCGAGATAGAGCAGAAGTGGAAGCCGAGGAAAGGAGAAACCAAGGCTTGGAGAACGAACTTGACGGAGGAGAAGACAGTGACGACGATCGGCCAATCATGGCATCTCGGGGACGGAAAGCCCCCAGCAAGGGCAAGAAGGGGCCGACGAATAATGCCAGGAAGAGTCCCAAAGACGACAAAGAGGCAACACCAGGCGTTGATCAGAAGCCAGTCTTGCACGCGTCTACTTCAAGTCTGCGAAACGAATTCCTTCGTGCAGAGTCAGACGCACCCGGCGAGCATCTCACAAATGGATTTGGGACACCCCCACCAGGCAGTGTAACACCTCTTGTGAATGGCTTTCCAGCGAACGGCACATCTGGTAGCCAGGATATGGAGGTTGATAGCGTTGGGCAGACTGCTCCTGAGGACCTTGACGAAGACGACGCTGAGTACAAGACTTGGAAGCAGATCACTAAGAAGGACAGAGCCACAGCTGCGGCGGATCGGCATAAACTCTTCCGAGGTGATCATCTCAATGCAGAGGAGCCAGCACTGCTGCGGAGCAAAGCGGGCATGAGGCGCTGGGTTCGACAGCACAAGCAGTACCTCCAGAACAAGCCTGACCAGGAAGTTGAAACCGACAGCGATAAAAGCAAAGTGAACGTGTCCGGCGAGACGTTGGCAGAAGGAATCGAGAAAGACCAGGATACGACTTTACCCGACTACTATGAGACGCTGACCTCAATACCTGCTATTCCTGACCACCTTAAATGGCAAGAGGATGACGACGGCAATGTCTTGCCGCAATCAGAGCAGTTCTTGCGCCTTTATCCGGCAAATGACTTTACGTCAAGAAAGAGCAAGCTGACGGAGAAGATGGAGGGGAACATGCAACAGATGCAGAAAACCAGGAAAGTCTGCACAAAGATTGGATATGGGAAGCAGCTCCAGGTCCAATTTCAGGCATGCGCACCCCGAATTGGATATCACATCCTTAGCTAACACTATGCACAGAGCTACCAGAACCAATTTCCCAAATATGACCCGCAACCATTCGTGGAGCAGGATATTCCTCCCGTGGCGGTATCTGAAGGCGGTCCCATCATGGCACCTTGGCTGTGCCGGGCAACTTTCCAACGATCAGTTGGCAAGATCTTCTACCACGCCGGATTCGAGGACTTTCAGCCCGCTGCACTAGACGCAATGACAGATATCGCCTCTGATTTCTTCACCAAACTCATCACTACTCTCACCACCTATGCTCAACTTCCGAAGAACCAGGCCGACAACAAGCCGAAATACAACTTGGAGGAACAGGTGTTACATGCTCTCTTCGAGAACGGTCTCGACCTGGATAGCTTGGAGTCGTACGTCAAAGAGGACATGGACCGGCACGTGAGCAAGTTACTCGTTGTGCACGAGCGTCTCAGGGGGTACTACGCAGACATATTCGTAAGTCTACTACGATCTCGCATCACTTCATCCAGACTAACACTTTCCCCAGCGTCCCGCACTCGGCGATAGCGCCGGTCAAGACGGCGCAGGTGCCTTCAACGACGGATCCGAGCAATTCGTGGGCGGCGATTTCGCCGAAGATATCGATGAGGACTTCTTCGGTTTCCGGGAGATGGGATTGCTGGAAGAATTTGGCATCGAGAACATGTCTGTACCTCTTCATCTCCTGCAGAACAGGCTGCACAGCGCTTACAACGCCAACAACGCCACCGCCACCTCGACGTCGAATGTCGTCTTCACGACCCCAGAGCCCTTCGAGCCCGTCACTACGGAGAACGTGACGAGCGTGATCGGCCTAGCGCAGGACTACTTCGCCTCCAAGCTGGCGGCGAACAACGGCCGTCCACTCGTGGACGATGAGGATCTGCCACCCAAGCAGCGATTTCCGAAACCCCGCCTCGGCCCGACGGGGAAGATTTCCTCGCCACGAAAGAGGCCCCTCAGGGAGCAGCAGCAGGCGGCGAAGAAGAAGCGAAAGATGGAGGAGGCGGCGAAGGAGGGAAAGAAGGACGTGCCACCGATCAGGCCATTGAAGCTGGAGATGCCATCCGAGCAGAAGACGGAGCGCGAGCCGGAGAAGGATACAACGGCGGGGCAGGGAGGGGGAATGATGAGCCCTGAGAGCATTGTTGCTGCTTGAGGGATTGGTGATTGGTGATTGGTGAGAAGGTGCTTGTACATGACGAGAGAACTCTGTTATATAAGTTTGCGATGAAGGGAGGGTAACTTTCTCAGGGGATAGAGAACACGGAGCAGATTTGCATGTGGAAGGGACTTTTATACCATTGTGGCTATGTCACTGGATGCCGGCAGTAGATGTCTTTCGAGGGTGGATAGATTTTAAGTCATGATATTGCAGTGTGGCTTGCCTATACAATTTGCCTGTGCATGATTTGGTGCGCTCCTATGTCTATGTGTAGGCAAGTGGCGGGCTTAAGACCAGCTTGTGTGGCCAGTGGTCAGGCTGAAAACCCATGATGCTATGCGGCATACCTGCTGTGAAGTCGATATCTAATCTGGCTGCCAGCGAGTAGTCTCGGGCTGCAAGGAGGGCAAAATAGCCCGCAGGGTTCGTCGCTTAGTATGGCGGTCACGGACGGCGGCAGCCGCTTCGCTACTGTTACGGCTCTGCATCACGCTCTACAAATCTTTGACTGTCTACATGCGTGATCGATAGGGTCCTAGCAAGGTATTTATTCGACCATTTCCACCCCATCAAGCGGCAGACTTCGCCAGCCTGTCCAGAAGTCGCGATATGGCGGTGGCGACTCGGGGCGTATGCTTCGAAATGCGATCTTGACAGCATCGCTCAGATCTTCTTCGCGTGGCCAGGTAGGCATCCAATCTTGCGGCTTAGTACAATCCTCGACAAAGCATTCGTGGTCAGGCACGTCATCTCTAGGATTACGTGTGCACTTCCACGATCGAGCAATCCGACTGAACAGACCTTGTATTACCGGAGCTAAGCGGGCAGACACAGGTGGGAAAGGGTTCCTGTAACCAAGGCTGAGCTGGTCAAGCGGTAGTGAACTAGCGGATTTGGAAGTGGCAATCACTTTGAAGATGGTTCTGGCGAGCTTCTTGTCCATTGCCGCGTTGATGAGAAATTCACGGATTTGCCGGCTCTGCTCCGAATTGTACCAGATCTGTGGATATCTCCGCGAGGGTCCAGGCGAGGATCCTGCAGCAAACAGGCAATATGCTGGCCACTCTCTGGAGCAGTCAAGCGACAGGTGGATCTGTCGGAGTGATCGGAAGGCTCCAAGACTCCTGTAGAATTTTACCTCCTCTGCATCGCCGAGGGATCGTTGGAGTGGGAATGCCAATTCCTCCAGAGACGGACAGTGAGTCCGTATATCGTCTAAAATACTCCGGTCGTCTAACCAGATCCCCCCGGGTACTCGAGAGCGACCAAGTAGGAGTTGCTTCAAGGTGTGGCCATGACGGAAGAAGGCGGAGTACAGAGTATGGCGACTATAATATGCCGTAATGCTGAGACTCGAAAGCGGCGGCAAGGACTGGAGAAAGGACTCTGTAGCTATCTCTAGCTCTTCGAATGAATCCCGCTCGTACGGTTCGATTGCCAGAGTATGAAGTGACGAAAATTCACAATTGTCTCTCATCCACCAGATAGCCTCAGTGCTAACTAGGTAGCCCAGCTTGAGGATCTTGAGCTTCCTGAAATCACTCCTATTATGCAAAGCTTTCAACATATCGGCGCCTGCCTCACCACGAATATCTAGGACAATGCAAGTAAGTGCTCCGCAGAAAGACACTGGCACACTGGAACTAAGCGGATTCTCTCGCCATGACCGCCATTCTCTAGTGCGAAGCACTGACGGCAATGTCGAATGGAATCCATAAAGCACATCTTTGAAGTAGACCTCACGAAGGTTCGGAGCGGCGCCCGCGACCATGTCAAGTAGAGCGTCTTGATTATAATTGACACATTGGTTGTTGGAGTAGAACTCAGCATAATTGAGATTGACACTGTGAAGAGACGGCGAAGTCGCAACGTCAAGCTCATAGGGCGCCAGATGCAGGTGGTTTGGTGGACAGAGCAATCCTGGCAGTGTGAAAGTTCGGTAATGGAGTCGACATGGTGGTCGTTTGGCATGAAGCATCGCGAGAATGCATGGAGGTAATGTCGTTCCATGGATCCAAGTGAGCTGTACCAGACCAGAGAGGTTTTGGATGAGGTTAGCAAGTGGCAGCCAACTCGCATCATCTGCGCTCATGGTGTTGGCGAGCGGCCATACGTCCTCGGTGTCGTCCAATTGGCAAGGCTCAGCCCCGATGTACAGGTGCCGCACATGCTCCAGACTCGAGCTACGGGCAAGAATTTGCGACCATTGTGCTACGTCCTCCAGTGGGCGGTTGAGGTGTATGGTGCGATACAGAGACGCTTTTGCCGCGAGGTAACAGCACCGGCTCAGAACCGAGAAGTGCTGGAGACTAGGGCGCTCCAGATGCTGACAGAGATACTCCAGCACCTCGCTGGGCAGATCGCAGAGCTGCTTGGCCTGCATCGAGTTCTGTTCTCTGCCTGGCTCCCCACATGCCTGTGTGGGTGCCTATGTGATTGTCTACTGCTGTTCCTGCAATCTAGAAACCCGCCAGCTTTAACAGATGATCCATGTCCGCAGCGAAAGTGGGTATACTGAACCTGTACAACTGGCGGAAACGAAGAATAAAGACCTACCTAGACAGTAATATAACTGCCTGCTCGCACTCAAGGCTGCCGAATGACAGTTCGTGATGTCATGTCACGTGCTTTCATGGCGCGGCACAGATGTATACGCGCGCTTCTCTCACCACCAGCGGTGTCAAAATCAAAATATGTCGTGCCCAAATCACTCGTGACGGTACCACTTCGTCAAAGCACTCTCGAAGAAGCAGGTGGCAATGTAGTAAGGTCTTGGCGACTGCCTAAAACCGACTGCTTCATGTATAATTTGTCTCCATTTCGGATCTACAAACCTATCAATTCACCCCCACATATCCCACAAACTTTACCATCAAACATGCCGAGACCAGCACTAGAGACCCTTCCTATCGAGACTTTGCAAGATCTCACCAAAGCCTTGAACCCTCGCAGTCTCCACGACTTTTCACTTACGAGCAAGGCCTGCTATAACATAGCCAAGGCTGCACTCTTTTTAAATGTCCATGTTCGAATTGAGTCGCCTGAGAGATTGACCAAAAATGTCGCAAGATTGACAAAGGTGTTGACTCGTTCTTCGTCTTTGCAACATGTACGTAGCCTTGAAATACTGCCCGGTAGATGAGTGCACTTGGAAGAGGCAGCGATGGACCTTGGGGATCGACCTTTAAAACAATGACAGTTTCGGCCCGCAAGCATGCCATCTTCTCGTGATTTGAACACAGATAAGCAGTGGAGTCCCTTGGCCAACGTTTTACATAGTTTGTCGGACCTCAAAGAGATGAAGTGGTGCTGTTTCGAACAACTTCCACGCTGAATCCTCAAGGTGCTTCACCTCTACAAACAGAATTGCTTCCTTCCCCTTCAAAGTGTCTCACTGCGAAGCCTAGTCGGTCCAATAAAAAGCATAATTAAAATTGATTGAATGCAGTGTGTACGTTACACTTCCGAGTGACTGTTACCGCTGTGAGCAAGAATCAAACGGCAGTCGGCTTTGTGCCAGTTGCTCACATCGGGGTAAGAAATTAGGAATTCAGCGAGGCCTGTGGTGATGTCAGTACTGGAAGTAGTGGTACAATCAATCGGAATCTTACGCTCACAGGATCCATAAACACCAGAAAGGTGATAGTTCATGGCTTCAGCAAACAGCGCAGCAACGACGCGTCCACCGAGATCGACAGGCTCAGCGTTTTTCATAAAAAAAAAGTCCAGTGAAAATGTCGATGAGAGAGAACCCTCATCTGCGCAAATCTTCGAATTTATCATGTGTTTCTTCTATGAGTATCAAAGTGACGCTGTGCAAATATGGCGAGGCAGCAAGATCGCTTCTCCCCACCCCCCCATCCAGGAGCAGTTCAGGAACGGAACCCCGGACATGCAGTAAACAACGACGATCGTCGTGTAGCGCATTCAGAACAAATGTCGGCGCCAACTGCTTCGATGATTCCCAATGAAGATCTTGCAGAGCCGACAAGTCTCCAATGAATTCGGAGAAAGGTAGCCATTCCGAATCGTCGCTGGTGAAAAACAGCCTCCGCCAGCGTTGACGAATCATCCTTGATCACGATCTTGAGACAGCGAACAAGCTGCAAGCTTGAAGAGCGAGTCAGCGTCGCTTTCAATTGCTTAGCCCGGGTAGACAGGTTCCGTCACCATTTCGCATTCCAGACGGATGGTATGGAAACGGGACGGTCGCCCCGCCTCATGGCATCTCTTGTTAAGCAAGCGAGAAGTTACGCAGTGTCTCTCCGCCTAAGAGGTCGCCGAGCTTCATCAGAATTTCTGTGGGCAGAGCGTCGAGCGAGGCGGACATGGGGAGAAGACGTTGCTGTGAGGGAGGCTGGCGAAGTTCGCCCGGTAAAGGGGCTTCCATCAGCACTTTGTACGATCATTACTTGCCCCTGGTTCAAGACAGCCATCGTGAGACTTCCACACTCATCACCGTGCGGAAGCGACAAATGCTAGCTGAATTTGGCAGGCCATGGTGCGGCACAGTATTGAAGGCATGCTGCGGTCTCGCTCAGTTCAGAAACCCCGCCTTTGTGGGGGGGGGGGGGGGGGGGGGGAAGTGCTGGTGTGCGGGCGTTTCTTGCCCGGACAACGTCTTTGATGGGGGCTGACTGCAGGGGTCTGCCACCGTCAATCGCCCTGAGAATTATTAACGAATTCAAGCCAGTACAAACATCAGACTCGACACGTATATATGCAACGAGACAAATCTTGCGCACTGTTCCAGGAACTTTAAAATCTGCTTTGGAAACAACAGAATCGTCCTGCTTCCAACTTGTATTGGTACGATAGACTTCGGATGGAGTATGCATTCTACACTATGGACACGCGCGCAGGGAACACCAGAGAATCTTGACCAAGTGGTCGGAAAACTCGCTTGAGCCCATCTTAAATCTGCTATCTATTCATGCCACTTGCGTACGAGTGGTAGACATGAGCTAACGCCAGGAACCAACGGGCCGGGACCGAATTGATTAGCATTTTTGCACGGGGGAGCCGGTAGCGTGCCCGCAGAAGTCCAACCCCGGAGTGTAGATCATGTAGCCAACGTCCGCGAAGAAGCCGTCCAGAGTCCCGGCCACATACCAACCACATTCCCGTGTGACTTCGGCCAAATCATTCGTGACATCATCCCTTCTCCAGTTCTGGGCCCGCCAGTCTTCGCAAATGAAGGCTACTGCGTTCCCGCGGATGGAATACCAAGCCTGATTAGCTTCTATGTAGCCGCCCTTGTCATCGCCGCTTCCTCGGTCGAGTTGCTGTTTCAAATCTTCAACTGCCGCATCACAGTTCCCATGCTAGATAAGTAGTGGTCAGTAGTCTAGCTTTTGGAAAATATCGGATGCCGAAGTAGATCGCGAAAGCTCCGAGTATCAAGTTTGAGAAGGTCTTACATCCATATAGATGCCACAACCGCAGTAAGTAGAAAGAGCGCCCCTCTTTTCTTGCATCCCACGGCGGACTTTGCCTCCTCTTCCGGCAATCATCGCCTCGTCCTGCTTGGCCAGGTGGTTGATAGCTTGAATTTTGCCAGCTTCGATTTGGGCAGGGCTTGAGAGGGTTGAGTTCAGCAAGGTATGTGCTTCGTTGCCCTTGGCGTCGTAGGAAACGGCATAAGTTCCGTCTCCAAGTCCTGCTGGGAACTTGAAGCCAGAGACCAACCCGGCAACGGTGGCGAGGTGCAGGATAGAAGATCGCATGTTGAGATGGGAGAGGTATCAAAGCTCGCTGGTTTTGTGACTTGGAAAAGAGTGTTCTGCCAGGAAGATTGGGATACACATCAAGGGGTAGGGGGTTCTGCCCATTTTTATAGCTTCGTTTAACGTATTACTGGACCACAACATGTAGAACTTGTATCAGGCATGAATTGGGAAGGTGGTATCAGAGTGTTGGTTTATCAAAGTGTTGGTAATGAGTGTTGGAATATATATATTGTGGCTTTGTCTCTGCATGATATAGCGGGCCAGACGAATGAAGCCGTACCAAGCATATACTCTGGAACCACGATGCGATGGCGGGATAGATGGCGGGATATGGGTTTTCTTGCCGACACAAAGCCCAAAGCATTTGGCCATACATTTGACGAATTTTGAAGCGAGGAAATGACCTACCAGAAACGGGGCACAAGTCAGCCCGCCGGCATCCTTGTTGCTGGATGCTATCGGAGTGACTGTCTGTGAAGATTTGCTACAATGCAGGCTGCGCGCACGAAAGAGGACTGAGACCAAATGCTTCATGTTTGATTTTTCCGCCTGCCGCCAAGGCCCACTACCAAGGCATCCAGAAGTCTTAGCGGAATGCTATTTCGCCAGCTGATCAGGACTCAATCGATAGCCTCATCGGCTATTATCACTCGTCGAGCTCTTGTATGTGGAAGGGGTGGATTTCCAAGTTGGATCGATGCCAGCCAATGGCCATCTGCTTGCGAGCCGGCGTCGAGCAGAGCGAGGGTGGATATCAATGCACTGGCCAGGCAACCTAGTCCGAGAGGTCGAAGTGAGCCCTAAAGGCAGGGCTCCTCGTCTGTGCTTCGCCTAAATATAGCAAACAAAGAGACAAGTAGATTTCGCGATCCTTGGCAACTCAAATTTGCGGCGTTGTTGGTGAGGGGGCAAAGAGGATCTCGAAGGCTGCGGCAGAATCTTCTCTCGGTCTTCTCTAGCTTTTGGTCAGATAGCTTAGTGCCAACTCACCGCCATATCGGAGTATTCACGCATGAGTGGTTCGTTATGGCCGTTGCGCGCATTTTGGCGGTCTGCTCTGTATAACTGGTCATCGCTTGGCCACGCCGAGCTGCTAGGGGAAGAACCGCCCACCTTTTCGTGGAAGAATTTGGTTCCGGGAGCGCCTGTTTTTCCCGGCGCCGAACGACCTGCACTAAGTTCTCAGAAGTCTCAATCCACCCACATCACGAACATGTTTCGATTGTAACCTCTTATTATTCGACAAATAATATGTCTATACGACAACATGTTCTACTGTCAATTGCTCCTGAACATACACGCATACTAATCGAATACAAAGGGCCACTGTGTGGAACAGCATTAGAGGCATTCCAGGCGCTCGGGTTGTCTTGTGCAGCTCAAATCGCCCCTCTGTTGTAGTGGAGAATTGGTGGGGGACGGTGCCTCCTCCTAACGGGGGCTCCGGGATCCCCATGATTGCCCCACAACGTTCAATACTATCCAGGGTTCAGAGATTGATGACCAATTCAATATAAAGATCAATACAGATCACAGATACAAGCATCAATCTTTATGAATATCAAACTCTGCTTTACAGCTTCGAATTCCTTCTTCTTCTTGTAGGATTCTAGTGACAAAAAAACTGGGAGGAGCTTGTCGCATGTCCACAAAAGTCCAATCCTGGATTGTATATCATGTAGCCTGCATCCGAAAATTTGCCGTCAACTGTTCCGGCCACATACCACCCACAATTTTGGGTGATTGCAAGAGCATCATTTGTGAACTGATCTCGAGTCCAGCCCGTACCCAAGTTGCCCTGACAGACAAATGCCACAGCGTTTCCGCGGATCGAGTACCAGGACGTTTGGGCCTCGACGAGAGCGACGCCCTCATTATCCTTTGCCCGATCGAATTGCTGTTTCAGATCCTCTACTGCAGCATCGCAATTGCCGTGCTATTGATGCCGTGGTCAGCGAACATAATTCATCCAAACGATGTGTTACGCGGAAAGGAAAACAAAGGGTTTTGGGAGGTCTTACGTCCATGTTGAAACCACAACCGCAGTATGTCTGATAAGACTTCCATGCTGGCGTGGTCCGGGGGTACTTTGCCCCTACGAACGTCTTGGTGGGTGCAGGCCTACCAGCTTCAAGAGCGGCCGGGCTGGAGAGGGTCGAGTTAAGCAGGACGTGTACCTCATTGCCTTTGTCATCGTGGTAAGCTTTATAGGTCCCATCTGCAAGTCCTGCCGGCATTGTGAAGCCAGAAGCTAGCCCGGCGACCGCAGCAAGGTACAGAATGGGAAACTGCATGATCAGGATTGGATAAATGGCTCCAGAGCTCTCCGTAAGAACAAGTTAAAGAGGAGTTACTTGCCAGACTGGACGGACTTCAAGGGACTGACGGGTCACTGCCAACTTTTTATACGATTATCTCATTCACTACGGAAATTCGCTTGTCCAGACCAGGCGTACCAGGTCAGATATGGTTTAGGAAGGTAGTATGAGAGCGCTGGAGCATAAAGTGCGGTATTGCCAGTGCATGAAGCCAAGACGACCAACTTGTACAGCTATACTCTGGGAAACTGGCGCAAGGTACAACGTCCGGGTAGTGGCTTAGACTGATGTATGATTCTGCCCATACTGTATCCAGAATAGCGTAACTTGACCGTCAGGGACAGTAGGTAGCTTTCGGAATTGGTGAGAATATATCCACTTGCAATGCAGAAGAGGAAGCCCAAAGCAATGATGCGGTTGGTCATGCTGTCTGCGTTTCCAATACCAACGATGATTGATCATGAAGGAAATGTTACGAAGACCAGAAAGTGACATACCCGAATGGAGCTTTCAACCATGCCTCCCATATCTTTTGTTGCCATACCCAGGAAAATAACCGCCCAAGAATTGCGAACGATCACTACCTCCCGGCTCGTGTACACGAACGAGATTTTCTTTAGGGCGATGAACGAGCCCGATAAGCTGGCGAGCGGGTACGCCATCAAGCAGGCCTGATCGACACCCTCACTTCATAGACTCGACTGCAATGCGGCGTTGGACGAGCAATGAGGGATGATCCCCGCCCCATGCATTTCATGTGCAAGCGAGCGTGGAAATTACGGCCATGGCGATGTTATGAGGGGCGTCAGGCCGGACGAGCGTCGAGCGGGAGGCCTGGAGGTTCAAGCACTGGCCAGACAACCGAGCTTGAGAGGACAGCATTTGTTGTCTGTGCTGCGGCTAAACATGCAGGCAAAGAGCTAGATTTCATGGTGCTCATTGAATTCGTTGTGCGGCACGGAGGGAGGGTGCTGTGCGGGGATGGTTTTCAGGGAGGAAGCACCACCACCCACTTTTCGTGGGGGAATGTAGGTCCCCGTTGTTTCTGGTTTTTCCCTGGTTGACTACGTAATCGAGTTCAACACGCTGGTGGGATCGGTGTTATCTTTTACTGTGTCATGACATGAAATGCATTTCCTTACAACGCTAAAGCATGTTCTCCATGACACTCATTTGAGTAGACGCAATTCGAACTATGAGTTTGCGAGTCCAGCTTGAATGATTGTCCGAACAAACATTGTTTTTGTCCATAGATACTATACTTATTGCAGAGACCTGCGCTCTAGCAGTGGTGAGCAGGAGAGCTCTTCGCCATTCTACAGAAGTTCAAGCCGGCGCTGTGCTTCATGTAACCCATGAGTGGATACTCTACATTTCCCTCCCTACCGTACTCGCCAGTCCCTGCAACATACCATCCGCAGCTCCTGGTAATGGCCTGTGCGATTGCGGTCATTTGTAAACGGCTAGTGACGGCAACGCTGGGGTTCTCGTTGCAGGCAAACGCCACCACATTCCCTCGGACAGCATAGTAGGATGTGTGGGGCCTGAGTGTTACTGGGCGCTCGGCGGATCCGGGCAACGTACGACCGTCGTGGTCGAATTGAGCTTTCAGGTCTTCAACTGCGGTATCGCAATTCCTGTACTGGAGGAGAACCTTTTGTCAGTACATATGTCTCAGGTGCTCGTAGAAGAATATCTGGAAGGCTTACGTCCATGACCCAACCACAGCCGCACCATGTTTCGACAGCACGCTGTTGAGTACGGTGATGCCTGCCGTGGCCGGCAGTCGTGACTTCATCAGCTTCCGAAGGCAGCTCGGCAGTCCCTGCGAAGAAGGGCTTGTCCACCGTGGAGTTGATCAAGGTGTGGATCTCGTTACCATTGGGGCCATAGGAAGCCATATAGACGCCATCACTGAGTCCTTCCGGCAGGGTAAAACCCGAGACAAGACTAAGAAGGGTGGCGAGGTACAGAGCTGCAGGACGCATGATGAATGTAGAGAGTAGTGTACAGGTAAAAGGATGAGAAGAATGGAAGCATTGCTGCTAATCTTATATCCATAT
The DNA here is from genome assembly GCA_010093895.1 of Myriangium duriaei CBS 260.36. NCBI lineage: Eukaryota > Fungi > Ascomycota > Dothideomycetes > Myriangiales > Myriangiaceae > Myriangium > Myriangium duriaei. The sequence goes on from ML996090.1 coordinate 800,545, forward strand.
CAGTCGGAGAAGTAGTTTTCGACTCCAAGTCGAAGGACCGACGAAGGACCGAAATTTGAGAGCTAGGCACGCAAAGGAAAGGCCAGATAATTTCGATGATCCAGCGGGCATATTCGGCGAAGCTATAGCTCCTTCATCGTGAGAGCACGTTATTATCAACCTGCCCTCCTTACGCGTTGCTGGAAAGGATCCGAGATTAAGCTTGGCAGGAACATGCATTGCCAATCATGACACCAAAGACCAGTAGTCTGTCAAAGCTAATGACTGATCGGAACACTCGAGGATCCTCTCAATAGGAGTTGATGGTTTGGTGATCCATGAAAATCTCGTTATCGAACGACTTGCGAGAAGGACGAAGCGCATCGAAGCTGCGGCTCGTCACAGCTTGGATTGGTATCAAGTCTTACTGACTGCCATGTGTAAACTAACTCTTTGACAGTGGATATCTTGGCGAGGGTGACAGCGAGAGCAAAAAGGTGTTTGTAGCATGACAGAAAGGTTCGGTGAAGACGACCTACTTCCACATGAAATCTTACCTGTCCATGGGAAGGCCGAAGCACGTAAGGTGACAAAGGGCAGACTCGTTTTTGTAGCAGCTTGACGGATGTACCGTCAAGTCACCCCACATAACAGCTTAATGAGTGTGTCAAGGCATGCTAGATCGATGTAGCTGCAAGCATTTACATTCCTCATTACGCCGTCGGATCGGTCCACAGCTGCAGCGGCGCTCTTGTGCAAGGATCTTGGCTGACATGCTATCGGCAGTCTTGACCACCGAACTCGACGTGGTATGATGTGATGCGAGTGCATAGCTTCACCAATCGTGGATGACTAGGAGTCGTTAGACAACAGTCCGTCATGATAGTGGATGAGCGCCGGGGCCTCTCGGCAGCCACAAATGAGCAATTGTAGCCTGCCAAGTGGGCAAGATCATAGCGGTGTGTACTCTGACAAAATCGCTATGGTAGCTCATAATGGGATTGGAGGACATCGGTGTCGGTACAGAATAAAATGAGGGAGAGCTTCGTCGCCGAGGTCGATTTGAGTTCATTTACGGGCTCTGGCCGTGCCAAGACACTACCGAGCGTAGAAAGCCAATCCAGAGCAGTATTGTCATTCTCACCAGACCAGGAACAAAGTGAAAGCTTTAATATGGTGTTCGTGTACTTTATAGTGTCTCCATTTCAGAGCACGGATGAGTATGTTCTTAGGTAAAGCCATCGCACCGCCTCGTGTGCCAGTGACAGGGGATCGGCAAACCCATGATGATGCCGCCAACCCATGACCTTGGATATTTATACAGAATACAAAGAACTCTCGACGACGAAGAACGCCCAAAGCATCTCAACATATGTATGATAGCAATACTTTGATCAGGAAATTGGCATTAAGTCTGGCGTAATATCATCTGCGGCTCATTGGTATCGCCTGCAGTCTTCCTTCGTTTCCTTCCTGCATTTCCAAAAAAATCCATGCAACTCTCTCATTAATTGCTTATCTTCGGGTTCACGGGCTTCCCTGTAGCCTTCTCAAACATGCCACGAGCGGTGTCGGTGACCTTCTCGTTGACCTGGCGAAGCTTGCTGGGGTCCTTGCCCTCCTTCTTCTCGAGGAAGTCGACACCCCTGATGGCTGTCAGTCATGGCGTGCCTAGGATGAGTATGTAAAGGGGATTCTCACTTGTCGACGTAATCCTCCTGGCCGCCAGCAGCTGGAGCACCTCCTTGGGGAGCGGGAGCAGCCATTGTTGTATTATAGGTTGGTAGAGAGGGCGTCGTAAGTATTCAATGTATCTTGGTGGGAAATATGCGGTGGATGGGAAAGAAGAAGGTCGAGGTGAGATGCGAGCGAGGTCAATATATACTTACTGAACACGATTGCTACAGCTACGTAGCTAGGCCCCTTATGGAACAGCTGCAACCTGGTAATCGTGATGAGCTGCTTTCCGTCCTGCTTTCCACTGCCTCGAGAGCTGTAGCTTGACGCACTGAGGCTTGGCATGTGTAAGCGATGACGTCTCTTACATATGACGTCTGCCAAGAGGAGAGTACATTCTCACGTGACTTCGCACGTGACTTGCTCACGAGATCTGGCGGCGACAGCATCATGGCACATAGTGACGTTGATATTCAGTTGACTTTTGCATGCCAGAAAAGGCGCTGTGAAAAGCTGGGTATCTCATTTTTCACCTCAAGACTACAAACCATTATCATGTGTTTTTACTATGTAGACCGACCATTCTACCTCCCCACTAGCATGAGTCGGCAGGGCAGGCGATATTAGAACCGTACTTATCGCCACCAATGCCTGCAATCTGGAAGATCGCGTTAATCACACCACCAATTCCCTCGCCGGCGATCAGACCGGCGGCAATGGCAAAGCCGTAGATGTCGAAACTGTGCGGGTTGCGCTTAACCCAAAAGTGTACGATGGCGGAACCGATGACCATTGCCGTTCCGTACTGGGTCTGGGGCAGGACAAAGGCCAGACCAATACACATCATGTTGGGGTGGTAGGCACGGTACTTCTCCCACTTGCCCTTGTATGCATAAGTCCGGACCAGAACCATGAAGACACCGAAGATAGCGAGGACAATGGCGAAGATGCCCGATGACTTTGGAACGGGGAAGACAGGATCGGTCACTGCGACCGCAGTGGCCTTCCACGCCGCCACAGATGGGGCGCTGAATGGGCACTCATCGGCACCAGTGATGATACACGGGTAAGCCTTGGTAAACAGGATGAACATTCCCGGCGCGAGGAAGACGGCGACGATTGTACCAATACACTGAGCGATCCATTGTTGCTTAGGGGGTGTCTTGAGCAAGAAACCAACACGGAAGTCGCTGACCAAATCCGAGGATTGGTTGGCTCCCATTGAGGCCAAAGATCCACCTAGTAGGTTGAGCCGCTGGGCATGGGTAACCGTCCAGTGTTCGCCCTTAGTAGCACCACCAAGAACAATCTGGGATGCCTTAGAGGCGGCAGTAAGGGGGGTAATGTCTGTGTTTTTATGTCAGTATTGAAAAAAAAAGACGATCCCTTGATAACACATACCTGTGACACCAGCGCACTGAATAGCGAGGAAGGCGAAGAAAAAGGCCAAGAAGACGGAGAGGAGGGACATGCCGACAGGCATCTGGAACTGAACACCCAGAACAACGCAGGAGCATATGATGGAGAGGACGAGGATTGGCAACCACCAGTAGAAAGGTACCTGGTCACGCTCTGCGGCCGGATCGTGGACGATATCTTCCTGGACTTGCTGACCGCGAGCCCGAAGAGCAGCATTTGGCTTTCCGCGCTTCTCTTGGTAGTCAGCCACCCAAGCAGAAGCCGCACGGACCATAGCCTTGCAGATGAAGAAGAAGACCTTATATTGAAGGAAGAGCTCAGTGAAAGCCACCGCAATCATGAGTAGAACGCCCGGCCACAACATCCAGAAGCGTGCTGAAGGGTGGTCCTTAGTCGAAAATGTCTTGCTCATGCTTGCGTAACTGATATAATCCTCCCAGCCTGGTGTGGTGGGTGCTACTGCTTTACCGAAAGCGACATTGTATTTGACAAGAGTGGGGCCGATGACGCCCCATGCGAGGAAGGAACCCATGAAGAACGAGATGGAAGTGTTGAGACCAACAAGCATACCGGAGCCAATAAAGGCTGGAGTGAACTCGAGAAACCATCCCCAGTTTTCGACGTCAATGGCATGGCCTCGATGTCCCGCCCAGATATAGAACCAGGTGAAGAAATGCCAGTCCCAAAGAATGCCAGTCGCGTACTGCGAAACAACACGGAGGAGCATGGCACCAGAGAAGGCAATTCCGAGTGCCTTCATCTTGAGCTTGGCGACAGCCTCACCTCCAACGGCCAAATGCATAGACTTTATAGTGGTTGCAGTGGCGAAGGGAGTAGGGAAGACCAGGCGCAGCTCGCGAGCGACGTAGATGATGAAGAATTTGCGCAGGGGAGTGGCAAATGCAAAACCGAAGTAAGCACCACATAGAGTAAGTGTGATGAGGCGCTTGAAATCTTCGGTCGGAGTGGTCAGGAGGTCCAGCTGATACAGGGCAGGAATACCGGAGATGAAGACACTCGACAGACCTCCAGCAGCAGTGGCAGCAGTTTGAACGATGTTGTTCTCGCGAGGACCGAAGGTACCACCAAGAATAGGGAAGTTGTTGGGCAGAACACGAGACAGGGACTTCAGGACCGCGAAACCAACGATAGCACCGAACAAATTCGCTGTGAAGGTCCACTTTTTGGTGGATTAGCGGAGCTCCATAAGGCGGCAGGATTTAACTTACGCCAGTCTTAAGTCCCAGATAGACATTGGACGCGTTGACAGCCGCACCACAGACGCAGCCGACGACGATGGCGCGGACGGTGACGATGGTGGCACGCTCATCGGGGAGGTCGTGGAAGGGAACGAATGGATCGATTTCGGCCTCGTCATGGTCTTCCTTCTCGTCGATTATGGCATGATCCTTCTCGGAAAGGGTCTCCGAGATGCGATCGTTTCCCGTGACAGCGACATTGGTGTGACCAGTGGATTGAAAGAAATGGTGGTCAGGCTGGATGTCTGCTGCATCAGCCTGGGGGTATAGTGTAAGTACATGATATAGAAAGCATCAACCACACGATGGACTCACGAAGGGCTTCTCGTTGGTGGACATGATGTCGGTTGCCACAACTCTACCAAGATGGGGAGAAGAGAGGACGAGGGATGTTCGCGGTGGGCATGACTCTCTACTTGTACACAGTGGGTCGCCCGGTCGAATGCACTCAGACGATCAAGCTAACCCCAGGATCATGCCGACTGATCGCTATCAAGCTTCGTATTCTCAGCCCGATACTCTGGCGCACTGATGCGACGCATGGCCGCGGATTGGCGGTACATCACACTGTCCAGAAGCTGGCACAGTTGTTGGAGATATCGAGCTGCCAATTTGGGATAAAGGCATGCCGCTCCTGAGGAGTTGCCAAGCGCAATAGGCGTAACTTTCTGGGGTATCAATGGCACGGACTGAAGCTGAATTCAAGGGACCGAGGATCATAGAAGGCCTTACATTTCTTTTGGCTTGTGCAGAGAACCTGCTAATCATGCGAGGCTCCGGGTGGAAGACCTCGCTTGATCGCATGAGGAAGATGCATCGATTGCACGACAGCAGAGCAATTTGCCATCGAATCCTGATCCTGCCTTCCAGCTATGCTGTCCACGTGGTATGATTGGACTTCACTCCGCTTGTGCGACGTTGCGACATCCCGTATTACTACGAAACCACCGCCGAGCATGTTGCGAGTGGACAGCCCACGGCAAGCTCCATGTCGTGATTGCGCCCTGATAACAGGCGAAATGAGATCGATTGACTGGACGGATCAATCTAAGAGAGTTTTTCGCCCACGATTCTGGAATCAAACCAAGGTCACCCCACCCAGCGGCAGCCGTGTTGCATCCGAGGATGCGGCGGAAAATGCACCAACAGAGTGGCAGGGAATGGTTATCAGGGTAAGGCCCTGGTTCCGCACACGCGCTTGGACTCGGTCTTGAGCGACGGAAAGGCGGAGGAGCGGGGGCTGGAACGGCCGCATGGATGCAAAGGGGACGGTCGCGTGCACTGGAGGCCTTGGCATTTCCGCCGCGGCACGGTGGGTGGCACATAACCACGCAGATTGATTGGATGCGTCTCATTTCCGTTGTCAGAGTTTCCTTGCGAAAGTCTTGGAAGCGGCCTTGGCATCTTCCTTTTGTGATACGCGCCAATCCAATAGTCTGGTGAGGCCGTCCATGCGGTGCGAGGCCACCAACTCGGTTTCCCGAGGGCTTATCAGCCACCCGAATGCAGCTCATCTAACCGTCGCTCAGACGTCCCACACTGGCGCGCACTGGGGCAAACCAACATGTCACTCGTTGCTTTGACACTTGATGACATTTGACGACATTTGACATCGGAAAAATCACGAGAATTGGGAATTCACCGTGTATTTGATTACAGGGCGGACTGGTGAGAAGGATCGAATTATGGTTGATTGCACGTCTGAACGAAGGGTTCCGAACTTACTGCATGGCGAGTGATCAGGTTCAGATCAAGTCATCCCACGTTGTTAACTTACTGAAATTCGGTGGCGGCCTCTCTAGGATGAGCTGAAGCTCATCCGCATCAGGCCTCGTTGGCTCGTGCAAGGTCACGGCTGGGGTCGCTTTTTCGAGTCGTTCGACTAGAGGCGAAGGGGAACCGAACAGGGCACGTGACCAATGTTGTCGGCAAGCATGCGGCTTCATCCGCGTTAAGCGAACTTGGCAGAACGTCACTCGCAACCTCAGCCAAGTTATGCTCCGGCCAATAATTCAATGCTCAAGCTTGACGTCCCTTGTGCTAGTTGGAGCTCTGTCTGACCCACACTTGCAGCGATCGCATCAATGCCACGCGGGAGCCAAGCTGTCAAAGATCTGGACTAGGCTGATCTCTCAACAACTTCCGCCATCCAGTAACTGCGTCCAAGAATCTTCACGAGATTCTGTACCTCCAAATCAGACACACCAACCATGAGGGTGCGCAGCAGACCTACTCTTACCCTTCTTGCAGTGCTAGCCACCGTCTTCTACTTCTCGCTTCGGCGCAACCTCCTACCTGCCACACATAATGGCAATCGTGAACGAGAAGGTCCTCAGCCGCTCGCTGCCTTTGACAAGCCCGCCCATCACGACCCTGTAGCCATCACAAACACCCGGGAGCATCCAATTGACCTGCTGGTCAAAGACAGTGAGCGATATGTGCAGGCTATGGTCGACCGACAATCAAAGACATTGAGAGAAGCAGTCAGAGCATACAAGGCACGTTATGGAATGGATCCACCCCCTCACTTCGACAAATGGTTCGAGTTTGCGCGCAAGAACAATGTCCAGATCATCGATGACTACGACACGATCTATCATTCCCTACTACCTTTCTGGGGACTGAAGCCAAAAACCATCCGGCAAAGAGTGCGGGAAGCGCTGGGGTTCGATCCCAACAACCTTGTAGCAATTTTAATTCGCAAGGGACAGGTCTCGCACCACCAGGGAGGTCAAGAATGGCAACAGAAGGCTACGATTGGTATGCTAGATAAGTTCATACACCTGCTCCCCGATATGGACCTTGCATTCAATATCTTCGACGAGCCACGGATAGCGGTTCCACATGATGAGTTGTCCCGCTTGGTCGACGTGGGCAAGATTAGACAATCTCGGAGCAGTAACTCAGGCGAAGACAAGCGCAATTCTTGGTCCGCTACTCCTCAGGACTTATCAAGTGGCCGCCGAGTCAACGAATTTAAGACCACCCGCTTCAATGAATATGCGCATCAACCAACATGGAAACCATCAAGACTGTCGTGTAGCATAGACTCGCCCGCGAGGGCATTGGAGGGAGACTCCGCAGAAGATAACGTCACGCCATACGCAATGGGACCACTGGGGTTCATCTACAACCACACCGCATTCACGGACGTATGCAACACGCCCTCTTTCGAGTTCTCGCACGGCTTCTTCCAGCGCCCCAACGCTTTCAGCCTGACCCACGACCTCATCCCCATCTTTTCGCAATCCAAAATGTCCAATTTCCAAGACATCCTGTACCCCTCGCCCTGGTACTGGGCCGACAAAGTCATCTACAAGCCTGAGAAAGACATGAGCTGGAAAGACAAGGCCGCGCAACTATGGTGGGTAGGCAGCACCACAGGGGGCTTCAGCCGCAACGGCGGATGGCGGCACCAGCATCGGCAAAAGCTAGTACAAAAGATCAACTCCCTCGACACGGCCCAAGTGATGCTGAACCGCGCCTCCATCGACCAAGCCCGCAACAAAGCCTCCAACGAGATCGGCGGCGAGAATCCAAACTGGGTGCCCAACTCCGTTGATCGCAAAGACTACGCCGAGCTTATGGACGTGCATTTCAGCCATGTCGGGCAGTGCGATCCGGACGATTGTGCGGCGCAGAAGGAGTTCTTCCGCATCGTGGACAACGTCGAGTTCCAGCGAGCGTGGAAGTATAAGTTCCTGCTGGATATCGACGGGAATGCGTTTTCGGGGCGGTTCTATGCGTTTTTGAAAAGCAAGAGTTTGCCGTTCAAAATGTCGGTGTTTAGGGAGTGGCATGAGGAGTGGATAAAACCTTGGACGCATTTTGTGCCGTTGTCATTGAAGGGGGAAGAGGTGCTGGAGACGGTGAGGTATTTTGTGAGCGAGGATGAGGGGAGGAGGACGGCGGAAAGGCTGGCGGAGCAGGGTAGGATGTGGGCTGAGAAGGTCTTGAGGCATGAGGATTATGAGGCGTGGTTCTTTAGGCTGTTGCTTGAGTAAGTGTCGCTGGATGAACAATTGAGAATTGCGCTGACTTTGTATAGATATGGGAGGCTTATCGACGACGATAGGGATAATCTTGGCTTCCAGCTGTAATGAGTTTAAGATGAATTGGAAGTATGGAATGACGAGCGTGGAGTTTATCGTCGGGTGAGATGAGTAAATGCATACACCTGCGCTTTTGTATGGTAAGGATGATGATGCTAGCACCAGTGTGTATAGCCAGATCAGATACTGCATAAGACATGTATAATATTCTACATCAATCTACCCTACTATACACCATACTTGTCGTTATGTTTCTTCGTCTAACATTTATCTTTGCATCGCTTTTCTCGTCTCCGCTTCGTTTCATAATACCACCACCCTAGTGGTTGCAAAGCACATACCTGTACCTTGCCTTGCCAGCATCCATGTCGACGATTGCCTGATTGGCCTGCTTCATCGGGACGTTGTTGTTCCATGTCTTGACGCCCTTCTCGGCGAAGAACTTCAACATGTCTTTAATGTCTTCGGGAGATCCAGTCATACTGCCCCAAATCGAAGCGCGCTTTCCGATCAATGCAAACACGTTGAAGCCAGGGATGACGTCCTCAGGCGCGCCAACCTGGACGAAACGTCCCTTGTACTTCAGCAAGCTCAAGTATTCCTGAACGGGCAGCTTGGGGGAAGAGACAGTGCTGACAATGATGTCCAAGCTGTTGGCGTGCTTCTCAGCCCAGTCCTTGTCTTCGTCTGTAGCGATGAAATCTGTGGCACCCATCTTGAGCGCATCGGCTTTCTTAGTCTGTGTCCGGGAGATAGCCACAACCTTGTCACATCCGAGTGCTTTGGCGCTCATGATGCCGAAATGACCCAGACCACCAACACCAACGATACCAACTGACTTTCCGGGACCAGCTCCGTGCTGAATTAAGGGATGGTGTGCAGTCACACCGCCGCAAAGCATCGGTGCTGCAATGTCCGAGGGTAATGCGTCTGGAATGGGAATGACCCAGTGTCCTTGTCCACGCCAGTGGGTAGCGTACCCACCCTTAGAAGTGGACTTGTCGACCGGCCAGGGGGAGTCGAAGGTGTTGACGACGTTCTTGCAGTGCTGGGCATCGCTGTCATAATGTCAGCACGCGATGTAAGGAATCAATATGGGGTGGTTGGGCAAGGGTATGACGGTGGTGGAATGAGATGACTTACCCATCAGCGCATCCCTCACAGTCACCTTTCTGGTTCTGGCACGAGCCGGACTGAGCGCCAACGCCGACACGGTCGCCAACCTTGATGTGCTTGACATCCTTGCCAACACGCACGGCCTTGCCAACGATTTCGTGGCCAACGATAACTGGGTAGTTGGTCTGCCAAAAACGTTAGCCGAGTCTGCAGAAGAGCCAAGCCAACAAAGCGAACTTACTGGGTACCAACCAGAGCGCAGGGTGTGAATGTCTGAGGCACAGATGCCGCAGTGGGAGATCTCAATATCAACGTTGTCTTCCTCCCATTGCTTTGGCTTGAACTCCTCCCACTTCATGTTACCCTTAACGCAGTCTTTGTCATGGCCGACCCAGCCTTCGAATTTGTAGTCGGTAGACATGGTGAAAGTAATATTTCTAAAGTAGTAGAACGTAGAGATAGGTGTGTTTACGGTGGATATGTCCTTCGAACAATTGATATTGACAAACCAGAGATTGGAAGTTTTGAAGGGATTGAGGACTTCAGACCAGGAGGATAATGCGACTCTTACTTATAAATCAACGTCACCTGGACTTACTTTTCCGTGTACGTTAATGCCGATCAAGGGGGTGAATTGAGCCGTCATTGTGATAAAAAAGTGGTTGTTGTTAAGTCCGCTTAAACTCCCACCGGCAATTGTATCTTCGTGATGTCATGCGGGAGCTTCTGTAGAATTGAGTTGAGCCCGGTCCCCACCGCCACTCTGGATCTCTGCTACAAATGCCCAATTGGGACTTTGCATTTCGACACGGCTATCGTTCTCGAATTTTCTTCGTCGCTTAAAAATCATTGAGTGAAAGCATTTCCATTGTTTTGCCGATGGTGGTGATGCCCGGCCTGGCTGGCTGCAAGTCCGGCTTAAGTCCTAAGTCCATTCTGCGGCGGCTCGATATGTGCGCCACGTATGCGACACTGACAAGCTATCGAGTTTTGACAGAGCAGCGGTGGCTCGGATTGGTAAGGTGCCAGGCACCCCTGACATATTGGATACACACATTATCTCCGTATCACCGCAACTGCCGCCTGTCAACCAGCAAGGCTGCATGAACTCCTTCCTATGTACATCTGCCGAGCACTAGACTCGCTCCTGGCACTCCTCTCGTGACCATCCAGCTCATGCATACTTGCTCACTCCGGCAATCAGACTGGTAAGCGCCCAGCTCCACTCGAGGTATTGCAGGATGTTCAACAATTGCTCCGTCGAGTTGATGGCAGCATTGTACCCCGCTGCCATCGGCACCTTGCTCTTGTTGGTCCAGAAGTTGTGCACATGTCCGCGTACCAGCAGGACCGCAATGAGGACGGTGGGTGACGCCAGCATCTGAATGAACTCTGAGAAGCTTGCCCATCTCGTTGCAAGGGCGAGCGATACGATCAGCGAGTAGAGTATCTAATGACATGTCAGACCGCCGCGACGATCATATGTGTGCGGTGTGCACACTCACCGCCATCAGGCCGGCGCCTTGTGTCGTCCTCGTCCGGTACAGTTGCGTCGCTGCGACATCCGAGACTTTAGCCGCTTTCTCGGATGTCGACTCCCATTGCCGCAGATTCTTGATCGCGATCAGTGAATGAACCAGGCCATAGCCGCTGAGCGTAGCTTGAGCCAAGTGCACGGCCTGCACAATGTGGAAGGTTGGCATTGTCGTCGAAATGGCTGGGATCGGATGTGATTGCGTGAAGGAGCTAATCGGAGTCGCTGCTGCGGATGGTGCAGAACTATGCTGGAATATCAAGAGGAATTAGATAGTATCGACACTCGAAATTTCCTGCAGTTGGTCCTGGAGGGAAGGCGAAACTGCAAATGCGCTGATTATTACATTCATAGAGGATCAGGATAATTGGGTTCCAAGTCGCCAAAGCTCGTGTTGCGTCACGTGAACACCGACGCCAGCCGCATTCGTCCGCTACTTGCAGCACGACAATAGATTTCCGTACCATGCAATGTGCCTCTCATGGTCATTATAAGAAAGACTGGTTTCGATTTACGTGAATGCTTCCTGAGCTATTCACAGTGAACTATTCTGGCGGCATGTAAGGAATCACACCTGGCCCTACACTGGGCACTTCGACACTGCGCATAGCCGCCCTGCCGTGGCTGCCTGCTTGCTCGGATGTCAATCTGCTATTAGGCCCGTTTCCTCAGCAACACCATTTTCTTTCCCTCATTGTTCTACCATTGACGAACATTGATTCCAATTTGGAAGCGAAAAAGAATGTCGCAATCGCCTCCCAGGACGCCGCCGTCTAAGCCGCCTCCGCTACCAGACTTCGCGGATTCGAAGCCATCCTCGTTCGCCAGGAAAATGAGATTGGCTCCATCTAGTTGGGGATATGGACTGCCTCTTGCCCCGCCTCAGATTGATCTGACTGGCGCCCGCAAAGGCTGGCTCTTCGTATATGGCTCTCTGTGTGATCCAACAATGCTTGTTGACGTATTGGAACTGCCAGAGGAACCAGTTCTGCGGCCTGCCTATATATGTGGATACTGGTCTAGGATGTGGGGCCAATATCCAGCAGTGCTCTATGGACCTGCCGGTATGATTGTTGAAGGAGCCGCTTTTGAAGTCCAGAGTATTGGACATGCCGAGAAACTGGCGATCTATGAGACGAGCAATTACAAGGCCGACCCTTGCCTAATCAAATTCACCGACAATGAAGAACCTAGTGTGATACATGGATCCGTCTTCATCTTCGTAGGCAACATTAGGGACCTCAGTGCGGGTGCATTCGATTTGACACGGTGGCTGCGGAGTGTGGGAAGGCATAAGGCAGCAGAAAAGCTCGAGGCTAAGAAGAAGATTCGTCCTAGCATTACATGAAAAGACCAACCCTTTGCACCTTCAGAACACCGAATCGAAAACATCTGCGGATTTAAACAGCTGCCAACCCCATACGCCGCTTCCTCAAGCTCTGACCCCTTTGACCATCTCCACAGCCTCGGTCGCAAATTTATCCGCATCAGGTGGGAACCTGGCACTGATATACCTGTACTTAGAGTCGCGATGAGTGAAAGGCGAAAAGCTCGTGCTGCTCTTCCACTGGGCAGCGGGATTATCGAGTCCAGCCTTGACAAAGTCTTCCACATTCGGGGTGCCGGAACCATAAGTCTTGTAATAGTCACCCAGGAATGGCCATGTAGCCCAAGAGATGCTCGTCTCCATGAATCCAGGCAAGGCGGTCGTCTCGAAGTCGTGGATGATGCTCTTGCCAGATTCGTCCTTGGCAGAGGCCAATACCTGAACGCCGTGGCATATTGCCGCAAGGTTCTTGTTAGGTGCTCCTGCTCGTACTTCGTTTACATACTGCAAGAGCTGTTTGTGTAGCGACTTCGAATCTATGTACTGGCGCATGGCTTTATCGTGACCTCCGGGAAGCAACACAAGATCAAAGTGCCGCAAGTCGAAGTCTGCGGCGCTCCAAGACAGTGGTGCCTTAAATTTCTCGCTTTCAGCCATTCGACGGTAGTCAGCTTTAGCACCAGCCGTCGCTCCGAGTAGACTGCCTGTGATACCGGTTAACATCTTGCTGTCGCAAGCCGGGGCGGCACCAGTCTCGGTGGCGAAGGAGACATCAAGGCCGCTTTCTGAGAAGACTCTGTATGGAATTGCGACTTCAGACGGATCGCTGCCGTAGTCAGCTAAGCATATAATTGCTTTAGGAGCCATGATGCGAGTCAAGCTATACTTGTCTTCATATCTTGATAAACAACATTGATAGCAGCTGGTGACGTCCATGCAGATACCCCCACTCGACCCCACTTTACCCCAAGCTTGGAAAAAGCTTAGTCACCGGACCGATGCATCACGATACCATTCTTCTTGCATTATCACATGCTATCACCATCAGCTGTCAGGAAAGGTAGTGCGATTGAAAAGGTAGTCGTAATAATATTTTTCCTGAATCAGCTTATTCAAATGTTTTCCCTTGCAACGTCGTATCATAGAAGCCAGACAACCCGACCGATGTGGTTAAACTCCACAGAGACACCGCCGGCTAGCGGCACGCCATCTGTTCAGGCTTAGGCAGCAACATAGCATATATATCTGTCCTCAGGCCACCACCTCTTCAACTACAAATTCAAATCCCTCGCCACGATGCCAAACTCAGTCTGGGCCTCCGACCGATTGATCTTCCGAGCCATCGAGCCCGAAGACGACGCTTTCTTCCACGCTTTTAAGATTGACGCCCCGACCCATCTCAATGTCGCCTTTGGCACCCCCAAACCCCAGGGCAAAAAGGATGCTACCAGAACTCGTGAATCCCTGCAGAATTCTCTACTCGGTGTAGCTATCACATTGCGTCCGGATCCGGATGCAGCTCCCACCACAGATCCGCCCGTGACGATTGGCTTCACTTGCTTACGGGCGGAGGACAACATGCGCCACCACCGCTGTGCGGCAGTAGGGATTTCCATTGGAAAGCAGTATCAGGGTAAGGGATACGGGACCGAAACGATCAGGTGGTTGTTGCATTGGGGTTTCCGGTATGGAAATCTGCATCGCGTGGAGATGGAAGCGTTTGGGTGGAACACGACAGCTATTAGGTTGTATGAGCATCTGGGGTTTACGATGGAGGGGAGAAAGAAGGAATGCTTGTTCTTTGATGACAAATGGTGGGATGTGCTGATGTTTGGAATGCTGGAAGGGACGTGGAGGGAGATGCAGGAGAAGCGGGGTATAGAAAAATAGATTGCTTTATGTGCGCACTGTTTTGTGGTCAGTGACCTGTCTGAGTGCTGATAGAGTGGTGAGTGTCGCTATCAGTTGAGGACCTCCCCAAAGACTTCCGGGCCGCCACAGGTGGCGACGCAGTTTTCAAGAGGCCGACCCGCGGACTAGGTAGACCACAAATAGTCACAGGCACTCTCGCTATTCAGTCATGATTTCCGGAGTGCTGATATAGAACACACGAAAGCATGCGACATGTTGACCAAGGCAAACGGGGAAGCCACCAAGGCATTGTGGTTGTCACAGAATCTCTGCGTCACACTGACCGCGAGGTTCGCCCGACGTGCGATAACGAACGCTTCAAGCCCGCTCTGCTTCACAGAAGCAATACTGGTACTACAAGTCAGGATTTAGATTTAAGTTTCCTTCGAAGAACAAATGATGGACACTTCACAAAGTTCTTCGGCTGATCACGTGAACGGGTAGAATTGGTTGATCAGAATAGAAGCCTGGTCTCAATTGAGAGAGTGACTATGTAGAACCCTATATTGTCACTTCCTGTGAATTCATATTCGCATTCCATAGCTCATGATCATGAAGTCGTAAACAAAAGCAACATTGAACGTCACTGACAAAAGCGCTCAACATAAATGAACCCTATCAGAGACATCCCTCCATATTATATGCGTGTGAACAGCAGAATGACGAGTCAAGTACTCGCTAAAGGTAGAGGTAGCCAGAATGGACGTTCTCCGAGCACGTTGAGCAGGATTAAGACCATTCTGCGGGCTTGTGTAACTTCCAAGCCATAAGCTGCTTTTCGTCGTCAGCCTGCTTCTTCTGCCTGAGGAGGGCCGCAAGCTCGGGGGTAGGTGTTGGGCATGGGGCGGGTTGCCGCCATTGATCACCCGCCGCAGTGGCAAAAAAGTCATCGAGGTTATGAGGTTCGAAAAGACCAGGGGTCGTGGACAGTGGAGTGTAGCGCATGAATCGCTCGAGGCCTTCGACGGTGGCATGAAACCCTGTCAGCTCGTCGATCTCTTCCAACTCCATGGCTGCCTTGATGAAGACCATCGTGACCTCAATCCACATGAAAACATCATCCACATCGGTGCTGGCGGGTGGTCGACGAAATTCAATAGTACCATTGTCGCCGCGATGGAGAATGTAGTGAAAGCTCCACGCCCAGTTCTTGTCATGACGTGGACACATGAGTTCACACAACTCTCCGATGCTTCCCGTCCTCTGAATAGCCTTTATGGATTCCTGTCTGGATAAGTTGCCCTTTCCGAGCCGGTCGTTATCGATCCAATTTGACTTGAACCAGTGGTTGCGACGCCTGTGACTGGGAAGAAGAGCCAATAATGCAGGTTCGAAGTGTATGATGCAAGCAGATATACTCTGCAATTGCTCGAGCCTATAGCCTCCGTTCAACGAGATGTGAACATGGGTACCACAGGAATCGTTGTCTGTAATACTGTAATGGGCTTCAAGGTAGTTCCAGAGGTGTGCCACGTGCTCACGCCACTTGGAGTCTTCATGGATTCGCAGGATCGGCGAAATGACCTCCAGGCCGTCTGTTGTATCTGTCAGTGCTCATCGCTTGTATTCTAGCAGGCTGGTCCATTAATGAGCCGAATCCCGTTGTAATCTTGGGTTTGAATTACTCGTGGACTAATCCGCATATAGATGGGTTTCTGATACTCACATGTTCCGTGCTGTTCTGTCATGTCTCTTGGACATTTGATGGTGCAGTCTCGAGCCAAAGACCACGTATAGAAATCTCTTTTCTGAGCTTCCAGCAGGACTACACTGTTGATCTCAGGATGATTTGTATTATCGTGGCGGTCCCGAGTAAGAGAACGGTTGTAGCCTCGGCGCAAAGTCTTTGCAAACTCTACCATACTTGGAGCTGAAGGTGTGCGAGCGTCTAGGGGGGTTAGAAGAAACTCCGTTTCGAGACCAGTGCCAAAAGTCCCCAAAGGAGCAGACGGCCGGATAGTCAAAGACATTGTTCAAGGCAGAATTCGCGAAATTGGTTGAAGCGGAGCCTGCCACTGTGTCAAGCAAGCTGCGGTACGAAGTGCCTGAGAGGTCGTTGGGTGATGCGTGTGAGTCCTTGCGAGGTAAGACGCGATACTGAGGCCGGAGGAATGATAGAGCATTGTGTATCCCTTTATACTGGACAAGGTATACACCGCCAAGTGTACTGTCACACAAAAAGATTGGTTCAGGATGCTTGATTTACGACTTGCGATCGGCATACGAAGATGGTTTGCGTGTAGCTTTTCATTTCCCACACCTTGCAGTTCTGCTTGCGTTGTCTTCTTGTACGCACGGATGCGGCCCAATGTTACATTTGTGTACGATGCTAGCATCATACCAATCTACGAATGGGAATGCAGTGCGTGCTAAACACAAGTCTCCTCCTGGGCATTTCCGCTGATCCACGCTTTCTACCCGGTGAGACTTCAACTCTCAGTCTTTCCAGCACAGCGATGGTTTATCTCCGTATAACCACGGCAACGTAATATGTTGGTGCTGGTGATCTTGAAGTTCCTGACTGCTGATTCGACCTTAGAAAACCGGATAGTCCGAAACTCAATTGACAGTTTGCTCACATAGAAATGCTCACGTATGACCTTATACTCAGATATGATTTTCCAGACCATTTCGGGGCATGCCCAGAGTGTTTTGCTGTACGATCGCCGTTTGTACTGGGGACGCTCTAACAGACCAGTGTAGGACGCGGGCATCAATACGCCGCCCTGCCTAGGTCAGTAGGATGAGATGGCCAGATGTGCGAAGAGCAAACTTCGATCCATTTTATCAGCGCGTTGGTGGCCCAGCAGGAAGTCACATGTGCCAGTGATCGATTATGCATCACACAATGAGTCAGAGGTCAACGACGGATTGTGGTTGCACCTGTCCTACCTACGGAGTGAGCCCAATGCTTGGCGACATGCACGTGAACTTCCTTGCACAACCTGAGGTCAAGTCACAGCTACTCTTGACCTCATGCGCTTACTCTCGCAACACTGTATGTGTCCACAGCCCACATCGATTGATGATGGAGCGTGTCAATCCAAGCTCCAGTTCAGATCCCTCAATGGGTTATGATGCATCACACTCACACTTCGCCAACAAAATGGCATCAGCTCCTCCAGGTTGGTTCTTCGAACCCGTCGTCACTCCAAAAGTGGACCTTTCAGGCTCACCAACAGGGCCCTACTTCATGTATGGCTCGTTGATGGATCTTACTCTCTTAGTGGACCTGTTGGGCCTGATAGAAGAACCTGAGCTTAGGCCTGCCTATATCGTTGGCTACCATCGCAAAATGTGGGGTCCTTATCCCGCACTGCTTAAGGGGCCCCCAGGTGCAATTGTCGAGGGTGCTGTCTACCGGGTCCAAAGTGAGCAGGAGGCAAAACGGCTTGCGAGATATGAAACTCGTAAGTACAAGGCAAGGTCGTGTGCCATTACATACACAGATGGGAAGCAGCCAGCCGAGGAGCAGGGACACACTTTCCGCTTCTTTGGCGGCGCTGAAGATCTGAATGAGGGTTCATTCGACTTGCGGACCTACTTGAAAACGGCAGGGAGACTCCACGCCCTGGAGAAGCTAGATGCCAAAAAGATCCTCGACCCCGCCAATGTTCGTCAGGGCAACTCTCCGACCCACCATTGCGACGCCGGCCCCGGGATCCACCAAGAGTCACCCCCCAACGAAGCGCAAAACCAAGACGGCGAGCAGTGCAACAGCATCGACGAAGCAGTATTGCACGGTCTGGACACTGGAGGTATGGCGCCCGAAAAGCCCGCTCGCCTTCCGATGCCTAATATCCGTGATTTATACAAGTACCGGTTCGGACATGGAACAAACTTGGGATCCGTCTTCTGCCTCGAGGCTTGGTTGACTGGTTCGATGTTTCCTGCTGGCGCAGGGTCTTCAGAATTGGCTGCCGTCACTGCGTCGCTCCAGGAATCCGGCCTTGACGCTACGATTCAAAAATTCGAAAGCCACTGGCGTAATTACATCAGCGACGGAGACCTCGACTGGCTTGTCAACGAAGCACAATGTAACTCTGTCCGGCTACCAATTGGCTATTGGACGCTCGGTTCGGCTTACACCAGAGGCACCCCGTTTGAGCCGGTGGCCCGGGTCTACGAGCATGCCTGGACAGCAGTCAAGGACCTTATTACGAGATGTGAAGCAAGGAACATCGGCGTTCTTGTCGACTTTCATGGTCTGCCTGGGGGTGCCAATGGCAATGATCATAGCGGCACAAATTCAGGTCGTGCCGAGCTGTGGGAGAACGACTCATTCAAGACACTATCCGTTGATTGTCTGCACTTCATTGCCAGTCAACTGCGGGATGTTGACAACGTAATCGGCATTCAGATCTGCAATGAGGCTGAGGGGTCTGCACTCAACAAAGGGTTGTGGGAATTTTACGACAGAGCAATCTCCGCTATAAGCACTGTCGACCCTAGCATACCGATATATCTCTCAGATGCCTGGAACCTTCCCAATGCTCTATCCGCAGCATCGGGACGCAACAATATGGCGTCGAACCTCAACCCGCTAGTTATTGATACCCATAAATACTTCTGTTTCTCCGACGTGGACACCAACAAAGCTCCCAAACAGATCATTAAGGAATCAGAGACTACACTTTCCTCTTTGCCAACTGACGAGGTTCACAAGCGAGGGGCTTCTCCCGTAGTGGTCGGCGAATACTCCTGCGTCATGTCCGAGACATCCTGGCAGCAGTCACCTGAACAACGCAACGCCCTCGTCGATAGTTTCGGCCGTGCCCAAAGCTCGCACTACAACTCCTCTGCCATGGGATCCTATTTCTGGACTTACCGCATGGACTGGATGCCGGGTGGTGAGTGGGGCTTCAAGGAGCAGGTGACAAAGGGGCATATCAGGTGCCCGCAACACCTGCAATGGACTCGGTGGCAAGTTCGTCTACAAGCGAAGCGTGCTCGTGATAATGCCCTCCGGAGGAGAGAAGAGACGGTGCGGAGTCACTGTGAGTACTGGGACAAGAACTACCCGGGAGAATATGATCACGGACTCTTCGAAAGGGGATGGGACACTGGGTTCGAGGACGCCGCGGCGCTATTCGAGATGCGAGAAACGATGGTACACTTAGACGGAGGTGAGGATGCGATCATTGGCGGAGATAAGCTTGGCAGTATTGATTTGTGGGTGCTGAAGAGGCTGCGAGATGCAAAGGTTGAGGGCAGATTTGTGTGGGAGTTTGAGCATGGCATTAGACAAGGGCTTAGGGACTTTTACGGGTTGGCTGGAGTGCCTTGAGCATCGCCGGGGCAAGGGGACGGTGGATAGCTTGCACTTTCAGCGCATCGGAGGCATAATCATAAGTCACCTTCGTAGATAGCCATTCCTAAGGACATTCCTCCTCGACGGAAAGCTACATTCTTGAAGCTCGTAGGACTGTTCGTCTCCCTTTACGTTTCAAAACTCGTCGAGAACAACGATTTGCTAGTAATCTGTTGGCTTCTTGCGACCATCGACCAAGCCGAGCTCTGCTTAATGCCTACTCAGAAAGCAGATTTCGGCAACAGCTCAAACAGGAAAGGTTTCATGGCTCGACCATTCGTGTCACTGATCCTCTGCCTACTCGCTCAAATGTCCGGCTAAACCTTCGTCCAACCACTCTCCCTCTTCTTCGTCATAGCAATCGCTTCCCTATTCGTCCCGCCATTCCTCTGCCTGCTCGTCTGGCCATTTCTCTCGCTGTCCGTCTCACTACCCGTCGACCTGTTAGTCCGGCAACTCAGCCTCCTGATTATCCTGCAACTCGCCCCCCTATCCGTCTGGCTACTCGCTTCCCCACTCAGGCCGCTCATCTTCTCACGTTCCGTTATTCGACTTGTCTCCCTCCTCGGCCTGCTTGTTGTGTCGCTGTTCGTGGCACTAGTCTCCTCACTTCTACCATTCCTGCTCCGCTCGCAGTCCCTTTTACAACCCTCTGTATTCCTCGTCTACATTTGCTTGCCGCCTTTTGTCGGTCATTCAGACCGACAGCTCCCATCTCTGATGCGTTAAGGTTGCCGCGACGGATAGACTGAATGATGATGGACAGACATTGGCGGATGCCGATGTAGCTTCGAGCTAGTGGAAGAGTAGACAAAAAAAGTTGTTGCTGCTGCTGCTGCTTATAGGGTAGATTAGAGGAAGGCATTTCAGAACAGGTCGGTCTTTACTGCAAAAGATGCATAAGTGACTACAATTGAAAAAGCGGTGATCATGACTTCGTTAGATCGAACCCTCATCATGTACCCTACGCTCCTAGCTATCTCTAAAAGCCGAACCCCTCGCAAAATCCGAGTAATTGATCTCATTCTTCCTATCCGCCGGCGCAGGACTCTCCGCCCGCTCTTCCTCCTTCTTGACCCCATTCCTCGTAGCCGGACTCCCAGGCGTTCTAGGCCTGCTGACCGGTGCACTTGCCCTCCCACCCACTCCGCTCTTTCCAAGTGCGACGAAGCTATTAAAACTCCCCGACAGCTTCTCCATGGACCACACGACGTCGCCGTCGCCGCCTGCCTCGGGGACACCTTCGACAGCAGGACCAGCGGCGACGTCCGCGCTCTCTACGCCCATGATGACAGGCTCCTCGTCGCGCGGGAGACTCACCGCCGGTGCCGTTGCAGTGCCGTTCATCTCCTCGTCTGTCCGACCGAAGGCGTCGGCCCACCAGCGGATCTTGCTAACATCGGGGAAGATCAGGCGCTCTCTACCCTTCGCCTTGTCGTCGATTTCTGGATCGTAGGCGTCGTTGAGGAACTGTGCGCGGCGAGAGAGGAAGTAGTCCCACACTGACCTTGTGCGCTCGGTGCATCGCAAATCGTGGCGTTCGCGCTCCGAGTCGAAGAGGAAGGTGCCGTATTGGCAGGCGTAGAGTTGATAAAGAAGGCGCCGAAGGAAGCGCTCATTGAATTCAAAGCGGTTAGGATGTTGGCGGAGGAGTTGCCAGGTTGCGTCAAGGAATTGATGGAAGATTGGGGAGGTCTCGGAGGGTTTGGTGGCGTATTTGTCGTCCTTGGGATTGTGAGCTCGGGAGGGAGAGGATTCGACCGAGCCCGGGTCGAGGTCAGGAAGATTTTCTCTGCTGTCGTTCTTCTTGTTGAAAAATCCACGGGCAGTGAATAGAGCATTTTCAAAGGCATTAGCGGCTGGCGCGGTAGTATGAGAGTTGGCAGGATCTTTGCGTGTGCGATCCGGGTCCGTCTCAAACCATTTTTCAGATGACAGGTGGCCAGAGCGTCGACGGAACATGTGCCCAAAGGATAGCCAATCTTTCTCGACGAGGACCATGAAGCCTTCCAGAGTGCGGTAATAAGGATCCAAGCAAAGCTGAGAGAGCGAAGATATCTGCGAAGTACGATCCCAGCCATCAGAGCAATGTATCAGAACATGAGAGTGATTGATACCGATCTGTCGAGCGACCAGATCGGCCCCTTTTATCACGAGGCTAATATATTTCAGCCACTTACTTCGAGTCAGGAGATCCTGGTCTGGTGGGAGATTGGTATAGTCAGAATGCTGCAGGGCTTCCACGACCTTGCTAAGAGAGTCACGCATGACGTGGATGTTGTCGATGCCCAAGAAGTTGATAGTCGCGTCTTTGTAGTATTCCATGTTCTCTGACCCCATCCCTCCGACTTGATTAACCCTGGCGTTCATTATTGGTCTCGCATCGATGATGAGATTGCGCTGTTGAGCTCCATATATTTTGGCAGTCTTCAGATCGGGCTCGCTACGTCGATGGCTGATCTTTCCCTCTTCGTTTTCCGCGGAGGACGGTTGCATGTCAAGATTCGCAATCATATCGGGTGTGATATCGGATACGGAGGTAGCATCAAGACTCGGTGCTCCTTGACCCGGTCTACAGGTGGAGAAGATTGCTTGGACTAATCTTTCGTCTTGAGCGTTCCGCTTGCCTTTGAAGAGACCGACCAGGGGCTGCGAGCTGCGGGTAATGGAGCAATTGTTGACTGGATGAAGATATGTAAGAGCAGGGATTCGGGCTTTTGATCTATATGATCCGCCGTGTTTTAATACGTTGTCTGACACGGTCGTGGGTACCACCAGGACAGACGGGTAGGTGGGCGAGTAGCTGTAGTCATGGTTGATCTCAGATATCCGCCAGCCTTTATCCACATCCTTGTGTGAAATGCCCATCCTCCGGAATTCCCGTCTTGCGTCGTAGAGCTCCCAGCCATTGCATCGAAGCTCCTCACTTGGTGGCTTATAAGAGAATGCATGCAACTTCTCGAGACTATTGTTCAGATAAGTCAGGCTGCGAATAGACTCGAAGACGTCTCTCGCCGCGGGTTCGTCCGGGAACTGGAAAGCAAGAAAGGTGAAATCTCGACATCGTAAACGGATTGATGGTCGTTGTCTAAGCGCAGGAGGCTCTGACTTGAGAGCGCAGTGCGAAATGAGTGGGTAGGATATCCAGACCTGACGATGACGGGGCTTAACCCCTGAATCAGTCGCGACAGCCCAGGAGAATATTATGTGGTGTTCAGCGAGATAGAGCTCTCCAGTGAACCTGTCGCCTCTCCTGCAGAGCGTCACATCTTTGACTTCTTTGAAAGAGTTGAAGTTGCCAAGGATAGGTTTTCCATTAGGCCCTGACTTGAGGCCTCGGATCTTGTCCATATCTTTGAGTTAAAAATCCACATGGAAGGATCCAGGCAAGCAGGCGATACAGGAGCAATCAAAGCGAAAGGTCTGCAGGCCAGTGACTGACACCAAAGAATGTCACCGACCGCGGGCTTTTCCAAGTGAATTTCGCAAAACCGCCAGCGACATACCGCACGACGTCAGGCGTCGTCTATCATGGTCCAGGTGCCAAGCGAGGGAGCTCACGAGCCACGGGTAGATCCGTACTAGTGCCCGTGATAAGCGAGAACCACACGGCATCCCGCACAAATTCCGGCTTTCAGATTCTCATATCGCACGCACCGTCACCAATTCTCCCCGTCACGACTCCAAGGACTTCCAGCGCTCGTCCACCAACCGACCTCGCACCTCACATACATCAAAATGGCCGCAGTTCAGCAGGGCGCTATGTAAGCAATCAGCAATATATGTTATATTCGGCTTCGGATGGCTGACAGTATTGAATAGCTCCAAGCGCAGAAAGTTCGTTGCTGGTACGTCGAAAATTGTCGCTTTTCGCGCAGACATGGCCAACAACGCCATTCCCTCTGCCGATCGGCATCCTTGAAAGAGCAGACGAGTAACAGATATCGCAGACGGTGTGTTCTACGCCGAACTCAACGAATTCTTCCAGCGCGAGTTGGCCGAGGAGGGATACTCTGGTGTCGAGGTCCGCGTGACGCCTACCGTGACCGACATCATCATCCGCGCCACCCACACACAGGAGGTCCTCGGAGAGCAGGGTCGCCGCATCCGCGAGTTGACCTCGTTGATCCAGAAGAGGTTCAAGTTCCCCGAGAACTCGGTGTCTTTGTACGCCGCCAAAGTCCAGAACCGCGGTCTGTCGGCCGTCGCTCAGTGCGAGTCGCTCCGCTACAAGCTTCTCAATGGTCTGGCCGTCAGGAGGGCATGCTACGGTGTGCTGAGGTTCATCATGGAGAGCGGTGCCAAGGGTTGTGAAGTTGTCGTGTCTGGCAAGCTCCGTGCTGCCCGTGCCAAGAGCATGAAGTTCACTGTAAGGAATTGGCGAAGAATTGAACAATCGAATGGCGCTAACACGGGTACAGGACGGCTTCATGATTCACTCCGGCCAACCGGCCAAGGACTTCATCGACTCTGCCACCCGCCACGTGCTCCTGCGCCAGGGTGTGCTCGGTATCAAGGTCAAGATCATGCGCGGTTCGGACCCTGAGGGCAAGTCTGGCCCCCAGAAGTCGCTTCCCGACTCAGTCACCATTATTGAGCCCAAGGAGGAGCCTACGATCGTTCAGCCCACTTCCCAGGACTACGGTGCCAAGGCTCAGCAGGCTCAGCAGGCCGCTGATGCGCAGAGGGCGGCGGAGCAGCAACAGCAGGAACCCTCGGAGCAGGGTGGCCAGCAGGAGTACCAGCAATAGGAAGCTGGTGTCTCTGATGATTGGTGATTCTTTATGGAGGCGGGCAAAATCATCGCATCCCGGATTCGGTGTTCACGAAGTGTTTTTAGGTCTCAACAAAATTCTAAGAATACGACGGTAGTCATGGCACTGTGCTGTGCATTCTATCCGTCTCGCGTTCATGATTGCCTTGCGTGCGTAGTGTGACTTTGCCATTGGCTTTGCCTTTGCCTTTGCCTTTGCCGACGCGGGAGTGAGTAAATTACACCAGTCATTGTGCGGGCTGGTCACCCGAACCCTGACTCGGACCTGTTAGCCGCGGAGACAGAGCATGCCTTGATCTCCCTGACCGCTTCAGACGTGTGTCTTGTGATGTGCGAAGATCGTAAGTGGGGACTTTTACAGTGTCACGAGCGAGTGGTAGGATCTTGCTCCTGTACTCAAGTAGCTACATTCGCCCTTCAGAACGACGACGCGGGTACATGTGTGATGCAGGCCGTGTGGAGAGCTGCGAGGTCGCTGCACGCCGAAGGGAAGCTTCGGGGACATCTTTGGGCATTTTTTGAGGGGAAACGCCATTCAACTCCACCCAAAAAGTCTGATGACGTTGGCGCGTTCCTAGTGCAAAGCCAGTGAAGAGGATCCCCAGATGGTCGATTGACGGGAGGAGATCAGCATCAATCGCTTTTCACCCATCGCATGACGCTGGAGCTGCAGCCAGCATAGTTTGTACTGTGGTGCTCGTGTGATGCTGCTCAACAGGTGGTCGAGCTCCCCCATTTCCCCCGCCATCTCAATTTACGCGACTCGAGCTGCCCGGAATATTTACCCAGCGACAGCTCGGTTCCCTCGACCCGACTACTGCAAGTCCGTTGAGAACCTCACGTTGCTCTCCAACAAACACTCACCCTCTCTTCCATGGATTCACCACTATTTCTTTCTCACCCTTGATCTGACCCCCCTGATTCGGACTGGCAGCTCCAAGCTTTGACCTATTCCCTCAGCCTCCCGTCGTGAAGCTGCCGGCCGTTTATACGTCACAAGCAAAAAAGTTGACAGCTCAGCCTGCTTCGATTTAATCTCCAAATCACAAGATGGCGGTCGGCGAAGATGTTTACTGCACGGTGTGTATCGCCGGCGGGCCAATTGACCTGGACTACCATTTCTAACATTGATCAGCTGGTGATGACCGACAGTTACCTGCCAGGAGCCGCAGTACTCGCCCATTCCCTTCGTGACTCAGGCACCACCAAGAAACTTGCAGTCCTTGTCACCATCGAGACGCTGCGATACGATACCATCACAGAGCTGAAGGTATCTCAATCCACTCCCTTCCGAATTGCGGTTTCTCTGACTCCATCAGGCCCTTTACGACTATGTCATTCCCGTTGATCGCATAACCAATCCCTCTCCCTCCAATCTGTACCTCATAGATCGCGGCGATCTGCTCTATGCATTCACGAAGATCAATCTCTGGCGCCTCGTTCAGTTCAACAAGATCGTCTACATAGATGCTGATGTGGTAGCGCTCAGGGCTCCGGATGAGCTTTTCGATACAAAAGCATCGTTTGCTGCGGCTTCGGATATAGGGTGGCCAGATATCTTCAACACCGGTGTCATGGTCCTCAATCCTGACATGGGCACCTTCTGGGCCCTGCACACCCTTGCTGGGAGTGGTGATAGCTTTGATGGCGCCGATCAGGGACTATTGAACCAATATTACGAGCACAAGAACTGGCATCGCCTGCCATTCACCTATAATTGCACGCCGAGCGCGAGCTACCAGTATGAGCCTGCCTATCGCTATCACAAGAGCAAGATATCAATGGTCCATTTCATAGGCCAGCAAAAACCATGGAACAAGGGCCGGTGGGGCACACAAAAGGCGTCTGGTGCATACAAGGAGTTGGTCAATCGGTGGTGGGCTGTATACGACAGCCATTACAGATCTGCAGTATGTAGACTCTGCTTGTGCACGGTGACTTACCAATTGACATCTGCTAGGCATACGGAGGCGACGGTCGTGGCAATCCAGTCCGGGCATTTGTCACAGGGGAGGAGCAAATCCATTACGCTGCGCCAGTCCAGCATTCAATTCCACAGCAATCTAATCTGCAGCCAATGCAGCATCATCAAGTTCCAGCAATAACAGTGGAAGCACCCCCGACCGATCCGGCGGATGCTGCCGAAGAGCTTTACCATGAAAACATCGAACCCACCCCGACTGTGGAGCAACGCCGCTTTTCTGCACCCCAGAATGAATGGGACGCAACTCGGTGAGGCTCATGATCTCAATCTTAACATATTACGTGAGGACTAATCGTTGCAGAGCCCCTCCCCCACTTGAGTCTCACCCAGAAGCCGAACACTTCCCTAACCAGTCCTACGAGTTCAACGCTGATCCGACACCTTTCAAGCCGCCGCCATCATATCCCGAGCCACCTAAAGACATGTGGTATGAGGTGCCCAAAGAGAAGCCAATGCCGAAAGAGGCAAAGCCGAATCCCATCTTTCCGTGGGAGGAGCGAGAACGTACAAAACCGACCCGTGTTTTTGTTGAGGATCTCATGGCTCAGCCATCGGCGTTGAATGTGGAGGGCGAGGATACAGGGCTAAGCGGAACCAGTGCAGACGATAAAGACGAAGCGCTCACACCCACAACGCCCACGATAAAGATCAATGACGAATACCCTCCGACCATGGACCCAGTACCCCGCAACGCCTGGGATGATATTGCTGGCATCGATAAGTACGTGCGCCAAATGACCCAATGGCAAAGGCTGCGGGGCAAGCTGCAAGTCTTGTCCCATGTCCCACAAGCATCTCAGTCACCAAATACGGAACTTGTCGAGAACCCCATGGAAACTGCTGGGCAAGCATCCAACACTACTACAGGTGCGACGCAAGAGCCAGCATCAGGTCAGCGAAGGGAAAGCTTGATACTGACGGACTTTCCTTCCGCTGTGGAGCGACCCAGCCTTCCAGTCACACCCGCGCCCATCCGCCGTAACATGTTCTGGGGCGAAGAGCGTGACTCGCAGGGCCAGCTGCCAGGGGCTGAAGGGGTGCCGGATCAGACGGAATGGGTATGTCCTCGCTGCGAGTTTTCCTTGCCCATTGATCACATGCTGCAACATCTGGATCGTGTTCTCACACCCAGAGCAACGCCTTGATCCTAGATTCTCCTGTTTGCCATTTCTCCAAACATTCTTTGTTCTTAAGCACAGCATCGATACCCACATATCCATTTGTAATAGAAAAGCAGTCTCACCACTCGTCCAACATCTCCCTTTCCTCCTGTTATCCACCATTTTCCTACTGTTCTTATCTCGCCGGACCTGGGGATCGCTTTGCTAACATCACCCAGAACCCGTCTGAGCGCCTTGAGCAGCTAAGACTCAGTTCATTGTCTCTAGACCCATCACAGCTCGTACTTCCGGCCAAGAACGTACCACGGCGCGACATGCCAAGGTCCTCCGTCGATCTCTCCGGCAATCCTGGACTCAGTCCCGGCAGCACTGGAAGTGGTCATATCTCTCCTGTTCAGGCACGGTCGCCCGGGTCAGATGGCCATGTGCATTTCATCGACGAGAAGGTCGAGCCTACAGAGGAAAAGACACGAGGACGTGGCGCAATTCAGTTTGGCGCTGTGAAGTTTGCGCCAGTGGAAGAGGAGGATAGCGGGTCCGGAGACGGTGGAGCATCAACGGTGAAAGAGGATGTTCTGAGTCCCACGGAGACTGGGAAGTGAGGATCGCCTGACGAGGAAAAGTGGGATCAAAGTTTTTCGCGGTCGAAATAAGGAAGGGAGAGATGCAACAGACTCTCGCTGAAGGAATTCACAGACATATTAGCGATATGACAGATGACAGGAGGTAACTGTACATGTAATAATGAATGCATGGCGATGTCAACGATCTTTCTGGAATGATCACATGCGGCATCTTGTATGGTGACCTTTACGAGATCGACCGGGCTTTCTTCCCATATAGCGAGACCTGAGACCTGACCTTTAGGTAAGACTTCGTCGCACTGAGATACGCACTTTGATCTTATCTCTGGTATATCCTGGGAAAGAACGATATGGGTTTGCCAGTCCCGTGCCGTCGCCCTCTCTGGCAATGCATGTGGAGAGATTACTATTATGGTAAGATGTATGGCCCACCACGACACAGATTGCAAGCTAGAATGTCGTTGAATAGCTTTGATATTTTCTTCGCGAACACTACATCATCGCACTACCGAGTATTTGCATCACTCGGGGACGACAAGCATGCATATCGTGCCCCGATAGATGCTGGCTGCCGTCCGTCGAGCGGTTCGTTTCTCGCCGAATCTGATGGTGTGACGTTGACCAATCACACGTGCAGCTGATGTTTGGGGCGCTTTCCGCACTGGGTTCGCCCCGCCCCGGCTGATGCATGTTTGGCTCAGCCCCCAGGACTGGCTCGACCTCGTCTTTGCTCGGATTGCCAACGCATAACCATCCTGCCCATTTCTTGCATGAAGTCGTGAAGACGTTGCAGTCCGACCAATTTACAGCCTGCTCGTATGACTTCTAGCTGCAGATGGTTTGTTGCGAGGATGTACAGCCTCTGCTCCGCCGCGCGTGTCTCGAGGTGCACTATGACACTACCAGATCTTTGTACTCTTTATGCAAAGCTGTGGGTCTTCATCCAATTGTCGTTCGAGCTAACGAAGCCGCCTCACGCCCTGGGCGCTTCGGGGCTGATCTGTACGTATGACGGCCCTCGGTGTCCCCGCCGTATCTATAAGTCTGTCGTGAGCTCCTCGGTAGGTAATCACTCATTTTCAGCGTTTCTTTGTCACGAGTCTTCGACACCTCATTGCTCGAGACTCGCCACCAACAGCGACAGCGGACGTGACCGCGACGAGCCATGACAGGCCAGCAACTCAAACTCCTTTGCATCGATGGCGGCGGTGTCAAGGGTCTGTCCGCCCTCTTCATTCTTCGCAAACTGATGGAGTTTATCGACCCTGACGATCCTCCAAAACCATGCGATTATTTCGACCTCATAGGCGGCACCAGCACCGGCGGCCTTATTGCCATCATGCTCGGCCGTCTTGAAATGTCTGTTGACGAGTGCATAGAGCAATACTTGATACTGCAGGACAAGATATTTAAACGGAAACACCTTTCGCCAGTAGGGTGCTTCGGTGGTGTGCAAGGGAGGTACGACCACACTGCTCTCGAGGATGGTGTCAAGAGCCTGCTGCGGTCCAAGGGTCTGGAAGAAAATGCTCTTTTCAAAAACCCAAACAAGATGGCATGCAAAGTGTTCGTATCGGAACTGCAAGATTTTTGTCATTCCTTGCTGACATGTGAAAGTTTCGTCACTGCTACTACTGCTGGTGCGGCGGAGACTGATGTGCTCGCGTCCTACTACCGCCCGCGAGGGGCCGCCGAATTGTACAATACTGCAAAGATCTGGGAGGTTGCACGCGCTACGTCCGCTGCATCGACCTTTTTCGAGCCGATCAGCATTGGCCAAGTGGGCAGAAGGTTTCTAGATGGGGGTACTGGTGCCAACAATCCTGTATTCGTCTTATGGACAGAAGCGTTAAATCTGTATTGCCAAGGCACTGGAACTCAACTTGATGACGACCTAAATTGTTTGGTATCTATTGGATGCGGTCTTCGGGCGCTAAGACCTTTTGGCGAGAGTGCATCTGGGCTTATGAAGACACTCGCCGGCATCGCAACCGAGACAGAAGCGACGGCAAAAAGCTTTCTCGAAACTAGACCACATCTTTACGATGCTGGAAAGTATCACAGGTTCAGTGCCCCGAGCGTTGGGGATATTGCCATGGACAAACCTGAGGAGAAAGGGGTCATCAGCCAACAGACCGACCATTACATCGCGGCATATGAAACTCAAGGCCGCATGCT
Source organism: Myriangium duriaei CBS 260.36 (assembly GCA_010093895.1). Classification (NCBI taxonomy): domain Eukaryota; kingdom Fungi; phylum Ascomycota; class Dothideomycetes; order Myriangiales; family Myriangiaceae; genus Myriangium; species Myriangium duriaei. The sequence continues at coordinate 830,771 of ML996090.1, forward strand.
ATTATGCACCAAGAAACTTCCTCAACGCGAGAGTACGTCCCAATACCATTAGGTCAGTTGTGTTATTGGTTGCGAGTTTTCCTATAACGCAAACACTGATTGATAATGAAAAGAAGCCATCAAAGCTTTGCAATCCCTAGATGCTCAGCAAAAGGCACTAGTCCTCGCGGGACTGTGGAGCACCGATGTCGTGACTGGCGGCAACAGGTCGCAGAGAGAAAAATTCGACATCTTTGACCATATGTCTAAATACAACGCGGATGGAACCCGTGATGACTTGAGCGACGGCAAATGTGCTGGTACGACAAATTGGATCCTCGATACACAACCATTTCGCCAATGGCTAGACTCGGATACCCCCTCATGCTTTGCTCTTACGGGCATTGGTGAGTTGTATGCATGTACCTCAGCATATACGCCAGCTAATCATGTCCGCTTACAGTTGGATCTGGGAAAACCAAAGTCACGTATGTCATGTCCATCGAATTCAGATCATTCGTTGCTCCATTGTAGACTGAGTCATACTTATAGCACCACCGTGGTAGATTATCTTGAAGACGCCGTATCAACTCCTAATAACAACCGTCAAGTGTTCCATTTCTTCTACAGAAGTGCTTTCCGGGAACGTTTGACGGGCCTGGACGTCTTTGAAGCTTTCCTCAAGCAGATAATCATACGAAATCCAGAGATGCCCGCCGATCTGCAACACCGAGTATGGACGTACTATGGCCCAGAATCTGGTCGTCCACACCTCGGCCAATTGGGCAAAAGGCTACTTCTTCCCTTAGTTGAGCATTTGACAAAGCCTATATTCGTTATTGATGGGCTCGACGAATGTGAGCCAATATCACGACAGGAACTGGTTCAATTCATTCCACTTCTTGTCGCTAAGGGATCGTCCGTGTTCGTGTCTACCCGCGATATCTCGGAACTGATACGAAGGTTCCCCTATCTTGCCACGGCTGAATGCACTATCGCTGAAGAGGGCGTTCGCCATGACCTCGAGGTGTTTGTTTCCGATATGATAGAGCGACAACCAATCATAACCAACGACCAAGAAGTCTTGAAGCTGATCAAAACCACTCTTATCTGCAAAGCAAAGGCAATGTGAGTAAAATGATTCACTCTTTCTTTCGAAATCTTTCGGAGTATCAGGGAAGTCGGTGAGGCAAACAGACACGAGAGGTTCAGAGGAAATACAACGACACTCCATGTGGCGCTACCTGAAATGCTTCTCTGAACACATGTAAATAATCAAACGAGCCAATATCTCCGTGGACGTTGAAGCTAGACTACTGGGGATGTAGATTGGCGAGTAGATGACTTGCCAATTGTGCCATTGCACGGATAGCCTCACGACTAGCTCAACAAATCTTAATAGAGGTTGGGCAGGGATATTCCATGGTGGCTTTGAGAAGTCCCAGCTGCCTATGCACATACTGACAATTCGCCAGGTTTTTGTGGGCTAAGCTGCTCATCATCGAAATATGGGAAAGATGCACCAGTATTCAACAGATCAAGCACTGGCTAGACCATGAACTGCCGAAGGATCTTGGTGAAACATATAGTCGCTGCAGGAATTTTGTACACGCTGACAAAGCCGAGCTCTCTGACCATTTATTCAAGCTCGTTTGCGGTGCCGTTGCGCCTTTCCATATCGATGAGCTTCCAACCATGCTCACTCTAGCTGTGGAAGATCGTAAGCTCGTCGTTGCACGACAAGTTCCCCTGGCTGAAGTCTTGATTCGAGACTGTGGCGCGAACTTGATCACAATGAACAAATCGGGGCTCGTCTTACCGATCCATCACTCGGTGCAACAACATGTCTTTCCTCAAAATTCTGCCGATGAGCAGAAGAAGGTCGAGCTGGACATTGGGCTTATATGCATGCTGTACATGCAACATCGTACCAATTTGTCTCTTGCGAAAATAGACAGGGGCCAAACAAACTATAACAATGTTTCCGTCATGGGCTTCCAACCTTCCGACTTAATCCGGAAACTAGTTGAGAAGAGAAGAGCTCCCAAACCAATTCCCAAAGCACCAATTCTATCCAGCCCTGTCTACCTTGACCCCAACGATACTGGGGTACTACTTTCGTATGCTCAAAGCAATTGGGTACGGAGCAACCGATACCTGAATCCCTCTTGCAAGCATTGGTCACTCTTCTACAAGCTAACTTCCGACCATCGCCCGAACATCTCGTATCCATGGCCAAGGTTCCAGACTTCACATCTTCATGGCCTCTTCACATGGGCTGTGACTCATGATCATATGGCGCTCATGGACGTTCTTATGAGTCCGGAATGCCTTCAAACGGCCAAGAAATTTGATCTTTTCAACAAACCGCTTCTACCCCCCGAAGAGGGTTTCGCCCTCCATCATGCCGCGAAACTGCTGAACATCGGTCTTTTTGGTCTACTTGTACCGCATGCAGACAGATGGGTTATCGATATCAATCATGACACCCCTCTACATCTTGCAGCTCGTGTCGGTTGCGGTATCATAACATCTTATTATAAAGAAGGAACGAATGGTCCGGACAGCCTGGGCGACGTCACCATCCTTTCAATCATCAGAGACGAACCGCACACTCCAGGCAAATCCGGTAACTTTATCACTTCAGAAATCGCGATGATTGCTTCCCAAATCCGGCATGAGGATCTGGAGAATCTGTCCTCGCAGAACCCTCTTCATGCAGCCATGATGGGGGGTAACATACGCTGCGTTGGTGACATCCTCGATCTAGGAGCTGTCTTATATGAAAAATTCGGTCGAACACAGTTGTGTACGATCACTTCAATATCAAAATTGAGCTACATACACATCTGGGTATCACGACTGGATGAGGACGGTTATTCGCCTTTAGAGTTGGCGGTCATCCATGGTCGCCATGACTTCTTCGAGACCTGCTTACGAGCATTCGACGACAGGCACATAGCCCTGGTGCCACAGATTCTGAACCGCGTCGCGCGAACGATGATACGACTTCAGAGATGGGGTCAGCTACGGTATCTGATAGGACGAACCGATAAAAAGTTTGACTACCCATTCGATATCGATCATCCATTTCCAATTGAGAAACAAGGTATCGCGGAGGAATTGCTAAGACCATTGATCAAACGCCCGATGTGGACGACCAAATTACTTTTGGATGTATGGAGCTTCGTGACGCTGGACACGCGAGACCTTAAGCTGTCTTCATTTGACCTCAAAGTCAATTCACCACCATTGTCATGCTATAGCGCGTTTCGCCGATGCGACGTACAAGCTTTCTATCAATTGCAGCCATTATCTCTTATAAGATATACGTCAGCTGACTGGATCAGCATTCTGGCTGCTACAGCTATAACCGAGCATAGCCTGGACGCATTGACGTGGTTGATATCAAGACGGGCGCCGATGCATCCCTTTGTCATGTACGAAGCAGCCAGGGTAGGTTCTCACGACATTATTGCGACGCTTCGGGCAGGAGGATGCATTTCCTGGTCAGATGATGTTCTCAAGAAAGCTGCGGAAGTTGCAGCTGAGCATGGTAATGTGCATGCTTTTCTTCAACTGAGAAGAGACGGACAGTCAGCGCCAATGTCACGAATGTGGTTGAGTCGTGTTGCTAGCCTCCGATTCGGCTCCGGCGCAGGAGAGAGGCAACGATGGGAGGCGCAGGTGAAGTTCATACTCGGACCTGAGAGCATATCGGATAAGGATGCTGTTGCGGACCAGATGTTGTGGTATGCAGGCTTTTATGGATGCAGCGATATTGCAATCGACATGATCAAAAAACGGGGTGCCGACGTCGACTATGAGAACCAAGACAAAACTACTGCCCTGTGGCAGGCGGCCAGTGAAGGCCACTGGGATACTATTATCCAACTGCTCAGCCGAGGAGCTAATCCGCTAGTTCAGAATATCGTTCCATCAGATATCGGAGAGCGATCAAATCTTGGCGGACCATCTTTGGATAAGCTTGGGGTAAGTCGTACCCCTTTCAAGCTCGCGTCCGACGTGCATGGCCCAGGGAAACCCGGCTCGCCGCACGAAGCGGCAATGATTGTGTTGAAGCAAGCCACCCAGTCACGCAGAGATTCAATATTCCAGCGGGAGGAGCTCCTGTCAGACGGGCCGACAAGGTCAACATCTGCTGCGTACGTCCATTCTGAGGATATGGTCGGAATGGTTGGCATAGCTGGCACGATCGGTATGGCCGACGAGAGGTTCAGCTCTTCACAACCTTCCTCCAGCGTAGTACCGATATCTACTCCTGAGGACAATGAGAAACATACATCGCACCAAATGCCGTCACCTTCGCCTTCGCCGCCGCTCGTTACATTGAAAGAGGAGCGTTATCTGCATGAATACTTGTAGGGATCCGCTCAAAGAAGAGCTAAGAGACGCAAAGGGGCAGAACGATTCGCAAGACGAGATGCAGATCCTCTGAGGACATTGCGAATGACGATGCTGGCAACACACTATTTCAGACCTGTACAAATAGCTAAAATTGTATGATGCCCAAAGTCAAACACAACTTGTTTAGCTAGGCGGCAAGCGAGATGTCTTTCAAGTTGCGCGCCGTCCTCGTCGCCGCAGTGACCTGCTGACACATCACCTGCCCACCTACCGACTGAGAAACACCCGCCTCACCTTATCTTTTTCACTGTCCTCCTCACTTCATCAGAATCCTCTCTCCGACGGTTTTCAGTGTCCACCATCAAGCACCTATCTGCATCAATTGCAGGCTCGTGGGGACGTCACGGATCCGCTCTCGCGAGCGATCTCGTGCGGACTACTTTGGATCATGATTCGCGTCGTGATCACGCTGTGTCAGATTTCAGGCTCAGCGGTCGTGCCTCAGCGCACTCCGGTCCACTCTTCCGGCCTCTTTCGCGAGAGATCTTTTACGAAGAATCACGTTGGACCTCGTTCCCGTCATAAGCCGCGACACACGCAGATGGGAACATCCACGAGCTCACTTTCGCGAGTGAGCTTTGTGTCACCGGCCCGTGGTCACGACCAAGATCGTGACCGCCGCTGTTCCAGGTCACTGGCTCAGCGGATAGTGCCTTAGGGCAAGCCGGCTTCCAGACCCTTTCGCGAGGGTTCTCTCTCAAGCAGAGATACGCTGGAGCTCTCGACCTCTTTTCGAGGGGGAGTGAGCATGTTGCTGTTTCCGACGCTGTATTGGCGCTGATGCAACGCTAGGCGTTGAGAGGCAGCAGACGTCCCCGCCAGGCGGTGTGGGATGTCGAAGTGCGATATAGCATCGCACTCTGATCCATGGCCGTATGTGCCGATGCGATCACTGAGAGACTTGGCCTACGTGTCAAAGTCTCCGGGAGATCCCCAGGTGGTGGTCTCCCCCCGGATGCGCCCTGGACAGTATGTCTGGGAGGAAGCCTTGATGACTCACATTCCTGATCCACCCTCGGCAAGATTGCCATGGAGGAGCCGTACGTGCTCATGATCATGGGGAGATGGCTGTAGCGTCGATCCTCCCGGGAGACTCTTAGGACGTTCATCCCACATGCAGAGCTTAAGCGCTCAGATCTTCGAGTACTTGTTGATCACTGCATACCACTCCGACCAAGCGCGCACACCGCTTCGGTCAGTGCTTCACCGCACAATGTCGTCGACGGAGCCAGATCCACCATGAACCGTACAAGCTCGGATCTGTGGTCTTGTCGACTGGTCGTTCCCTTGTCGAGCCGTACGTGCTCATGGGAGAGCTTCACCGCTCATCGACCTGGCACAGCTAGCCTCGTCGAAGGTGCTTTATGGCGCTGAGGCTGGCGATCCGGGTGTTGCAGACGCAGCACCCTGGCTCTTTGGAGTCACTCCCGCAATGGACAGGCGCCTCTACGTGGCGCGGGAGACTAGTAGCTGGAAAGCGAAGCTAAGCCTGTCCCCCCTCTCCAAGGTCTGTTTTGTGTCGGTAGGTTATGGTTGGGTGAAGCCACAGCGGTGGACGGAGAGGGAGAGAGTGGCGAGGGACTGTTTATTATGCTATGCATGTATAGATTTGCAATTCTACTCTTGCTTGCCAATAAGTCCTGGAGTGACTGCGTGACTGCTACGTTGAACGTTTCAAAGAGGTACGACGCCTTTTGCCCACCCACTGTTGTGGCGACTCGCTGGGTGAACAATCGGCTACGCAGCCAGCGTCATACCATCCATACTTACAAGACGAACAGGTCCGGGACTTGCCCCGTGAGCTGTCAGGCGACCTGCCGGGCATGCTGGCGGACGTCAAGGTAGGCACTTACTGTTGCTACTTGGACGCTGTATAGGCAGCCCCATACCGCCCATGCTTGGAAGCCAAATATGCCAGGGACTTGCCCTGTGAGCTGTGGAGCGACCTGCCGGGCATACCAGCGGTCGTCAAGACAGGCACTTGCTTTACCTACCTAGATGCCATCTCTGCTGGTCATATGCTCACCGCGTCGTGCGGCGGGTCTTTGACTAGATTCACGGCCGCACCTGGATGCTCCGTCGGCGCCTACTTGTACGACTTCCAGAACGACAGTCTGCCCAATAAGAAGTTGGATGAAAGGTCGGACATGTCGTGGTCCTTTCTGGTAGCTCGCCAGAACCTACAGTTCTCGTGCCTTTCATTTTACTTCACTAGCTCAATACTGGCCGGCACTGTTGCATATATCGTATCCTTCATTCGCATGTGATACAGAAATACAGGGAAAAGGAGGAGGTAACATGAATGAGACTCTGGAAATCTCAGGTCAGCCTGAACACCACCTTCTGCGTCTTTCCCCCATCGAAATCCTCGTAGCCCTTTTGAAACTCCGACAATGGTCTGACATCTTTCAGCATGAAATCAAGCTTATCCTGATGCCGTCGCAAGCTCTCCAATGCCTGCGGGAAGATGCTCCTGACCGGACATCGGCCCATTTGTATCCTCAAATTCTTGCCGTACGCTTGATTGCCTGTCCACGGAATCTTGTCATTGTGTACTCCTACAGATGAGATGACGCCCCATGGTCGCAGGAGTTCGAAACCCAATTGCAGTGCAGGTGTCAGGCCAACGACTTCGATCACGACATCTGCTCCGCGACCGTCGGTGAGCTCCGCGACTCGAGCATCGAGTTCCTTCCGGCCAGTCTGGAAGTTGTGTGGCTCAGCGCCAAGGGACTTTGCGAGGTCAAGACGGGAGGTGATCGAGTCGACGGCTAGGAGATGGGCGGGCTTATAGTCGAGGATATTGAGGAGAGCGCATAGCGCAACGGGTCCGCAACCGAGCAGGACTACAGTGCTGTCTTGGATCTCCTCACGTGTAAGCTGAGAGAAAGCATTGGCGGCGGCGAAGTAGCCGGTCGGGAAGATGTCGGCCATGAGCACTAGGGCTTCCTCGCGGATGCCTTCCGGGGCCTTCATGACGGTCGCTTCGGCGAAAGGCACACGGACGTACTCTGCCTGACCGCCGTCGAGGACAGCAGAGCCGAAAAGCAGAGAGGACTTGCAGCGCGAGGAAAAGCCACGCTTGCAGTAAAAACATTCGCCGCAGGACGTGGTGAAGGGTGAGACAACGATATCGCCTTTTTTGAAAGTAGTGATTGATGAGCCGACTTCGTGTACGCGACCGGTGAACTCGTGGCCCATGATGAAGCCTGTGCCTGACGGCTGGTGACCACGGTAGACATGAAGCTCGCTACCGCAAAGCGCAGTGTATTCGACCTTGATAATGATATCCCCCGGCTCTTTGATCTGGGGGACGGGTCGGTCTTCGAGCTCGACGTGCTGGGTGCCTTTGAAGACGACGGCTTTCATAGTGGAGGAGCTCATTTTCGCGGGTGTAGACTTGAGGATTGGCGTAAGTCGAGATTGTGTCGAGGTCAGAGGCGCAACACGAGAAGAAATCGTGGGTTTGAGTATGACAGCTACTCGGGTTCTTCGCGGCGGTTTTGTGGTGGGGGTCATGGGCTGGCCGAGGCTCCAGGTCCCGATTGCGGGGCACTCTGCCTTTCTCCTGCCGTTGCGGGGCCGCGATGCCGAGTCAAAGACTGGGTACTTTGCCGCAAGCATACCCAAACACTACCCAAAAGCTCGTATGTTACATTCAAGCGATTGCGCCAATATCGTGTCAGGATGCTTCTGGTAGCTCGTGCGGGAGCCTAGCCCTTGGCGGACGAGCGAGGGCATGTTCAACGTCCTTTGCCACGTTTGTGTGAATTCTCTCTTGTCGTTGGGCGACCTCAGTCGCGCTGGTTTGATCGCGGTGCCGATTTTCTGTAGCAGCAGACTCGAGATTGCCGGCGCCACCCCTCCCTCTGTATACGTTGGGAGTGGCGGAAGAATCGCTCGAGGATTTCTTGTCCCTTGGAGAGGTTGGTTCTGTGATCTGATCTTGGGCGCCGCTGTCTTGTTCGGAGGTATAGAAATTGCCAGCTCCACCCCGGCCGGTCGTTGCGTACCCAGCTGGGTTCTTTGATGGTTCGGAGGCGTGATCAAGCAGTTGCGCTTGGATGTCGCCGTCTTGGAGCGCCTCTTTCTTCACGGCTGCTGCAGCTTCATAGTTACCTGCGCCACCGCGCCCGGGCATATTGTTAGCGGTAATTAGAGGACTGGCTTAGCGGAATGGATGTCGGCAAAGTGAACACTGCGATAGCTGCTCTGCCGGAGCTACGCATGAAGACCGCCTCTGCGCGTCCATCGAGGTAGAGCACATGACTAAGCGTATCCGCAATTTCCCCATAAGGCAAGCCCGAGGTTTCGACGCGATTTACCTCCGGAGGTATACTTTCCCTCCAGCCTCACCACCAACAACTCCGACCCGAGGGCATTACAGGTTCGTAATAATGCGATGCAGTGATGACGAACGTAGCTTCAGTATAAGTACTGCCAGCAGCCTCAGGTAGGAGCATCTCTTTCCATCTCACAATTCATATCCTGTTATACATTAGAGCACAGCGTAATACAATACACTAGAACGGACTCGACTCCGACAACAGTCAGCATTCCACAGCGCATATCAATCGCATCTAGCCTGTTACCCGAATCTCCAGACCAACATGTCACCAAACCAGAACTTCCTCGTAGTTGGTGCCACAGGCAACCAAGGAAAAGCTGTCATCAGCGCGCTCCTAGCCCACCCAAGCAAGATCTCGCCTACCAGCATATACGCCGTTACCCGCGACGCCTATTCGCCGTCAGCTCAGAGGCTTGCCTCCAGGCATGTCGGCATTCACCTTATCGAAGGCAACCTTTCGAACTCTGTCGCTCTCTTTGAACAGCTGCCAGCCGCGGTGCGCTCGACCACAGTATCATTTCTAATGCAGCCCGAAGACCCCGAAGCAGAGCATACCAACGGTCAGCACTTCATCTCAGCCGCCCAGGCAGCCGGCATTGCACACATCGTCTACTCCTCCGCGGACCGCGGCGCCGGCTCCGACAACGACCCCTCTTTCGTGCCACAATTCCAGGGGAAATTCGTCGTCGAGCAACACCTCAAGAAAGCCGTCCTAGACTCCGCCGGCTCCCTGTCGTACACCATCCTCAGACCCGTGTTCATGATGGAGAATTTCAAGAAAGGCTTCCTCAGCAAAGTCATCGCTAACTTGCTCCGCGATCAACTCAACGGGCAGAAGTTCCAGATGGTGTCGAATGAGGACATTGGCAAGTGGGCTGCGGCGGCTATGGTCGACTCGCGGGATATGTTCTTCCATAACAGAGGCTTTTCTATCGCCGGAGATGAGCTGAGCTTTGATGAGATCGATAGAATCTACCAGGACGAGACTGGACAACATATCCCCACGACATATTGGTTGATTTCTGCACCCTCTATGGCTATGGTTGGGAAGGTGAACGCCTTGTTTCGGCTACTGAGGGATGTCCCTGGTGGGGCGGACTTGCCCGCTTTGTCCGCTAGGTCCAAGCCGGTCGATTTCCGCACTTGGGTGAGGAGCACAACAAACAGGACTGCGTGAGCCCTTTGAGGGCCAATGTGGTGGATAGGGTAATAGACTGGCATGACCATAGATTCAGACGTACGAAATGAATAATACGATACATATCAATCTCCACAGTACCAGTGCAGAAACAGTCAAGCAGACATTCAGCAAGATCGAAGGAAATTTGTGCAGTCATTGTATTTCATCAATTCGCTGATTTCTCCGTGCCTAGATAGCGCCCAGCTAACAGAACATTGAAGAGCTAGAAAAAAAAAGGCTATTTACATTCTTAAGCAAACCCAGCACTGACACTGAAGCTGACATCATCAGTAAAGCTCGTGGCCAAGTCAAAATCATGCACGCCGCCGTCGCTCGCCAGGTAGCCCGTGTTCTCATAATGCCTGATGTACTTGGCTGGGTAGCTCCACGACCTGAACGAGTCGCCTTGCCCGTTCAAACCAGCTTGAGTGCAGAAGGTCGCGTCCTCGCCGAACTGCTTCGACCCGTCGTTGGCGTTGACCTGCAGCACGAAGTTGTAGTGCCTGAGGAAAGAGCCAGGAGTGTCGACGGACTCGAAGCTGTAGCAGTTGACGTTGCCGAGACCGGTGCGGACGGTCCATGAGGCTTGCTGCTTGAGTGCGGTGGCGCTGCCGGATGTCACGACCTGGGTGTTGACGTTTGCGCCTGTGTGGGCAATGTAGCGTGTGGTGTATCCGGCGGTCGTCGCACGAAGGGAGATCGATTTGCCGATGGTGAGGCCCTGGCCGCTGTTCAGGGAGGTAGTGGCGTATTTGGCGGCGACGATGTTGGCTTGCACCGAAGCCTCGGTGGCGTCGGAGGGGTAGCCCGTGGTCATGACGCCCTCGTAGAAAGTACCCTGTGCGCCGTTGCTGTTGTCGCCGCCGATACCGAGGATGATGGCGCCTTCTTTGCTCATCGGGTTGTAGCCGCCGACAGTCGGGCGGGCGCCGCTGAAGTAAGTGGAGAGCGAGCCGGAGGCCGCGTTGCCGCCGCGGATAGCCCAGTGGTTGGGCTCGCCTTTGACGATGGTTGTCAGGAAGCGCGAGGATTGCGACGGGTCTGCGGAGTTTAGTCCCTCGGCTTGGCCGGAGAAAAGGTTGTTCTCGAGCTGAGCTTCATGTCAGTGCGACTCGGTCAATGACTGGGCAAATGATACGAACATCGGCCATGATCCAAGGACCGTTGCCTGATCCTTTACCCCACACGGTGTTGGTACCGTAGTAAATGGCCTCCATGTGGCCAGCACCGGTGTCGCGGTTGCTGGTCTCGGCGTTGCCGTAGTCGAAGCAGCAGGCATCGTTGTAGTGAGACCCGTCGAGGACCGCATACATGCCTTCTGCCGCATCACCTTTGGCTATGTTTTTGGTGGCGTCGTTACGGTAGCCAGTACCGGGCGAGACGAAGACACCGTATGCCTTCTGTCCGTTCAATGTCACCGGAGCACCAATCGCAGCGGCAAGGTTGTCAGCGCCATTGACATCTGGTCCGTTGAAGCCACCGGGCTGAGCTTGAGTGAGGTGGTTGCCGTTGCCAGACTGATCGTAGATGATGCTGATGAGGCAGGTTGTGCCAGCACAGAAGGTGTCTTGAGCGGCGGCATTGGCGACACCACCTGCAGACTTGGGCGAGATATCGGTCGTGGCACCGTCGGACGCTCGCTTGACCTGGTACAAAGCACCGGAAAAGGAGCTGTACAGGGCACGTGTGGTACCATGTGCGGCTACACAAGGCGTGCCACCAGCCTTGTAGATGTCACAAGGTCCGGCGGCGACCAAAGAGCCTCCTGTGGCCATGAGGCCCAGAGCCAGGCTTGATTTGGAAGGCATATTGAATCAAGAGAAAGATTGGCTCGACTCTGAAGGAGGGACCACTGCGAGTACTTGGTATGAGGCTACCAGAGAGAGTACTTGCTGGCAAAAACATCGTTCTCCGCCATTGAATTTATATCCTCTGCCATGGCTGATGCTTTCGTGAATTCCGGTGGGCGGCCATGTATCGTGCCTGGGTTGCATCCGGCGGGAAAGTCCCTGCTCAGTGTCACTTACGTTCAGGTCAAGATCGTCCGTGTATGCCGGTCGTTCCGCTTGGCATCACGAGAGCAAACTTGAAAAATGAAGTTTAACAAATGCTGCAATCTTAAACTTAACTCTAATCGCACGCGGCGGCGGCAGGTGCCACTGGGGTGGAAGCGGGGGCGGGGGCGGGGGTGGGGTATATAGTCGTGTTCCTTCCCCTTCTCGTATTAAGCCATGTACACTACTGTGCCCAGCGCTGATCAGTATCGAATGCGGAGTGCGATTGTCCGCATTTTGCGAGCTGGGAAAACGGGAATTTGCATGAGAAAAGGGGTTTGCCTGGCTGGCAGAAGGGCGCCACGTCGTGTCAGCTGATGGTTTCACATCAAGCCATCTCATTCTCTGGCTCGGCTTACAGGCACACTCTTCCCATGAGCCAATCACTGGGGACGACTATGCACGGACGGTGTATGCCCGCGTGCCACACCTCTTGACACCTCGGTTTAACCTTTATCTCCATACGCCACTCTTTTCTGGCAGATCTCAAGCAACATTTCCCTTGACGACCACCAAAAAGCTCCGTTGGTGATTCTACTTTACATTAATAAGTTCTGAAGTATTGCAGTCCAGAATACTGACACATGCCGCATGGATTGTATGGAAGCACCGATCTGATTAGGTACCCAGAATCAAGTCCCCCCTAAGAAAGTGCTAAAAACACGGAGCTCCACAGAGCAAGCGAGTAGCTGGCTAATTTTCCACCAGTGCAGCTACCAAAGTCGGACTGTATATTCCGCCGGACTATGGAGACGCAAGCAGAGCCATGAGCTTTGTGCCAAACGACAAGGAAATTTGTCCGGCACCATGTATACCTACTCACCTCACTCGCCCTGAATTGGGTCACGAGGGATCTCGAACGCGAATGCGCAGTCGATAGTCGTAGCTCCCTGGACTTTATCGACAGTGGCATCACCGTTATGAAGGCCGTAATACCACATAGGCTTATTGCCGCCGACCTCATGGAATTCCGATGTCCAAAGCGATCCACGCATGCAAGCCGTCCGGTCGAGGAGCCAGAGACCTACTGATTCCACGGTGCAAGCAGTCAGTGGCGCTTCCGTAGCAAATACTGTCCCCGAAAAGTGAAGACAAATAACGATGTTCTGCGCGGTACTCTTGGTGAGGATTGCTCTCCATTGCTAGCCGTCGAATGTCATGCTTGCTGGTAGAAAGGCCAAGCCGCATTGAAACAGTGACAATGAATCGTATCCTGTAACTCCGTAGAGCAGGAGTCCAATCCAGTTTTGTCTGATGCAGGCATCGTGGTTTGTCCAATTGTGATATTATCGCGCGAGTACAAGTGATAGCAAGTCGTTGATAATGGGGGAAGAGACCTCTCGTGCCAGACCAACTCTTTTATAGAAGCTTGCTGTGACATGAGCGTCACTACGCTAGCGGCCATGGTAGCAGACCTGGAGCAGCAGCCGTGACAGCATCCGTCTATTTTCAGCACTTCATGTTCAATTTGAAAGCATACAAACCTTCAGGGAACCATTTTAGGAGCTTTCTCAGCTACTGCGCAATCATGGCCAAGTCTCAGAGATGGACGGTCTCGGCCGGCGTGTTACTCGTGACGAACGAGGTGTTTTGTCACGTGCGGATTTGCGGGGTCTGTGCATCATACCACTGCCGTGCATTGACGGCTGCATCGACTTGTACTTCACCATAAAACAAACACTGACTATGGCTTTGGTGGGCTACTCTGACAGCGAAGGCTCAGAGACGGAAGCGTCATCAGCGCCTAAAGCACCGGCACCTTCACGACCCGCTAAGTCCGCAGTACAGAAGTTAGTGGACTCGACCGGCCCCCGCAAAATCAAAGTTGAGCTGCCTACAGCCATACCAGATGCTTCTCAACCCGAAGAGCGCCCGTTGAAGAGAGTCAGAACCGGAGGTGGTTTCTCAGGATTCAACGCGCTACTCCCCGCCCCGAAGCGAACAGCCGAGACTGCGAAGAAGGGTGGTCTAGGATCCGGTGTCAGTCTCAAGACTAGCAGCGCCGCTGCTTTCAGTCGTGATCCTGTCGAGCCAGTCACGGTAAAGTCGGCAGACGATGCACCAGCAGAGAACAATGGAGACAACGAGGCGATAATCGTGCAGAAGTCTGCCGACGAGCTATCTAAACCGATCGAGGAGGTGAAGACCGTGGGCAACCCGATGCGGTTCAGGCCCTTGTCCGTGGCGAACAAGAAAAAGAAGAAACCAATACCTGCCTCAGCGATGGCGGGAACTTCGACTGGGCCTGTCGCGAAGGCACAGACCACATTACCAGCGACAGTTCCAACACCAAAACCAAAAGTTTCTCTGTTCTCTGTCGCGCAAAGCACAGCTCAGACTGAACAACACATCGCGAGCGATACATACGAGCCGCTGATAGCCCAAGAGGAGACTGAACATCAGGACGATGATACCACGTACTCTACAAGTGCTGCTATACCGGCCACTCACGATCCGAACTCATTGTCCGCCGTAGCATCTGATCTCAACCTCTCCGCAGCAGACCGACGACGACTGTTCGGTCGCGGAGGACAGTCTGGGCAGCCGATCAACATCTCAAACTTCAACATGGACCGAGAGTACGCATCGAACGAGGCATTGCGGGCAGCAGGCGAACAGACACAGCATCGGGCAGTGCGCGCTGTGGCACCAGGCAAGCACAGTCTGCAGCAACTGGTCAATGCGGCCTCGAATCAGAAAGAGGCACTGGAAGACGCATGGGCTGAGGGGAAGCGCAATCGTGGCGAGGCTGGCAATAAATATGGATGGGGACGGTAGGATAAACATGATACCCTAGGATTTGAAATGAACGAATTATAGCATCTACGTCCGCTAGACAACACCTCGTAAGGCGCCAATTCCTTGGCCTAAGATACGTCTGAGGCAGGTCCGCTCCATATATTGCCCTCCCCAAGCAAGCCGACTGACCGGTTCTTCGGCGTTCGCGATCCGCTAAACTGTCAGACGGGCAATCCGCTCTGGAGTAGGCAGCGAAATAGGTCTGGTCGGTGTGGGTGTGGCTGCCATTGCTGCTTTCTTCGGGCTGATTGGTCGACTTTCGCTGGTGATGGCGGAGAAGGATGTCAAGGAAATAATCAATAATAAATGCATTATCGTGTCTAGTCGTATACAGTATCGCTAATCAGAGAACTTGTCGCCGCCGTCACACCGTCACAGCAGCGTCCTGCGCCGCCAAGGCATGAAACCTCGCCGCCTTCCTCCTTTCCTCGGCCTCCTCCCTCGCAAGGATATAATCATCCTCATCAACATCACTCGTCTCCTCCCACAATCGATCAAACTCCTTATCCCCATCTTGCTCCACGGCCCATATACTCTCTCTCAGCCTCTTATGCCTCTCCCGATCCTCCTCAATCCTCTGCTCAATCTGCCTCTTATCCAACCTCCCTCCCTGCCCTTTCGTCCTCGGCGTCGCCGTCCTCCTCGCCTCCTCCTCCACATGCCTCTCCTCCGCCAAATCCCTTCCGCCGATCCACTCCTCCAACTCCCCCACCGTCTGCGGGAGGAGGTACTTCTTCTCCCCCATACCGGCCAACACCTTCCTCACCACCTTGACATTGGCAGCCCCGCTGCCGTCTTCCGGAGCCACTAGATCCACGATCTTGAGAATGTCCCGCTCCACCATCCGGATGAACTCGAGGTGCTCTTCGCGCGCGGCCATGTCGCACAGGTGCTCGACGAAGTACATGATGTTCGCCCGGGAGTTGAGGTTGTTCCGCTCGAGCTGCTCGAGGATGCAGGAGTGCAGATCTTCGTCCATGTCTCGGTATTTGAGGGCGTAGTGCGCGGCTTTTTGCGCCGAGGTTACCGAGGCGTTGAGGTGTTGGAGCTGAGACGTGAAGCGCATGCGCACTTCGAATGGGTCCGCCATTGTGGATATGATGGGCAATTGAAGTGTGAGAGGCGGACCATGCCGGGGAAAAGTAGGATGCTGAGAGAGATGTGCTGTGGGTGGGACGAGAGGGAGTCGGTGATGGTCTGAAGATGCTCGGAGGAAGCGGCGAAATTCTGCCGGGCGGTCTGCGGAGATGGCAGGCGTGTCGCGCAGAAGTCTTGGACGATCGGTGGGACGACTACCAGAGCAGGTTACAGTGTGATATGCTAGACGAACAAATATGATCGAAGAGTTCTGATTTATAAGCTGTATGCGGGTATCATGACTCTAACAAAGGTCTAACCGTGACGGCTAGATAAGTCTTCCTCGTCAGCAGGGTCAGCTCCAAGAAGCCCTTGCCCTTCGCCAACACCCTCCTCGCGCAGTAAGTTGGCACCACGACTTATTGTCGTCGCCTGCGACTCCTCCGCTTGTGCGTCAATGTCGCCTTCATTCAAAACGAACCATACGTCTTTCTTGGTCAGCAGACCAGCGAGGATACCTCTGTCTGCGAAGACAAGATATCGTAAGCCTAGCCGCTGAAACATGTTGACAGCCAATTGTAGGTTGGCACGGGCGCTGAGAGTGATGGGTGTCTGGTCCATCCATGGTCGCAAATCGAGGCTGTTGGAAGGATCCGCCAATGCTTGGTGCGAGAAGTAGCATTCTGCTGTTTTCGGGAGAGCGCGCTGTGAGGATGTAGCGTTGCGCAGTGCATATTCGAGCTCTGTTCTTGATATGTAGCCTAAAAGCAAGGCATCGACAGTGTTGTTGACCACCGGAAAGCCCCGAAATGTATGACTTCGTAAGAGATTGTTGAGCGTTTCGACGGTATGCCCGGTCGCAGTAAGTACGATTAGATCTTCTAGTCTGGTCATAATCTGCGACACTGGTACGTCTGGCGCTGGACGATCGTCCCTGTTGTCCAGAAAAGGATACCCGTTGAGGTGTATCCAAGCCTCATAAATACCCTTCGAGTGCACTCCATCCCCAACCCATTTTGCGATCATGACTGCAACCATGATCGGCAGCACGTAGGTGAGGGCTCCGGTCAGCTCGAACATGATGACTACGATTGAAACTGTCATTCGGGTGGCTCCAGCAAGAGCCGATGCCGCACCGACAATGGCGTAAGTGCCTGGGGTAATGCATGTCAGGTCTTTTTCGCATGCTGCGAATGGCAGGAAGTTTGGATGCTCTCTTTGCCAGACTTCGACGATCAACCCAACAACACGACCATAAAGTGCTCCGACCGCCATTGAAGGAAGAAGTATCCCGGCAGGAATCTGAAGACCGAATGTGATCGCTGCAAGGAAGAACCCGATGATGGCACTCAGAAGCAGAAGGAAGATGACGCCAGTATTAGCCTTTCCGGACTTACAAAGGCCTAGGTGATCGGTCTGTATGTCTGTGCATTCCGCAAGCAGATATGAGACGAGCTCGGTCGATTGCGCACGGAGAAAAGTGATAGGAAATGAGATAATTGCGGTCGCTGCAGTGACAACGACGACCTCAAGTACGGGGCGATTACGAAGAGGATTGCTCTTTGATCGCCGCCAACGTGCTATTCGAGTATTGAGTTTGATGTAGAGACCTCCGTAGATGCCGCCCATTATTCCAATGATTGCAAAGGGCACCAGCTCAAAAGCGTGCCAATTTGAGTGATAAGTGACCTGGTACATAACCAGTTTACCGGTGCGGAAAGGGTTGTATGCTTGTAGAATGAAAGCTGCCACCATGGCACAGACGAAAGACTGCCACATCGTCTTGTCGGGGAAGTAGTATGATAATGATTCCAAGGAGAAGAGCACACCGCCGACAGGAGATCCAAAAGCTACCGAAATACCAGAAGCCGCCGCAGCCGAGAGGACCTCTCGTTTTCGTGCCTCATTTGAATTAATAGTGTCGAATCCTTTCATGAAGAGGTTTGCGCAGCAGCACGCGACATGAACCAGGGGCCCTTCTTTCCCGAGCCACAAGCCAGATGAGACTGACAAGCACTGCGGGCATTAGTCCTTGGTATATCAAGGTAGAACAACGATCACCTACCAGTCCAATCGATTTCACTGCCAGAGTCCAGGCGCCTAAAAACCGGCGAATGACAAATCCACCCAAGACGGTCTTGATCTCTGGTATGCCGCTCTGCTTCGCGTATGAGGCATAAATGTTCGTGAGAAAGCTCGCTATTGTTGCGAAAAGCACCTATATCTCATTAACGATGGTCGGGTATCTGAATGATGGACGATCTTACGGAAAATGCCGAGAAAATAATGAAATTCATCACCCATGATCCAGCAGCAGCTTGTATGCCCATAGCTGTGCTCCAGGATCGCCAATCCATGCATTTGCTGAAATCTGTGATTCATGAGAAGGAGATCACCCGGCCTAGTGTGTCAGAACACCTACCATCTAGTCCCCAACAGCAAAAATACTTGTTGAGGTAGAATCTACCGCCTGCCGCAACGTTGGAGCAATAGCCCGTCTTGAAGTCACCGAGCCAGTCGCTCACTACATCGATGCCTGCAGCTATTGTGCCGACCGCGACACCAGTCGCGACAAGGATGACCCAGATCTGGCTGCTATCCGCGAATTGCCTAGCAAGCCCGAGCAGCCCATTCGTGTTGTCTCTGAGCACTCTCTGGCGTTGGCGCTCTTTGGCATATTCAAAGATCCAGTCAATGGCCGTGAGATCGTCATAACCTACACGCCTGCCCGGACCTTCAACATACCAGTCCAGGGCCGTCGCATCTTTTGTGTCGTGCAGCCCGCCATCGGCAGGCGCATCGATGAAATCGGTTGCACCGAGTGTATCGCTGCGATGAAGGCGCTGGGTGCGCGCTGAAGTAGGCCGGGACGGAGGATTGGACGAATTGAATGGCGATGATAAGAAGCGCGAAGAGACGGATGAGAGTTTTTGCTTTCGTTTGAAAGATATGCTAGGCTGGTCAGCAGTTGATCAATGCCCTGTATGATGTACGAATACAAACCGTTTGTCTAAGTGGCCATTCAGCGGATCGCTGTCGAGGAGCTCAGCGCTCTGGTGAGCATCGAGGGCGGAGGTAACGTCCAGGTCATCTTCACCGTCCTCGATATAAGGGGTGCGACTCGACGACGCCTGCGCGTGTTCATGTCGAGACCGGCTGCTTGAAGTGCTGGACATGGAGCATCTGGGTCTGTCACGATATGGACCGCATTGCTCTTGCTGCCTGGATAAGGAGCGAGCGGCCGACGCGGCGAAGTCCCGCCGGCATGGCTGACGGAAGTACTTCATAGGCTACGATTTGGCCCACCGCTACTATACTGCGGCGATGCTGTGAAGTCGAGTTCCGCAACAATTGATTCATGAGTGTCAGGAAAGCGACTAGCCTGGCAAGGCTGCTAGCAGAGCAAATGGTAATATCGTGATTGGATTGATGTATTTGTACAGATCCTACAAACATCGCGAGGGTCACATCTTTGTGAAAACGCCCTGTCCCCCAGCGTCTAGCCGAGGAGCGCACCTGCCAACGGCATTGATGCCCATGATGCAGCAATACAGAGCTTCGACTACAGTCGTCTTGTTGTAACCTCCCGTTCTGGTAGCCGCTGATCGACGCCGTGATGCTTGACCGTTTGACACCCTACTCCATGGACACCTCGCCACCCACGGCCTTCAATGCCGCAACAATCTTCTCCGCCTCTTCCTTCGGTACACTCTCCTTCATCAGCTTGGGAGCGCTCTCCACGAATTTCTTGCTGTCCACCAGACTGAGACCCAACAGCCCCTTGATCTCCTTGATGATCTTCGGTTTTTGTGCCGCGTCAAATTTCTGTAGCTTCAGGTTGAACAATGTCTTCTCCTGCGCTGCGGGAGCTGCTTCTTCCTCCTCTGCAGCCGGAGCTGCAGCAGCCTGGCCTGCTGCCGGCGCAGCTGCGAAACCACCCATGGGCATGTCGGGAATATTTAATCGTTTCTGGTCGAAATCAACACACGGTCAAGCATTAAAGCATGAAAACAATCACCTTCAGCAGCGAGACAAGGTCCGCAGTTTCAAGCAGGGTGAGCTGGCCAATTTGATCCACAATGTTGGTGATTTTGGGATTCGTTGGTGCGGCGGCGGCGTCCGTGGATTGCCATCTCCGAGCAGGCCTGTGACGTTGCGCGAGTGCAAATGAGGCGCGAGATGCGGTGTGGAAGTGCGTGAAAGGGGCGCCTTGAGCCCGACGGACGAGCATTGTGCAAGTCTGCGACATGATGGGCGAGATGGGTCGAGTGTAGAATGGTAGAGGTCGTCGAGTTGTCGGCCAGATGAAGCTGGAATATTTCTGCGCTTAGACTCGATTCGGCTTAGCGTGAATTGGGTGTCGGCGTTCAGGTCGACAGACGCCGACAATTTTTATGAAGAACAGGACAAAAAAAGTCGTCCAGAACAGTCGCCACGGCAATACAAGCAGCACGGCAGGTGTAAGCCTTTCTTTATATTCTAGGAGGATCGCAGATCCAGCGAATGCGAATCATAAGTATCTGGCTCGGTATACTCGGGGTTTCGATATTTGCTCTGGCGACTTCTCCGCTCATTTACGCCGCCACATTCACGACCTAAGAGGCAGGCACGACTGATTACGACTTCTGATCTTACACAAGATTACGCTTCAAATTTTTAGATAAACTTAATTCCGGCTCAGTCTTTACATTACGATCATGCCATGGATCTTACAATATCATGGGAGCGTCTTCGCTTTCGTCTCGCCGAACTACCGGATGAGCTTCGATTTGTCGTCGGACAACACGCCTATGCAAAATTACCCAACCTTATAGCTCGCGGTCTGCTGTCAGGTACTTCCACCGATATTTTAGTGGCTTGCTGTGAGGACCTGCTCCCGGACTCATGCGCCAGGTTCTCCGAACTCGGTACTCCCATCGAGATTTTGGAAGCATATGCGCGGATATTAGAGTTTGCGCCATACTTGTCGGAGACAGCCTACAACTATCTCACATCCCCACGATGTCGCTCGGACTTGGCGCAGCAATTTCCAGGCAGGGAGGTTGGCTATCTTCTTGCACTCATTCGCCTCCTCCACTTTGATCACAATCATTTCTCAACGCTTGTGGACCTCGAAACCCTCAACTTACTTTCTCAGCACGAAGATGGAGTGGTTCGAGTTCTCGCAGGCCGCTTGATATGTATGTACCTATGCGCTGCCGAGCAGACTACTCGTCAGCTCATCGAACGTTGGCAAGGCGAAGCAAGCGACTTGGGGTTCTGGGAAGGCAAGGAAGTTCACTACAAACATCTCCCTCTATGGGAGGCGCAGCGTCATAAGGATCTGCGCCGCGAATTGGAGCGCAACGCGACCATCGTTGCGAGTGATCTGCATGACCGCATAATCCTAGAGACAGGGAACGATTCTGTCGCGAGCCTGGCTGGGGTTTTACTACCACGGAGTCGTCGTGGAAAAGTTGATCTCGGCACCAAACCATTCGTTCACACAGCAAGTGCTGATAGGAATCTACAAGCCCTTGGCCGTGCCATGAGACTGTCATTGCCGCTGTTGATCACAGGCAGAGCGGGCTCTGGCAAAACGACCGCCATTACACATGCCGCACGTTGTCTCGGAAAGCTGGACAGCATGATCACACTGCACATCAATGAGCAAAGCGATGCCAAGACACTCATCGGGATCTATACCACCGGCTCATCCCCTGGTTCTTTTGTCTGGCAAGCTGGGGTGCTGACGAAGGCGGCAATGGAAGGCAGATGGGTTCTGATTGAGGATCTAGATCGGGCTCCCAGTGAAGTCATGAGTGTTTTGCTTCCATTGATAGAGCGGCAGGAGCTGAGTATTCCGGGACGCAATCAGACCCTCCGGGCGGCACTTGGCTTTCGACTCATGGCTACCATGCGTACTATCGAAGATCACGCCGGACGGGAGCATGACACTTCTAACAGGATACTTGGAATAAGCAAATGGAACAAGATTTCATTCATCAGCACTCCGGTGGAAGAGCTTCCCTCAATGGTGTCGGATTCATTTTGTGGCATTGCGGACCACGTACCACTGCTGATCCAGGTGTTCACGAATCTCCAAAGTCTTCAGAAAGATTCCAAGCGCTCGGGTCAGAGTCGTACAAGTACTCTTCGGCCGCTCAGTCAACGGGAGCTCTTGAATTGGGCCGCAAGAGTCTCAGGCCTAGTTGGAGGGAAGACCACCATTAGTCGTGAGGAACAAGATCAGATCTTCCTGTCCGCGATCGATTGCTTTGCTGGGTTTCTGCCGGACGGCGTTGTTAAAGATGAGTATACCTCATGTATTGCTCGAGATTGCGGTATCGATCCCCAACGACGAGACCACCTTCTGACTGATCGCAATATACCACACAAAATCGACAGTACAAGTATTACGATCGGACTCTACAGTCTTGCCCGTCACACCAGTTCAGGCTTGACGCACCGTAATAATAGCCGCTTTTCGGTGAATAGGCATACCTCCCGTCAGTTGGAACGTATAGCAGCCGCTGTTAGCGAGCGAGAGCCACTACTGCTGGTAGGCGAGACTGGTACAGGCAAGACCACCTCTATACAATATTTGGCCGACATGCTTGGAAAGCGTCTCGTACCTTTCAACTTATCACAACAAAGTGAAAGCGGTGATATGCTTGGAGGTTTCAAGCCAGTCAATACGCGCACCATCGTCATACCACTTCAAGATGAATTTGATCACTTGTTCAAAGCCACATTTCCACCTCGAGTCATACTTAAAAATCAAGCATTCCTGGAGTTGTTGGAGAAGTGTCTCTCAAAGCAGCAATGGACCAGAGTCTGCAAGTGCTGGCACAAGGCGATGGGCATGGTCAAAGAATTACAGCGATCCAGTTCTTCGGTCGATTCGATACCATTGCAGAATGGCGATGGACGAACGCCTAAGAAGAGAAAGATTGAATCTGGTCTCTCAGAACAACTCGTCTCTCGGTGGGAGAAATTCAACACACAAGTGAGGGACGTTGAAATCAGGCTCCAGTCTGGCTCAGACTCTACCGTTGCATTCTCTTTTGTAGAAGGTGGGATTGTTCGAGCTGCCAGGGAAGGAGATTGGGTCTTACTGGACGAGATAAACTTGGCAAGCCCTGATACTTTGGAGGCCCTCGCAGACCTGTTTGACAAAACGCCATCAATCACACTCAATGAAGCTGGTAGCACATCAGCGATCCATGCTCATCCGGATTTTCGAATCTTCTCGGCGATGAATCCAGCCACCGATGTCGGTAAAAAGGATCTACCATCGGGCATTCGATCACGATTTACCGAGCTTTATGTGGAGAGTCCGGATAGGGACTTGCAGAGCTTGCAACATATTGTTCAAACATATCTCGGCCACACAGAATCTGTGCTCAGCGAAGCCACGAGCAGGCTTCATCAAGAAATCTTGGGTATGTCTGATGAGGGCAAACTAGTCGATGGAGCTGGTCAAAGACCCCACTTTAGCTTGCGCACTCTGACCCGGGTCTTGCTTTTTGTCAGAGACATTGTTTCTCAGTGCTCTCTACGACGTGCGCTACACGAAGGCTTCTGCATGAGCTACCTGACAATGCTCGATTCAGAATCAGAACAAAAGGTCTTGCCCATTATTCTTAAGCACCTTTATGGAAAGCAAGTGAAGCAAAAGTCCGAATTGAAGCAGTCAATGAAACAACCACAATCAGACCACGGGTCAGAATTTGTCCAACAAGGCAAGTACTGGATGAAGACCGGGAAAGAGGTCTTGCAGGAACAGCCGAATTATATCATCACCGATTTTGTGCAGCGGAATTTGGACAACCTTATTCGAGCAGCCATGACTAGGCGATTTCCAATTCTTCTTCAAGGTCCTACCTCATCCGGAAAGACTAGCATGGTGGAATACCTCGCTAAGCGATCCGGACACAAGTTTGTGAGAATCAATAATCACGAGCACACTGATCTACAAGAGTACCTTGGCTCGTACATATCTGATCGTGAAGGAAAACTAGTATTCCAAGAAGGTCTTCTGGTTCGGGCGCTTCGTGAAGGCCATTGGATTGTGCTCGACGAACTCAATCTAGCACCCACAGACGTTCTCGAAGCATTGAACAGATTGCTTGATGATAACAGGGAACTCTTGATTCCGGAGACACAGGAGGTTGTCCGACCACACCCAGACTTCATGCTCTTTGCTACCCAGAATCCAGCCGGAATCTATGGTGGACGCAAAGCACTTTCCAGAGCATTTAGAAACCGTTTCCTCGAATTACATTTCGACGACATCCCAATATCTGAACTTCATATCATACTCGAGCGAAGAGCTCAAATTCCACCCACATGGAGTAAGCTCATCGTCAACGTCTACAAAGAATTGTCAACTCTTCGCCAAGAGGGAAAGGTCTTCGAACAAAAGGGGTTCGCAACTCTCCGAGATCTATTCCGGTGGGCGCTTCGACCAGTGGAAACCAAGCAACAACTCGCCGAACATGGCTTCATGCTTCTTGGCGAACGTTGCCGACGGCCTGAAGAGCGACAAGAGGTCAAAGAGGTGATTCAGAGAGTCATGAGTTCGCCGGGTCCAAAAGTCGAGATCAACGAGGCTGCATTGTACGGGCTGCTTGTAGACCCAGCTCAATCGGGCGGGGTCGTCTGGACGAAAGCCATGAAGCGGCTCTACGGTTTGACGGTGTCCGCGATCAAGAACAACGAACCTGTCTTGCTTGTGGGTGAGACAGGATGCGGCAAGACGACGGTCTGTCAAGTTATCGCGCAAATACGCAAGCAACAGTTGAAGATAGTCAACGCTCATCAAAATACTGAGACTGGCGACTTGATTGGTGCTCAAAGGCCTTCACGTAACCGGTCAAGTGTTGAAAACAAGCTTGTCAGCATGTTACAGAAGTTTCCGGAAGCGAATGTGCAGGCTACTTTAACAAAATCGGGTCTTTCGGCTGCTCTCAAGGTTCTAGACAGCCTCGATCATAAAGAGGACACCGCTGATCAATTGACACCGATTCGAGAAGCCAGGAATCAACTGAATATACTTTTCGAGTGGAAAGACGGCAGCCTTGTCGAAGCCATGAAAACAGGCAGCCTATTCCTTTTGGATGAAATATCATTAGCTGATGATTCTGTCCTAGAGCGATTGAACAGTGTCTTGGAACCGCACAGATCCATGTTGCTTGCAGAGAAAGGCTCTCTTGACTCATTTGTAACAGCCGCAGAGGATTTCCAATTCTTTGCTACCATGAACCCTGGTGGTGACTACGGGAAGAAGGAGCTTTCACCAGCCCTGAGAAATCGATTCACCGAGATCTGGGTACCGGCTCTATCGGATGCAGAGGATATTCTTCAGGTCATAGGCGACAAGTTGGACGCCAAAGATCTCGCCCAACCCATGTACGAATTTGCGTCGTGGTTTCAATCTCGGTACGATAGCAGCGCCACGTCATCTGTCCATATCCGTGATCTGCTTGCCTGGGCAGAATTCACGAATCACAGACCTGATCATATAGGGCAGATACCTTGGTTCTTTCATGGGGCTTCTTTGGTCTATGTGGATAGCATTGGCGCCAATCCTGCGGGAATGATTGCGATCAACGCACAACATGTTAGGCTAGAAAGGTTCACCTGCATGACTCAACTTTTCAAGATCGTGCGCATGGAAGGCAATCCCGCGGTCATGGACAGTATCAGGACCGAGATAATGGGACTTTCCAACCACTCAAGAGACTTCATTAGACGGATAGGTCGCAATTTCACGGGCTTGTTACAGGAGGAAGCACCTACGATTATGGGCAACATTTTCAGAGTCGCACGAGCAATGCATTTGCCAAAACCGATCTTACTCGAAGGGCCGCCCGGTGTCGGGAAGACCACACTCGTTGCAAATCTTGCCGAAATTGCTGGCATCAATTTGACACGAATTAACTTGTCCGAGCAGACCGATTTGATGGATCTTTTCGGATCTGATGTGCCAACGGAAGGCCAAGGTCTTGCGAATTTTGCATGGCGTGATGCGCCATTCCTTCGTGCTATGCGCAAAGGCGAGTGGGTCTTGCTGGACGAGATGAACTTGGCCTCGCAGTCAGTCTTGGAGGGGTTGAATGCATGTCTCGATCATAGAGGCGAGGTGTACATCCCCGAGTTGAATCAGACTTTCTACAGACATCCTGATTTCCGACTATTTGCAGCACAAAACCCCCACCATCAAGGAGGCGGAAGGAAAGGTCTACCTGCTTCTTTCGTCAATCGATTCACGGTAGTATATGCTGAATCACTCGTCAAAGAGGATATTCTTGCTCTACTCGATTTGGAAGGCTCTGATGACGAAGAGGTTGATGACAACTACCAAAGGCAGGAAAATATTGTTGACTTCATTGAGAACCTCTCGCTCGCGATCAATGAACGACGTTTCGGTGATGCAGGAGGGCCGTGGGAACTCAATCTTCGAGACATCAACAGATGGAACACACTGGCCAATGCAGGCGATAACTTGCTCATTGGCTGTGATTTCGATTACTTCGTGGGTACCGTGATCATCCAGCGATTCAGGACCCGCAAAGATCGAGACTTTGCTCTTGAACAATTCTCCAACGATTTCGAACCAAAAGTCGGCGCGAGTAGAAAGCTCGACATACTATATAACATGAGCAGGACGTCATTCCAAGTTGGCTTAGCAGTATTGCACCGTGACACACTGACATCGCCACGACTGACCCGTTTATTTGAGAGCTACGATATTCGACCTCACCTACAAATTTTGGAGTCGCTCATGCTCTGCATCAGTCGAAATTGGCCAGTCCTGCTCGTGGGAGCTTCGGGAGTGGGAAAGACCACTGTAGTCGAACGTCTAGCAAAAACTGTTGGCGCCAATGTGTCAATATTTGCACTAAACGCTGAGATCGATTCTATGGATCTTGTGGGAGGGTATGACCAGCATGATCCGATGCGTGGTGTCCACAACATCGCCAAGAAGCTTCAGAGTCTCAGCCGCTCCCGTTTGCTCTCTGCTTATGCTTGCGGCAAACGCGATCCAGTGGTTCTCAAGATCTGGCGGACGTGCGGGCAACTTTTGTCATCATTTCAGTCGTCAGAGCCTTCAGAGCTACGATTTCTTCGCGATTCGTTAATGAACCTCTATGACGAAGCACCTGACAACAATACCGCAAACGCAGTCATTGATGGTGTCCGAGAAGAGCTAGACTTGCTTCTCGCCCAAGAAGCTCATTCAGCCCGCGGCCAATTTGAGTGGATCAAGGGTACTCTCATCCAAGCTATGGAGCGCGGTGACTGGCTGGTCCTTGACAATGCAAATCTTTGCAGCCCGGCGGCTTTGGATCGTCTCAACTCTCTTCTCGAACCCAACGGGAAACTTCATGTCAACGAACACACAGACGCCGACGGACAAGCACACAGTATCACACCTCACCGGAACTTTCGCATCATACTTACGATGGATCCAAAGCATGGCGAGTTGTCTCGGGCGTTGAGAAACCGCTGTGTAGAGCTCTTTATGATGCCGTCAGACGAGAGTAACGAAGGTAAAGCTTTCACAGATCTCTGCCCAGCATATTACTACGAATCGTATTATTCCAGACTTGCACATCAGGATTATCTCAGCCAAGGCCGCACTGCCGAATCTTCCTCTTTGGATGCAGCTTTGGTGGTTGAACGTTTGTCGTCGGAAGACTTACCGATGAAAGATCTGATTCTTCATGATCTCCAAGCCGGCCTCTTCAACTGCAGCCAGCAGACCATTAAGCATTTGTCACTTTACATGAACTCTTTCAATCTCTTTCCAAGGATTGAAGCTGCAACGTGCAATTCCCCAACTGAAAACGCAGAAGGACTGCAGGTATGTTTATGCATTGGTCTTCTGTACTTTGTCTAACAATGTCAGCTTCTACACCCATTATCCAATGTGCCGCTCACCTCCGCCAACGCAAATTGCGGAGCGGGTCCTGAAAACGATTTATGGGCCGTTGGAGCAAAGGCGGATCTCAGAAGGCATATTGCTACTATGACCGCTGCACTAAATGATGTCAAGCGCACATACAGGCCTGGCATGGGCATGTCCAAATTGCATGAAAGCTCAGCGCACGAAGACAGCCCAGGGGTGTTCAGAGTCCTATTCGAAGCGATACGTGCCTTTGATGCGGAGATGCGTTTGACCGACCCAATTACCCATGCAGGACATGTGAGATTTCGTGCATGAGCTGTATCTTGACAAGACTGACTTTAATAGGCGTTGAACATATCAATGATAACCACACTGAAATATGCTTGGTGGAATCTGTACGACTACTTTAGTAATAGACAATCGTCTGATATTGTCTTGCAAATGCTTTGGTGGCATTCGTACACTCAAATTCGGAAGATGTGGTCACTGTATCATTCAGTCAATCTCGAGGAAATGCTAACGATTTGGTCCAAGTCTGCAGACGTCGAGACGGTGACCGGAGATGTCACTTGCATTGATGCGCTATGGCACGCGCTTCGTCCGAGCACTGCACCCGACAAAGAGTCCTATGATTCTCATATGGAAATCGTAAGGCCTATCAAGTTGTTTGATGATCGCTTGTGGAGTCTTCCTATCCCTTTTGACAGGCTAGTGCAACTTCGAAGCTCAATGACCAAGATCTTGATGATGTCCTCTGCAGACAAGTCTGCCAGAGATGAAGCTGCGGAGGTGAGTTGAGCAGCTCCATTCACGATGAGAGTAGCTAACAATAAACCCAGTTGATCCAAAGCGTCCTCCGTCAATCAGAGCTTGAAGACACTACTGAACAGCCAATCACGCCCTTTATGCAGCACGAATTCGAACGACTAGCGCAATTGATGGACCTTTGGAAAGCCTACAACATAGTTTGGAATGATCACGATGGCGAAAAGGCCATGAACTTTGTCTATACCCTCGCTGGAAGGAGCTCACAGTCCATCGCAAATACAAGTGCTTACAAAACTGGTATCGAGACACATCCTCAGACTCGCCTCATGTTCAGATTACTTTGCAGTTTCGACGGTGCTAATGGATCTGTGTGTGTTGACAGATCAGCGAGCACAGCCTTAGGTGGCGCCGTCCTCGAAAGACTGCGAGTGGTGAATTCAGCCTCTATCCGTCAGATCGGTCTCCTCGACCATGAGCTTACGACCATGGGGAATCTTGTTGCCACCAACTCTCAAGTGCTCAATATCGATGCACCACTACATCTGCAGGAAATTCTCAAGCATCTATTCATGGACACCTTAGACGCAGTCATTCACCACAGTTCCAGGAGCAGCTTCGTCAATGTCTTCGCCAACCGGTTGAAGGATCAAGCCATGGCCAACGAGGAGCCCGAGCCCTCTCACGGCTCTGTGCCTGATCCTGCCGAGCGCCGAATGATAGATTGTATGCTTACTTTCTTTCAGCCAGTCGTAGACTTTCTTCGTCAAAGCTTCCACGAATGCTCGTCTTCGCCAAGGTCTACAAATGCTACTGATTTTGCTTATGCATGGCTTTCATTCTCTGTTGGTTGTATTCTATTGTATACACCAACAATGAGTTATGACCCGGCGATGGCCGCAAGACTGAGGTGGAATCTTCATCTGCGAGGTCTCGAAACCTCACGAGGGGAAGTCGAAGCACTGCAAAACTTGGAGAGATTCTTGACCGGACAGACTAAGAGTACCCGGATCACGCAGGCACAGACTTTGGTCGAGCACCAGATGGAAAACTCTGATCAGGAACCTCGAGTCTGGAGATCTCCGGCAGGTAACACTGATGCAGTGCAGGTGCTTCTCAGAACCCTTGCACAAACCATGTCGACTTTTAAACCGCGCGGCGAGCACGAGGAGGAAGACAGAGACGGCTTTCTCATTGCGGCTCGGGACGTCCAGCTACGCAGAAGCATCGACCAAATTTACACCCGCCTGACTACCGGATTCCCAGAATTTCGCGATTTTACCGAACCTCTTGATGGTTTCCTGTCTTGTCTGCGGATTGGGTTCTACCTATTAGATTCAGCGACTGAGACTGCGAGCACTGTTTCAGCTTCACAGAACTTACTATCACTAGTTCCATTAGCTGGTGGTAGCCCTGAATTGACGAGGGAGCTCGGTGATAACTTTGAAAGCAGCTGTGGACTTCAAGCGCTGAAGTACTTCGGTGTCGTGAACACTATGAGGCCGAAGGACTCCCAGCTTGCGGACGTCGACGCTAAGCTAGCACGAATTTTGCAAAGCAGCCATGGACTATGGAAAAAGAAATTAGAGACTGAGCAAGTGAAAGCAGCGACGCAATCCAGTATGTATCGCTACAGAGGAGATGCCGAGCTAGAAGGTGAACTGGACGAAGCGGAATTTGATCAATTATTCCCCAGCATTGACGGAGATGACCAGAGAAACGAGATCCAAAATGATCACAGTATTGACATCCAACGCTTCTCGTCTGATGTTGCAGTTGCATTTGAAGCCTACTATCGCACAGGTGGTCGAGCCTCGGACAAGATACTGGACTTGCTTGACGATGTCGTGACCAGTAAGGGTCTACTGGATCTTGCACCTATCGAGTCGCTCGCTCAGCAACCAAACCTTCTACCGGCCCTCGTCAGGCAGCTTGACAAACGTCTCAACCATTTGCGTGGCGCTGGAGCTGTCCATCGGCAGTACAACATATATACCGATACCAATGTGCAAGAGATACAGAGAATGACCACAATACTTGCTGGTGTTCAGTCCAGGTTCAATGTTCTGCACAAAGCTTGGCCGGAACACGCAACCCTCGAGGACGTACTAAGGACTTGCAAAGAGCTCAAGGCTTTCGCATATACAGATCCACTTGTCAAGATAATCACCAAGCTCGAGAAGCTGCATGAACAAATTCACGAATGGCAGACCGTTGCGAGCAAAGAGTATTCCGCTGCTTCGTCGTACGATTCTATCACAGAGTTGATTGTTTCCTGGCGACAACTAGAGCTCTCCACTTGGTCTCGTATGCTTGACCAAGAAGTCTCGAAGTGCGAGTACGATGCAAAATCATGGTTCTTCCTGGCTTATGAGAGCATCGTGTCTGTCACAGAATATACTGAGGAGCTCGATAATGATGATACAAAGACACAGTCGATGGATCTTATCAAGACGTTGGACTCTTTCGTGAGGTCAACTGGTCTTGGACAGTTCCGATCGAGGTTGCAAATTCTCTCCGATTTGCTCAGGCTCATTTCCAAAGAGAGACACGGTAATGGTAGTTCTGTTGCTAGGGTTGCAGAAGCCCTTGCGAACTTCTTGTCTTATATGCGACCGTATGAGAGTCCTGTGCAAGAAGCCATCGACAGAGGTAGAGCTGCTCTCGATAAAGACATGAAGAATGTTATTCAGCTTGCAAGTTGGAAAGACAGGAATATTCTTGCTTTGAAGCAGAGTGCAAAGCACTCCCATCGAAAGCTCTTCAAGGTCATCCGCAAATTTAGAGCGCTTCTTGGCCAACCTGTGGAACCGATCATCATGGCTGGTTTGAAGCGCATCTCACAAACTGGACCCACAAATATCTCCGTCAAGCATAACTATCGCTCCAGCAAGGAACTCGAGGTGATCCTCTCGGCACAGCGTGTCAACTACGAGGCCAATATCCAAGGGTGGACCGATTTTCCAGCTCGCTTCCGCAATACAAGATCGACAGTGGATCTTGTTCAGCACTTCTCGAAGTGTCCCGATTCTGCAATTTCGGGTGCCGAAGAGGTTTACGTCTGGATGCAGGATGTAATTAGTGAGGCCGAGTTACTAAGAAAGGCTACGCCGTCTGGGCTCACCACCGAGAACAAAGCGAACGCTCAGCACCTCAAAGTCAGAAAGCGAACGTTGTTCGCGGATGTGCTTAAATATCTCCGTGTGATGGGCTTCAAGTCTAACCTTAGTACTGATGTTTTGTCAAAGCAAGATTCGTTCGCGGCAGTACTGGCTGCGAGCTTGAGCTCCGATGGAAATGCAGCACTAAGCCGTGCTGAGGCAGGTGTGCAGGAAATCCTGCATCATATGCCACAAGTTCGGAACGCTGCCCGAGAGCATTCCGATGATCTGACTGGGGCGGAAGTGGGCAGGAGCATTGCTCTATTAGAGAGCATGCTGCACATCTTGCTGGCTCAGAGACAACATGCTGTTGTCTTAGTAAGATCGGCAAAGGCTTTTGATGAACAATTCACCCTGCTTCGAAATCTTGCACTTCTTCCGGGCGTCACGCCCATTTCCAAGCCTACAGCAGGAGCTTACGACAACATCCAGGATGGACTCATCTCCACCTTCGGCATGCTTCAGGCTGCTGCAGAGATCATGCGAGCTCAATTCAGATTAGCGAAGGAGGACGGAAGCTTGCAAATCGACACGATCAGTCAGCTGTCAGAGGAGCTTCAAAGACTCTCTCAGCAGTGGACAAGCTTACCCAATCTTCCAGGCGGCCTGATTTCCGGTGCTACTGTCAAGCTTGTGGATACTTCCAACGAGGCCTTCGCTCGAGTAAGCTCGGGGCTCGACGACATGGTAGAGGATAATCCAGCCCTGGGGCCCCTATTTGAAGAAATCAAACACTGGTGCCCACAAAGGGTTCTAGAAAAACATGCTTTGGAGCCAAGCAGAAGCCTCCAACAAGTCCAGACATCAATCTTTGGATTACTGGACCACATGCTAGGCGCTGTTCAAAGCCTGCCAAAAATCCTCGATGGACTTCCTCGCTCTTCAGAAGATACGCTATGGTTCATCAGAGAAAGTTCAGTCCTCGAGTTGGCGCTTGCACAACTCTCGCTTACAGCAGTGACGAGCGAATTGTCCGCTGTGCTAGAAACCCTTCACCACCTTGATGTCAATGACTGCCGCACTGCAGTCTCCCTGCTTCTCGCTCTTTCTCCAATCGTATCCCAGTATCAGACCGCTCATGACCAACTGCTAGATCGCTATCTGGCTTTGCACACTTCCCTGACCTCCATGTCTTCTCAATTCTCGAGAATTTTTGTCAATCTAGCTCGAGATGGGTTCTGCTCACCTCGGGAGAAGGAAAACGATTCGAACGATGCGGATGACTCCAAGGTTGAAGCAGGTACAGGTCTAGGTGAAGGCGAAGGCGCCGAGGACATCAGCAAAGATATCGGAGACGACGAGGATCTCACTGAACTAGCTCAAGAGCAAAACCAGAACGAGACTGGAGAAGAGCTTGAAGACCAGAAGGACGCCGTTGACATGGCTGATGCTGATCTGGAGGGAGATATGGGCGAGGGTGAGACCAAGGAAGAGGGCGAGGGTGACGAGGAGGATGAAGACCAGGGAGATATCGATGAAGAAGCTGGCAGCGTGGACGACCTTGGCGAGAGCACCGTCGATGAGAAGATGTGGGACGAAGGCGGGAAGATGGATGCGGAGAAGGATCAGACGGCCGATAATGCAGAGGGCACCAAAGACAAAGACGAGTTGGCTGCCGCCGAGGATCAGCCGAAGAAGCAGCCCGAGACTTCGAACGCGGAGGGCGGCGAGGAAGATGAGGCAGAGGAAGAACTTGTTGGTGCAGATGAAGACGAAAATGGACCTCCACAAGAAGCGGAGAGAGCGGATCCTACCATGCAGGAGCAGGAAAATTTGGACCTTCCTGACGATATCGACATGGATGGCGGCAAGGATGAAGCAGAGCCGGATGACGATTTCGACATGCTGGAAAACGAGGAGCAAGAGCCCGATACCAAGCCAGAAGGCGATATTGACGGTGAAGGCGAGAAGGTCGCGGAGGAAGTCGAGGCACTGGACCAGGAAATGAACGAGGACCTTTCAGATGAGCTGGGAGAAGAGACTAAAGAAGCTGGAGAAAATGCCGACGATGAGGAAGCACCTGCAGATCCAGAAGACGTTCTTCAAGACAACAGACCGGATGATGCTGTCGCAGCAGATGATATTGTACCCTCAGACACTCGTGGAACAGGACTCGATCAAGATCAGCGACAAGATGAGATGGACACTGACGCACAGTCCGGAGCCGCCGAGCGCCCTCAGGGGGCCGAAGGCGAGACCAAGGAGATGCAGCAAGCCTCTGGCAACCAAGGTCAGCGAGGTGACACCACTGAAGAAGCAGCACAAACCGAGCCAGAGGCCGCCGAGGAGTCCGAACAAGCGAGTGATGCCTTCAAGCAACTTGGAGATGCTCTCGAGAAGTGGTATCGGAAGCAGAGCGAGATCCAAAACGCCAAGCATCGCGAAGAAGAGGCGGCGAAGCAGGATACCAAGCCCGAATCGGAGAACGTCGAGTTTGAGCATCTTGAGGACGAGAATATGCAAGCCGACGCTCAAGCTATCGGCGCTGCTAGGGAGGAGGAGGCTACTGCCATTGACGATGCTGGAACAGGCGTCAACGAGGATGAACGGCGAGATCAGTTTCCCGACGACGAGCGTCCTGACGTCGAGGGGGAACAGCAGGATATCGAAATGGCTAATGCGGAAAAGAAAGATTCTGCAGAGGATACTCAGCCCCAAGAGTCCGATGCCGCCAAAGCCTTCGTAGGAGAGCGCTCTCAACTCGGGCTCGGAGACGAAGCATCTCGTCCGCCCACTCCCATGTCCGTGGACCCCGACGACTCCGCCGAAGACGCCGTCTCTCATCTCGACAACCGCCTGCAAACCACCACCCTCGCCGGTCCTTCCTCCGCCCCACTCCTCCTCTCCGAAGCCCAGACCATCTGGTCCCACCACGAATCCCGCACTCGAACCCTCTCTCTGCAGCTCCAGGAACAGCTCCGCTTGATCCTCTCCCCGACGCAGTCTTCCAAGCTCCGCGGGGACTTCCGCACCGGCAAGCGCCTCAACATCAAGCGTATCATTCCGTACATCGCGTCGAACTACAAGCGTGACAAGATCTGGCTAAGGAGGAGTGTTCCGAGTAAGCGACAGTATCAGATCATGCTTGCTGTTGATGACTCTCGGTCCATGGCTGAAGCGAGTGTGGATGGACTGGCGTTTGATACGCTGGCGTTAGTAAGCAAGGCGTTGGTCATGCTTGAGACGGGAGATCTGGCTGTCGTAGGGTTTGGGAAGGACGTTGTGACGCCGGTTGGGTTTGGGGATGCGCTGGGTGGTGATGCTGGGGCGAAAATCGTGCAGCAGTTGAGGTTCGATCAGACGGGAACGGATGTCAAGGGGTTGTTGGCGCGCGCGCAGGGGATGTTCGAAGATGCGGCGTTGAGGAGGTCGGGGCCGCAGGATCAGGTGTGGCAACTGATGCTTGTTGTTGGGGATGGAGTGTTTGAGGATGCGGAGGGAGTCAGGCGTGCTGAGCGACAGTTGAGAGAGATGGGGGTGATGGTGGTGTTTGTCGTTGTCGATGCGTTTGGTCAGTCGTCGGCTGAAGGTGGGAAGAAGCAGAGTATCACCGAATTGCAGGTTGCTACTTTTTCGAAGGGGCCGGATGGGAATACAAGGCTGGAGACGAGGAAGTATCTCGAGACGTTCCCGTTTAGGTATTACCTAATCGTCAGGGATGTGGCAGAATTGCCGGGGGTGCTGGCTAGCGCTCTTAGGCAGTGGTTTGCGGAGGTTGCAGAGAGTGGATAGGTGTGCTAATGGGAGATTTCTTTGTTATTAGTGCTTAGTTTGCTTTGTGGGCTGCGTTTCGGGCGTTTGGGGGCTTAATACAAAAGATCTCGTTTTCATTATGTATTTTGCGCTTTGTTGGTGTTAGATTGACCTCGATCTGGTATCTATTTTTGCTCTCTACTCTAGCGACTCCGATCTGGTTGGTCTCTGATCTCTGTTCCCAGCCTTACCTTTCTTCCTGTCGATCTGGCTCGGCTTGTGTTGGTCCCGTCGAGGTTGCAATGTCTCTTTTTGTCATACACACCTAAAGCCTAGTCTAGAGATCCGTGGTCGGCATTGATCATCCTGGCCACTTGCTCAATGTTACGTGTCGGGAGAGAGGCATAGAGTGGGATTTAGGTTGCTGAATTGTCGAGTGTGGTTGACGCCTTCGATTAGCTGCGATCTCCCTTAGCTACTAGATAAGGGCTGATAGGCTGGCTCAAATAGGATCGAGTAGGAAGTCCTCACACCAGCACACAATAGGTGCGCTCATGTTAGCTACTTTGAGCTGAGGCTATCGAAGCGGCCATCGAGCGATGTATGTTCAATTGGGCGTCGGGCCGACTGATTGACGAAGTGCCCTTGCCGACGAACATGATTGACAACAGTCAAGGGTAGTGCGGAGCGGCAGCTCGCGTGTTAGTTGCCACACTGGAGGTGATCGACTGGTAGCCAGTGCGTCGTATCGACGCGAGATCAGCCTGATTGGGGAGTTGCCAGCAACCATTGTAATGACGCCAACGGTACAAGGAAGCTATAGTAGCATTCACTAGCGGCCACGTCACGAGCCTGAATGAGGTAAGAGGGATGCTGATATCTGTTTGGCTGGATTGTGGCGTACATGGAAGTATCCGGTGCACTTGTCCGCTCGACCGATATGGCTGCTCATGTCAGTCTTTAGTCCTCGCACTTATGTATAGCGAGTGAATAGCAGCAACCACTTTTTCCGGTCATAAACATAAGGTGTAAAGATGGAGACTTGAGCCTGTGTGGTTGGACTAGGGGTAAGTGAAACAATCGAATCAAGTTTATCGAAGACAAAGATACCAAGTAGAATCATGACGGCACAATGACATGGAAGAATGGAGAAGATGGTCTACACCACTTCTGCAACGAAACAGAGATATAAAAGCAAAACTCCATTACTATGCAGAAAGCATTACCTGACTAGAGCCCTATGACATTGTCGAAAAAAGAAAGAACAAAACCTTAAAGGTAAGAGCAGCCTTGTGAATAAGCATAAAGTCAGATCTGACTTCAGATCTCACGTTACATCCTTCCAACCATAAGGTCGAAGACTTGACTACTCGTGGCCTCCACCACGACGGAACCATCGCAACCATCGTTTTCCACGAGCGGGTCCCCGGAGGCTCTCCCAAAGCTGACGAAGCTTGGCCGGAAGCTGCGCTTCTTCCGGATCACCTTCACACTTGCGATCGGTCTCTGCTTCGGAGACTTCTTGTCTGTCCTCCAAGGGGTAAGGTGGAGGTGCAAATTGGACGTCGAGGACCACAACGGTCTGTCGATGGCCTGTGTCCACCGGGGCATGTGGTTCGAAAGGGCTCTCGGAATCCCGACGACTCGGAGGAGACGGAGGGCTCGCAGGACGTATAGGGCTGCTGGAGCTAGAGGAGGTCAGTCTTCGAGCACAGTAAAGGCCGAGAGGAGTGACACGAAGGACTCACCGCATCCTATCTTCGGCCGGATCGACCAGGGCCTGAGTCGATGCCCTTGCCAGCCTGCCACAGATTAGGGATTGACCTGTGTGGGATCTTCTTTTCACTCACGACCGATCAGTTTCTGCTTCGCTCGCAATGTCGGCGAGGAGCGAACCAAGGATGTGGGGATCAGGAGGAGTAAATTTCATCATGTCATCATCGAAACTAGGTGTCGAAAAGTGCGCATCGTGCGGGGATTCCACGAAGAGCATCGCTGCCTCCCAAAATCGTTCTTCCTCATCCGACATCTCGCCTAAGTCAGCGAGAACACTGTCGTCGATCTCGATTTCGTCGTGAGGGTGCACACTGTTGTCAGCATGGGGGGCTCCTGAGCTGTCTTCGAAGGCTATGAGAGGTATGCCCGCGTTTGAATGGTCATGGAGGACGGAGCTTGTCGACTAAGCGGGGAGTCAGCACGGCCTTGACAGAGCTTTGCGATGGGAGAAGAAATACCTGGAGAATGTTGTTGTTGATTGGTGAGTCCATTTTGGTTATATCAGATCCGAGTGGTTGAAAAGTCATTGAGCACTTTAGTGGGGTATGGAGTCCGTTTTTAACCCCGAGATCCTGACGCAAGGGTAGACATGCGGACACACAAGGCGGTCCTTCGAAAGGCGAGGAAGACTGGGCGTCGAGCTACAATATACACAAAGGCCAAGCTGGCAAACCAGCGAGCTCTCTCGACCAAACTATCACAAATACTCGACAGTAGCAATTGTCACAGTGCTGATCACATTCATGGTCGTAATTTCCGGGTGGCAGATCATTGGGTCGTCATGTACCGCCCTGGCGAGCTAGTAGTGCAGTACGAAGGCTTGTACTGTCCTGGTGGACACGCTCTACAGCCACTGGTGCGTCCTCCTGCATTGCGACTCTGCAGACCATTTGGAATACAACTTTACCAAAGCGCAGCGATGCTAATTCATAAGCCGTGTCCGACTCGCACTTCTACGCCAAATTGCATGTGATATGTCGACGGCACCAGCCTGCGCGTCACCTGTGGTTTTTGGCTAGAGCATCTGCTCCGTCTGAGCTCGAGGCCGAACAAGGTGGAGCCTGTGGCCCGTACTCTGCGACACCTTCTGTATCGCGCTCTCAGAAGAGGTGTTGACTATTGGATGAGTTTGTACAGCAACCCGTAATTTGTGTTCACCTTCACCAGGATCTGGCTTTCCCAGCCCCCTCGCTGACGGTTCTGTTCACC
Source organism: Myriangium duriaei CBS 260.36 (assembly GCA_010093895.1). NCBI lineage: Eukaryota > Fungi > Ascomycota > Dothideomycetes > Myriangiales > Myriangiaceae > Myriangium > Myriangium duriaei. The sequence goes on from ML996090.1 coordinate 869,136, forward strand.
TCTACCACATCACCATGTGTTCCGTGGTGTCGCTCAAAACCACGCCTCCGACCTCGTCCTTTTCGGTCTTCTTGCATCGCGTTTCCCTTGATCCAACTTCCTCTAGACTGAACAGAGGATCCCCAGTACCGCCGCAGAGTGCATTGCGCGCCCACTCAACCAATTCTCACCGCTTTCCGTCCCATCCGGTCCCTGCCTGTCCAAAGCTGTATCGTTCCACCGCAACCACCATGTCACTTCAAGCTCGTGGCAAGGCTGTATCCTTCGCCCCCTCCCCCCTAGCCGAAGATTTCAAGCCGTTCCGCAAGCGTATCTACCCCTCTCCTGTACGCGCGGGCAAAGAGTCTGTACATTTCGTCGTCGTCTACTGTCGAGTTCAACGCCAAGCTAACATTCACACAGAGCTCCGCGACCTGCGAACTGCATCCCCATGGGCCCAGGGCGCCTGATCATCCTTGCCAGAGAAGGTGAAGGTGATGCCTTCATCATCAGCGGTTGCGCCAGAAGGACTGTATTCCAAGTAAGTTCAAACCGCGTGGAGAAGGACTCTAGGCCACTGGGTAAGTTGCTGCAAGATGCGAAGCGGCAGAACCCCACGCCCGAGATCGAACTGGAAGCAGCAAATTCGGAGGTCCTCGACATTATCCTCAGCAGAATGCATGATGCGAGCGACTGCCTGCCGGAGCTGGCCCATCCAAAGACGATCCTGGCACTATACTGGACAGCCGTCAAGTATGAATGTACACGAACCGTGGATACAATTGCCATGAAATGGGTCCGTCTTTACGGCAATTACGCCTTCAGGCCACCAAAAGGTTGGGAGTACACCCAACACATGGCATACGGTGCCGCTATCGCCTTGGTTTGGGGCGGCGGCGGCGATTGCGGCGCTACCTTTGGAAGGACGATGCGAGTCCTGTCATACGAGACATCCCGGTGGTCAATCGACCACGAACTCTTGAAGCTGGGCGATCAGGACAAACTAGCCGTAAATGCCGCAGTCCTCCGTATGTACCCTGCTGCGGGTGTGAGGCCTTCGGAGTATACTAACAGCAATCCCAGGCAGCGTGAAAGTTCGCCACTGCAGCGTTATCAAGGAAATTTTTGAAGCCATCGCCAAACTCACCAAGTGCCGAGTGCGTGACGACGATCAGATATGCTCGGTATCGCAGGCTGCCATGAAACTGTTCAAGTTCCAGACCGGACACGAGGACGACAGTCTGCAGAAGCTCATCTCCCGCATGCGGGATTACGCGATCGGACATCCGCCACCGTGCTTCCTCCTTTGCCATCTCCACCAGTTGCAAAAAGCGTTAGGTGAGGACTTGAAGGAGACTTACATCAACAACGTTCTGGGTATTCTGAGGAGTGCAACGCGCGTTGCGAAGTCCGTGTGTATGGATTGCACGAAGAAAGCTGTCCTTGGTTGCGAGAACCCAGAGCATGAGCACGTCTATCCGGATCCTGGCTGGTGAGCGCTGGTGGCTTTGGAGAGGGACTGTGGTAAAGCGGCATGGTTGTGATGGGATGACCGTGATAGGATAGTGGTGAAGGGATGGATCGGCGAGACTGTGGTAATTTGTTGTTGTCGTTTTGATTAATCGGTAATAGGCGTCCATTAACGGGATCTCATGTTTTCCAAATTGCACGATTCCGTCCTATTGCTGGATACCCTTAGATCATGGTCTTCGGATTTGTGTGGTAGATCGGCAGGAATCACGAAGAAGTTGGGTAAGTCGGGCTAGCTGTCGTCTTTAACGAAAATGTGGGTAAAAGCGCATCGAGAGGCCCCAAGCCATCGGCCCTAGTCGTGACATGGTGAGGGGCAGCTTCCTGATTCGATCCTCACAGCACAAGAAGTTAGAATGAAATTGTTGATCACCCATCACATTCCTAGGACTCTGACATTCCAAAAATTTTATTCTATCGCATAAGTCGCGGAGATGCTTCAATCAAATCAGATTCGACGGTACCCAATGTCTTCGACACACCTCAGTCACCAAGTTGCCGTCCAAGCAGTCTCGTCAAACGCCCGGCAGGTCCATCAACACCGTGTCGCCGTCAAATCTTTGCTCGAGGTGATGGTGACCGTTTGCTCCCTCACACGGCGCCCGAGCCATCAATACCTGCATACACCACAGACATCCGTCGATGTCCAATGCTCAGGATGACATCCAAGACGTCCGCCTCCTCCCACATGCTTACAACCCAATTCTTCCCGGTAGGATGAGCGCCCGACGGGGCGGCCAGCTGGTTCGAGACTGTTGCTACGTCTTATGCGCCGTCGAGGAAGCGTTGTTGTCTCCTGCATCCGCTGATGATGGTCAGGGTGTGGCGCTTCGCGAGTACTACCTGAGTCGCCGAGGCCGCTTTCGTCGGCAATCTGCGAAAAAGTTAGTCATTCAAACGGCAAGTGGGTTGGTGCGCAGGTGCAGAGGCAGCTCGATGGAAAGGATCCTGACTCGATGAGAAGGTGTCTTGCCAGGCTGGTGGACTAGATAGCTATCCACGAAGCCGCCCACTATGAGCACAGGCACAATCGTGGAGGGAAGGCGTTGCCGTTAGACAAAGAGCGCGGCGGATAAGTCTTTTGTGGAGCATATGCTCAACACTCCAGGCTCTGGTATCGTGGGTTTGACCGAAACGATGTAGAAGGTGCAACAGATGGCAGAAATGCTGCAAGAACTCACCAATAGCCGCCAATGTCCTTGTACGGGACGAAAAAATGACCGCTGCTGGGCACGGTCTGGTGAAGGGAAGAAGAACGAGACTCTCGTTCTGCTCGACGGCGAGGAGTAGTGGATCGTCGAAAGAGGAAAATATCGGGTATCCATTGTATCGAAAACAAGGCTGTAATCAAACAGTCCTAAGATGATAAACAAGTAGACCAACTGTGAACGAAGAAGAGAGAGGGGTTAATTACAGACCTCGGTCAAATTGCGCTGCTCAATATGAGGCTGTATCACCGTGTACGCGTTTCAGCGATCCGGTGCAGCAGAAGGGGGTTCCTGGGGCGGCATGAGCACAATCGCGCATCATATTGGCGCTCAGATGAGTGGCCAAATTTGACTTTTGCCGCCAGGAAAAAGCGGGTGCGGGCAGTGGAGAGGGAGTCGGGCTCTCTTCTGGGCAAACAATCCTGAGATCCTCCAGTCCGAGGCTGAGCGGGTGCACCGCATCACCCAACTTATTCCTCCGCGGCTAGACAAATATACTGCGCCGCTGATCGTGGGGCTTGCCATATCTCAATGCGACTGGAGAAGAGACAAGGACTCGTGCAAATACTGGATTGGTTGTCCTTCTTGCATGTTGTCTGACAGGGAAGCAGATTGGGCATGTGATTGCTTCTGGAGCTGTGTGTTGCGCTCCTCGCCTCTTGTCCGGAAGCCTAATAAAATCCTCGACAAGCTTGAAGGGGCTCAGGTTTTCGATATCGAGTGTAGACTGAGGGATAGAGCTGAGTCTGGAGTAGTAGATCAAGGAAATCTTGTACCTGCACCTTGCTTTATAAGAAGGTGGACATATCATCAGACAGATTGCTCTCACAGATTACGCGTCGGAGGGGTATCCATATCGCACGAGTACCTCGGCAGAGCTTTCAGATTGCAGCTTGCCTGCACAAGAGATGGTCATACGGCACAATCACGACGCGCACGTTTCCTGTCGTATATGGTCGAATATTTCAATACCAGCCCAGGTGCATTGGGTCAGCAACTGAGAAGGTCATCATCTCGAGACCGGATTGATGAGATGATGGATATAGCATGCAGATGTCTCGCAAGGCCCTCATCACGCCTTGGCGCAGCTGCAGCCGTAGTACAGCTCTGCATCGCGACCATTCCGGGTAAATTCACGCATATGCAAGCTGATTTAGTCTGCAGTCGCTGCCAACGAATACGACAATCAAATCGCATCAACAAACGGTCGCTCGGAAGTTCGTTGTCACACACCTCTCGTCTTGCGTGTACACTGGAAGATGGGTATTGGTTCGTCATGCGAGGGAGTGCTCCTCCGTGCTGTCCCTGTGGAGTCTGCGCTGTTCCTTGGCCCGGTCGGTGGCTCGGTAAGCATATAATACTTCAATCATTCCGCACCTCGCTTTCGAATCCAAGCAAGCATATTCAAAGTTTACATTGGCATATTCAGTATCTTCCATTCCCTAGCAACCTGATCGTCCTATCTTGGATCTTTCCCTCACCTTATTTACCAACTATTCAATCAGCATCAGAGTCTCGCTGACTGCAGCAACCTTGCTCGGCTGCTCGCCATACCCTTGTTCTTCGCCGCCTTATCCTTGCTCAGTCTCTTGTTAATCCTCCGTTCGACACGATCTTCCTCATCTCAGAATGCGTTCAAGGCTCCTCAGCAGACTGTCAAATAGCCGCTTAGAGACCATATATGAGCCTGACGAGATCCCCGCACCAGATTCGGTGGAAAAACGCAAGAAGTAGGTGTAGCAAATGGACTATGGCTGCCTCAATCTGACTGATGCAGGTTTACATACACGGATTTGGACAACCGCGAACAATCACCTCGGACCGTCACGATTGCAGTTGGTGGCGATCTGTTTCTCGTGAGCAGCGGCGAGAATAGGGCTAGATTCTTGGTCTCTTCGGTCGTTGTATTTGACGCTCTGGAGAGTCTGGTTCTCCGCAATCCTCTCGAATATCGATGGACGTCCCTTGCAGAACCGGGTGCGATCAGTGTCGAAACGAGTTCCTCCGCGTTGGAGATCCTGCTCCGGGCTATCCACGGCCCGAGTCTATTGTTACTTAACCGTCCGTCGTGGCGCACTCTTGAAGAACTTCATAAGCTCTGCGTAGAGTACTCCTGTACGCGGCTTGTCGAGGTATGGGTCGACCGGGTGGTTGGGGATCTGGCCAGTGATATTCTTCGCAAACCCGAAGGCACATCTGGCTCTACTCTGGCATCAATGGCTGCAGTAGCATTGTCGTGGAGCCAAAAGGTCACCTTCCACCCTGCCACCAAGGCTTTAGTGTATAAAGGCGAGGGTCAATTGGTAGGGCTCACGTCAGGCTTCCGTACAGAGGATGAATGCCATCTTCATCCAGCAGTACTTGGTACATTCTACACCAGGCTCATATTAAGTCGCTGTCGATCTGACCAATATCCAGCGCATATCGAGAAACATCGCGCCCAAGCCAGACACGCCATTTGGGATGCCGCGGAGTCTTTCGTTGCAACCCGCTGGGAATGCGGATGCTACTTAGCCGTTAGAGCCACGGACTTGATACAAGTCCTACGCAGAGTGAACAACGAAAGCATCGAAAAAGGTTCGAAACAGCTCATCACCTACTTCAACAAGCTCAATAGATCAAGCATAAAGTACTGCGGCGTGCACACCAAAGACCACAATGCTATGGACAGCAGGATGTCGGATAGGCGGAGTAAGACAATCCATGCGATTGAGCAGGCGTCAAAGAAGAGCAACGGCCTGTGCTTGGAGTGTATGCAAGCGATAGTCCGGGATCCTGGATGCAAACTGCCATGTCCCCATGGACATGACGAAGGGTGGCCATGAGTTTGAGTAGCCCCGTGATGGCGACTGTCGCAGGCGACAACATTGAGGACGGCAGACGCTCGATCTCTATGGTATTTGCAGAGCAATCACCAATTACAATGAGGAACACTGTTGTAACGGCAAGATCAAGATATTGAACGCTATAATACCCACAAATACTACGATAATCGATCTAAGCTCTTTGTCACTTTGAACTCCAACACCTGGTCAAGCCTATTGTGTCACTATGCGCTGTGTTCTTGTCGCCATACTTTCTCATTGTTCAACCACCAGTCACTCTCTTTTTGTCTCGACGGCATTGCCCATGTCGTCTTCGCTATTGTTGTCCTTGTCCGCGACGCAATCATTGTCCTTATCTGTTGCGCCGATCTTGTCCTTGTTCGTTCCGGAGTGATCAATCTGATTCATGTCGGATGCTGCCCGCGTATCCGTCTGGATAATCGCATAAGATATTCCTGATTGTTGTCGGGGTTGTCGTTATAATAGCCGGGATTGTATCCGTCGAGGTTGTCACCGTGCTCTTCACCGTACATTGCCTCTTACTGTTCGTCTCACCAATGCACAATCTCACATTTCCCTGCGGATGGCAGCCTTCTCTCCGAGCATCCAAGGCACAGCCCAGTCACCGCATCTAGCCTCCTGTGGATGTCGGTCAGGATCATATCCCTATGCGGGCAGAAGTACTTGAATTCGTATGGCATGGTCTGGTCCTGCATGTGATCGGTGCATAACTGCACGTCTTCTAGCCCAAGAGAGGAGACAAATCCGGCCAGACGGTTTAGAGCGCCGTGGAAGCTGAAGCTTCTCCAGTTGCTAGTCATTCTCCATGCCCAGTCGGGTTCTTGATGTTCCACGTGGCAATCAGGACAGCTCAAAATGGTTGCTATAGGTCGAAGGAATGATTGAAAGACACTCGTCTTAGCGCCGTCAATCTGATCAGTAAGCTGTTCTGTGACTCGTAAGTTAATGTGTCCTGACGTGGCGCGTATATGCTTACTAGTTGTCCATGTGTCCAAACGACACCCATTAGCTACCATTGAGCGAATGTCATTACTGCTGTGCTCAAAGGTAAGGTAGTTTGTGACGGCCCGGAATGCTACCGGGTCCCGAAAGTCTATCGCCGCTTCGATGCACCAGTAAATGCCTTGCAATCCAACTTGCTCAACAGCCACGTAAGGGTCCTTTCTAAGAATGGCCTGTGCGAGGACCTCTTGGCAGCGGTAGGTCACCGCTGCTCGTCCGAGATGACAGATAGCCTCGGGGTCCAGGTCGAAACAGGGCAGGAAGGCCGAAGTATCGAGATGGGCTATCCGTAGCATGATGCCCAAAGTGTTGCCATCCTCTGGTAGCTCTATCTCAGGAGGCTGAGATACTGAGGTTTGATCGCCATTAATCGCTCGATCCAGGAAAATAGCGTCAAAGTCGGTCGAAAATCTCGAAAGTGTCGCCGATGAGACCAGGAAGCGCATGAGCGGTTTTTGACTGCTTGCTAAGATAGCATCGCCGCCTGGCTGGAGGACGATGAGGGATGGCTTAGGTATGATTGAGTCGCCTGGAAGCTCCGCTATTGTGTTCTCCGGAGGGCGATTGACGTACGCTACTGTAGATGGATCGCTGTTCTGGGGACATCGTTGCACAAATGAGGTAAACGAGGGTGCTGGAAGGATCGGCCTGAAGCGTACTGCCGTGTTCCTGGGTGTGTAATGCGACTCAGAAGTAGCGTCCGCAGGGCTTGATGGTGGAGCTGGGTTTGAGGTAGCCATGAAACCGGACTGTAGCGATCTCTCCACTGAAGCGGAGGTGGGCTATCTGTTGGACGCACTGGCGTATGCCTAACGCGGCGGGAACACGGACTATATCGCTACTGAGGGCGCTTGCGATCAGATGCTCACACGGTGGAAAGAGCTTGCCGTGGTGATGAGATCGGAGTGAGCGATATGTAGGTAGGCAGCCGACCTTGAGAGTGGAGAACAAAGAAGATATAGACGGTAGTGATACGACGCTGCAGTGTCGCCAAAACACAGAGCGCGGCCGGCGGTGGTACGCCGCCACTGGAGTTCATCATCTACCAAGGACGAAGAGTGCAGGCGTAAAGCAGAACACATTTTCCAGAATTGACGGGTCGAGCAAACTCAAAACACTTACGTGTGGTGAGCTGCAAGATTCATTGGCTTCGACACTGGCATTGGCTTCATTTCACGAGACGCAAGCCTGCATATTTGTGCGATGGTGCCGAGCTGGGAAGCCGTTCTCTCTCCCACACCCATTCGGATGAAGCCCGGAGACTTTCGGTAGTGACAGAAGTAAGGACATCTGCTTTGGGCGCATTGACCGGATTGTCGGCAAAAACACGACATCTCATTTGGGAGAAGGGTGGTTACATCGAGGGGCGAATGTTTTGGCGAGCAGGTACGGGCTTGATCAAGCGGTCAGTGTAGCGAGACGGGGCGTCTGAAGGACTCTGTACCATTGCCAATTCTAAGAGAGTCGGAAATGCTGGGAGAATATGTATGGTTTGAGGCGGGCATAGTTGAGGATGTGAACGAAGTGTGATCACTGATGTAGTAATGGCCGTTGTCGCTGCCCTTTCGCTAACTGCGTTTGGACCATGTTGTATGTGGCAGCGACTGGCATCGCAACGACTGATTTGTGATGCGAGCGATGTGGCTAGTGACCTCGCGCCTCGGCATGTACCGCAATGGAGTAGAGGCTTTGCAGAAGCTGCGACGGCAGATGACGCCTTGGCCGAGCTGAAGAGACTTTTCCAGCGTAGATGACATTTGAGGGATAATCCGAATAGCTTTTGATGGCATGGGTCCAAAGACCAGCGTGTTTAGCTTCAAACAGCAGTTCAAGAATGCTTGAAAGCATATTTTAATTTCCTTGGTCAAAAGGGATCGTAAGCGTGTAGATGCGAAGCTACAGTATTCTGCCCATCCTTCTAACCCATCATATGACGATAGCTACAGCGATCAACTAGATTGATACTACGAAAAGCTATCAGGAGAAGTGGCCGAAGTCCAAGTATCCGATGTAACTCGACACTGCTCGTCCTTTGATCATCATGGTCTGCAATCTGATCTGTCTCAGAGTTCGAATAGCGACAAGGTCAGCTGTCGGCGGAGTAGTGCGGTTTTCAATTAGCTATGCTAACACGTTGGCTCATATTCCACCAAAATGCCTTACGAGCTCCAGGGTGACGAGGTCAGCTATCAGCATGACCATCAGCTTAGCTACCAGCGGAGTGTATACGTCGCCTAGCTCTTGCCCGCGTCTTTGACCAAAGACCGTTGCTCAGCTTGAGCCTCCTTCGCCAACGAGTCCCAAGCATTCTTGCGCCGACAATATCCTTCGGTGCAACGATCCGTGGACGCCAAACCCATTATCACGCAATAGTGGCACAAACCCGGGCATAAGTCAGTCACCTTGTAGATCGCTCCCATGAGTGAAGCTTTCGCCTGATTGAGGGACTTGAAGCTGTCGGGAATCTGTTTGTCCTCGGTATGGTGTGTGCATAGCTGCACGCCGTCAGCTTCGAAGCGGCAGAGAAATCTGATCAGACGGTCCAAGTAGTCGTTGATGGTGAAACTTTGCTCGTTGCCCACAATCCAGTACCACTCCGTGCTCCCCCGAGCTACCTTACACTTGCCACATTTGACGATGGTGTCCATCGGCTGGACAAATCTCTGAAATATCTGTCTCCTGGCATTTTCCTGTTGGCTCACTAGATCTCCTGTACAAAGTATGTTAGCCCACCCTTGAGGGTTGACGATGTGTTTATGCTTACTGATATAGTGTGCGTGGAGGTCGTGACGTGGCTTGACATGGCCGATTTGCCATATTGAACCAGGGGGAAGGTCGAGAACCATGTACCGAGTACAGTTGCGGAAGGCCTTGGGGTCGTCGAGACATCTGGCAGCGTTCAATAGCATAGCAACGCCTGCCAGCCCAGCCTCCTGGTAGGCGACAGCAGGATTTTCCAAGGAAACCATCCTCGCCATTTGCTGTTCGCAGCCATAGGTGGCCGTTGCACAGGCAAGACGCCATGTCGTCTCGACATCAAATATGAGGGACGGCACCCATCCGTCTGGTCCGGCATGCGCTACCCAGAACAGGTCATGAAGCGTCTCTCCATCTTCAGGTCGTTCGATCACTGGTGGTTGAGAGACGGAGGGCTGTAGACCCCCAGTCATGGTAGGATCCTTCAGGATATCGCCGAAGCAAGCCGAAAACTTCGAGAGTTTCTTCGAAGATATCAAGAAGTGCATGATTGGTGGCTGGGCGCTGGAAATAAATGCGTCTCCATCTTGGTCCATAATAGTAAGACTGAGACCGTTATTGTCGGGCTCGGAGACAGGTGACTGCACGAAAGAGTCCGCGGACAAGGCTGATGTTTCATCTGGTAGTGGCTGTCCCGAAGCTCTGTCGAGATTTTCCAGTGACATGGCTATCATGCCTGCGACGGGTTTCTGGACGTGATCAGCGCAACGATTAGCGGGCATTATCGTAGGGCAACCCACTGGAGGAGTCATCTTTGTACTTGGATCGTGAAGTACACCAATAACCGGGACACGATTAGTCCGACGATGGATGAGACACACCACTGGACGACTCAAGAGAGGAGGACTCCTCCCCTTTGAATGGTGAGCTGCGACAGGGTGTGGAGCACTATCAGCCGAACAATCACATGCGCATACCGGCGAGTGACGTGATGAATGTGTCGGCGTCGTTCTTGGAGAGACACGTTCGTCTGGATGCTATGAGTTGAGTGAGTAGGGGCTTATATCACTGGAGGACTTACGGGAAGAGTTGGCCTCGCTCTCGGATCGTGAGATGCGGCGGTGCCTTGGAAAAGGTCACTCAAGCGATAAGGGGGGCATAAATCGAAGTAGCTCACTGGAGAAGTCGGTTTCGTCCTGTGAGCGGGGGTTTGGTGAAGTACTGGCCAATATCATCGAGTGTCTGTCAAGTTATAATGCTGTCAACAAAGAAGACTGGCAGCGGCGAAGTGGCAGCTCAACACAATAAATGTAGAGTGGAGGGTGTGTCCTCTGTCGACGATAGCCATTGGATGCTGCATTACGCCGTCGAGTGAGCATGGTGGTGAAGTCCATCGGGCCGCCCGTGATGGACGCCACCAAATGAGAACACCCGACCGCTAGAAATGGAGAGCACAAAGACCACCAATCGGATCGGGAAAGAGTGCACCGTAAGCACAATTCATGTGGTTTCTTCCGATGGTGCGAGCACTTGGGTAGCCGCGCATGGGCAAGTTGGAAAATTCGTTGGTTTGGGTTCATGGACGAAGCACTCGGCCGAAGTTTTGTACGCAGTTGACAGTGCACAGGTGTAGCATTATATCACATCCCTGTCGGGGCTACTCAGGGCCCACTCAGCCCCGGGGAAAGCCGTTTCACGTTGGAGGTCAATCCGTGAAATTTTCATATTACCACAAATGCTGCTTTCTTGTAATCCTTATCTCTGCTGAATACTGTTAAATGTTCAAGAGCGGCTCTAATCAAGAGCTAGACATGAGTAGTTTATGAAATTCGTATTGTTGATGAACCACCCATGATCGGAACGATCATGGGTGGTTGCTGAGCCGGCAAACCCTCTCGATACTACCTCTTGTGGATCACTCAACATAAAAAAGGCAATAAAGCACGTTGCGAGACGTACTTGTAGACATGCCAATACAGCCAACTATCCGCCCACTAGCTCACGCAGTAAGCTAGTCGTCAACTACTTGCTCACCGGTGCTTCAAGTCCGTTGTCGAGATGTGCTATACCGGGAGCTATTTGATCGCCACCTCGCTCGCTTGCGAGGAGACGTTGAGTCCGATACCACTACTCATCTAAATACGATACATGAGGCGAAATGGCCGCCAGTTCGTTGAACGACCATTGAGAAATACCAGCGTGATATCAGCCAGGCTATTAATGTAGGTCCGTACAAGAACCCGCAGTGTGTGACCCTCTCTCTGCGCATTCCAAGCACAATCCCCGGCAGATGGCGACCGCCTTGTCGATCACGGCATACACACTCGACCTGTCCACATCCAGATCCCTAAAAACGGCTGGTATGTTTGTGTCCTTTCTATGCTTAGCGCAAAGTATCAGTGCCGGCGATTCCAATCCGGCAAAGAACTGACTGACTTTCCTGAAGAACTCTCCTGCAGTGAAACCCGATTGAGCTAGCCCAAGCCGGATCCACACGTCATACCCATTGGTCATGCAGCAGGCGTGGCAATTGAGGACAAGTTGCATTGGATCCAACAACTTCCTTCGTATTGTTAATGTTCCCTGATCGACTGGATCCAGAAGAGATCCTACTCATGATAGATTAGTATCAAGAGGTATAATCGGTCACAGGCATGACTTACGCATGACAGAGAATGGGAGCCCGTTGATTTCATGCCCTGCGCGCCAGACCGCCACGCGGTCGAATTCGAGTGCCAGGTACTGCGTGATCTGTCGGAACTCGGATGCTTTCCGGAATGTCATCGCTATGAACATAAGTTTAGCGAGCTCACTCAGATCATAGGAGTGGAGAGAGAGGTTCCCCAAATGAATGTCCTCCCCGACACAATCTCCGCAGTCATATTTGTCTGCAGCCTTCGCTAGGGCGTAAAGGGAGGCAGCTTCCATCGGGGCCAGCGATGATATAGGCTGCAGATGTGCCGCACAGAGAAGCCGCAACACTACCTCGGGGTGTTCTGGAAGCATAACCTCTGGCAGACCATCTTCGGGCTGGGAGAGTCCATAGGTTACGGCGTGGTAGAATAAATTGTGAAGGACTGAGGAAAACCGCGAAATACTTGTGGCGCTCACGAGGAAGCTCTTCTTGGGAAGGGCGGTGCAGGAGCTGGTGACTATGGCATCGCCTGTGGGCCACATGACTATGAGAGAGTCACTGTCTGACACGGCCGTAGAGTCTGTCTGCGCCATGGATGGTCTGTGTAATAAATCGAGTGGAATCGAAATGACCTCTAACTGCTCTAGCTAGTGGTGCAAGTGGTGTTCCAGCCAGTAGTCTTGTTGCTCCTGGCAGCTGCTAACGCTAGGATGTAAGAGGCGACAGATCTGTGGCTTACTAAATATGATCAGGGACGTATACAGCTCGTAAGGTACGAACTTTGAGCAAATTGTTGATCTTCTGGATTCTGAGCTCGGGGGCAAATTGAGGCGATACAGTCGTGGGTCTTGACGAGAAGTCAAAAAGCAATTGTGATGAGAAATAAGTCGAATTGACTGAGATGGATCTCGCGCGGCGTCGTCGAGTGAATGTAGGGGAGTTGCAGTTGGTGGGTAGATTCGGAGTCTTCGATGCGATGGCGAATGCCGAGGAGGTGCCCAAGGTTACTTGGGAGATTGTATGCGACACAGGGCTGGAGCATTGGTCAGCAGACTGTGGAGGTGGTGCAGGAGCAAGAAGAGTTTTGCGCGGAAGCTGACCTTCAAGCTGAGTGTCCCGCCTTCTGGCGAAGATTTTGACTGCCGGTGGATGAAAACGGTGTAGAGGGGAGATCAAGTCACCCCGGCCGTGGGCACAGACTCTGCTTTATGCGACCAACAGGTTTCTGATGCTCGGGTGTCGTGGAAACCCCAGCACAGGTTGAGAGGTAGTGGTCAGAGAGCTCGTCAGCTTTGCAACTTAATGAGGCTGATGGGGTTGCAATGTGGGACAGGCAATACCCAGCGAAGCCTGTGTCACCTTGTCCTCCGCCCGGTATGGAATATCACCAAATGATACGGCAAAAGCTCAGACCGCATCAAGAGGGGCATGATGATAAGGCAATTGCCCGTTCAAGCCCCCTGGGAGGCACTAGACAGGGTCTGCACAAGGGTTTAGCCGGTTGCATGAGGTCTAGGTGCATATTGCTGCATGACGACGTGAGCACAAATGGAGAACTCGCATGCTGGCGGACTGTGCTGGTTCGTTGGCCGGAACCTCGTCCTTTATTGAAGCAGGCACCCGGGTTTGTGGGACGACGAGGTGGCTGAGGATGTAAGTCGTCCACATCTCTGTCGTGGACTTACCGCCCTTCTGATCCATTACAGGGTTTAGCTATACCAATAAGTGTTGCGAATATTGGCCGTACCTGTAGTCTGTGATCCGAGAAAAGCTTACGCAGACTGCGGACCCAATTGTTGCGTGATGGAGGCCCATGCGGCGTGTGAATGGCTAGGCTTGGAGAAACGCGCTATGTCGAATACATAATGTCGATTGCCACAGTCAATGTCCACGCTAAAGACTCGGCCCTAAACACTCCAAGAATCGCAAGCTGGGGGCTACGCGCCACATCGCTTCGAGGTGCCCTCTGAAGCTCGGGGAAACCCATCTGAAAGCCGCCAGCACCGAGGTGCAGCACGGAATGTCTTGGCAGTAGTGACACTCTGTCCCGCATGCTGGCTGATGTCCTACTGCTACCTCACAGTATAGACTGAGTACGCCTTACAGCAAGAAACTTGCAGGCTACTACAAAATGCTCCGCTCACAATTGAACGATGTAGATAGCAGAGGCTCTGAGAGTCTTGGCCCTGATCGTGCCGCTTCGTGGAGATGAGAAGCGGCAATTGCACACGAAGCGGGGGATTGTGATCAGAACGTAGCTGACAAGCTTGTAGCAGGTGGTAGAGAGTTACCCAGACATATCTGTACCTCCATCTTCCCTACACCAGAGTCCTCTCCACCGGCCTCTTCTTGAACTGCACTTGAAGTAGTATACCAGGCACCTAGTCTCTACTGAAAGACCCAATTACTCACCACCGAGATTGCAGATGGCTCCTTCGCTGAGTCCTATCATGCCAAGTGCAATGTCAGGAGGTGAGTTTCGACTCGGCAGACGCTATACGATATCAGCTAATCCATGGACAGGTATCACCTCGCGTGCCAGCTCTTGGTGCGGCCACATAGTACCTCCCATAATTCTTGGTAGTTACGGAGATGTCATTGTTGCCAGCGATGGCGGAGACGGGAAGAGATTCTTGGTAATGGCAAAGTCGTTGGCTCAGAAGGTGCCATACTTCTTTGAGAAGATGGTGTCTCAGCAGCTTGCTGAGAGTGGGCAATTTCTGACGGTTGGAGACCCACCCGAGCTGGTTGTGGAAGAAGATGGCCTGACGTTGGACGTTTTCTTGAGCTTTTGTCATGATCAATGGCAGCGAATTCCGGAAACTCTCACACATGAACAATGGAGGAACACCATCTCAGCTGGTAGGAGATACAAAAGCCCGGACCTTGTTTTGTTCATTTGTGATAGATTCTTTTCGTCCACGCAAGAATTAGCTGACGAGGCTGAGGAAGTCAGAATTATAGCTACTAGAGCCAGAAGATACCAAATCGAGGATCCGGACTATGTCGACGTCGAGTTCGCCGAGTCGGACTCGTATGATGCCGACTCTGATTCGAGTTCTGGGCAGTCCGCTATGGATGGGCCCGAACGTGATGGTGCTCGTGCTGCCAGCGCCTCTACAGATGGATTCATGTTCAAGGACCCTTCCGACGATAACCTGGATGCATCTGACTTCCTGCGTTTGGTTCGGCATCCACTAACCTCTGAGGATCCGGCTCACGATACTCAAACAGTGAGCGGTGTCATTGAGAATCCGATTACCAATGAAGATGCCGATCACCCTGGAATCGAGACTCTGCCTCCAGATGAACGAGGGATGACGCTATAGCTGCAGTCATTTCCCACTTGGTCACCTGTTCTCTCGATGGAAGCATTGCAGCTTCACTTGCGCTCCGATAGGCGACGCCAAGCATCCCGGCTTCACCTCAATTTACTTCACCTGACTCCCGTACTCCACTTCAGCTTCAACACCGCGAACAGAACTACACCTTTACCTGTTCTCATCGAGACCCCACTGTACAAGCCTATTGATCAGCACTGCAGCGATGTCCGATTTCCAAGGCCAAGCCCCGACTGCGATCGGCGGACACCTTTCTGGTACGGGAGAAGTAGACGTCTCCGATGCGGCCACCGTCGTCACCAATCGATCTTTTCCGGCCGTGGAGACCGTTCAACTCTCTCGTAGTGGCGATGTAATTCTGCAGGGCGAAGAATTGGTCGGCACCAAGCAATTTCTAGTCTCCTCACTGATGCTCACCGAGGCATCGGCGGTCTTCGAGATAATGTTCTCCGACAGATACTCCGAGGGTCGAGGCCTCGACCAAGCATCTCCTCAGGTCATTGTCCTCAATGTCAACAGCGAGGCCCTGGAGTTGCTGTTGGAGGTCATCCACCACAGGGGCTCTCCATCCACCGTTTCCATTGACACACTGCTCGAGATGCAGACTATCTGCGACAAGTACGACTGCATGAAGACCATGGCTCCCTTCGTCTGCGGGTGGCTAATGAAGATCGAGGTAAAAGAGCTGGAAATACCGTTGCGGGTACAATACATCAACCTTGCAATCGCTTTTGGGCAAGCCGCTGCGTTTCGCTCAGCGACATTGTTCTTGATCCTCGACCTCGATCAGTCCGCCATTGATCTGCTAGAGGCGCACGACACTGAGCTGCCTGTCAAGCTCCTATGTAAGTGATCCCTTTCATACCCCTACTGCTTACACGGGAATCTGCTGGTCGAGGTGCCCAAGAAAGAGTTCGGTAACATGGCCAAGGAGACGTTGAAGCATTGGCGGGGCGATATTGGGGGCGAGATGGACTACGCGGAGTGTCACCATGACCCCAGCATGGCGTCCCCATACTCGAACGGCGATACGAAGGGCAATATATTCAGCATATCCCCATACGCTCACGGGACAACACGGAGGGCAATTTCCATCGTTATGAGCACACCGAAATGGCAGGGTCTACGCCCTGCTGCTCGCTGCCCGACTCAGAGAGCGGACCGCGGAATAGCGAGGGGTGCAAGGTGGCTGGCGGATCACGCAGCAGTCGTCAGTTGCAGCATTGCAGTCCACTGACCATGCCCCAGATCTGCTGCAGAAGAAGCGCCTTCGGATTCGGTCCTCAATCGATGCCGCCGTCGGAGAGGCAGTAGGTCGCTCACACAGCTGTGGATGCTCGGCATTCATCGAGGCCAAGACTCGCAGCACGCTCTTCAAGGATATCAATCGAGTCAGCCTCCGACAAGCTGTCCGCTTAGCTCAGTCAGCCATTGAAGAGATTGATTGTGCCAGTATTTGGCGCTGTCAAACTCACGTCCGCGCACAGAAACGACCTGGTTCGCAACACTTGGAAATGGGGAAAAGGACAGCCAGACAGACGTTGCGGGACATGCTAGATAAAGTCGAAGGGCTGTGTATGGACTGTACGGACGGTGGAACAGTCGTCACTGGCGTCTGCGCGGAGCATAAGTCACGATGAGCACTACTGAAGGCATTGTGCACAAAGGGACTGGGTGGCGAATGTGGAGACAAAGATATGAGTCGCATGTTTTGGTGATATTTGGGCTTTGTTGCGAGGATTTTTTGCTGATCATGAGAGTCACGACTAGGTTCTTTGTCGTCCACAAAGTTTTAATCTCCTTGTCAACGCTATTGGTTGATGAATCCTGCCTCTTGTCATGTTGCTGAGGTTGAGGTCGCCGCGGAGAATCTTCGGTTATCCTCTCATGTGATGTGATTCTCCGACTTCACTTTCTGTTGTGATTATTCATCCATCAGTAGAGATGCCAAGACCACGGAGATAGAACACTCAGATAGAGGCCCACACATAATAAAAATCACGTGCTCGCAACCACAATACTTTCTTTCGTCTGCGCGAATGCGCTTTGGAAATAAAAAGTTGATGATATACAAATTTCTTTGTGGACTTGCTATGTGGTGGGAGCTCTCCCACTAGAGTCGCCCGAGATCTGAGGAAACGCAGCTTCGGGTCACACAAGACTCCGTGCGGTGTGACGGTGCATGCCATGTCTATTGGTTTCACATCAACTGCGATTCAGGGTTAGGGTTGATTTATAAATATTCAAGATGGAGCCAGTTCACGAAGCACTTTTGGTAAACTCAAATGAGGCAGGCAGCGGATTGCTGTCCTTTGGAATTGTGATTGTAATGGATTATCTTCTTCTAAAAAGTAGAAAATTTTTTGTGTGCAAATGTTTCTTCCTTGGCGGTAAATTAATCGGTGCTATACAGCCTGATGCGCCCATGGCTTTTCGGGGATGATAGTCAAGGAGTTGCCTCGGCGTCCATGTTGAGGTCATGGCGATACCAACCTTGGACTATCGCACTCGATGTTCGGCAGTTTTGCCCTACAATAGGAACGAGGGGCAGTCGACTGCTTGGCTGACTAGGTGCCTGCGTTAGCGCGTCCAGCCGACAGAGTGGCTGGGCGAATGTCCTCCGAAGTCCCGATCGTCATGCCACGTCATCACCCTCCAGGCCGAAGAAGATATCGCAATACAAAGTTTGCGAAGCTCGTGCAGGTACACGGTAGGATGGCTTGCAGGCAGGCCACAAGTCGTAGTAGAGGCTCGCTCGTTCCACACATCCGACTACATCCACTCCGCCTCAGCGTTTCTTATGCATCCTTCCTATTCGTGATGTTCATGATGCAGATGTGTGCATTTGCATGGTCCAGATTCAGGTTTAGTGCCGTTAGGCGGCAACCACGTAGCGTTACTTTGTGACAACCGTGCAACGCCAATGACGTACAGCTTGGCTAGCCGGCGGTGGTTGAGCTTGTGATGCGCACAGTTGAGGGTGAGCGTGGAAAGATCGAAGTTATGCAGAAACGGTCGCACCTGACTCTGACACGAGACGAGGTCAAGTGTACGCAGTGCAACAATTGCGCAGAAAGTAAGCACCGTAGAGCCTCTCGAGCGATACTGGAGGCGAGCAGAGCGCATATTCTTCCGGTCTTTCCAGTGCTGTGGCTAGCATTCATCACAAAGAAGCCCCATGGCGAATCCCCAGGGCTGGACAAACATTCCAGATGGTGATCTGCATCTAGATCCGGCAAATGAAGTAAGCACTAGCATATGCCGTGACTTTGACGGCGAGAGTATCCCATTTGCAGGTGCTCGGGGTTCGGAGGGGCCGAAGCGGCAGAAGAAATTGCAAGGGCTGGGGAGTGGGGGCCCACGGGGGACAAGACAGCACACGATGGCGGAATGGGTGCGTGCGCGACCCGATGGAGCCTCGAATATTCCCCAGTGGGCGAATTGCAGAGGATGCTCGGAGGGTTTCCCCACGTACAAACCCGGCATCGCCAGCTCGCTCGAGATGGGTGGGGCTTCAGGGTGCGTTTTCGATTTCTGGACGCGTTTCTGCACCCGCAACAACGCCAAGAGGAAAACCAAATGATTGCTTTGTGTTGCCGCTGCGCTACTTCGAACTTTCGAATACCAACCTCGATTTTATGTCACTGGATACTGTGACAACCTCGAGGACGAGTACGATAAGACTCCAAGATGCAGTGCGACATGACTGAGGAAAGGTATGTGAGTATAACCAGCAGTGACCACCTACGCTGGCTCGCGGATTATCAGAGCGAGGCTGTCCGCAGACTTGATAATGTTCGTGCGTCAACCACATGCAACAGACCTCGCTCAGCACAAAGCACGCTGACGTGGGGCACACACGCGCTCGAGTAACACATCTCTTTGCTCGAGCATTATCTGCGCGCATCAGACAACGTCGCAAATCCAGACATGTAGTTGCGCACGTAAAAATAGCACTGGCTAAATTTGAGTGAGAGTCTGCCTTAATAGGCGCCGCCATGCAAGCGCACAGGACATTAATGTGCCTTTCGCCAATTCGAGCCACATCGTGCTGATTCGCGGATTAGCACTGGTCTTTTGCTCTTTCTATGCTGTTTCCTATTACAGTAATGGAATGGAGACTTAGTGTACTCATCTCCTCTGCTTTCCAAATCTGTTCTGGACGAGAATACTCCGCTCCGTTATCGTATGGCTGAAATTGACGCTCCAACGTCATAGCAGGCTAGATGGCTATGACAAGGACGGGAAAGCGATGGCCACGTCGGTGTGTTAATCACACGAGGAGTCAGGTACCTATGTGGTGCGGGGATGCCCAATATAAACGGGATCCGGGCCTCAGAGAACTCTAATCCCTTTACTTGAACAGGTTCACATTCCAGCCTTTTTCGCAAACCGCTGATACTCGACATCTTCTTTATCTACCATTTTTTCTTTCTCGCATCTTCTCCGAGCTCTCTACACTTCTGCCTCTACTCTCTCGGAGTCACAACCATTCTGTCCGGGAGGGTTTGCTCGTCTTTGACCGCATTCTGCAGTCTTTTCTTATCATATCTCCTAGCACGCCTTTGTCCTTACCACTCGTTCGGTATCTGCAGTTTTCCAGTCATTATGGCTGCCATCTATGACTTGAAAGCCGAAATCAGCGAGGATGCCATGATGCCCCCAGAGGAATATACCGTTGGAGAGACGATTGTAATGGCTGCAGATGGGGACATCTTCCTCTATGGCATGGCGCAAACATGCTGTTTCGAGAACTTGCCGCAGCCAACTCCTCAGGATGCCGCATTTGTAAAGCGGTACCTGGTCTCCTCGACTGTCCTTCGAGAAGTCTCCCCATTCTTCGAAGCCGCATTCTCCGAGAGGTGGAAATGCAAAATCTCCAAATCGGTTCTTCAGGCGATCGTTTTGTCCGACGAATGGGAGGAGCTCGAGATGCTTCTGAGAGCTTGTCATGACCGCGCTGATTTCTTGCAGCATGGTCACGAAACTCGACTTTGGGAAACGGACACTATGGTACTCCGACTTCATGGGATCTGCGACAAATATGCTTGCCACGACTTGTTCAAAGAGTGGCTTTCCCAAACTAGCTTTGCCCATCTCAGCATGAGCAACCTCGGGCAGCTCCTGAGCTTCGCCATACAATACGACGATGGAGCGTTGTTCCAGAGGCTTACCAAGCATCTGGCTTACGGCAGCGACGAACCTCTGGCGAGCGCCCTCTCCAATGCTGCCGGGATTGGTGACATCTTGAGTAAGTTGTTCTACGACTCCAATGTATTTTTAGTCGACCAACGTTCACAGTCCACGTGCAGTCCGAGCGCTTCGAGGCCGAAAAGAGTTTAGCCGACTTGGTCAAGGGTCTGGCGGGCTATCGACATTGCATCGGCTGTCACTTTGGCCCACATCGACGAGAAGTTCGCACGCTTCTTGAGAAAATCCATTACTCTAGTAGCGTGGACGAAGCTCACACTCTAGTCCACTTCTTTGTTGCAGAGGCCCATTGTCGAAAGCCGGGCTCCAAACTCTGCTACAGATTTGAGAACAAGAGGAGAGAATTTCTCTGGCGGCTGGACAGCAACTGGGTCCGCGATTTCAAAGGGCTCTGCTTGAGCTGTGCTAAGGAGGACAAGTATAACAAATGGACCTGCGAGCACGAAGAAATCGTCTATGACTCGCAGACCGAAGACACGCAGGCGACAGAAGTTCAATGGTAAAAGTTGGCTGATCAAGGACCGTATTCGTCTAACCTCAACCTCTGTGGCAGGCTATGTGGCAGGTTGTGTGGCATCAGCGATTGTCGAACTCTTGGATGTCTGATCCCATGGTTAGGTGGAATAGTCGTTTGTGAGAGATTTTAGGGGCATGGAAGGTCAGATCGGGATTATAACACACAATTTGGTGTTTGGAATCAGGGTCTAACAGTTATTCAATCAGGATTTGTGGATTTATAGCATCAAGACATTTTACAGACCTTATTTGCAGACGCAGGTATTTTCAGTCGTACATGGTCTGTTCCAGAAGCCGTGAATGCAATGTATTCAGTGAAGCTGCGCTACTCTCGCTCCACCTGGACGCTCGCTTCACTCGAATCCACTTCTTGTCCAATTTCGCGTTCCCAAGCCGTCACTAAATCCTCTCGTTGGTCCCTATTTCTTTGTTACGATTCCATATACACTCGAGATGGATCTGAATGCTTCAATAATGCCGTTGGCGAACATTGAAGTGGCGGGGTTAGTCATGCGAGTCACCGACAACATACGAGTACGAACCAAGATAAGGCCTGATGCCCTCATCGGCCTGCAAGAGTTCTGTCACCACTTCCGTGACCGTGCTTACCCTGATAGAATAGGAGTACGTTCTCTGGCGCTGTTGTTCGGTCCGGAAGATGGTGGTCACCATTTCCCTCTGCAAGATATGCTCGAGCATCTCGTTTTGATGCTAAATACCGCAAGAACCGGTGTAAACTGTACCACAGATCAGATATTCTTCCGCCAATTCACCCGAGCTGCAGTACTATCGACCAATGGCCTACTGGAAGAGCTGAAAGACGAAGAAGGAACTCCCATGGCATTGGTGAAGCGCAAGCACTCACTCCACCCCACTCACCACTATACCATACACTAACTCCACCTAGGCCTCATAGTCAAGCAGCAAGACCTCGTCCGAGACAAGCTCCGGCAGGCCATCTCCGTCTTCCGTACCCATATCCACTCCTGTGGCTGCCGACCGCTGTACACCGAACACCACGTCCTGCAGCTCAAGCAATGCATAGAACTCCACCCAATCACAGAGATATACCAAGACATACAACACTTTTTCAACAGCATAGACCCCACCATAATCGACAGATGCTACTACCACGAGTACGCGTACAGTGGGAGAGAGATCAGCAGCGCAGTGCTGGTAGACGGGCTGATCTGCGCCAAAAATGCCCTAAGGGCAGCGCTGAGCGAAGCGCGTGGGCTATGCCTGCACTGCACGGCGTGCGAGAACTCCGAGGCGGTGGCGTGCGTCTTCTACGCCTCGGAGCTGGGCCATTGGGGCCATGATGTGCGACGACTGCAGGTCGAGGAAGAGGAGGAGGAGGCGCGGGACGATGAGCTGGAGTGGCAGGTGCGCCAGTACTCCGGGCTGGCGCCCTACCAGGGGTACGAGGAGGCACCTGGGATGAGGGTCGTCCTGTCAGGTGAGGAGGAGCGGAGTGAGTAGGAAAGAGATGTGGCCTGAGGGCTGTAGGGCGGGTAGTGTCGCGATGAGTGGAGCAGAGTGCACCAATAGAAGGCAGATGGGCAGCATAGATATTACTGCAGCGTATGGCACAGCGATTATCACGGCGGATACGCCAGCGTAATACCCTGTGACTCGTGGGGCGGGTATCGTCGCTACTATCGGAGCTGAGTGCTGAAGTATCAGGCGGAGAGATAGCATCGCTATCATCGCGAGGAATAGGGCAACAAAGCGCCCACCGACTCGCGGGGCTGATACTGTCGCTGTTAGCGTAGCCAAGTGCTGGAGTGTCCGGCAGGGAGGTGGCATACCTAGTCCTGTGACGTGTACCTCAGCACGGCGCTCTCCGAGTAGCAGGACCAGGACAGTCGCTACCACCATGTCTGTGTACATGCCGATAAGGCAGAAGAGTACCTCCAGTATCAGTACGGCGAATACCATGACGAGTAGGCAACCATTGTGCCACGCGGCTCGTTGGGCTGATTTTGTCAATATCAGCAGGGCGAAGTGGTTCGACACTCGGTGGACGAGAAGCATCGATATCAGGACGGATATAAAGGCACAGAGTAGCACAGCGAGCAACCTACCACCGCGCCAAGCGAGTCGTTGGGCATGTAGCGTCGATACCATCAGCCCGAATTGCTTCAGTATGAGGCGGAGACGTAGCATCAGTATTACCTCAGTGAGTAGGCCGTCATTGTGCCCACCGATTCGTGGGGCTCACATCGTAGATAACACCAGGACGTTGCGCTGGACCACTGGTATCGCTACCTTGGGCGCGAAGACCGTGACAAAGCGGCGACAATGATAAACAGACATTTGCGGGACGAATGGGAGAGAGTGGGGGAGTAAAGTGTTGCATTGTTCAAGGAGCGGAGTGCGCTACTGCATTGGCGGCAGGCATGACTATATAGATTAATGTATACTCGCAGGCAAAGAAAGCACAAAAGACCTAGCTATACTGGAAGGGAAAACTCGTCTCAATCGTGCTCGTTATATTCCATCACTCATCGTCCTTCAGGTCCTGGGGGACCTGCTCGTGCTCCTGCCCCTTGGCAAGTCCAACTCCAGCGGCTTTGGACGGCGAACATTGCAGCTGGGGATTTCTGTGTCGGTGGGGTTGAAAGTGCGCCTGAGGTGACCGGGCGTGCGAGGCTCGCAGTAGCGCTTTGGACCCGGAACCTCGTCTGCGTCAAGAGTGCTGCCACGCTTCATTCTCTCCGGGACAACGTTGCGGGCTCCATCTTTGCGGACGAACTCGATTTCATGCTGGTTGAAAAAGCCAGAGTGGTAGGATGTGAGGCGGATAGGGGTACCGAGCAAATCTCCGTCTTGATCGTCGGCGAAGATTGAGATCCTGTGCGCTGCACGTTGGTCTTTGAGCATCTGACGAAACTCGATGGACTCTTGATGGGTAGGCAGTGATCTGTCCTCGGCCAGGTTGACGCGATGAAGGTCGTGCGAGAGAGACTCGCCGTCGTTCGAATCTGGTGAATGGTGGCGGGGCTCCGTCTCCAGTGGATGGCGTTTGGAGGGTTTGGGCTTCTCCGTGCAGCCACCAGTCTCCTTGGGACCCTGTGGAGTGTCTGTAGCCGTGGAGTGAGGACCCATGATGACCACGAGAACCTCAAAGAACTCAGACGGTGGCTCTCGTAATTCCGAGAGAAAAGTTTTGAGGAAGAGAAGAGTACCAGCTCGGAAAATTATTGTACAAGGAGCTTGTAGCTGGTGATTATGTGATGTGTACTACGATGCTAAGCCGGAATGGCGAACGCGTGACTTTTGCTTCTATCAATCAGCATGCATGCTCGCCGAAAATCTCGCTGTCAAATCTGCTTCCAGCGAAAGGTTTTCGACTGCAAATGAGACCATAATTGCTGACCACTATGTCTACAAAGACATCGCTCAGGACATGCAGACTCGTGTGCCATGGCGCTGCTGGAATTCAGGTACCGTCTGCGCTTGCGGGTTTTCCTGCCAGCTTCACGCCACATGTGAACAATACGGGGGCGAGATTACTACTCCACAACAACCACGCACTATCCAACGATAATACCTACACTGGACGAAGTATGTTGGCGGATTGACCGTTTCTAGGAAGGAGCTGTCTCCGCCTTCTTGTTTATTCGATCTCCGGTGTGGTCGAGGTGGAAGCTCGGTCGGACCGAAACGGAAACCCCTTCAAACGCGTGCACGACATTGTCAGATCCTTTGGTAGGGCTTAATTAATGACCATCCTACAGATTAGAAGACCCCGAGACAGCATTCAACCCCCTTCCTTCGAAGAATCATTTCCGAAACCGAGCAATCCACGAGGCACAGCCGGGACCGAACTCAGGCGAACGCTGAAAGAGCTGGACTGTCGTGATACCAAGCCAATCGCTTGAAAAAAAGAGTAGGCTTCATATCGGATATACTTAGCGGCATGAGTCGCAATTCACGTTGAGGTGTGGAGGTGGCTCTGGCGAGCCCAATGATGCTACGACCGATCCACATCAACTACCTTCTTCTACCCCGGCCCCATCACGGACATTATGCAATCTCGCATACTGCATGGGCCCTGCATAAACTCATCTGGATGACTTGGCAGACCAGTCCCTTATGGAGTGAGCCAGGGCGACGGTCGAAATGCAACCTGGTTGGCTGCCCCCTGGGGCTTAAGTAGAGCAAGGTTTCCGTTCTTACTAGCCCACCGGCTCGCAATCGATTTCGTCTGGTCTCACGAGCATTCCCTGTCACCTCCTCCCTCAGTCAATGCAGACTCTGTTCATTTTTGTCTGGTGGTTTGCCTGCATCTTCTCTACACTAGTTACGACCGCCAATATCTCCGACAGATATATCATTCTTCTGAAGCCGGATGTCGACATCGTCCAGCACCTGAAATTTGTAGAGAACCTCTATACCAAAATCATAGCTGACCAGCCCGATAAGGCTTACCAGGGCATTACCCACCAGTACAATATCTCAGACGCCTTACTTGGATACGCGGGACATTTCGACAATACCACTATTGCAAGGCTCAAGATCCACCATGACGTGGCCACTATTGAGAGCGACAAGGTATTCGTGGCGGGTGGGGCGGTAGAAAAAGCAACTGACCTCGCCTCATCGTTGAAACCTCCTGGAGAGGCCTCCGTCCCCAATGCAAAGATACCTCCGACGTATGGGCTCGGTCTCCTTTCTCATCGCGGGCTCGAGAATATGGAGGAGTACCTCTACGACAAGTCCGCCGGCAAAGGCACTTTCGGCTACGTAGTAGACTCAGGCATCAACATCAAGCACGTCGAGTTCGAGAAACGCGCAAGCAAGGGCTACAATGCCTGCAAGCCTGCAACATTCGAAGATGACAACGGTCACGGCACTGCCATGGCCGGACTCATGGGCAGCAAGACATTCGGCGTCGCAAAGAAGACTAAACTTATTGCGGTCAAGGTGCTCAACAAGAATGAGGGCACGACCGCGGCGCTACTGGACGGCTACCAGTGGGCGGTGAACGACATCGTCAAGCGGAAGCGCCAGTCTAAAGCAGTGGTCAATTGCTCCTGGTACGGCGCCTATTCTCCTGCACTCAACAAAGCCGTCGACGTCGCTTGGAGCCAGAACGTCACCACCGTCGTGTGCTCGGGCAACGTAGGCGAAGACGCGGACAACTATTCTCCGGCATCTGCGGAAGGAGCGATCACTGTCGGCGCGACAGACTGGTATCGAAAGCGGCATCCGGCCTCGAATTGGGGAGACCCGGTTGACATATTCGCGGCTGGAGTGAACATTTATTCGCCGGCACACGTCAACAAAACGGCTATCGCAATTGGGTCAGGCACGTCACAGGCAGCGGCATATGTGGCTGGACTGGTTCTTTATCTTAAGGGCATGAAGAAGTCTAAGCTGCCGGATGCGCTGGCGACAAAGGCTTACGTGTTGGAATTGGCTACAAAGGATGTTGTCAAAGACCCAAAAGGCTCGCACAATAGATTTGTGTATAACGGGAGTGGGAAGTAGGATAATCAAGAACCAAAAAATGTCTTCAATTTTCTGATGTTTCTGCCAATTCATTCCTCGAATAGTACGAGATCCAATCTTGTGATATGGAGAGAGAGTCCTCGCCGAAGCGCCCTGGACTGCTCTCCGAGACGGCCTTTGAGCTGCGCCATGAACTTGTCGTGCGGTTGATGGACGCGTACCCTGACAGAGGTTTTCGCTTTTGCCCCATGAACTGGTGTGTGCCTCGGTAGATATACATCCTCGCAACACGCCCCTTATCCTGCGCCGTGACGCTTCCCCAGTATTGCTGCACCGGTTTCCCCGCCATCGGCCCTCTTCCCAACACCACAAGTATCTGCCATTCTCGGAGAACTGTTATCGCTGCAATACGCTACCCGTAACGCCCCGCGAGTCGCGGGGCTCGTCGTCGACCAACTCGCTGGGATATCACTCCTGCTGTATGAGGGGATATTCGTGCCCCTTACAGGTCCACATCTTGCTGGAGTTGCTCTTGTAGCAACTGAGGCACAGCCCGGTGCGCACCGTAGGTACCTCATCGAAGTCCAAACCGGGGCACTCAGGTCTGGGCTGCCTTCCATGCTGCGGGCAGGTGGGGATCTGGCGTCCAAGGGCCTTGAATGACTCGATCGTGTTGGAGAGGCATCTCTCAAGGATGGACTTGATTGCGGTCGAGAGCAACGCGCTGTCCAGTTGTATGCCGCATCCGCAGGCTAAAAGGGTGGCCTCGTGGTCTCTGAGGGCTTGCATGAGCTCTGCTTTAACGGCAAGCCTTTGTTTGGCCATCTGATCTTGAGGATGTCAGTGATTGAGCATTCTACTGCGGTGTAAATTGGACACTTACTAACTGCCCCAGTCTTGATCCACGGGGAAAGCCCCTCGTCCTCAGAGATTTCGCTTAGCTCAGTAGGGAAGTCCATGATCAGAGAGCTGGTGAGGCGTCTGAACTCGTCAGGAACATTGCTAATTGCGGCGGTGACCACCATGCAGCACGTCTCATGGAAGTTCCATGTCCGGCTACATGTCCTGAACCATTCTCGTACGTGCCAGGTGATGATGTCCGAGCATTGGTATTTGTCGCTGATTATTGCAAGACGGACCATATGCCTGGGTCGAATGTTTCCTCGTTCAATGACCATGCGGTGATGAACTAATCTTAGCAGGAATTCCAGGGAATCCACCGGGTCGTCGAGAGGAAGAGTTCTTGGTTCAGAAGCAGAGCGGCTACGACCTTCAATGAAGTTGCCGCAAAGCATAGCTTGGAAAACGGGTGAGACGTGTGCCAGCAGGATGGACGACACGATAAAGCGGATCTTGGGCTGTTCCTCGCTGACAATGATAACATCTCCTCCGTGATATAGGACTGTGTCGGCCGTCATATCGTCGTCGGCGATCGTAGAACCAGGCGATGCGGGTGGCTCCTCCATCTTCACGTCAAGGCGCGTCGGTTTCTGGAGTCAACCAGCCTGATGGATTAGCTGACTGGCTGTGAGTGCGGAAGGGAAGTAGTAATATTTCGAAATAAGCTGTTGATGCTACCAAAGCGTATCTGGCAGGGGGCATAGGTCTGGAAGGAGCTCGGAGCGAGCAAGTGTATAGATTGTCTTGTGTTGAGAGGGCCAACAATGTATGTAAACAGAAGGCTCCACGTGACTTCGGCCAATTACTGCACATCTAGGCGCGCCAAAACGCGCAGCTCACGTGCGGGAGGAGGTACACAGCCATTCGTTCGAGGTTTCCGAGTTATTGAGCGCCTTATTTTGAGCTTTCAACATGCTATAAGGTAGATGTACTGTGGGACAAGCCAAGTAAATCTGCAATGGCTTTTCTACCAGTTGAATTCTGCTGTTTAGCAACGAATATGGGTCAAGTATTCAATGGTGGGCTGTTAAGCCAAAGATTTTGCGCTAGCTCGGCGATGGAGCAGGACATCTTCGACTAGTAACTGCCAACAAAAGCGAACAAAGAATCGGGGGTATCAGAGTTGAACCAACAGCAGACTTCATCAATCTAAAAAAAACGAGTATGACTATTGTTGCCTCTAAGTGCCTGCTTTCAACCGCAACACCTCTTCATCATTTGTATCTATCTGGTAGCTGTCCCGCGGAGTCGCCAATTTTGTTGCCAAGTTGATTGTAAGCGACATGCAGCCGGATAATGGTACATCGGGGAGTCCATAAGTATATTATGTCCTCAAACCATACTACAATATACTAGTGACACTACGGCAATTATGTCCGAGTAAAGTCATTATATTCTTACAATAAAGTTAGCCTCGCGGGCCCCACTTCGTTGTTCGGCTTCTTGGCTTCGTTCTGCTGAGCATGCCCTGGTTTCTGCACCTTATGACTCAGCAAGGTTCGGGAAGGGCCATCAAGTGATAAATCTCTGCTTTCCGCCCCTGACTTCGCGGGTATGTCGTTGTGATGCCCGTCCGGTTTTACCTCGTGGCAACTCGGTCTGCAGGTGTGAGTGCCACATGCACGCCTGTCCGTACGGCATTTCACTGGGCATGGAATCGGTGTACCCCTCGATCAGAGACGACACGGATCACATCGTCATGGCACAGCTGGGCTTCAGAGCGGCATCTCGGCAGAATTCAACAAGTGTGAGAAAGCGGTCAGTGGCCACCATCAGTTTCTTAAGTATGCATTATATGCCCACATAGATCCTCGCATGACATGATACCATCATGATCGTCATGATAGCCGGCCTACCGAGTGTTCACCCACGAGGGTCGGCCGGAACATAAGCTAAAAAAGAGTGTGTGTTCACGTGGGTGTTGCCGTTCAGTAGCCAGCGGAGTCAGCCACCTCTAGTAGCCGGTCTCGTCGTCCACCTCCCCATCCGCGTCTGGATCCTCGCTCTCGTCCTCCACTTGAGCACCGTCTTGGCCCTCCTCGCTCTGCCATATGGACAGCATGGTCCATGCCGCGTAAGTGACGTTGGGGCAGCGGTATTTGACGGACATCGCTTCGATGGCTGGCATAATCTCGACGGTCAACGAATATCGGATGGCATCGAACTTGTTCGATACAATGTGGAGGAAAACGTCCAGGTACTCGACGTCATCGTCGAGCATGATGGCGGGCTCAACCATATAGGGCCTTGCGTTCCGGCTCAGCTGCACCCAGCGTCTGAAGTCGACGGACACATCCTCCAGCAAGCTCGCCGAGACAAGGAATCGTCGAGAGGCATCAAATGCATTGGCGACGTATATGTCGCCCAAAGGGTCGACAATTGTGGTAGTAATCTCAACCATGGCTTGCGACATTTGCGGGTGGTTTCGGAGAAAGTTCGAATAGTCGAAGGCGTATCGATACTGTGAGTCCATGGCAGGTTATTTGGAGTCCGTGAAGGAAAAGGAGGATCAAGGAAGGCGCGAAGACGGTTCTTATGCTCAGCTTCCATTTGGTTGCACAAATTCCCACGGCATTCGCAGACAAGCTATTTCTGGAAGCTTACGCTTGGCGAGTCGGTCTATACTCTCCTTCCCATAATCGTGTTTGAGGAGCTGCGCGAGGTGCCTCCATGCCCGGTCAGCCCTCTGTCCCACGGATCGTAGGGCGACGATCAATGCACACAGTGTAGCACTTACGCGGGACAAACGCTACACACCGTCCGTTGCATGATAATTCCGGAGTATCAGGTGGAGCCGGGCCCATGGTCCAGCCATATCTTCTACAGCTCGCAAGGTCTTGACTGCGGCATGCATGGTGATACTTTGTATGCCGGACGAGTTCGTAATATGTTGTACGTGTACACCATGGCGAATACTCAATTAGGTATCGGTTGAGTCCAAGCCACCCATTGCTTCCACCAGATGTCATTTCGTTGAGGAGACGTTTCGATGGACCCAAGCAGCTTTGTTCAGCCTCAATGACGCCGTTCGCCAACTTCAAATGGTTAGACAGTGCAATGTTTTATATTCCTACAGTTGAACGTGATTTGTTAGATCTGCCACAAATTCCGAACGCCTCAACACGTCCCATTTCGACTCACCACAGCACGGATCGATCTCATCCCAATAAAATTCCAAATTGGTATATTCAATTGACGAGCATGATAGGCCTGCAGCAAGCCTCAGGTCTGACGCACGGTCTTGAACACCGTAATGGCGATCGTACTGCGGCCATATCGCTACTTTCAGAGCCAGTAGTTGACTGGCCGCATAGCGCTCAGCTCAAGCAGGGTACATTATGAGTATCAGCTGGTAAGTGTACGCATGTTCTCATCACGAATCTGGAGAGCACTCTTTGAGTTTCCGGCGAGGCTGTATCATCATCACCTTTCTAGGGACTGTCATTGGACGGCATCCAAATGATTGGCAAACTCGCGCTAGGTGGAGGGTAACGCAGGTATGCACGACACGTTGGCCACACCGATCGTCAGCAACGAGTGACGTGGCTCAGCACTGCTTGAGCAATCAAAGCCCGCGATACAGTCGTGACGCAGATAATGTAATGCAAAGTGGCCACTCTGGTGGAAGCTGAGATCACATTGCATACAGAAACATGCTGTTGTGAATCCGCGACAAGTTGCTGTCGACCAGCCCAAGCACCCACTGTGGTTCCACCTGGGGGGCAGGCGGCATGCTGCATCGCCGATGACGTGCCACATGATCCAGTTATTTCCGAGAACCCACCTCGACGACTTGACTAAACCGGCAGTACTTTGCGAACCATCCTGGATTAACCGCCTCTTTGCAAGTCAGACCAGAATGACAGACCCTTACATGTATTCTATTCCCTTTTCTTGGCTTGCGGACGACTTAGGGCTAGCCACTAATGGTCGAGCTGCACGAAGCGTAGAGTGCGGCATTATCATCACCGCGCGGCAAACACAGCACACACTCTGGAGTTCCACATGTAAGCAATACTCTCTCCTGCAGACGATATTTTCATTGCTGACCTACAGCCTCTTATCACAGTAATAAAAGTGATTCAAGGCTTCGAGACTAGCTCAGATATAAAATTGACCCCGATATTGCATTGAAAAGAACAGCCAAACAAATAGCCTTTCACAGATTATATACCTTGGTCACTGACGTTCCCAAATACCTGGTGTATCGAATGGCCTTTTCCGAGCTGCAACAGCACAGCCTTGAGACTCTCCGCGTGCTTGACGAGCGGTCGTGATGCGAGGAGCCGGCGCCGCCCGAACCATCTCCGAAAGCAAATGATTGGAGCAAAGGCTGTCGTCGACTGCATCGATGGCCAGGCCGACAATGCCACTGTAAGAGAAATTGCTGACCAGGCGATTTTTGAGAGAAGTCGGACATGCTTAAATGTGGCGGGGGTGAAATTTGAACGAATTTGCTCATGCTGGTAATGGTCTGGCCAGATTACTGAGATAATTGAATTGATATTAGAACAAAATCCAGTGCATCCAGGTTAGATTGCTTCTTTCTCGCAAGGTATTTCACGAAGAATTGCAGGGCTGTAGTGTGATTGCCCTCATTGCCACATTCTCGAACAAAATGCTGTCAAGGCCGAAGTGTGACGATGAGGCGCACCTCAAGACCTATGGTGCGGAGAGGCATTGCTGAACGCTTTGGGAACCCGAGAGCTCCTGCTGCGAATCTGGCCTTAGCGCGGCCTCCGGCCTCACTTCAACGCCTCTGCTTGGAACTTCTCTGTGTAATCACGCACCGGGATAGTGGGCCATGTCAGAAGTGTTGCTCTGCGTCTGATTGTCCTTCGGACGCTCATTGTAGGCCCCGGTTCTAGCATACAGCTGATCGAAGGAAGTACACAAGGCATACATCTGGTGTCCAGCGTACGAGGATGCGTTCACAGTCTGATCGAGCTCATTGATATGATCCTTCCGTTGATCCATCGTGCTATGGAGCCGCGCTATCTCCGCGTCTAGATACTCACGCCCTCCTCTCACGTCTCTATTTTCCTCAGATTGTGAATGAAGATCCCTCAAATACTGTGCCTCGACCTCAATTGGGACAATGTGGGTGGCTTCACCCCTGGGCAAGGACATGTTGTAAAGATAAATGACTGGCGGCTGGTAAAATCAGGCTTTTGTGGTGGATCGTTACCGCGAAATGAATTCCTACTTACGAGCGATTCAAGGTGAGCAACTTGAGCAGACCTATGAGTAAAAACAGCAAGGTGGTCAATCTAGGATGAACACGGGAGAAGCGAAGGAAGAGAAACAGGAGCTACCCCCGCGATCCGTGTTCCTCAAGCTTGGTAGAGCGGGCATCTGGACTTGTACTCTATCCTGACTCTGTGCATAAACGTATCCATGACAGCACCGCATCAGCCTACTTCACTTATTAAGCATCATTATCTGACCCTAGGGACGAAGCCCGCCAGCGATTCCCACCAGCGAAAGCAATCAGACAGTCAACATTTACTAGGGTGATCAACTTTGAATCTCTATAATTAAAGGCGATGGCTAACGGTACATTATTTACAATTTTCAAGCTTCTTCAATCACACTCATTCCCTATTCACCTTCATCACAAGCCAGGAGCTAGACGCCAAGGGTTGCGCAGCATCTCCAATTCGTCAAAGAGAGGCAGTATGAGCACCTCACACGACGTCTTTCTGGACTTCCGAGTCGAGCTGGACGCGGTAATCTGTAGCTGCTCTGGAAGTAAACGAACGGGAATCGCTTCGGAAACATGGTTTGGGCAAGAGGATATGCTTCGTAACATCTGTCGCCGCTGAATTATCGGTGCTCGCACAGTATCAAGTCTCTCTTGCAGCTGCGAGCCCAACCATGTCCCTTGTTCGACTTGAGAGACCACTTGAGAACAATCGTTGACAAGTTTGTAGGGTTCTTTGTCAGTCTCGGAGCAGATCGCCACCAATCGCTGCAGGCCAGCATTGTACCCTCTGGCTTTGTCATACTCTACTAGCAGTCTATCGTGGTCCATACGTATGCGTTTGCACCTCATCTGCAAGGTCTTGCTGCGTTCCCTGACGGTTTCGTTGGAGGTTTGCAGCTCCGTCAATTCTGCCGTGCGGCGGTCAAATAGTCTATGCCGTCGCTGTTCCTTTTCACCTCGGCGAAGATCGGCCCTCTGCTGAAGGAACTCTGCTATCTGTTCAATGTCGTTCTCCAGGTGTCGAGTATCCTGCACTGATGATGAAGACACCTCCACGGCTTCCGATGACAGAATTGGATCTATCATCGCGGGACAGGGACTATCGATCTCGGCATTCCGCGAGATCCTCGGTCCTGATATCTGGGACAGATCTATGGGGACCGGCATGGAAGCTGATAATGTTATCGTGGACGCCAAGTCATTCGTTCCGGTAGCATTCGATGATGGCCTAAAGAATCTCGATGAGTGGACATTCTAGGCTTATCAAGTGTTGGCACTCACAACCAGGTTGTAATGGGAGAAAGCTGCACTGTTGATGCGACATAAGAGCTATAATTGTTTATGATGATCCGTAGAATTGGTCAGTATATTTTGGCTACAATTATGAGAGAGAAGGAATTCTTGCAGATTTATCGAAATAATTTCTGTCGGCTGCCTAGGACACGGGCAGCGACAGTCGTACACAGACGCAGCCCACCATCAGCCTCGCTGTCCGACACTGGAATTTGGGCATCAGGTCGTCTGCCCAACCTCCCCCAACCATCTGTTGTGCACCTGCCCCTGGTATAATGTTTCGAGCCGGGTGCCTCACTACTTCCAATCGTTTCTTTGCACGTCATACTACTGTATGCGGATTGGGAATTTACCGGAGACGCCATAGCGGCATTCGATTGAAGCTTTTTTGATCCAAGAATGATATTGATTGACATAAGCTGAACAAACCCAAATGCATAACATTATCTCCAAGAAATCATGCGCTCCCAATGCCTCTACAATCCGATCGATAAGTGCTCTAGAACCCGAATGTCCACATGCCCCAGAAGCCCAACCACCGTCATGACCTCGTCCTAAACACCCTAGCTGGGTGCTGTCGATGCACCCGGGGGAATTGTTGGCGCTTGCCATGCGCATGCTTCAATTGTCGAGCGTAGTGCTTGGATCTTTGTTGTAGAACTAAGGTCTGGTGAGCTGTTCGTTGTAATGCCTGATCGAAGACTATGTAGTTGTTGAGATTACTGATGGTCTGCTCGGTACAGGCTTTCTGGGCTATCACCTTCTGACGCAGCTCAATGTTTACTTTCTGCAAGGCCTTGCATTTGTTCTTGGCGCTTTTCAGATTCACTGTCGACGCGGTATTCTGGTCGGGCAGAAACTGGTTATAATCTTTCGCTTGAGCCAATGCCGCCATCCAAGTACAGCGATGAAGTTAGTTTGCTGGTGGCTCATAATTTTCTCCGTGTCGCGAGCCAATTCCTCCGGCTGCTCGCTGTTACACTCGACTAATATTGACAACATAGACTACAAGATTGGATTTAAACACGACTGGGCAGAGGACTCCAGCCGTTGCCCGTCTTGGCGAGACGCGATACACAAGGCTTCATTATAGTAGCACGGTTGGCAAGGAAGCAGAGCGCACGTAGGTCGGCCGTCCCGACGATGCCCGAGTTCTGATCGCTGGTAGGACTCGTCTGCTCTTGATTTTCTCTTTCTTCCTTGATCTCCATCATCTGTCTCTACTTCTCACACGAACAACACCGTCTGAGCAAGATCTGGCCTCCCCCCGACTTGTTTGCTACACTGCCACACGAACAACACACGTCTTGCATCACGATCTACTCGGTTACAGCCAACAAACAATCCTTCGCCATTAACAACGCACATAGCAAAATGGGCCTGTGAGTATAAACCGCTGCTTTGTTTCAGACCTGGTTTATGCTAATTACATATTTTTTAGCCCCATCTCTCCTTCCAAATATAGTTCGAGACCTGCCGTATCTTTGTCTAGAGCGACTCAGAAGCAGGCAAACGCCTCTGCAGAAACATCACAAAGACCTGCGACTAGCACCGGTCAGGTAGCAGACTTCTCATTCAGCAGTCCCATGATCGTTCGACCCGGTTTCCGGAGTGGACCAGACCTGCGTCTACGACAAAGCTTACAGCAGCGGTCGACCGTGAGACAGAGCATCGAGAGTCAGGCTCGAGAGTCCTTCAGTAATCCTCGTCTTCAACGTCCCTTACAGAATGAATGGCAGACCAACGACCACAGAGCAGAGTCTCTGGAATCTGAAATCGAGCCGCGTGATATGGAGATTGCGTCTCTCCGGCACCATATCCGACTTCTCCGGCACCAGGTGAGGCAGCTCCACGAGGAGAACGAGTTCTTCAGAGACAATATGGGAGAGGCGTTGGAGATCATGCAAGGTGTGCATGACATGCTACGTTTATCCACAGGGGTCTCTGATGGAGGACAGCGCATCGGACTTGGTGATGATGCGAGGGAATAGAAAGTCGACTAAAAGATACATCTAACTTTTTATACTGCAAGTTCCTCTTACAATCCGAATGCCACAATCGCAAGCGATGCAACGAATACCTAGCCGTACAGCAGCATAGCCATTCCCCTCCGTCGTGCTACAGTATACTCTACCGTCTACTGAAGCAGACTTGAGGTATATCTCAGAGCAAAATGGGTGCTTGCCCGCGTCCCAGCGCGAGTGGGGAGCACCATGCCTGTCCCGTCACGGTTCGCCACAAAATCGTCAATTGACATACGCTTTATTGACTAGATATTTATCATGACATGGGAAAGCCACCGGACATTCGGAACACCAGACTATCGACAGAATCAAGCTGGAGTTGATCTTGCTGGCTGCGGACCGTGACAACTATCCTTGGGGGGATTCAGAAGTTGAATCATCAAGCTCGTCATCTGCATCGGGCCCATCTGATGCTGTATCCAAATCAGTCGTCCGGGGCGCCTCCGAATCGAACTCAGCATTCAATGCCCGAAGTCTCGCCTGCAAATGTGATGCCGGCTGTATGGCCTGCTGCATCAGGACGCTGTGGTTTGCAAAGTCGTTGGCGATGGCCACGTACTGGCATATCTTCCTTTCGTACACCTCGACAAGGTAGTGCAGTCCATTGTTCTCGTCCCCAAGCATTGAGAATCCATTAGCGAGGCTCTGGCAATCCGACTTCAGCTTGGCGCACGTCGTTTCAAGCTCTGCGTTGCGGTTAAGAGCGGCATGGTACAGATCACGCAGATGATCCAGCTCATCGTCGTGAGCTCGTTTAATTCCGCGGCGTCGTCGGTCCTGGTCACGCTCATTGAGGTCCAGCCTTCGCTGGGTCCGGCCGGTGAGCTCATCGGCAGCGGATTGAAGTCGTGCGGGCTCAATTGTGGGTAGCCCCGACAAAGATGAGAAAGAAGGTGGAGATTTGAACGCCGCATGCGCAAGTTGGGGCGTGTTGCCATCGTTGTTAGTGATTGTTGATCTGTTTCCACGGTTAGTCGTGCTCGAGGCCGGAGTTTAGATCGGCGGCACTTACAGCAAGGTAGAAACCGGTGGTAGCCTCGTTTGAACGACCGGCTCAACAAAGGTACCTTTGGCTTCTGGCGTTGGGGATGGGGGAGCTTCGGCTTTGGTAGCCGGCTCACCGCCAGCGTTGCTGCATTCTGGCGAAGACATAGTCTAAAGATTTACACAGTAGTGAAACATACGCAGTAAATGTCGAATGGCAGATGACACGAAGATCTGAATAAGAGAATTGTGATTGTTATGACTTGGAGTTGCGGCAAGATTGGATGGTCGTCGGAGTGGCGAAGGATGCGGAGGACGGAGAAAGATGCGGCATTAAGAACAACTCATCGCCGCTGCCGCCCTGTAGCACAGTGGGCTTGAGAGTTTGTGCTCCAACCTAAAACCTGTGTAGCCATATACTGTCTCAGGTTGCAGACCCAATGGCTCCCTGGGCGCTTTGTCGTCGAATAGCGTCGATCGAACCAGGACTCTTCTGATCGGACAAAGACCTCTGGCTTTGTTCAGCCCCGGCTCAACCACGGTAATGATGCGGAAGGGTCTGCTCAAGCATACTTCGCATAGAACACATCAAGTTTGGTCATGTTCATGAACAACAGATGCTAAGCTACTTAATTCATCCACATCACTATTCAGTGTGACGGTACAACAACAACGTGAAATTTGCGAGCAGGACCTGCGTCCGGGCTCCATCGTCCCACTGGTGCCTGGAAGCAGATGGAAGGTGGCGAGTTACACGAATTTCTTGGTAACATTTCGTTCTCGCTCCGACATGTCCCCGAGACCATACGCTCAGGACCTCCTTTCGTTGCACACTGCCATTCCTTTTGTCATGAGCATAACGCGCACAACTCGCACCTTCCTTACCTCTGGTAAATCCTCTAGTAATCTACAACACACAGCAAGATGGGCGTGTGAGTATATATAGGCGCTCCTTCACCGACTCAATCGACGCTGACCAAATGTCTTCCAGTCCAATATATGAAGATCCTGACGCGCCTAAGTCCAGCGTAGGCCGCGACCAGCCTCTCACCGACCATAGCCCTTCTCATGAGCCGGCCATCAGCCACAGTCAGTCCGAAACCTCTGCACCACCAACTCGACGGACCGGACCAAGCGCAATGGCACGACGATTCTATGCTCCAACTTACAGAGAGCCAACACCTGGTCAAGCCCAGCGCGAGACAGATGCTCCCCAGACAGTCGACGGACACCGTCGACAGCATGCCCGCCGACTGCTCCAACTACCAAGGGAGCCGGAGTTGTCCCAGCTGGCAGTCGACCTAGAGTCTGCGAGAGAGCAGCACACCGAGGATTTTACGGCTCTGCGGGAGCAGATTCAGTCTTTGCGGGATCAGTTGGCTGATGCATTGTTCACCTTTCAAGCTGCTCAGACGGTGTTGAGGTCCAGGATGGAGTCGGCTGAGAGAGCGCAGCGGGACTGATCAGGCGGCGATATTTTGGGACAGATAGCGGTAGTAATTTCATGCTACTTCTCCTGTATACAATCCATATATAATAATCACGAGTCTTCTGCCGCGTCGTTCAGACAAGTTCCGAGGCTTCTTTCGGATGCGTTCGCCACCTTCGCTAGTCACTTGCATCCTAGGACATCATATCCGGTTCCATCACGACCTACCGGACACACCGAATCTCACACTCATTGCAGTGGCTCCAACCATGTAACAACATCTGAACGGGGCATTGCATAACAGCGTATTCCATAAACTCGCACTACAAGGTATCCTGACCTTACTATTCGACCCTCCGCCACGGCTACTATCGGCGTTGCCACTTGACGCCCAAACATTCAGAATCTACAACAAGTCATCAAGGTGCTTTCGAATCCTCCAAAGCTGACTCCGAAGATTGGTCTTTCTGTGCGTCGTCCTGCAAAGCCTCGTACAGATCTCCAAGACTCTGGCGTAGATTCTGAAGAGGAACCTCTGCGTGTCCTGCCAAACGAGTGGCCTCAGAAAAGTAGTTCATCAGTTGGAGCATCATCTGCATGCACCCCTCCACCGTGTCGCTCACGCGGCGGACATCCCCATTAAGTTTCTCGCACAGGCTTTGAAGTAGCTCGTATTTTGTCTGCAGCTGGGTGCATCTGGCTTCTAGATTTGCGTTGCGGTCAAGCACGGCTTTGTACTGTACTTGAGACGGCATTAGCTCCTCGCTGTTGATGTCGCTAGTGTCACAGCGTTGATCTTGGTCGCGTTTGATACGTGCTATCGTTTGCTGGATCGCAATGGGGAGCAGGCTTCTGGTTTGACAGGCTCCTGAGGCCAGATGCTCGAATGCTCCAGCTGGGGTTAGAAGAGGTGGCGGCGAAGGGGATGCTGTCGGTGAAAATCCCATATCTTTAGGATGAGCAAGGGCTGACTCTGAACTAAAGCGTTGAAATTAAGCAGTGATGAAGGTGGCACATTGGATGATTAGAACTTACAGAATCATCGGAAATGGTGATGGTTCAAAGCCCACGGCGAACTCCTTTGAATTATCTTTCCCAGCAGACTCCGTCGCAGCACCATCGACTCCAGGCGGGGAGATTGGCTGGAGCAGAGCGTGGTGCGCTCTGCGTGGGGACATCGTGGATACGTGCAGTCTTTGTTGGAGAAGTGCAGAACAAATCATGATTGATTGACTTGAGGCGGCCGTGTGAACTTATGGTTGGGAACCACAGGTAGTTCGGGACAGGCGCTGGCCGACGCGAAAGGAGGTGGGGCCGGAGAAGGCAAGCAGCCCACCAATGTAGGCGCCCTGTATTACCCCAACGCTGACATTCCGCGTAATAATTGCGGCCTGGGTTCGACTCCACGAAGTCATTCATTGGCCAGTGTAGCGCACCCGGTCTCTGATCACCCGCCTTCACAGGGTGAAATGTCGCGCCCTTACACCTGATCATAGCTACGAGTCGCCTTCTAAGGAAATCATACTCTGGCTCGAATAACAATATACGCACGGTGTGAGATCGTGATCTGCGCGTCTGGCTGCACAAGATACCGACAGATCACCAAGGTTGACTCTGCAAGCTAACCTGCTCCAAAGTCACACTGTGACACTCATGGCTGGGAGTAAGTGGCGGGCTGTACGCCCGTCCTGCTTTCGTTACCATTACCTCTTCCCTGCCATCTTTCTTCTCCTCGTAACGTCCACACTTCCATGATCATTTGCTCTCACAATCTATTGATTTACTTTTTGCTCGCAGTCCACGACCTTCTTTTCCAATTCCTACTGAGCTCTTTGTGCTCGCCGTTTCACCAAAATCATACACTGTCGATTCCACCTCGTACAATATCACCTTCGTAATGGGACTGTAAGTGGACACAACTTCACTTGCACTTGCATACCGCTGACAAATAACCCAGCCGCATCCTCGAGGACGCTCCCGATGGAACGACCAGTGATCTTGGAGCAAGCACGTTCAATACTAACAGCCGTCTTGACCGGTCCGCAAACGAAGTTGCAGAGCGGAAGAGAGCTCGCCGACAACGAAAACGACACGCCCGCCGAGCTCGTGAGGCGGCCAGAGAGGACGAACTCGAGGTCCTACGGCTCGACAATGCGCTCTTGGAGATGGACAGAGACCATGCGCTCCGTGAGTGTGCCCGACTCGGAGACCTAGAAGTTAGGCTTGAAAAACTCGCGGAGCTGCAAGCTGAGGACACGGAGGAGATCCTCAAGCTACGCGAGGAAGTCGTGTCGCTGGAGAAGGACAAGCGCGAGAAAATGCAAGGAGCGAGGGACATCCACGCCATGTTGATGGAGAGCTTTGGGGATTGGATCCCAACTGGAGAGCGAGCATAAGTGGTACTTTCGTAGTCCCTGGGCGCTGTGGAAATAGAAGTCTTGTGCAGTATGGGTATGCACCTGGATGATTCGTCCAAATCATTGCCGTCATCATGCTGGGACTGAAGCCAATTTGAGCATAGGCTGATCATAAAAGGTTGAGCCGGTGTGAGATTCAGCACAATGCCTGATGGTTACGGGAAGGCTCGACGACGTCACTCTAATCGGCAGCAAATGGTCGTTAGATATTCAATGCATTCATGATCATTTACTCCCTGTTAGACATAAAGATACCGTCGTGTGGAATATTCGCGGAGAAATCGCAACTCTGATCCACCCACATGAACCCCCAACTGCCGAATACCATCAAATCTGCTGGCGAGATAGGCGGCGCCATGTAGGAAGAGTGCTCCAAGGTCCGGGGCACCTGTATAAACCTGGTCAGCATAGTGTCCAATGCAAACCCGAGAAGTTCTCATGCTCACACCGCATCGATCTGGCGTTGTTCGCTTTCCAGGTGCCAGGCCGAATCCAAGAGTTTGAGGTTCAACTGATGCACCACATTGGCCATGTCGTCCAAATACGCACCTCTGATCCCGTACTGCACCTGAAGTCGCAGTATTTCGTCACGTAGGGCTGTGTGTAGATCGGCTAGCTCCGCTGCGATCTGTCCCCTGCGGTGCAAGCTGTTGAGCTGGCTCCACGAGACGGTGTCGCGCGCCTGGAGTATACCGACCTCCAGCTCCAGATCCAGCAGCCTCCTCGCTCGCGCTCGCTCTTGCTCTCGATGGTTGTGTCGTTGTCGGGCACGTTTCTGACGTCGCGCCTGCAAGTCCTTGCCGTCCCTTGCCTGCGATCTGTAAGGCTGGTAGTCGCCCTCTAGGAGCTGCATGACTTGAGGTAGGCGTTCAGTTCGTAGCTGTGCATCAGGGTAAGAAGGGAAATGCCATCCAGAGCGAGAAAGGTTGACGCCGGTGTGGGCGTGGGAGCGCCTAAACGAGTAATGGTCAGCCGCGATCAAGTCTGTACTTACAGGGGTTACACTCACAGGACCATTCTGTGTGCGGTTGGGGTCTTTGAGGACAGCGAGCCTTTGGATGGCGCCATCGATGGCAAACTATGTTGGTGAGAGTGAGTAAAACTCTGAATGTGAGGGCGCTGGATGCTGGAGGCTGGCGAATACTGATATGAGTGCCTTTTGAGCTATTTGCCATAAGACAGGAGCAATTTTTGAGAGGAGATCACAATGGTTATATATCCGACAAGATGTCATTCGACCATCTTTCGGGGGTATCGTGACCCCATGGAAACGATATGGGCCTTTCATCATTAGAAATCTTCCGTAGTGCCGTGTAGCCACAGTAGTGACTCTCCCAAGCACAGTGGTCGCTGCAGGTCAGGTATTACGATGCTGCATGAATTGAAAATTGTTGAATTGTCCTTGTACCCACACACTCCAAGCGAGTGCGCAGGTGAGCGGAGAAGTCTGCGGTCTCCGGCTCATGCGGGGGCCAACTTCACCTTGTTTCGCACTGATTCTTTACAGTCGTCCCTCTCTATGATTTCCCCTTCTGTCTAACTTTGGCATTTGCTTTTTTACGTTAGTTTGTGTTCTTGTTTTGCAAGTTTTCCTTGCGTTCTGCATCTTCTATCACAGTGGATATGCAAGGCTATGTCGCTAGCCCTGGACAAATCCAAATCTGCTTCGGAGGCCCGTCACTGAACCAAGTCGCGCTCGTGTCATCTATACACAAGGGCACATCATTCTTCGCCAACGGCAGTGATGAGTTGGTTCTCATGCACTCTCTGATTCTACTCTGTGGAACCGCTGCAAAGCTGATCCTGATTTGCAAGACTTCTCCTTGGAAGACAGTACAACATATTGTGACCTGAAGCGCGAGTAGGCCGAGGGCGATAACGGAGATCAGCCCATGCAAGTCCGCTTTCGGCTGAGGTTGTGGAACCTTTCTTGTGATCTACTGAAGACTCGCCCTTCGTTTCTCCTGCTCAGTCCTCGGCCCCGCTCACAATTTCTCTCTCACCTTCCATTACAGTACCGAATCAAAGCTTCTCTACGGCAAAATGGATCAGCTCATGGCAGCAACCCAAGCTCTAACGCTGAACACCGCTTCCCCAATTGAGCAAGTTCATCCGCGCGGCGATATCATCCTGGTTGCCGAGGGTGGCGAGCGCTTTTTAGTGCACTCGCTGTTCCTTCGTCACTCGTCAAGCGTGTGGGATGACAAACTCTACAGTTACTTCACCAACGGTCACGATTTCTCGGCTGACAATCCTTTGCTGCTGTCGGTGGAGGAG
Organism: Myriangium duriaei CBS 260.36; assembly: GCA_010093895.1. Classification (NCBI taxonomy): domain Eukaryota; kingdom Fungi; phylum Ascomycota; class Dothideomycetes; order Myriangiales; family Myriangiaceae; genus Myriangium; species Myriangium duriaei. Next base: position 912,091 of record ML996090.1, read on the forward strand.
CAAGCTAACACTTTGTTTCTGCTGCTGCTCTACATTCACAGGCGGAGCAACGACGTTCCGTCAAACACGTCTGTGGAACTTTTCGCCGCAGTCGTTATGCTTGCAAACAAGTACGACTGTCTAGAAATCGTTGTCGAAACATTAGTCCGTTGATCAGCCGCGGCGCGGGAGGGGACAGGAAAGATCGGTCAAGGACTTTGAGGGGGCACAGCTGGGTATCGTATACAGCCACTGTAAGGTACGGTCAAGACACAGTGGCAGTATCTTGCAGGGAACTTGGAATCAGTAGAGTCATTCACATCCAAGACATCTCAGAATAGGCATAATCTGTTTCTCCCCATTTGATATAGCGGCTCTTTGTTCATGATGTCCCTTTTGGTGCTTGCTTGTGGGATCCACCATGTTGATCTGCACCTGACCATTTATCTACTGTACTTGAACCGTCCTCTGATGTACTTGGTCTGTTCACTGCGGTACCTGCTGGTACCCTTGCTCAATCGCCAACTCTGTGACTCCTTCTGGTATTTGTCATGCGGTTAGCCAAGTGTTCCGGCCCCAGTAGAGTCTGGCATTTCACAGACCATGCTTTGGGCCTGTACTCACTCTCACCAAGGCAAACTCCTCTGGTGAGCAACGAGCATGAATTGTAGGCGGGATCTAAGTTTGCATATCTCGTCTGATATGCCAGTAGGTTACTGGTGTCGTGATGCTGTGGTAGCCGCCGTGCATGGCCGCTTTCGGCCGACAAGGAGAACTCCTTGGTTTATTTAAGACTCTCTGCTCTCGTTTCTTCCGCTCAACCCTCTCTTTCCTGTCAAATTCCTTCCGGCATCTTCCACACTGACGACTCAGACTTTCTCAACGACAATGGACGACGTAACATCAGCTCTACAAGACTTGACGGTCCACGCTACCCGACCTCCCCCTTCGAGCATTGTTGAAGACGGCGACGTCATCATCGTCGCCAATAACGGCGAGGGCTTTCTCTGTCACTCTCTTGTTCTGCGCCGCGCCTCTCCGGTCTGGGAGGGCATATTCCACGAGCTTCTCGACCAGGATTTTGCCTTCATCTCCACTCGCCCACTGGGGATCTTTGTCCACGACAACGAAAAGCCACTATTTGCGCTTCTACTTCTGCTACACAAGCTCCCTCACGTCATTGTCCTTCCGAATTTGATTCCAATCATTGACCAACTCTTTCTCATCGCCGAGAAGTACGAATGCGTTGGTCCTGTCTTCGATGCTTTGGCTCGCCACCCGGACCTTTGACAAGGCAACACGCCTGATATGATGCTGGACAGACGAGTGAGTTAAGGAGGCACTGTTGGGTAATCCGGCTAATCTTGAAAATTGTGGGTTGCAGACGGGCAGTAATGATGGTGGCTGGCGAGGTTTGCAGGCTGGAACAGACTTACCAATTTGACAATGAAACTCTTCACTTCGGAGACTCCTCAGTCCTGAGTACTCTACCTGATGCTTATCCATGTGTAGTGCGATGATGATCTGTGTGACTAGTTTGACCGGTTGACGACTTACAGAGCTGCGGTCAATCCGCTTGATGGTCATCTTCAGGGCCCATCGCGCGCTATGATGTACCGGGCACATTGATCAACCCCGCACTGATATCAAATGTCTGGAAAGTTGGCTAGGTAGTTTTCTTTTATCTGACATCCATTTGCACTTCTTCTGGTAATGGGATGCCAATTAAAAATTGTTTGTCTCGATACTGGTGCGGTGAGAACACCATCAAACAAAAACGGCAAATATGCATTTATATATGCTAGCTTGTTTGCTTCTTGCCTGACATGAAACGTATTCGCTCGTACTGTCTAATCATTGCCAATAAAGTCATTGATGCTCCGTCTGATGCATATATATCGTCCTCTTCCATGATGCTAGCCCATCAAATCCAATGACTCTTAAACCGTCGTATCACGCCCACTCATCCATCCAAAAATGACCTCAGTACCGACTACCCCGTCAACTCCAGACCCAATTGTCCGCATAGCAGCGGAAGCAGATGTGACAATGCTGACAGCAATTCCCTTTCCAAAGCAATTTCTCGTCTCGTCGTGCTCTCTAAAGATCGCATCTTCAGTCTGGGCAGAGAAACTCTCCCCCAGCCGTCTCGAAGGTTCAGCCTGCTACTTCGGCAGAATCGACACTATATACGCGGAAGATGAGGATGAGGAAGCGCTGGAGATCTTGCTCAATCTCATCCACTTCCGTACCGACCATGTTCCTCAAGACATTAAGCCAGCCTTGCTTTACGAGCTGGCCGTCCTCGCCAGGAAGTACGACTGTACAAAGGCCGTGGTCTTGTCAATCGAGGGCTGCATGTTACGAGCCGTCCGAAAGCACCGAGATTTCCGTAGTCGTGGTCTGCTCCTCGCCGCTGCCGCTGGATTTGGCCACCAAAGAGTCTTTCGTTACTTGACATCGGCACTGGCTTTCAAGTATGCTGAACCATTCAGCAGTCTCTTCGTGAAGGAGGATCCCTTGCTGCCTTCTCGAGCTTTGCGTGAGTGTCATACATCCAGCCCGAAATATAACAGTACTAAATTCAAGCAGTCCAACTCGAGCAACAACGAATAGAAGCGCGGAAGTTCCTCCAGAAGCAGGTGGACCACCTCAATGAGACGAAGATATTCTGCAACTGCGACTGCAGCTCCAGCGCGCACTCCGTGCTGCTGGACTTTTCGCGCATGATCCATGACGAACCGGTCAAAGCAAGCTGGGCCAGATTTCGCTCGCTCGTCGAGGACGACTCATTTTTAAAGATCCGATTTTGCAGCAGGTGTCACGGTTGGCTGAACGTCGGCGTCAAAAAAGCAGATCAGGTCAGGAAGGAAACTTTGTTGTGGCTGAAATGGAGGGAGCCTGCTTGTCCTGGGCTTTGTTTGGCATGTGTACAAAGCGAGTGGGAAGGGGCTGCGGATTGTCAGCAGCATGGGGCTTGAGCGAATTGAGGAGAAGTGCGGAGTTGGATCCCCTGTCGTGTACAGCGACCCATGTTTTATGACACCATCGCGTAGGAGAATTGATTTTTTGGCCTCCAGAATGAGATGCTTTGTTCCGCCGTAACTTTCTAACTCCGATATCATCGGTATGTCTGGACAGTGCCTGGCAATTGACCAACATGACGGCATCGCAATTCTCCCGCCAATTGACGACTTGACGTTGGAGCCGACCGAACGCCGTGGTCGCCTGATGAACTCCGGCGGCGGGGATTGCCAATCATCGCCGCATTGAAATAAGGTTATCCTGCAGCCTGCTGATGCGACGCCAGGTCGCCCCGGTGGTAAAAGATCTCGATGCTATCGTCTTGATCCGTAATGGGGGCCCTTGTTGCATATCCTCAGGCAACAAGATAAGCCGTCAGATCCTGCGGAGCTGGCCGCCAGGTACATATACGCCATACCGCCCGTCCGTGATGTGTCGCTCTTGCCCTTGCATAATTCATTCGAGACATGGATTCGTTCTGCCCCCAGGATGAGTCGTTGGGTGTAATCCCCAGAGATTGCCGAGGAAGCATTGATTTCTCCCTTGCGTTCGAGAATTATATCCTCATCCTTATTCCAGCTGCCATCCTCCTGGTGCTTGCTCCCATCCGCTTGCGGTCCATCTGGTCCAGGTCGGTCAAAGTCGTCAGCCCGACAATCCTGTTTGCAGTCAAGACGGTATCGTAATGCCCAGTCCAGGCCTCCGATGTCATGAATCTGATCATGTAGTTCTCCGCTTTATGCTTCGTCGGCTTCAGTCTTTCCGTTCTTGTTGCCAGCACAAAGGTAACTGGCCAATTGCGGACCGGTCAAGTCGCCGCCGCTTCAGTGTCCTTTGTCACTTCATTGATATGCCTCGGCTTATCCTACCTCGAGCATTTTCGTTCCATCCGCCCTAGTGTACTGCTGCAGTTGTATCTTATGGTTGCTGTCATTGTTGAGGCGGTTCATCTGCGGACGGTCTGGATACGGAACTCCAATGTCTTATTAAGGGCGGTATGTTTTGGCCAATTGGCTTCCTGTGCCGCTTTCCTGGCATCGGAGTCCGTTGAGAAGGAGTCTATCCTTCTTTCCAGAATCAAGAGATCGCCGCAGGATGTCAACGATTTGTTCAGCCAGCGCATGTTCCTCTGGTTGAACAACCTCTTCATGACGGGATATCGGAAAATCCTCGCACCTCGAGATCTCTACAGCATCGATGAGGAGCTTGCTTCTCCCGAGTCACAGCGGCAATTCCGCTTGACCTGGCTTGTGCAGACGACGAGGAACCCAAATAGTTCCCTGTACTTAATACTGGGCCTCGCTCTCAAGCGGTACTTCCTATTCCCTGTCGTACCTCGGATGCTGCTTCTAGCAGTGAGCTTTGCACAGCCCTACTTCATTCAGCGTCTGGTAGCATTCATCGACGACCCAAAAGCTGCTCGGCCGAATGAGGGGTCTCTCTTGGTTGCAGCAGCTTTGCTCATATATACTTTTACGACGACGTTCCAGACTTGGTATTGGCAGTCCGCGAACCGGTTCCAGACCAAGGTTCGCGGGACATTGATCGCCGCCATCCACGAGAAGGCTCTCAAGTCCAGACCTGACTCCGAGTTCTCGCCTTTGATGCTGATGAACGTTGATGTCGACAAAGCAGCGCTCGGCATGCATTCCCAGCACGAGTTCTGGGCAACCATGGTGTCCATGGCCGTGTCTCTCTATCTCCTCAAGGTGCAGATGGGGCTCAGCTTCCTTGCTCCCACTCTGATTGTGGTTGTTCTGTTGGCTGTCATTACCCAGAATGGTGCACATATAGCTCCTCAACAGAAAGTCTGGCTCTCAAATACCCAAAAGCGAGTGTCCTTTGTCACAGGCGTCATCTCTTCGATGAAGAACATCAAGCTGATGGGTCTAGCCCGGACCATACAAGCAATGGGAACTCAGCTGCGTGAAGAGGAGATCAAGTCGCAGGTATCCATCCGAAGATCCCAGATACTGAACATCACACTCTCGCACTTCAACTTCCAGTTCTGCGCAGTGGGACTCTATGGGGCGTACGCCATCCACGTACGCCTTGGAGGTACGCCACTGAATAACAGCAACCTCTTCTCTTCGATGGCGATCTTGAAGCTCTTTAGTACTCCACTACTAGATGCCGTTCAGAATTTTCCGATGTTTTTGCAGGCACTTGCAGCGCTGTCCCGTATTCAGAGATACCTCTTGATGCCGGAGCACCACGATCAACGACGAGAAGCAGATCTAGCAGGCCCATTCATCACATCGACACTTGCGGATCACGCCGAGCTCAAGCTCGTCACTGTGGAGAAAGTGAGAGCTGGATACTCTGGTGACCTGGAAGTCCTGCAGGGCTTCAATACTGAATTGACGAGAGGAAAGTTCCACATGGTCATTGGTGTTGTCGGATGCGGCAAATCAACTTTGCTCAAAACGATTATCGGAGAGACCAAGATTCAATCGGGCTCCGTCAATCTCGCTACCTTCGACACTTCCTTCTGTGACCAACAACCTTGGCTTTGGAATGGGACCGTAAAGCAGAACATCGTCGGAGAATCTGAAATGAACCAGGCTTGGTTCGATCATGTGACTTGGGCATGCGGCTTGGATCAGGATTTCCTCCAGTTCTCCAAAGGTGCTGATACTAAGGCTGGTGACGATGGCACGTCATTGAGTGGTGGCCAGAAGAACAGAATTAGTCTCGCCCGCGCCGTGTACTCCCGAAAACGGCTTTTCATCGCGGACGACATTCTGTCAGGTCTTGACACACGAACAGAAGCCTTGGTCTTCGGAAGAGTGTTTGGCCCGAATGGTCTTCTGCGTAAGATGGGTGCGACTGTCATACTGGCGACACATTCCGTGGGGTGGTTGAAGTATGCTGACCAGGTGATCATTATGGACGCTGGTCAATCTGCGTACCAAGGGCCTCCAGCGACAATACCGGATCGGTTCGCCGGCCTAATATCGCATAGCAGCTCCACGAAGGATGAAGAATACGATCCATCCAAGAGTCCTGCCTCGACGATCACTGAAGATGCTGAAGCTGAAGCCACCACTGCCCCCCGAGACAAAAGCATTTACCTCGACTACATCAAGTCCTTCGGCTACCGTTCGTGCGGCTTTTGGCTTCTAACCGGCACGATCCCTTTCATTGCGCGCAACATGGAGAGTGTCATACTCAAATGGTGGGCAGCCAGAAATACCTCTGATCCTCATGATCTCGGACTCTACCCTGGCGTGCTTCTTGCCACAACACTCATAGAACTGACTGGGTTCATATGTTTTTGTGCTTACTATTTTCTGGTTATGGGACCAAAGTCGAGTCTCTTCCTGCATGCTATGCAATGGAAATCGCTCGTCGAAGTCGCCTTTGCATCTTGGAGTGATGTGGAGAATGGCAATGTCGCCAACAGGTTTTCACAAGACATGTCCCTCGTGGATACGCAGCTGTCGATGAGCTTTGTCAATCTTTGCGCTACTGCGATTCAGCTCATCGCTTATGTAGTGGTCATGCTCGTAGCAGCACCATTTATTGCAGCCGCGTTTCCGGTCGTGGGTGGTCTGATGTATCTGATCCAGAAGGTGTATCTCAAAACTTCGAAGCAGCTTAGGGTCATGGATCTCGAGGCCAGGGCTCCATTATGTGCGCACTTTCTCGAGACTGCTGCGGGCGTGACCACGATCACGGCGTTTGGCTGGACAGAGACCAACAGAACGAAAAACCTTGCTCTGCTCGAGGCGAGTCAGACCCCGTTCTACTTGCTGTTATCAATTCAACAGTGGCTGAATCTAGTCCTCGGTCTCGTCGTGGCCGGTTTCGTCACAGTTTTAGTCGCAGTCACGGTCATGATAGCGGGACGGTTAGATGCTGGGCTTCTTGGTCTGGTGATGTTGAACATGATGGATCTTGGAGAATACCTTGCTTTCACCGTGCAGATGTGGACCCTGTTCGACACGAGTCTGGGCGCCGTTGCTCGTATCAAAGACTTTTGTAAGAAGATGCCGCAAGAGGAGCAGGGCTGCATCACTCCGAACAAAGATTGGCTTGCCCAAGGAAGAATGGAGATAAAGAATCTCACTGCTTCCTACTCTCCGACGGCCGATCCCATCCTTCGGGATGTGAATCTGAGTCTTCGACCAGGACAAAGAGTGGCTTTTTGCGGCCGCACAGGATCCGGGAAATCCTCCCTTGCTTCCGCTCTTTTTGGTCTCTTGCATATTGAATCAGGATCAATTCTGGCGGATGGTGTCGACATCACGCAGGCCTCGCAGGATGATCTGCGGGCTAGGATGATATCTCTGCCTCAAGATCCTTATTTTTGCCCGGGTACAGTCCGTCGCAATTTGATCCTTCGGCAATTTGAACGTGAAACCGTGACCGACGCGGAGATGCTGACGGCACTGGAGAAGGTTGGATTGAGAACAAGGTTCGACGCGCTGGCGGCCAGTTCACCCGACTGGATGACTGCCTTAGATGTGGAGCTCCACCCCAACGACATGCTGACCAGAGGGCAACAGCAATTGTTCGCCATGGCGCGCACGCTTCTGTGTCGGGGTCAGATTCTTGTAATTGACGAGGCGACGTCCGGACTTGACGCTGAAAGTGACAGGCTTGTGCAGCGTTTATTGCGAAGCGATTTCGAAGGCAGAACGATTATTGCTATTGCCCATCGGCTCAACACCATCATGGACTTCGATCTGGTTGTTGTGATGGATGCTGGGAGGGTAGTGGAGGTGGGCAAACCAATAGAACTGAGAGTAAAAGAGGGTGGTCGCTTTGCAGCTCTAGTTCGTAGTGGAGGAGTGTGAGTAGCGCATTTTCCTTGCTCGAAGAGTGCTCAGAAGGACTAAAAGAAGTTCATGTCTGAAATGGATACATTTTGGTGCTGCTTTGTGAGCGGGAGTGATTGGCCGGCGCTGCGGGGCCGAGGGGTAGCGCTTGAGAAGGTCGTACATAAACACATCAGCCATGTTTCTATATCTTTCCCCATCCCTCTTCGCGCCCCATCATCTTCGACCCCATCAATACGAACAGCAGCCCTGATCAACAGTCACGATACCAAGCATTTCAGACCAAGACGCGCGCAACTGCCTCTCTTCACCAAATTCCTCCACCTCAGTCACGATGAAGCAACAAAACCCAACCGCCGTGCTCGACAATCATCAGTGGGAGCAGCCCCTACCCGAGGGCGGCTGCATCAATCCCGGGGGCGACCTTATCCTTGAGCTCTATGGAGGAGAGACTCTTCTTGTTTCTTCCGAAATCCTCTCTAGCATGTCACCAGTTTTCCATTCTATCTTCAGCGGAAGGTGGGCGGAGTACGCACCTCGCGATGAGAATAGCCGAGCCCGGCATTGTCTCGACGATGATGACCCAGAACTCTTCAAGCATCTTCTCATCTGTGCTCACGGTCATTGGAACATGTTGCCTGGAATAGTCGCACAGATCTGCGATGGCGATGATTCTCTCGCGGAGCTGGCTGGACTCGCTGCGCTGGGCAACAAGTATGACTGTCTCGACCTCGTGAAGGAGATGACCTGGAAGCATTATCTCGCTATCATCGACGGCAACCTCTCGTTGTTGGAGCTCGGCACTCTAGCAGAGTACGCGGCATATATGCGAAACGCGGCGGAGTTCTATCGCCTCACACGACGCATCGTGCTCGAAAGCGACACTCCTTTTTGTCGGCTGCAGCCCAGTGACATCCTCACGCCGGACATCATAGGTAAGTCCTTGGTCGTGGTTCACGGCTTATTCGCTAACTCCCTCCAGCAGGTCTTACTGCTCAACGTCGTCGCCTCGACATTGAAACTTATTTCTGCTACTTCACATTGAGAGCTACGCGTGGTCCTTCTGGAGGCATTGCCATACTACCCGACGACGATGCGATGGTGGACCTCAAATCCGGCTTCAATAGCCAGCCCAGGCGGCCACCAAGTTGGGTCATGAGCAGACTTTACGCATTCGCATTTGACCCTCGCGTTGCGCCGCACAACGTCGATCCCATCGGCAATCCATGCACGGGCGGGACTTACAATTGCACCTGTTATTTCCATATACTGATGGCTGATCTACAGGCTGCGCAAGCCGGACTGTGTCTGCAATGCGCCAGACTCGGCAGAGTGTCCGCCATGGCAATATGGGGATGCAGGGTAATGTGTCCACGTTCCACATCGGACGGATGGACAATCCAGGAACTGAGGACTAGACAACCTTTTTAAGAGGAAGAGTCTGGGTGGAAGGAACAGATCAGCGACGGCGACTGAGAAAAAATCAGCGGATGATAGGCGACAACAAGCGGTAGGCTAGCGATCAAACGAACTGCACCGGCGGTAGCTAAGCAATGCTCCACCCGACTCTCTGGGCGCGTTCCATTGCACACCTTCACGCAAAGGGCAGGAGGTAGTGTCGGACGGTATGGTCAATGATTCTTTGAGCAGATATCGTCGCTGATGTCTGGACAAAGAGTCGTTGACGAAGTTGGATGATATGGTTCGCAAGTTTCTCGAGTATGCACTACCCAATATATTTCTACGAGCCGTCTTACAAGTAGGCTGATAGACCCCTTTTCAGCGCAATCTAAAACTCATTCACTGGCTGATATTCGTGGAAGTGCACTCCTCTCCTCCGCTTTTAAGTCTTGCACGTCCGACTCGCATGCCCCGTAACCATAACATGCTGACATGTTGAAATGTTCTTGCCCAGGATGTAAGAGCATATGACTAAAAGCAGTCAGTGCATATGCGTCTCTGGCAGAAGTGACGCTATGCAGCTTGACGACCTGCTATTGGCCTCTTGAATAACGTACATAATCTCATAAGTGGAAACGTCGCATACAACTCAAAATTCGGCTGAGTTCAGGGCGTCGGTCAAGTCAGTCACGCAGTTATGTCCTTGTTCCGTGCCCTCGTACCATGATCAAGTGCTCAACAAAGGACTTCGCATAAGGCAATTTGTTCCGTACTGTGGTTGAGCAGACAAAGAAAAGTCACCCAGGGATGACGTGAAATGGCCGTTGTGTCTATCAAGAATACGTGGTATTGGTTGTTAAGTGTGGAGAAACTCGAGTTGTGAAGGCAATACCATACCGATCAGGATTCAGAACGTGACCGAGTGTCATAAGCCGTAATCACGAAGAGGATATTGCAATTTCCTTGCCGGCAGTGCCTCATTGAAACACATGAACTCAAGTCATCGGACTGATTGATCGTGCCCAAAGTCTATCTATCCTCCAACAGAAGACGTCGTCCCAAACCCGCAGACAGTACTGCTGCACGTGACTTCCACTTCGGCATGTAGCCAAAAAGCACTGCTCCGCAAAGTCTCCCTTCCCATTTCACACCAAGCACAACCAATTCGTTCCAATCTCTCGATACTGGTATCAACTCATCTAAGTATCTTACATCGCTAGAGCTCTCTAGCATTTTCACCTCCCATCCAAGGTCAAGACCGCTCCATCTGGCGGCCTCTTCACCACCACATATCTCAGCTCACCACGCACATCATTGCTAATGATGCAGCCTCCTCCCCTTCCTCCCCTCCCCACCACTGCCCCTCCGATCCGCCCTCGGCCCTGTAGGCGCATCCCATACCTCCTCCTCACCCCTACCCCTCTTTCCCAACGTCGCCGACTCCCTCCGCTTCTGCTCCCTCGCCATGCGCTCCTTCTGCCTCGCCTCCCTCTCCAATGCATACGGATCCACCGGTGTCTCCTGCGCCGACTCACTCCTCTGACCACCGTTCGGCGCATCACGCTCCCGTCTAGGCCCGGTCGGGGCGTCTAACTCCGCCTGGGCGGCGTTGCGCGAGCCTTTGATTTTGAAACCGATGTCGTCGGTTTCGGGCTTAGATCCGTCACGGGCCAGGTCCATTTCGGAATGCCGTTTGCGCCGCGAGGCTTCGATGCGTTTGGATAGGTCGCCCGGCCCGGGAGAGCGGGAGCGGCGGCGGTGCGAGCGCTTGCTGTCTTTGTCGCGGCGGTCGGAGCGGCGCTGGTCTCGGTCGTGGTCGTCGTTCTCATTGTCGTTGTGGCGGCGCTCGTTATTCTCGTACCGACGATCTTTGTCGTCTCGCTCGCGGCGAGAGCGTTTGCGGCGGTCTCTGTCGCGGTCTTCGCGGTCTTCGCGGTCTTCGCGGTCTTCGCGGTCTTCGCGGTCTTCGCGGTCTCGCTCGCTGTGGCGGTCGGAGGTGTGTCGCGATGTGGATCGGTGGCGGTGACGACGTGCTTCCCGGCTCGGCTCACGTCTAGAAGAGCGGTGTTCTTCTTTCTCTCGGCGTGAGTGGCGTCTCTCGCGATCATCGTCATGTAAGGACGATCTTGAGTGATCGTCTCGACTTCTCCTGCGCGTCTGTCTGTAACGTTCTTCGTCTTCGTATCCTTCATCATCGTGCCGGCGCTTCCTGTCGCGATGGCGTTGGTGAGAGTCATCATGACGGTCGTACGATGCTCGACTGCGTGAGCGGTCTCGTCGGGAACGTCTCGTGGCCACAGACGGACTCCTGGGCTGGTCCACGTTTCCTCGCATGTCAACATCGTTCTGTTGGGCAACTTGAGAAATCTGCTCCGATTGGGCTAACGATGGGCGACGCTCATCTGCGACGGGGGTTCCGAACCGTTTGCCATGGGCAAATCCGGTCCGCATGGCCTTTGGTCCTGTCGGTGCATTGATAGGGGGCGCAGCAGTAGGACGAAACTGCGCACCATAATCAATTCTAGATGAACCATGGCCCAGATTGGCTTTGCCACCTGTCACGGCTGGCTTGGAGATGTCTTGATCATAACGATCTCCACCGGTCTCTCCGATGGGAGTACCTTGATCATAGTCACTTTCCTGGGGCACTTCCTGATTGGCTCCGGCACTCGCAGTCTCAGCATGTTCCTCTTGTCCACCAGAGTTGTCCTCTGGGCGTTCATCATCTCCTTGATGTTCTCCAGCATCGTCCCGGGCTTGGTCTTCATGTTTCGCAGGCTGGTTCTCGGCATGGCTTTGATGTTGATCACTTGATCCTTCTACGTTGCTGGTAGAGTTGTCGTAGCCATTTCCCTGACCACCTCCACCGGCGTTATTCATCCAGCCTTGTTGATGTCCATAGCCCTGCTGATGAAAGCCGCCTCTGCCACGAAACCCGCCCCGACCGCGACCATATCCTCGGTAAGCACCTTGACCACGAAAGCGATTTGCATAGTTTTGATTTGGAAACTGACGCATCTGCTGGCCGTACGGCCCTTGCTGATTATATCCTCCGTTGGGATAAAAACCAAGGTTTCCGTTCATGTCCTGTTGGCCATTCCAACCTCCAAATCCACCGCCCATGCCCATTCCCATGTTCATGTTCATGTTCATGGCGCTCATGTCTCCCATGCCCATTCCCATGCCGCCAAATCCGCCAAACATGTTAGGCATCATACCCATGCCAGGCATTCCTACAGCAGTGTCAGCAGGGTGTCATCCGGAAGTAGCTTTAAACGAACCCATCATTCCAGGGAAACCTCCAAAGCCGGAATTCTGCATGCCCATACCCATCATGGGATTCATGGAGTTGAACTGGTTGTTGGTGGAAGCGTCATCAGCTGACTGGTCCGCGGTGCCTTGGTGATCATCCGTTTGGGCACCGTCGTCGTCCTGGACGTCTTGTACCACTTCCTCGACAGCCTGTTCATGGTCCTCCGTCTCTGCGGATGGCTGTTCATCATGTGGGGTGATCTCGTGCTCATTGGTTGTCTGTGGAGTCATGGTCAGTCCCAGACGTTGCGATCACATCAGCGAACATACAGTAGGAGCATCGGGGTCGGCGTCATCGGCAGCAGCAGTAGCAGCAGGTGTGGCTTCTGCTGTGACTTCAGGTTGTGGGATTTCATCACCTGCATCGTCCTGGGTCTCGACTGGTGCAGGAGTGGGAGCTTCCACACCCGGCGTGGGTGACGGCTCAACCGGCGTCAACACAGTCTTATTCCGTTTCTTCTCTTCCGACTTCAGAAAAGCCTTAATAGTGAGACGCAAGGATTTGTTCGGCTTGCAATCTGATATATCTATTGGGGAATGCATGCAGACAGGGCATGATTCTTGCTGTATTGACTGGCCTTGATACATTGATCAGATTGAGTTTGTGCGCTTGTATTCATCTGCACTTACAAGAGTCACAGATAGACTGGTCGCAGCATGGTAGCTTCACAGCATTCACCGCAAGCTTATTACAGGCGGCGCATCGAAGCTTGGCCGGGATCTCTGATTCGGGTATCGACCTGTAAAAGTCAATACTCCTGTGCAATCATGATAGAGTCATTTGACTGACTTGGCCAATTCCATGACCGCAGGATCCAGAGCTGCCGCCATGGTGGGGTTAAGCGGATGATGATGGAAGCTGAGCAAGAGCTGTTAGTCAGGTATATGATATAGGCAACATGATCGCCAAATCATCCCATCAGGCAGCAAGCAGTGTGATGCAGTGTAAGCCTGTGTGCGGACATTTGTTTTGTGTCGCGCGACAGTGGAGACTGTGTAAAAGTCGCAGTGAAGTAAGGTACGCAGGCATCGCGCAGAGAAACTTTCGGAGGTCGCAGGCCGATCGCGGCATTGGCCAGCAACTTTAGCCGAGTGGGCAGCTTTACACGTCTCACATATCCCTCCTTGTCGTCGTCATCCATCCTCCTTCCGTTTCAACCATATTTATACATATTCTACCGCATAATTTGAATCGTTTACTTCTCCTTGACATATATTCAACCTGTTGTATGACCATATGCTGCCACCAATTGGCCATTGTACAGTACCTTGCTATCTTTGTTTGATTGACGAGGATCTCTCGTATTGTTTCTCTGGCTCACAAGAAACTTTTCATAATACAAATAACCATTGTCCTTCTCATATTCATCCATCATATATTCTCAGACTGCTACGATGATACTGGATCAAATTTCCTACTTAGACTGCCTGGTTTTCTTGGTTTTCCTTTTTCCGCAGCTTCTCATTCAAGTCAACTTTGTTGAATTAGCGACATGCGGTCTCCAGACACTTCCATTTCTACGTAAGTGCTTGAAGCACGCCCATATCAGGGACCATTTGACGCTAAGACAGTTCTGGTAGTTTTGCAGATGCCATATGCTCTCATCACAGAGAGATACTTCACCGAGAAAACTCGTCAATCACCATTCGTTCAGCATGCCACACTGTTTCAAGATATTGTCATTCGCTGTGTGCGATATGCCTTCGCAAAGATCCCAGCAATTATTGGCAAGGTGTTCTTCTCCAAAGGTGTCGCGCTGCCTTTCTTCCACTTCCGCAGGTTGCGGCACGGTATTATACGGTCACCCATACACTGGGAAGAAGTAAATGTGGTAGGTCATATCCTGTTTCCGTTCCCGCACGTAGTAATAACATTTCGAAGCCGGGCCTTAAAGGGATATGGGCAATCGAGAACGCTACACAAGATCCAGACATTGTGATCTACTACTGCCACGGCGGCGGTTTCTCGATGGGCTCCTCCTACTTCTATCTCGAGTTTCTGCTTGCCTGGGTCTCCATCTTGAGCGAAGTCGGATATCGCAATCCCGCCCTGTTCGCTCTGGAATACACGCTCGTCCCTACCGCCACCTTTCCGCAACAAATCCACGAAGCTCGGCGGGGCTACGACTTTGTTCTCAGCCGAGCGCCCTCCCCCGATAATATCGTGGTAGGAGGCGACTCTGCTGGCGCGACACTAATGCTCAGCCTGCTCCTGTCACTCGCCGAATCTCCTACCAGCCGGCATAAGATCCCTGGTCTGGCAACACTGATTTCCCCGTGGACAACGATTGTGTCGCCGAATAATCGTGACACGCCGAGCGACTACCTCAACGCGGACAGTTTGCATCTGTACGGGCGACAATATCTGGGGGAGAAAGCAAGTGACGAGGACTCGGTTGCGTCGCCAGGGACTTGTGCGGATCTTGGATGGTGGCGAAGAGCAACTCCGTCCAAAGGCTGGTTCTTCATTTACGGTACAGAAGAGGTGTTTGCGCCGGAAGCTAGGAAAATGGTTCGGGTGCTCACAAAAGCGGATGCTGAAGTCGGAGTCCATGAGGAGCCTGGTTGGATTCATGCTTGGCCAGTCGTAAAGCTTTTCCTTTGCGATTCGCAGCCTGAGCGACAGAGTGGGCTGCGTAGCATTGTACAGACCATTCAAGCTCGGA
Organism: Myriangium duriaei CBS 260.36; assembly: GCA_010093895.1. Taxonomy (NCBI): domain Eukaryota; kingdom Fungi; phylum Ascomycota; class Dothideomycetes; order Myriangiales; family Myriangiaceae; genus Myriangium; species Myriangium duriaei. The sequence continues at coordinate 927,257 of ML996090.1, forward strand.
TACCACCGGAGCCATGAACAGAAGTTCTATTGCTCATAGATGGTCTATAGAAAGTGGGGTTACAATGGCCGTCCTGGGTATCTTTAATGTACAAGTCATGACTAGATCACTCCTCCATATTTTGGCTCTTACTCTTCTGCCGTAGAGCTTCCTTTCCCCGCTTCTTAGCCTGGTTCATACTGACAGCGCCGTCCATCTTCCTCCTCTCCTCGAGCGTCTCCTCACTAACCTCGTCAAGCACAAACTTCCCCATATGCCCGGTCCTCCACTTCTGCAGTACCCACAGTGCCGCAGCCTCCAAGTCCAACGTTGCACCCTTTCCTAACCTACCCGTCCGCTTAGCCACATTCTCCAACAAAACCCCAATCTCATTCGTTGGCGGACACCACGCCCCATACGCCTCCGGATCAACCAAATTCATTCTATACAGCAAGTAATCCACACACGTCTCCAACGGCACAATCCCATCCTTCACACACCCAACAAGCGACAACTTCAGCATCGTCTCCGGGTCCGGCACGAACGGCACAAACACTCCCGGCGTGTCAATGAGATATACGGCCCCAGCACCAGACCGCTCGTCCGGCTCCACGATCTTGACACTACTTGCGATGCTGCGCGTGATGCCTGGCTGCGCACCGGTGCGGGCTGCTTTGCCTTTGTGCACGCCTGCGGCGCGGAGAGCGTTGAGTAGGGTTGATTTGCCGACGTTGGGCATGCCGACGACCAGGAGCCGTGAGCCGGTGAGGGACTGGCGGTCTCGGGCGTGTTGGCGGATGAGGGTCAGGACGCGGTTTGTGTCTTTCGGGGTCGAGGCAGTGAAGAGTGAGGTCGAGGGGTGGAAGTGGGAGGAGAGGAGAGCTTCGCGCTGTAGCAGAAGATCAGTCAACTAGGCGGGCAAGTGGAGTGAAGGGTAATCCTACCTTCTTGTCTGCGAGTGTTGGAGGGAAAGGGCTGCCGACATCGCGTTTGGTGAAGACGATGAGACGCTTCCGACCCTGTAGAAGGCGCTCGAACATGGGATTGGTGGAGGAGAGAGGTACCCGGTAATCGCGACATTCTATGATGAGGTCGATCTGAGCCAGCATGCTCGTCATCTTGGAGAGTCCTGAGCGGTGGTGGCCCAGGAAGTACGACCGCGGGATCGACTCCGGCGGGATGTATGCATGGCGAGGAATAAAAGCCATGGCTTCGAGTATGGGTTGGCGAATATGAGCGCCATCGTCAAGAGTCTGCAATGAGCTCCGATGGCAACAACAGCGCTATCGTACGTGCATTTTGCGAGATTGTTTTTATGTTTGTCGAAGTTTGTAGACGTCGAGCTCAGAAAGCCCGTGGCGGCACAGTCCGGCGTCATTGGCCCCAGATTTTTTCGGCGGTTGGTTGATTGGGCTGACTTCAGGCCAAATCTTTTGGCCATCGGCTGAAGATTGGCAAAAGTTGACCTCGGCGGCCACAAATTGTACTGATTATTACTCCTTGTTCTCTTCTTCGTCGCTCTCTTCGCATCTTGAATTGTATTATGTCAACAATGTGCTCTTCTTAGACGACTATGCCGGGAGACGAGCTGCCAGCGCAGCCATCGCTGCTGTGGCGCGGCGGATCTGCCTTTATCGTTGGCGCCACCGGACTCCTGTGTCGCTCATTCCTCTTGGGTCTGAATAAATTAGAGGTTCACGGGTGGGACAAGTTCTCCGAGCTGCTGAAGTCGCGCGAAGATGTGGAAGGGCGGCAGCGAGGACTCATCACAGGTAGCATTCTCGGAAGATCTGATATTGAAGTGCAAAGCTGACAGTAGACAGTGTCAAACCACTTAAGCGTGTATGTGAACGGTTGATAAAGTGTGATAAGTGCATGTCTTGCTAAGAATGACCTTGTAGATTGGACGACCCTCTCATATGGGGTTGTCTGCCTTACTCGATGCACTGGCGCCCAGACAACAACCGATGGTCACTCGCCAGCCATGATCTGGCATTCCCGAACAAGTAGGAGATTACCAATGGCTTGTGCAATCGTCACTAATCGCCTGTAGGCCACTGACAACTTTCTTTTCACTTGGTAATACCCTTCCGGCGCATCGCCTTGCACACTCATCATTTGGAGGACTTTTCCAACCGACCATGACCCAAGCGATTCGCCTCCTCAGCTCAGGACCGTTCAAGCCTACTCGATCGCACCCATTTCCGACCGGGTCTACTGAGACGGTGGCCAATCTTTCTGATCCCTTCTCGGATGGTGCACTACAGTATACGACGAATGGAACGGACTCAATACCGGCGCCGTCGGCGTACGCATCGAGACGTTATGCTTGGGTTCATATCTTCCCAGAAGGCAAGATCCATCAGCACCCAAATATGACTATGCGCTACTTTAAATGGGGTGTCGCACGTCTGATATTAGAGGCCGACACATGTCCTGACGTAGTGCCTATGTGGATTCAAGGATTTGATCAAATCATGCACGAGTCTAGACAGTTCCCGCGGTTCTTACCAAGAATAGGGAAATCTGTCAGCGTAACATTTGGCAACAAGGTCGATACAGAGAGCACATTCGGAGACCTGCGAGAGCGGTGGCGGGAACTAAAGGAACGGGTACGGCGCAAGAAGGAACACACCCATGAGGAGGAGTTGGGCGTGATATGGGAAGATGAGCTGAGGACGGGAGAGGAAGCAGTGAAGCTGCGGGAAGAGTGTACGATGCGGGTGAGGCAAGAGGTGTTGAAACTGCGAATCAGCAGGGGCCTGTCTGAGGAGGACCCCAAGGCAAGCTTGGTCGAGACGTGGAGGCAGGAAGGCGACAAGAACGAAGGCAGAATGGCAGACGGCAGTTGGGTCAAGGACACATGATGGAGTTTCCATATATAGAGTTTGACGATGTCTGTGGATATTATGGGGTCGATCTGGATAGGCGGCAGGCAGTGGAGTGAAATGGCAACGGATGGCGGAGGTGCTCGCACTGGCTGCACGAGCGGTCCGACGGCTGCGCCGCGCAGGGCGTGAGGGGCTAGGAGAAGCCACGCACATCGTCGCAGCAGCAGCAGCACGTCACGGAGATAGATTCGTAGAGACACACTGTCAGAGTTCAGAGACAACAATAAAATCACGGATGGCCTGGAGAGCGATCAGCATCAAAAGTGAAAAATAAAAAAAAGTCGAATAGCAATCAGTCAAATGATGCAAGGCTGCGGGAAGGGAAGTCTGTCCACCAGGCGGTCGGACCCACTAAGCCCGAATTGGACGGAAAGTGTTGATGGTCTTTTTTTTCTGCCTTGGGATTTTCCTTGGGGGCGTTTGGCGCAGGGAAGGAGCACAGAGCATAAAAGAATCGCAGATTCCCGCTGTTGATTCTCCGCGCCGCTCTCGCACCCCCAAGCAAAACAACACCACTCACTTTTATTTTTCCTCCCCCAATCCGCCCGAGGTTAACCCGTTCCCCTTCGCGCACCCCCCTCCCCCCGTCATCCACTCACGCACACACAAAGCCCCCCAAAGTTTAAGCACCCGCGTCGCGGCAGGAGCTAGGAGCTCGGAGCTGGGGCCACGCATCTGTGACGCTGTAGCTGCCTCCACGTGCATGATCTCGGATCGCGGATAAAACAAGACCAAAATATTGATCTCCATTCCGCTCCCCCAATCGCTTGGTTGGGCAGCAAAAAACAACATCTCAAGCGCGCGAACGCGCTCCTTGCGCACGGTCCCAGGGTGCAAAAATCGTCCATCTTGATCCTTGATGGCAAACCAGGCCTGGGCGCCGCAGTCGCCAGACCTCTCGGCCTACGCCCCGCAATCACCGGACCTGTCTTCTCTCAAACACAACCCCAATTCCGCCACCTCGTGGGCCCCCCAATCCCCGGACATTGCTGGCCTGAACAGCTACAAGCAGGATCCGTACCACGAAGCAAACAATCACAACCACATCGGACATAATTATCCCGCACAGCCAACACACTTCAGTCTGGACGGCGCCGGCTGGGATCAAAAGCAGCAAGGTTTCGGCGCACCTTACGCCAGTGATCCTTCATATCAAACCTTCTCCCCGCAACAACCAACCTCACATCCACATTTATATCCCAACGACATGCCCAGCATAACGCGCTCGCAGCGTGTCAAGCACGAAGACCAGGACTGGGCGCCAGACAACCACTATCACCCACCACCAATGTCAATACCTCAGTACCAAGACATAAAACCCCCAGCTCCATCAAGACCACGAGGGAAGATGGACACGCGAGGCATCGAAGTCAAGACCAAATTCCCCACCGCTCGCATAAAGCGCATAATGCAAGCCGACGAAGACGTAGGCAAAGTCGCCCAAGTCACGCCAGTAGTAATGGGTACGTCCCCTTTTCCCCCTCCTCACACCTGACCTACCATACTAACATCCCCACCAGCCAAAGCCCTCGAACTCTTCATGATCCGGCTAATCACCGCCTCGGCCGACATCGCCAAATCCCGCAACTCGAAACGCGTGCAGACGGCGCACATGAAACAAGCCGTCATGGCGGACGACCAGTTCGACAACCTCCGCGAGATCGTGGGGAAGGTGCCCGATGCGCCGGCGAAGAAGAGCGCGGCGGGCAAGGACTCGGACTCGGAGGATGGTGAGGACGCGCCGAAGAAGAGGAAGAAGAGCACTGCGGCGGGAGGGGCGAGGGGGAAGAAGAGGCGGGGCAGCGATGAGGCGGAGGCTGGTGCTTAGCTTGGGTAGGGCATGTCGCTGTGGTGGGGGAAAATATTGATAGTGCCTTTGCCCCATGGGTGGCGTGAGGCTGCTGCCTGACGAAGGAAGAGATGGCAAGTGGCAGGTGGCCAAAGGATCGGCCCGTCCTTGTGCGCCGCTCGGCATACCTTCGGCGATTTTCGAGGCCTCTTCTTCGCTTCTTCTACATATGAGATATGATATAGAGCCGCGATGGCGGAATGAACATAATACATTGCTGTGTGCCGCATGGTCGGCCCGATTCACTTCTTGGTCTGCTTTAGTTATGGGACCCGGGGGGGCGGAGTTGTAGTGCTCGCATCATGCGTCCGGTGGTCGTTGTAGAGGGCGTATGCGGAGACCTGTGAGGCAAAAGCTAATCTTGCAGTTGTTCTGCTATGCCATGCGCGAGCTTGCATCCGACACCATTTATAAATACTTCCTCCCCAGACTATGTGCACCCCTCCACCTTTGTCCTTGTCTTTCTATGTATATATCCAGGGTTATATCTGTTGTACTCACGTATGTCCAGCTTCATGTACATCGCAACATCGACAATGTCCCGCTCCTTCATCCTCAAGCAAGATAAGCGAACCCCTTTTGAGCACGATGGAAGGGAAATCCGCTACTGTCCACGACAGGTAACACGCTAGCTTTGCGCCGCATCTCCTTCTCAAACTCCACGGTCCACGCCTTTACTTCCTCCTCATCACTCCAGTCGCTGATCTGCTCCTCGCCCCGACCGATTTGATGAAGCTGCGTCCCACCAGCGGGAATATGAAGTGCAGCAGGCACCTTATTCTCCAGAGCGCCACTCACTTGTCCGGATAGCAGCTCCTTGCACAGGTATGGCTCAGCAGCCAGCGGACGTCCAATACCAATACCATCACAAGCTTCCGCCTCCAACGCCCGGACCATACCTGCTGCAGTCCGGAAGCCGCCAGTGACATAGACTTTGGTCTGCGTCAAGTGCGGACGGATCATCTCCGCAAACTCAATAAAGTACGCCTCTCGAGCCTTTGTACTTTCCTTCACGTGGTGGAAAGCAAGTGACTCGAACGTGCCCCCGCTAAGCTCGATGAAGTCTACTCTCGCAGCTTGCAGCGCGATACAAAGCTCTTTGCAGTCTTCTGGGGTGGTGCCGCCGGCTTGGAACTCTACTGAGTTCAGCTTGACGCAAACCATGAAGCTCTCGCTGGGCACAGCGACCCGGATGGCGGCGATGATCTCGAGCACGATACGCATGCGGTTCTGCAAGGAGCCGCCGTAGGCGTCGGTACGCTTGTTGGTTGTCTTGGAGAGGAATTGAGCCAGGAGGTAGCCATGCGCGCAGTGGATCTGGACTCCGTCATAATCGGCTTCGTAGCAGAGGCGGGCCGATTGAGCCCATTGTGCAACCATGTCTTTGATTTCTGAGATGCTAAGTGCGCGGGGCTTGGCAAACTCGGTTCCCATAGCTGGAGCCTCGAGCTGTACGTCGGATGCCGAGACGGGATTCGGGTTCAAGGCCTTACCGACTTGTCGACCGGGGTGAGAGAGCTGACAGATGAAAAGAGAGCCATGAGCTTTTGCTGCAGCTCCTACACGGTGATACGCTGCAAGACGACCGTCGTGGTTGTCGCACAGGACGCCATTGCCATACCCCTCGCATGCGTCGTAGCCAATCATGACGTTGCCTGCAACAATAATGCCGATCTCACCTTCGCCCCAACGTTTATAAAGGTGAATCAGCTCGACTGAAGGAAGTCCACGTGCGGACTGGGATGGTCAGCCACAACACGCGCTGTGTAACGTCTGGTCGGGAGGGCTGACAATGTCTTCGCCTTCATTGCTCCAGTGATAGAGACGCTCTGTCATCGGAGCTTTCAGAAAACTGTTCTTGGCAATCTGTTTTGAGAAAGGAAAGGCGATGGATTCGGCTAATCTGGAAGTGTCGACATGGTTCCCCTGCACACGCCGAACACCATGATCTGCAGTGTTCGCGACGCTCGCGTGAGTACAAGCAGCAGCGTCTGTGGATCCATCTGCAAGTGCTGCAGACCCGCCAGTAGCTGCTTTGAAGTGCATGATCTTACAGGGCTGATGAATGGCCTAGTGAAAGAAAAGAGGAAAGGTTGTCCAAACATCATCTTACCTACGGCTCAGCCATGAAACACGGCTGACGATACCAGGTGGAGGTTCGAGAGAACATCAGTGGAGCTCTTGGTGCCTATACTTGGGCCTGAAGTAGGATAAGTGTCTTACGTCTTGTCCGAGATCCACACTGTGCAGAGCCGCAAGTCGGTCGGAAAGAGGTTGGCTACAATCATGTTCAGGAATGCAAGACAGTATGAGCGATTTCCGAAACCTATCGTTCCTGTCAGTGACGGATAGTTTCGATCCTGCGAGGGTCTGCTGTTCGGCTCAACAAAGAACAAGCTCAATGGTAGAATTGATCGCTGGGTGTGCGATTCATGTTTGCGTCTGTGCCTCGGGCGATGATCATGGGTGAGAAATTGGATCGTCGTGGCCTTAATTCTGGGGGAGATTCGTGTGCTCGTATTCTCTAAATTTTTCTTGCTGTATCATTGACTCTTGCGGTCAATGTACTTGCCTGCCGGTTGCAATTTGGATTCCATGGCGCGATGAATACGCAGCAGCGAAATCTTGACGATCAGAGTAGGCAGGAAACACCACAGAGAGAAACAGTGGAGTCGGGCACTGAGGTTGAAGTCTTGGCAGGTTCGGCAACTCTCGTCTTTGGTACATCCGACACCATCCTAACTGATTGTCTTAACCAAAATTCCAGAATAATATGCGCCGCTATCAGCTACATCTATACGGGAAGCATGGCAATGTTAGCCGACTGGCAGTCTACAGCCAATATTAATATAGAGCTCGGCCAGGATGTCGACCTGCTTTCGTGGCTGAGAGGAAGTACAAGGCTGAGATCTGCTTGCCATTTCGGGCGGGTTTCAATGCACGACCATGTTCCATGCATGAGGTCTTCTGCTGTGGCGGCAACAGTAGGAGATCCTTGTAAACGGGACTTGCATGACGCTGATGAGAAGGATGCAGCAAAAGCTCCTGGCGCGGCTGGCGTGTCGTCTTCTTTTATGCAACGCGGCTCGGGGGTTCATTCTCCACCATCCAGCTTCGTTTGTTGCATCAGCCATCCGCCGTGCCGCATTGTCGGGTGCTTACTTTTGCCTAGACACCAGTCATTGGCTGCATCATATGGCGTGCAAGCTCAGAAGTTCTTCTTCTGCACATGCAACCCACCCATTTAGGCTCCAAGCAATCTCTCCCCCTGACTTCTGCATCTCTGCGCATCCCCAAAGGGCATGGGTGGTCGCGGGATTAATGCTGGTCGCCTGTCGCCGCCCGTGCCTGCCATCAATTCCCCATCAGGCTCAGGCCTCCGACTTTGACCTCGAGTCGCTGGGCAGGAGAAGAGAGTGTAAAGAGCAGGATATCTGGACATCAGCCAATGGTCAACAAGCCAAGCACCAATAGGCGGCTGTGTTCGGGTTCGGCACCGTCCTTGTCGGCGCCAACGCCCTGGTCGTGGCCCGTTTGGGAAAGCCTCATTTCGGCTCGACATGACTGCGCGCGACTAAGAAATCGATAGCCCAGCACGATTGCGTCGATGTCACCCAAGAGATGAACAGACGAAATAAAAATTACTGGCCACCAGCTCGCGGCGACGCTGCGAGTATCTCGTCGAGTATTGCAGCTATGCAGCCCATTTGTTTTTTTGCAATCACAAAGTAGGTCATGCGGGTCATTTGCGCTGCAGGCATTTGGTAGTCCCGACGAACGCTGTGGTGTGCCCTATCCTGTAGCAGTAGTACAGTGGTGTGCCCTGCTCGTATCTCAGACATACGAAGCTCTTGCACAAAGTATTTTTGGATCGTGATCACAACCCGGCCCCCCAATGCGGCGTCGCAGACAGACAGAGTTGCATGGCCGTGTCGGCCCATGCTTCGAGTACCTGGCTCGGTCCCTTACCGTACCTAAGACATCTGGAGACACCAGAAACCTCCTCCGCCATCACCACCACTCGCCAGCACCACGCCATCCTCCGACATCCTTCTCGTCCTCCTCCACCTCCCAATTCCGCCCTCCACTCTTTTGTCACCTTCCCTGTGCTATCTGCACCTTTTCGCTATCCCTTTCCCTCCCTCTTATAACCTTTTACTCTTCATCCGCCCTCCTACAGTTCCCGTCTGACTTCTCAATCCTTGCTCCGTCATCTGCTTCCTCCGTCACTCTTTAGTCTACCAATTCTTCGTGGACAGTTGCTGTTTCTTTTTTCCCAGCATCGTCCCCCTTACACACTCCTTTGTAATCCTTTTGACCATCTTCATCCGCCCTTCGACCGCTACACCGGCCGCTGTGCTTTGTACACTGTACGGATATACGACCTGACTCTGTTACTCGTGCGCAGTCATCAATTGGATCATCACATGAAAGAGTAGGACATACTGTGCTCGAGACTTGAGGACGACACACGTGTAACCCTTTCACGTGAGAACACTTGCTCCATCTGCTGCAATCGTTTCGCTTCCCCGCCGAATCGAAAGAGACAGTCTACCGTCCGGTTGAAAATCACCGGACGTGCGTCCATCCAAAACAGCGACACTCTCACAAAGTCCCACAGAGGACTTGGTCCTTCCACCTCATCTGCTCGCATCTCCCCAGTCCGACTTTTCTACTCCTCTGGCTGTTGAGGATCGCCGTCACTTGACGCCCTCTCACAAGATGAATACCGACAGCTTTGGTTTCTCCCAGGCAGCCTTTGCCAACAACCCCCCTCAAATACCTGGCTATGCCGACAGGCATCCGCAGAGGGACCATATCCCCAACATCAATACCAGCCGGCTTAATACCTCTGGCATCAATGACATGCCTACCCCTGGCACTGCGATGGATATGAACTTCACACCTCTCCTTCCTTCGAATTTGCTCATTGGAAGTCCTCTTCAGCCCCAGTCTCCTGGTTTCGCCTCACCTCAATTCCAATCCTTCTCCACCTTCCTGAATCAACTTCCATCTCAGAGTCAGCGTGGCCAGCAGCAGATCATGTCGCCTGGTTTGTATCACACCGGCATGCATGGCCAACCACAGACATACATCTCCGGTCCGCACTCGCCAACTGCTGCGTACGGTTTCGGTGGTCAGAACATGGGCATGATGGGTGGTATGTCACCGATGGGAATGCCTACGGCCCCAGTCTCTTCTCAGAGCCGCACCGTCTACCTTGGCAACATCCCTCCTGACACGCCAGCCGAAGAGATCCTTGGTCATGTTCGGAGTGGCCAGATCGAGTCTGTCAGACTTCTGCCCGAAAAGAACTGTGCTTTCATCTCATTCCTTGACAGTGGTTCCGCCACGCACTTTCACTCTGATGCAATCCTTAAGAAGCTGTGCATCAAGGGGCAGGATATCAAGATTGGCTGGGGCAAACCTTCATCAGTCCCAACTTCAGTCGCCCTTGCGGTTCAACAGTCAGGAGCTTCTCGCAATGTGTACCTTGGCAATCTCCCAGAAGAGACCACGGAGCACGATCTCCGAGAAGAGCTGAGCAAATTTGGGCCTATCGATATGGTGAAGATTGTGCGCGAGAAGGCAATTGGATTCGTTCATTTCCTGTCTATCGGCAACGCAATCAAGGCTGTCACCCAGCTTCCGCAAGAGCAGAAGTGGCAGCCCCCTCGCCGGGTCTACTACGGCAAGGACCGCTGCGCCTACGTTTCCAAGACACAGCAGCAAAATGCTGCTCAGTACCTGGGCATTGCTCCCGGCTACGCACATGTCCTCAACAGTGTTGATAGAGATCTAGTGGCTAGCGCTTTGGCTCAACAATCCGTCGCTGCTGCTGCTGTAGCAAGTACTGCGGGTGGCGCTGGCAACGTTGGTAACCGCACTGTCTACCTCGGGAACATCCATCCGGAGACCACGATTGAAGAGATCTGCAATGTCGTTCGTGGTGGTTTATTGCATCACATTCGCTACATCCCCGACAAGCATATCTGCTTCGTCACATTCATTGATCCGACAGCGGCCGCATCATTCTTCGCTCTTTCCAACCTGCAAGGTCTGATGATCCACAACCGAAGACTAAAAATTGGCTGGGGTAAACACTCGGGTCCTCTTCCTCCTGCCATCTCCATGGCTGTGGCTGGCGGTGCTTCGCGTAATGTCTACGTTGGAAATCTCGATGAAAGCTGGACTGAAGAACGCTTGAGGCAAGACTTCCAGGAGTATGGCGACATTGAACTGGTGAACACTCTGCGTGAGAAGAGCTGCGCATTTGTTAACTTTACCAATATTGCAAACGCCATCAAGGCGATCGAAGCTGTCCGGGGCAAGGACGAGTACAAGCGGTTCAAGGTCAACTTCGGCAAAGATCGCTGTGGCAACCCTCCGCGACAAAATCTGCAGACTCCGGTACAAGGCTCTCAGCAGGAGACTGGGGCCGCTTCACCTTCTCTGAACGGACTCCAGCAACAGCAGCAGCAGCAGCAGCCAAACCGCAATCAAAACTCTGTATCGCCCGCTTCTGCTTCTGCTGCCTCTGCAATGAATCCTTTACAAGGTCCGACCGCATCCACCGTCATGAATGCGGGAAACACCAACCCGTTGACCATGTATCTGGCAGCTACGCAACAGCAATTAGCAGCAGACATGTCCGGCGGAATGTCTCCTCCTACGTTTTCCATTGCCTCGCACGGATCGCAGCCATCCCAGCAGATCCCGATCGACCAAGGTTTCTACGGTAACGATAATTCTGGCCGCGGTTCTGTTGGCTCCACCCTCGATGCACCTGCACAGCATTTTGGACACCAGGCTGCTCACAGCGTCAACATTAATCCTAGCAATGGTTTTACTCATTCTCCTCAAGCTTCAACTTCCAGCTCTCGTCAACACCTCAGCGTTGCGAAGAGCCATGCACGAACCGTCAGCCTTCCGGTATTCAGTGCCCCAGCTCCCGCTCAAGGTAGTACAGCCACGGGCCAGCAACCATTCGCAGGACTCGGAGCTGGTTTGAACAATCTCGCAAATCTGCCTGCCGGTCACCGTAGCAGCTTCGGTCTCGCCATCGATCCTGATGGCAGTATCCCTGGTCTGATCCAGGAATAGAGCTTTCTCCTTTCTGCAACTCACATCCCGTCTTGGGCTGGACGTCTGTCTTTGTAGTTGAATACCCCATCAATCCGACACAGGCGTCTAACTATTTTCCTTTTTCTTTCTGATTGTGTATAGCATTATCAACCCAACATTGTCATTTCAGGAAAGCTTCTCTTTTTCCCGTCACATTTGAAAAGTCAGCAAGGGTGGGCAAAGGGGCAGAAAAGTAGCATCATCATCGTCGTCATCGTCGCCGAAGGCCATCATCTAATTTTTGGAGATGTGTCTGTGTACCAGTGGGAAATAATTTGGTTCTCATGTTGGGTAGATTGGAGAGGGGCTGTATATCTATGTAATTCAAAGGACTGCTGAATCTAGACGAGAGCTGCTGTAGTCGTCGAGGTCGGGCAAGACGCAGAATGCAGAAGATTATCCCTCTCGCATGCTTAATATGTGTCCCTTGTGTCTTGATCTTGCATTTGGCGATTCTTATGATCTTGCATCCGGTGATTTTTCTGCCAAGCCCGGCTTCAGTGTGACGTCTGTCGAGATTCCGCCGCTCACATACCACTTTCCACCAGGTTATGTTCCAGATCGTAGGCGACAACCTGCAGTCCTCGTCTCACGCACTATGAAACTATGAAACTCACTCTTTCCGGCACATAAGCATCGCGCACTTCCCTTCAAGAACAGCAAAACCATGCCTCCACCCCGCGACTACAGCGCAGCACAACAACCATGACTTCAATCCAAGAGAACCTCGCCCGCGTGCGCGCGGGACTGGCCTCTCACGACGCCACTCACGACACCTCCACCGACGCAGCACACGCCCGCATCCTAGCCGAGCACGCAGCAGCGCTGAACGAGCACGAGGCGCACCTCGAGACGCAAAGGCGCAAGATGAGCAGCCGCGACAAGCACAACCGCCGTGAGCGGGACAGGAGCAGCGGGCTGCGGTTCCGATTCAAATCCTCCCCCCATCATCCCAGATCGGGCGAGGGCCACCGACGGAAGCGACGCCGGCGCGACGACGAGCGCCGAGAGGAGTTGCGCGAAGAGGCGGAGGGGGTAGAGCGCTTCACTGCCCATCCGCTGTCGAGACCGGAGGATGGAGGGGAGTGGTTGGAGGATGCTGCTCCTCCTCCTCCTCCTTTGCCTCGTGGGACGACTACGGATGGAGATCGGGAGAGGCCTGATCCTGATAGCGCTTTCGCGGCGTCGCTGTTCGATGCACTGGCTGATGACGAAGGGGCGGCGGGGTACTGGGAGGGGGTGTATAGCCAGCCTGTTCATGTGTATGCTAGGCCGAAGGTGAGGCGGGAAGAAGGCGGTGGGGATGGGCAGGGGGAAGATAGGAATGAAGGGGAGCTGGAGGACATGACAGACGAGGAATATGTGGCGTATGTGAAGAGGAGGATGTGGGAGAGGTTGCATCCGGAGGAGGTTAGGGAGGTTAGAAGGAGGGAGGAGAGGGAAAGGGAGAGGGGGAGGGAGAAGAGGGAGAGGGAGGAGAAGAAATATAGGAAGGATGAAGAGGAGGAGACGGATCCGCTGGGTGTGCAGGCTGCGCTCAATAGGGGGACTGCGAGGAGGAGTAAGAGGGAGGTCATGCGCTGGGTGGGACTATGGCGGGACTATCAGGCAAGATGGGCGGAGGTGGATGTTAAGCGGCTGCCGTGGCCTACGGAGAGTGGGGCGGCGCCGACGGTAGATGAGAGAGGCGTAAAGGAGGTCAAGGCGTTCTTTGCTGGGGTAAAGGCGGCGCTGCCAGCTATACTTGGGGAGGAGGGAGGGGAGATCAAAGACGAGGATGTCAATGCCGCGAATAAGGCGGTGCTGAAGGCGGAGAGGTTCAGGTGGCATCCAGATAAGATGATGCAGCGGTTTGGCAAGGCGTTGGAGGAAGGGGATGTGATGTCAAGGATCACGGCGGTGTTCCAGGTCATTGATGGGCTGCTGGGAGAGCTGAAGTAATGCATGGTGGTGGAAGAGGCCTGCATGCGGATTGATGCAATTGTGATTATGATACCCATACAGTTTACGCCACGACAGATACGGCTACGCGATCAACGAATATAAATCAAGTAGCAGTGCAGCTTGTGATTTGGAGCCCGAAAACATCGGACTTCACATTGCTACATTTTGCTCAGACTCGTGAAAGATCTGGCACTGTTTTCGTACTTGGAATACCATACACACATCGATGAGTACTAAAGAATTAGGCACCCAAAGAATTATTATCAAAGAAAGTATTACGTATTTCTGTCCAAGGTCGGCTATTACCCAAATCTTCTCCCTCGGACTAGAATTACTTCTCTCCCTTCTGGAGTTAATCGACCGCTTACATCAACATAGCAAAAATACCAGCCAAACCAGCAACCGCGCCGCCGGCAACAACCTTGCTAGCAGCACCAGTGTACTGCGCAGGTGCAGTGGACGAAGTACCTGATCCAGAGCCAGAGGAAGTCGAAGTAGAGTTTGCGCCCGAAGTGCCAGTGCCGTTACCGCTGCCACTTCCACCAGTGAGCTGGAAGTTGGCACAAGTGAGCCGGGTGGTATTAGAGGTGTGGATGACGATCGACTTTGTGCCGACAAAGTACTGGCTGCTAGGGTCAGTGGAAAGGTACAGCTCTTTGTACGAAGTGGTAAAGGTCGAGGCCATGATGGCGCCGTGTTTGCCGGCGACGTCGCCAGTCTGGCAATTCTGCGGCGACGAGACGATGCAGGGGTAGTACTCGCCCACGTTGGTGACATCGAAGTGGGCGAGGGTGGACGTGCAGTTGCCGTCTGAAGGGACGGGGGAGTCGTGGATGTGGTACACGAAAGGTCCGTATTGGCTGACGTCCGGGAGGTTGGCGAAGTTGACGTTGATAGTCACACCGGTGTCGCCTTGGTTGGAGGAGATGCTGATGGTGCCGGAGGGGTTGGTGCCGGTCAGGCCATTGAAGGCTTGAGCAGGGAGAGTAGCGGCGTAGGTGGCTGAGGGAAGATTGCTCTGGACTTGGGCAGAGCCGCCCAGACCGACGTAGCTGGCATTGGGAGGACCTTTTGCGATGATGGCACCCTCGAGAGTCTCGACGCCGCTGAAGGGAGTAGGGAGGACGGGCAGGACGGCGGACTTGGTGGTGGTCAAGAGGACGGGAGGGGGCGGCGGAACACCTTGAGCTGCAGCGAGAGCTGCGCCGAGGGCAAGGCTGGCAACGGAGCGCATCTTGGCAGGTAAGTTGAAGTGATGGTAAGAACTTCAGGCGGACGGTATGAGGAATTAGAGAAGGTGAAATGGATGAGAAACAGGACGAGGAGCGCATGCAGGAGTGACGGAGCTCTTGTAGCAAATGTACCTGGGAATGCTGCGTGCCACAATGCATAGATACACGCCGTGGCTGCCTTCTACGCAGGACCTACCTCAGCTTGCGTTGTGGACGATCCATGGCGTGTGTTAGTTTATTGACAGTGACATCACCATATTGTGTGCCACGGTGCAATTCTCAGCGTCTCAGGCTAATGTGCTGCAGTCGTGAGGGGAGAAACACGCGAGGGTAGGGAGATTTGGAACACACCATGACGATGACAGAGTCGCGCTAGCGATATGGACCAGCGCGCCTTTGACGTGCTTTGGACGCTGCCCTGCATATGATTGATATTTGTGTTATGTCAATGCAGCCTGTCCGCCTGTTAGCCGCGCGACCATGGCGTTGAGCTACCGCGCGACCATGGCATTGAGCTATGCGAGAAGACGGCATCAACCACAGCGGAATGACGGAACATCTCGAGAAACTCCTTGGACCCGGTAGGAACGGGTCGACGGCATAGCGGGAGTCAGCGAGCATCAATGGATGTCGTCAAGACGTGTGGAGAACAGACATGCGAGATGGGAAGCTTTTGGGGGGGAGCATGCCGATAGCCGAAGTTGGGGGGTATGCGTGGCGCAGGAACCGGCGATTTGTGCGATCCTCTGTCAGATGCAAGCTTTGCGGGGTGGAAAGTTGGGTGCCAATCTGAATCTTGAGCTCCAAAGTCGATCTGGTTTGTCTCACTTGCAGCCACAATCGTGACAGAGCCGATCGATACCCTCCCATGGCTTCAGTCGCTTGCCTCTCTGGATTATTGAACATATCCATTCTATCTATCTTACAGCATCGTTATTAAGCTTGACGACCAAATCACGGCCAGCGCTGGCCGTCCTTCGTGCCGATTGGGCTTGGTACTCAATCAGAATTCACCACAAAATCGTCAGTGAAAAGGTCTTCTGCCGACGGTCGCTCTTCTGGGAGCCAACGCAGGATTCTGCGAAGAAAGGCTAGAACCATTTCCCTGTCCTTACCTTCGAGCCCTGTCAAGCGGCTTTCAAGAGATTGATCGGGAATAGGTGTCTTCGCGATCCAATTCCCTGTCATCGTCAGCAATTGCGAGCAGACTATAATGAGCAATTCTACCTTGCGAATCCCAATAGTAAGCCGCCTTGGGAGATCTCTTGAGGAACGGCTTCGGAGGTGGCCCGAGGATTGATACCATCTCGGCAAGATGCAACTCATCGTGGAGCATGCCATCTCGATGCCCATCAAATAGTGACTTTTCTTGTAACAAGTCCCAAACCTTGGCCAAGTCAGTCAGACCGGATGACAATAAGTCGCCTTGTACAGACTTACCGTGAGCGCAAGCGACCAGATATCAATCTTGGAATCCCATTCCATATTCATTATCACCTCGGGTGCCCTGTAAACTCCGGGCATGACATCGTCCGTATGCTTTAAGCCCAATCGAGCGGAGTCAAAGTCGCAAATGACCGGCAGTCCAGATGTGATGGGTATCTGATGAGAGCAATAGATCACTCTGTCGCTCAAGGTCTTACGGGCAGAAGGCTTATCTCTCTCGTCTTTCTCGACCTGAAAGTATACTGCAGGGTCCGCCACTCCAAGTAGGATGTTATTCGGCGAGATATCTAATAATGTCTCAGCAGGGTGCTATGCCGTTCGACTACAGCAAAATACGAACCTGTATGTACAGTCTCAGCTTGGTGCAAGAAGTCCAGTCCGATCAGAATGACCTGCACAGACTGCTGTACTACTTTCATATCAAGCGTTTTTCGCGGAAACATGTTTTGGAATTCCCGGAAGTTGAGTCCTAATGGCTCGAATATGAAGCATGTATGCGTGCCGTAAGGACTTTGCACTTCAAAATGATCCAAAGGAATACGCAGACATGGTTTCCCGGGGTGTGGTCCAGGATCTATGGATTTCAAGTGCTGTGAAATCAGCAGCTCATTATTCGATTTGTTCTTTGAGCCTTTATTGTGAGCGTTGCAGAGTTTGAGAGTCACCAAGGCATCCTTTCTGGGTGCGAACAAGAGTCAGTCGGTTTCGGTTGTTACAAAATCTGTAGCCCAGAATGATAACCTACTCCAAGTCCCGGCATAACCACACTGTAGAGCCTGTACCGAACCCAAGCTTCGCAATGATTCTGTAATTCTTGATCGTTTCGCCGATCCTCGCTGGGTAGAACCGCTCCGCTTTGTAATTAGGAAGGGTCTCTTCTTCGATTCTCATATCACGCGGTATCTCTGGCCATCCATCGGCCGGAACTATGTGTGCAGTGCTGGCGCCCCTGATAGCTTGGTCTGACGGTATCATGCTGTGAAGATTGCAGAAAGGCGATAATGTTCGATATGCTGAGCAGCAGTGGAATGGAAGAGCACTACGACGAAAACAACCCCCAGCTATTCGTCGCATACTTTTTTGCTTTTGGCTACGGCTAGTTCTAAGGTCAGAAGAGACTTGTCGGGCGCTAAGCGACTTGCTCAGGCAAGTTGGATCTTGACGCTATAAATGCCGCATGGATAAGGCTTGAACGATACAAGAGTCAGATACACGATTCCAATCTTTGCAAGTATTAACGTATTTCTGCCCGGAAGGCTGTATCCAGAACCGCGCGCGTACAAGTGAGCCTTAAGTTGGACCGGACTCCTGCATTGCTGTGCTCTATGTCGTTAATGGTGGTTGTGAGAACAAGTAGGCGGCGTAGTGGCGGTAAGGTGGAGTGGAGCGTCCCGCGTAGTTGTGGGACGTGCGGGCTTGTCACAACAACTTGATTGTCCACGCTCCACTGACCTAACAAATCCAGACTACGACCTCTAGCAGAACGCCGTCAATTTCCGGCTCCGATTGACGACATATTTTGTGATCGATTGGCCATATACGATTTCGAGCGTCTGCCGACTGTTTGATCCTTCAAACGCTACAGCATGTAAGGCCGGACAGGTCGGCCAGCGCCACGCCGTAGCGCTTAAGTGAATCAGTATCATAGCTTTGCTATTCGCGCACGACCGCCTTGGGAGAGCTTCAGACACAATCCTGAAGCTCAGCATCATCTCAAGGTAAGTCTGCGACTGTTACGACTCAAGGAAAGTACATATATAGCACTGTAGCCTCCCTTTTGTTGCAACCATTTCCATACACAATTGCCCATTCTCTAAATTATCATCTATCCAACATGCAAGGATCGAAGCAACTTCTCATGAAGTACGGCGGCTCCACTGCCCTAACAGCGCTGCCATCACGCTTCATGCAGACCGTGGACACGGCTTCGACGTCTATTGAGGCAAGGGTATGCGCATGACTGCTACCTCTAATTTTCACGGACTAACAGATTCAGAACCCACAAATTGTGGAGGCAAAAATCCAGTAAGCGCGAGTCGGGGTATAAGCAGGATGCTGACCGATGATACTGATGTGCTGCTACAGGGGCGCCCATCCGCACCAATCGGCCAAAGACAAGAATGACAAAAAGCCGGTCATCACTGTCAGTTACCACACAGAGAGGGGAACTCGTATCATGACAATCCATGCACATGACGATGGCACATGGACAGAATTCCCCCGTTCCCGCTGAGCAAGCATAGATATCTTCGATTAGAGACGCTGGCGGTCTTCTGTCTCGAGTGATCTTGTTTGTGTGGAATGAATGGGGTGCTGGGTGCTGGACATAGCATGTGTAGACCTATTCATGACCGATCATGGCAATGCAGGGTTGAATTTGTGCAGCTATTGGTAGCGAACGCTGATCAAAGATTTTCATAACATTGAGACTGGTGCCATAGTTTTTAGCTATGTCGCAATTGCATGCAACAGGTCTTGAGCTTTTTCTCACCTTATACAAGTTGCATGTGGCACGCTGCTCTTATTGCGAATGATGTCGTTGCGAAACAAGAATGAAAATTCTCAGGCGACCATACCTCCAATATTGGCCCTGGCCGCGTAGTTCCAGCACAAAACCCGGCATGCCAAGCGAATCCGCGCACAAGAACGAGCACGAGAACTTCAATGTGTGCGCTTCTGTCCACCAGCTAAAGAAAGACGAGCAGTCATCAGTCCGCTGAGAACTGAGTCCTCCGAAGGAAAATTGACAAAAAGAATAACACCCCAAGGGCTGATGCTTCCATTACGGGGAATCGAACCCCGGTCTCGTCGGTTATTTCGATCTTATGACCGATGAAAGCGACGGATGCTAGCCACTACACCATAATGGATTAGAACTCAGATGATCCGAGTAATTCCTGAGGTGGTTGTTGAAGCATGCTTTCATAATTGCGTATATATACTTGTAACCATTTTCTTTGTATCAAGAAATCCGGCCGCTTGCATACGCCCCTCTTCATGACGGTCGTCTTTGATGTTCTCTGTCGCAATTGAAGTTTTTCGACAAAACTGATTGTTGAATTTTGGGATGTCCCGACGAAGATTGCAACGAGGAAAATTTTGTTGGTGCGAGCGAGAGGAACTCCAGACCGAGATCGTGCTACATTGTCATCGTGATGCTTTATGTGGTTTCTTCAAGTGCTCGCCGATGTGGCTTTTGCGGAAGTCATCCCCCCACCTTTTTGACTACGACAGCTGTATCGACGAGACGCAAGTATCACAAATTTTGATCATGTCATCTAGGCAGTCTCCAGATTCGTTCTCTGCCATCGTATACACACGAGATTAGTATTCGCAAGAATTTCGATGACAATATATTACATATCTGTCGGCGCGACTACTGCACCGACCTGTCCAGTTACCCGGAGCGCTATTCACTATGTTCTACAGTACACACTAGGGTATCGTACAAATACACGAGAGAGTCAATCAACCCTCTCCACTTTTCTCGTCTCTCTTTTTCCCGCTCAGAACTTATCCGCCATGACGTCCCCACTATCATGCCTCTCTTCCGCCGTCGTCTCCTCTTCCTCCTCCACCTCACTGCAGTCTTCGAGATCGAGCTCCCGCCGGCGATAGTTATCATCATCATCACCATCGATACTCAACCCCAACCCTGTACCTGACGCTGACCTCGCTACGAAGTATTCCGTGCTACTGTAGCCGTACCCATAACTGGCTGGTCGTTCAGCAGTCTCGGCGCGGAGTGCTGGCACGCTATTGCTGCGGGTTACTATGGTGGAAGCCAGGCTGTTGAGTGAATATGGGTCCGGTGGTGGGTACGCGACACTGATAGATCGACCAATCGTCATGCCTGGCTTTTGCTCTGAGGTGACACCTAGCGCTTTCATGCTTCGGGCTGAGATGGCGCGAATGATAGCTGGCCGAGAGATACGGTCTTTCAGCGAAGACTCGGAATTACTTTGGTTGGTAGATCCGGTCGACATCATGCTTGAGCGGGTTATGGCGTACAGACAGGCGTCGACGAAGCCGGATGATGCTATCAAAGAACCAGCCGTCAGGACGTAGGAATCCGGTAGAAACTTGCCGTCATGGGCAAGCGACCACATTCGACCGGCCGAGAGAGGCAAGGTCAGGAAGATATACGCAACAGGGTAGAGAACCATGACTCGTGTGGCCTTGTCGACCTTTGCGTGGGTGGTGTTCCTGGCAGCACTCGACATCATCATGGATGATGTAGCTCTCATTGTGCGCCTTACATGGATCAGCACTGCCAAGTACATGACCAAAGTGGAGGCCTGTACGGCAAAGATCCAGACGTAATGTAGTGCCAGTCGTTCAGTTTCGTACAATGCCGATGCCCAACACCAGACACCAGCTCGCACGAAGTAAGTGCGACCATGAATGGCGGGTCCCAAGACGGTCAGGAGTAGACAAAATACCCAAGTACCAATTACAAGTGCCAGAAAGTGTTTATGCTCAAGTCTCCGTCCATTGACAGTGGAATGAAAGGTAAAGGCGGCGATGAGCAGGACGAAAAGCCCGGAGGCGACATCACCCAGGTTCAGAAGCCAACCTTGGGCGGTGCAAGCTGCGGTTGGAGCGAGGATTGCGTCGATATGTCTCCAATATAAGGAGAATACAAATGATGCAGCTTGAATGAGGTCCGCGAGTAGAAGGTTGATGAACAAGACAAGATATTGGTTCTACGTATGATTAGCGAGAGAAATAAGATGCAGAGAACGGTTCTGCTCACATATCCTATATATGACTTATAGTGTTTTTTCCAAGTGAAGAACCGTGATGCGAGAAAGATCAGCAATACGGATGTTGAAATGACGGATAATATGCCCATGACAGCTGGACCGAGGAGGCCATTGTGCACGAGTGGCGTCAACTTGGACGTGCTGAAGGGATATTGGAAGTAGGGCGAAGTGGCATTTGTGCGAAATGCGGAGCTATCAGATCCGGTGCCAGCACCAGTGAGAGGCATCTTGTTGGAATATGATTCAAGGAGAGGAGATGATGTGTTGGTGAGACTGGGCGTGCTTGCGCCCAGATAGTGTCAGGGCACGGTCAATAGCGCACGTCAGCCAGGACGAGGTCGGGAGCTTGAAATTGATCGCGATGTATGAAGTTGAGTACGTCGACAGTCTCCAGAGATGTCAGTCGGCCTGCATCGCTGTCTCCTTTTCGAACGAGGAACTGTCACGCACAACTTGGAGAGAGGGAGAAGCACGATCTAAGTTTGCGAACGAGGCACTATTATGAAAGATCGTCGGGGCTGCAAAGTGATGTAACCGTTGTCAAAGTCTTCCAGCCTGGCCGTTGCGCCCAACAGGCTCCACAGGAGTTTGCCCAATAGATTTTGGAACGGTAAAAAGACCGAATAATAATGCAGGGACAAAGAAATACTCGTGGCCATGAGCTAGGAAGCATGGAAGATCTACCATGAACCTCGTGCTCATGAGAAGACTCGAAGGAAGAAGAGGGAAATTGGACCTATCTTGATCATGGCAAATCGAGGTTGTGTCTTCCTGAGGACTACCGATCTCAGCTACACCGACCACGCGGGACAACTAGCGGCACATCCAGCTGAATGTCCAAAGCCGGCAGACAAAATCTGTACTGAGTGGAGTATGCGATGAGGTTGTGTGGAATAGAATAGGCCGGTTGGCCGCTGCTATTGGTATCGGCAACGGTCACCCGCATTTTTCGGGCTGATGTCAGAACGACACAGGCGGGCCCGGCCCGGGGCACCCAACGTTCGTCTTTGGAAAGGCTTTTGGTATTGGTCATCGTCGCAGTAACGTGGTTGCAGAGGGCTGTGACAAAGGCGCGTCTTTCATGGTGGACGAATGGGTGCCTTCATGTCGATATTGGGAACCGCGTGGGATCATCGTCATTGGAGTTCCACTCACCTCAGGTGAAACAATGCCACTCGTAATCATGCGGAGAAAATTGAGAATCGACAGGTGCTCCAGGTAGCAGATCGCTGGGTCAGCAACGGCAGGGAACAGGAGGAGAGCAGCCACAAGGCGGAGACGTTGAATTGGCGGCTTGACAGCCCAACGTCGGCCTGGACCCGAGCAACCATCCGTGGTTGATTTTTGGCAATGCGGGCCGAAATGGGGTTGGATTATCAACCACGCCATCAGCCTGGATCAAGCTCTACACTACCGATTAGTCGGCATCTTGCATAGTTTGGGATACATATAGACCAAAGGGGAGAAGTACATGATCCGTCCTGGTCCAGAATCCTATCGCTATGAATTGGTGGTATCTTATTCACTACATTTCCGAATGCTTATAGCACCCGGTCTCTGTCATGTCTGCGCCCAGCATCCCGCTCAATATCATCAAGCCGATTGCCACCCTCTTCTAGAGGTCCGGCAGCCTCTGGATCATCATTGCGTGCGGTCACGGCTTGTCGCTGTACCCCATCGATCAGGGATTCATCATCATCGTCATCGTAAGAGTCATATCGTTGTTCGTTCGCGTTGCCGCCTCCAGTCATACATCCCACCCGTGCGAGAGATCGGACCACATCGCCTTTGCATATCGGGCAGGTTCGCCGTCTTGTGGTCAACCATGGTGTTCTATATAGACGTTAGTCCTGTTCCTGCCCATTTTGCGGGATGAACACTCACATGCACTCCGCGTGAAATTCGTGGCCACACGGTAAGCTCATCACTTGACTGACTCCGTCGACGTACTCTTCCAAGCACACTACGCATTCACGTTGTCTACCTCCGTATTTGCGGCGCCACTCCATGAGTCCTGCCTCTCGTTTTTCTTGAATCTGGTCTAGACTCAAGTTCGCATTGTTCATGTTCGCAAAGCTTGAACTTGCCACAGGTACTTCTCCGGTCGTCCTAGATCGTGGTCGTTGCCCGATAGGTCTTGCGCTCGAGTGCAATAATGGTGTCGTCTGATCTGGCGTACGTGGCGTACTAGGAGGCGAAACTTGTGCACTACTCGTGGTCGCTGTTGAACTCGCAATTGTGTGGTATGTTCGCACTGGTAGTCGTTCCACAACTGATTTTGGTGCACGCCATCTACGGCGACGTATGCGTGACCGGAGTAATAGGAGCGCGTACACCACTGTAAGAGTCACCAGAGGTGAGACCACCAATACCAATAATGTATCGAAGAATGGTGATGTGGACATGGTCGTAGGTTGGAGTGTAACCCACAATCCCTCATGCGGCTTATTGATACCCTCCCTGGCTACCTGTGGTCGTAAGACGTCAGCAGCAGATGTTGATGGTCGGGAGATAGGCTTGTCCTTAGGTCTTTCATCTTGAGCACCAGACCCGAGTGATGTTTCCGATTGTGTGGGGTTTGTGGCGCGATCCGCTGATGGCTTCTGTCCTTTCTGTGCCGAAGAAGATTGCTTGGGTGTTATAACAGCGTGACCCTTGTATTTCCCACTGCCAGGTGTGTTGCTACCGCTTTTCGCACCAGTCTGATCTACCTTGGGCTTGGTGCCAGCTTCGACGCTACTACCCGACTTGTCCTCCAGCGGCTTTCCGAATTCGAAGAGATCAGGATCGCGCCAATCATGCACGCCTATTACGAAATCATCCGCCGCCGCATTCTTGCCCTTGCGAGGTGTTTGTTTCGAAGGCCTAGCGGTCTTGCTGCCAGGCTGAGGCTGCTCATTCAACTTTTTGCTGCCGTCTGTGGAGATGGTGGTGCCCTTGAACAAAGAACTGAACCAGCCAGAGCTTCCGCGTGGCTCCTTGCTCTTTGTTGGTTCGCCGACTTTGCCAGCTGAAGGGGACTTCGCCTTTGAAGAGGTCCCTTTGGGCGTTGTAAAGCTCGAGTCAGTCTGAAGCTGACTATCCTGTCCAAGGGCAAGACCAAGTCGCTTAGCATCTCCAATGCTGATATCGTCGCGACGGCCGCCCGAAGGCATTAGGGAGGATAGAAGCTGTGCGGTCGTGTATGATGTAAAGAGGGAGGGAATAGTGACGTTGGAGGTGTCGCCACGGGCGTACATGGTGACTAGAGCACCACCACGTTCGTTGTCACCAACAATGAGCGCAGTTCCACCTCTTCGCTGTACCCATTTCACCTTCTCCAAGAACCCACACCCTCCGCGGCGAAGCAGCACAACTTTGCCCGCGATCTCGGCGCTTTCTTGAATGGATTGTATATCGGCATGACCTGGCTTTTTACCGTTGGCAGCTTTCGCTTTTGGATCTTCGGAGGAGGGTAGCGGATGGTGAAGATGATCATCGGTGCCGTCCTGCTCGGTAGGATTCGAGGGTTTATTAGCATTTGGCTGAGATTCGATTGACCGCTTTCTACGGCTGCTCTTTCTCTCTTGAGGCTTATTGGAATTGTCGGACTTGGTCTTGCTGATTTTATCCGCAATATCGCCATTTCTCATGGAAGATGATCCTCGATCACCCGGATCCCAACCAGGAACATCACTGCATCCCAGCTCGCCTTCGGCAGAGGCTACGCCGCTCCGGCTGAAAGCATCTTCGCCGAAACCGCTCCCTATCCATAGCTGACCACTCAGTCCGTCAGATGGCAGTAGTGGACCGAAATTAGCAGGTCTAGCCAGGAAAAAGGTTGAGTTGTCATCGGTAAGACTGATGATGGCCGAAGGAGGGAAAAGAGACGAGGGAGAGCGCCAGTCGAAAAGAGCATGCAGTCTTCCAGAAGCGCTCTGGGCCACTTGAGCGGATCTACTAGTGGCGATATAGGAGAGAAGCAAGACCGTGAGGATGCAGGTCGCGATGGCAAGTACCAACCGCGTGGGCCGCATCCTGGCAGAGAGAGATATTGAGGTAGTGTATTGATTCTCTCAAGACCTCAGTCAGAACAACAGAGCTTTCATGAGTAGCACAAGATGACCGAGTGAGCGCTCGGGGATTATCTAGCTCAGCGGCACGAAGATATTGTGTCCGGATGGGGGGCGGAAGTCTGGCCGAGGGATAATTTGCCGTTGCTGCAGAAGGGGCTGTGTCCAGTTCGGCCCCTATAGCTGTCGCGTCTAGTGGTCGCTTTATTGTGACAAAGCGGCAGAGGCAAGAAATTGTGTCGTGAGCGTGTAGGAGACGACCGACACAGGCAGTGGGACGACAACCATTTAGGTAGCAAAGTAGACGAGGCGGATGCAGTCATGAGCATGAGACGATCAAGGAACGAGGCGTGACGGTCTGGAGCGGATGCGGCGTGGTGATTGGACGAATGACTTGCAGCAGCCCGACGATTCCCCGCGCCGCAGAAGAACAAAATTCACTCATCGCGTCACGATGCACGCGTCACGTGTTCATGCGCTTTGCATTTCTGCTGCACAACCATCCGCCATCTGCCCTACACTATCCCATGTCGGCCATGCAGACACCTGTCACGAGATGATCCTTGGCCCGAGCATGGTCTAGCCAGCGGACATGCTCTGTCGGGACGATGGGTCACACTATCGGAGTCTGACTGTGGCAGTAGAGAGAGAGAGAGAAGTCCGCAACTTGCGGTCCAGTCACTCAGGCTCAAGGAAGAAGCATGTATCGATTGCATAATCTAGTACACGTGAGAACGCCTATACAGGACCCTGGGCAATTGAATTCATGTCAGAATTCCATGATTTGAATGTTAGGTATCTTTCGCTCTTGCTGAGGACGAACACGAGCGACTCTTGACTATTCTCCAGATGTGTGACAAGTCTGAAGAAACCACGGGCACAAGAGTACACCGTACAGCCCATGTCTCTGCTTCGAACCAACCCAACCACCGGTTTCAATTTTATTATCGTCTCCACACCACTCCCCAGACTATTGTGAGCGGGTGGATCTCGTCGTGAATCGCACGCCATGACGATGATCGCCGGCACTCCAACGAGCCGCGGAGCCCGCGCGTTCGGCTGATCGGCTATCATCTGCAACGCCGTAGCGAAAGTGGCTGACCCTCACTGTCCTGCACATCGCATGCAAGCCCTTTTTTAAGTGCTGGATCGACCGGTGCGCCCTGGTGTTCCTTCCTTTTCTACCTTTCAGGGCCACGATTCCACGTCGAGCACGCGTCTCCTGGCATTTACACTTTTTGTGTAAGCTTCATGGTGCTCGTATGCGGGCTCAAGCTGTCATCCGAACATTATCTTTCGAAGGCAAAGTAAGGAAGCTCTGGATCCCAAACATTATCGCCCACCATTTCTGCTCCCGGGCTGTCATGTTTCGTCATGCCCTTTCGACGTTGCGATGCTTCCACCGTCGTTCTCGGTGGTAGCTTCCGTGATCGCTTGTCGATTGCATAGTCGAGCACCCCGCCACTGCCTCCTCAGCACGCTGATCTTTCATTCTCTACTTACCATTTCCTCTTCTACCACCACATCTCTCCTCCCTCTCGTCTTTTTCGGTATCCTTTTCTCTCATTAGCGTTCATACTTGCAACTTTCCTGCGCCTCCGTGTATCTCAGAAACCCTACCTTCCGACCATTGTTCAGATTAAACACTATTCCTTCGACCTTCAGCATCCCTCCTCTTCACCCTCAGCCTTTCCTGAGCGACCGTAGCCATGAACGTCAACGCACCTTCGGGTGGCTTGAGCCTACCTTTTGTCAAGAAGCGTGCCACCACCCATACGAACACAACCAAAGAGCGGCGATTGCCAGGTCTCGAGTGGCTTCCTAACAAGGTCCGCAACCACTTCATTGCCATGCTGGGCGAGTTCAGTGGTACCTTTTTGTTCTTGTTTTTCGCCTTCTCGGCCACCCAAGTCGCCAATGCTGCTACCAGCAACTCCAATCAGACTTCGACCGGCGGAATTAGTCAAGCGCCGAACACCAGCGCGCTTTTGTACATCAGCCTGGCCTTTGGCTTCTCATTGGCGGTTAACGCGTGGGTTTTCTTCAGGATCACTGGCGGACTGTTCAACCCCGCGGTAAGATCTCTCTTTGACCTACAGGAACATATCAGAACACTAACTGTCATGCTATTCAGGTCACACTAGGAATGTGCCTCATTGGCGCCGTTAACTGGTTAAGAGGCGGGCTGATCTTCATTAGTCAAATACTGGGTGGTATGGCAGCGGCTGGGGTGGTATCTGCACTGTTTCCCGGCCCTCTCAATGTTGCTACAACGCTTTCAACTGGCACGAGTATTGTCCGCGGCCTTTTCATTGAGATGTTCCTCACGTCGTTGCTGGTGTTCACCATCTTCATGCTTGCAGCTGAGAAGCACAAGGGGACATTCCTGGCACCCATCGGTATCGGACTTGCTCTCTTCATCGCCGAACTTTCAGGTAGATACGCACCCGCAGTCACATGTTACCGAGTTTTCCTAACAGTATGTAGGTGTTTTCTTCACAGGCGGCTCTCTGAATCCCACGAGGTCTTTCGGTCCGTGTGTTGTTCTGCACAACTTCCCGGGCTACCATTGGATATACTGGGTCGGACCAGCGCTGGGGGCTTGTCTGGCTGTCGGCTTCTATCGACTTGTCAAGGCGCTCGAGTATGAGACCGCTAACCCCGGTCAAGACTTCAACGAGAAAGAGGCTGAGGTGTTCACGCCGGACGAAAATCCTGCGCGAGCTAGTGACGTTGCACGGCCCAACATAGCACTCGCAAACGCCGACTACGTGGCCGATGCCCGTGGGACTAGAAGTCTTGGTAGCGGGCCGAGTCGATTCGGTAGTACCGGTTCTTCGACCGTATCACCAGTGGCTAGCAGACAGGCGAACCCGGCTCGTTACGACGGTGCTGGTGGCGATATGTATCTGCAACCGCCATATGCACCCCAGCCCGCGTCTCAGCCTGCACCCGCGCCAGCCGCAGATGGATTCGAGGCTGCGACACATGTGGAAGAGGGCACCATGGGAGGTAACTACACGGTGTCTGGATTGGCAAGTCATCGTTGAACGGGGGTTGGTCGATAGCATTTGCATTGCGAATGGGGTCTGCATATAGTACCTAGGGACGAATGTCTTCCTGTTGTAGCTACAAATCACATCAGCGTTTTCGCTTGCACTCACACGATTTCGCTCTCATCGCTTGAGCAGCAACTCGTGAAGCATGTTCTGAAATGATTTCGATTCGACTCACCTCGCGCAACGAACGCGGCAATTAATGCTGCCCCACCAACCCCACATGTTTTCGCAGCTTCCACCGCGTTCGGACGATCTGGTTGGTGTAGACGTCATGACCAAAAAGCTAATCTGACTTTTGATCTTCGGAGAACCACGATTCACATATGGCGACCGTGGTGCACATGCATCTTATATGATGCAGCATCTCATGCGCACGCGATACCTTCTTAGTGCTCGTTGATATTCTTGTTGGATCTCGACGATGTTGCGTCGACCGGCAGAGCTGTGCAGCTTCTGCACGGCAGGGATCAGACCCAGACCTGCCACTATATCGAGGTCACGACTGGCAGGCGCCGCAAATCGATCTTTATCAACAAGAAGCAGTTCGAGCACTATTGTGCGGGCTTCTGGTAGATGGTCTATTAGAAGTATACCAACCACCGGCGCTGCCAGGCGCTTTGCTTCCCAGTTTGAGCCGCTCCGTCCACCTTCGCCAGAATCGCTCGGTGCCCCGAAGCCGCCAAAGACTTACCGCCGGACCCGCAAGTTCGTGAGGCGTCTGGTACAGGCAACTGTCCTTGGAGGCATCGCACTAACGGCAGATACTTACTTCTACGATGCATGTCTGACGCGCTCCTTCCGCACCTTCGCCGCTGGCATCGTCACACTTCTGGATTACAAGATCAACTTCCGCGAGAATCCACCATTCGCTTCGTCGCTCGGTGAAGTCCACCACAGAGCTGCTGAGAGACTCTTCCACCTTCTCAGAGAGAATGGCGGACTGTACCTTAAGATCGGCCAGGCCATAGCCATGCAATCCGCGATTCTGCCGCCAGAGTTTCAAAAGATGTTCGCGAGGATGTTCGATGATGCGCCACAGAACGAATGGAAGGAAGTCTGTAAGGTCATCCGTGAGGATTTCGGAAAGAACGTAGAAGAAGTCTTTGGTGTCTCATTTGACCCGAAAGCCAGTCAAGGCAAAGGCATCATGGAGCGGACAGCAAGAGCAAGCGCTAGTGTGGCACAAGTGCATTGGGCTAGGTTGGCCGACGGAAGAGAGGTAGCTATCAAGGTTCAGAAGAAAGAGATCGCACGTCAAGTCGGCTGGGACCTATGGGCTTTCAAGGTGGTCGCTAGACTGTATACTTGGTGGTTTGACATACCACTGTACAGCTTGGTACCATATATCAGCGAGCGGCTGTTCCTTGAGACTGATTTTACTAATGAAGCAAACAATGCGGACAAGATGCGGGAACTTGTCAGCGGCGAACCACGCCTTCGAGACCGTGTCTACATTCCCGAGGTCTATCGCGAGTTGAGTAGCAGGCGAGTCATGACCGCGGAGTGGATCGAGGGTGTTCGTCTTTGGGACCGCGACAGTATCACTTCTTCGTGGCATGGAGGTTGGCGGCAAGGTAGTCCAGGTGCCGCTGGCGCTCAGCTTCCTCCCCTACCCGAATCAGTGGCATCATCCATCGATCCCGCCAGGCCTGGCAGCGAGTCAAACCCTGAGCACCTCAAACCAGCTCGGGACTCATGGCGGGGTAAGGATAAGTCCGGGGGACTGGGTTTGTCTTATCGACCCATCATGGAGACTATGGTGTCACTGTTCTCCGCGCAGATGTTTCTCTGGGGAATTGTACACTGTGATCCTCATCCAGGCAACATCTTCATTCGGCGGAAACCTAATGGCTCTCCGGAAGTGGTTCTGATAGATCATGGGTTGTACATCACCATGGATCCGTCCTTCCGACATGACTATGCCTTGCTATGGAAGAGTCTTCTCGCCTTCGATAACACGACCATCAACCGCATTGTGAAGGGCTGGGGTATTAACTCTCCAGATCTCTTCGCCTCTGCAACACTGATGCGGCCTTACACTGGTGGCGATAAGAGCTTCTCGAAGGAACTTCGGGATCTGACTAGTGCTGAGCGACGAAAACAAGAATACAATATGCAGATGCATATGCGCAAGTCAGTACGAGGTATTCTTGGCGACGAGACAAAGTGGCCGCGAGAACTCATCTTCATCGGACGGAATCTGCGCATCGTCCAAGGCAACAATCAATTCCTCGGCAGTCCTGTCAATCGAGTCAAGATCACCGGAACCTGGGCCAGCCGTGCTTTGGTCGAGCAAGAGGGCCTAACTTTTGGCCAAAGGTGGTCCGAGTACGGCCGTCACCTGATTTTCCGCATGGTCTTAGTAGGTTCGGATGCCGTCTGGTGGTTCTCCAGGGTCAGGCAATGGCTCGGCTTAGGAAAGGGTATGGACGATGACATCGAACAAGGCATGAGGAGTATGGCCAAGGTACGTATCCCTGGCTAGCTCAAGAACCGACCGTGCTGACCAAAAGCCAGGGTTTCGGGATCGAGATGCAGCATGGCGTTTTTGAAGGCTAATGCGACTCAATTATCGGAGAATTCAACCATTCATAGTACCACTTATGGTGTACGATTACCGACGAAGCTTGTCGAATGTCCTCACTGCCTCTTCTCTCCGGCTCTCCTGGAACGTGGATGGCTTCACAGCGTTCGAGCAATTTGGCTAAAATCAGTATCGCGGTTCTGTACTGTATATCTGTTCCAGAGCAAGGCGTCCTCGGACTTGATAGGGCCATCAAGACGAATACACAGGATAAATGAGAACATCTTATCACAACGTCCGTCTGGGAGCGAACAACACATCTCATCTCGACACTGCTTTATGGACTTATAATGGCGCCCATACATATCATTTTCAAGGGCGGATAGTATATATCTAGAGCTATAGAGCTGATAGACAAAACATACAATTACAGGCATAGACATAAATTATCCTATCACATCTTCCGAGCACCTTTCTCCTCATAAACCAAAGACATCTCGCTCCGCATTCGCCCTATAACCGAGGGTTTGTCGGGGAAAAGAGCTCCTCCGGGACGTGGCAAGAATACCCGACTTCCCCAGCTTGCCGAAGTCCAGGGCCGAGCTGCATCACTCTCTTAAACCCATCAGTTCGGGAACCTCCTCCGGCATTGGAGAAGCTCTCTCTATAACACATTCAGGGCCTTGGACTTGCTTGTAATATTTTTTTTCTCTCTGTAAGGAACTACTTGATTTCATTCTTGATCCTCCTCCATCATCTCTACCCTCAACCTTTTGAAATCCTTATTTTCTTACCCCTGTCGCCACTACAAACACCACCACCACCACCCTCTCTACATCACTTGACCCCACCACCAAAAATGGCCGCCCTCCCCCGCGGCCTCCGCGCCCTCCTCACCCCTTCCCCCAACGACATCGTCCTCCTCTCCGCCCTGCGCACCCCCGTCTCCCGCGCCAAAAAGGGCCCCTTCCGGGACGCCCACGACCACGAGCTCCTGGCGACTGTCCTGCGCGCCACGCTCGCCGCCAACCCTTCCCTCGACCCCGCGTCCATCTCCGACGTGCAGATCGGCACCGTCCTGTCCGAGCTGGGCGGGAGTAAAGCCGGGCGCATGGCGGCTCTGCACGCCGGGGTGCCGCACACGGCGGGGTTCGCGACCGTCAACCGGGCGTGCTCGTCCGGGCTGGCGGCGGTGACGGGCGTGGCGCAGGGGATCGCGTTGGGGAGTATAGAGGTTGGGATCGGAGGGGGAATGGAGAGCATGAGTCGGAATTACGGGTCGAGGGCGATACCGACTGCGTTGTGGGAGGGGTTGAGGAATAGCGAGAACAAGGATGCCAGGGACTGTATTATGAGCATGGGGCTTACGGCGGAGAATGTCGCGGAGCGGTATGGGGTTAGTAGGGCGGATCAGGATGCGTTTGCGGTGGAGAGCCATACCAAGGCTGCGAAGGCGCAGAAGGAGGGACTGTTTGATGAGGAGATTGTGGAGACCAAGGTGCATGTCAGGCCGGATCCGACGGTGCCGGAGCAGGTGGAGGAGGTCGTGGCGACGAAGGATGATGGGATTAGGCCGGGGTCGACGGTGGAGAAGTTGGCGGGGATGAAGCCGGCGTTCAAGGAGGGGGGTACGGCGACGGCGGGGAATAGTAGCCAGGTCAGTGATGGGGCGGCGGCGGTGTTGATGATGCGGAGATCGACGGCGACCAAGCTGGGCTTGGAGAAGAACATTTTGGCGAAGTGGGCAGGGACGGTCACGGTGGGGTGCAAGCCTGATGAGATGGGCGTGGGGCCGGCGGTGGCGATCCCGAGACTGATGGAGTACACTGGGATCAATATTGAGGATGTTGGCATCTGGGAGATCAATGAGGCGTTTGCCAGTCAGGCGCTTTACTGCATTCGCACACTGGGGGTGGATATGCAGAAGGTCAACCCCAAGGGCGGCGCGATTGCGTTGGGACATCCTCTGGGTGCCACGGGGGCGAGACAGTTGGCGACCTTGTTGCCGGAGCTGAGGAGGCAGGATGAGAGGCTTGGTGTTGTGAGCATGTGTATCGGGACGGGCATGGGAATGGCCAGCTTGATTGTCAGGGAGTAAGAGATGGGAACTAATGTTCTGTATTGATAATTCATTGCATTGCGGTGGTCGCATGCTATCTACATGCTAACTATAGTGCACCGCTGGTCTTCTTGGCCGTCAATCGTGCTTCTTCCTCCACGACGGGTCTTCAACCTCGTCCATTGACTTACCCTCATGGTTTCATCACTTCCCGACCGCTCCACGTCTGGTCTTCGACCAAGACACTCCCATTGTCTCGTCCCGCGCTGACTGTGCGCAAATCTTCCTTGTGGTAAAATATAACAATGTGAACTGAATGCAACAAAGCAGAGATATCCAGAGCAAGTATTAGTAGGCTATTTCGCCGAAACAAAGCATAGAAAGGATTGCGCCTTCACCCATTCGCTGGTTTTGTGGTTAAGAGATCTGGAGCTTTCCTTTTGAATCTAGTAAAGCGCATGGAGTGTGTGCGTACGTTGGAGGAGAGGTAGTGACCAATATGACGCTCGAACACAGACCGCCGTGTCTCGTGTGCATGTGTGTTGAACGCCCAGGTGGATCCAATGCTAAAGTAATGGTTGCAGTGGTATGAATATATGCGCGAGGGTATCGAAAACTTATATGGCTGCGGAACAGTGTTAGGAAATAGGCAACGTTGAGAATGCTGCAAGTGATGGCTTGATTCCGTTGTCGAACGACTGGGGGTGAACGGGGTCACATGACATTGCAGCCACTTGATTTATCGCCTTTCACGTTCTTAACTTGAAGCGCGACTCGTGCAGCTTCCGTGAAAGCCTCGTTGACGCCACGGTTCTTCATAGCGGAGCATTCTGGCACACAGAAGATTAGCGACCACCTTCGAATGCCTTGATCTGCGCCTACTCACCCAGATATCGCAGTGCCCGGATCTTCTCGGCCACGGCCAAGCCCTGCTTATAGTCGATAAGTGGCCTCTTGGGCTCATTTGTGCGTGGACCATCAGTCGCTGCAGCCTGGTCCTCTTCATCGTCCTCGCCTGAACGCTCGCGCAAATCGCACTTGAGCGCCACAAGCACAAGCCGTACGCCGGGACAGTTATCGGCAATCTCACCAACCCATTTTGCCTCTACGTTTTCAAGTGATTCGGGAGAATCGACCTGATAGCGTACATGTCAGGAGTGTTCGCCTGCAGAAGTGCTCTTGTAACCTACGCTGAAGCACAACATAATGGCATGTGTATCGTCATACGATAATGATCGTAGTCGGTCGAATTCTTCTTGTCCTGCCGTATCCCACAGCGATAGCTCGACGTGCACATTGTCGATGAAGATGTCTGTAAGGATAGAGCATTAGTGATGGTCGTCTTTAGGATTGTTCTGCTAAGTCTGGCGCGTACCATGGACATAGTTCTCGAAGACGGTAGGTTCGCTACAGGGCGGATGGTCAGCACGTGCTAGTTGGGACGCATGCGCAAATGGTGGTCGCAACATACTAGACTGTTGGGAAGTAGCTGGGAAGTGTTGTTAGCTGGCGCATTCGCGCAGACGATGGACCGCATGTCATACCCTCTCGTGAAGACGTTCAGCAGTGATGTCTTTCCGCACGCTCCGTCTCCGCTGTGTTTATCCCCCGTCAGCATGTGTATCGTGGTCCAAGTCCGCGTCGCAAACATACAGCAGAACCAGCTTCCGCTGCACCGTCTTTGTGCCGCCGCACAGACCCATGTTGACAAGGTTGCGCGTGTGGGATGGTCGAAAGCAGCGGGCAAGTGTTGTTATGATGATGGCGAACTGGAGATGTGGAGAGTAGTGGCCGGTGGGTGCAGCGATCGGCCTGTGGATATGCGACAAGATGCGGGCGGGAGTGGAGTCGTCGGTGTTTAGACTTGTTGAGGTGCAGCGGGACTGCCGCGGTCCGTCTACGCGACTTCGGCCGGATAAAAGCTGGGGTGCGGGTGTGGGTGCGGATGTGGAGGAATTGATTGATCCAGCGGCGGAGTTGAACAGAACGATAACAAGAACGAGCGTCAATGCTTGTTTTTGAGCGAACGTGCGGCAGATGCAGAAGCCAACGGGATAGCGTAGCGCAAAAAGGATGACGCTGCGTATGACTATGCGGCTGAGTTCACGAGGGGCATTCTTGGGCCAATTTCTGGTTCTGCGGGTTTCATGCGGCTCCCCAGGGAACGAACATATCACCGTCATCCAAGAATTACGCAAAACAGGGCAGCTGCGGCCAAACTCCTTTCGGATTGTCTCTTTCCGGCCATTACATGTCCATAACGAGCATTCATTCACTCGTCCATTCGCTGCAGCCCTCCCCGGCCCTGCAGCCTGCTCTTCAAGTCACCTGTCGCATCCGCTTGCCGGCTCAATTTTCCGACGAATTTGCCCCGATCTGACCGGTGTCTCTCATCCTCTTCAAGCTGTTTCTTCTCCTTGTCCGCCAGATCCGCTAATCTACTCCGCCTATCGTCTTCCAACTTTGAAGCATTGTCCTGCATCGCAGCCAATCGTTTCGCCCGGTCCTCTGCGTCATCCTTGCCGCCTTGCCTGTCGCCATTCGGCCGGTATTGATCGCGGCGTGGCGACAAACGGCGATGGTACGGGTTCTTAGACTCTCGGGAGGGCGGTGGTGGTGATCGTCGTCGAGGCTTATCGTAGTGTCTCCTTCGATAATCGGGTGACCGTGAGCGTGAATCTGAGCGGCGCGGCGACGGATAAGACCGCCTCTTTTCGTCGCTATTGCGATGGTTGCGTTTATTCGGTGACCGTGATCTCGACCAGGATCTAGATGGGCTTTGTCTCCTTCGTCGGTATCGGTCATCGTAGTAATCCGAGCGTCGATGCCGCCTGGACGGCGCTGGCGACCGTGATCTAGAAGGCGACCTCGATCGTGAGTATGATCGGGGGCGACGATGCGATCTCCGAGACTCCTTGTCGTCGTCGCTATACCGCCTTCGTTTGCGCGACCGCTCATCGTCGTCCCTATGATGATGCCTTCGATGTTTGCGCTCCTTCTTGGCTGGCTCCTCCTGCCCAGCAATCTTCATGAGCTCTCGTCGCCTAGTGGGATCCTTCATCATGGCTTCATACGCGGCTTGCTCCTGTTGCTTGATCATGAGCATGGGGTCGGCCTTGACTTTGCTGGCAGTATCCCTTGCTGTGTTGGCATTCTGTGCTGCAAGAAACCCCTCCTGGTTTGCGTCCTTCTTCATCGCCTCAGTCGGGTCTCGCTTGACAAGTTGATCCAGCCGTCTTTTGCCTAACAAGTATGCCTCCATTTCCTCAGTAGTGCCGGATTGTCCATTTGCCGGACCGTTATACATCCAGTCAACGCGATCAACTCTTTTCTTGCCGCCAGCGGCCTCCTGCAAACGCTGCATCTCCTGGATTTGTCGTTCTTCGGCGCGCTCCTTCAGTACTTGGTCCGTCTTTTTCCGCTCCTCGAGAGCTTTCTGCTCTTCCGCCCACACGCGCTTCTGGTTGGACATGAGCACTGGGTGCCATGACTTTTTGAGATTGAGATCTCCTCCCATGATCGCGGCTTGATTATATGAGACTGCAAATGGTTGATGTGGAAAGACGTGAGACGAAAAGTCGAGCTGAACAAGTCAAGGTATGAGGGGGCGTCGCAGGCAACTGCGATCACGTGAATCCAAGGTCACGTGACGACTTTGCATCTCTCATTTTTCTCGAAGTCATTTGCAGGTGGCACTGGAAGCGTTGCCAACTTGTGTCTTGTCGATGCGTGCGCTGGCGCATGTTCTTTCAAATCGCATTCCATAAGGGCATCACGAAACATTCCTAACCACAAGGTCACCTGACCTACCGCCACCGCTTGTCGCTTTTCGGTCCTAGCTCCCCGTGGCGATGCTGCCTAAATGGCATGCGCAGATCCAGACTGATCGTCATCTTCTGAGCATCCACCAGTCCATTCGAAACACTGTGATGTGGTATTCGTTTTTCTTATAGACTTTGTGCCGATCAATGGAGATCAACCCTGGATCTCGCATGCCGCAGGCGGCAGCCTGTCAAGGTGTGTCTAGGGCTCGACCGGCCGGCAGGACATGCCGTGCTGGCAGACGGAGAAACTTTGGAAAGACGTCCATCACTTGCTTTACTGTGCTTGATGTGGTGTGCCCATTCCCTCGCATGTCACTTTGCCACACATCATGATCCGAGGTGGCAACTTTTCGGCAGATCGTACTTGTCATTCATGCGCGTTCGGGGATGTGCTGACATGTCGGTGTCGGCTTCATTTCCGAAGAGCTCTGTAGGCGTGAGCCTTACATATTTTCTTATTGCAAGGCCCATCAGCAAGCGAAGTGGCGTCGAACATTCGGCACAAGCCTATCCCTCGGGAGCCCTTACATTTCATGTATCTGCTGTCATCCACACTTCTGCCCCGTAAATTGTCAATTATAATACGAGAAAGCAGGCGTCACATATCCACTCATTGCGGTTTAGCAAGTGGGAGAAGAAAACAGAATAATAGACTCAGTATGCGATTGACCAAGATGTAGATTTCAATGGTAAAAGTATAGACGAGAAGTGTAAGGAAATATGGACACCAAATTTCGCTACTTTTGTAAGCTCTGTTCCATGCTTCGCTCCGCGTGATGATTTTTAGCCACGCTCACGCCAGAGCTTGGTCCATCTTCTAGATCAACCTTTCTATGAAGGCCAGGTTGAACTGTTCCTTCTGTAAGCTCTTAAGCACCCTTGGCGAAACCGATCCTGGGAGAGCTCTGGGACTCGTCGAAAACGACGAACTGGGCCTTCAGGAAGATGTCACCGAAGATGGTGAGACCGATACCGGAGTTGGACTGCAGGCCACCGAAGCATGTCCCGTCACCATTGTCCTGGAAGTTGATGTAGCTACCTGGGACGGTGAATGAGCCAGTACCAATCTTGACGACGAAGTCGGGCAGGTCCTCGCTGCAGTCAAAGATGTAGCCACCGTCTTGGTCGGAGTTCTGCGCACTCTGGACGTTGCTGTAGTAGTCACTGACAGCCGCGTCCGGAACGTACAGGAGAGTTGTGCCAGTGTCAGCGATGGCACTGCCGATGGACGAACCCCTCTGGCCGTTGACACTGTAAGTGCCGGCAGTGAAGCCCCAGAAACCCTGCGAATTGTCGACAGGGACGTAGGTGATGCTGCCGGTGTACAGCGAAGTGTCGATGACACCGAAGTCGTAGCTGCCTGGGGCACCCTTCCTCAGACGAGCGGTGAAGAGAGGTTTGGCCAAGCTGCTCTTGACAGTGTCAAAGAAGGTGGTAGCAGGCCTGGGAGAGACAGTGTTGATGCTGCTGAAAGCAAGGCCAAGGAGACCGTCGTTGTCGGTGTCCTGAGTGAACTCAGACGAGACGGAGGTGGCAGCTTCAACAATCTGGCTGGTGGCAGTGACGCCACCAACAACGACCTTGTCAGCGTAGACAGTGCCCTTCGCACCAGAACCATCACCGTAGCTGATGTTCCAGGTCTCGCCGCTCTGCTTCTTGCCAGATTTGGTGGGGTTGTACTTGGCGTGGCCAGTGCTCTCACTGCTCGGAGTTAGGGTGGAGAATACCCACAGGTCAGCTGAGCCAGTGTCGAAGTCAAGGTTGAGGGTCTGACCACCGAGAGTCACGGGGCAGAGGTAGGCCTGGTCGACGGAGTCAGCACTGGGAGACTAAGGTCTTCCGAGAATCCAATGTACCTCGTCGTTGCCTTCGGGAGTAGCAGTGACGGAGCCGGACTGGCCAGCGGCGGCAGCAGCCTTCAGCTTAGCCGGAGCAGAGTCAAGCTTGCCATACTTGGCGTATGTCTTGAGCATCTTCTGAGCAGGCGTGAGGTTCTTGGTGGCAGCCTTCTTGGGGACCGCGACCTGGTTCACACGGAAGCTGGACCTCTTCTCAACGGGTGAGGCCATGGACATGCCCGCAAGGGCAGCCACGACGGCGGCAGACTTGGCGTGATGCATCTTGACAAGTAGCAAGTGATGGGAACAAGCTCGAGAAGGGAATGCTCAACAGATGAGGACTGAAGATGAAGCTATCTTACTGTTGGGTGATCTTTCAAAGGAAAGGTGGGCGACATGATCGACTTTATACACGAAGCCAGGCCGCATCTCTTTGTCAAGATACTACCATCGCCGGCCTCCTCCGTCACCCGGAGCCGGCTTCGCTGGCAGTGTGGATGTGGTCAACTTGCTAAATCGCCGCTATCATGCGATTGATCGACAACCGGACCAGCTGAGGCGCATGCATGTGATTCTCTACAAGAGTATTAAGCCGTATACCTTCCCAAATGGTGAAAGACGGAGGGTAAAGTCGGCATCTCTGCCGGTGACAAGCGTCCAATGGATTCCATCAGAGCCGATTCTCTCGAGGGTGTGAGCATACCCGGCTGATTGTCAGCAAAGCGAATGAGGCGAGGTGGGTGGTCAATGCCGTGCCAGAGGGGTAAAAGCCAAGCTAAACAAGCTCCGTGGGTGTGCGGTTTGATGGGTGAAGACCAAAAGCTTTAGCCAATGACCTTCTGTTTCCGGAAGACAAAAGCAGCCTCGCCCAGCTGTCTATGTGTCCTGTGACATTGCGGCATGTAACAGAAGGGAGGTGGGCTTAGGGTGGCGTTGGCGACGAGGGATGGAAGCAAGTCGGAACGATGCGATCCGTCATAGAAGCTTCGGACGGCGCCTGTATGGCCAGGGACTCAGGAACGGAGATTGTTAGTCCAGGATGCAATGACGGTGAGGCTAGAGTAGTAGATACAGCAACCAGCGAGCCGGAGGGCGGGACGATGGTAGCCTTGGCAGATCTGCGCTGGATGAAGTCGCTTAGCCATCGCGCCTTCGATGGCGTGCAGGCTAATCCGCGCCGTGTGACCACATGATAAGCTTGAATGGCAGCTAGTTATGCTTGTCCAAGAACCTTGAAGCTTGATACTCCAGGGTTGGATCTAACGTCTGTGTGGACCTGCTGAATGCTGTTTCTTCCGAGACACGCCCACTTTCTCGGGTCATGAGTGGTTGCGGAGAATTGTCATTTGCTTATTAGTTTTGCGCATCGCTATCCACTGAGGGTTGCATTGTGGGACGAACGGCGATCAGCGCAAACAAAGGGCGATGAAGACGGCGCTTTTGGGTTTGATTGGTAGGACTCGAGATTGGGCACGGGACGAGAACGGGCGAGACCGCGATAACTCGCAATGACAGATGAGCCGTACGCGCCGCTGCATTGCCAGTGAGGCTTTTTGTCGACGTAGCCAGCTGATAAGGAGTTGGTAGACGGAGGAAGGTTTACCTGTGCTTCTAGCGTGACGAGATGCATGTGGTGGGAGGGTGTGACTGTTGAGCGAAGGTGGTCGAGCCTATCTATCGCTTCATGCAGGTGCAGGAATGGCGGGCCGAGGTGTACCTCGTACTTTTGA
Source organism: Myriangium duriaei CBS 260.36 (assembly GCA_010093895.1). Classification (NCBI taxonomy): domain Eukaryota; kingdom Fungi; phylum Ascomycota; class Dothideomycetes; order Myriangiales; family Myriangiaceae; genus Myriangium; species Myriangium duriaei. Next base: position 967,575 of record ML996090.1, read on the forward strand.
ATGAGAACCGAGCTTTTGCGGGGGTCTCCAGCCAGAAGCTGCCAAAAACGCCGCTTACCATGGGTCTTGTTGGCGTTTTGTTGTCACGCTGTCACGCCATGTTCTTCGGACTTATCGTCCACGAGAGCCCGAGCGAATTCCCAGGTCACGGACTGCATGAGCGTCTATGCTTCCTCCGTTACCAAACATCAACTCTCAAAGTCTCCGATACCAACCTGCCTTGGTGATTGAGTTATAGTCAGCTGAGGGGCAAAGGGCGATGGCGGGCCGATGAAGCTACTGCAGTGTACAGTCCTTGTTCTCTTATTCTCATCAAATCTCTCCAGCAGATTTCGAAGCCGAAATCGAGGCAGACCAGTCGAGAGCAGGCTATCGCATTTACATATGTTGTGCAGCAATGTTCATATGAAGTGGTTGAAGCCATCTATTTTTGTGGGTCGCCGAGAAATTCCCCTGACATGCCCAGGATTGCCCAGAAATGTTCCTGGGTTGGAGGGTGTTCTTGATGCTGGGCAAGGCGGTGCTTGTTCGAGTCGAGGCACACCATGGAGGGTACCCTAGAAGACACCCATGACTCCCGCCATGTCGACTAACCAAGAAGCGGCCTAGAATGGCGTTTGCTTGTTTGCGCCGTGTTGCGTCCGTGGCTGCGCTGTCCGGTGCAGTAAGCTCGATACGAACTCGTCGTTGGATGTCGGCTTTTCTGGATAGATATTACTCCTCCTCCATTTACCCGTGTACTATTGACCGTGCGTGGGTTGTCTGTTGAAGGAGACTTTACGGGAGTATAGTCACTTGAGAAGGCGGGAGATAAGCAGGACTAGCGAAAGCAAACACGAGGCAGTCCTGAATCGCCGCCAATTGGCCTGGCTAATTTTGAGGCTCTAGAACGCAGTGATGATCTCTGATACACCACTGGCATAGAGTAACACGGCCAGGTTGCTGGTCGATTGGTGTTTAGTGTTGAGTTCTGCGAGGGCCAGGTACTGGGTGCAAGCCCCCCCACCATGCAACTTGCACCCCACATTTCCCCGCCAAGACCTGCCCAAATGAGCTGTCTTCGGGGCGCGGGGATCACTGCTAGAGTTTGGAAGAAGGCTCCAAAGTTGCTGTCATCTCACTTCCCTGTGTTCGCACGTCAACCCGAAGCAAGCTTTATCGGTCCATATTCCGGCATACTCTGCGGTGCAGGCCTTACCTTGATGTACACCTCGACACACCAACCTCGCTCCGAATATCGCTAGCGAGCTTTCTCACACTATTGAATCATCACCCCCGTATCACCGTTATCGACCTTCCCGTGGAGTCTTCGCATCACAACTCGCGGAAGCGAGCTTTTGCGTCAACCGCGAATCTCCGCGACTCCATCTTGCCTTCGAACACCTCAACTTGCCACCGCACTTTATCAAGGTTTTGCCCTCAACCGATATCTGGTCTCGTGCCTAGGGTGCCACACGCACCTCGCGCGCCTTCACCGCCGTCAAGCTTAGCCGCCAGGCTCCAGAAGTCAGCGTTCACACACAGCAATCATGTCAGACGACGACGATTTCATGCAAGATTCGGAACAGGAAGAGTATGACACACTGCTTACCGCTTACCGTCATCGTCCTGGCAGATTCGCTAACCGTCTTTCAGTTACGACTTTGAGTACGAGGACGATGACGAGGACCAGGGCGGGGATGTCGACATTGAAAACAAGTACTACAATGCAAAGCAAATGAAAATTGACAACCCAGAGGAGGCTATCGATGAGTTCCTAGGCGTGCCAGCCCTGGAGCAGGAGAAAGGCGACTGGGGCTTCAAAGGGCTCAAGCAGGCCATCAAGCTTGAGTTCAAGTTGGGCAGATATGACAAGGTGAATGTGATCCAGCCTGTATTCGGTCCGTGGCACTGACGTCCTCCCTAGGCCAGCGAACACTACCAGGAGCTGCTCACATACGTCAAGAGCGCAGTCACACGGAACTATTCGGAAAAGTCTATCAACAACATGTTGGACTTCATTGAGAAGAATGCGGAGAACGAGGAGGCCAATCGATGCATGGAGCAGTTCTATTCGAAGACACTCGAATCGTTCCAAAGCACAAACAATGAGAGGCTGTGGTTGAAAACAAATACAAAGCTCGCGAGGCTATGGCTGGACCAGAAAGATTACCGCCGGTTGACGGACAAAGTGCGCGAATTGCATAAGGCCTGTCAGAAAGAGGACGGGACGGATGATCCTACCAAGGGCACCTATTCGCTCGAAGTCTATGCTCTCGAAATCTTGATGTATGCCGAGACCAAGAACAACAAACGACTCAAGGTAGACTATCTCACCCTAGCATCGAAGATGCGGCTGACCAGTTAATAGGCTCTGTATCAGCGTGCGCTCAAGGTCCGCTCGGCGGTTCCCCATCCTAAGATCATGGGCATCATTCGTGAGTGTGGTGGCAAAATGCACATGAGTGAAGGTATGCTGTTTCGATCAATCTCTCGGCTCTCCACTAACATGATATGTAGAGAACTGGAAAGCGGCCCAGAGCGACTTCTTCGAGTCGTTCCGCAACTATGACGAAGCGGGTTCGTTGCAGCGCATTCAGGTACTCAAATACCTCGTACTCACCACCATGCTTATGGGTTCCGACATCAATCCTTTCGATTCGCAGGAGACCAAACCTTATCGGAACGACCCACGTATTGCGGCCATGACCGAGTTGGTGGATGCGTACCAAAGGGACGAGATTCACAGGTACGAGTCCATTCTGCAGAAGAACCAGGATTTACTCGCCGATTCCTTCATCGCCGAAAATATCGATGAGGTCACCAGGGATATGCGCACAAAAGCAGTTGTCAAGCTCGTCGCTCCCTACACTCGATTCCGGTTATCCTTCATTGCCAAGCAACTAAAGATTTCCGTCCAAGAAGTACAAGACATTGTTGGCTTCTTGATCATGGACGGGCGATTGAGTGGGAAGATCAACCAGGATGCGGGTACTGTGGAGATCACAAGCAGTACCGATAAAGATCGGCTAAATGCAGTGTCGGAATGGACTGGCGCCATTCGCTCTCTTGCTGGCTACGTGCTCACGGAGGGTGATGGTTTCCGACCTGGCGAGGGTCTAGGCTCTGGTCTGCGGACGTCAGATGCGCGCATAAGACAGGGTCGGGCTGGTGTTCTCGGGATGGTGCACTGATGGCCTTGGAAACATGACGAATCAACAGCATGGAACAAGGCGCAGTCTGGGTCGAGACCGGGTGGAGGTGGGCCGAATCACTTGCCGCTGCCTGTTTCCGGCGATGCGCACCGCTGGTATCACACCAGATGCATGACGAGCCCCCAACAAGAATGATGGTGTGGAAGTAGGCGCCTGTGCGGAGCGGGAATGATTGGACGTTACAGCGGCTGGCTGTGCGACAGTCTGACCCGACATTGACGAAGGTCACGAATACGACAATGACAAAAGCTCGTGCAGTCCCCGAGGATAGAGTTAACATAACGATGGAACATTACACATTGGCCACAAGTGCAAAGGCCGTAAAGCGACCCCCTCCTGGTAGTTTGTATTGCGAGGTCAGCCCATGGAAACCCTTCGTCATCACCAAGCCTGGATCGACGGGAGGTCAGCGGTGCACAAGCATTGGCTCTTTCGTGCGACATTGACACTGTTGACACTCGGATCCTTTGGTGCCGTCATAGCAGTCTTCTTGGCTTGTGGTGGAGGGATTTTCCAGGAGCCTGTGCTTCGCCGCAGCGTCGTTGACACTATCAAATGTTCGGCGGAGTATTCTCCACTAATTCCTTTCTTGCTATCGGTGTCCTCCTCTGTGTTCAGTTTGATCCGTTTGGTTCCTCCACTGACTGCTCCGTCCCTGTCGTCATACCCTGCTATGCCACATAGACTCGTTACACTTGTGTTCTGAACCTGAAATTTCGGAGGTCGAGATGGTCGAGCATAATCGATCGACACTGTTGGGCACTCTCCGCGAATGGATTAGTATGGACTCCTCGTCACTTCTCCCCGGCGGTCTCGGTCCAAGCTCGGATTTGGACTAAATTCCATGGACGTTGGTCACTGTCATCATGTGACACAAAGCATCAAGTCCTATACATGTTATGTCATGCCGTGTTATCCTCATTGGGATAACGCCTCTGCGAGGCAAGATGTGATCGGGCACTGCTGGACCCAGCAGCGCGGTATAACTATAGCGCTCGTCTCGTGTTGATTCGGGAAGCTGCTTCCTCGGGTATAGGCAGATTCTATGGCAGGAAATCCGGTACTACGGTGGGTCCCACTCCGACCTCAGAAGAAGTAGTGGAAACGACTTGAAGCACATTGAGCAGTCTACGATATATAGTACCACGCACTCTCAATGGAACTGCTGCAGCAAAACTTTCGCATAAGCCATCATCACAACAAACATCCCAAGTCATACGATAGCATGGATTTTTCGTCGAGTCCGGGGTACTGGAATCCACCAGGGAGCGGTGCGACCCCAAGTGCAGGACCATCCAACCTCTTCAGTAATGCGGGTGAGCAGCAGACGCAGCTGGGTCAGCCGAAGGTGAGCTACACCAAAGCCCCACAAATTTAAGCTTCTCACGCATCGCTCCGTCCCGCTTCGGCTCAGAGGCGTTTACATGCTCAAAGTCTTATCTCCACCAATCACATCCCGCCCTCTGCTTCATCGCATTAATGCTCAAGATTATCACTCTAACCTGCACCCATAGACTATCTTTGTTGGACCGTTGGAAGAGGTTCGCGGCTCACAGGATCTCCAGCTTCTTGACGCTGATATCAATCAGGACGTCAGTATTCAGGGCAATTCCCAAATCGAGACCAAGGGCTAATTACTGCAGACTCCACAACTCGGGTACACTCATGCACGCAGATGCCACATCGGTCAAGACAGCGGATGGACAGGTGATGATGCTGGACTGTATCTGGTGATAATTTGTATCTAACAAAAATAGGATTGCTGTTTTTGTTTCTTGAGAGCCTTGTCGTCTCGCAGAACCATGACGCTTTCGATCAAACCATATCTCGACTGCAGGAGTTTCTCCCTGTGGTCAGCAATGCATTGTCCTATCTAGATGCCGTGCAATCACCAAATGCTCAACCAGTGCTGATACAACTACTGATGCACCTGTCCGCCAATTTGGGCTATGTGACCGTCCTGCAAAACCTCGAGGACGGCATCAATGACCATGTTCGCCACGAATGCATGATTCACCATGTCAGGGTATAGCAAAATGCACTTCCTCAAGTAAAGCGTGGCTTACTTCTCTAGGCCCTCATTGCATGTTGGCTCGGAGAAAGTCAGCCCCGTATGCCAAATGCATACAATCAGCAGAATCCAACAGGCATTGATACATCGATGCAAGTTGGTCTCGATGCATCTCATGTTGGAGCATTCCAGGACGTACTGCTGAACATGCTCGGATTTCGATTCGAGGTGTTCTACCCTAGAACTCTGCAGGGTGTCATGACAACGGTCTTTCGTGCGACCAATGCGAAATTGGGAACCCCGGATATGGCACTCGTCGACGCAGGGTAGGTCGCCAGATGTAAAATGATAGCTCAGAACAGAGCACTGATCGGAACAGGACGCATCAGTGGACCATCTTCTCAGTCAGACCTGACCTACTACACGAAAACCTCGCATTTCCAACCCCACAGGGTTGGCACATGAATCAGACCACAGGTGTTGACCATCGTACATCGCAGTCCGGGTCCTCTTCTCGAACCGCGGGTCCAGCTGATGGTGGATGGCTGAACCAAAGTGGCACATTTACGCCCTATAGCACTGCACAGGCTCAAGGTGCTGCTAATTCGGTAGAGCTCTTACACCCAGTCTTAGATCCATTCAACGTGCCATATCCAGCCTTTGGTTTCGGATTGGAGGCACCTCTTCGTCATCATCTACCACTACTGAACACAGGATATGATCCATCTGCTCCGCAGGGACAGGTCCCATCTCAACAACCCAGTCACGGTTATGGCTTACCTCATTCGAACAAACCCAGTGGGCCGGCTGTCCCTCCGCCCAACCCCTTCAAGATTCGATTCTCAGCCTATAACACCTGGATTCCTGGCCAGCCGGAAGAGAAGCAGACTTTGATCCCGCTAGATACTGGGGTAGGCGCTCAGGGAAGCCATGCAGCACATCCTGCACCCTCCAGTCCGAGGACCGATCGCGCCCAGTCATCTCGGTGAGTCATCTTGCGGAAGAGGCGCATGTTGTGGCTGACTACTGACTCAACGTTAGGTACAACCAAATCCAATTCAAAGCATGCGATCCTGGTGATTCGTCGAAATCAAGAGGCAAGCGACCGGAGCAGGGTTGAAGGTAATCGTGGGACGATGAAAGGAAGAAATGGTGAGGACAGGTATGGAGAAAACATGATCATGACAACGGCAAAATCTGGGCCCAGGGTGAATCTTAGCGGATTTGCAAGGTCTAGGCTGGAACTAAAAGCATCAATACCTTATAGTCATACCTACAGCGCAAACGTTTGATCTAGACACTCATTGAATGCATGCAAGTCGGTTTGCAAGCTGGCAGGACTGCAGAAACCTCGACGTCAGAGCACTCCAACATCATTGCTCTTGGACAGCACCCTCGTTGATCCACTCGTAGCAGTAGATTGAGAACGTGTGGTGCCGATGAGTCTGCCGTGACTCATTGACAGTTGCGGCGTACTCAAGTCGTTATACTGTCGATTGAGCTCTGGCGGTCGATTTCTCCAATCATGTGCAACATGCTGCGTGTCTTTGAGAGCATGATCAATCACTGATCATGACTCGGCTTGAACATTTTGCGCGAATAGTTGAGCATGAGGGGGTCTGCCAGAGCATAACTCTGGGTCGACTTGCCCCTCACTTTTCGCCGTTTTTCGTTTTCCCAGCTCACGTGCTTTGCGACGCACAGACCGGCAAATCGCCAAGCCCACAGTCCTTTTTGCCATCTCCACAGTGACACCCTCGATTCTTCTCACCACCATCAGGTCCAGCGAACCTCTGCCAACACAAACCATCTTCAACTCATCAAAAACAGCGTCTCGGTCACTTATCGACACATTTACGCACCACACAATCCGTCAAGATGGTGAGTCGCTCCATTTTGGCGTCCGACGTGACGATGGAAGAGGCAATGCGACGGTGGCAATCCACGCCTTCTCGGCGACGAAAAATTCGATCACGATGCCCACAACACCTTCAAATCGCTTCTCCATCGCTATCGCCATTTCATAAGTCGTCCAGCATGGAGTGATGCTGACATTTTGTTTTTCAGGTTCTCGCAGTTGATCTCCTCAACCCCACCCCTCAGGCCGAGCTGAAGAAGCACAAGCTGAAGGTACATTTTTTCTTCAACATATAACCGCCACCATCACAGCTTTTTAACAACATACACAGACCTTGGTCCCGGCTCCTCGCTCCTTCTTCATGGACGTCAAGTGCCCCGGCTGCTTCACCATCACCACCGTCTTCTCACACGCTCAGACCGTCGTCGTCTGCGCCGGCTGCTCGCAGGTGCTCTGCCAGCCCACTGGTGGCAAGGCTCGTCTCACTGAGGGCTGCTCGTTCCGGAGAAAGTAGACGACTCACCAGTCGTCTATAATGATGCGGCACGATAACTTTCGGCATTGCGGACCATTGCACTTTGTTACCTGATGCAAAAGGATAGAAGAGGGAGCTCGAAAAGTCGACTGTAAGATGCGGAAGACAAAGCGGGAGTTCCGGATATCCCAGTAGCATCGCGAGAGAGAGGCCAGGCAGACGCTGTCGTGGAGATATTTTCTGCTTTTAGTTGCTGCGGCTGTCGTCTTTCTCTTAACGGTCGTTGGGATTTTCTTTAGTCAAAAAAATATGCTGTGGAGGCGAGACGGTACATATCAGATGCGTTTTTTCTCGACAGCAATATGGACGAGGGGAGGATGATAGTTGATGATACCGTTGAGGATACCTACCTATGCATCTAGACAGGCGTCAATCGAGTCTTGAATCGCTGCATGTTGTGTTGAATGTGATGACACGCGACAGTGATTATGAACGTACCCTCGTACTGCCTTTATGGTCATGGGACGAAACAGTAACATCTATTGGTCCCTCCACGTCTTTGCTTCAAACCCCAATAGTGTATCAAATCCTTCTATCAGGTTCACCAACATGCTCCTCGAATGCTCGGCACATTTATTCAGCCAAGCGACTACTGATCGACCAAAATGCATGCACTTTCTATTCGCACAAGTATTTCGGCACCACCAACCTGGAACTGAGTCTCAGGATCCTCCGCGAGAACTTTAGCCGCGGCGCTCGCCGGCCCCCGCGCTCCCCGCCGCTCATATTACTACTATACCAAGCATGCCGTTACATAAAATGTAGCAGACGGCCTACCAACCGCCACGCTTTCCCACGGGCCAGGCGGCCTATCATCTCCTGACGGAGAAAAAATACATATAGAACAAAAGACGACTCCTACCCATTTGAACACCAATTAACCCCTCCCCACAAACATCCCACAGCAGTGATGTCCTCCTCTCCGCTCACAGACGCCCAATGGGCCACCAAAATCGCCTCCGCCCAGCGCGCCATCCTCTCCAGCGTACCTACCACCTCCTCCCACACCATCCCAGCACGAGATGCCATCGCCCAGACGATAGACCACACCCTCCTCAAGACCGATGCAACAGGCGAGCAAATCGACACCCTCTGCGCCGAGGCACAACAGTATGGCTTTGCGGTACGCCGCCCCTCCCCTCTACTCCTCCATATGTACTGACAGGAAAGCCCAGACCGTCTGCGTCCGTGAGCCCTTCACCTCCCGCGCCGCCTCGCACCTCAAATCCAGCCCGTCCAACGTAGCAGTCGTAATCGGCTTCCACACGGGGCTCGACCCGACCGCCGCCAAAGCCGGCGAGACCCAACGCGCCATCGCCGCGGGGGCGGGGGAGCTCGACGCCGTGCTGAACCGGCCGGACTTGCAGGCTGGAAAGTACAGCTCGGTGTACGCGGAGCTCGCCACGATAAGGGAGTTGGCGCCGCCGCCGGGCGTGGGGCTGAAGCTGATCTTTGAGACGGCGCGGTTGAGCGACGAGGAGATTGTTGCGGCGGCGGTGGTGGCGCATGAGGCGCGGTGGGAGTGGATCAAGACGTCTACGGGGTTTGAGGGGCATGGGGCCACGGCCGCGCATGTGAGGTTGATGAGGAGGTGTGCGGATTGGTTGGCGGAGGAGGGGAAAGGGGAGTGGAGGATGAAGGTGAAGGCTAGTGGGGGGATTAGGTCGCTCAAGGATGCGGAGGAGATGTTGGCTGCGGGCGCGGAGAGGCTGGGGTGTAGTGCTGGTGTGGCTATCGTCAGAGAGGCGAGGGGGGAGGGGAAAGCGGAGGAGGGGGTGAAGGGTGGATACTGAGAGAGGAGAGGACGATGGTGGCTGGGAATCGCAGAGGGTGTGATGATACTCGAGGGACAGGTCGGCAGGCTGGGCCCAAAGGTGGTTATGAGGAAGAGCCAGGATTGTGCATATCGAGGCGTATGCTCAATAGTGATGCTGGGGATGCCCATCTATCCCAGATGGTAGATCTAATGCCGTTGAAAGTCTTCGGGGACCGAAAGTAAGGTAGCAAAAGATAGATCTCAATTCAATCGCGCTGCGCTCCAATGCAATGCAAATGACAAGCAAGATGGTATTTTCCCCTCCCCGTCTTCGCTCGCCGTGGATCGCTATGCTGTCCAGCCAACTCTGCGTTCTTCTTCCAAAAGATTTCGCCGCTTTTCCCCCAGAATAAGCAAAAGAAAATTACTCACTCGCTATCCACAACGAGTGTTATATACAGTGCATTAGCCCCTCCTCTACCATTATCTTTCTTCGACTACCCTATCCAATCCGACTTCCTCTCGCACTACCTTCCTCCTCCTCGATGACATCGCTAAGCCTGGTTGGATGGTGGTGTCTCGTCTGCAATGTCTCCCATCCACCTCCTTGCTGCGGCACAGCCGGTGCAGCTGCTCCAGGAGGCACAACTAGCCGTCCTCCTGGGCCCACCTCATACACCTGCCCCCCGGGTCCATACACGTACCCGGACTGTGGGTGCTGGGCCGCTGGTGGTGAAGGTGCCGGCACGCCTGCCATGGCCATTGCTTCGGCGCTCGTGCGTGGAGGTCCTCGCGGTTCCGAGTCCTCACTTCCACCCTCAGACGGTGGGGAATGGATTGCGCTGGCTGAGATCGTGCGTTGGTGGCGTGCTTGCTCGGGTCTGGGTTGTGCGGCGGATGCGGCGCTGTTTCCGCCTGCACTGCCGCTGCGCCAGACTACAGGCCGGCCTGCCTCATCGAGCTGTAGATGCCCATTGGAGTCGATCTCGTACTCTGTACCGGAGGTGGAGTGAGACATAGGGGAGGCTGTAGCGCGGAGTTCCTGTGGTGCGTTGTGGGGATCATTCGCGGTAGCTGCAGACGTGTGGGTGGGATGCAAGGGCTGGATTTCTGGGTCATCGGGGAGAATGCCCACATGGGGAGGCTGTTGGTAGAATCGCTCTGGTTCATCCTCGAGAGAGTGCTGAGTTGGTCCTGGCGTGGGGTTGGGATTGGCCGTACTCGGGCCCGCAGCTGCACGCGAAGATGCTGCTGGTATCGCAGTCTGGATAGACCCTGAAGTGGCTGGGGTACTGCGTTGGTAAGGGTCGTAGTGTTGCCAGCCAGTTAAACTCTGCACGTCCGGCTCATGATGAAGTGTCCCAGGTATCTGAGCGGAATGGCCTGATTCGGTGAACGGGTCTGTATCCGTAGGACTGGGTCTTTGACCACTGGCTTCGCCTGAGTAATAATCTTGCGCAGGCTGCGCGTATATATCTTGACTTGGTGCGTGACTCGGCGGGTATCCCGCTCTCGTTGATGGGCGCTGGGATTGACTACCTTGTCGGCTAACCCCTGGTGAGGCGTGCATAGGCACGACCTGTACCCCACCCACGACCGTCGGTAGGCCTTCTTTGAGGCTCATTGTCCTTTCTCTTTCTTCTTGCTCACGTCGGCCAAGCTCTTCCCATGCCCTCCGAGCCTCCTCCTTGCTGATAGATAATTCTCTTCGCATTTCTTTGACCATAACCTCGGCTTGTTTTCTCTCCTTCTCGGCCCTTTCGCGTTCACGAGACAATTCCTCGCGAGCATCACGCTCGATCTGCAGAGCACGGTCGAGTTCAACGCGCGATTCCCTATCCTTTTCCTGCTCGGTACGAGTCTCATGGAACCATCGCTGGAATTTTCGTTCAGAGCTAGCACGTAGTCGTTGCAGCTCTACCACAGCGTGAAAGAGATTGGCGCCCGCCGCAGACAGATCAGTGATTTGTCGAGACATGGCCGAGGCAGTAGGGACATTCTTGGCGATCGCATCCTGGTTTGATTCGAGTTTGTGGAGCCAGTAAGATGTAAGACCTTCCCAATGCGACGATAGCTGCTCCCACCGTTCGAACGCGTGAGGAAAGGAGGAGACGTTGTCGCGGGTGGGATTTGCAGTAGTCCGTGGATGATCGCGGTGCACATTCGAATTGGCTGCTGCACTCGACGTGGTTTGCCTGGGCGCGGTAGCATCGGCAGGCCGTTGCGTAGCAGATTGAGCAGTCGTATTTCGAGTCTCATCTGTTGGTCTTGAAAGCCCCCGAGGCCTACCAATGGGACGCGGCTGGTCTGTCGAAGCACGATTGTAAGAAGCCGAAGCCGACCCCGGATTACTGGTAGCTCGCGCAGACGAAGCTGGAATTGTGGTCGACTGTGACCTCTGCGACGACGGGGCACCGGAATCATATCCAGTGGATTGCCTGTGAGGAGCGCTGGACGAAGGTGTAGCATGAACAGCAGTGGCGGCTACTCGTCTTTCGGCCGATCTGCGGCGATCTTCTTCCTGTTGCCTTTCTGTTTGTTCGGCCGCAGCTCTTCTCCTCGCTTCTCGTTCGTGTCTGTCCTTCATGATATCTCTAGGGGTACGCACAGCGTTCGACCCGCTAGGGCGTGAAGTGCCATCAGAAGCGCGCACATTGCTTCCAAGGCCCAGATCTGACATTTGAGCTCGCTCTTCCGCCAAATCTGGCGTGAAAGAGTTGGGTTTCCTGAGGGCGTCTTCCAATGCAAAGTGGACTGCCAAGCCAGTACTGTGTGAGAGGTGGACTGCAGGGTGCGGACTGGTTCCGAGTTGCTCTGGGTCCAAGCGAAGCTGTAGCTGCTCTGGCTGCGATACAGCTTGGCGGCTAGCTGGCTGCCCAGCTTGAGATTGTACAGGCCGTTCTTCGCCTGAGTATCCAAGTTGGGGTGTGCGCCGAAGCTGAGGGGTTCTGCCACTGGTCGATTGAGTGTCTGAAGGGACTCTGACAGTTTCAATTGGTGTGTTGTGGTGGTGTTGTACAAGCTGGGGCAGCCTGAGGGTGTTCGTAACTTTTTCGTAACGGCCGTGGGGATCGTTAGAAGCGGGACGTTGGTGTAAGCCCGACAGGTTGGCGCTTGTGCAACGGTATCAGGGACTCGAACGACAAGGTTGGAAGCCAGGCGCTGGTGTAGCTGTCGTGACTGTGTCCCAGCTCTTTATTCCGGCGCAAGGCAGGTAGTGTTAGCGAGAGTGCGACAACAGTGCCGTCAACGAAAGACTCGGTGCAGAATTCTGCACAATGTAAGTGTCAGAGACGGCAGTGCGACATTGCAAAAGTTTCAACAGCAAAAATCAAGGCCATTGCAGGGCAAGGAGTAATTTGGGGTGGCCGGTAAGTAAGGAACGAATATGGCTCGGTGAAGTCCCCGGACAAGTTTAGAGGTGGCTGGGATGACGCTCAGACGTACCTTTTGACAGCGCGACACTCTGGTTTGGCTTTGGCTTCTGGTTCGGCGGAGTCTTTGCCGCCAGGCCATGTGAATGCCGAAAAGAAAAACCCGTAGGACCGGTCCAGGCAGAAACAAAAGAAATGACAAGCAAGCAGTGGCAGGGAGGCCTATTGTCAAGGATGATGCGAAATGACGGTGCGCGTGGCTGCGCAGCGAAATGAGTGGTGCAGTGCGACAGAGACTCCCGAATGCGACGACGGCGACAGAATACGACGAATGCTTTCTGATCGCATGTTCAATGCTACGATGGTCAACACTTCCAGCGCGATAAAGAATTGTTTCACTCGAAGCGCGCTCGACGCGACGAAGCGACGTGAGCAGAAGGGCAGCGACTGGCAATTCGTCGACTTGGGCCAATCGTGACTGACTAGCGAGGTTTCAGGGAGGAGATTGGACGATATAAGTGCGAAGGTGGTCCAACCGGGGGTGATATACCCGTAGTACTGACATCGGCCGAAGATGATGATGTCGTAGAAGATGCGGTGTTACCTGCCACTGCCCTGAAAGCTCAAATCCGGTCTGCTTGACATTGAAGCCATGCTTGGGCAGCTGCCAGCGCAGCATCGCTGACCGGAGTGACCCATGTCAATGGCGCGCCGGTGCCGCCTCTCCCGCGCTCTTGCACCCGTTCGGTCGGTGCTTGACCACAGCGGACGGCGATAGGAGGAAAAAGAGTGGAATGTACGTTGATGGAAGATGAAAGACTCGACAGAACTCTGTAGATTTCAGAGGCCCGTTGACGCCGGCCCGCGCCCTTCTTTGGTCTCCTTCCAAACGAGCAAAGATCCAGCTCGTTTGGCACACCAGGGGAGGGTGACCCATAGCTGCAGCTTACCGCGTCCAATCACTGTCCGCTGCAGCCTTGTGCATCCTTGTCCACTCTGACCGCCATGTTGCTGTACTCCGGCCATAAAGACTGCATGCTTTGATCTATTTCCTATTTTATTTTGCCCTTCCCTCGAGCTCTTCAGGATCGCATTGCATCCTTATTCCGAATCATGCCTGTCTGGAGGGCATTTCTGCGATGTGGCTCCCTATGGAGGCGACTGATCGCCATTGATCGCAATACCGCCTTCGACTAATGTTATGCATGCTTGTATGTCCGCCACGTGCTAGTTCTGTTATTGTCACGTACAGCTGCAGTCCAGAAGGCGACAGTGGCTAGCCGAAATTGCACCGATTGAGCACCTAATGGCGTGTCTGTAGTCCTGATTAGTTCCCAATAGGAAGTATGCAGCTGAGCGCACCGGACGTCAGCCCTCCAGCCTCCACCGAGTCCCTGTTCCTTCACCTTTGCCTGCCTCGTTGCATCTCACTTCCTCATCACAAACTCTCATAATAATTTCAGGCCAACTCAGCGATCGCCCAATTTCATGATAGACTGTATTGCGACCAAGGGATTGCCGACTTGATCACTATCCTGTCGGCAACAATGGCGTGAGTTCTGCCCTTTCCCCACTGTGTCTTTGGAGTAACTTTCCATCATGCTCCTAGTACCCGTCCTTCAACACAATTTCGATATGTGCATTCGCTGACCGTCTGAGGAAGACCTTGAAAAATGACCGTGGTGATTGTGCCACCCACCAAACTCGAAATTTGTCGTAGCAAGCCCGTTTGCAGGAACGCCGAAGGCACCGAAGTCTCGCTGCGAAGGCCGTGGCAATATCAATGGAGCCAACGGGTATTCTGTCAGCTACTGCCCGCTCAAGTTTTGAGTCAGAGTCGCCCACTCCGGGACGCAATGGAAGGAACATAGGGGTATGGTCGAGGCCTTCTCTTCTTGCCGCATATTTCGGGTACGCTTCCGCGCATTGTATTAGCGCACAGAGCTGACACTGGACTCAAGCCTGTATCTCCTCGCCTATGTCACTTCTCTTGAAGGTCAGGTAACACTGAACCTCACCGTCTTCGCTGCTAGCGCTTTCCAAGCACACTCGTTGGTGTCTACTGTATATGTCGTTGGAGGGGTCGTCTTTTGTAGGTGATCATATGCGATCGTCAAAGCCGCCATTGTGCTAACTCATTCAGCTGTCGCTAAACCCATCATGGCAAAGGTTGCTGATGTCTTTGGTCGCTTCAAAGCTTTCTCGCTGTGCGCTGCCCTCCTCACATTGGGCTATATAACCCAAGCAGCATCTGGAAACTTCAAGATTTTCACAGCCTCATCCGTATTCTATTCGGCCGGAGCAACAGGTCTTCAGATTTTGCAGCAGATCTTCATAGCCGACACTAGCACGCTGCGAAATCGGGCTATACTGTCGACCATACCAGATATCCCTTTCGTGGTAAACGTCTGGATTGGTGCCCCGCTTGCATCCTTAATCCTGCAAGGCCCCGGATGGAGATGGGGCTACGGTATCTGGGCTATCATCCTGCCAATCACTTTTCTACCACTGGCCTTCTCCTTGCTCAGAGAGAAACAGATCGTACAAAAATCGGTGCTTCAAAAACCGTTCGTTGTCAGCGCCGAAGCTAGGATGAAGCGGAGCATATGGCATGAGCTCGATGCCGGCGGTCTTCTGCTTTTGACAGTTGCCATATCACTGATATTAATTCCTTTGACGTTACAAAAAGATGGCCAAGATGGATGGGGAATCATCAGCATTGGTTCAATGCTCATTTTAGGACTTGCAAGTCTTGTTGCTTTCTGGTTCTGGGAACGAGATCCCCGTTTAGCACCACGTCCATTCTTTCCCGCTCATCTCTCGAAAGACAGAACTGTCCTGGCAGGATTTGGTATCTCATTCTTTTTTGCTGGTGAGTTATTTTTGTCACTATGTCTCTGTTATGGCGCTAGTAGCTGATGACGCTGACCTCACTCTTAGCTGTCTATTACCTCTCTGTGTTCCCATATTTTCAGTCGTATCTTTTGGTTGTCTCCGGAGAATCAGTTGCGAGCGCGGGGCAAATCGTCCAACTGTACGTCTTCGTCTCAACCATCACGGCAATCATCGTCTCTTTCTTGATTAAATT
This sequence comes from Myriangium duriaei CBS 260.36, assembly GCA_010093895.1. Classification (NCBI taxonomy): domain Eukaryota; kingdom Fungi; phylum Ascomycota; class Dothideomycetes; order Myriangiales; family Myriangiaceae; genus Myriangium; species Myriangium duriaei. The sequence continues at coordinate 983,391 of ML996090.1, forward strand.
CGTACACCGTTACAAGTACTTTGTCGTGTCAGGATCTTGTATTTATTCACTAGGCTGCGTATTGACAGCCATATACCGGATTGAAACCGCTAGTAGAAGCACTATTGTCTTGTGCCAGATAGCAATCGGTATTGGCGGAGGTTTGATGGTAGTACCAGCACAGCTAGGAGTCCAGGCTTCAGTCAGCCACGGAGAAGTGGCTACCACAACGGCATTATTTCTGACCACTCTCGAAATTGGCGGAGCAGCTGGATCATCACTAGCCGGAGCTATCTGGGCTCATGATGTGCCTCCTAAACTACAACAGTATCTCCCTCAGGACACAAAAAATCAAGCTTCGGTCATTTTTGGCAACATCACGCTAGCGTCGACAGGCTGGCCAACAGGCGATCCGACTAGGGCTGCCATAATCCGGGCTTACCAGGAAACCATGACAAAAATGTTGATAGCGGCCGTCTGCGCATGCGTCCCGCTGGTGCCTCTCAGCCTAATGATGAAGAACCATAAGCTTGATGAGGTGATTATCTGTGCAGATTGTCCAGTTTACTCTTTGAGCTAACTGCATTGAACATAGATGGATCAAAATGACAAAGATGCAGCGATAGGTGGAGATCAGGAACTTGCCGACTTTGACGAGAGGGAGCCGTTAGCGCGGGATTCGTGCGACTCTCGCACGGGAGAAGACTAGTCGAATGGGAATGAAGCAATATCCATCGCACGGACAGTAGGCGCCAATGCATGAAGTAGAGTCGTCAATATATAAGCCGCGAGTATGACAATCAACTAAAATCATTACTATTGAGTTGCCTACATTGTGTTGCACCGAGTGATACAAAATCGAGATTTTGGGAGTTACCCTACATTGTTTGCCGAAAGCCTACCGAATAGACGTTGGCAACGTTCTTAACGAAACACGTGGAATACGATAGAGTAATCCGAGGTCTGGCTGTTCCACCCAGACAGGCCAAGCCCAAGAGTTTCAATCAAGGAATGACAAGATACTGGCAAGGACTGGGATGACGGCCGTGGGAGAAGAAGCCTGGCAAGCACAGAGCACATGCAGGACACTAAAAAAGCTGGGCATGAAAGCTCATCTCCGGCTTGAACTGCCTGATCGCCTGATGCTGCGGCTCAGTTGCTGCAAGCATGCTGCGGGAGGATTGACAGACAAGTGACAGATGCAGTACTGTAGTACAAGGGAGAACACCACCAGGTGGAAGACTAGTCTGCAATACCACGCAAGCTGATCCTCCAGTCTAGATAAATGTGAGAGCACATGCTCCGAGAGGCCTTACTGGGAGATGAGAACCAGGACAGGACCCGGACCAGCACGGTGGATCAATGCTGATAAGTTAGCGCATGTAAATCACACCAAAGGCTGACGGTTCACGCTCGTGCGACCATCAGCAAGCGCTCTTCTCGAATTTTCTGGCTGCGGGTTGGCGTGGTCTAGTGCAAGTGTGCATCAGCTTGCTGGTGTCAGCAAGGCATGTGGAAGCACCTTATCGAGATCTTTTCAGTATGGGCCCGACCGTTTTTGCTAGTCCGGATATGCGCAGAGCTGATATGGCATCAATCTCTTGGGTATACAAACTAGGAGCCATGACCCCGCGCGCGACTGGTGGGCCGCCCAGCCCACGGACGTCGCACCCTCTCTTTGTCCAACCGTCGACCGCGGGCCGGCCCAAACGACGCACGCGTCCTGTTTGGCGCCGCCCCCCAATTCCATCCATTCTGTCCATTCTGTCCACGCCTGACGGCCCGCTGCTGCTGCCCTTACCCCCGGGACACAAGTCAGCCACCTCGGTGTTCGCTGCGATCCAAGGAAGGCCGACTAGAAACAACAACAACAACACCACCACCACAAGCTGGGACACGCTGTACTACTCCATACCTGCCCTATCCACACTGACTCCAACTTACATTAGCCACCAACCACCACGCGCTGCGGGTAATTATAATCACGCTGCAGGGCGCGCCCCGTTCCCTCACTGCTGCAACTCTTTTTCCCCGGCCTTTTTTCCTGGGCGAGCCGTCCAGCAAAACGTTAACGTCTGTCTCTTGTCTCGAGGTCCAGAGAGGTCTCGCGACTCCACCTCCTCCCTCGATCCAATCACCACTTCCGACCCTGGCTTGTTTGATCCGCTTCCGCACCACCAGCACCTGCAGCTCTTCCAACCGATACCCGACCTTCCTTTGACTTCATATCGTCAGTCATCTCTCCCTTCGTCAACTGCAACTTTACGCCTGCGGCCGGTACGACACTCAGGCTGCAGTGCCGATTTTCAGCTGCTCGATTTCAACTACTTTGTCTCCCTGGTACGCGGCTGACTACTACCTCAGCCTCTGCAGGCCACCAGACCTCGTTGACTTGACATATTTGGTCTTGCCTCTCTCATAGCTCTCATAGATTTAAGAGCAACGCATCCCCTCGTATCATCACACCTCGTGCGCAAACACTCGCCGTTCTCTACAGTCACGCGCTACTGCTTCAACCCCCGCTCTCTCCGCCGCAGACTATAAAGACCGACTCAAAGAAAGGCATAGCAAGATGGTGGTCGCAACGATAAAGTACGTGGATATCCTGCACTCTAAAAGTGCTCTCAGCGGCTATTGGTGGCGGTCAAGAAATGCTTGTGCCCACACGCATTCATTCACTGCTACCTCGCTCAAATACATTATTCCGGCACTTGCTGACTGTGATCACAACAGGTGCGTCGTGGTCGGTGACGGTGCTGTTGGCAAGACCTGCCTTCTGATCAGCTACACCACCAACAAGTTCCCGTCGGAATATGTGCCCACCGTATTCGACAACTATGCGGTCACCGTCATGTAGGTTGATGAGAGTCTGATACACGCGCAGTACGCGGGCTCACCCTTGTCAGGATTGGAGATGAACCCTATACGCTCGGGCTTTTCGATACCGCTGGACAAGAAGATTATGATCGACTCCGGCCTCTCTCATACCCGCAGACAGATGTCTTCCTCGTATGCTTCTCCGTCACCTCACCTGCGTCTTTCGAAAACGTCCGAGAGAAGTGGTTTCCCGAAGTGCACCACCATTGCCCTGGTGTACCATGTTTGATCGTAGGAACCCAGACCGATCTTAGGGACGATGCGCAGGTCAGGGACAAGTTGGCCAAGCAGAAGATGCAGCCTGTGCGCAAGGAGGACGGGGAAAGGATGGCCAAGGAATTGGGTGCGGTCAAATACGTCGAATGCTCGGCGCTCACACAATTCAAGCTCAAGGATGTGTTCGATGAGGTAAGTGTCTAAAATCAATGTTGACGAACGACAGCTAAGTGTACTTCCTAGGCGATCGTGGCTGCGCTGGAACCTCCGCAGACGAAAAAGTCCAAAAAGTCAGGCAGCAAGTGCTTGATCCTATAATGAACGACACGAAGGGGAACAGCGGAAATACCACATGGCAGCGAGGAGAGATCGTACTTTTCTGTCGAGGGAGCTCTGGATTTGTTTCCAATCTCGTGCATAAGGAAAGGACGGGGAGCATATGGGGAGCCGCATTGAATGCACATTAAGGAATGGAGATGGAGCCTGGAGCTAGGGACTCGCGCGTGCAGCTCTATCGTCTTTGTCTTTATCTTTTGTTTCTATTCTAGACCTAGGATTTTGCTGCTGCTATTCGGGCTGATCAGATCAGAGCCATGTCAATTTGACGAATGAATCTGCCATTTTCTTCGTATGGAACTCGTGTTGAGGTCGTGTTGCGGCTGTGGCTTCACGAGCCACGCCTTCTGCTTCGGGATGCAGTGTTTGTGGTGTGCATGGGCGGAATTGAACTTCCATTTCTAATTTCTTCGATGAAATCATCCATAAAGGTCGTTGTATCATATTTCAAGCATCCATTGAAGCCCAAAGGAGAGGAGCCCCTATTGGATACGACGAACCATCACATGCGCAGCGTTACCTTTGATTTTACCTCACGCTTTCAAGCACGAGGCCACCCGTGCCGACCAGAAAAGACCAGACACTGATACCCGAACTCCAGCTTCTTGCAGCCGAGTTGCCAATTCGAAACAAGCCACCTCAGTCCCCCAGTCAAGCCTGCTGACCGCCTCGATCAACAGCCTCGTCGCTCTGCTCCCATCTGGCCTACCTGGCTGGAGGATTCAGGCTGGCCTAAACGGTTTATAGGCTGCGGGCGCATGACCGTGACAGTCAGTGCAAGGCCCGCGCAATTTCCAGCCGATCCCCAGATAGGCCACGAGAGGGCCCGGAAAAGCAAGACTGGGGGCCACCAATAGCAGGACAAACCGGAGCACGGCCGGACACACGGGCTGCTGGGTGGTAGCGCGGCGTGGTGGTGCGGTAGCGTGGTAGCGCATCTATAGCGTTCCCACGCCCTGGAGCCCCGATCTGCTCGGTACATGGTCGACTCGTCTTGACGCAAGCTTTCCGCTGTCTTACACCCCGAAGCGCGACATCTTCAGCCCGCCCTGCTCTTTTCTCTCTCCTCTCTCGCCATGAGCGAGCCCGTGTCTGGCGGCTCGAATGCTGCGCGACACGAACCCCAGCACGCCGACACTGCGCTCAATCCCCGCGACCAAGGCCACCACACAGCTCCCTCCACTCCCACGCAGCTACACACGGCCCTGTCACCAGATGCCCGGATCTCTGTGACCAACCAGCCCCAGGACAACGTGACTGGCCTGGAATCGCCGACGAAAGGTCCGAACTGCACCCCGACCCCCGACGCTCTTCCTCACCATCCCTTCAGCCTACATCAGCGTCGTCTCTCCAGGAATCACGGCCTACAGGTCCAGACGGACCTGCAGACACCCCCACGACCTGCCCTCACCCTGACTCCTCTAGAGGGAGCTCTTCCTGATAACGACACAATCCCGAGATCCACTTCCACCTTACATCTCTCGCCCTTACTCACCAGTGCTACTGCTCACGGATCTATGAGTTCCTACTTTAATGCGCTTCATGGCTCGCACTCATTCGACCACGCCAATTCTTACTCGCCCGCATCCGCTTTACCTTCGCCCGCGCTGTCGGCAATGATAGATATAACACCTCTACCAAGCCCTATCTACCCGGGCAGCGGCACCCCGAAACGATCTTTGTCCAATGCACAGAGGAAGGCCAGTCTTGGGGTCAGGCCGTTGCCGGAAGGAATATCAAGAAGTAACAGTTTAAACTCGCATGGGACATCGCCACGGAAGAAAAAGAACTATGGGAGTCTTTTGCCAGCCGCAGTTGAGGGCAATGCCTCGCACATGGCTGGCGCGATGGAGGTGAGAGGGCATGGCAGAAACCGCAGCACCAGCGATTTCGTTCCAGAAGCCCTCCATAACATAAGACCCAGGGTTGCAACGCTGGGTGGATCTATGATAAATCATGACGAGGCCCGGCATATGGGTCGACCCGAAGGTGGCCAAATGCAACGCGAAGAGTATATTGCAGCTAAAAGGGGGTTGGTCCGAAGAAGTATGGATGAGACGCAACATCTACCGTCGCCTCCACCCAGCAATAAGTCGGCCGTGGGTTCGGAGATCGAGGATGACGAAGATGAAGCACCTGACGAGCCTGGGGTCGAGTATTTCCGCGCATTTGTAGGCCCGGAGAGAAAACAACGGAAATGGCGGTCTCTCAAAATGATCGGCAAGGGGACCTTTAGCAAAGTGTTCCTTGCCACATCACAACATCTCGCGCCCGGCGCTGTCGTAGACGAAAAGCAACTCGACCCGGCCAAATTAGTCGCCGTGAAAATATGTGAGCACGGCCCAGCAGGTGGAGCGGATGAACAGCGGATAAAACACTCCCTGGACCGGGAAATCGCCATACTCAAAAGCATCAGCCACCCGAGTGTGGTGCGATTAAAAGCGATGAACGAACACATTCACCGGACCGAGCTGGTCATGACCTACTGCACAGGCGGGGACCTGTTCGAGTTCGCCAGCGAGCGGAGAGATCTGTTGCGCGTCGAGCTGGTGCAGCGCATGTTCGCAGAGCTGGTGGCGGCAACGTCGTACCTGCATCAGAACTGGATCGTGCATCGGGACATCAAGCTAGAAAGTAGGTCATCTCTAATGTCTCCCCAACCATGTTCTCCGCAGTAGCTGATACTTCTTCCTCAGACGTCCTAGTGAACTGTCCCGCCGCCCTGCTCTCTCCCTCCGCCATCCCCACGCCAGCAACACATCCCTTTCCCCTGATCACCCTCACCGACCTCGGCTTGTCCCGTCGCATACCTCCGCCCCCGGACTCCCCGCTGCTCACCACCCGCTGCGGAAGCGAAGACTATGCCGCCCCAGAGCTACTCCTCGGCCAGCCCTACGATGGCCGCCTGACCGACGTGTGGGCGCTAGGTGTATTACTGTATGCCCTGATCGAGGGGCGGTTGCCGTTCGATGCCCCGCCGGGAAAGCCGGATCGGAGCAAGAATACGCACAGGATTGCACGCTGCGATTGGATCTGGAGTAGGTTTGGGGATGAGGATGGGGAGTGGGATGCGGAGAGGGGGAGGGGGTGGGAAGGGCCGAAGGAGGTGGTGGAGGGGTGTTTGAGAAAGGTTAGGATGGGGAGGATGGGGTTGGAGAAGGTCGCTGGACTGGAGTGGGTGCGGGCGGGGATCAGGGTGGAGGGTGGGGTGAGGAGGAGGGAGGATGATGGGGGATGGGTCATTGGGTAGAGATGGACTGGGATGACTCGGATGTGTTGGACTGGAATTCGCTTGGATATTGAGATGGGGACCGGGTTGAGGGTGAGGACCTGGAGTGGACGGCAAAGGGAGACTAGACTTTCTCTTGACTACTAAACTACTACTAACATTAAAGGTTTTTGGATCGGTAGCGGGCTCTGTACTGTATGAATGAAGATACGCTGTCAGGTTGCAATGGTACTGGTACTTGTGGCGGCGGGCGTGGCGCAGGCGAAAGCGGCGGCGACCTATTTCGAGGCCTGTACTACCAATGCTGTCATGCGGAACCTTGTTCGCACTTCATGGTTACACAACGACACTCAAAGCGGAAATTTCACTTCGATCTTGTCAGACATGTAGATCTTGAGACTCTCGGTACTACTATATCTATGCTGTTATGGGTTGAGGTATAATGATGCGTATAGGAGTGGATGAAAGCGAGCTTGTGACGTCGTCTATGCTGTTGTACTGGCCGGTCTGTCGTTACGATGATGTACCGGACCTGGTGCGGGTACGAGCAATTGTATGAATTGACAGTTGTTCAAACTGTTCAACAGCTTGGAACTGGTACCGTCACATTTCATGACATGCGTCACATATGCGGAAGCATGCTAGACCAGTCGACTGTCTCGTAAGCCTCCGGAGGGAGTGATCGGAGTTCGATGAAATCGAGAATCAAAATCGTACCGCGACTTAGGAGATACACGGCGCCCAGGAAATACATTGGGATTGCCACTTTCAGAGGGACATCCAGTTCCTTATGCTGACCGGGAGAGTTGTTACGCAGCCACTTGAGTGCTCGATTGACGAAATTGTGAACTCGCTTAAGGAATGGATGACGAGGCTCCCAGAAATAGAATCGGTTGCGCAGGTTCTTGTACCACAACTTATCGGCCAGATATCGGGCTCTTATCGCCGGCCACCAGCGAAATCCGAATTTCTCGACTAGATCGTACAGCATCATACTGAGTAGGACAGAGATGCTGCAGATTCGCCATATCAGCTGTTCAGTCTCGCTCGGGAATTTGTGGTTCCAAGCAAGCAGGAAGATCGATCCATAGATATACGAGACCCCCAGCAGCAGGCCGTATATTAGACCCTTGAACGGAATGGTATAGGTATTCATGATGCGATCGCCGCGAGGATGGGCATGACTTGGGTCTACTCGTAGTATTAAGCAAGCTAGGTTAATCCAATTGGACCAGAGGATTGACCAGTGCCATTCCTCACGGGAAATGAAGTCTAGTGGTGTAAAGCGGAAGACTTTCGGATCCTTGTATGTACCAAAGTTCGTCTTTTCCACTATCGCAGTATTCACAATGTGCTCGATTGTGTATTTGCACTTGATGACTTCGGAAGTTCGAACGTCCGCAGGCTTCATAAATCCAAGTAGCGAGGTGAGAGACGAACAGACAATGAAGGCAAAAGTCGTCAATTCAAGGGTAGTGATCGGCAGCTGCACGGCTAGACGAGCGGCAATGTTGACTGAGAACCAGAAGATCTGCCATAGAGTGACCGCCCGCAGCATTCTGTCCACCTTGTTCTTGTCCTCGATCTGCTTTCTGCTGAGTCGAGGCATGTCCACATAACCTCTCATGACAAGGAAGTGAAGCTGTTTCCCGTTCAGAGGGAAAGGCGCACGGTCTGGTGCGTCGAGTACGAAGCCCCCCGAGTCGGCGAAGAACGCATGGGTCATTGTCCATCCTTGCTCTCCTGAATCGCGAAATGCTCGGACAGACCTCCTCGCAGATAGCCATTGGTTGAGCCCACCTGCGAAGAGAAGCTCTGGTGCGAGGACAACAAGCCCGGTAAGCAAGAACCTTCTCCTGAAGATTCGAATTTGCGTATCGGTCGGCGCTGGTACGTGTAGGAACAGTGCTGACCACGAGCAGAGGAAGAGTGCAAAGACTGGTGGACGGTGTCAGCGTGGTTTCGGCAATCTCGATGATTTCGGCATACTAGATCCCCAAAGTATTTGCAGCGTTCCTCTCCCGTCCGGTGATGGCACATATCCCAATCTCCCGCTGGGTCCCGGCGTTCGTGTTTCGCAGGTAGTATCTTGTGGCACATAGACTGTGATGGAGCGGCAAAATACAGCAGAAATGCAAATTGAAAGAGTGAACAGCAAACGAGTAGTCATGGCATAATTGCCCAAAGTTAGGGCTATGTCAAACGACGCAAAGGAAAGAGATGGACATCCAAACCTACCTTAACAACCATAAGTACGCGATAATGGTCATGGGCTGGCTGTTCATGATCAGCAGAGGAATTGGATGAGCACGGCGCTAAGTGCTTTAGTGGCCAACAAAGGGAATGCCAGCCTCATGCGTGCATTTAAGGCCAGGACTTCTCTGGTCTCAGATTGGACACGATCGGATCACGCAGCAGGAAAGTCAGCAAATTGTGGTCTAGGTCAGGTCGTGCGACATGGCGATTATGCGGGAAGCACAAGCGCTGATTGGGCTGTCCGAGCTGCAGTGTTGTCCAGATTGATAGCCCGGCATATTGCACAAGACATGCATTGAGGATGCTCTCCTTTCTGGAAAGCAAGCGGAATTGCAGGCGCAAGACGGGTGCCGTTCCAAGGTCATAAAAGCTGAAGGATCCAGTTTCGTACTCCAAGCTCGGTGCCGCTGGCCGCTATGTTCTCCTGAAGTGCAAAAAGACATCGAAGTCTGGTGGGAATCGAAGTAGAGTGCATGGCTTTGCTACAAAGGGCCAATCAATTGATATCCTTTGCCGCCTGGGATAAGGTCGTGCGGGCGGGCACGGGACCCTTTACTTGCAAGTGGAGGCGGCGTTGACGTGCGGACAATGTAGTACAAGACTGTAGGCGTGACTTTGTTTCAATAATCGTGAATTGCAGCGTACCAGCGCTTGTCGAAATTTCTTCTCGTTGCACAAACGAGAGCAATGCATCCGGGGATTTTGAAGTTCGTTGCGTTGACCTTTTCGACCCGCGGGGAAAAACGGGCCAGAGTTAGCAAGCGAGACAGGGAACGAGTTTCAGTGGAGAAGGTGTGAAGCAGGCTCGAGCGGAACCGCAAACTATCGGCCCGAAAAGGACTTAGCCTATATGCAAGGCCACGCGCCTCATAATGAGCGGCCAACCAGCTGTAGCAAAGCAGTTAGCAAACGGTGCATCAGCTGAGAAGCAGTCCCTGCGCGTCAAACTGGACTGACCCATGAGTAAAAGGTGGCCTACAGCGCTGACCGCCGTTCATCATGAGCTTCCCTAAACCCTCCACGACCGTTTCGTCCTCTTGCTCTCGCTCTACTTGCACTCGAAGAGCCATTGCACCATCGTGTGGGGCCATTTCAGACATATTCTCCAACATGACAGTCGCCCAAGAACCTTCGTCGTCCACCGGCAGCAAGACTCTGCTTCAGAAATACTATGCCACTTGGGAATCTAAGATTGGATATAAACTCGTCCTTGGAGACGCCCGGCATTTTGGTTTCTACGACCATGACACCTGGTGGCCATTTCCAGTTGGTCGGAGGCTGAGGGCAATGGAAGAGCGCGTCTTCAAGAAACTAGACCTGCCTGCGGGCTCGAAAGTTCTCGATGCAGGATGCGGCGCTGGCTTGGTAGCAATCCATATGGCCAGGAGAGGTCTAAAGGTGCAAGCCGTAGACCTGGTCGATCGACACGTCCGGCTCGCGTCCCGCAACGTCCAAAAAGCAGGCCTGCAGAGCCAGATCAAAGCTGAGAAGAGCAGCTATCAAGACCTGGCATATTCTGACGGCGCATTTGACGGGATATACACGGTGGAAACCTTTGTACATGCCACCGACCCCGAGGTGGCTGCGAAAGAGCTTGTACGTGTCATTCGTCCTGGAGGTCGTTTGGCAATGCATGAATACGAATTCAGATCCTTCGACAAAATGAATAGGATACAAGCCAACAAGAAGTATGAAGATTTGGACAAACTCGCAGCTATGCCGGAATTGAGACGATTCCACAGTGGATACATCAAAAGCCTCCTAGAAGATGCCGGAATGGTAGATGTGCAGGTCGAGGATCTCTCGGAAAATATACTCCCAATGCTGAGGTATTTCTTCGTCTTGGCCTTCATTCCGTACTTGATAATCTCCTTTTTGGGATTGCAAGACCATTTCGCCAATACTGTTTATGGATACTTCTTGTACGATGCTAGTGATGAATGGCGATATGTCTCGGTATCTGCTCGGAAACCCGAACTCGGAGAGAGGCGTGTAGACTCTCCACGTACTTGAGGTCTTCCGGATTGGTCTTCTGGCTGTATGGATTCGAGTTTCATCGTTAAAGAGTGGCTGGGTATTACCACATCTCATCCAGGACACGGGTCCAAGGTATGATAGATGCATAAAGATCTTGTGAGGTACAAAGAATTCAACATGACTGTATTGGTTGTAGCTGCGTCTGTCTCTTCTTTACCTTCCAGCGAGATGTCAAACTTGGTCGCTTTTGTGCTTGATGCAAGCGGATAGACCTGTCACCTTCGGGCCGCATATTCATGCGACTGGCAGGATGTGGGTCGTGCGTAAGTGGTTCATTCGAACTGCTGAGGGTATCACAAACAGGCTGATCTCAGTCATGTAAGAATCAAGCGCCGCCGGCAGATTCTAGTAGCTAGTCATGGATGAATGGAGAACGAGGGTATGGAGCGAGGAGAAGGGCCGAAGACCTTGTGGGCGCTTAAACAAGTGGATATAGGTCGATGCTATTTTGCTAGATTCCCGTTTGGCGCATGGAGAATCTGGGAATTTGCAGGGCATGTTGTAGGCCCTTGCATGGTGTGCTACCGCCTTTGGTCCGCAAGGGGTCGACATAGTCCCAGATCCTCTCCCTCCAGCCCTCGTCAGCCCTGTAGACGCCCATAGTATTTTGATCATGCAAGATCTATCCGTCCTCCGACTACCGCATCGGCAACTCTTACCAATTAGAGCAATTTCTATGGCTGCTTTCTTCATAATGGAAGTGGTGCAGACCGTCATGCATGATTCTGCAGTCGGCGCCATCCGTCGAAGGTTCGGTCGTACAAGCGCGCGCCAACGACTCGAACTCACGCCAGGAACGTTTCCCTTCATGTTGCATCTGACGCCGGTCAGGCTGCCCTCCGCGCCTGTTTTGACGGCGACCAATCGTGGTCGGTGATTTTATCGAAGCGCCGGTCTCCAGCACGCGGAACTGCTTCAGAGATGGAATCCTGAGATCTCGGACTCATCAAGTCAAAGCTCCGTCCCAGGTTATAAAAGGTAGGTTACAGGCGACGTGGGTGAGTATCAATTCAGTCCAACACTCTATTCCTCTCAAATCAATCTACTTCCTGATTCGCCTTCCTCAACATTTCCATTACCACTTTCTCCGCCAGCCCAGCTCCTACTCCCTTTACGTTTTCCCCTTGATTGATCTGATCTATCAATTGAAACCGTGGATTGGTGCGTCACATCGTCTTCCAGTTCAACTTCTCATCCGCCTCTCCATACCGCTGGTTCGGTACATCGATCAAATCCATTCATTCAACTACAACAACCACAAGCTATTTCCTAATTCTACTCCATCGCTGCAATATGGCTCAAGCTGCTACAATGGAAAAATACTATTCCCGGCTCGAGACCAGGATCGGTCTCAAGGTTCTATTTGGACGAGCCAGTCATCACGGCTTCTACGAAAAGGGCAAGAAGCTGCCATTTCCCTTGTCGAATGGTCTCCGGGCAATGGAGGAGGTACTGATGGGAAAGCTGGACGTCCAATCCGGGGAGCGAGTCCTTGATGCCGGCTGCGGTGCTGGCGTGGTCGCTGTCAACATGGCTCAGCAAGGTATTAATGTACACGGCGTCGATATTCTCCATCGACAAGTCGAAATCGCTCACAGAAATGCACGCGCAGCAGGCGTCCAGGACAAGGTACACTTCTCCCAGGGCGATTATCAAAGCCTCAAGGCAAAGAATGACACATTCGATGCCGTCTTCGCAATCGAGTCTCTTGTTCATACTCCGAATGCATCGGAATGTATGCACGAATTCTATCGCGTGCTGAAGCCCGGCAAGAAGGTTGTCATTTTCGATGTTGAGCATGGAGGTCTCAAGGAAATGGATCATGAAGTCGCCCAGAGTATCCTTCAGATCAGACACGCCACGGCTGGAAAGTGGCCCGAATTCGGAGACTACCAAGCATGGCTGGAGCAGGCGGGCTTTGTAGACGTCGAGATTGAGGACCTCTCTGAGAACGTAGTTCCCCTAGCTCGATTCCTGCGAACGCTCTCAGCTGTGCCTTACGCCTTTATCAAACCTCTTGGTCTCGTCGATCACTTCCCGAACACCTTCGCTGGTCATAAAATGTACTCTCATCGCGCTCGGAAGGCTTGGAAATATCTTGCCATTACGGCAAGGAAGCCAATGGTCGAAGTCAAGGTTGAAATGTATGGGGCAGACCCGTTCGCGGATCAGAAATACTTCATAGATTAATTTTCGACTTGGTCTTTCGCCGTACTTCTGGCAGGTACCCTCCATGATATGATCAAGATAGTTGTTCCGAATGGCAATTGCTCTTCTTCCAATGATTGGTCGATGCATGCGTTCCCATCTGTCTCGCATACTCTTTTTGATCCGTCTGCCGGAATCGAACGAGCAATTGATCAATAGATTCTGATCGCATGAATCCACTTGATGGATCTCGAACTTCGTCCATCTGTTTCTCCAGCGATGTGAATTCGGCATTCTCGTGGTTGTGGTATCCTGCTAGATTGCTTTGCTGTCGTGGGGCGGCTCGCGCAAGGGCGGAGCGAAGGATTGAGCTCCAAAAGTCTTCGTTGAAGCATTCGAGAACACGAATACATTTACAGTACGGATTGAGGTTACAGAATTTACTCTGTAAGCTTTTGGAGCTACCAGCTTGTGCAAAGACTACATTCCACCCACATTTGACGACGCTCAGCTTCTGGCGACGGGACGGCAGTGCAAATTCAGACAATATATATTATTATAACCTCATGTGCTTCAACAACAAGCAATAGCTTGAAACCAAGGTCTTATGGTCTAGTGGTATGATTCTCGCTTAGGGTTAACCCTGAGTTTACAACTTGCGAGAGGCCCCGCGTTCGAGTCGCGGTAAGACCCATTTCTTTTGCCATCTCCTGGCTCTGCCTCGCAGCGCAGTCAATGAAATATCTTTTGCTGTTTTGATATGAACGTGTGAATGTAACTCAAAATCCTCGAATGTTTTCAGGACGCTACGAGCAATTTACAAGTGGCAAGTCCGGCGAGGTCGGATTTTGCGGGCTCGGCGGATATGACGAAATGGATAGCTTCGGAAATTTCTCCACAGGAACATGCTTGAAGCCTTAGGCAGCCTGGTTATATCAGATTTCACATTTGACATCCACCATTTCCCTAATCGTGAACATTGTCGCCTAGCTTGACAACAAGATCCTTGAGACCCAGAGATCTGAACATCGAATTCTGTGTTGTCCGAAGCCCGTTTGCAGACCTACATCCGCTACACTTGCGCGGCTTGCGCAGCTTCTTTCCCAACGACACGCAGATGGCTGCCAAAGGATTCGAAGTCCGGTCTCTGGTAAGTGGAATCTCTGCAGTCTACGCATCTACAGACTCCAGCGCTCTGCAGGGCGCCCATCCAAAAGACCCAGGCGCTGACTTCAGACAGTACCGATCATTACTCCGACAAAGTCGACAGTTCGCTGCGTACAATTTCAGAGAATATGCTAAGAGACGGACGAGAGATGCATTCAAAGAGCACTCCGCAGTGTCGGATGAGCGAAGGATACAAGAGTTGATGCAAAAGGGTATAAAGGAGCTTCAAATGTTGAAGGTACGCAAAATCTCGCATGTCAATCGAGCACTTTTGTCCAGTTGTGGTGGATTTTGAAATGGCAGAAATTTCGAAGAGATCTTCAACTTGCACTAGTCTCATTACCAAGGGATCCGTTGCGGCGCTCTGGAGTACAATTCGTGAATTCATGGGGTGGTTATTCGTGGCTTGCATACTGCATACGGGCTCAGACACAGTGAAATGGATGTTGTTGCTGACTTCGATCAGCGCCAAACGGTGGTCAGCCAGTTTTTCCAGCTGGACAGATTGGTGGTAGAAGGCGGCAAGACTGGCAAGCAGACGGGCAAGGACGGAGGCATAGTGCGGCAGAAGGATCATGGGTGTGTCCTATATCATCATCTCATGATCGACATACATACTGACAGAAACTTCACAGATGGGATTGATAGCATTTTTAGCACTAGACTGTGGAAGTCCGGAGTTGCATGGCTGATGGGTTCTAGAACCATGGGAACGCGCCGCAGATTACAAGATCCTGGAGAGTGGCAGGACACATAAGACACTGTAGCATAGCTGGGATGTTGATGACGACGTAATTATCACTGTAACTGCCCCCAAAATATCCAATTCCTCTCCCTCACTGGCCTTGTTTCTATCGAGCGGAGTTTGGCCCATCGCCGCAGCGGGTTGATTTTAGCCGAGAAATTGCCGGCGCATTCCAGCGTTCGCGTTCCTGGCACGTCTCGTCGTCCATGCCGCGTCCCATACAGCGCCATCTTGCCATTCGCATTGCTATGTCAATCGCCACTTGATCTACAGCCAGCATACACTGCGTATTGATCTTCAACCAATCGTTATTGTCGAGATCGCCATACAGAGGACTCTATTTCTAGACGGTCGGACGTAATACGCAGTTCGTGCGCAACACACGCAAAAGCAACCAAGTCGGGAACTAATCAATTGCACATGGCGCCGGTAAGCATCTCCATTGCTGGCTTCATTGATTCTTCAATGTGGCTTCCAAGACTTTCTCAATTGAATGGACGCTGCCTGGACCCGCGCTTCTGAGGCTAGTGTGTTTGTCTATCGAGGAGGCCTCTCTCTCAAGCATGAGCGCTCAGCATGTGACGACGAGAGCACTCTTGCGCTTGCAGAGTCTCTCTGAGGCACTCTATTTCGTCTTATCATAATTATTCGAGTCTTTGTTTTTAATTCTCGTAGAATCGAGATCCACGCATAAGGAGGGAGTCCGTTGACTGACATGTTACTAACAGTTTCGTACTTCCGCGCGGACAAATCGCTCTGGCCGCCTGCAAGCTGAAAATGACGTGTTCGAGGGATTGCCTGTACGCCAATGGCGGCAAAGTGAAGGAACCTTTGGTCTCCCGCCACCAGATGTAATCGAGCAGGACAAAGATTTGATTTTCCCGGAACTCCCCATGCCTCGCGACTCACATCTACTGGCGCCATGGACCCAACAACTACTGAGGGAAGCAAGGAAGCCACGCACGGCGAAGCGGAAGGCAGAGCCGGCCGAGGAAGTCAAGGTTGAGGAGGACGAAGATCCAAAGGAGCGCCAAAATCATAGTGGATGGAGTGCAAAGAAGTGGTCACAGATGCCCCGTCAGCTCGAAGAGCCCGAGCCAGAGTATCTAGCAAAGCGTCGCAAGGGTCTCTCGAGCTCTTACAGCGAAGCGCCAGCATTCATTCCTCAGATTGCCACCAGAACAGCCAAAGTCCGGAAATTCGACGCAGCTGGCCAACAAATCGTCTACGAGGTCATTGTCCCCGAAGGACAAGCAATTGAAGGTGAAGTCAAGGATGAGGATATCTCAATGCTGGATGCGCCTTCACTGGCTCCCGGTACCGTTGTTGAGGGAGTTGGTGTGGCAAATTCAGAAGGCCAGGTTGTGGCAAATGACTTATTACAGCCAACGCCACAGCGGCGGAGGAAGCCACCCCCGCCAAAACGCAAAGGCGGCCCAGGCCGGGGTAAGAAGAAAGTCATGTTTCAGCGCCCGCTTGCAGGAGAAGGTGTACCAGGAGCTGACGCCGGCACAACGACCACAGCTTCGGATGGCACTAACCCCTCTGCGTCTACATTACAAGGCGCAGATGCAACTGGGACACCCGCGGAGGGAGATGAAGATGACGGCGACGAAGGAGAGGGAGAGGAAGGGGAGGAAGGCGAAGAGGGAGATGATGACGATCGGGAGGAAGGCGAACTGTCCGACGGTGAAATTCCTGGTCCACCTACGAGTGTTCCTGGAACGGATGTGCCACCGCCCACAGACGGTGCCTTGGCATCTGACGTACCGATGCTTGATGCTGAACAGCCGCCACCCGTCAATGAAATTGCACATTCAGACTCCACCGCCATGCCGCCGCCACCAATTCCCTCACTAGCGACCCCTGCAGGGCTCGTAGAGCCAGCACCAACACCCGTCGAGACTACCAAGCTTTCTGTGCCAACTCTACCATCTCCGGAGACGATCGACGCATCTGACCTTCCTATACCTCACTCGACGGAGATCAATCCAGCTGACCGTCCAACTTTCCCACCAGAAGCTCAACAAAACGCACCGCCAGCTGTTCAGCCGAACGCCCAGTCAGATGCGCAGCCAGATACAAAAAATGCAACACCGCCAACAGAACCTACGACCATTCCTGGACTTGAATTACAAGCTGTAGCACAGACAACCTCTGCACCAGCAGACACAATACCGCATCAGCATGACAATGATGCGATCAATGCGTCTGAGCCAATCGTTCCTCTTACCGAAGCTGTCGCAACTGCTGCCATTGCAGCCAAGGATGATGCGGACTCCTATGAACCGCCAGTAGAAGCCAGCGCTCCTGAGGTAAAAGTCGCTGAAGCCACGACCGTAGAAGAGCCCAGTGCTGCGCCTGCAGCAGATCCTGTCCCAGTAGTCACTCCCGAAGTCGAAGCACAAGCAGGAGCAATCGACATTCCAGCACCAGAAGAAGGACTCGACATTCCACAGCCCAACACTGCAGTGGATGCTCCATCGACTGACATAGTGACCGACATCACGATCCCGGACGCCCCTCCCGCAGAGTCGGTGTCAGCCATTGCAGATCTGCCAGATGCTGCAGTAGCAGAGCAAGCCTTGCAGCCATTAGCCTCAGCTAAAGCTTCTGCAGAGACTATAGCGGAGCAACTCGCCGATACCCCGGCCGTAGAGCAGCCAGCAGCATTACGACCTGAGATCTCCGCCTCAGCAGTAGTGGAACAATTAGATGTCCCAGAGACACAAGTTGATACAGCACCTGCACCAACAGCAGCGCCAGAGCAGACACCGGCCATACCTGAGGTGGCGGAGCAGTCAAGTCAGCCTGAGCCACCAGCGGAGTCCTCGTGAGTCCCGCTCCGTCTGGACGTGGACTGCGGTTTCGACGAGGAGGGAGCTCAGTGACTTTTTGCGAACACACGGATCGCGATCGCTGCGGGGGGCGTATAAAGGCATTTCAATTAGTGCTAGGAAGACCAGAAGGATATGATCTTTGAGGGCGCAGATGACATGGATGGCGGCCGAGATGTAGGTTGGACAAAGGTCATGGGAAGTCAAACTTCGACGGTCTGTGGGATATGCACGCGATGTAACTGCTTATCTTGCTCGAACATCATTCTTCTGTCACTGCGCCATATCGAATTGCCCAAAGTGCATTTGTAGAACGATGGTGCATCTGGGAATTGGAAGTGGCAACGAGGGTGCGAACCACATATTGGGACCGATATTTTGCACATGAACAATGCTTTAAAGGTCTCGCAACAAGCACAGCATACTTGCACACCACATATTCTCTGACGCGGTTGTGTATTACATTCGCTGAGGGGGGTATACATCCAGTTCTAGTACAGCTATTTTTACATTCCCTCCTCATTGGCATACTCTTATGCTGGCTTAGAGGCAGGCTTTACTGGGCTCGTCTTGTCGATTGCGCCCTTCCAGTCGCTGATGTGGTCATTGATGACCTTCGCGGCGCCATCGATGCTGAAGTTTCGGCCAATGGCTTCGACAAAGTCTACATCAGGATCTGTGCTTGTCAGTTGCTGTTGCCGAGTATACCAGGGTGAAATGAACTTACCCATCAGGAAGAAGTAGATACTGTGGTCGACCAGGTAATCCTGCCCCGGCTTGACCTCCGACGGTGTGCTGAAATATACCCTGTAATTCTTACACGTCTGCTTAATCTCATCATACGACCCCGTCAACCCCACGATATCATCATGAAAGTCCCTCAAATACGACTCCACAATCTGCGGCGTATCGCGCGCTGGATCACACGTGATGAACACCGGCCTCAGCGCCGCGCCATGCTGCGCCTTGACCTTGTCAATCACCTCCGCCATCTTGTCCAGCTCCTCCGGGCAGATGTCCGGGCAGTTGGTGAACCCGAAGTAGATCAGCGAGTACTTGCCCCGCAGGTCGTCCTGGGTGAACGGCGCGCCGTTGGTGTCGATTAGGCTGAAGGGTCCGCCGACTAGAGGCTTGCCCATGCCTTTGTTTTGCTCGGCGATGCGTGCGCGCAGCATCCGGTCTTTTTCGTAGCGGAAGTAGACTGTTAGACCGGCGCCGGAGAGGAGGAAGAGGATGCCGGCTTGCCAGCTGAAGGGGCCGAGGCGGTGGCGGGCTTTGGCTTCTTGCACGGATTTGTAGAGGCGCGAGGGAGTTGTGCTGAAAGGGCGGGAAGACGGATTAGAGAGGCGGGCATTGATGGTGGGGCGAGTCGTGATGCTACGGGTCTGAGTGGCATGTCGGAGAGCTTGTTGGCGGCAGCGCAGGCAAACCTGGGCGAGCCCGAGGGCCTCAGAGGGCCGAGCAAGAGGTGGCGATATCATGTCGATAGTGTACAGAGAGGTAGCCGTGGAGAGCGAATCGATGGGCTTTTGTCAATGAGCTTCAGAAAAATATTGAGCTGCGAGCTGTGATGGCATGACGCCCACGCACTGACCAGGCAAAGTTGCCGCCGGCAATTTTTCGGCGTCAAGGCACTCTACCGAGTAGTCCCTCTGCTTGTTGCGTTTCCCCAGCACTCGTCCTCTGTACCTTCGACTCCTGTGTTTCGTTCCTCGATGGCGTTCGTTCCATACCTTGATGATGTACTGGAAATCTCGGCTCACGACGGATCATATCCGTCGTTGTTCTCTTCTGAGCAGGCGAGATATGTCTTACGATAGGATTATTCTGTCACCCATCCCTTCAGTTTGTCAACAAAATGGTGAGCATGTCAACAATGCCGCGATATCCCTTGTCCTCAATACGAGGACCCATATTCTAGGAACAGCCTTCAAATGATAGCATTTATCCCGCGGCACACTCCGAGCCACGGTCAGAAGTCCTGACAGACTTCAGGGGCAAACACCGTTGTGGCTGATCCCGCGGCAAGCGAACCCCTCGGACTTTTGGCATCTTTGTTGCGCCTGCAATGCTGCATCATCCTCTATTTTCATGCATCCCTTTTCCTTTGTTCTCTGTCCAGGGGTTAAGATCCTCAACGGCATTGCAGGGAGAGGCCCGCCTTTCTTGTCGCAATCAAGTTCACTCGTCCATCAGTATCCACAATGCTTCCACTACCGGATGTTTTGTTTCGACCGCAACTCTTTGCACGAGTGTCATTTTCCGCAAAGATATTTCGAACAAGGTAAATTGATCATCCGGACGAGCTGAATAAGGTATTGGACACACGCGACCGCTTCTGCGCGCAGCAAACCGGTAGTGCGCGAGAACCAGCACCTGGACCGAAAACCGTTGCAACGCCGCCGCCCTCCAGCTTCATAGGGGCTCGCATTCGTCGAACTGCCTCACGAAATCTTGTGTCTCCCTGTATCGATAGCACAACATTCGCTCCGTGTACCAAAAGGTAATTTGGCACAACCCTTTAGCCTGTCTGCCAACGTCCAGACGTTCCAGCTGCCTAAGCCGAGCTGCTCGTACTCGACGCGTTCGAGGGGTAGGTCACGCAACTGCTTGCTTCTTCTTATACCATGATCTCCCCCGACTCGCGATCGTCACCGTTTCGCGCCATCCACCAGCTTTCTTCGCCTGGGTTGATCCTCTCGCGATAGCTTTTCGCGTCCTCTCATTACTGGCCCTTTTTGCCGTCCTCTCTTTTCTTTTCCCTTCATCGCCATGGCGCGCTTCACATTAGCTCTAGCAGCTTTGCTTTCCTTTGTATCTACCACTATCGCTGCTTTCAATGCGGCATCCGATACCAATGTTGCCGTGTACTGGGTAAGTCGCGAGATTGTCGCACTTGTTGGAAGGTGCTCGACTGAAACAATGACCAGGGTCAAGGTGCCTATCAAGCTCGCTTGGTTGAGACTTGCAAGAACCCCAGCGTTGACATCGTTATAATCGGCTTCGTCAATGTCTTCCCGGACCAGGCTGACTCCGGCGGATATCCCGGCACGAACTTTGGCAATGCTTGCCAGTATGCGACTTACACCAACAAGACCGGCGGAGCTACCTCACTGCACTCTGCATGCACCTATATTGGCCCGGACATCACCACCTGCCAAAAGACGTACGGCAAGAAGGTGTTGCTCTCCCTCGGCGGTGCATGGCCCCCTACATATTTCATCGCTGGCACCGTCCAGGCTAAGTCGTTTGCCAATTTTATGTGGGGCGCATTCGGGCCCGTCACCTCTACCTGGACCAAAGCAAAGAATCCTCGTCCTTTTGGCACTGCTGTTGTCGATGGCTTCGACTTTGACATCGAGAGCGCGACAAATCCTGTACCCACTTATAACGGGGTAGCCGTAGATGACTACAAAACACGAGGATATGTCCAGATGATACAGCAACTTAAGAACGTGTTGTTCCCCAAGGATACTTCGAAGAAGTACTACATATCTGGCGCACCACAGTGTGTGATCCCCGATGCTCACTTGGGTACTGCTGTCAAGCAAGCCTGGTTCGACTTTCTCTTCATCCAATTCTACAACACTGCTTCTTGTTCAGCGCGCACTGGTATCCAGCACATTAATGGCAAAACCACCAATGACATCAGCTTCAACACCTGGGCAAACGTCGAGTTCTTCAACAAGAACATCAAATTGTACATTGGACTGCCGGCTGCGACGAATGCGTCAGGATCCGCCTCTTATTATTTGACTCCTAAGGAAGCCAAAACCCTGATTACCAAGTTTCTTCCCAACGCAAAGTTTGGCGGTGTCATGCTGTGGGAAGCCACATTCGCCGTGCACAATGTTGTTTGTGGCAACAACTACATCACTTGGATGAAGAAGATCCTGAATGCTGTTGCTAGCAACAAGAGTATCACCGTTACATGTTCTACGAAGCGCATGCTCCAAGAACAGCACTTGAAGCGCGACGATGCCACTATTGCGGCTCAAGCTGCCATCAGTGGTAGTGTCAGCGCTGGTAGTGATGGCATCATCGGCGCCGAAAACTTGACGCCCAATGCCGCTAGCTCCACGACGACGGTGGCAAGCGCAAACACTCCTACCCCCAGCATTGAGACTTCGACCTCAGCCAGTCCGCCTGTTGTCACTGTCACCCCTGAGCAAGTGACCTCGCCAGCCCCGGCATCTTCTCCTGCCCCAAGCTCGGTGCCAGCTTCGACCGACCCAGCCGTGCTCACATCAGCATCTTCAGCGAGCATACCAAATGTCGTACCCTTGATGCAGATACCAAACTCGGCCACTACATCGTCTGGGTCATCTGCTTCCTCAGAGACGCCGGCAGCAACACCTGCCCTGTCGACTTCTTCAAACTCCGTGATCTCGGCCGTTAATTCAACATCTGCACCCGTGCCGGTCTCGAGCGCGCCTATTGTCTCTTCGGATTCGTCGTCTTTAAGTGTGAACTCGACGACAGCTGCGAACGTGACGGTCGCTCCTACAGTACAAGGTCATTTTGCGTCATCTACAGACTCCGCCTCGCCGAATGCTTCGACCACTGCAACCGATCCAACGGTTGCATCTCTGTTCTCCGAGCCGTCCACGAACCCCCCAAACGCTACCGTGACTCCAAGTCTGACCACGACAGTGGTGACACAATCAACGACCACGGAGACAGTCTTTACAACGGTTGTCAGAACCAAGATTGAAGATAACACCACCAAGCTCATCACTACGGCGGTACCTGTCTCAACGACCACAATCGTCATAGATGTGACTGTCACCGTCTTTGAAACTCCAACACCCGTCACAAGCGACATCACGACAACCACAGTGGCGTCGTGCGACTCGTCAGACCCAGCGTGCACTTCGTCCAAGAAAACCCTTACAGTGGTGACCACTACCACAATCATAGAGCACGCGACCGTTACGGTGCAACCACAGCCCGAGAGGAAGAAGAAGACGACTACCTTGTACGTCACCGAGATCACAACTACGGTGATCGATGTGATCTACAACCCTGACGCGAGCCTGTACAACCCTCACTCCACTGACTCGGTCTCAACACGCACACAACACATCACCCGCACTGCAACCGTTAACTCAACTGTGACAGTGACGCCCATGACGACGACCCAAAAGAGCACCACCACGGTCTTCGAGTTCGTGACCATCATGCCTGTCGCGGTGCAAGTCAAACAAGGAGGCAACAAGGTTGTGGCTGGCGACAAAGCCAAGGCGTCTCTTGCGACCGATGCGGTTGCAGCGTCTGGCTCGCTCGCGGCGGCCGCGTCGTCTGGTGTGTTGTCGCAGACCAAGAGTGCTGCAGGCAGACTGAGCCCGAAGGACGGCGGGTCATGGACGCACATGCTGATCGCAAGCCTGTTCCTAGCTGTGCTATTATCTTAAGTAGCGTGCAGGCTGATGACGCTGGGATAGCAAGGGGTTGTTGGCGTATGGCGTCTGTGACCTGGGATGCGCAGGTGGGGATACCCTTTGCCTTTCAGATTTGATATTTGAGTTTTATAATTATGTTTATGTCGAGACGAATGTCAAGCAATGCAGGTTCTTCATGTCAATGATTTTGGTATTCCAGAGTCCTCCATGACCGTGCTCTCCGGTCACACACATCTGTTCACTTCGAAATCGCATCTGTAGGACGTCCCGCAAGCCAACGCAGCCTCTTGAGGAAGAGGCCCCGCTTGCTAACGTAACGCACGAGTACAAATTACACGGCTTTGGGACTCGCTGTCGCGGCATTCTCGGTGTGATTACGGAAACGGTGGGTCTAATTATGGGTAGTCATCTACGCAGAATGTTAAATGATGAAGCTATATACCCTTGTCGCTTTCGAAGGATC
The DNA here is from genome assembly GCA_010093895.1 of Myriangium duriaei CBS 260.36. NCBI lineage: Eukaryota > Fungi > Ascomycota > Dothideomycetes > Myriangiales > Myriangiaceae > Myriangium > Myriangium duriaei. The sequence goes on from ML996090.1 coordinate 1,007,083, forward strand.
TCTCAAGAGCTCTTCGGTGCACGTACGAGGTTGAGGTATTGTAACCCCGAAGATGCGCTAGAGACCAGAAGTAGGTGACGGAGTTTGGTCGGTAGGGCGGCAGGTGAGACATGCGGCGGCTGTCAACCATGACAGTTGACGACTCCACTTCTGTCATAATTTAGTAGTCTATCTAAAACACTTCACTCTTGCAAACACCTACCCTAGTGGAATGCACTACGGAGAGTCGATCTGGTCTAGATTGCGCGATCGATTGTATTCTGGCATCCCACAATGCTGAGTGGCCACAAGTTCCCCAGCCCCGACGTCATGGCTGGTTGCTTCCCCTCAACACAGCCCACTCATCGAGCTCAAGCTGTGACAGGATGATCGGCGGCGGCGTGCATCAGCTGCCTTATGACCGAAGATAGGTGTTACATTATTCATTCTGCTCCATATTCTTCTTCTTCCTCTCCTACACTCTCTTGAATACCAATTTACAAGCACTTACACTCGCCCGCGATTGAACAGCAGCCTCATCAAACACAACAATAAAGTCCGTACTGCGTCCCGTCCTAAGCTACATCCACTGACATACACTAGCCAATCATCACAATGACCGGTCAAGACAACAAGAACTCTGGTGCTTCGGGCGCAGCCACCGCTGTCACCTCGACTTTGGGCAACCTCGTGGGAGGTGTCTCACGCACTGCAGGCGGCGTAGTCGGTGCTGCGGGCAGAGGTCTCGGCGACACCGTCACTGGCGTCACTGGCAACGCAGGCAAGCCCGTCGGTGATGCACTGAACTCGCTCGGCAATGGTGTTCAGGACGGCACTACACAGTTGGCTCACGGAGTTGAGGGCGCTGGTCAGGGCAAGAAGGTGTGGTAGAGGGATGGAGGTTTGGTTGTGCTGAAGAGGAGAGGCTGATATCACTGCTTGCTCAGTTTGGTGGGATGATACCCGCTGTCCGGTCGCTAGGTGGAAATGCGTCGTGGAATAGCACTGTCAGTTTAGTCAATTATCGAGTGGTCACTAGATCAGCTGAATGAATGTTCAAGTTGTGACATATTGTCCAACCATCGAAATAATATTTTACTTGCATGATGCAGGCTGCATGGTGAACAAATAGTAAGTGGGCAAACTGTGCAAACTTCACGGGCGCATGCCTGGTGTCGGCCTGTCTCCGCAGCTCAACCTCATCCCTCGATTTGCCCAGAAACACGGTCAAAAGAAGCGGCGTATTCTTGCCCACGACCATCGAACACATCAAGTCCATCGTTGTACTCTCAACTTGAAGGTTGCAACTCTCCACAGGGACAGCCAAGATGGCTCCCAACGGCACAAGTCGAAAGAGTTCGTCGTCGTCGTCCTGCTCACCTCCGCATACTGACCCTCCTCTCAGCTCCCGCGCCCTCAGCCAAAGACAAATCTAGCGGGCCCAATTTCATAACCAAGTCCCTCGTCGAGAGCGGCTTCACCGACTCCGACCGCAAAACCAAGCTCAAGCTGAAGACAGAGCACATCAAATCCACCCCCAAACCCACCAAGCCCGGAAACTGGGACTCCGATGTGCCAAACCGTGTGTAACCCTCCCATGTCTACCAACCTCTCTAATATTCCCCCAGTAAAACCCACCTCCACCCTTCAAGCCTCCATCTCCTCTCCGCAAACCGACATCCTCCTCGCCTTCTCCACAGGCCACCCCCTCTCCGACCGCGCCGACATAATAAAATGCAACCACTGTAAGCGCGCCATCCTGCGCCACAAAGCCAAGTCCCACATCGAGTCCTGCATCGCCAAAAAGCAAGAAAAGCAGCGCAAGAAGAAAGAAGCCAAGGACGCGCGCGACGCCGCCGCCCGCAAAGCCGAGCGTGGGGGCGTGAGCAGCGACTCCGACTCCGGCGACGAGGACGTGGTGGTTGCTGGGGGAGGAGGAGGAGCAGAGGGCGGACTGACGGGCGCCAAAAAGACGGCCAGGAAGACGGACGCGCATGCGGTGGCGGGCAAGAAGCGCAAGGCGGAGGACGTGGCTGCTGGACCCGACAAGAAAAAGAAGAAGAAGGACGAGCCAAAGGCAAAGGTGCCGAAGATGAAGGCCCCGGTGGATGTGGAGAGGCAGTGTGGGGTGGAGCTGCCGCAGGGGGGACAGTGCGCGAGGAGTCTGACGTGTAAGAGCCATAGCATGGGGGCTAAGAGGGCGGTGCCGGGACGGAGTGCGCCGTATGATAAGTTGTTGGCGGAGTATCAGAGGAAGAATCAGGCCAAGTTGCAGAGTAAGTTCTATCCTTTCCTCTTAGTTATCCAGCTTTGGCTGTTGTGCAGGGCAGGGTTTCTGACAGGAAACAGAAGCGCATATGGACTCGCTTGTCAATCCGGACACGGATCTTGCGCCGGAAGGACCGGTGGACTCGGACGAGGAGAAGGACCAGGTGCTCGCTGCTATTGCCAGGGCGAAGCCGCGGCCGCTCTTTGCGCCTATACCGGTGCCGCTGAGGAGGAAGTACGCGGCTGTCCGGCTGAGGGAGATGCTGGGGAACGCATTGCGACCTGGTGCAGGGGGAACCGGTGGAGGTGGGGGAGGAGGCATGTTCAGTGCGCTGGGGCAGGGCGGGTTCTTCTCTTCGGCTGCTGTTCCTGGAGGTCCGTCGGGGCACAGAGGCAGTGTGGCGGAGAGCGTTGGAGGAGACCAGGTCAGGGAGATGAGCGTCCAGGGCTGATGGAGTGAGAAGAACGGCTCGCGAAGGCAAGGCCCTGGTATGACATGACATGGCTTTTATGAGAACATTAGCATTGCATTGCGGGGGAGAGCACAGAGAGAACGAGATCAGGACCACACGATATACCCCTCGTTACTTAGAGATGACCGACAGATTCCGTCGGAATATACATGGGCGTTTACAGCAGCCAAATCAACAGCGTGTAGAATGCAGATGGGAAGATAATACTGAGTATCTATATACGCTTATCTATGCATCATGACCATGCTGCCCACATAAAAGCATTCAGTCCATACTATCGTCATCGTCATCATCAGCAATCATTACCGCCGATCAGCAAAACATAGGAAAGAAAAGACAACCAAGAAGTGTCTGTCAAAGTCCTCCTCCTCGAAGCATATAAAGGCGGCCAGCGTCATCAGTCATAGCGAAAGGCACACAACAAAAGAAGGCCACCCGACTGCAAGCGCTGACACACTGCTGACTGAGCATGCCAACTCAGCCGTCTGGCAACGCTGTTCATCCTGTTCGTGATCATGAAAAACTTCGTCAAACGTAATTCCTCCTCTTCGTCATATTGCCTTGACTCTCAAGCTTCTTCGGCGGAGGAAAAGAAAGCATGCAACGTCGGCTGGTCCTCGGCAACAGAGCCATCGAGTGGCAACTTTGTGTCGAAGTCCTTGAAAAAGGCGCGGAGATGGCGCTCGGACTCAGAAGAGCCGTGGCTGCTGGCATCAGAGTCATCACTGTCATATTCGATGTCGTATTCGTCGTCATCATCTTCATCCTCGTCTCCGCCTTCTTCTTCTTCTTCATCATCCTCCTCTTCATCGCCTTCCTCATCATCATCATCATCATCATCATCATCATCATCATCATCATCATCATCATCATCATCATCATCCCCGTCCTCCCAATCGTCCTCGTCGTCTTCATCGAGAAAGAAACCGTCCGGGCCGCGGACCTTTCCGTGGGAACTTTCCATCATCTCCATTCTTTTCTCCGGTAACATCTCTTCTGTACCAAGCCAGATGCGCGGCATATCCGGAATGGCGATGCCTGTTTCGGTGTTGTGTACCAGAGGGTAGGCGCGAATGGATGAGTTGTGGAAGTCGAGAGGATTCTGTGTCGCCGATTAGTATTTGCCCTCAATGACGTCGCAGGCGAGAGCTGTGGACCTATATCCTCGGTGCAAGATTTCAAGGTTCGCAAATCCTTGCGAATTTTGTTGTTCGTTGAGTCAAATTTCAATGCCCTCACCAAATGGGATTTGACATGGCCGGAATCGTAGAGCGAAATCTCGTTGTGAGAATGGCTGTCACGGATGGCATAATGATGGACGAGGATGGCATAGGACTTGTTCAAAGTCGGGAAACGCAAAGACTCTTCCATCACAGTGGTGCTGAAAGCGTCATCAATGTTGTGCCAGGCGGCGTGATCATCTCCTGCCCTGAGCTGACATTGAGCGGCAGTCAGAAAGCAGTCCCTTCGCAGACATACCAAGCCGAGTTGCCAACTCTTCACGGCTGCGTCGGCATCATCGGTGTCGTCGGGGATGCTGATGAGGTCCTGGTAAGCCAGACTGTTTTCCAAGGTTTGAATGGCCAAGGTCTTGTACGCAATGGCAAGGCGTGACCACCCGCTGCGAGCCCGACGGACGACACCGTCCAAGAGGGCCTTCAGACGACGAAGAATCTTGAGCAGATCCCAACCCATCCCGTCCTGTGATACTGCAAAAACTGCTTCTATGCCCTTTCGCTTGAGTTGGTTGAGAACCCCAAGGTTGGTGAACTTGCAGCCAGTCACTTCGTACTCGCACCTCTGATTCCCACCACATATCTGTTGGAAAGGATCCAATAGCTTCGCTTGCCGATGGAGCTCGTCCTTCGCCTTCAAGGTGGGCAATCCTGGAAGTCGCTTTGGTACCAAGACTCTAACGACACCCATCTGACTGGGTTCTGGCTGGTGCCAGTGTTCAGTAGAGCCACTTTGGACGACCATGTGCCCCCCGGAGTCGAAGTGGTTGCACAGCTGTAAAATGGTACAGAAGGTGTGTAGATGCTGATGAGTGATCAAGATCCGGCTGAACTTGGTGGCCGGATCGCAATCTCCGCAGTGACAGCGCTTGGGAGTTGGGGAGAGCCTCCTGAAAGCTCGAGAGAGATCAACCTCATCGATATCAATATCGCTATCATCGTCATCCTCGTCCTCTTCTTCGTCCTCTTCGTGCACATCACTGTCATCGTCCCCACGAATCGTCACAACCCACATGTTGATGTACATTGCATAATGTGTGAAATCTTCAAGCTTGTTGTCGCTAACAAATGGCACGGGGTTGAATTTCTTCAAGAAGAGTCCGAAGGGAGAAGTTTCCTGGTACCTTATGAGGACGAAAGTGTTCTTGGTGTACAAATAGGCTCTCGCTTGGTCGCCCAAAGAACGGTTGACGAGTAGCAACGAGGTTCCGAGCCGATAGTGAGGACCCTTATCTATGACGGGGTCCTTGGTGCGGCCGTGCCCTTCAGCAAGCAGTGCATAGCTGAAAATGTGGTGGAGTATCTCTGTAGGAAGGCTCTCCAGTCTAGAAAGCGACGGCGTTGTTGATTGCGACGGAGAACCTCCAGCTACAGGTTGAGGGATCTGGTCTCCGGTCAAACACATGCTGAAAAGATTGGTGATTTGATGATGCTCACAAGCGATGACATGGCCGGAGACGACCAGGAAGTGGAGGGCGACCAATTGATCAATCAAGGAGTGTGAAGGTCAGTCTTGATTGCGAAAGGTCTTTCTTCTGAGACTTTATGATGAGAGAGTCAAAGAAACATATTTAGCAAAAACGACACCATCGATTGCTGGGAGACAAGGATGTTCTGGCAAAATAGAAGTGAGGTGCGATGACAAGTGATACAAAACAAAGTCTAGGCTGCGAAACACGAGCCGCCCGCCACCTTCACCGGACCGCCTTCACGCGCGCTTTCCTTGTGTCACCTCGAATTCCATCCGTGAATTTGTCATGTACTATTAATATTAATTCATGATTGAAATCGCGAAGGGGTATCTGCAAAGACAACAACATGGGAAAACTGGATGTACGCCTTGTGTGGCGGCAGCTAGTGAGCCTTGGTCTGCGACTCGCTCATAGTAGTCGGCCGTGTATGAGGCGCATGTATGTACCGCTGTCCCAGGGACGAGGCAGGCAAGTTCTGTTCAGTCAGGAACGACGCTGTCCACCCGGCCTTCGGGACCTTCCGGGGATTCTTCAGAGCTGGAAGGTGGCTTGATCCAGGGTAGGGGTGTCAAGAGTGCATCAGCTGGTAGATCGATTGCATCGCCATGCTCCTTGAGGCAAATTCGGGTCTCAATCCACCACCATCGTTCTAACGTGGCCTTATAATATTGACTCTGAGCCCCCCAGTTCTCGAGAGCAAAGTCCAGTTCACGTTGTGTGATTTCAACTTCTCGTTCGTACTGGTGTTGAAGTTGTTGAAGCTCATTCTCCTGCCGACCGAGTCTCGCTTGAAGTCGCAAGCTCTGCTCTCCCCGGAGGACGTTGATAGCACTCTGTTGCCGTATATGCATGTTGTCCCGCATTCTACGAGTATTGGCTAGCTCTCGTCGATCTTGTTCAGAAATGACACGGTTGTGAGGTTCACCGTTCGATGATTGGCCTCGACAGTATGCCTCCATGTGCCTCAATGCTGTGTTGTTGTTCCTACGTTCGACTTCGTGGGCTGACCGAATCTCAGCTTCGGCTGCGATGTGCTTGTCTTCGACATCTGCAATAGTGGTCGTGTGCTAAGATAAGTTCAGCACATCGATTTGTCGTTCAAGTATACTCGATCCTCGTACCTTCTGCACCATGGCGTCGTTCAGCTGACCATGCTTTTCAAGTGCTTCACGTTTGCGACGAACAGCGGTTGCAATAAGTTCAGCACGATGCTTGGAGTTCCAGCGGAGAAAGCGATCTCGCTGCTCACAATGGCTTGACCGCAGGTTCCGATACTCCGGAACTGTAAGGGCTTTGAGTAGGTTTGATTGTGCTAAGACAACATGATTTTGAGCTCGGTTCTCGTCCTGCTCCAGCTTAGCAGCAGCGGCGCCGCTAGATACTTGACTCGTAAGACTGCTCCGACTTAGATTCGATGATGGACTGCCCAGGATTGACTGTCCCTCGGCTTCACGGACGGAGTGCACGATACGATCGGAAAGTGGTCGACCGCAACATGAGGGCCATGACGTTGGGCCTTCGGTGTCGGTCACACCGACAAGCTCACGGATCGAGGTATCGCAGTGACCGTGTCCACAAGGAAGGACGATTTCAGAGTGTTTGGAAGACGAAGAGCAATGTGAGCAGCTGCGATGCATGTCAGCAAGGCCGCTCAAGGCTAACAGCAGCCAGTCTGGAGGTTACCCTTGGTGTTTATCGGAGTTCTGCCGACGTAACCTTAGTCGGGATAGCCCACGAATCAAATGTCTATGGGGTGAGGCGGGTTTGAACGGATTGTCAGGTAAATAAGCACCGATTTTATTTTCCGAAGGAGGTAGCAAAGGAGTACGAGGAAAGCTGATGGTGGTAACAGGATTGGTGATGGGAAGTGGTTGGGAGAGGATGGAGTCGCGCGACCTGCTTGAGGTGGAAGTGAAGGAGCTCAGACGATTCGAAGGCTGAAAAGCGCTCAAGCCGATTGATGTTCTATCCCAGCCGGTAGACGGCTCTGGACTGAAGCGAGAAGATGACACCGAGAATTGTGAGTCGCTGGACGATGTCCTGCCGACCTGGGCCAACGAATGCGGGGTTGGAGTTGATACGAAAGGCGGGACAGGAATGCCTAAGTTGTGCGCGTGTGCGACAAGACGTGCATCGAAAGTAGCAAGCTCTGAAGCTTCGTCGGACAATCCCAGAACAAAGTGTGCGAAGTCGGACAAGTCCTGGATATCTGGGTTCGGCGGCGGCGGCAATGGCGCATCTTCGGAGGAGACGGACATATCCCGAGGTTGCGCATCTGTTGGCCTGGGCGAGGATGTGAATTTGGGTGTCCAGTCCGTCGTCGAACCCTGTAGCATGTCATGTCATATCACGTCGCGTGCCATCAGAGCACGAACGGCCAGAGCGGAAGGGAGCACAGATAAGAGAAAAGCATGGAATACTCGGACACGAGAGTTTTTCTTCTCACCGACAGCGTAGTGATGGAATTGAAATTGGCGAACCAAAAGATCGGGCGCGATCTTCAGCTAACGATGACGCCGGCGCTTTACCCTGTTGTAGAGTTTCCCTTGGTGTGGATGTGGATAGACTTCTGCAACCAGGCGAGCCGCGGAGTGCGGAGGCAGCATCGACAGCGAACAATGGTAAAGCCCATACATGTTTCCATTCCGCCGGTGCCGAATGTCAACTTTGCTTTCTCATCCATGGCTGTCAGTACCTGCTGATTATTGAACCCGATGATAGTGTGGGGCGGCGGCGACGATGACGCGTGGAAACGTGTCAAGGACAAAGGGCGCCGCATGGCTTGGCGGGCCGGAGATGGCAGGCACGTGGACGGAAACTCTGATTGTCGAGTTGGTCGGCCTCCGTTCCACCAGGTTGCAGTGGCCAGAAATTGAAAGGTGCGGTATGGTAGACACGCACAAATTCCTGCCGATATGCACGTCCAAGCGCCTGAAGATCCAGTCATGGAATACCTCGGTCCCGCGACAGTGATTGGCTCCACAGGAAATTCCAAGCTCCGTATTTTCTGTATTGGGCAACCACCCACCATCAACACGAAGGCTTGACTTAGTATCATACTCAAAACAAGCGCAAGGCGACCAATCTCTTGTCTCAGCCATACTTCCATCAGTCTTGCATGCTGTTGTAGCCATCAAGCTGTGGTGTCAAATGTGTTGCCTGTGGTGGGCGCTTACCGGGCGATCCGGTTTCATTCAGTAGTGGGCCCCGACCTGCAAACATTCATCAGCGGTGGATGATCACAGCTTGATTCGTTCTCACTAGGCTTCTGTACAAGGTCACCCCGATCATGAAATGAAGAATTTCCCATCGGCAACATTCATGCCTTGAGAATATTCTGCGGGGTGGGCTGGTGTTTGACAAGCACGGATCTGCAGCGAAGGACGCCCATTTTCGCAACGATCCACAATTTCCACGCGAGCCGCATACTGAACGCCTGATGCGGCTCAAGGAAAGAACATCAGTGCTGCCGCCCACCACTCCATTCGCCCATATTGCTTTGCCCCAATCCTCGAAAAGCACCGTCTAATTGAAGAAACAAACACCCCCCCTAATTCCCACCAATGCCGTTGGCCATTGAGACCAATGCTTCATCCATCATATTCCTATCAGCTCATTCGCAGAAATTGTCGATGGGCTAGCCTTGCCCCGAGCCGACAGTACCCCGCGGACCCTCTGGTGACAAGCTGCACCTTCGTATGAGGCTCCGCTGATGGAGGTCCTTGCAGTGGCTACGAGGCTTGCCGTTGTGCTGACATACTATCTTGCTGTAGTTTGCACTATCGGTAATATATCTGGAACAAACGAGCTTGTGACCGGGTGCCGACTTCCGTGATGGTGCCTATATCGTAATGTCTGCCATGCCGCGCGGCGAATCTGAATCTCAAAAGCAGACACGCCTTGCGGCTCGTATAGCCTGAACGCCGTTGTGTGCACCTGGCGTCTGGCTAACGGTTGAGAGCCGGGGAGGCCCGACGTTTCCTACTGATTCGCGTTGTCGGGGCGGCCGTCATCTGGTCCGAACAGTTGCGGGAAGTGCCAGAACTCCGTTCGTTGCCGCAATTGCATCGTTGCAAAGCCTCTGCGTTGGAAGCTGATGGAATGATTGACTCTTGGGCAAGGAAATTTGAGCAAAGACTGAAGTGACATGATCCGTATCCATCTGATCTACGCCTGCTACAACAAAGAGAATACAAAGAACCACGAGTCTAGCCTTAGTATGACATTGCAGCCACGGCATCAAATTCAAGGCTCTGCATCCAGAACGATCCAGACCGATGTTGATTCACTCTTATGTCTTTCGGCCGCAAGCACTGTCTATGGGCCCTGCCAATCCACCCGAGACAACCCCCCTTGCCAGAGTTCCCTATTGGCAACGACTTGCTCACCACGAGCTTATACTCAACGGCCTTGAGCTCTTGTTTTGACCATTGGAGTGCGGGGCAAGGCTGTGTAGGGCGAGATCGGACATGCTCGCAAGGTCTTCTACATCTGTGAATCTTATAGAGCAGAAGCAGTGGTGCTTGATCGTTGACGAATGAGCGCACACGTGGGGGTGGGGCTTCGGTCTGTTGTGCCGCCCGTGGTTCTGCCTTCCCGCTCCGCACGCCACGGTCCAGGTACAGTATAGACTGACACTGGATGTGTCCTGTCAAAAACAACCCTGCATCACAAGGACCGCCATCCGCTGGGTTGGCTTGACGAAGCAAGCCCGGGCGAACGAAGATTGGCGTGCCTCAAATCCCGTTGAAGGCCGCTACCAAGACGTTCTAAACCACGATACTCTAATCAGACACAAGGCAGATCACTTCTGTTCCGCCATTTGTACCACGCACTCTTACAATCATGTCAGTTTCTACCACCCTTGCCCTTACTAATCACAACATGAAGGCTGTGCATCAGACAAAATGGCTTATATCGATTCATATGTGCCCTAGACCCAGCTGCATGGCTGGTGCCTTTCGCCGCCTCTGTCGGTATTTGAGTAACTTGCCGTAGCAACGGCGGTGACAACGGTCGAGAGATGCAACTCCCAATACAGTTCATGCCCATCATTAGAACCGGTGCCATTCGGGGAGTCTTTCCGGCGGCACGAGGGCATAGCTCCATCGCATTGTGATTGATCTGCAACGTAGGTCAAACATCTCGATCCTCATCCCCCCCCGGCCGTCCTTTGCTTCATTTTCAATCACCTACGAACAAACATATCCTTGCGATAGAGGTATCAAGGAGGGAATTCTCGACCTTTGCGTCGCTTTCGCACGCTTGAGACTCAATCGCTTCCTTTTGGCCAAACGCCGCCTCACATCACCATGGTCGCCATAACACTGCTGCAGCGAGGCTTGGGCTCAAGTCCATCGTCAAATCCTATCTACTCTGATGCCGCAGCCCAAAATGTGCGCATTCTTGGAGTTGCCCTGTCATGCTTGAGCTTGTTGTCAGATGTCGGCGCATTGTATTGGTTCTATCGGATGAAGAAGAAATTCAGGCATACGTGAGTTTGATGACACTTCGTCATCGATCGTGACTGACCATAATCCTAGCTTGATCATGTTTTTGCTCGTCGCCGATCTGCTCAAGAGTATCAACTACATCGTGTTTGGCTCGGTAGTCTTCGCTCAAGGCAAGATCGCATCAAAGTCCCACTACTGCCAAGCAAATGGCCTTTTCAATCAGTACTTCACCGAAATAACTGGTCAGTGAGAGTTGCATTGTTCCGCTTGCATATGGCTGACGTGCTCAGATCTCGTAATACTCGCCATCGTCGTTCACATGTCAGTTCAAATTCTTGTCCCAGACACCACCGCCATCTCCGAAGGCGGGCTGCACAGATACAAAAAGTGGGTATTCGCTGGCATTGTATGCCTCCCATTCGTCGATGCATGTATCGCCTTTTCCAACAAGAATGGCGGCTATACCGCCGTCGGTGCCTTCTGCAACCTACCTGTCCGTCCCTTTTGGTACAGGCTTTTTCTCAGCTGGGTGCCACGGTATCTGATCGCAATGACCATTCTCACCCTCACTATCATCGTCAGATTCAAAGTCAAGGGCTACCAGAGGAAGTTGGCTGAGCTGCAACCAGCAGCGGCCCCTGTAGATGTCGACGAAATTGTCGAGGAAATCATCGAAGAGCAAGACGAATCAGACGAAGAAGCGCCTGGCTCACCCGCGAAACATATGGATTCCCTCACGGCCGACCCCGAGAAGCAGGACATGACCATCGTCACCTCAATTGAATTTCCACCTCTTCCAAGCGAGCATGAGCAGTTCAACGCCATCGATCTCCGCAAATTCAAGCGCATGTCCTACAAACGACGCCAATTGCCACCAATTAACACTACGGGGGGCGCCGATGTGGACGCTCCCAGGACACACTCAGTCGGGGCCCCCTCAATTGCTCCATCGTCCGCCGTCTTCTCTTCTCCTCGTCGCGACCTCTTCGCGACCGATATGCCGAACATGTCCCGCCAATCGACCAACCTCGACCTCCCGACCCCCATCTCTCCCATCACCTCGAAACCCGCCGTCGGTCGCCGCCAATCTGTCGCCGACTTCAGCACCATGCGCTCCCTCTCCACCGAGGCCGTCCCTCCCCTTACCTCCCGCCCCCGTGTGGAGCGCCGCCGCTCCCTAGTCGACATGTCCTCTCCACCCCGCTCAGGCTCCGTCTCCCGTCAATCCGCCAACCTCACCTCCTCTGCAGACCGCATGAACAGCATGCCCCTCTCCACCCGCCGCTCCAGCATCTGGGACGAAATTGACGCCTCCCTGGAGAAAAAAGTCAACCCGAACCGGATGTCCATCTTCACCATCACCGCCTCCGAATGCCCCTCCTCCCGGCCCCACAGCCCCGAGCGGCAATCCTCCCCAGTAAGAGACAGCACTTACTCCGCCTCCCTCGCGCGGGCATCCCGCATCTCCAAGCGCCAGTCCAAGATCTACGACATCGCCCGCCGCACAATGTCCATCGTGTCCCTGCGCGGCGTGGAGCCCGAGGAGGACCCGGAGTCCCCCGCCGCGATTTTACGGCGGAGGCACAGGTACATCCAGCGGCAGACGAGGTTCATGATGTTCTACCCCGCCCTGTACATCTTGCTGTGGTTCTTCCCGTTCGTCCTGCACGCTATGCAGTACAGCGACAAGTTCGCGGCGCATCCGCCGTTTGCTCTAGCGGTGCTGAATATCATCTCCGTCACCGTGTTCGGGCTGGTGAATAGTGTCGTGTTTTGTCTCAGGGAGAAGCCCTGGGCGATGATTTTGGATAATGTGGATGGGACGGTGGGGGGCAGTCTGAGGACTGATCCGGTCGTGAGGGCGGTCAAGAGGTATTGGAATGATGTGAGGGGGGTGGAGGGGGATGAGATGGACTTTGCCGGCTGATGAGAAAGGGGATAATGTGTATGATTATTAGCGGCGGGCAAATACCCAGGTTTTGCTCAAGGTAACAGCTAACTTTCTGGAGGTCTTTCTTCTGTGTACATAAGTCTCATACCCCGGATTTTTTCTTTTCTTTCCACTTCGTATGTATCAAATAGCTAGCTGCTTAAGCAGGCCCTGATGAGGGTGTGTAATGGTATTGCCTACCAGAATGAACATCCAATTATCCAAAGTGTATTATCCTTCTACTATCTTTATCCATCAACTTTCCTAGACATGCAGCTCTAAACACCTTCTTGAGCCCTTCGTCGATCGGACCAAACCCGCGCCCGCCTCGATTCCTCGCTCTACCAGCACGCCCCTCACTGAGGCAAATACCTGCTCCTCAACGCCTGACTGAAAGTACTCATCCGACTCGCACCCGGAGCATTTTGGAAATTACTCAGCAGCGCATCCTCCAGCGCAGACTGCGTCACGCTCGCATCTGTGTCATTGTCAGCACTCATTTCATATTTCCTCGCGATACATCCCCCGATACGATAGCAGGATAACTCACCGTCCAAATCACTGAAGCTACTCCCCATACTCGGCGTCCCGTCACTACTTTCCTTACTCGTCAGGCCGGACAACAACTCCGCTCGTCGTCGGGGGCTCAACGCTCCGTCCGTCGGCCCAGGTGACCTTGCTGAAGAAGAAGAGGGATGCTGCGCTCCGCTCGGTCTGGAGCCTTTATGCGGCGCTGTGGCCGAAGGGCGCATGTTCACTGCTGGGCGGGGGAGCTGAGTCGCTCTCCCTTGGGGCACAGGGGACGTGGTCGAGGGCACACGGCGGGGACTGACGGGATCGCCGCCCGAGGAAGGGGAGGAGACTATCTCCTGACGGAGCTGAGGCGTGCGATCTGCAGCCGATGCCCGACGTATGGTGGCTGCTTGGTCTGAGGAGTTGGGATCGCGGCTGGCGAACGGGAGGTAGCCTGTGCTTGAATCGTCGTCATCATCGTCGGACTCGGCATCGCCTTCGGAGGAGATGGTGCGGAGGTCGGGTGGGCGGCGGAAGACTTGGCTCTTTGCGACGGAGGGGTGGGTAGGGCGGTCGTCGGATGAGGAGGAGTGGGAGGATGAGGGACTGGCTGCTAGGGGTGGGGAGGGCGAGTCGGCTGTTATGTCGCCGAGGGTGACTGGACGGCGGTGAGAGCCGAAGCTAGAGCGGAAGGAGCGGGTGTCGTGCTGTGCGGATGGATAGCGGGACTGTGTCACGGTACGAGTGGATGGCGTGCGTGAGATGGTCGGTGCTGGATGATGTCAGGATTTCAATGATTGCCTTGTGGTTGAATGGTGGACATACCGTTGGGCTTGATGGGAGAGGTGAGGGTACCGCTGGCCAAGGCGGGACTGTCCTTCGAATGAATAGACAAAGCAGAGGGAGCTCGAGATCCACGACTACCAGGACGTTGAATTGTCGTCGGCACAGCAGCAATAGCATCTTGAGCTGGGCTAGGCGACGGTGCATTCGAAGCGCCGAGCTTCTTCATCTGGGCGCGCATTTGAGCGAAGTGGCGTTCGTAAAGCCATGCCGCCTGTTGAAGAAGAAAGGGCAACGAGACCTCAAATCTGTTTGATCTGTAGTGAGAGAGTGAGTGCCATGCGAATTGCTCGAACCGCGGAGTATAATCACAGTTCTGGCCCTGGTATGCAGTTAGCTACAGGCATATCAAAAAGCAAAAGAGAGTTCCATACAGTCAAGGTCTTTGCTGTTGGCTGCCTTTGATATTATTTTCCACAGAGCCTTGTCTTTAGTGGCATCCCAGTCGACCTGGTTTGGTTAGCATACAGCCATGGATGAGGATAACGGTCTGGTGCATCCTACTGGTGGCGGATCCACGAAGTCGCCGCGGGGAAAGGGCAGGCGGATCAAGCATGTGTAATGCGGGCGGCCAGACGACCGAGAGTCATCCATGGTGATGGTGGTATGTGTGACTTATCAGTGTCCTGTTGTTGTTCAGGAACGAACGAAGATAGTAGTAGTAGAAGGAATGTCGCCGATGCTGTCGTTGTCGCTGCGGCGGCCTGTTGAGGTGGGGCGACGTCACATGACCGAAGTCCATCTGCAACCGCTGCCTCTGTTGGAAGAGGCTTAGAGAAAGATGGCAACAACAAAATCTATACAGTTACTGGTGGAGATGTGATGACTAGCGTATTTCTATAGAGTCCACCAAACATAACAACACTATCCAACATCCCCAGCTCCTCTCTCAAAAACCCTCACCGCCCCATCCCCTCCCACCCTATACAGCGCCTCCATCTCCCTTCCCCCATCCTCCCCCTTCTCCTCATCCCACCCCCCACCTCTCCTCACACTAACAACTCCACTAACATCCCTCGCCCTCCCCGTCTCCAACCCCCTTACTCCAACCACCCACCGCGCAGCGTGCGCCTGCCCCACCACAAACCCTGCATGCTCCCTATCCAGCGGCGTCAGCGTCTGTCCTGTCTTGCTTTCCGACGCCAGATAGTCGCCTGGCGCGAGGAAGGCGTCTGGTGCTGAGGCGGCGAGGAGTGGGGCGTCGGCTTCGACGACTAGGAGGGTGGAGTGGACTTGAGCGCGGAGCGCGAGGGTGAAGAGGGAAAGATCGGTGGCGGAGATTGAGGGTGAGGAGGCGAGGAGGAGAGTGGGGGAGTCGAGGATGAGGAAGATCTTGTTGGATTTGAGAGTGGAGATGGCGTTTGTGATGATGGAAAGAATGGTGGTCAGGGATGGAGAGGTCAGAACGTGGCTCGCCTGCTGCTGTGGTACAGAGGTCGACTGCTGAGTCGCTGGCGCTGGCGGTGCGCGGCCTGGTATGGGAGCACCTCGTGCAGGCGGTGGACCGCGCTGAGGGAGTGTTTGCCTTGCCGCTTGAGGTAGCGGAGCTTTTTGTGTCGTTTCTGTAGCAGTAGATGTGCTGAACAGCCCAGTCAGTCCGTCGACAAATGCAAAGCATCCGTCAGTCTCAAGATGGGCTAGATCTAGTCCCTTCATTGTTGTCAGCAACCAGCGTACAGCGCAAGGATTGCCATCGAACACTTACCGCACCCCTCCGCGCCTCCGCACGCCAAAACTCGCGATCTCGCATCCAGCTGACCAGCACAACACCCACTTTGCCGTCATACTCAGGCGAAGTCTCTGCATCTCCATCCTTGTTTGCTCCACTCTGCGCTGGCTGACCCAGTAGCCTGCTCAAAAATCGGACTGTGAGCCAGTGGGGCGCAGCATCGATGACCCCGGATAGCAGCAGCAGTGACGCCTCCGGTGGTAGTCGGATGCAGGCTTCTAGCAAGGGTGGTATGCGGCTGCGCGCTGACATTGCATCCCATGCGATTGCTTCACAAGTGATACGACGTTGTTTGCTAGTGACAGGATGACGTGCCCCCACGATGTTTTTGCATGAAGCTGTGGGGCATCACCCGATTTTACCACTTACCCACCCTACTATAAGCAAACGACGGCAAGATTATTCTTATTTGTTATCTCAACTCACGGTCTCAAGAAGCTGTTCTTAAGAAAAAAAATTCCAGCCGGTTGGCTCGCTCGATTCTTCCAGGGTATTGTTACTAACGCTAATGCTGCTCGCAAGGATCAAATGCACTGGCAACTCAGACTGACTGCGGTCAGAAAACGTCAATCCCATTCTCACGCATAACTGCAATCATCGAATTCCTGCGGCGTCCTTCCAGCTCACATGTTGAGCAGGGCTTCCAACTTGTCCAGAGTAGACTCCTTGATCACCATCTCTTCTTCTTCCTCTTCTTCTTCGTCCTCATCGTCCTTCGCATCCTCTGTAACATTCCCGCTGCTCTCACCAGTCAGTCCGCCGGACTCCTTCGAGGCCTCTCTCTTCGCAGTAGCCACTCCAGACAGACTACCGCTTGACGTAGCCGATGAACCCGGGGATTGGTCCCTCGAATAGATCGCCGCCAACTTGCTTGGCGAGTGGGTATTGGACTTACCCGACGAGCTGCTCGCTGCATCGTCGATCTCGCCGACCTCTTTCTTGCGGGTTGCATAACCTCCTGCGACCGGTCGTGTAAATGGTGCTGATCTCATGTCACCATGATCGATGTGAGCCGAGACCTGATCGAAACGACTCGCGCCATTTGTCCTTAACTGATACATAGCTACCCCAGCGGCGATCTTGGCTTCGGCGAACGTGGGATGATCTGGAGACCTGGCCATCCAAGAGAGTGTGACCATATCTTCAGCAAAAATCCAGGGGAAGCTGATCAGTGGTACCTGTTCCCTGTCCTGCTTCAACCAGCCGCTTTCTGATGAGCCGGACTGTGAGCTGCTTGGGCGTTGCACACTAGCATGCTTTGCCACTTCCTCAGCGGTGACTTTGTACAAAGCCGCAACTAGCAACCCGAGCTGTGGACTTTCAGCGGGGCTATGTTCATTCTTGATCTCTGCCGCCTGTAGACAAGAATCACGGTAAAACTTCATCAGGAGTTTCATCAAGCCCCCCATCTCCTCTGCGAACTTGTAGTCTTTGATCTCTCGATTGTGCGTCATGACGAACGAAGACCGCACTTCGAACTCGGTCTTAATCCCGTATTGAGCCATGAGTCGGCGCATGTCTCTGTCGAACTCAATTTTGATCTCCCGCACTTTCTCCAGCAGCTCTCCTGGCACGTTAAAGGCATGTGCAATGCTCTGATCAAACCTTTGATGGTAAGACTCCGTGTCGACCATGAACTCAACTCTCTCTACTTCGTCGTAGAGCAGCCCCAAGACATCTGTTGAACGATAACTCCTGAAGCTTGGCTTCTCTGCCCAATGTGGGTACTTAACCACTTTCAAGTGTTTAGTCATTTGAGCAGGATGTCCTGACTTGCAGTAATCGACCGCCATTGAGTGAAGGGTTGCTAATTCGAGGCATTGGGCATCCGCGACTCCGGCCGGCAGATAATCAGCCCAAACCCGATGAGCCACAGCAATGCTACCGAGCGAATCGTTCATCATGAAATCGCAAAAGAATTGAATCATATCGGATTGCGTGACCGGACCGTGAGATTTTATCGGTGGAGGGGCAGTATAGTCCATCGGCTCCACGTCTTTCTCCGGAATCAGGTCGGGGTCCCAGATGACCATAAAGTCGTCACCGTCAAGATCGCCTCCAGAGCACATGTTAGCAAGATCACGATCGCCCTGTTGAGGTAGCACAACGCAATCGCGAAGGTGATGTAATTTTGCACAATTCACTGCCCGTACAACTCGGATGTCTCCAGGATGAAGACATGGGTTCCGCAGGATTATGCAGGTCCCTTCGACGACCTTGTATCTGCCATTCTTGAAACCGTCTCTAGTGGCTCTTGCGAGACTATACTGGAACGATCCTGTTGGACAGTTTTGCTCTGGAACTTGCAGGAAGATCTCAGGAAGTTGACCTTTGTCCACGCAGAGGGTCGCTGTCTCGTCAATGCAACCCAGCACAAAAGCACCCTCGGGCACATAGAGATTGGTTTTCTCTTTCAAGAACTTGATAGCCCAGGCTCTCCACAGACGCAACATGGAATCCACAAAAGGCTCGTGACGCAGCCCGCTCTGGATCATTTTTGCGATCTCGATCGTTACCTGATTGTAGTCGACAGTCTGCATGAGCAAGGATATAGCCAGTTGGTCATCCTCGAGAGCTCGATTAATTTCAGTCAGTTGATGCTTGAGCTTGCGAACGAAGATCTCGGCAGGGATTCCAAGGGCTGACAGCACTAGGATGATCTGCTTGTTCAGATATGCCGACGCGAAGGATGATACCCGGATGATCTCCAGTTGATTGAACGGTGACATGAATTTCGTTTGGCTTGGACGAACGTGCACCGCCTTCCCAGACAAGGTTGGGTCAACCGCAAGGACTCCTTTGCATCCACCCATACGGAACTGATAGACAGAGGGCGGGTCTGGTCCCAGATGAAGCTCGTTGGCAATCATATGGGCGAGGAATGGCGACATCTTGCCCACACCATCAGTGAAATTGTGTCCATTGCGAATGATGTCTGGGATCTGGACAACAGTGGGCTCCCGACCAATAGAGCTGATGGGTCTTGTTGTGGAGAAGCATTGACCTAGCCTAGAGACGTACTTTGGGATTTCGCGAATGTGGTGGAAGTAGCCCATCCACTGGCGTATTGTATTGATGTTGACGGTGTCGGTCGGTGAGAAGAAGTAGGCGCCATTCTCGCGGAATTGAGAATTGCCGCAAGCCAAAAATTGGAAGTACCGGCCACCCACGCGAATGCCATTGATCAAAGTGCGGCGAACACGATCATAAACTTCCGTGGTGTTCTGGTGAGTCTGTGGTTGTAATTTCCCGTAGTAAGCTTCATCCAAGAATCGAACGCGCAAAAAGCGATCCGATAACTCGCTGTACTTGCGTACCACACGGTTGGAAACCTCCACCTGCACTGGAAGAACGTACATTGTGGTAGGCGTGATGGTCACCGAGTGCATGAACACACAATGTTTGTGGATCTTTCGCTTCCGGCGGACCCCTAGCTCGTAGAACTTGAAGATGTCCATTGGCTGAGGCATCGGCTGATCCGCGTCGATGAAATTTGCCAGCAAATCCTCAGCTGTACGATCCGCATGCAGCCTGAGTAAGAACTCTCTTGTAAAGGTAACCTCGTTCATGAGACCTCTGGAAAGAATCACATCCAGCTGGTAGCGAACTTCGAAGGCGAACTCAGGATAACCCAGAAATCCTAGATCATGCATGGCCGATGTTCCCGAAGTCAGAGGCTGCAGGGATCGTGGACTAACGTTGAATTGATTCCAAGGCAATGCCTCATCATCCCTGTTCTGGTATCTGAAGACCAAATTGGATTGATCTGCGCATACGATATTGAAAGAGCTGAGGATATTAAGCAGTAGGGAAATCTCTTGACCAGTTTGCCCAGTACTCCGGAAGCACAATACCCAAGTGAGCCAGCGTCCAGCGTCGACGAAGACTCCATCGCGGGTCAACGAGACTGCGGTGGTTTGTCGCTTACGCATGTCCCAATCTATGTCTGTGACCCGGTGGAATGCTTTATCGCGACTCCACGACGGGAAATCTTCCGGTCTTGGACATTCGTGACTGGGAGAAAGAGCCATAAATTTTGGTGGGTACTTGAACTTCAAGACTAAATAGCAAGTATCGTTGGGTCCTGGTGTTCTCTTGACATGCTCAACATGAGCGAAGGCAATCCGAAGTTGATGAGGTTGGGATTGATTGGAGACTTTGACTGAGAAATTGAGTACGAGCTCCTGAGAGTCCGATTTGACAGAAGTCTCCAGAAGCGGTCGGTTGTTGTTGTCAATGATATTGCGGTGGACTATCACCTCTTCACCGATCTGGACGCCGACACTCACGCCAGTGGGCTGTAGCATGAACTTGATGGGTATCTGGGTCCTTCCGTCCGATGGAGAGTTGATAAATCCTGGCGAGTCCATCGCCGACACGCGAAGCCTGAAGCGACTGCCATCGGCCGCACACATGGACAGGGATTTGTCTATGATGAAGGATTGAGGAGGTGGACTGAAGATGATGAAGGCATTGCGGCGCTTCCTGTCGTCCAACGAGATGTATGTGATCTTCCCACCGAATCTGATGAAGTATCGATGGATATCAGCAGGAGTGAGGTTGTACGGGATGTTTGCTATTTTGAATTTCTGCCAGTGCAAGGAAAGCTGAGACGAAGGTTGCCACTGGTGGACAGAGTGGCGTTGGTGGCGATCTACCATGACTGCGTTAAACCGTGGAACGGAAACACTGAGATCTTCGGAAACACTGAGATCTTCGGAAACACTGAGATCTTCGGAAACACTGAGATCTTCGGGTATCAGCGGAAATTGAGGAGGTATAAAGATGGTGCTATAGAGTCGGTATTGATGGGAGTCCTATTATGTCAGCCAGAGTTTCATTTCGGGGAAGCATGTCAGGACAGAGGTGGAAGCATGAGGCTAGAGATGCGGAATAGCACTAGAAAAAACTAGAGAATGATTAGGCTTTACCTTGTGGCCAGAGCGTGGAAGCAGCTGTTGAAGCTCTGCTGCAATGAAGTTTGCGTGAGCGTTGAGGAGCATTCAGTGAAAGTGACAGCGTTGGTTGGACTTCGCTTGTTGACGCTCGAGCAAGCCTTGGAGCAGGTCTCCTGAACAGATCCGCAGTCAGGACAGTATATAGATTTGGGTGGACCGTTGAGAAGGATGATTTGCAACGAGCTCAAGTAGACTTTTATAAGCGATTGGTGATGGATAATGATGAAGGAGGGTGATTGTGTGAAGAGTCGCAGAAACGACCCAGAAGAGGCAAGGTTCATGGGTGTACAAAGGGCAGGGACGTAACGAGGAGATTTATCAGCACGGTAGTGTCACCACCGCTGGCGTCATGGTGGTGGAAGTTGTCGAGGTGTGGGAGGAAAGGTCAGATAAGGATCGAAGATGGAGCGACGAGGTTCAGAAATGTGACTGATAGCGGCAGTGACGAGAAGGTGAGAGCCACGCTCTGGGCGCTCAGGTGCGACGCGATGTTGTTCAGCCAAGAGAAGGAGTTAACACAACATTGGTTTCGTGTATGGCATGTGGACGGGGCAACGAGAATTGAAACTGCAAGCGCCGGCATCGCGGTTGCCCCGACGAGCTTGAAGCCAGCATAAATCTTTCCAGGATATCAAGGACAAAGACCAAACTTCCTTTCTGATCCGCGATGGATGTGGGATACCCAAGGGTTTCGCTTCTAATCATGGTCAAGGAAGCAAGGATTGTGGTTTGACGCACATAATGGCAGCCAAAAGCAACGCAGTACTAAAGAGCGAACACAGATCAGCAGAGAGCTTACTGACAAATGTCACCTACGTGCACTGTTGGGTCTCGATTCTTGCCTATAGAATCTTGGGCGTTGCTGGTGGCATATTCCAGCAGGGTTTTGGAGGTGACGGGCTGTCTTTCAAACACCTTGTACAGCACTCCGCGGATCCGGACATCATCGAACGCCAGCTGATCCACCTATAGGGGCCAGATCATGCCCTATGTTACACGGGCTGATTTGGCAGCACTGCGCTAGCAGGCAAAGGATGAATTTCGTCCGCAGAAAACGAACAGCAAGGTTTCCGCCACAAATTTTGTCGTGTACGTGGGCTTGAGCAAGGCGGAGGCCGCTGATGGAAAGGAAAGTACCAACGTTGATGCGGGTCCATGTTGCACAAAGGTGGTCAGGACTTTTCAGAGGTCGGAAAGAGTTGCTTCCACTATCTTGCGCTTTGTGGGCGTTCTGACATGCCAGCTGAGTCATTCTGGATCCACGTGACTTGACCACTATTGTTGACCGCTTCGAGCCACAATCCAGTCGCCATCCTATATTCCATACAACATGATCACATGTCTACTGTAGTGTCTCCGTCCATTTCCTCTCCCAATCCAATGCCTGGAGTACTGGTCATGACGTCTGTGGAAAACGACCACCCTTCGACAAGCTGGAGATCCTGCTCACCTTCCAGCGTGACCTCTTTGTGCACATCTTTGAACGTGACTTTGCCAGGTGTTTTGCGGACCGGAGAAAGATTGACAGATGCTTCGCTTAGTGGGACGCGACCTCCGATGATGCTCGTAGAGTAGCTTGACCGCACCGCTCGCCGACTACTAGCTTCGCGCGGCTGATGCAGGGATGGCACTCGGAAAGCCCTCCGCGGTCTCGTCCTTTTCGGTGTGGGCTCAGTCCGGTCGAGATCAGCAGAAGCAAAAGAATCGTCCATCATTTCTGACTCAAATTCCTGTTCCATGGCTGATGCTCGAAGAGTGTTGGCTTTGGGGGTTTCAGCCGAGGATGCTGACCTGATTGGCAGCGTAGATTGAGGGACTTCCGGCTCGGGTGCAGCGTTTGCAATCCCCATGGCTGACATCAATCGGTTTCGCATGTCTTGGGCCGATGTGAGCTGAGCATCCTTTGCCGCACACTCTTTTTTGAGCTTGACGATCTATTTACTAGTTAGTCTGGGTTTATTGCCTGAAATGCAGATGTCAAACCTGTCTATGTTGCTGTCGAGACTTCTCTTCAGCAGCAAGTGATGCTTCTTGGTGCGAATGCTCCGTGTGCTGTTGCTGAATTTCCAAAGAACTCACACGCTGCTCAAGGTCTCTGCGAATCACCTCCCACTATGACCGAGTCAGCCTTTATGTTTCCGGATCGGCAAGAGCTAGAAAATACCTCTGCTTGTGCTTGTGCCGCCGTGTTCTGGTACTCTGCTAGGAAAGCCTCCTTCTCAGTCTTGAATAATCCTCTCAGGCCTTTCAGATCAGAATTCAATCCCTCCGCCTTCCTGCAAGCCTCCTTGCATTCGTGTTTCTGCATTTCGAGTTCTTGGACAAGATTTGCCTGAATCGCAGTTGACTCTTGCAACTTCGCCTGCAACCGACAGATCTCCTGCTCGTGGGCTTCTTTGCCTGAAGTAAGTTGTGTATTAGTCACGGTAAGAATCTTAAGGTCGTCTGTTAATTGTTGAGCTGCGTTCTTCGCAGCCGAGAGCTGTGATGTCAAAGCTTGCAATTGAGTGTCTTGCTCTTTCAAGAGGTCCTTGGACATTTCTAGCTCCTCCGACAAATGGGCATTCTCAGATGTGAACCTAATTTCGTTGGCGTTTTGCAATTCATGTGCCTGCCGCAACTGGTCACGAGCCATAGCGGTTTCATCACGAAGTCGGGTTTCAGCACGCTGAACTCGATCAAGCAAGTCGTTCTTGTGTCGTTCAGCAGTATCCAGAGCACTTGAACAAGTTCTGGCTTGTTCTTCCAAATCTGCCAGATGGATATCGCGGTCCATCGACTCTGATTCAAGCTGGCTATAAGCTTGTTCCAGATCGGCACATCTCTGTTCCAGTGCCCTTGTCTTTCGCTGCTCTTCGCGGAGCGGTGCCTCAACGTTCTGACATCTATCTTCGAGCGCTCGGCAAATCTGATGAATGACGGAAGAAATGGCTGCCGTACCTATCTGAGCACGGGCTTTCAAGGCTCGCTCGAGAGATTCCTGCCACGGGAGTGTGTGGTCTTCACTCAGTAGAACATGTCCGTCACCGTGATGATCGAGACCAAGTCTTTCAAACCTTTGGCGAGGCAGGGAGGGTAGCGGCGTCTGAATGACGGTCTGCACTCCGAGAAGTGTCTGCGTGAGTTCGACAGGACAATGCATGCCATGACGCGCACCCTGGAGGAGAACTCCAAGCAAGAGGTTTCGCAAAGCAGCTGAAAGCTCTAGACGTGCGGCTTGCATGACTGTGATAGGCGAAGCCTTGCAGAAGGATCGATGCTTCTTAATCACACGCTCAATAACCTCCACGAGAGATCGCAAGGCAGCGCCGTCATTTGTGTAGGACTGAGTAAGTTGCTGTTCGCCAAAGCTTGCTACACCAGCGGAGATTGCTGAAGCCACTTTGGCTATCCGCGACATCTCGTCCAGCGAACATCTATCGGCGGCAGATAAGACTTCTTCAGAAGACTTAAGGTAGTCGCTCAGGAATCCATGAGTAAGTTGAGAGGCGAAGAAAGGGAACGAGTTCCGCAGGAACTGATCCAAATACGTACTGCTGATTCGGAAGTGGCGAACGTTGAGCACAAGTCGTTCGACTGCTTGCAAAACTTGGTTGGGAAGTTTCGTGTCTGACGGTACTAATGTGGAGACAATAGAGTAGGCCTGGGACGCTGTTAGTGCTGAGCAAAGAAATGATATTGCGTACTGACCATCAACTTCAATTGTTCCTGGGTTTCTTTGGCAGTGATCTTGTGGAAGAGCTTTTGTAGGATTCTGTCATTATCACGACACCATTCGACCTTGCTTTCGGAAGAGATGGCAGACAGAACTTTAACAGTAACGGAGATGTCTCGCGTGAGGTTGGAGATATTGGCGTTGCAACCTTCAGAGCAGAACCATACGGTTTGCAGTACTGCAAGTTGAACAGTTTTGACGGCCTTGTTCCCCCTAAAGAACGAGTCCATAGCAGTACGATCCCAGGATTGGCCATCAGCACGGCAGTCGATAGCGTCGATAAGAGCGCTCATGATGGACAAACAACAGAGCCCAAGAGATTGTTGCTCGGCGTCAGATGCCTGGCGAAGAATCTTGAAAACATGTTTCCCAAAGCCGTGGAGTATCGTGGCTGGTACAATACGAATGATGGAATTACATCCTCCCCAAAGTAGAGCGTTGATGTGGTGAAGGAGCTGAGCATTTGGACGCTTAGCAGCGGCTTCAAACAGCCGTAAAAGCAGAGTTTGGGCATTGGCGGGAAGTGGGTGTTCTGGCGATAATGGGGATGACAGGAGACCGCACGCTGCCTTGACTGCCTTGCTCATATAATCAGCATGTCAAGCCATAACAACGATGAAGTTGAACTCACTCCGCTATCGATTCCGAATTCTGCGATAGCCTGATCGATGGTGGCCACCAAAATGGATGGGTTCGCCGCCAATATCGCATTGCGGAGCTGCTGACATGTTGCTATGGTGTCTTGTTAGCTGTGCACCAAAGGGAACAGATGATGCGGGAGTACCCAGGCCTGTGATAATATCGATGCAGTAGGACCAGTGCGGCAAGGCGGCGAGCACAGCGGTAAGCAATGGCGGTATCTGCTCCGCATGATTGGCCGCCCAGATCTCGACGTCTAAAGGATCGCAAGTGTTGAGTATTTCTCTGAATGTCTAGATATATCGTAAGTGTTGGTGGAAGGGACGCAAATTTGCCACCTACGTACTTGGAGCTGTGTTGGGTAAGGACAAGTCACGATGCGCTCAATTTCTGCGGCCAACTTGTCGTTGACTCCCGCCATGACTTGTTTCTGCGCTTACCTGCCGCAATGTGTTCAAATCATGGATATTGCAGGGATGCTGAGTGTGTGCAGCTCGACGGTCGCGTGTCGCGTCGCGCGGTTAATTGATGTGACAAACTCGGCGGATTGGCCCAGCAACGGCCAGGAAGGAGGAAGACCATCACAGCTTCGATGAAGCTCGAGACCTGGGCACTTGGGCACCTGACAGTCTTTCTTGTTCATGAGAGTGACATTGGACGATTCGATGCATACGTCGGAAAGGTACGATATCGTAGTGTTTGCATAGAAGCTTCCCTTATCCATAGACCGGCGCAAGATGGAGTCGCATCGATCCTCTCCAAGTTTGGCAAGTGTCTCCTCTAGGATATCCGGCTTACCGAATCAGGATGCGTCCATATTCCACTTCACTTGAATTACCCGGCACGAGTACCTTGCAACCGGCCCTTCATGACATGTTTCCGCTGATTCGTCAAATAATGCAATGAAGGATCAGAGCAAGGTGTGTCTCGGGCGCGCCGCTGGACAGATCCGACAGCAATCCCCCTTGGACCCTGTCCCCGCTGCGGCGGCGCCATTCGGGTCTTCTGACATGTGCATGACCGCGGAGAACTGCCTTTTTCTCATCCTTCGACCATAAGATTTGTTATCGAGAATTGAGGTTGCTTCAGTACAAAGCGCCAAAGTAGCCTTCTGGGGGTCCACCAATCTGACATAAGCAATCACTATCAGTCAGCACTCAAGCCATGCTCGGTCTTCTCCGTCGTGAAGCGTATGTTATACTTGACGAGTAAAAGGAGGCATCCTTCAGAAACATGCGCCATCAGGGTACCTTGTTCGGAGTTCTCCATTCCTGTGGCGCCATCTCGGTAAGATCGTATCTCAAACGTTTGAAAGGTCGAGTATAAACCATTATTCCCATTCCCAGTTCTACTTCCCTTCGGTCCTCAGCCATTGCGCGAAGTCCACAATTCACTCGTTCAGAAGTATCACCATGATATACACATTGCCTTGTGACCTACAGCAGGAATCGCCTCTACTCTCCTTACCTCCAGAGCTTCGCAACTACATCTCTGAGCTTTGTTTGACCAGCTCAAAACCCATCGTCAATCCACTCACTCCGAAATCGAATGCAACGCCTGAGACTTCATCTGCGTACCGGTCTGTACCACCCCTTGGTGCAGGTCTTCTCGCCACTTGTCAGAGAGTCAGGCATGAAGTCTCCAAGACCGCACTGTACGCCAACGACTTAAACTTCACAACTCCGTCTCACATCACCGGCTTCATAGAAACGACACCGTCCGACTCACTCCAGTCGATACAACGCATCACCCTGTCCATGCGAGAGACGCCCCTACTTCCGGTTTCGACAGATGGATCTCCCTCTTCACCATTAGCCCTGCAATGGCTGCACTTCCTAACCTGCCTACCACCACACTTGCACTACCCCGGATCTTGGTGCTCTAAACTACCAACCTTGCCCACATCCCTACCCAACCTCCAGCACCTCCGCATAGACTTGACGGGCATGGTCCGCAACCGTCCGGCAGAAATGGCATACTTAGGCATCAAGACTGGCTATGCTCTGGCACTCTCGCACCTCCTCCGTGGCCTTGCCCATCGCCCACCGGTATCGTTCGATTATGCTGATTCCCACTACTCAAGCGTATCGCCATTCCCCACCGATGATGATTCACATGCCAACAGCGATTGGATGTACGCCCCCAAGAACGTCGGCCAAGGTCGCGTTCCAGGTCTACGCATAATCGAGATCACAGGCAACGGAGCGCACCTTTGGGATCTGGGCGACGCCATCCGCCCCACGTGCTGGGGCGAATGGCAGACTATCCAGAACTGGATTGTCCTCGTCGGCCGCACTCTTATACCCTGGCTTAGCGTTGCTCTTGACCCAAGCCTTGTCGCTGGAAAGTCCTCGAGGCGAGACTCTGCTGGTCCCGAGATGCTGGCTACACCTTGGGTGGGGTTGCTTCAGGCGCAGAATGAGTTCAGCTTGGCTGCGCTGCCGACGTCTCCCAATGTGAAAGAGCTGCGGAGATTGGGCTATGAGCGGGCTACTGCTTGGGAGGAGATCATCCGGCTCACGAAAGAGAGGGAAAGGTTTGATCATCCTGTTTTTGCGCTGTTCATCTGAAACAGGTGTTGATTGAGGAGGCTCCTGATCTGGAGACATGGAATAGCACATACTATAGACTATAGATTGGCTCTTAAAATCAATATAATAGCATATAGATTATTGTATAGACGGCGATTATTCTCCACTACTATACATCCACTAATCCCACCTCCTCCTAATGACCGGCCTCGCCGGATCCCACGGCCCCCGAATCTCATCCTTGAACCTCTGCAACCCAATCAACCACCAACTCGTCATGCCCATTGCCAAACACGTCAGCAAACCTCCCAGCACCACCCCTACGGTCGCCGCCTTCCATGCCCCTCCGGTGATAATAACACACAGTCCCCCACCAGCACCCACGATCAAGCCCCCAGTAAGCACCAAATGTCCCACCCAACTAACATGCCTCAACAATCTCCTAAACACCGGAAACAGCCCAAAAACCTCAATACTGAACAGCGTCAGGCTGAATACATGCGTCGTACTCGGCAGCCGACTCGCCAACACCGTCGACGCCATGAGCGCAGCATTCGTGCTCAACGGCGCAGGGAACTTCGCCTCCACCCCGGCCCCGTAGTCGAACGTAAACACATTGATGCTGATCAGCCAGCTGCTCATAGCCCAGATACTGTCCGGCGACGTGGACTTGGTCAGGGACTTGAGGATGGGACTCAGGCCCAGCAGCGCGCAGTAGATCAGGATCGCCGACTTGGCGGTTGCGAGACGCTCTTGGTTGCGCGGGGAGAAGCGGGAGGTGCGATTTTCGTACGGGGGATAGTGAGAGTAGGTCGCGAAGGTGGGGGCGCCGGAGGGATGGCCTGTTGTGAGGTCGGGGAGGGAGGGCCAGTCCGGGGAGGGCTGGGAGGTGAGGTGGGGAGGCTCGGAGCCGATGGAGGAGTTGCGGGAGTGAGGGTAGGAGGCAAGGGCGGAGATGGAGGCGACGCTGGGGGCGCGGGAGACGCCGCGGGAAACACCGCGGGTGCTGGGTGGGTGGTGGAAGGAGATGCCAAGGGAGTCGGAGGAGGGGGTTGCGGCGCCGGGAAGGGGGGTGGAGGTGTCTGATGCTTCGGGGGTGCCGGCTGCGTCGGCGAGCTTGGATGCTGCTGCTCGGAGCTCTTCTTCGAGGCGTTGTTCTTCTTCGCGCCCAATCCACCAGTCGCGAGCTACCCAGCCGAGGACAGTGCCGATGGTCGCCCACGATACGACGGAGACAGGGGATACGCGCTCTTTAAAGATGCCCACGAAGCAGCAGACGAAGATTATGACGCTGGCTACGTGCTGTACGATGATAGTGGAGTCGGCAACGAGGGGCCAGAACTCGTAGGGTCGGAGGGTAGGGTTGCGCTGGAGGTGTGACAGGAATTGTAGCTCGTCCGTGTAGTTGTCGGGATCTGACGAGACTGTCAGTATTTGCTTCGAGCATGCCGTGCAGACTTCTAACGCGCAGGCAGAGAGTCTCAGCATCCCGACATTTCCGTCTTAATCCGAAGATAGTACGTACATGCCTGTTTCACCCACAACAGCTTCTTCCATGCGCCGCGCTTTGGCGCCCTTGCTGATCCATCCCGTGCCCTGCGCTTCTCCGCCCTAGCTCCTGTGACAGCGCCTCCGTTTGCATTCCCGTTCGCCGCAGAGGCAGTCGCGGTATCGCTTCTTCCCAGTGGACTTGTCTTGCGAATCTTACGTGTAGGCTGCAGTGGAGGTGTCACCCGGCCGGCGGCGAAGACTGGGGAAGAGTAGGCATCCTCAGGTCGCAGATGCTGCTGATGCTGGGGCGCGGGCGGCTGGTACGGTGTAACGCGTGTGGGTGGGAGGTCGGGCGAAAGTAGCGGCGAGGACGTCGATTGAGTGCCCGTCGAGGGCGGCATTTATTCTCGCATCGAGAGAGCTCGTCGTTAGATATCAACAATAGCCTTGGACAATGCGGAGGCACAACAGGAGGGCGACGTCTGGGGCTCAGGCTTGGCGGACTCATGTCCGCTTCGAGGACACCACATTTCACGTTGAATATACCGAGCACTCTTGTTTCACACAATCGTATTCAAGGTCTTGCTAATTACCCGACTTCTACTATTTTCTATGGAGACAATCGCCATGCTCTCAGCGGCAAAGCCTGCAATTTCGCCACTGTTGGCTTAATGTATCCCCAGAACGTTACAACTCCGATGAGTATACAGATGATATTGACAATGTAATAACCTGCCCAAGCATTTAGTAATCGACAGTTTCAGACATGTAGGCGTTCTACTCACCATCGGTCGTGATATTACAAGTGCCTCCCCCATCAGTGCACCTGTGTCGCTCTGCCTCGAGTGCACAGGAGAATGGTCGAGTGACTAAGTCACCCTTTGTAGTCTTCGGCGGTATGCTCGGTGGAACGCACGTTGCGCTAGTGAACGCATCGACGAACCTGAGTACGAAGAATCGAGGGAAAGTTCCCCCCAGGTTGCTGACAGTGGCAAGCAACGTCATGTATGTTCCGCCAATTACCGGGTCCGCTATCTTGGCGTGGAATGCGCTGACAGCTACGAACATGACCGTGTTCATAAATGTGCTGAATATGTGTTCCACAATGACGATGAGCAGATACCACGTGGTAGTACCACCCTTGGGAAAGATCATGACCACGAACTGCGCAAACACTGCTGCCAGTAGCCGACCTCCAAAAGCCCATGACCACAGTCGCATAGGTGTATACTGCTCGCTCCATTTGCCGGCGTAGTAGCCCAAAGAGATTTCGAACGGGAAATCAATTAGGACAGTCAAGGCCAGATCTTCCTGGCTGAAGCCCTTCTCCAGTAGTTTCAAGTTTGTGACGGCATCGTTAGCCTGGAATCCAAGTTTGGCGATGAGGTGGACAATGATGATGCTCTGGATGTTCTTGAGCTTGAGAATTCCGCCCATGACCTTGTAGACTTCCATGATTCCGTCCCTATCTTTTGTCCGTTCTTCGCGCTTCAATATGGCCAGACCGAACGTGACAACCAGGTAGAACCAACCGAAAAAGGTCAGATAGCCACCAAGAGTTAGAAGACCAACGTCCAAAGGCGTGGAGCGGAACCATTTGTTGGCAAAGTCTTTGGAGTTGAGCGCAAGGAAAACGGTATGCGACAGAAACTGCCCCGCCGTCAATCCCACCGTCTGGGCGGTACTGGCGTAAGAGAGATTACCGGGCGAAAGCAGATTCAGCGCCCAGCCATCCACAGCAATATCTTGAGTGGCGCACATGAAGACCAATGAGAACCACCACCCTGTGAAGTTCCAGACACCGGCGCCATTGTCCGCACCAGCGTCGACCATCATCTGCTCAACTCGGCCTCCTAGCCAGATCATTCCGAATCCACTGAGCGTCTGTATGGGCAGAATCCAGCTCTTTCTTCGACCCACCCGTGTGCTCCATACAGCGTCCACGATCGGACTCCACAACAACTTCAGGCTGTATGGGTAGCTGGCCAGAGAGTAGATACCTATCTGACCATAGCTGAGATGGCTTTTGAGCAGGAAAGGGACCGAGCCCGAGGCCAGTCCCATAGGAATGCCTTGCAGGAAGTAGAGCAAGACCAGCAACATGAAGTTGCGGCGGTCCTGCATGGGCAAGTCAAAGAAACCAGGAGCGGAGCCATCTCTGGATACTTCTGGTGAAAGTGGAATTGCATTATCGAGGCTGAAGGAAGATCGACTCATCAAGTGCTCGGTCTGGGCGTAGCTGTCTCCCACGTCGACGGGAGCTTGCTTGCTACGACGCTCCACCAGATTGCCGGACAGCGAGGAGGACATAGCGGCACCGTTGGTGGAGCTGTTGCTTACGACTGTGCCATTGGAGGGTCTGCGCTGGGATGGAGCAGGAGACTTGCTGGCGCTCTTGCGGGGCATTTGATGGAAGAAGCGGTCGCTAAGCGAAGGGCTGAGCTCTGGAGTGTGTAGATTGCTAGACCTTCCGCGTATCAAGGATTCGAGTTCCAGTCCGTCGTCGTGCAGATCGGTGCCTGAGCTGGTTGGCTGCGAAGCTGTGGGTCTTGTGTAATGTCTCGAAGAGAAAGTGTCAGCGTCGGAGGGTGAGTGAGACATGCATCTAATCTAGAGCAGAGCAGTGTGATGATACCATCGAAACAAGAAAATAAAGAACAAGAAGGAAGTGAACGAGACCCAAGGGGCTCAGGTGGCAGAAGCGTATTCCACCGAAGCCTGCAGGAGCTTCAACCTTCAACGTGGCCAGACGTCCAGAAATATGGGGGGAGCATGGCGCCAAGATCACTCGGTTTCGATACATATTGGTTTATCACTCCACTGTAGGAGACAGAAGCACGATTGGACCTTGTATATATTGCTATTTTGTCAGCCGCACTTCGCTTGTTACCAACATCTCAATATATCCAGAATATGTCCATAAATTGGGCATCCAGGGTGGATTAGATTGGTGCAGTCGACGAGTGATGGCGGATATATGCCACTAGCGACGCTTCCGCCGCATTCTGATCTCCGGAATTTTTCTGAGAAAAAAGTGGTGGAGGGTCGAGATCGGACCGCACGACTTTAATCCATCTTACTTCCTCGACACTTTCCCCCCACCACAACCCATTCTCCTTCGAGCACTACACACGCCCTCAAGATGAGTGAAGGAGAAGAAACAGTCGGAAAGGTCGCCATTGGCATCTCTTTCGGCAACTCTTACAGCTCCATCGCATACACCTCCCCGGATGGAAAGGTAGAGGTCATTGCCAACGAGTTGGGAGGTCAGACACACCGAATGCGCATATTATCTGAATGCTTCCTGACCCATTTCCAGATCGTCAGATCCCCTCGGTCCTCTCTTACGTCGATGGCGAAGAACTTCACGGCACAGAAGCAAAGTCCCAGCTCGTGAGGCATCCTAAGAACACTGTCGCATACTTCAGAGATTTTATTGGCAAGGAGTAAGTTCGCGAACAACCAGTTCCATTCGTTCTGTGTACATACACTAACACCTCACGCAGCTTCAAGTCGATAGACCCTACACCTTGCCATGCCTCAGCACATGCCGTCGAGCAAGGCGCCTCGGTCGCCTTCCAAATCAATGACACCGAAGCCGATCAACAAAATACCGTCTCCGTCACCGAAATCACCACGAGACATTTGCGTAGACTGAAAAGCTCCGCCTCGGATTATCTTGGCAAAGATGTTACGGCTGCTGTGGTAACTGTGCCCACAAACTTTTCTGAAGAGCAGCGCAAAGTGGTCGAGGAGGCAGCCAAGGCCGCAAAATTGGAAATCCTCCAATTCATCCACGAGCCCACGGCTGCTCTTCTCGCATATGATGCTCGTCACACTGAGGAGGCTCCCAAGGATAAGATTATAGTACTGGCGGATTTGGGTGGCACCAGGAGCGATGTCGCTGTTGTTGCCTCGCGCGGCGGCATGTACACCATTCTCGCTACCGTTCACGACTACGAATTGGGCGGTGCGGCATTGGACCAGGTCTTGATTGACTATGCTGCCAAGGAATTCATCAAGAAGCACAAGACCGACCCGCGTCAAAACGATCGCAGCTTAGCTAAGCTCAAATTGGAGGCTGAGGCTGTTAAGAAATCGCTTTCTATTGGTGCTTCGGCCTCATTCTCCATTGAGTCGCTGGCTGATGGTGTCGATTTCTCTTTGACCATCAACCGGACACGATATGAGCTTTTGGCCAACAAGACTTTCGCTGCCATTACCAGGCTAATTGAGTCCGCCATTCAAAAGGCTGACTTAGATTCGCTTGATGTCGGAGAAATCATCCTTTCTGGTGGCACATCTCACACACCGAAAATTGCTAAGAATTTGCAATCAACATTCTCTCAGCTCACCACCGTTCTCAGCCCGTCAACCAGCCCAACCGCGATCAATCCTTCAGAGCTTGCCGCCCGTGGCGCCGCCATCCAAGCGTCGTTGATCGCTGAATTCGATAAAGAGGACATTGAGCAGTCCGCACACCCCGTTGTGACTGTTACGCCGCACTTGACAAAGGCCATCGGCATTGCCACCGTGGCTGAGTCCGTTGGTGAGGAAGTCTTCCAGCCTTTGATCTTGGGAGACACTGCTGTGCCTGCACGGAGGGTGGTTGAGATTCCTGCACCTAAAGATGGAGGTGACGTTTTCATTAAAATCTGTGAGGGTGTATCGGAGATCAAGGTCACCAAGCCTGAGCCTAAGGAGAAGGCGCAGAAAGACGAGGATGACGATGACTCGGACTTCAGTGACGACGAAGAAGAGGACATTAGGGAGAAGCTTTGGAAAGCCGGCGCTGTCCTGGCTGAGGCAGCGGTCAAGGGTGTCAAAAAGGGCGGCAAAGTCGAGGTTCAGCTCAGCGTTGGCGCTGATCTCGGTCTGAGCATCATCGCCAGGGAAGTCGGCGCAAAAGGAGGTGTCCGGGGTGTGCTGAATGCTGGCCCCGTAACTGAGAACGGAAAAGCATAGGTTAAGGACAAAAATAGACAGGTCTCGATATTTGCAAGGTCCTCGTTGGCATTTCAGGACCTCTTACGTTAGATAGGAGATGCAATACAAGGCATATGGCAGTTGCTGAATGTCATACAATGATCTATGTTCCATAATCTATATGCTAGTCGTAATCGCTGACTGGGGTATCTTTCTCGTGGATGCCGTCAAAATACAATACAATTAGCACTGATATGCCAGCCCAGCCTTCTTGACCTGATTCTTTCCTCCACCAGCAAAGCCCGTTCCCTCAACAGATACCTCGACGATGCCCGGTCCAAGACTCTCCTTGTTCTTCTTCCTCTTCTTTCCTTCCTCATCTTCTCCGCGAGTAGGCTTGCTCCTTTCAGATGCGGGTCCGGAGCAGACGTAGCATAGCACAACATCATCCTCCGAGCCTCGCCGCCTCGAATCATGTGCATGCCTCTCTGGCGGAGTCAGAAACTTGTCGCCACACGCCTTGCACAGCACATGCCCGCACGGCCTGACCAGCACAGCCCTCGTGGCATTCGACAGGCCCTTTTTGCACGCGGGACAAGTCCGGAGCGGATTATCCGCCGTCGACCCCTGCTCTTCGCTGAATTTCACCTCGACCATCGTCTTGAGTGACATCTCATGCTCCCCACCAGCAGGACAAACACTCCCCTTCCCCTTCGGCCGCGCCACCCTCTCCTTCTCCTCCGCCTCCTGCTCCCCAGGCACCCAAAAGCTCGAGCTCACCCTCCCATCACCTCCTTCCTTCCTGGCCCTCTTCGCCGCCGCCCAATCCGCATCACCACCCGCCACATCCGCTCCCCGTTTCCTCTTCTCCGGCGCCCGCCCCGCCTGCACCGCCTCAAAGTCCGCCTGCTCTTTCCCTCGTCTCTGCTCATCCAACTCCTCCTCCCGCAGCTTGCGAGCAGCCTCGTCCCTTTCCCAAGCCTTCTCCGCGCGGCGAAGCTCTTTTTTTTGCGCGAGAAGGTTGGCGACGGCACATTCCCGGCAGAAGAGATGCCCAGAGGTGGCGCAGGAGACGGGGTCGCGGGCGGAGAGGAGGCAGAGACGGCAGGCGCCGAAGGGCAGGAGGGAGTCTCGGGTTAGGTGCGTGGTTTGGGTGCCCCAAGTGGTGCGGAGGAGGGTGCGTTCGTGGGAGGTGAAGAGCGCGGAGGCGGTGTTGCGCTTACCTGGGAGAGATTAGATGGGTGAGGCCCAGAGAGAAACATAGGGGAAAGAGCTTACTATGGGACATTGTGAGGTGGAGTTGGAGGTCGGGCTATCGATTGAGCATTGTAAGAGTTGTGGGAAGACGAAAAGCTGCGACTGTGAAAAGTGGTGGAAGGAGGGAGGGTTTGTCTCCTGTTGCGGGGACTCGGGCTTCATGTCCAAATCCGCGACGACGTCAACGCCACATGTACTTTTTGTCAAAGCACCAAATACCTCTCAAATCGTGATGGCATAGGTTGAACGCTTCGATTCGGTTGATAGGAAGTTGAACATTCGCCATGAATTCCTTCCCGACTCTAACCCAGGCCGCTGTCCTGTCTGGCGCATTGAAGGTGCTCTTGTGGCCAGCATAGTGAGTTTAAACCCGTCTTATCGAACAGCATGTGTATTGACCAACCCGAAGCAAGTCAACCGATTTCGAAGTGCACAGGAATTGGCTGGCCATCACGCATTCCTTGCCGATCAAAGAATGGTACTATGAGGTAAATGACCCCGACCTCGTGTCCATCTGGTAGAAGGGCATAGGACAGTGCTAATATTCAATTAGAAAACCTCAGAATGGACGCTCGACTATCCGCCCTTCTTCGCCTACTTCGAATGGATCCTATCGCAAGCTGCTCGATTTGCTGACCGCGGAATGCTGATCGTGGAGAATCTCGGTTATGACAGCTGGCAGACGATTTATTTTCAACGTGCCACTGTGATCCTCTCGGAATTGGTACTACTATATTCGCTCTACTTGTAAGTGGATTGGACTCCAGTTCTTGGTGTCCTATAATTGACCTTCCAGATTTGTCGCCTGGAGTCCGCCCTCATCACGGAAAGCTTCTCATGTAGCTGCCCTTTCCATCTTACTTTCCCCGGGACTACTGGTCATTGACCATATCCACTTTCAGTACAATGGCGCCATGTACGGTGTACTCATCATCTCGATAGTGCTGGCTCGACAAAAGCGTGGGCTGTTGGCTAGTGGACTTGTGTTTGCAGCGCTGTTGTGCATGAAGCATATCTACCTTTATCTGGCCCCAGCTTACTTTGCTTTCTTATTGCGGGCTTACTGTCTCTCCAAGTCGTCCATCTTCGTACCCAACTTTGTCAACTGTATCAAGCTTGGCGTTGGTATTGTTGCCGTATTTGGCGTTGCTTTTGGGCCGTTCGCCACATGGGGCCAGATGGATCAACTGCTCAGCAGACTATTCCCTTTTTCCAGGGGACTATGCCACGCTTACTGGGCGCCAAATGTCTGGGCGATGTACTCGTTCACTGACAGGGTGCTCATACATCGTATGTGAAAGAAGCTAGTCCTTACTACATATGAGGTCACTAACTCGAACCAGTTGCCCCATACCTCAAACTCCCACTGAAGGAAGAAGCTCTTGCTAGTGTCACCCGTGGCCTAGTCGGAGACACTGCTTTTGCTGTTCTGCCTGAAGTCACGCCAAGAATGACATTTGCACTAACTCTTGCTGCTCAAGTGGTAAGTCGTGACCACAATCAAGGCATGAAGCCGGTACTAATATGCAACAGCCCGCCTTGATCAAAGTCTTTTTGCAGCCAAGTTGGGATATATTTGTAGGGTGCCTGACGCTCTGCGGATATGCATCATTTCTTTTCGGCTGGCATGTGCACGAAAAAGCCGTGCTACTTGTGATCATTCCCTTTAGTCTACTGGCGCTTAAGGACAGGAGATACCTGGGAGCGTTCCGACCATTGGCTGTTTCTGGGCATGTGTCACTGTTTCCCTTGCTTTTCACGGCTCAGGAGTTCCCAATCAAGACAGTGTATACTGTTTTCTGGCTCATTTTGTTCCTGCTCGCATTTGATCGCATTACACCTGCGTAAGTTTCATGCTTGTGACATCACGAAAAGAAATCAATTGACATATAACAGATCCAGCAGTACCAGATTCTTCTTACTCGACCGCTTTACTGTTCTGTACATCACCGTGGCAATACCCTTGATAGTATACTGCTCCCTGGTGCACGGGCTGGTATTTGGCGCAAAGCTCGAATTTCTTCCTTTGATGTTTATCAGCTCCTATTCTGCGATTGGAGTGTTTGGTAGCTGGTTGGGATTTCTTGTGGTCTACTTTACATCATGATTAGACCTTACCAGACTTTATTTCCAGGGTGGAGACGGGGTGTAGGAGGAGGTATCATAGAAGGACTTTACTGTCCCTAATTTATCTTGAGTCTATCAAATTGGAGATGAACATTGCTGCTACGATGCAATTACGCTGGTTTTCAGCAGCAGATAGACCCCGAATATGTGATATCATGTGCTGTAGACGATGACGGTGGCGTGCTCCAAAGAACACCAGACGCCCGGGGTAGTGCGGCGTTGTGAGGTGTTCAGATGCTGGGCGACGCGACCCAAGCGTGGAATGCACTTCAGCGGGCCGCAGGTCTAGCGCGAACCCTGTTTGGCCCAAAGAAGTCATGGCTCCTGCAGCTTCGGGCGGATGACGGCGATCGCACCTGCCATAGCACGGCAGCCCCAAACCTTAATCATCTGCTCCGTTTGCGGGTGAAGCACTCCCGCACCCGCAACCAACCCCGATCGACTTTTTTCGTTACGGCATTTTCTCCAGGAGGCCTCCACCTTGGACTCTTCGCCGCATGCCATGCATCGTACACAAAGCCCGCGTCTCCCTCATCCTTTCGTCCTATTCCGCCACGACACCGCGCATAACAATCGCCTCCGCCATCACTATCATCAACACCACCCCTCGCCCCGCGCCGCCTCTGCGGACCCTGTTTCAATAAATAATTCCACGCGTCTCTGAGCATCCTCCACTTCCGGACACCCACAACAACCAATTGCAAGAGCTTGAGTACAAGGATTCACGCGTCAAACACTTCAAAACACTCTGCCAGACCATTGTAGAACTCCACAAGCGCCGCGGAACTTTATATTCGAAAGTCTGTTTCTTGCACGCGCATTCCCGGAGTCAGCTGCAATAAGGTCCTGCCGACGGATGGCACACCCCACGCTCGTTGCATCCACCAAATATCACGGACACGGGCGCAGGTCCGCGTTGTAGAGGGTCACAATGGTACGAATGGCTGAGTATTCTGATGGACCTGCAAGCTGACAGTGCGCCAGGTCCTCTACAAGCGCAAACCGATATCATATGCAGCACCCCCGGGGAAGCTGGATGACAACACCCAGGTAAGATGCACGGGCATCTACCTTGTAAGAGTTGCGCAAATGCTGAAACGACACAGATTTGGGCTATGAGGGGAAGTGATGAAATCTTTACGAGCTATGAAGCATATTTGGAGCGGTAAGCGCGGCACACATGTGATTAAGTATGATACTGACGGAGCTGGTGTAGCTATGACTTCTATTCGCAAGTATGCGCAATGTCTAGCGATTATGCATGGTACTATTCTAACAACCATGACAGCGGCATTTTACAGATGCGGTCAACGGCAAGACTGGCATGACCTTCTTCGAAGCGCTAGAGTCCGAGGTAAGCCGCGGAGACACGCAAGCAAGTAAGTTTAACTGACCCTGTTGCCGATAGAACACTAGTCAGGGTGATATCGAGCGCATCTTCCCTGACGCTCTCCGTGCTCCGATACTTCGCAAGGTTCAATTTTCGGAGATAGCACGGATGGATGACCTTGGTAGGTCTACGAATTCAATCCCCATTAGCACCCTACTGACCGTCATTGCCAGTGAACTTTGTCTACGAGGTACTTCCGTCCTGTTCCCTTATGTCTTTGATTTTCCTAATTTGCGATACAGGAATTCCGCAGTGACTTCTTTCCGGGTGAAGAACTTGGCGCCACACTCGACGATGGCGAGCAGATCGAGTGCGTTGTTCGAGAGAAAGCCAACTTCCCCGAGCTTCGCAATCCCGATGGGTCCATTCAGCGTCCAGGCTTTGCCCGGTATTTTGTCGCAATCAAAGACTCATCTGACGAACAGGCACTCCTCGATGGCGATCATCTTAAACGAGCTAGGAACATTTTCACAAAGATGAACGTCCGTTGTTATCTCAAGAACTGCCTGTGGAGAGAGCCGTGGATTGGTGCACCATGGCTGGTCAAGGAACCACTAGCGCAGCACTATCGCCTTCCTATGACAATCCCTTATCATCTTACGCAAGAGGCAAAGGTTGCTCAGGTGAGAGCACAGCAAGCGCAGAAAGATTCGCCTGCTATAAAAGGAAAGAAGGGGGGCAGGGCCTCCAAAGCATTCTCGGTGGACCAACTCATCCAGCAGGAGGTTGACCAACAAATCAAACAAGAAGTCGCAAAGCAAGAGCCTCCAAAATATCCTATTGAAGATCTCGACCTCGAGCCCGCTGTTAATGGCAGCAAACGACCACAGTTGAAGTTCCTCGCGCCACTCAATGATGCTGACCCTTCTGAATCTGGACTGACCATGGATTCGATGGGACCTTTGCTCGAGATCTGGAACGCTGTCAATGTACATTGGGACATTTTTGAAGTTGACGCTTTCAACTTCGATGATTTCGTTGACGCCATGAAACTTTCTACTCCTAACATTACTTGCGAACTATTTGATGAGGTGCATTGTGGAGTTCTCACATCTTTGGTCGACAAGGATGGCGAAGTCTTAGTCAGGCTCCCAGAATTTGGCGGTGAGATCGAAGAAGACGACGAGGAGGAAGTCAGTGCGCCGCCCACACCAATTGAGCTGCCATCGAGGTCGCGGCGCAGTCGGCTCTCCCAGGTGCAGACCGCCGAGCCCGTAGACGATAAACCACGCAAGACACACCAGGCAGTCGAAATGCTTGAAGAACAGGGCTGGGTAGATCGGCTAAAGGCCCGTGATCTTGCAGATGGTGGCTGGCAGATCATTATGGTAGGCTTGCTCTACCAAATGTCGCTCGATCCGTTGTTCACCGCGCGTTGCGAGCCGATCCTACAGCATCTTGCTCCAGTCGACCTTTCAGCTACTCAAAATACGGCTCGCAATCAGTATCTTACCTTGGACATCAATCTCCGTATCAGAGCATTACACATATTAGTCATGCTCTCGATGACTTCCCAAACCATTCGCAGACATCTGGAGGATCGCAGCGAAGAGATGACACTGATTCGCAAGCAGAAGACTGAAATGCAGCGATTGAGGAAAGAACTCCTAAAGGATCTCCAGCGACTAGAATGGGATCGCGCCGAGAGTAACCCCGACGCTTTCTTGGAGGATGAAGACACCAAGAAAGAGGTAGATACGCCCGTCATGACCAACGGCCACGGGGCCGATGAATCATTATCAACTCTCAACGGGGTCGGCTCTGACGAGGATGAGGATGACGAGGATGCGCCTCGGCCGCTTAGACGCAGTAACAATGCCCGGAAACGCAAGCGAGACGAGGAGAATGCAAAGAGAGAAGCAGAACGACTGGCTCGATTGTCGGCCCAGAAAGAATCGAACGACAAGCTGAAGAAGTACAAGAAGATTCTGAAAGACATCGAAAAGATGAAAGACAAAATTATCGACTGCGAAAAGTCGGTCGAAGGTTTTGACGATCGTTTGCGAGAGATGAACGCCACTCGCATGAGGAGTCTGGGCAGGGACAGGTTCTGGAACAGGTACTGGTGGTTTGAAAGAGTTGGCTTGCCCATCAATGGCACGAGAGAGCCTGCCAAAAAGAAGGTCAAGGTTGAGCCTGATGATAATGCAGGTTACGCCAACGGAAGACTGTGGATTCAAGGCCCGGTTCCGATGGAGCGCGAAGGCTTCATCGACATGCCTCAAGCCGATGCCAAACAATATGCTTCCCGTCACGGCATGACCGTTGCCGAGCGCAAGCTCGCAGAAGAAGGAGCCGATAGCATCTCCTCGGCATCGCAGTGGGGTTTCTACGACACATCAGATGACCTCGACACACTCATCGGGTGGCTAGATGACCGCGGCCGACGTGAGAAGGATCTACGAAAAGAACTCGTCGCTTGGCGCGAAGACATTGTGACGCAGATGGATGTGCTGCAGTCTCACTTGCACCCGGAGACGGATACCGCGTCCGCTGAACACGACGAATCCGCCGACGAGCTGGGACCGAGAACGAGAGTGTCGACTAGGAACAAGACATACCTTGATTCTGAAGACGTAGAGAAGCACTGGCGCTGTCTAAGGTGGCGTAATACGAGAGCAAAGACAAAGACTGGTAGACACTGCAATGGCACGGCCGTCACAACTACCGCAGCAGGAAGAGGAAGGAAAGGTCCCGCCGCTGCTGCGGCGGCAAAGCCAGCCAAGCGGTCCGGTAAAGGTGTTGCAGTGCCTGTGGC
Source organism: Myriangium duriaei CBS 260.36 (assembly GCA_010093895.1). Taxonomy (NCBI): domain Eukaryota; kingdom Fungi; phylum Ascomycota; class Dothideomycetes; order Myriangiales; family Myriangiaceae; genus Myriangium; species Myriangium duriaei. The sequence continues at coordinate 1,048,770 of ML996090.1, forward strand.
GCCGGCGCAGAGAGGCGGAAGGGGTGCGGCGAGAGATGCCGCTGAAAAAATCAAGGAAGTGGCGGGACGGGAGAGAAGGGGGGAGAGAGAATCGTCTGGGACACGTAGGAGCTTGAGGTCCGGGCGATGAGCGATGAGGAATGCGGAATGGAAATGCATATATATATATATATCCCGCATCGCTGCCTGTGTGGCGGCGGGAAACCCGGCATTGGCTGGAAGGAGGGATTCATAGACGCCTCCTTGGATGAGGCGGTATAGACATCGAACACCAGTTGCTTCTCCGTATCTTGTCTCCTGTTCTGGCCATGTCTACGAGGTAGCAACGGATCATGTGAGCTACAAGCCATTGAATGTGAAGGTATTGTCTAAACACGACATGAGCAGATATCTCACAAAGAGCTCGTTTATATGCATGGATCTAATGCTTTTCTGATTGTTTCAACCTCGCCTTCCAAACACCCTGAAGCGTTTTACCCCTCCGTCGGGAATGATAACCAGCTTGACGAAAGCATACGTCTTACCCGATACCTCTTCCAGGACATCTCTGCTGTACTCATGCTCGGCGTCGGGACCCGTCTTCGTCGGCGCCAGGATTTGTGTCCAAGCATCATGATCTTCGTGTGCAGGCGCCTTCCCGTCGCTGGTCTTCTGGGCAGCGAACACTTGGACCTTTTGCGGGAAATTGCCGCGGAAATGTGCAGTGTCCACCACAATCTTCTCCACTTGGCCCGGGATACCAAGCTGAACGATCACCCAATCGACATGCACACCTCTTGTGCGCTTCGTCTCCCACCCATCACCCATGTCCACTCCGCGCCCCGGAAGCAGCAGATTGTCCTTTGTTCCAAAATGCTGATCCGAGCACGACACGGCCACGCCACCATTGACCGTAGCAGCCAGATCGAACACCTTTCCCACCGCCTGTGGCAACACCGGCACCACCGTCCCAAACAACCTGAACCTCGCTATCCCGCCGTCAGGAAACATTTGTAGCCTGACGTGGGTATACTGCTTCCCCGTCTCCCCCGGCAACAGCCAAGCATGTCTCTGACTCGGCCCACACTCCTGGCGATCCAGTATCGTCTCCCAGTCCGCAAACTCCGGGGATTTGATCTCCTCCTCGCGATCGTCGGACGCAAAACATCCCTGCACGGCGATCTCCGGCGCGTGGTTCCCGTTGAAGAACGCAGTGTCGATCTCGACGCCTTTGACCCGGCCTGAGGCCACGCCGAGCCGGAACACGACCCAGTCGAAGGGCGCGGTGTTGTGACGCCGGGTTTCCCATCCGTCGTACCAGGCGCCGGCGTAGGTGAAGACGCCGGGCTTGCGGATCGGGGGTGTTGGGGTGGTGAGGTTCTCGGCGGCGGCGAACCATTCGTCGCTGAAGGCTAGGATGCGGGAGCCGAGGGGCTTGCTGACGAGGTCTGTGGAGTCCGTTAGTAGGTGCAGAGAGTGTGGAAGGGTGTGGAGCGGCTGTGACTGACCAATGCTGTCCGAGCCGAAGACGGTGGAAATCTGGTCCACGGGGACGACGGTGGCGGTGGACTTGGTGAGGACGATGTCGTCCGGGGTGATGGGGTGGATCTCCATGGTGGTAGCTGGGGAATTGGTGTCCTGAGGGGTCGAGGCAGAGGTTGAGGAGAGGAATGCCTGAGTAGAGAGCGGGATGATGGACATAACTTATCGCTGAGGTTTAAACTCCGCACGCATCGGAGCCCGCCGATGGCTGGTGGCCTCAACCCCACTAAGGGCCCCGCATACGGCCATGTCCTCCTCGGGTCGGTTAAAGAAGGGCGAACTCCACTATCTTCAACTCATAAATTCACTTCCCAATTCACACAAAATGCAGCCTCATGTACAGCCAGAGTACTGGAATTGTTTCAATGGATAGATGGTACTTGAGCTCGATTGTCCGAGTATCGAAGCAACTACATGCACCACGAAAACCCGCTTTTAGTCGGCCGAGCTTAAACTCCTATAGAGAACTCCATGCATCGACGTCGAGCGTTCTAATTCCTCCACTAAAACTGTTCCTGGTCCATTTGCATTGATCTACGCCAGTCAGTCCCTTGGTAAGTCTTCACTACCGTGCGACGTTCCTATTTGGCAGGACACTTATCTTCCTTCCCAATCTTGTCCTCGGGCAACCCTCCTGTCCCTTCTCCTTCATCCTTCGCTCCCTCCTGAATCATTTTTTCAATCATCTTCTTCAGCTCCTCAAGAACCTTCTCTTTCGCCTGCTCAATGTTATCGCCCCTGATGATGATAAAGTTGTCCGAATGAGGATCACTCGGCGTTTTCTTCTTCTTGGAAGCAGAGAACTTGTTCTTGGTCCATTTCTTGATGTTCTTGAGGAGCACCGGGACCTTGGCGTCTGGGATACTCCCGTGTCTGAAGACTTGCAATGGAGCCTTGCCTTTGCCTTGGCAATATCTGGCACTGTAGAGGATTTGGGTGGCGAAGACGTTGGTTGTCAGGAGGAGCAAGGCCAGGAAGGAGAACTTCCAGTTGAACATCTTGGCTAAAACCTGTTTTGTATCTGGGCTACGCTGTTCTTGTTGTTAATGTTGCTTGCTTCTCATGCATGGCAGTGGCATTTTTATGTACCCCCAGGACCAAGACTAGGCTTACACTTCAGTTTGGAAATGTGGCTTTCTCACAATAAGTGTTGGATAAAGTCCGAGAAACGGCCCGAACGACATATGGAATAGACCTTGACAGTATCACGAAGTGTGCAGAGGCTATACAAATATCTCCGAATAGTTTTTGGGTTGTTCCCAAGCACAACGCAACCAAAGGACCTGGCAAACAATTTGAATGGCTCCTAGAAACCCGACCCCCAGTCGGCTAGATAGTGTACCATCGTCTGCTATTGCTGCAATGGCGAAGAAGAGCACTAGGTTTGGCTTACGATGAATCTTAGCCACTTGGATTTCTCTGCTATATTCTCTCGTATTCGTGACCAAGACCTTGCCGAATGGCAGTCATCTTGCCATCCACTGACTCATGGCGGCAGCTTAACGTAGCCTGGAACTCCAACAAAAGGTCTGATTCAGATCCGGGCCAAGTGAGGATTATTCTCGTTTCCAGCTCCATACCCCACACCTATTTGGACACGTTTGCTCATCTTTGCACTAACTTCCCATCACTTTCTCGCCGAAGTAATCTCCGGGACTTGGTTTCGTTTCCGTGTGAGACTAGCAGAGCACCACATCATACGTTGGGTGGGGAGATAGCAGAACATCAAATAGTTGGTAGGAGGCTTGGTTCTCTTGTGTTTCCCTTGCTACTCAATCTTCGTGGTAAATTAAACAGGGCATGGCGGACGAGCCCAGCTAACGTGCACGAACGACTGTCAAGCTGCATTTCCGTCAAACTTTCCTATCGGACATGTGCTCGTGCAAAAGGCTATCTATAACTCTATGTTCAAGTATATGCTGGGGCGCTTTTGTTTCCGTAGCTGGAGCATGGGGCTCTCCCACGTAACCCACGCAACGCTACGCCAGTCTCAGTCCCCATTTCTCAGGACAGAACCACTCATCGACCACCGCCTTCAGCGTTAGCATAGCCTTCTGCTTCGCCTCAGCAGCAGTCTCTCCCCTTCCCTCGATATACAGCTTGATTTTCGGCTCTGTCCCAGAACCCCTGACGGTGAAGACTACATCACCCTCCAGCTCAACAGTAATCATCTGGGCACTCGGATCGACGGGCAACGTCGGCTTCCCATCCTGTGTTGCCGAGTCATATCCCACCGTCAGATCCCTCCACCTATTAATCTTCATCCCGCCCACAGCAGCAGGCTTCTTCTCCCGCACCTCCTCAAACACCTTCCTCGTCGTATCTGGCGACGGGCTAACAAGGTACGTGTTCGCCTCCTCAAAGCACCCATACGTGCTATACAACTCTTGCAACCTCTCCCAAGGCGTCACTCCCCTCGCCGCCCATCCATGCATAGCAGCCAAAAACAGAGCCGCAGCCGCCACTCCATCTTTATCATACACCACCTCAGACAACATAAATCCAATCGCCTCCTCATACGCATAAGCCGCGCTATACCCCTGCGCATCCAAATCCTTGGCCACATTCCCCAACCACTTGAAGCCCGTCAACGTCTCCGTAAAGTGAAACTCCCCCTTCGACCGCGCGATATGCGCCAGCATCCGACTCGACACCGCCGACGCCAGCATGGCCAAGTTCTTCCCCTCGACCGGACGGTGTTGCTCCAGCACGAACGACCCCAGCAGCACCCCCAGCTGGTTCCCCGTGAACTGCCGCCACGTTCCATCCACCAGCTGGGCAGCAGCGAAGCGGTCCGCATCGGGATCGTTGGCGATGATGATGCTGTCCCCGTTCTGCGTCGCGACTTCGATCGCGGCGTTCAGCGCGCCCTTCTCCTCGGGGTTTGGGAACTTGACGGTGGAAAATTCGGGGTCGGGGTGCGCTTGGGAAGGGACGACGTGCATGCTGTCACTTAGACCGATGGATTCCAGCATAGCGGTGAAAGCCGGGAGACCGACGCCGTGCATGGGCGTGTACGTGAAGCTGCCCGCGTTGGCGTGGCGGGTGGCGGCGCCCGTGGACCAGCCTGATGCGTGGGCTACACGGGACACATACTCTGCTTGCGCTTCGGCGTGGACGTGGTGGACGTGGGAGGAGAAGCGGTCGAAGAGGTTCGTGACGTTCCAGGCTGCGTCGGAGGGGTGGAGGTTGGCTTCGATGGAGGCTGCGATGCCGACGTCGTGCGGCGGGATGATCTGGCACCCGTTGGCCCAGTAGACTTTGTAGCCGTTGTCGGCTTTGGGGTTGTGGGATGCTGTAACCATGACGCCTCCGGCGGTGGAGTATTTGCCGACGCTGAAGGGGACGAGGGGCGTGTGGCATTGGCCTAGCCAGTAGACTTTGAAGCCTTTGGAAAGGAAGACGGCGGCGGTGTGCAGGGCGAAGGTCGAGGAGTTGTGCCGTGCGTCGTGGCCCAGTACTATGCCTTTGGAGGTGGCCGAGGGGATGGAAGAGAGAATATACTCGGCTAGGCCGGAGCTGGCTTGGATCACGGTGAGGTTGTTCATGCGTGAGAAGCCCGCGGACATGGCTGCTCGTAGACCGGCGGTTCCGAAGGCTATTCTGTGGCGGAGGCGGAGCTCGAGTTCGGCTGTATTGTTTGAGTCGAGGAGATGCTGGATTTCAGCGCGGGTCACTGGATCCTGGTCGAGGTCCAGCCATTGCTGTGCGAGATCCTGAATGGACGTGTCCATGTTGAGGGTGTAGGGAATTGTCAAAAGATCAGGATGTGGATATAGGTCTGGATTGCTCAGTGTCTAGTGCTTGTCGAAGCGACGACCAGGAAGTTGAAAACAATCACACTTTCGAGGATCTCCGCGTTTATGCACAGAGCTCGTCACGCAGAAAAACACATCAATTGATCATTGCCAGGTAGAACAAAAGTGGACGTTCCGTTTTATGTATAAACCACGGCGCCGGCCACATGCGGCTCCGCAATTGCATGCGAGAAATCTGGGGAAGCGTCGGGCCCGGCCGATGTGGCAGATTCCGAAGAGCTTCGACTTCACGCCCCAAGTGATCCATAGTCCGCGTTGACGCAACCCACATTTGTATCTGCTTTTGGCGCACGACCCGCATGTTAGGGTCCGGTATGACTCCTTTGACAGTGACGAAACCTCGATTATAAAATTTCGTGCAGAAAATGAACGAAAAATGACGGTAGGATGAGGATACTCGCATCATCTTGCGTGAAGCGGCAGCATGTGATTGACAGTTCTCTACGACCAAACACTGACCTAGGCAAGGCCTGATAGGGGACTAAATTTTGACTCTTGTACGGGATCTAGGCATGGGCAAGTGTTACAGACAGTGAACCAACGCGTATATTAAGCAAATGCCAGTACTATGTAAAAGACCAAAATCACATTGCGCTCTCTCTTTCGCGCTCCCTCTTTCTACGGACCGACCATGATAAAATGATAAAAAATTGTCCCTATGCGCTCTCCATCGACTAAAGTCGGGCCAACCTCTCATGACTCCTCGAAAACGTATCGTTGCTCATAGCGGCGGCAGTGCTGACATCCAGCGCCAAAGCAAACGCCGCCACACTCTCCGCAAAAGCCCACTTCTTGCCCTCACCCCAACAACCCAACAGACCAAGCGCTTCCCGCTGAGTCGAATACCCAGTTCCGCCTCCGATCGACCCCACAGGGAGACTAGGCATGTACATACTCAAAGTCATCTCTTTCGTTTCCTCATCAACAGACGTGATGAATTGTGCCCATCCACCCTCGAAAACCGACGCCGCGTCCTGTCCACATGCGATGAACATTGCCGCTACGACGTTTGACGCGTTGGCGGTGTCGCCTAGCATCCCCGCCCGGATGGAGCCGTTTCTGGCCGAGACGATGAACTGGTGGAGACGCGTTGTCGAGCATCCCAAGACTTTGCGGCATGTTGAGTCGCTGATGGTACCCCATGCGATCACCGAGACACCCCGGGGGTCGTGCACGTTGATGAGCGCGAGCTTTTTGTCACTTGCCATTTGGCCTTCTAGGACGAAGTCGATGATACGATATCGCTTGGCGTATTTCTTCAGGAAGGCGTGACAGGCGGTGTGCGTTGCGATCGTGGTCATGTTCTGTCCTCCAGCGTCGCCGCAGGTGTAGGAGAACCGTACGTGGACTTCGTTATGGATGATGCTTGCTTTCATAGTCTGGAGTTTACCGAACCGCGTGGTTTTCTCAGCCACTGTTCTAAAGAATGGTTCGTGCTGTGGGACTGCTGTCGCGAATTCAACTGCATCGGATACCGTGTTGAAGCGGAACACAGGTGCTCTGATCATTCCTTCTCGGAAAGCAGCCGCTTTAATACCTCCACTGGCTTGAAATGCCTTGCAACCCCTCGAGCAGCTCGCAACGAGAGTGGCTTCCACTGTAGCTAGAGGAGCATGGAAACTACCGTCCTGGTGCTTCCCAGATATGGTCAGGGGCCCTGCAAGACCGATGGGGACTTGGGAGAATCCAAATGCGTTCTCAATCTTCACCTGCTCAAGAGGCTGAGGGGGTGCTTTCCCAACGATGACAGGGCATCGCTCCTCAAGCCGCAACCGGTCCATAGCGTCAAGTCTTTTTGGAGCTGCTGTAGCAGTCGCTCGATCTCGTAATGTTCCATCAAGTGGGCGGGTCATCGCCGTTGGGACAACCGAATTGTTGCTGTGCTCAATCTGGACGGGATCCATGGCTACGAGTTTGAAGATAGATAAACTATGAGGAAAAGTGCGGACTATATATAATGAGTGAGTCAGGAAAAGGAACGTCGATGGAGAAGGATAATGGAAAGGGCAAGGGCAAAGGAAAAAAAGCGACCGATAGGAAAAGAAAAGGGAGAGGCCGAGCAAGTGACTCTTGACCATAGGGTATAGGTCGGGGTACATGGACGCCTTGAGGATCATCTTTGCACGACACCATCGGTGAGACAGGTCGAACAGATGCTATTAAGAAATGTCTTGTTGTGCGCAACCCCATGGGCCCGCCTCGTAGGGGGTCCCAACTTCGAATGCCCGTGTTCATCAATGAAGTAGTAGTTAAGTGTATAGCGTCCATGCGCCGAGAGCGCTACCATGGTCGAGAGAATATGAACGTGATGCTCTCTAGTTTACTAAGTGCTAGAGACAAGGTAATCTGCAGGTCTGGTTTCCGATGAGACCCCGCAATGTGATCAGGCTGCCTGGCTGAGCATGCCCCCAGGAATAGATTTCAGCCATGATCGTGTCCTTTCCCCTACCTGAGATAGGCAACGGTGTCGCAGCTCCTCTTAGGACTCTTCGACTAGCTTCCTCGCTAATCACAACCATCGCTTCTCAGGACTGGACTTCTTGTCAGGTCACAAGGATGCGCTGGAGTGACCACGGTAATCGCTGTCAAGATAAAGTGACCGCTGAGCGCGGGGCAAGATCTTGTCTCAGACAATTGCAAGCATAACAGACAAGATCTATGGTACTTACGCAGATTCATTTATAGCTGACAATTGTTGAAGCAGGCAAGACCGCCCGATCAAGGAGCAAAGTAGACAGCAAAGGAAGGTTTTCGTAGCGGGCCGACCCCGCGGAGACCCCCGGCCATAAAATATGAGTTCTCTGGTTTCGCAAGGATCTAGAGCAGTCGAGCATCGCGAGAGATTGACGGTCGCTATAAGCCAATATTTCGGTTTGGATATCACAGCCTATTTGGTAGAATCTTTAGCAGTAACAGGACTAGTCGATTAGAGAAGATCCCGAGACTACACTTCGACTTTAGGAAAGCTGATCGCGATTGCAAGTTCATATTGGTGCTGGGTAGCTGTAATATATTCTGTCAGGGCTTCCGGGTATCCTCCAACGATATGCATGCTTAATTCATCCTTTATACAAGCGTTGTATGCGCCTAGATCGTCTACATGAGTCCCACTCGTTAAGCATGTCCATCTATGTACCCTTGGTCCCCGTCACTGGCCAGGCATATAGCGCCGACTGCCACCACGACCGCTCGGGGGCTCGCCCTAGTCCGTGATCATGTGTTTGAATTGAGGTATATCTTGTGATTTCCGACACGTGAATCTAACCTTGCTGTGATATAAGTCGGCAATGTCTTTGTGCATCTCCTTCCCAAGCTGTCGACGCGGTAACAAGCACGACGGTTCCCGCGTACAAACATTGTACTTTACTTCGCCGCAAGTTGTCGAAGGAGTTCTGGAATTTCCTAGGCTTCCTGAGCAGACTGATTGGAGCGTGACTTCTGGGCTTTCATCGTTGACGCAGGGAGTCGAATCCTCGACTAACAGCTCTCTTCGCCCGCCACTTCTCAGACCCTCATCATGCTGGTAACATGACTCCTCTGTCGACTGAGGTGATCTCGTAACGGCGATGTTCTCGAGCTGGCGCTTTGCAACAGCGTCGATCAATCATCTCCTCCCAAGCATCTCATGCCCAAACCCGTCACTCCCCTCATGCACCGTCAATCGCTCCGCCGCCTTGACCAAGTCATACGATATCCCCTCTCCCACGACACTGTCCTGCTTGTAATCCGGATGGCTCTGCACAAAATGCCTCAGCCACTTCGCGGCAGTCCAAAGACTTCCGTCCGCGCGCCTCTTGATAAGCTGGAGATACCTCGCCAGCGCACACCGAGTCTCGACGTCCATATTCATGCTGTTGAGGTAGCTCTCCACTAGCGGGATCAGTCCAGGGAAGCCGCCAATTCTGGACTGGCCGTTGATGATCTCGTTGACTGTCATGAGCTCGTACTCGTCTTCGACGCAGCCTACTGGCGGTGATGCAGGTCGACTTGCAGGTCTGCTGCTGAAGCCGTTCATTACAGGTGTCGAGGCGCCGGATGATGTGTTTGATCGCGGTGGGCGATTCGAGAAGGGGTTCTTGCGGAAGTGGAATTTGCCGTCCAACACTGCGTCGCGGGCGTGTGCGGTCTCCATGTTCTCTGTCGTGCGGGGAATAGGAATGTAGAAGTTTAGGTCGAAGCTCAAGATGGCGCGCGTGATGAGTACGACAAACACGGAGAAGGCGGCGTTCTCGAAGTCGGTGATCTGGATCTCCATGGGTCGCACTTCGACTCGCCAGCCCGTGTCGTTGCCTGGTGGGGGAGGCTTGAACCTCATGTGCTGCCAATTGGTCGACTGGAGGTTCTCGAAGTGATCCACCTTGTCCAAGTCTAGCTCTTTAAGATCTTCAGCAAACACGACGATAGGATCGCGAATGAAAAGATGTGCAAAATGGGTGGCGAGGAGGTCGTCCATGCCGCCGTCCATCAGACGTTTCTTCAGGTCTTCGTCCACGACAAGATCCGGGTCGTGATACTCAGGCCGGAGGCGCGAATCTTGTGAAATGTAGGTCGAGTTGGATGCATAGCGCGATTTTGGTATCCGCCAACGCGCTGATTTTAGTGGCGCTTCGCCAAGCTCTTCAGGCGTTCGATCATCTACTGCCCGGCTGATCTGGTTCCATCGGGCGTCTGTGTCGGCAAGAAATCCTTTGTACATCGGGGTGGCTGCTGTGAGCGCGAGCAGTATCGGGCCCAGGGGACTGAGCTGGTCGTACATTTTGCGGCCTTCGTCGATGTTCTTGGCTTGGAAGGTGATCTGCAAACAACAGCTGCCCATTCCAAATGCCATGGCATCCATATGGATGAAGTTATCCTTGGCTGCTCCGTTGCGCACGTCATCGTCCTCTGGCCACTTGTGTAGGTCGTAGTCGACCGTAGGATCCTTCCACGGCCAAGTTGTGTTTGTGTCCCTGAATACTGGTACATTGACTTGGACTTTGCGTCCTCTCCTGGATCTGATATTGGCAGCTAGTGTCGGAAATCTGATATGAGGGTTCGCAATCTCGTCAGGAAGGAATTGAGATCGCAGACGCTCGCCGGAGAGCGGATACTCGGGGACAAGGGAGTTTGTCTTTGCGCCGAGTCGGGGAAAAGTCGTGAGGGTAATGGGGTATTCTGTCGCTTCCATATGATCCCGAGCAATCTCGCGTCGCCACTTCATATCCGGCTCAACCTGTAACAAATCTTTGAATCCTATGCCCCAAGGTTTGCCAGGGGTAGCCTCCAACATGAATCGACCAAATTCGGGATGGAAGACCGGGGCCGTAAGGCCTGCAGTCACCTGCCCGCGTTGAACATCTGGCACGCCACCTCCTTGCTTGAGAAGCTCTTTGTCATGTGCCAATGCTTCGAGGATGTCTGCCTGGCGTAGCGAGAGGCGCACGAGCCGATTCTGGTCGTCGAAGCACACGACCAGATACTCGATCTCGTCTCCCCACAATAATGCGTCTCGCTCTTTACCCTTTGCTCTTTTCCAAGTCGCGAGTAATTGTTCAATTCCCCAACTCCGGACGTGGCCAGCGACTTTGGCAGCCTCTGGCCAGGCTAGTGGGGTTCCAATTGCTCTGAGAGGGGCAGTAGGGTCAGTCGCGGGGCAGAAAAGGCCCGAATGCTAAGGGTACTCACAACAAACCCATGGTCCTAGCGATGCTGCGGGACAGCTCTCATGGAAGGAATGAGGAGGAATTGAAATGCCGAGCGTTGGTTGAGGTCGAATTGAGGGGTCACGGTTGGCCCAGTCACCCACGGAGGTCCCCTTGGGCGATGTGGGGTGATCTTCGAACTGGCATGGGCGAGTATATGGCAATGCGTCGGCTCGGAATGGTTGAGCTATGTTCGCCCACGCTTACAAATTCAATAACGGGATGGAGAAAAAAAACTGGACATGACGCAACAAATGCCGACTCCGTTATGGCGTGCCACGTGCCGCCGCGATTTATTCCTCCGCACCGGCTACACCCGAGGACTAAATTTACAGCATGCACGAGACCAAGGCCGCAGTCAGGCCACCACTCACGCGTCAAAGCCCGCTTACAGACCTCCGTGTGCAGGTGAGACGGTGAGACTCAGAAGATAATACGATTGAGGCTGGACGACTTGTGTGGGGCCTCGAGGATATTCATTCCCTACCAAATCCAATATATGCAATGCGCTTCTACCCGTGCCGTGCGGTGTATGTATAGTTCCAGGTGCAAAGTGCAAAGACATGTGCCCTGACGACAAATCCATTGGTCATAACTCGTAGCATCCGATCCGACATCCAGGTCCTACTTTAGGCCAGGCTACTTCCTCCTGAGTAGCCCGAGTCCCGGACGCTGTCATCGTCATCGTCGTCAAAATCAATGTCGTATTCTTGTTTTCCTTCGCCTGTAAAGTCTTCGTCCTCATCCACATCACCAGACCATCCTTTCTGGTCAGCTGCCCTGGTATTCCACCTCAGTGTTCGTGAAATCGAATCGAACCACTCCATTGGCTGGCTGAGCACTGTCGGGAATGGGTACCTGGATGCTCGAACCACTACTTCATCTCCTCGTCTGAGCTCCACTCTGCCTTTGCCGTCGAAGCTGACAAATGCGTTGCCTCGACCAGTAGCCGGAATGCTGATCTTGAGCTCCATGCTATCGTTCAAAATCATCGGGCGGAACGACAACGTATGAGGACAAATCGGCGTGAGTAGCATGGCCGGGATGTCCGGATACATGAGAGAGCCGCCAGCTGATAGACTGTACGCTGTAGATCCTGTCGGAGTAGACAGGATAAGACCGTCGGCGTTGATGCGTGTAAGTATAGAGTCGTTGGCGTAGAGATCGAGCGAGGAGATGTATGAAGATGGGCCGCGGTCAATGACAAGCTCATTCAGAACTTCATGAGTTTCGCCCTCAATTTTTGCTTCGTCTATGCCGAGAGCATTGGAAGTGGCTTGTGTATTCGAAGTTGTGGGAAGTGTATGAGCGGCACGGTACACGGTACAGGTGAATCGCATCCTCATGGTGACGCGCATTCCTGAGTCGCCCATGATTCGATCCAAGTGTGCCTTGTGGTCCTCGAACCGGAACGTGGTCAAAAATCCAAGACTACCGAGGGAGAAGGCGAGTACGGGTGGGACAATGCGTTGAAACAGCCAGGAAGTGAACAGTACAGTGCCGTCGCCTCCAAGAGTGATTACCAGATCAAACAGCTCTGGTGATGCCCAACACAGCTCGGGAGTCCAGTACTTGAGCATGTTCTCGAACTTGTGGTTCTCCGCGATCAGACCAGGCGCATCGAACCGCTTCGACTTGCGCAATTTTGAGTCGACGTACACGTTGACGCCGACATCCTTGCCGTATCTCGGTGTGGCCATCAACCATTGAGCGACTTCCCTGGTCAATTCCACAAGTGTATTGTCCCTTGCCTTGGTAACGATCATGACAGCCTTCACAGCCTGTCGAGTTGAACGTCGTTGCAATTGCCTCGAGACTTCGCGCACACTTGCGGCAGTCTGCATTAGTCTGTTGTGTGATAGTTGTTCGTCATTTTGCATCTCCTCCAGCACCTTTTCTATGTTCACAGCATCACCAAAGCGACGGTGGAACAAGCAAGGATTCGTCCAGGCAGCCAGTTGTGCAGCTGAAGGGTTGCCAGACATTGAGAGCCTGGAGATGGCGCTTGTGATATCCGAAGGACTCGGACCGCCGATTCCGTCGGCGTCGCAGCCTGTCAGCGAAGGTGTGTTGGAGCCTACAGTAGGTACACTATTCCTACGTCGGCGGCCATCTCGAGAGAACGGTATAGAAGGTGTGCCGGACTGAAAGACGCCAGCCAGGGCGCGTGGACTGTCAGTAGCGGTCTGGAGTGGAGGAAGTGCTGGGTGGTGGTCGGCCATGGCTGAAACGATTCGTTCTTGATGTGGCAGGAAGGATACTCGGAAGTTCCGGCGGGGGTTGTGGCCTAAGTCAGCAATGAATATGTTGTCGTTGCATTGTGATTGGGGTTTTGGCGAGTGTGTTGATAGAACAGTTGGTGGGAACGAGTCGTCTTATGGGAAAGGAGAGAAGAACTCCTTGCGGCTGAAGTTGAGCGACAGGAGTGGTGGTGGTGGTGCTCGCGCATCGAATGTAACAGAATTCCCAGACCGCAGGGATGTTTGACCGAGGGGCCGAGTCGCAACTCTCACATCACCATCATCCGCGCGCTTTTCCCAATCAGGCCTCTTCTCCGGATTTACGACGCGGGATTTCGGATGCCGAAACTGCAAACGCCGGGGAAGAAAGATAAAATAGGTTCGCGTTTCTGTTGATCTGCAGCATAGCAAGGCAGGTCAGGAACGAGCAATGCAATACGGATGTACTGTGTGTAACCTGAGCATGCAGATTAGGGAATCGCACATGTATGAGTAATGTACCTATGCGAGATGCTGTAATGCGTCCTGGCATGCATAGATTGGATGATGGTTGCCGGGAAAAACCCCCGTCGGCGGGACAGACCCTGACGCGCCTCGTACGAATTACCAACAACAGAGCCCCCTTTGGCGGAGACCCGAAACAAAGCACGACGACCATCGCGTTGCATCCTCCAAGTTTCAAGACAAGCCTCAAGGCATTCGATACAGATATTCGAGAGATGTTCCATGAGCTACCCCGTACATACGCGGCCTCGCGCGCCTTCTTGCATGCATGCAGAATTATCCGCGGCCAATTCCGTTGCTTGCCCCGTGGCGATGCTCCTTGCAGTCAAGCACTGCGAGATCAGAGTGTTGACAATGGACTCGACGTAGCTTGTTGCAGATAGCTCTGACATATCTGTCTGGCCTGAAATGCTCTTCTAATCAACAATTCATACATGCTCACATTTCTCAAATAATTTACAAACATGCTCTAACATGGACACCCGCCGCCCACAATTTGAGATTGAAGGTCTCCAGTATACGGGGCGGATTCCTGTCCTCCGCTCAAGGCCTCCTTTTATTCACACCCTGTCGCCCATGTCCGCCACAGCGTGGTCACGACCAGCGGATCGACGCTGTTCCGGGCTTTCAACTTTCCTCCGGTTGCGGATCGTCGTTGGTGCAGCCATCGAGGCCGGCCTTGATTATCATCACCACTGCTGGTGAAGGTATGGCTTCTCCTCATGTCGTGTCCCAATTCGCGGGAGTTGAGCATTTAGCCGCATCGCTGTCGTCGTCGTCGTACAGGTGCCGCTTCGCATTTTTCGCAGGTCTTGTGTCTCATTTGACATTTGAGCACAGTGAAAGCTTCCCGATCAGGTCCTCGGCAGTGACATCGATTGCACCAGCCGACTTGTCTTCCACACCGAATCCGACCATCAGGACGTCGTCCAAGAATCCGTGATAATTGTTACCGGCCTTCTTCCAATTCACAGAGGTCACATAGACCATTTCTTTCTGGACCTGGCCATTCGACAATGTGATTTCTTTCTTCCGACCAGCAACCCAGATCGGCTTGGAGGACACGCCGTAAAGTCCGAATGGTGCATTTTCCTGGTGTAGCATAACATAAGGCTCGTAGACGCCATGATAGAAGTAATACTTCTTGTGCTGGTAGACATTCAGAATGTAAGTGTTGTCCACAGTCCGCTTGCAAGTAGGATCCGAGCGTTTGCACAGACTGACAGCAATGGAGTTGGTGGCTTGATGAATGTCCTCCGTGGCGTCCTTGGGGATTTTTGGAATGTAAGCATTCAAGCATTTATTGTCTGCAACCCGAGTAACTTCTCCAAGGTCAGGGCCTACTGACCCATTGATGTTCAACTTAGCGAACACTCGTTGCGGGAGTATGTCATAGTGGAGATAGGGCTGCTTCTGCGCGTCCCAGAACATGAACCAGTTCTTTTCGACAGGTCTATATGGAGGCGGGCGCTGCAGATCGACAGGGAACCGGAAACCTTCTTCAAAGTTGGAAGTCGAGTTGGATGCGACCAGCATTCGGAAGTCTTGCGTCCAGAGTCCGAAACAATTGTGTTTGGAGTTGGACCCGTAGATGATATAAGGAGAATCGGGACCATAGAACACCCGGCCATCGTGAGGACCAACATTCTGTACAAAACCCGAAATCTCGCCCTCACATTTGCCACTAGCAGTTGCAGCGATAGGCAAGATCATCGGCGACTCTTGGCATTGGAGCACTTCATTTTTGAATGAGGCATCACATACAAGCTCGGTAAACCAAAACTGTTCGAACGAGGTGAATTTGAATCGCTGAGCCACCACGTACCACGTATCCGCTTTGCTCGGGTGCGGTATGATGTTGGGGTTCATTGCGGGAAGATCGTCAAATTTCACTCGAAAATATGAACCATCCTTTGTGGTCAAAGACGAGATGTGGTGCCAGTCCTTTAGTTCGGGATCCGTGGCTGGAGGGGGCGATGCACTTGACTTTTGCGCCGAGTCACCAGATTTGTGAGATACTGTGTCGGATTTGTGTGATGATGCCGGGAGTTCCTGGATTAGAGGGTTTGACTTGCTCGATGATGATTCGGATTTACCATTTGAGTCACCCGAACCAGGAGACGACACTTTCGAATCCGATGGAGACATGATGGATCCCACATCGGCCATGGGATTTGTTGCGGAGACATTGTCGTCAAAGTGCTTCTCGTCATCCTGCTCACTGTTTTGCTTGCTAGTGCTGCCAAAGCCTGTCAGAGTGTGGCCTGTCAAGGAATGCAATTTATCGCTTGTCCATTGCTTAGCAGAACCGTAGTCACCCGTTTGGAAAGTGTCCGTGGGGTACCAGGACAGAACAACAGCGACAACGATGAAGATGCCCAAGCCCAACAGCGCGATGGCGCGAGGATTTGCTCTAATCAACATGATGTCTGATGGCGATAGTAGTGGAGACCAAGACGATCGTGATATTGCCGCGACAGAAGTTGGTCGTCGTTTCGACCCCCTGGCAAGACATGGGACGTGCCGAGGGCCGCGCTTTGGAAAAGAGACGACGCGGCCCCGCCGCCCCCGAACGCCAAGATCTGCGGAGGCGTACCAGCCGGTCGTCTCAGGGCCCCTTATCCCTCGGTCCCTGCAGGATTCTGGTCATTTTTTATTGGGCCACTGATTGTCGAGGAAATGAAGCAAGCTCATCACACATCCACTCAACTTGTATACAGGCCCAGTCTACAAGAATATAGTACATGAAGCAAATAATCACCGTTCGCTCCGACCCATTGCAGCCATAACCTTCGTCGAGAACCACTTGCTTAGTCTCATGCTGGGATCGTCAATATAAATGGTGGAATAGTGTGACAGGACCATTATGAACGACAATAATGCAGCTTGACAGAGCAAGAATTTTGTTGTCAGGCCCCGAGGTCCTACGTCTGGAACGTCGACGCGATTGTCAAACCAACTGTCAATCTCGGCTTCCGGTCGTCTGTGGGTGAAGAAGCGGAACAAGCGATCCGAAACGATCCATAGTATAGGTGTATGGAGCAGGTAGAGTGAGAAGCTGACCTTTCCCAGATATTTGAGCGAGGTGAGCCGATGTTGCAGCCATCGTATCCTAAGAATGGCAAAGACAACCATTACTGCTCCAATCGACTGCCAGAATCGCCAGTATTCCTTGTTGGAATAAATTTTCGGAGTGGCCTTGGTCAGGTAATACCAGCCGTAGACCCCATATGACACTTCAGGGTTGTGTTCGCCACCACCAACTTGCGATAGTAAATACCAGCCAGCGAAAAATATAGCGTGGAGCATGATGTTTTTATTGCGATCAAGTGTGCTTGCGAATCGAGCGCGGTCCTCCACATCCGTCATTGCAAGGACCACGCCCGCCATGAAGCATGCCATAGCCCAAGTACCTGTGAGTAGTAGAATGACACCGCAAGCGCCAAATAGAAGCATGCGCGCCCGTTCTGTGGGCAGTGGAGTGGACAATGCCAGAAGGAAGAATACCAAGATTGAGCCTTTGTACTCATAGGTCATGGTCCAGATGGGTGGGTTGTAGGGGAACCATGCAGTATATGGTGCATGTTCGATGAAGGGATTGAGAGCATAGAGTAGTTCCTTGAGCCAATTCCAAATTTCCAGAATAATGTTGGGCTGAGTTGGCGGCCACGACAGCAGTGGAGCAATTGGAGTATGCAAGCAGAATGCCACGATGAGCGAGATGACGATGGGAGGCGTGTACAGTCGTACAGGTCGTCGAATAGTTGAAGACAGGAGGACGTTGTATGGCTTGATACCGTCACGCAACATACGCAGTGGCGAGCGGCTTAGGACAAACCCGGAGAGAACAAAGAAAATCGACACAGCAGCACCACCACCAGTGAAGAAGATTCGGACAAATGGTAGAGTGGCGAACATTCGGGAGCCATCGTGATAGCCATATCCTTTCTGCATAGGGTCGTCGGGATTGTAGTACCAGGAGACGTTGTGGGAGAGGTAAACGAGCAAAGCAGCCAGTCCACGGAGGCCATCAAGGAAGACAACTGTCTGCTTGGGCGGAGCTGGGTCGGTGCGGCCTAGGATGGGATCTTCACGGTGCTGAGGCTGCTCCAAGAGCGACAGCTCCATCTCAGGCTTCACCTCGTCGTCCATCGTAGATGCTGAGATGCGATGGTAGAAAGGAGGGAAAGGGACAAGTCAATGGCCCTCGGTTGAATCTCCGTGGTTGTAGACAAGCTGGGTTGGTGCTTGGTCTGGCCAATCAGAATGCGGCCAAGCATGCCGCCATTTTTGGTGTTGGAATACTGCTACCAAGGTCGTGGTCCAAACGATACTCTCGGGTCATCATATATGGGAGACACAATTGACGCCGCTAAGATATTCCGTTCAACTTCCGGCGTCCAGGGAAACACATGAAAGATGGTTGTCGCGATTCACACAATCCGTAGAATGCGTGCACTGGATGCGACCCCGGATTCGGTTAGCGCGGCTGGACCGTAAAAATGTCATCGCCACTGTTTCCTTTGATACATCAATCAACCTGTCATCGACAAATTTTCCTGGCAAGCACCGTCATGCAAAGGACGCTTGGATTGCTTCGAAATGATGCATCCGTCCGGTGCAGCGCAGCAGCACGCTCGGCAAGATTATCTCCAAGCCGTAACTATGCTTCGGTAACAGCTCTGGACGGCCTCCCAAGGCCTGGAGAACGCATACACGGCTTCTCGCTGGAGCGTTCAAAGCATGTTCCTGAACTCGAGTTGACAGCTCTCGAGTTTCGACACGAGGGTACTGGAGCTCACTATCTTCACATTGCCCGTGACGACCAGAATAATGTCTTTTCCATCGGCTTCAAGACAAACCCCCCTGATGCCACAGGCGTTCCTCACATTCTGGAGCACACCACTCTGTGCGGCAGCGACAAGTATCCTGTTCGAGATCCTTTTTTCAAGATGCTGCCGCGATCACTATCCAACTTCATGAACGCATTCACTTCTTCAGACCACACTACATATCCATTTGCCACAACCAATGCACAGGACTTTAAAAACCTCATGTCGGTCTACATGGATGCCACGCTACGACCTCTTCTCAAAGAGCATGACTACACACAGGAAGGATGGCGTCTTGGTCCAGTCGATCCTCTCGGCAATGATGCAGAAGCTAACAGCATCATCTTCAAGGGAGTTGTCTACAACGAAATGAAGGGTCAAATGTCCGATGCTAGCTACTTGTTTTACATCCGCTTTTACGAGCATCTTTTTCCGTCAATCAATAACTCTGGCGGAGACCCTCAGAAAATGACGGATTTGACCTACGAGCAGCTGAAGACATTTCACCAGGAACATTACCACCCTAGCAATGCGAAAATCCTTACCTATGGAAACCTGCCTCTCCAAAGCCATCTTGAGTCTATCAATCAACAGCTCGCCGGTTTCTCAGCGATAAAGCCCGACCTCGACATCAAAATTCCAAAGAGTCTGAAAGGTGGGCCTCATGAAGTTACCTTGAAAGGACCTGTTGACCCTCTTGCCCCTCTGGACAGCCAGAACAAGACTTCTGTGTCGTGGTTGATGGGTGAAACATCTGACGTTGTCGAGAACTTCTCGTTGTCTCTCATCGCCTCTCTTCTCATGGATGGATATGGATCGCCCTTGTATCAAAATCTGATCGAAACCGGCCTCGGCACAGATTATTCTCCGAACTCGGGATATGATGGCTCGTCCAAACGAGCGGTCTTCTCAGTTGGACTCAACGGCGTCAAGCAAGAGAATATTCCCAAAGTGAAAGCTGCAATCTTTGAGACTCTACGCAATGTTCGCCAGAAAGGATTCGAGGCTCAGAAGGTCGAGGGCATGCTGCATCAACTCGAACTCAGCCTCAAGCACAAAACAGCAAACTTTGGTATGGCAATTATGCAGCGTCTGTACCCAAGTTGGTTCAATGGAGTCGACGTGTTTGACGCATTGGCATGGCAAAGGACTGTTGACGCTTTCAAGGCTGAATATGCCAAAGGAGAATATTTCGAAAACCTAATGGACAAATACCTCCTCACCGATGATATCATGCTGTTTACCATGCAACCTTCGGAGACCTATGCCGCCGAACTCGCCGCCGAAGAGTCTGAACGACTGGAAGCCAAGAAAGCAGAAGCTTACGAAATGCTTGGGGGCCAAGAAAAGGCGACGGAACGTCTTCGAGAACGTGAAGTGGAGCTCGTGGCCCAACAAAGCGCAGAGCAGGATCTTGCTTGTTTGCCCATGGTTAACGTGTCAGACATTGCTCGCCGAAAGGCAATCACACGGTCTTTGGAGAAACGGACATCTGGAGCGAAAACACTATTGCGAGAGGCAGCTACCAATGGAATCACGTATTTCAGGGGGCTCAGTGTTGTGAAGAATCTCCCAAACGAGCTTCGTCCTTTAATTCCATTGTTTTGCGATGCACTAATGCGGATCGGCACAAAGACCAAATCCATGGAGGAGATCGAAGACTTGATCAAACTCAAAACAGGTGGAGTTTCCTTCGGCTACCACGCAACTTCTTCAGCGACCAATCCTCTGGAGTACGAGGAAGGTATCAGCTTGTCAGGTTATGCATTCGACCAGAATATCCCTGCAATGTATGACTTACTGCATCTTCTCATCCAGGATACAGATTTCGATAGCCCAAAGGGTCATCGGATGGTTACCGAGCTCGTCCAAAGTGCGGCGAGTGGAGCAGTCGATGGCGTGGCAGAAGCTGGACATGCCTATGCCAGACGCTTTGCAGAAGCAGGAATATCGAGTCACGCTCAATTGGTGGAGCAAACATCTGGAGTCACTCAAGTGGCTAATATTTCGACTCTCGCAGCGCATCCAGAGCTGCAGACCACAATTGCGTCTACATTGCTGCAAGCATTTAAGGCCATTCAAGCAACGCTTATATCGAGCCTGCCATCAACTAGGATTGCCTTGACTTGTAGCCCCGAAGCGGTATCGCAAAATACATCCGCATTGGAGCGCTTCCTCTCGACAACGTTCACCACTCAAGGTTCGACTTTTGCGCCTGGACTTACACTTCCGATTCGAGACTGGCGATCTTCCATCACGAACAATGTCAAGACCTTGTTCCCTCTACCCTACCAAGTCTCATACTCAGCTGCCTCCATCAAGACAGTGCCTTACACAGACCCTGCATCTGCACCGCTAGCAATCCTGGCGCAACTTCTGACCCACAAGCACCTTCACAGAGAAATTCGGGAAAAGGGAGGAGCGTATGGTGGCGGAGCGTACTCAAAGGCATTGGATGGACTGTTCGGCTACTACTCTTACCGTGATCCTAATCCTGCCAACACAATGAATGTTGTGGATGGAGCAGGGAAATGGGCAGCTGAACGACGATGGACCGAGACGGACTTGCAAGAAGCCAAGCTGAGCATCTTCCAGAGCGTCGATGCGCCCAAAGCTGTGAGCGAGGAGGGAATGGTGGAGTTCGTGACTGGCGTTACCCCAGAGATGGAGCAGCAGAGGAGGGAAAGGCTCTTGGATGTTACCGCGGAGCAGGTACGTGATGTCGCCGAGCGGTTCCTGGTGGACGGAGCGGCGAAGGCACGTGTAGCGGTGCTCGGTCAGCGGAAAGAGTTTATGAGCGAGAAGAAAGGATGGAAAGTGGAAGACTTGGGAATGGGAAAGGACGTCACAGAGGCTTGAGAGACGACGCGGAAATGCTGGTGACTGCTGTAGATGGAGTTGGTCCATGTATTGACGTGGAAGATCATGTAGGGACCGAAAGCATGGGCGTCATTGTACAATAGATCATATTATAATACCAATCTCGTATCTTCCGAATGGCCTTGCAATTGATCTTCTGCATCTAACAGCATCATCACATCATGCAGCATTCTCCAGCACCCCACACCCCACGCTCGCCTCGTGTCGGATGAGCGTCCGGGTCAAGTGCAAAAAGTTGGAGGGAACGGCGTCCCAGCTTCGGAGACTAGCCCGCATGGGGAAAGTCGATCCGACTCGAACCGCAATCCGCATCCCGCATCCGATGGTAGGAACAGCTGCTGGAGCTGCAACTCCGACTCGGAATTGAAACACGATTTGATAGCTTATCCTTCTTCCTTTCTTTCTTCTCCTCCCTCCTTTCAAAAGCTGTTCGTCTTGTCGCAGCCATGTCTTGCGTAAGGAGCAGCCTTGGGAAGAATGCCGCCCGCGCTGCGGTCTCGTCGCCATGCAAAAGCGCCGCCTTCTTTGGGAGCCGGAGACTGATGTCGACCGATCAGCAACATAAGGTATGGAAGACACGGCGGCGTCGGACACACACGATTATAGCTAACAATAGGACAGCTTTTATCCTCCGACTTGCAGTCAGCCGACCCGACCATATTCCAGATAATCGAGCGCGAAAAGAGGCGGCAGAAACACTTTATTAACCTCATACCATCGGAGAACTTCACCTCTCAGGCAGTCCTTGAAGCACTTGGAAGTGTTATGCAGAGTGAGAAGAGCTCGAGCGCTGAAGGCTCTCTCGGCTGTGACTAACACAGTACAGACAAATATTCTGAAGGCTATCCCGGCGCGAGATACTACGGCGGAAACGAGTTCATTGACCAAGCAGAGAGCCTGTGCCAGCAGCGGGCGCTGCAGACCTTTGGCTTGGATCCTAAGGAGTGGGGAGTCAACGTACAGCGTAGGCCGGCCTTCTCGCTCCACGAGTGGTACTAGCATGCTGATTTCTGCCAGCACTTTCCGGTTCACCAGCCAATCTCTATGCTTACTCCGCCCTGCTCAATACCCACGACCGGATCATGGGTCTCGACCTCCCTCACGGTGGCCACTTGTCGCATGGCTACCAAACGCCGACGAAGAAGATCTCGGCCATCTCAAAATACTTTGAAACCCTCCCATATAGGCTCAACGAGAAGACGGGTCTGATCGACTACGACAAGCTTGAGGAACTCGCCAACCTCTACCGACCCAAGATCATCATTGCAGGTACCTCGGCCTACAGCCGCCTGATCGACTACGAGCGCATGCGTAAGATTGCCGTTAGCGTAGGGGCATATTTGTTGTCGGACATGGCTCACATCTCCGGTCTTGTTGCCGGTGGGGTCATTCCGTCGCCTTTCCCTCACTCAGATGTGGTCACCACGACGACTCACAAATCCCTCCGTGGTCCTCGAGGCGCCATGATCTTCTTTCGAAAGGGTGTGCGAAGCGTGGACAAGAAAGGCAACGAGGTGTTATACAACCTAGAAGACCCCATCAACAGCTCTGTCTTCCCAGGCCACCAAGGTGGCCCTCACAACCACACTATCACTGCGCTTGCAGTCGCCCTACAGCAGGCACAGTCTCCCGATTTCAAGGACTATCAGCGGCAGGTGCTTCTAAACGCTAAATCGCTGGCATCGCGACTCGGCGACTCGAAGCAATCGGGGGGTTTGGGTTACAACATCGTCTCAGGCGGCACTGACAATCATCTGGTTTTGGTCGACCTGAAGGACCGGGGCATCGATGGGGCTCGTGTCGAGCGCATTCTCGAGCTTGTTGGCGTTGCTGCAAACAAGAACACTGTACCGGGCGACAAGAGCGCCATGAAGCCTGGCGGCCTGCGTATGGGAACACCCGCCATGACCACGCGTGCATTTAAGGAAGAAGACTTCAAGAGGGTCGCCGACGTGGTGCACCGGGCAGTGGAGATCGCTAAAGCGATTGACGTCAAGGCAAAGGAGAAGGCAGAGTCGGACGGCAAAAAGACGGTGACGATCCGGGCATTCAATGACTTTGTCGGTGATGGGCAGGGTTGGACGGACATTGTCCGACTACGTAGCGAGGTGGAGAACTGGGTGGGCACGTTTGGGCTGCCGTGGGAGAAGTCCTCGTAGGGCAGATGAGGCTCAACGCAGCGGTAATGACATGCATATATGTGGCGGTCTGTGGTGCGGTACAGGAGGGTTCATAGGGAGATTCAACTCAGCCCCCTAAATGGGATGGTGCAAGCCCGAGACGATCAAGCCTCCCATATGCTTCCTGACACGCGTGCCTATTCCCCAAGGAAGATGGCGCCACAGATGACCGGGTGAAGCCGTGAGACTGGTCGCGGTGCAATCTCCGGGCTACGCGTCGATCGCTCCGAGGGCCCCGGATGTTTGGACCCAAACAGGCAACCGCCCCCAGATTTCGGAGAAACGTATGGCCGTACAACTCCATGTTGTGCTTCCATCTATCATGCCTCCGTCTTCTCTACGATTGAGTCCACCTGCAATGGCACGAATAATCGATAAATATTACAATGTAATGGCAGAAGTCGCTCGGACGGACACCTGGGATCAATTCCATCCAAATTTGGCTCTGTCTCTGCAGTATTGCGACTTCTAGCCGCCCAATAATGTGCTTACAGCACTGTTCGGTCTTGGTCATGAGGTCGAACACGAGTACACAATTACATATCCTATCTCTATGCGATGCTCTAGCTCCAGGTGCCAATGGACTGGCACGACTGTGCTATTTGAGATAGCGTCCTAGAGTTGCATTGTACAACACTGCTCTGGTCTTTCCGTGGTCGCCGCTCCACCCCCGGAAGCTCCGCGAACGCCTGGAGAAACCATGCTCCGCTGTATGGAACATCTCATCACGGCGAAACAAACATGCGCGCCATTTCCTTATCAACAGCATTCGTACACCGCTGCTTCTTCCGATCCGTAGGTTACGCGTCCGTATAAATCTCCCCATCCCGACTCTACTTCTTTTCCTCCGATTTCATTAATTCGCTCTCTCTTGACATCCCCTGCACTCATACGTCACCCAAAACATTACCAGCCTTGTCTTTCGTTCTTGCTTGATACGATATGGCTCCTCACGCCGATAACACCTTGTCAAATGGCGACCATATCTCCACTCACACCATCTCACCCAAAGACACATTCGAGGTTTCTTCGGAAAACGTACAATACTCGGCTAACGAAATCCGGAGCAAGTATGTCTACAGGACTACTGCCGTATCCCGCAAACCCGACGGTAAGCTGGTTGCTACGCCCAAGGAGACAGCATACGACTTCAAGGTAGACCGCCGTGTAGGCAAGGTCGGTGTCATGCTGGTGGGTCTCGGTGGTAATAACGGCTCGACCATCACTGCCGGTATCATCGCAAACCGCCGCAAACTCACATGGGAGACTCGCGAAGGCGAGCAGGCAGCTAACTACTATGGCTCCGTCGTCATGTCGTCCACCATGAAACTCGGCACTGACGAGAACGGTGACGAAGTCAACATCCCTGTCCACGATGTCCTGCCCATGGTCCACCCGAATGACCTTGTCATTGGTGGTTGGGATATCAGCGGCATGAACCTCGCCGATGCTATGGATCGTGCTATGGTCCTGCAGCCCACTCTAAAACAGCTCGTCCGCAAGGAGATGGCCCAGATCACCCCTCTGCGTTCCATCTACTACCCCACATTCATCGCCGCCAACCAGGAGGACCGTGCAGACAATATTCTCGATGGCGGCAAGGCATGCAAAGCCCATCTTGAACAGCTGCGTGCCGATATTCGCAACTTCAAGGAGCAGCACAAGCTTGACAAGGTCATTGTCCAGTGGACCGCTAACACCGAGAGGTACGCCCAGATCATCCCCGGCATCAACGACACCGCCGACAATCTTCTCAAGGCCATCGAGAATGGCCACGAAGAAGTCGCCCCGTCAACTGTTTTCGCCGTCGCCTCTATCTTGGAGAATGTCCCGTTCATCAACGGCTCCCCCCAGAACACGTTCGTCCCCGGCGCGATCGAGCTCGCCGAAAAGCACCAGGCTTTCATCGGCGGTGACGACTTCAAGTCCGGACAGACCAAGATGAAGTCCGCTCTCGTTGACTTCTTGATCAATGCCGGTATCAAGCTGACTTCGATCGCCTCCTACAACCATCTCGGCAACAACGACGGCAAGAACTTGAGCTCGCACGAGCAATTTCGCTCAAAAGAGATCTCCAAGGCAAACGTTGTCGACGACATGGTCGCTGCCAACACGGTCCTCTATAAGCCTGGCGAGCACCCAGATCACACTGTCGTGATCAAGTACATGCCCAACACCAGGGACGACAAAAAAGCAATTGACGAGTATGTTGCGGACATTTTCATGGGTGGTCGTCAGACCATCTCGATGTACAATGTGTGCGAGGACTCTCTTTTGGCGTCCCCACTCATCATCGACTTGGTCGTGATTGCCGAGCTCATGACCCGCATTCAATGGCGGCAGCATGGCAAAGAGGATGAATTCAAGGGCTTCCACTCCGTCCTCAGCATCCTGAGCTACATGCTCAAGGCTCCTCTCACCCCTCCCGGCACTCCGGTCGTCAACGCTCTCGCCAAGCAGCGCAACGCTATGATCAACATTATGCGTGCCTGCCTAGGCCTCGACCCGGAGAGCGACATGACGCTTGAGCACAAGCTGTTTTAAGCTGGAAGTCTTTCAATCATGAATTTTGTTTCTGGACACTGCAGCGCAGATATAGATTTAGATGGCATTTCTTAGCGAGGCATGAGTAATTGTTGGAAGAACTTGGCTTGCGCTTGATGAACGTTCATACTTATTTTGATATCACTTAATGAACGCTTCTTGCTCCAACTGTTGCACTTCTTACTTTCCGCGCGCCATTCTCGGTACTGCTTTGTGATGAGATCGATTCGTTGGCCGTAGTATGATTTGTCTTCGGCCGCCGCCGCGGCTGAGAGTCTTTGGTCGTCGTGGTGTGACTTACCTGTCTGGATGGGGAAGGTGCCGGACTTGCTTTTGTCCAGGATTGAGAAATGAGTTCGAAGAAAGGATCGAGCGGGTGGTATTGTGGATCTTTGCGTCCGAAGGTGGGGCCCTCTACGGTCTGATCGTGGAGTGCTTCGGAGTCGAAGTGGAAGCCGAGTCTGAAAGGGAATGCATGTGAAATGGCGACGGTGACATCCTGAGTAAAAGGAATGTTATCGGCATCGAGGAATGTTGCCGTAGATTCGTCAGGAGTTGCACTGAGAACCTTAAAGTCGGGTAAGCCGAGAATCACGTCCGTTTAGACTTCTGTGACAAGCTCGTAACATGCTATGGCATTGAGCTGCGAACTCAAGCTGTAGAGGTTGAAGATGCCGAAGATGGAACCTGACGATGGGGGAAGAGCCCAAGAACCCGAAGGGTGCTCATATAAGGTCTCGATCAATTGCTTACTTTCCTTGAACAGACGGTATTTGCTTTGGAATGCATCTGTTATTGGACGTCTGTGAGCGGTCATTTTACCACGTCTGGCAAATGGTGAATAAGAGCACATGATAGAAACTTTCTTTTTAGAACGTGAACTTGTCACCGGGAAATGCTATCAATTGCATCAAGCGATCTTATCCTACGGCAAACAATCGAGCACTATATCCACCACTCCATATAGACCATTAATCCATCACCACTGCTCTTACTCCAGAAGGCCTTTCTCTCTCCCCCCTTCTCCCCGCCCCCCTCTCTCTTCGAGTGTCTATAATCTCAACATCACATTTCCCAACAGCAACTCCCACAACCCCCCCTCAAGCCTCGGGCCTATTCCTATGCGTCTTACACTTTCTCCCTCCGTCCCCATCTTCAGCCCACACCAACGTCCTCTCTCCCATCCACTCCGCCAAATTCCTCACACACCCCGCACAAACCCTACTATCCCTAATCTCCACTCTCCTCACCCTCTCCCCCATCATCACCACCAGCAATGGACAACTCTCCCCCACCACCGTCGGTCGCAATACCGGCTTCGGACCCAACGCCGACATCTTCACCAGCGTCAGACTCGTGACGTGCTCTGGAACAGGAGGCAGGAGAGCCGACGACGGCCAGTGCAGGATGAGCTTCGAGTGTATATGTGTCTCTTGGAGATATGTCAGGGAGCGCTTCGCCGCCCGACAGATATGCTCGCCTTCCTGTCCGGAGGCGAGGTCGAAGGTGTCGAATGCGTTGCGCGGGATTCTGATCTCAAGACTGTCGATCTCGGCGTCAATGGTGAAGGGAGTGAATCTCTCGTTGAAGCCGGCGGGGAGGGTGTGGACGTTTTCTGAGGGACAGAGGGTGAGGGCGTGAACTAGAGCGGCCATGAGGTCTAAGTGGGCCAGGGCGGAGGAGCGGGGCTCGAAGGCGAAGGTCAGGATGGTGGTTTCGTCGCGTACTGTTGGGAGATCGGGGTCGTCTCCAGTGTGGGAGATGAAGTACGGGAGGTACGTCTTGCCGTCCATGGTGAAGAGGGATTCGAACTTTTGACGGCGCTCGCTCCTTATGCCGCCGTTGAAGCGGTAGATCTCGTCGAGGTGGTGGGTCGAGAGGTCGATTTGTATCAAATTGCGGGCTATCTCGCGGATGAACTTGTCGGGCGGATCGATGATGCCGATCTTGCCGAGGAGATGATCGCTGCTGGAGAAAACGTCGTGCCAGTCGAAGTTCACATCGTGTGTGGTGATTGCCTCCCAAGCTCGTTGACTAATGTCGAACACAAAGTTTGTCGCTTCCCCAGGGCGGGGCGTAGTGGCAGGGCTTTGTAGCGTTGTTTGGCTGAAGTTGGCTATACGTTGCGACCAGCCCGATGTGCGAGGAGTGATCGATGCATTTCGTGTCCTTCGCTGGCTGTGGTCGACTACCGGAGTGGATTCTGCTCCAGGACAGGGGTTATATGATGAGCTTGGTAGGGTCTCCTGATCAATCTCGGCTGCGAAGTTAGATCTACTCGCTGAGTAAGGCGTGAAGGAAGTGGTTCGTGGTGTTCGTTGGATGTGGCCGGCTACCGTGTCCGATCCTGCTCCACAGCGGGGAGTTGTTGACAGGTCTCGAGGCGTTCGTTGGCTGAGCTCGTCAAAGTCCGGGCTTTCCCCAAAGCGAGGAGTCGCTGAATCATTTCGTGGTGTTTCTTGGCCAAAGTCGATGATGGAGATCGGCCCTGGCCCGAAGCGGGAAGGAGTTGACGGATTATGTGGCGTTCGTGACATCGTGATCTGGTGTAATGTTAACGCAAATTCGATCTTGGCTTCTAGCGCTTGCCTGTAAGTTGTTACCTACAGCTTCGCTGGACGAAAGAACTCGTTGTGAGAAAAGAAGAAGAATAAGTTGGCCAAGAATACGAAGGTGGCGGGCTATGGTTGCACCAAGTACACAAGAAGTGACGAAGCGTTCTTGGCCGTCCGTTTGGACCAAAGGTAAGTCTGCTGCTTATCAATTGTAATGAATTGCAAAGATGTATGGTTAACACTCAAGTGAATACAGAGCTGGAGTCATTAAGACCTCCGGGGAGTTGTGAAGCCTGATGAAGACAAGTTGTCTAACGTTGTGATAATCTGCTACCGGCTAGATGCAGCATGATGGCCTAGGCACGTGTCTCGGCAAGGCACAAGCAAGAAGACCCGCTAGGCTAGCCGTTCAACCCTCGGAGCATCAACAAGCACAAATTTCTTTGACAATCAATGCACAAGATTACGTGCAATACATCCTTCACGATACCCTATGCCAAAAACGTAGCGGCTTGCTGGTTATCGAGATGCTCACACCGCAACTGTTACACCGAGAACTGTAATGACTGACCGTGCTATCGTGACGGTGATCTGTCAGGCTCCAGGCCCGATAGTTCTCAGACCCATCAGGATAACGACATTCAAGACTAATCGCAGAACTCAATCTTGTGTCCAAGCACAGTAGTTACCTTTTCGTCACATGTCATTTTTTCACGCTTCACGGATGAAACACTCGGAATCCCGTCATACTGGTATAGTTGAAGACTGTCGATATCCGAGATTAATGAGCTTCGCTCCGTGTCAATCAGAAATGCTTTATCTCCACGAATCGACGGGATGAATCAAAAACCTGATTGGTGTAGGGATTCCTCTCCTCCTGTGTGATCATATTTATCGAAATCTCGCCCTATCCCAGGGAAGTCGATTGTGTAACATGCTTAGGAAGCGCCAGAATCACCGAGCTCGGCCCGGATCAGTGGAAGACCAGCTCCTCTTTGAGGTAGGCCCTGAGGACCCGAGATAGGGAGGACTTGGTGTCTTCAGTGAGATACGTGGGTGGTATCATATTAGAATGGAATGCCTATAGCTGAGTAGGAATTGTAGGTGAGCCTTCTGAATCTTTTCCGCGGATTCTGGATGGCGCGAGTCCCTCGTGGTATTGTTTATCGAGCTTGCTTCTGACGAACTCCTCTTCGTAGTGTATGCGATGCGGATAACGTGCAGAATGTGATCTGCCGGCAGGTTCGCGGCAGGAGCTGTGGCAAAGATGAAGAATGTGGTGATGTGGCCTTCAGCGTAGCAGAGATAGAGGGGAAACTAATCCGAGCTGTCGTGTGCCAGATTTACCGCATCGTTGTCTTCTACGTTGAAGACGGCTTGGTCTTCAGCGACAGCGGCTTGGCTTTGTGGAGCGATCGCAACTTGGTCTGCTGGAACGACCGTTCCTCCCCCAGGAAGGCTGCCAAACGCCGTGGTGAGTATTAGAGGTGCGATAGCTGGGTCCATCTCGAAGGTGAAAGAGCAGTGGCTCGCCAACTCTCGAAGAGGTGGTTGTGCCGGTGCGATTTTGACAACGTAAAACTTAACGGAGACAAACATGGCAAGTCTGTGGTGTTAGCGGAAGCTCTGCGCTAGATGTGAAGCCTCGCTGCGAGAGTCAGTGGGAAGAACAAAGCCGAATACCCTCTCACGGGCCCGAAGAACAAAGACAATCATTCTGGAGTGGGTTTGAACGGAACACAAAACACCCATTTAGACGTTCGTTGAAACGCTGTGGTCTGCAACACTAGACCGGCATCAATAGCTTGCCAGTCCAAGTACTCGAACCTACTAGCATAAGGTTCCTGTCGCTACCAATGAAGCTCTTCTTTGTGGTAGCCTTTGTGCCTTTGACCGCAGTCACTCAGAACACTCTGAACAATCCTGGCAGAAATCCCTCACCTGTGGAACGCCTGCGCCCGGGGAATAGAAGTTGAGCTGGTAGACGTGGGCCATGGGACTGACAATTCGATGGCCTAAGTTTATTGGAGAGGCTGCCAGCGACCACAAAGCCCGCAGTGATCTGCGAAGACAGAAAAGAAGACAATGGGGCATACGGCTCATCGAAAATACGTGTGGCAGTAGCCATATCTGCGTGCTGGTTGGCTGTAGAAACTTTCGGACATACGTGGCTCAAGACAATGAACCTCTCCGTCGACGTGTCAGGAGACGTGCTGGTGGGTGAACCACAAGCCTATCAGCCCACAAGATACTGACCAGGTCGGTCTATATAACAGAGGACATGCGCGTTAAGGAGCCTGTTGGGACTGGGAGCGAAGTGGTTGGCGTGGCACGGGGCATGTAGGCTGAGGCGGGCGCATCTGACTCCATGAGCTCGATAGGCAGGTCCGTGGGAGGGGCCGGTGGGTGACATGCTCTGGGTTTTCGCAGTTGATACGATTGATTGCTGTATATGAGCGGGCAGGCTTCGTGTTCCACTTCCTTCTCTTCCCAAGCAATCCTACTCCACAACGGCATCGCCTCGAGACCTTTCTTGCACTGCCTGCACGCCTGACTTTGCTTGAGCGTCAATGCCCGAATGGCTATCAAATTGCGAATGAAAGCAGGCAGCAGGTCATAAACCGATCAACATAGTGTCCGTTGCAAGGTATGATGATATTGATTCGTGCGAGTTGTATGGGGTATGTCGACGGCTCCGCCAGTCCCACTAGCGTCAGATGTGCGATACGCCATGGAAGATGGGGCAACAACGCCACATGGGATGGTCAGTGTATGCCCAGCCGCGGGTGTAGGTAGACCTAGAAAGGATGATGTAATGAGCGTGAAGCAGCTTCCTCGAGATAGCTTCCGGCAGCACGATTCTGTTATGTGGATCGCCGCCGAGTGCACACGAACAGTGAGCGTCCCTGAGTCCAGGTCAAAAAGGCGTGAATTCTTCATATGCTGTCGGAAGGGCGATGGTCTTGGCTTCCTGCAGCAGAGGGTACGTGTTAGTTCGGCCAGCATCTCCAGTCGAGTGACATCAAGTATCTGGGACTCGGTGGGAGAGGGTCAAAAGTGTGGTCTCGTTTCGCATAGTATGCAGGAGGCGGGGAGACCCCCTGGTTTTGGAGACGAGGTGCCGATCAGATAGAATATTCGAGAGCTCTTGGTGAATTAGGTGTCGGCGTGGTCCGAATATGAGGTGTGAGGGCGCGATGCTGCTGAAGGGGGAAGAGATCATGAATTTCAGGCCCATCCACTTTCCTCACGTCACATGAATGAATGGATAAGAGAGCTGATGAGCCCGACGCTAGCGTCGAGGAGGTGACACGCGGAGACGGGAGAAGGTATGGTTGTGTGATGTCGTATGGCGTCGCGGGGCGGTGAATTGATGTGCTTTGAAGAGGCACGTCAGGGCGACGATGTCGCAAAGATGACTGTTCGAGAGATCGAGACAGCGACAAGCAGTATTGCGACGATGATCGTGGCTTTGTTGAAGTCTTGCATCGGCTCTCGGGTGCATGAGGTGGAAGATGCCGAGATATTCGGGCTCTCGTCTCATGGCTGCGGAAGCTACTGCGGGAATCGAAACACCGAATTGGCCAGCATATTTTGATCACAAGGACTGCAATAGGCAGCCTGATAGGCGTGTTATGCGGAGAGGCTGGAATTGGTGCACAAATCTAAAGGATTGATCGGTAGTAATGCGGTGTAGAGACTTGGTGGTAGAACAACCCGCCGAGGTAGACTAAATCAGGCATTTGCGGCCTAAACGCTGGTGTAACGCACGATTAGAGCACGACGTCGCTGTATCTACAGACTGTTTGTGCTTGTGCAACAAATGCGGGCCCGAAGTTCTCATATCTCCTCGAACGCAGCTCGATAAATTCCTCGTCTTTCACTTTCCTTTCCACCATTCGACTCATGAGTCTTGCATGCTGATCATCTTAACTTCCACTGGGACCCGTGACTTCAGATCTCTTACGCTGAGCACCTGTCTACCTTCTCACTCCAGCAGCCTTTGCTGCTGTGACACAACGTGTGCGCTCTCAGAAAAACAGGCTGTACCTCTCCCAAGAAAGGAGATACATTGCTACTCCATTCCGATTGCCTTTGTTAACCATGCTTAACTTCCTCGGTTGTCTCAGAACTCTTTCTAGCTCTTCATATAAAGAGCTTAGCGATGAGAACACCTTCAACATCCCGAATGGGGAAGGCTTCTCGCGGAGTGGACTATGGAGCGAGGTCACACAGCGTCTCCAAGTCGAGCAAAAGGTCCAGGTTATCGCACAAACCTTCTTTATGCCCTTTCCTGTTGTGGACCTTTTCCTGAAGGAGCTCGACCGTCTTGATGGACGCTGCTTCCGGATCTGTGGCGGCTCAATCCGAACACGTTGGGATGAGGTGCATTCCTTGGGAAACACAACATCTGTCCGTTTGCACTTTCACGAACTCGACGAGATAACCGTACTTGTGTTCCCTATCGCCCCCAGAAGCACCGTGGTTCCAATCGAGTTCATGGCCAAACTTGCACATCTACTCCTCGATGACAGAGCGGAGCGGATCATCCTTCCTCCCCCTTTCGACGATAGCTTTCTCATATACACGGTCACGGCACCCTACACACCTTTTCAACCCCGCAAGTACCACGAAGACTCCTGCCGCGAGTTGAAGCCTTCTACCCAAACGCCCTGGACCGTGACAACCTCGGACAAGGACTCTACGATTTCCACTGCGCCGGACTTCTGTGAAAGTCGGCTCTCCATCACCGTATTTCGAGATGCATTCCACTACCAGAAGATTGCAGGCCAAACTCTCGAAGTCTATTGCCTCAAGCCGGAGGCACTCGCTACCATGAATTGGGTGCTTGAAAATTGCTCCACCACAGACACCGCCATCGTCTGGCCTGATAACCTATCCCTCCTCCTACGAACCCTCTCTGCCGCACTCAAAGGAAAGAGTATCAAGCATCTTACCATACGCAGCTTGAAATCCATAACGCTTGATCTCGGCTCGATCCCCAACTCCAAGCTGCAACAGCCACTGACTGTTCTGCAAGGCTTGGAGACACTGAGACTTGAGGATACCATTGTGTGCGACACGTGCATGATGCAATTGATAGGCCATTTGAGCGACCTGCAGGTGACTTACGGGAACACCGCCGCTGGAAAGGTGGGGTTGAAAACCTGCGAAAGACACAGAGAGACGCCATGGTTTTGAGTTCGGGTCAAGTGGATCTGCAGGAAAAGGTTCGAGTCCGTCGAGGCCGGCGCTCAACAGAATCTGTGGCTTCGGAAGGGCAATTCGGTGGAGGAGAAACAAAGTTCACTGCGGGGCAACGTTAAAGGAACTACGATGATCAGATATGTACGTACCGTCTACAGCCACGCACGCAAAACAGTCTTTCCTTCATAGCTCCGCACGTTCGAGCGTGTGTCGTGATGCATGTAGACTCATCGCAACGAGTATCCAGCCGATGTCCGTGATCTTCTCGTAAATCATGTTTCCCGCAATCGCGGCGCTTGGATTGACTAAGATCATACTGCTGATGCTCGGAATTAATGACAGTTTCAATACCGTCGGCGGGACTTCGACCCTCAGGAGCGGTAAGACGCAAAGGGGAAGCGAAAGGCAGGGGGCTAGTAAGCTGTTTTCGCTGTAATACGGTTCCACTGAGCTCAAGCGAGTTCATCTCCACAATCAGGAATCGTGATGGGAACATCTTCGAGAAGAACTTTGCCGAATTAGAAACAGGGATGGGCTACGCTGGGCAGTCAGTCGGCCTGAGCCGCGGCTGTGTCGGGCTCCTTATCAAAGAGCAATGACTTTGACACACCCGCAAATGACCGTACGCAGACGAACCACGCCGCACGCGCATTAATTATACACAACAATGCAGGATAAGGACGCAATTGACAATGTAAAGTTTCTACCGCAAGTTGGCCTCCATCCTGCGTTTTGTATATCGCATGAACAAAGCGGAGCTGCTTTGACAAAGAGAGCAGCAGGGATTCTGGTCGATGCCTATCTCAGGAAGCTTTTAGCAACAGAGCGAACAGATTTGATTTGCGATTTCGTGCTCTAGAAGCGTGGAATGAAAGCGGTCCATACAAACAAAGTATGCATCACGACTGAGCAAACAATCATGCCCCTCGTTCCTAATAGCTTTCGAATGCTCAGGGTGGGGATGTTAGAGAATATCGCCCGGGGGTTGTCCCTCAGTAGGCCCGGAGAGACCTTCAAGGAGCCTCGTGGAAGTCCCGATGGTGGTAGGCGACAGAACTCGCGGACGCTTTCTCGGTCGAGTGGCGGTTAGGTTTAGAGCAAGGCTGATTGCCAATTTGGGAATGCTCCCCGTTGTCGCGACAATTTGAGCATATCGATATGGCAAACTGCGTCGCGTCCCAAATGCTTCATACGGTAAGATGCGACTTGAATATGCATCTTGATGGATATGGCGCATGCCGGACCTATGCTTTGATCACGATGCTCGGCTGCTTGCAGAGCACAGGCGGGTCGGCTTGTCATTGGTGTCGAGCACATCATCCAGCCCTAGACGCACCCGTGCCGGCGTAGCCTGCGCGTACCCGCACCTTCAACGAAATCAAACCAGCAAGCGTCTTGTGTAAAGACACTACAGTATGACAGAGACCGCAAATGACATTCCGGCGGCAGGTTTCATTGGTCCTGTGGTGTGGCTGTACTCGTCCGTCTCTCCGGCGTTGAGCTGTTCTTTTCGGCTCCGTGGCACATTCAAGTGTATACAAAAGCAAGCGTACGCTGCTAAGACAAACAAGTCTATCGCAATATCGCAGACAAATCACTCAACATCCACAAGCCACCAGCCATCGCAGACTCTCCACGCACCATGACTTCGCCCGGTGATATGGACCCCTCAAATTATTCCGAACGATTCACATCATACGAAATCTCCGAAGATAACGTCACAGTGCTGATCATGGTTTCTCCCGCCGCCGTGGAACCACATCCAATCACCGGTATCATGGGCCTCAACACCGAAGCACTCGCCTCACTCAGATGGATTTTCAAAACCCACGGAAAGATGCACACAGTTGTATTCTATCCATTCGAGATGTGCACTTTGATTCCCGCAATGCTTCGTCCGGCACTGTCGCACCAGAGCATTGCACGCCTGACTCTGCACGGCCTGACTCATTTCCCGGGACTCAACCATGAAGTAAGCATCACTCATTGGTCGATGCTCCTGACCGTACTTGAGAGGTGTGGCGTGCGCGAGTTGGAGATCAAGGAGAGCAAGGTTTGCCAGGCATGCCTGATTCACTTGAAGATACGTCTTCGCAGTGTGCGTTTGATTTGCGAAATTGGATTTGAGGGAGTCACTAGGGGGATTTGCAACGCGCATGCGCAGAACGAAGCCCGTTAAGGGTATCGATCTGTGGATGGACAAGCATTTATTTAGTTCGTCACTATAAGGAGAGACTGAATGACAATGATCATCGACGAGAGTAGAGAACCGGCTTCAGCCATAGTTTTCGCAGCCTGAGCCTATAGAGGCTGGTCAAGCCAACCGTTGGCCGCCATTCTCAGCTCGTGTCACCACACCAGCGGCAATTTAAAGGCGGAAACTCCTTTCTCCTTCTGCGACAAACAACTCTGCACGCTCTTATGAGTGTCCATGAGCTATGTCAGACTCACCACGAACCACCCGTTCATTTCTCGACCTGACCTGCCAGAGATACGCCGAGACCCTATTGCCCAAGCCTGAGCTATGGCTACAACTCCAAATCTACCAAGGCGTCAAAGAGATATTGAAGAAAGAGTTTGTCCGGGAAGGCTTTGGGGACCGGTACATCAGTCCAGAATTGGCGAAGACCTTCACTATTTGGCTGCTGTATGCTGATCTTCGTCGTCGCGGTGTGCAGATTTACCGGCTTAGCGGTGGCACCAAAGCCTGTCGCTTCAACAAGCTCCCTTACCTTGTGAAACAGCCACAAGTTTACATCCCATATCTCGATGAGAATAATGAAGCCACTGCGCTAGTATTTTCTCAGAGATCCACCGCCTTTGCCACCACTGAATTGGTAAGGCTTTCGCACCAGCTCCTCACCAAACAAGCAGAGCATATTGATCTCCCCGAACCTTACCTCGAGTACCTCACCCAATTCTCTATCTCTGCCGACGACACTACATCGACCATCACCTTGTCCCCCAATGCTTTTCGCGAGTATGGCTACAGAGACTATCGCCTAAGCCACGAAGCATATTCGTCCTTCCGATGGGTTCTCGAGAGGCACGGGAAGCCGGATACAATTCGCAATTGGCCACTCGACGTATTTGCCCTAGCTATGCTTATTCGGCCTTGCGGTTCGTTCTCCGCACTCGGAATCAAAAGCTTGACACTACGTGGCATGCCTCTATTCCGTGAGAGCTTTCCAAGAGTGTTCCCCACCGATCTCGGTCGAACCAGATAAAGTGTTTGGCCATAGGGAATTGAAAAAGCTGGTCCTGGAAGACACCCAAGTATGCGGCTTTTGCGTGCAGAGCGTGAGGAAGAAAATGCTTGACGTGAAGCTGGTCTGCGAGGATGGAGTCGCAGGGATTGAAGTGCGGCGCTGCAGGGGTCCCATAGAGATGCGGGCGTTTCGCATTTGAGACTGCCACGGTCATAGCGGACATGCGAGGTGCTTGCTACATTCTGTAGAGCTTGAATGAAATCGACCATGAACAGAAGCCAAGACTGATATCCATGTTGCTTGACCGTACTTCGTGTCACGTGATTCTCCGAGCTTTTTTAGTCATTGTTGTCTTGTGCCGAGCTTGTGTGACAAGAAGGGCGGTATGATAAACGCTTGGGGCTTGCCTTCCTCGTACAGGTTCTTTGCAACTCCGGCGATTACCAGGAGCTTCCCTCAACCATGTCGGACGGCCCAGAAACTGCTCTATCGCCACTTGAGCTAAGCTGTCAGCAGTACAGCGACGCCTTGTTGCCAAAAGTCACATTCCAGACATGGGCCCGGCCATGGCCTAGTATCAGGAAGCTCCTTGAACAAGAGAAAGGGGACGAAACCGTCACCGGAGATATGGTGGAGACTACCGCTCGGTACCTCCTTATTGCCGAGTTTCGTCGTCTAGGCATTCAATGCTATCGAATTTGTGGTGGCACAAAGGCAATGCGTGTGGAAAAGCTCAAGCACTTCTATCATCAGTTGGAGAACCAGTCACAGAAGGTCACATACTACGTCTACGACAAGACAGTCACAGTATTGGCCTTCTCCCGTCAGCTCAGCGAGTACCCTCCTCGTCAGATGATGGAACTCGCCCACGCTATTCTAATTGATGAAGCTCAGCGCATTGAGATCTCGTCGCCTTTCATGGAAGAAATGATGAGTTTCGAGACGTCTTCAGGGCAGCTGACCATCACCGTCTCCCCGAAGGCCTTCTGGTCCGACATACACCGCAGCAATCCTTTTCCTACTGGAGTCCACGACTCACTGCTATGGGTTCTCGAGAGCCACCACATGCCAGACACCACCATTTACTGGCCAGGCGACGGGCTTCTCCTGCTATACAGAATCCATCCCTCACTAGAATTTGGCGGTGTCCGAAACCTGACTCTTAGCGGCATGCCTCGCTTCTTGAAGGAGCAATCTGTGGCGTGCAGAGGTCAGTCCGATGTGTTGGACACGATTGAACGCTCTTGTGTGGAGAGGCTGTTCCTGGAGTACACTGTTGTGTGCAAAGGTTGCGTGAATAATATTCGCAAACGGTTGGGTTATTTGGACGTGGTTTGCAAGGACGTCCGCGTGGAGGCTTGCGGCGACCTTCATGACGAATCTTTTGCGATGCGAGAGTTCGCGGACTACTTGACCCCAGTCTAGGAGTTTCACATCGTTCAAGCTTGCATTGTGGGTAGAACTTGAGAATGAAGTCAATCCATTGTTGGAGCAGATAGCCGTTACCGCATAGCAAAATGTGCAATTCGTATCAGGCCATGATCAGTATCAGCTTATCAAGCTCGTTTGTTGTTGGTGTCACGACACGGGCGTCTACTAAAAGCACAGCACCCGTTATCTCAGCTTCGATTAAATGCCAATCCTGCAGCCTCTCTCGAACAACGCCCATCGCCTTCAGAATTGTCCGCTAATCAAGTCAGAACCTCCACGCTACCCGATCACTTTCGGACCGAAGCTGTCAGAAGTACAGTCCAATCTTATTGCTGCCGAAGATTCAGCAAAGCACACGGAGCTTTTTTCGAAGGGATTGTCCAGAAGATTGATAACTTCCTCAGCAAAATCTTTAGTTGTTATCCTGGTACACGCCAGCGCCAATCGCCAAGTTCAACAAGATTCGGACCATACCTATCAGTGCGTGACGAAAGTTCTTGATCAAGAGATGGAGAGAGAATATGTTGGGAAGGAAGTTGTGAGTACTATGGTTGGACACCTTCTGCACGCTCAGTTTCTCGACCTCGAAGCTCACTGCTTTTGAATCCGCGGCGGCTCGAATAGCCTGCGCCTAGGCGCCTCAAGCAAGAGTCAGTCTATATTTCGAAGCATGGAGCGGATGCCGAGACAGTTCTCATAACCTTCTCCGAGGTAGAACGATCCAGCACCTTTCCGATTGTCCAGATGACGGAGCTTGCTCACCCCCTACTATCTCCGCAAGCGAAGGCTGTCAACATTCCGTCGCCGTACTACGAGCCCTTCACTCAATACGAAACTTCTGCCGACAACTCTACCGTGACAATAACTGTCTCTCCCGAAGCACTCCCATTCAACTTTCTCCCCACTACCGCTTCCGTACTCGGGCAAGAAACTCCCTACAATGGATCGTGAAAACCCACGGCAAGCCACACAACATTGTCAATTGGCCTGTTGGTGTAGAGGCCCTACTACCCGCGATCCAGCATTCGCTGCCGTTAGCCAAGATCTCCTATTTGACCATCCGTACTGTAGGAACGCGCATCGATCCATTCAATGGGATCGATCCGATTTGTCCCTTCGGTCGTGGAGAAATACTGGCTGCTCTTGAGAAATCTGGCTAAGAGAGACTGGCGCTGGAGCATAACAGGATGTGCGATTGGTGTGCGACGAATTTGAGCACACGTTTGGCCGGACTGAGCGTGGTCTGCGGAGGAAGCACTACAAGCGTATGTACGAGAATCCGCTAGTACTAGAATGGTCAATCTCTGTGCCAGCTAAGTCAAAGAGCTTTACATTTTCGGTGAGGCTAACATGGAACAATGGTGCAATACACAAACATCTTCCTCGACGTCTATCACGGATATGTCCGCGGTCCTAGACGATTGCCTTCCCTCACGTCTTCACAGGTACAAAACGATCCATCGGAGAATGAGACTCGTTCATGCACGCCTCAGCAAGCGTTACGTTCTCGCAGCGGTGATCTGCGGCTATTATATATCAAATATGCAGGAATCCCCGAGTGGTTGACCGACACACACACCAACCCTCGTTTACATCGAACTTTGGGAGGACAAGCTTGGGTAGCCACAATCCCATTCACGAGATCTGTTGTCTCCCTACAGGCTGTCTAACGCGCTAATCAGAAACAATAGACTCTTTGCATAGGTTTCCACCCCTCTACTCGGTATTCTACTTTGGCCCTTCAGTTCGCTGTCCCCCAAAAGGCTGTAACAGCAAGACCCACTTACACCCCTATCGTCCAAACCATCCGCACAAACAAAAGACACGCCTCTCTATGCTCAATCCTCGGCCGCTTCAGCCCGGCCGATCTCTTCACGTTCGGGTGCTGACGACCAGTCCATCTGTTCCCCCGAGATCGCCTCATGCTCGCCCTCTCGAGCGACAAGGATGCTCCTCAGCCATCTGACCACTGGCCACTTGACTCTATTCGGTAGCGCCGGGAGTAGCAGCACATCGTCTGCGGGCCACTCAAGTAAGAGCTGGGGGAGGACGTGGATTTTGAGGATACTTTGCAGGGAAAGTACGGTGTAGGGATGTAGGGCGCCACATCTGAATCGATATCGTGCTGAGGTCGAGGAACAGGCAAGTGTCTTCGAATTAAGAGGGTATGGTAGGTAGTGAAGAGCCGGCGGATAACCTTGGCAATCGGCCGCAGCTTAGTGGAGGAGATGGATGGGTCATCGATCTGTGATGGCGAATATACCGTGGTTATGACGGTGCCTGTTGTAGTCGTGGTACCACGAGGGGACCCTTGGAAGGGTTAGCGGGCTTTGCTCTCGCGCAGGAACAAGATGCCTCGAAGCAGGACCTGGTTGCTAGTCTTGATCACCATCTTCTCGTGAGCGTTTCCAACTCCATATTCTTCTTCCAAAGGGACCGCGTGGAGGTTTGTCATGATTTTGTAGCCTCTTACATCACCTTCACAGAAGAACCAATCAAGCGTCAAGCTCTGTGAAAGGAATGTCATATGGTATGTTTCAGGAAGAATGGAGGACACCAATCAGGTTGGTTGACTAGGATTCTCCACAAAAGAACTCGCCAGGGATACGACTGTGTATCTTTTACAAAGAAAGTATTTTCACATTGGTATCAAAGATCAGTATCTAGTCGAGCTGAATGTTATTAAATCGGTAGAGACATTCTACCGCGCTCGATCGAGCAAGCCAACAGTCAGACATACATTTCACCTTAAATGCTGTAATAACTTTCATTAGCCATCTACATCTCAAGAAGACACCGTCTCAGCTCCGCACAGCCTTTCTCTCCGCCAGGGTTATCGGCCAGTGCCAGCATATCAAACGAGCGGTACCTGATGATTCATGCACGCTACCGCCCTTGTTCCCCGCGCAAGTGTAATCTCTGGCCCCTCTGGCCTTGCCCTCAAATTTTCAATACATGTAGAACACACGTCTCCATCCATAATCTCCAACTTCTCAAGTGCCACCAGACTATCCACTACCATATCTCTAAAGTAATGCCCGTTGCGGTCTAAACCCCAGATGGAACTCCGTGGCAGAAACGCCCGCATACCTGTCAGTGTAAGATGCTTTACCTTCTCCGGCAGTGGTAGCGGAACAAGCGACACGGGGCCTTCGGGCCAGTTGAGCACTAGCTGCGGCCGAGCGTGACATTCCAGAATCCACCGCAGGGACATCTCCGCATACGGATTGAAACGGATGTCAGTGTGGGTCGCTCCAGCATGGACGATAAATGCTTCTGCGGCTACTGATACTGTCAAGACGTTGTTTGTCACGCTGTAGGACGTTAAGCGAGGATAGAACCGAGGAGGAAGGACAATGACGGGGAAGTGTGGCGAGTAGGTAGGAAAAGCCTGGAGGATTACGCGGGATATGAAGTGGAGTCGCTCTTCCCAGTGAGTAGGAGGACGAGCTTCGAAGTAGATGGCCGCTGTCGCGTTGTCGATCGGAAATGTGAAGACGTGTGATTCTCCTTGGGCTTGGGCATGACCTCTGCGGAGCTGGGAC
The DNA here is from genome assembly GCA_010093895.1 of Myriangium duriaei CBS 260.36. NCBI lineage: Eukaryota > Fungi > Ascomycota > Dothideomycetes > Myriangiales > Myriangiaceae > Myriangium > Myriangium duriaei. Next base: position 1,090,918 of record ML996090.1, read on the forward strand.
GTCCCACCGCAGATGACGTTGAGGTGAGTTGCGCCGACAGGGGCGAGCTCGTTCAGTATGATGAAGTAGGCGATTGTTTGCACCCTTCGTTCATGTTCATAGTCAATGCCATGGTCATTGAGCCACTTGGTCACGTGATCCGTCAGACTCCGCCACGCATCATCGGTAAGATCTTGATGTATGAACTCGGCAATCCTTTGGCAGCTGATGTCGAACAGCGACTTGGCACTTTGTCGAGCATGGCGTTGTTGAGTAAGAGGTAGTCCTGACATGATCGTCCAAGTATGCCAAAGTGGTCTTATGGCTTCTAATGAATTGAGCAGACCACCAAATATGTGGGTGGCCATAGTCTTATAGAGCTCCACGATCGTCCAAGAACAATGTTGAGACCTGTGATACAAAGAAAAAGCACACCAAGAAGCCGGGTTGTGCCTTCTATAAGGAAAACAGTCTACTACAAAGGGACAAAGAAGTCGCAGTTTATACCAGTAGGAGGACCTACCTTTCATTGTCGAGGCATCAATCCAACGACACCGTCTAGATTCTATCAGTACCAATCGAATGCTCAAAGCCGTGCGAACCTGGAAAGAATTTCGTCTGATACTGCGTTGTAAGCTGTTATGTTATGTTAGTCTTCGGGGAGTTCTCCCAAAGAACTTACGACGATCGCTAACAAAGTCTAGATTCTCGTGTAGATCACTAACAAAGTTGCGCGGCTCTAAAGCTCTCCCAAAGCCACCATCCCCTCCTTCGTATCGCGGCAAAATGTACATCGCACATGTCCGGCCTCACTCCCACTCCCAGACTCCACGCTCTCGGATTCTTCACAACTGTGGGACATAATCGCCTATCCTCGATCCACACCCAGTCGAGTGCTAAAATTGTGCCCACCAACGGTCTGACCTTGGCCACTACCACGCCTCCGCGCCGGAACATCGTCACCCATAGCAGGAGTCCGTCAGCATGGACCTCTTGACTACCGTCGTCAAAGTTGGAAGTACCAGAGTGTCGCCCGCCCACCAGTCGATGATCAGTGTAAGAGGGGTGTGAGTCTCGAGAATGTATTGTAGCGTGAGTCGCGTGTTCAGCTCTTTCTCACCGAGGGTGGCGAAGTTGCGAACCCAAGTACTTCAGCATGTCAACCGAGAAATTGGGGACGTTCAGCGCTCATCAAGCCGGCTTGGTTGGAAACTGCGCTGCGCATCGTTGTTTCCGACTGTAGATTGAAGCAGCTCGTTGGTCAAGTTGATGCGGCGGGCTAGGGTTGCGGAGCTTGGTGGCGAGGAAAAGAAGATTGAAGTTGTCGTCACAGCTGTATCGTGAGATGAGACGTAGGAGACGCAGGGCTTGATTTGGCCGACGTAACGTTTTATTTGACTCTGAGAAGCAAATGTCAGCTCCAGAACCCCGATAATGCCGCATTGAGACCAGCAGCACCGAGTATCAACAGATGCATAGGCTGTTCTCAAGTACGTCATCCCTACTGGCTGATTCATCTGTCGCGATTATCGCGAAGTTGCCCGGATCGTCTGTTCGTTGTTATTAAGCATCTGCGAAGGTACCTTTCAGCTCAGCGGTATTTCCGCGCCTAACACATTCACGCCCATCTTTTTCATGTTTTGGGACAATCGTATCTCTTACTAGCTCAACTTGCGTAGACTAGCTTTCGCGCATATGCCTCTTATTGACTGCCTTTCCGTCTCCCATTGTGATTCTGGTGGCTTAGAGAATTCCACCATTTGAGCGTCTTGATTCATTTTTGCCGGAGACTCATGGCTTCCGAGCGCAGAGGGAAGAATCACACGCGACAGCCAGCAGTGTCCACCGACTCACCTCGTCTCGAATGTCGAGGAATCTTCCATGCGCCGGTAGTGGAGACGCATGCCGTAGTATTTGGCGCCTTGTGGGGCACAAAGTTTGGTGATTGGCGTGATCCTGACTCGTAGTAGTGGTAGGAATAAGGTTCGAAGTAAGGGTCGGCGAGGAACCGGTGGTCTGTGTAGAAGTTACCTTGGTCCTTCTGGCTATTGCGGTCGGTATCTTGCAGTCGGGGAAGATCCGTGGAAGAGAGAGCCAAGAGATGCCATGAGGGTGGAGCTCGTGTAGGGACAGCCGTGATGCACACATTCGTGTCATTACAGACCATAAAATGGAGGTCCTCTTGGAGAAGTGTTCGCGGGTGAAGATGTGCGGAGCAATCAGCAATTGCAAGCTGAGGCATCGTTGATATGATCAAGGCCACTTCTGCGTCTCCGGCTGTTGCGAATCCTAGGCGGAACCCCCCCTCCCCCTCCGCGAACGCCAAGGAGCTCGCAGCATTCGAAAGACTAGGGTCGATGCGCACCGAGGGGACAAAAGGTCGAAATTAACCCATCCAAGCCCTCACTATACATCGTGCCAGCCGAAGTCATGCTGGAAACAGACCACTGACATGGAGAGCTAGCGCATGTCTTGCCCCGGTCATATGCGTCTATGCTCGAAGCGTAAACAACGGTCAACACGCGCTTGATGCTAAGATAGTCCCATCCACCACCAATAGGCTCTCATTTGATCGCCTCATAATCACCTCGTCAATTTTCGACGACACTCTCAATCCGCCACTGTCGTCTTCTACAAGCACCTCTTGAAACTCACATCTTCAAACACTCCCACTAAACCCCACCTTCTCCTTTCCTCGATTCTCACCCCGACAAAAGGCACATCCGCGAATAATCAGATCGGTTCTGACTTCAATTTACCGGCATTCTCCCCACAAACTTTTTCAGCTCCTCTTCTACAGCATGTCATCCCAGTATACTAGCTGCTATACTTAGCCGCGCCGATCTCTCCTTCGTCATCGCTGTTTTCCAACTTCCCGCTGAAGTGTCATCAATCCACCCTCTACCATCACCGCACCCACCTTCTTTACCGCAGCTACAATGAAGTCGCAGCGCCGACGCGATCTGCTCATTCGGCGGAGACGCGAGGAAAAGACGAGAAGGAGATAGAAATAGGGAGAGCAATGAACGGAAAGATTCGGAGCGGGCGGACGATCAGGGTTCTTCCAAACGACTCACGCGAGCGCAAAAATACGCTAGGTGTAATCGACAACCATATACGCTTGTGTACGCCTATTTCGTCCCAACCCTCGCAGCTCAATAATGTCCACGTTACGATCCCGCCAATCTTGGACAGCTTCCTTCGACATACCAGGTAGAGCACTGCAAAAGACTACTCTGAACAGATTGGGACACCGGCCAAAACATATACTGACTGCAAAGCCGCACAACTAGCTCGGCATACCCACTAACAACGTCTAGCCCAGGTGAGATCCACCTATTACAGCTCCGCACGCAAGTTGAACACGCAACACTAGTCTCGAGTGTCAACCGCCTCACATCTATGACGGTTCCACCCATAGAACTCTCTTCATCATTCTATACGGCGGATAGTCTGCAGACGAGACGACGGTGGCCGCTCTACTAGGAGCCAAGTGTCTCATGTGCATACGGACGGGAGGCATCCAATCATTTTCGGCCACGCGCTCTAAGAGCTAGAGGAAGATACATGATGGTAGAGGGTGAGCTTTGGGGATGTATTGGGGAGAGAGGTGCACGCAGGAATTGAGGAAGTATGTCCTGATGTGCGGTCTGTCATGAAGAGTCGGCTCTGATTGTCATGAAGAGCTTATCGAACATGACCTCGATTGCGGCAAGGCTTCATCGGGACTGCAAGGGTACAATCACGAGCTGAATGCTTTGCAATGAAAGCAGTAGGTCATAAGCCTGATACCTACGTCCTTTCACTTGACTGGCACAAGGTGTTGGATAGCTCGACGTCCTGCGGAGGACATGATATCCGAACAGACAGTAGAAAACCCAGAGGGGTTGGTACGTTATGTCTCAGTCGTGGTATTACATCGCGCCAATTGAGATGTGGCAGGATTCATGGTGTCAAGCACTGCTTCGTCGGTGTGTCCAGAATCTGTATCAAATTACTGCAGTACTACGGGAAACTAAGCATAGCGATGTCGAGATGACTATGCTACCGTCATCGAAATTTTATAGGAGGAACAGCTTTTCTGGTACGTGGCTAAAAGGCGACAGCGTGTGTGGTGTAGGCGTACGGTGGAGTGGTGGTGGCGGATGCAGTTGGTGAAGTTCGTCACATGACAACTGACCGGCCCATGCTGCACCATCCACTTTCGCAAAGCATACAGCGTTAAACATTATATGAATATTTTGAACGCGAAAGATATAGATATGGATTATAGATATGCCAATAGCTGAAAAACGATCGGATCAACAAAGTCCATGTTAAGGAGAGTTCAGCGATGAAAGTCTAGCTGATGGCCGATATTATGGTCATTCATGGCAATAGTTCCAATGAAGCGAGCACGATCCTTTGGCCGTTTACCCGACCATGGACTGAATTCTCACGCACTGTGTGCAGTGCTTTGCACTTTGTTTTTGATATCGCCGGGCTCCACTCTATCAAGCAGTCTGCCGCCTTCAAATAAGTACCCCGCTGCCTCGAGTTTTGCCTTCCAGCTTCTTTTCAAGGCAATCAGGTTTTCTGCCAAAGGTGCTCCCACCTCAGTGCCAAAGCGTTCGAAATCTGCCGAAGAGATAGCTGTCTGATCTTCTATGCGGTATATATCGAAGTCATAATTGTGAAAAAACTTCAGGAGTTCGGGCGCATCGTGACCGCTGTTCTACATAGCAAGGTTAGCTCAACATCAAAATCTAAATGCTATCAAGGACACACCTTATTCAGGGCAATATCGTACTCGAAGAACACTACAACTGGACCTTCTTCACTGTCGAACAGGTCCGTCGCAAGCCGTAAGGCGCCAATTTCTGAGCCTTGAATATCGATTTTCTGCACAAGTCGTGGTCAGTTTGTGCTTATCGATATTGAGCTTAGAGCTCACCATGACTGCAATTTTGTTTTTCCCTCGTAGCACCCTTACATAGTAATTGTTCATGGTGCCCAGCCAAGACAAAGACTCTGGTGGGCAACTGGTATCAGGTTCCGCCCGGGAATCTCCCCAATTTTCCGGCATCGACTTCATGCAGACTTGCCCGACCCTGTCGCCGAGTCCAAATTTATTGAGTCGTACTCGATCGTCAAAGCGATTTAATGCAAGCGAGCACTCAAGAAGTATGTTGTTGTTGGGAGTAGGTTCGAAGGCATGAACACGGAATCCTCTAGTTGCCATGTTCAACGTGTGAGTGCCAATATTGGCTCCCAGGTCGAGATATCCGTCTCTTTTCACGTCCATCGACCGGATTGCGTGCATATATGTTTCCATATAGCTCAGTTGCTTAAACTCCCACTTACCATCTTCCCACAAGGCGTCACTGATCAGATCCGCGGAGCCATGACCGAGCACAACAACGTTTTGTTTATTGGTTCTCATGCGAACCTGCTCGGGAAGCTTGTGGACCGGGCAGATGAATGGGCCCCTAGAGCTTGGTAAAAATATGCCGGCTTCAAAGATAGCATCCTCAAGTGTCGTTGCTCCATCATCTTTCGAGGGGAATGAATGCTGACCAAAAGGGTACTTGAAAAACAGCAAAGACAAGAGCAGTACGGCGGCGACTAGGACGAACCTCCAAGGCCATATCCTAGTAGTAACTTTCATCGCTATCGATATGCATTTATGAGTGGTGAAAGCGGTCGCTTGGTCGTTCGGTAGTCGACTCCGTGAGAATAAGTAAGCGCTGTGTTGCCGTCTCGACGGATAATGTCACTGAATCAGAAATCTGGAGGGACAACGGCACCACATGATTCTGCTGTCAACCAACGCCCCTGAATTTTCGCCTCCACACAAACGCCATCGCCTCCTCCTCCCTAACGTCTGGGAACCGTGCCAGATAGGGGGGGAAAGACCGACACAGTCAACTTGCTTCCCAAGTCAAGACTCAATTTTTGTTCTAGAAATAATTTCCAGCATAAATCGTAAATGTGTTATCATCGCGAAATACTTTATTATAAATCTGATCTCGTACAGGGTCACCACAGGTAGTGGTGTTCCGCTTGCCGCCCCGTCCTCAAGTCGCTTCGTCGGTGCAACCATTACGTATAATCCTTGTCAAGCCGTTGATCATGTGAGTTGCAATCAAATATTTCTGGCGAACGATGATTGCCGGATGTGAAAACCAGAGGTCGATTAGCCGAACCTGCCCCTGGCCTTTGAAGGTCATAGACGTTACGCACGGTGATTATCGCATGATACGAAGCCCTAATCTACCAGTGTAGCCTGACCGGCCATACAAGTCAGGCGATACTTACACCAAAAACCTTAGAGACCAACTTGTTCAACGATCAGAAAACCTTATATCAGACACAGATCTATCCAATGATTCAGATGACCGGTTTCAGAGTGCAATCTCATGATTGAACGTTCTATCAACACCTTTTAGATAGTCTGGAACTATTTGACTGTCGTCCTCCTCGCCTTGCTTTCTCTTCCTTCGCCATTTCATTCAGTCATTCGTTGCCCCCACTCATCGACCGCAATGACATCCACCGCAAGAGTTATTGCTTTGTTGTCTCTACTTTTCGCGGTTCTTCTCAATCCTGTCTCAGCAGCTGTGGCCAAAGAAGTTTGCTCAAAGTCTGATGTTGCTCTTGTCCGATCCGAGATAACCCACTCTTTGTATTTTTGCCATTTTTACGTTGCACGGTATGACGAATTCATGTTACAAGTACAGTCCAATCATGCTGACGAATGGGTTTTCAGCGGTCGTGTTCTCTCACCTTTGGCCAACCTTTCTAAGGCTAGGGTTTATTCTGCATGCCAGTGCATAGTAGCCGAGTCCGGTCCAGCGCCGAAACCAAGTCTATTACCACGTCCAACCGGGAAAGGTTACGGCCCGAACGGCAAATGCTATGCCACTGATATCAATGTCTTGAACAAGGAATTTGTTTTCCCTGCACCATTCTGCAACTTTTATTCGGCCTGGTCTGCGTACGGTCACTCCCTTCTCTCGATTCGGATATGACTTTATGCTGATGCTATATCTAGTACCAATGATCCAAATACTCCTATCTCTAGTTTGAGTGGATCTAGAACCTATGAGGCATGCAAGTGTTATCTACATGTCAAACCTCCCTTCACGACCAGTACTAAGAAAACGACTCCCACTACTAAGAGAACAACTACCACTACCACAACCAAGCAGTCAACGACCAAGTCCACAACCAGCAAAGCGGCCACTAAGTCAACCACGACGAGATCGACTGCGCAGCGCACGACTGGCACGACAACTACCACACCTGAAACGACGACCAAGCCGACCAGTATGACCAGCTCGTTGAGCACTGCATCTGCAAAAACCACGTCGATGACCTCAATCGATCGTGTAATTGTGACCACAACTACGACCACAACAGCTAACACCCCAACTACGACTTCCACTACTGTTTCAACTCTATCATCGACGACAGGTACGACTCCAAGCGCAACGACGACGAGTGCGTCTTCCCCAACTACTACCACTGTCATAACGTCACCAACCACTACAACTGCTACAATGTCACCGAGCACTACAATTATCACAATGTCACCAAGTACCACTACTAGAACAACAGCATCGTCAACTACTACAGCTATTACAACGTCATCGAGTACAACTACTGCCACGACAATGTCGCCAACCACTACTACTACAACAGCAACGTCAACGACTACAGCTACTACAACGTCACCGAGCACCACTACTACTACGACCCTGTCGCCAACCACCACTACTACGACCATATCACCAACCACCACTACTACTACGACAATGTCGCCAAGTACTACCACCACCACTGCTGCTACTACTACAGCGACGACGTCGTCTATTACCACTACCACCTCTGCTGATTCCACTTCCACTACGACAACGATGTCGCCTTCTACTACCACCGCTGCTGCGACTTCAACAACCTCTGCTGCGACTTCGACAACCTCTGCAGCTTACACATGCCCAACCGCTGCTCTGAGCACTTCCTACACCATAGGTGGTTCAGCATACTATACCTTCACCCAATACGCAGCAACCTTCGGCATGACCAACAGCGCCGCCGCACACTCCACACAACTAGCATCGCCAGCCCCGGCAGCGACTGCCGCCATGACGTCTTGTATGATCTGGTTAGTGAATACCTGGGGTTCTACATCAAAGCAGGACTTGGGCTTGGCCTGGTCCAACTCGGCCAACACCTGGGTGTGCTATTCAGAGCCCGACGCCAGCGGGCCGGGCAACTCGGACATGGTGGGCACGCACAATGCTAATATTGGTTGCGTATGGTCGTTCTGGGAGTCGGGTATTAATCATTAGTACTAGTTTTTTGAGTGAAATATATGTTCCGAGCATTTCAGAATTTCTGCCAGTGGTTGAGTTGAGCGGAATGTGAATCTGGGACCAGATACCCTGCCTTGACTGCTATGATCCGGCCTGGTTTGAGGGTCCTCGAGGATAGCATCGCAGGGAACAGGACGGGGCACAACAGCGGGTGATGGACGACTGGTTCGCCATACCAGACTCCATCCTTTCCACCTTGGCTGCTATCGTGCGAGATGTTGACCGTCGAGCGAGCATGTTCGTTACCGAGACGCCAGATTTACACAAGCTGGCAGTCGCCGTGGTGGTAGGCGGTGTGTCCCCGCTCTGCGCTGGTCCGTGTCATTGGGGGATTAGGCAGCACTCATTGGAAACGCTTAGTCGGGTGAGGATTGATCATCTTATGAATGCAATGAAAAGAAACCAGAAAGGAGAGAGGCGGGTGAAATTGAGCTGTCATCTAGCAGCAGCAACGCTGTCACAAAATTGCTGCTAGAGAGCGTCTTTATCTGGTGGCGGCTGTAAGCTGGAGAAGTGCCTGAAGTGAGTCATGTAACAAAGGGAAGCTGATGAGTGAATGATTGTGATATGATTAGGAAGCGAGAGATCTTGACCAACTATGTCAAAAGCAGAAGGTAGTCATCTTTCGAAAAGCAGAATCCGGTTGAGATTAACACTAGATAGACTACCTCACTTAGCTAGCCTACGGACTACCCGCTGGATTCATGTGCGCTACAAAATTCTGCGAGTATACCCACTGTTGGTGAATATCCGACATCATCCTGCGCAGCGCGGCGGATTGCGGTGGCGATCGTGGTTTCTCTTCAACACCTCCCGGGTGTCGCTCACAAAACTGCGCCTCCAGGAACCTGTTGCGTCCAGCTGTTTCAATCGTCCTCCCTTCTTGCGTGCCATACTTCTCAAAGTTCTTGAGACAGACGGGACAAGCGAGGCAATCCTCGATTATCAACCGCTTCAGGTGTCGGATGTGCGTCAGGAGGAACATCGCTGCATCTCCTTCTGCGGATCCGCACCGCGCGATCCATATATCAAAAGCCATATTGCGCACAGTGAAGTTCTTGATGTGCTCTGGTAGGGGAGGTAGCTTCAACATGTTGGGCTGGGTCGAAGGGCAGCTGATGATGCATGATGGCAGCGGATGTGTTTCGTAGATCCACTCCAGAGATATTTGTGCTTTGGGCCATAGGTTGCGGCCCCTTGTTCCGAAAGCGGCAGCATGCAGCGTGATAGTCAGCACCTCGCCCCAGACCTTGAAAGTGGTGAATCGCGGTTCGAACGGGCAAGGAAGGATAATTTCTGCGGCTCGATCCGAAAAGAGCTCATGGGCACCGTCGGTAAGGAGCTGCACTTTCTCCGCGAAGACGTTCTGGAGTGGTTCGGCATAGACCAGCAAGGTAGTCTCTCCATTCTCGATGGTGGTGCTGTAAGCCGCATATCCATGAGCCAGGTTGCCTGCCTTAGCTTTTCGAGTGTATCGTGAACCCTCTTTTATCTTGTAGATATGAACCATGTGGATTTTGGTGAGTTCATTCTGCAATAGAATTTCCGCCACATTTTCGACAGTCTTTGGGTCTGCGGCTGTGCCTTGAGCTTCTTGAAGCTGTTGTCTGAGTGACTTTACCGTGCCAGTGCGCGGTTGAAGCCATGCATCATGGGGCTGGTTCGGGTACAGCGTCTCGACGAATTTCTGAGCCGTCAGGTCGAGAAACGACCTTGCACCTCGTTTGTTACCAGACATTGTTGATCGACACTCTCTCAGATGTGTTCGAAAAATGACAAGAAGAAAGCAAAATGGTATCGAGTCAAAAGAACACAATGCTGAAGGAGTAGAGCATCTGTGACCAAAAAGATAAGAAGACAAGTCACAAACCTGGAACTGGCCGAATTGGGCACTGTTGTCCAGAGTAGTACAACGGGCTGAGAGCCAATCGCGCGAGCTCTGTGTCCCAGTATCTGGTCAGAGGGCCCTTGCAACGCATACTGGGGCTCCGTGAATACCCACGACGATAAATTGCCGCCGCCAACATGAGGCCACTCGTGTCACTTGTGCTGCCTGCATTTCCAGTGATGATTGATTTTTGGCCTTTTAACACCAGAGCCTGCTTGAACGGCTGATGTAAAACCAATACTGGCGTCGAGCTTCTTCACGGGTTTGGTGTTGAGTCTCATCACGGGAGGGATCAGGGCGGAAGGCAAAGGTAGGGATTGGAAACTCGGGGGCATATCATTGGCAGGCTAAGAAAGCAAAACGCAAATTACATAGAGTATTGATCAACAACAAAGAGATGGCGCGCAGTAAGAGTCTCTATGAATACTCAGTCATAACAGATGTCCCTCTTGTGCTTAATGCTCAACAAAAACCGGATGTTAGCCCTGTCAAGACAGTTGTAGATCTGTATCCTGCATATGCGTCCGGCAATTTGACACTCCCCAGCATGAGTCACAATCCACCACCGCCGTACTCAGCCACATCTAAACATCCAGATTTTGAATGCAGACCGAGCATCTCCTACGGTCCACGAGTGTCAACTTCTCCAGCTGTCCAAACAGACTCTTGTAATATGGTCCATCCCGCTGTCTCCAGGCTTCAACGAGCTTGTTCGTGCCAGAGAGGCTGGCCAAGTTGCGCAAGGTCAGTTCTTTGATGTGCGTTGGTATGTGGGGCATGCTGAGCCAAGTGACATGCAAGGATTCAGGGAAGATGATCTCGCACGACGGCAGTGGGTGCGTCTCTTGAATCCAGAAGAGAGAAAGTTGGGCGCGGACATGGAGGAGGGGAGGTCCAACATAACTTGTTCCGACAGCTTCAGTACTGAGGACGATTGATAGCATATTGTCAGAAACGTTGAAGGTGGTGAGTCCTGGTTCGAAAGGACATTCAAGGGCGACTTTTGTGGCTTGGTCCGACAGCAAATCGTGAGCGAGGCTCGCCAGAAGCTCGGTTCTCCCCGTGTGCATAGGCGGATTCTTACCGAAGACCAGCACCGTAGTCTCACCTCCGCCAGTAAAGTGAGAATAGGAATCAGCTCCCTGAGCCAATTCAGAAGCCTTGCCATTTCGGGAGATGCGTGATCCGCCACATATCCTGTAGACTTGAGTGACATTGAGGCGAGAAAGTTCCTTCTCCAGGATATGACGACTGACGTCTTGGATGACTGGCAACGGAGCGGAATCCGCGTGCTGTAGGAGTAGATTCTTTACATGATCGGTCAACTGCTGCCACGCTTCATCGGGAATCTGAGGGGAAGGGAATTCGCCTGTGCTATGACTAGTCAGTTCGAGAAGCGATCCCAGGCTTTGTCGGCTGGCTGCCATTGATGTATTTGGCTGCGAATACTCCGTGAACGGCAACTTTTCGGATCACGCTGGGAATTGAGGGGGCCGTACGTGTGCAAGAAATCCTTTGTCGTGAGAATAAAGAAAGGTGACGATGCAAGGACGAAGTTAATTGCACAAAGTGGTTGAGCGATGCCAACAAACACGTGAAAGTTGGAGTTTCATTGGTCGAATTCGTCTCAGCTGTTGGGTGTACACAAAGGCCCGCCTGATGATAGCTGGAGCACGACTATACCAACAGGTCCGTGTTCATGGTGGTTGGAATTGTTTGAACATGTCTAATGTAGATGCAGGTAACTCGTCATGTCAACGTCGTGACTGAAAATGTAGAGATAGTCACGATTTGGGGATTGGAGTGTCTAAATGCCCGCGGTGTTCTTAATACTGGTGACTAAGCGGTGTTGGTTTGCGGTAGCCCGCCCCACCTTTACTCTAGCATCACTGGGGATCAGATTCAACAATCTGTTTCACCACTATCCGTACACTGACTGTCTTCAATTATCTACGATATGCATGCAAAGCACAATCCTACAGTCGCGTCCTTGCGTCTTCTGTATCGTTGTTCGTCGACACCGCGGATCCTCCCGTACTTGTTCGGAGGCACTATCTTTGACTTCACGGGGGTGTTCAGGCTCCAAAAAACCAGATAGTGTTTGGCATATTAGCAGCGAGCAGTTCGCTGATGGCAAACCCGGAATGAGCTCGGCGATTCCAGGATTATTAGCACGGGAGGAAAGGAGACTCATGTCAAGTCTACAACCAGGATTTGGGGAGGAGTGTATGATTTGCAATCCTATAAATGAGACAAAGATACTCAAGACACGACAAATGCTAAGTGGACCACAACTCCCGAGCTAGCACACGGATGAAAGCCCGGAACAAAGATGACAGTCGATCATTGGTGTACGTTGCCTGATAGCGTCGACCTTGAAGCAGCCGTCAGCTTTCATAGCGGCTTGCACTAAAAGCACATGGCTTCAGCGTGGTTGGAAAGATTCCACGGCTGGCTCGCGTCTGTGTGTATCGCGAGTCTGCTCGCTCAATGATGTACATTTTCAGAAGGCTTCCGTGGCTGGACCTAGCCAATTGCCAAGTCCCGCATACACGTTGGACAAGCATTGCAATCCTTCAGCGTTAGCCGCTCCACATGGCTGACTAGGCTCTTGAAATATATATTGAATCGCCGGTCACCTGATCTGCAGTATGCGATCGAGAACATCAGTCATGTTACGCAAAGTGAAGTGCTTGAGATGCGGTGGTGGTGGAGGTAGTTGGCGATTGTTGGGGACGGTCGATGGCCAGAGAACGATGCCCGAGAACGATGCCCGATGTCAACGAGTGTGTATCAAAGACCCGTTCGAGAGATAGTTGGGCATAAGCTCGTAGGAGTCTGTTGTGTCTACCAGCACCGACCATAAGGGCTTTAGAAGGTACAGTGACAGATAAGGTATCGTTGAGGATGTAGAAGGTGGTGAATGCGGGTCGAAACAGACAAGGGATGGTGAGAGACCAGTTCGACCATGGATGGATCTTGTTGACAATCCCTGGCTGGTCCAAAGCCGTACAAGCTTGGATATAACACCCGAAAAGACCGGTAGACTATGGGTTTCTTATGGAGCGATCAAAGTCGAAATAGTCCTTGTATGATTAAGCCAAGTGGAGGAGACGTGGCGAATACCAAGTAGAGACAATGCGACAGCTGTTGGGTCTCGGAAGGCATGAAGAGTATCGACTTGAATAAGTACAGGAGCCACGAAAGATCATAATACTTGCTCACGGAGCAAGCAGGTCTGTGACGAGCAAAGCAAATGATTGAAGCGGAGACCTTGAGCTCAATCTGATGACGGGCTCAAGGCAACCATGATTACATGATCAAACAACCAAGATGGCAAACCGTCCTCGTCTACAAGTGTCGTAGTGGCTGGCATACTCCGCTTGGCTACTCCCTTGTTGATCTTTGTACCAAAATCCTTGTTGTGGTAAGTTATGCCAGGCTTCTTTGGCATTGCTGTTGAGTGTATCAGGAGTCGATTCATGTACTATTCCTTATAGATCGATCTGCTCCGATTGCCGCCTTCCATGGTTGGCAAGTATAGTGGGAGTTGGGATTGGAATTTAATCCTGTCCATCGCCGTCTCGTTTGCCGCACTTGCGGTGATGAGCATAAGATAGTCGTCCATTGCCTCAAAGCAACCAATTATAGACAGCTTGACCAATTCCAGGCCAGCTCCCAATGACTGCGATGTGTAGTGGTCGAGCATATCAAACGCACTGACCTCGGCTATCAATGTGTCGCAGTGTTGTTACGGATCTCCTTCTTGAAAGCGTTCGTGACTATGGGAGACTGCAATGTGACGTTGTGCGTCTGGACCCATTCGCTCACCCGTTTCCGTACAATGATCGCTTCGGCGGGAGCTTTCGGACTTGGTTCTACCAAGTTCATTGATGTGAGGGTAGTGATGACATCTTCCGGCAAGATCCATGTCTGCTCAACAATGTCCTGGACACTAAGCTTCTCCGCTGTTGTTGAGAGGATTGCCCGAGATATGTTGGCCGACCAGTATGCCAGATAGCCCTTCCGGCCAAGGCTTGAGAGTGCTATAGGCTTCGTCAGTGTTATCCTGTGGGAGACCGTGAGATACTCACGCTTCTCCGGACCACCGAGCCTTCCGTCGCGGCGGCTCAATTCGTAACTGACGGCTATGAGGAGCTGACCGAATCCTCGTCGTTGCCATGGTGGAAAAACCAGGATGCAAGCCAGGTTGTTGTTGTCCCAGCTCATCTTCTCCTTGCTGAAGAAGCCAACAATCTGGGTCTGGGTGGTGGCAGGGTCATGCAGAGTCATAACATAGAAGCGGAATGTTGTGACATCGAAGAAGACCGATTTGGTATCGAGGAAGAGCTTAGCGAATAGCGACAGATTTTGGGTGTACAATTTATGCTCGCTGCCGTCGATTTCATAAACCGCCACCCCATCATGTTCGTATATCAAATTCCCGGGAGGTACTGAATCCTTCAGTGGACATGTTCGCTGATCTCTGTTAGTACTCAGTATAAAAATCAAATGATTTAGCATACCGTATGGGCAACAAATGGCATCAGCTCCTTTGAATAGCGAAAACACCATTGGCAGATGTAGAGGCGATCGACAATGCGGCCAATCGATTCCTGTGGGTAGAACGAAGGGTACCAAGGCTTGATCAACAGATTACCGAGGACGACACTCATCACATTGCGCTCAGCGTGCTTGCGGGTGCGTTCCGGGGAACGAGGCAAAGTGGGGGACGAGGCCATGGTGAAGCATACGTTCTCTTTTTGCGGAGGTGGTGATGCCTGACCGTCTCATGGCAAGATCAAAAAAACGACATTGCAGGACCGTGAACCTCCATCACTATCATGGCGCTAAGAATATTCTGCAAGTACGGCGTGATGATGACCTTCCCGAGGGTTGATGAATGAGGAAGAGCGACCGCAGAGGCGTGCGGGCAGACAAAAAATGCGGGCCGGCCGCCGATATTGGGCCGAGCGGAGACCATGACCAATTCTGACAGTTTAGCGAGCGATCAATTTTTTATGCCAGCTCAACCACGCAACAGCACGATTGAAGAAGCAAAAAATCACTGGTGAATAGCTGAGGCTTAGAATGAAATTTTCAATGTGCCAAAATGTCATGTTCGGCTGTAGCTCGATGGGAGGACAATCGAGGGTACAAATCTCAGGCTTCGCTATGCTCGCCACCATTCCCCACGCTTCGCCTACTTCACCGTACGTATCCGCACTCGACGGTATCTCGAACAAGACCTACTCCCATCTACGCGGATCTAGCGTGACGTTATCGACCCCTTCGGTAAGCTCCGCACCTCCTTTGACGATCTCCAGTTGGATATCCGGCTGCGCCTCTGCATATAGCCAGTTCTTCTCACCCGCCATCGCAAAATTGAACTTGGCCATCTCATCCGGAATGATCTTCTTTTGCAGAGACGAGTTGCCCGCACAAGCCGCCTCGACTCTAAGCTGAATATCGCAGCTACGATCAAGCAAGCCGAACAAGAAGCTGGCCTCGTCGACCGTGCTACCAATGGTGATCAGTCCGTGGTTCATTAGAATGGCGGCTTTGTTCTTGGTTCCAAGGTGACGGGCGATCTGCTGGCCCTCCTGCTCGGCTGTCACGATGCCGCCGTACTCGTTCATGGTGGCTATCGAACCGTACAAATCGCAGATGTCTTGAGTAATCATTTCGAGGGGCTTGCCAAATGATGCCCAGGCACGGCCAGCAATGGTGTGCGCATGGCAAATTGAGTGCACGTCTGGCCGGGCTTTGTGGATCTCGGAGTGGATCCAGAATCCAGGTGAGTTGACAGGACGATGCTGAGATTGATCTGTCAGGCCGCGGTTCGCCATCATCATCTGGAAGCACTAACCTGATTGCCACCGACTATTTTGCCCGTATCGATGTGCAGGCACAGCATATCGCTGGCATTGAGCAATGCAAAATGCTTGCCGATCGGATTCATCCAGATAAGCTCCGGGTACTCGGGATCTCGTACACTGATATGGCCGGAAATACCCTCTATAAAGCCGTGGCGTGCCCAGCTGCGGAACACCGCAGCCATATGTATCAAAATGTGCTTGCGGTGCTCAGTGTGACTGGCAAACCGTGGAATGCCTTCAAGAGTCAATATCGTTATTTGGAAGTGAGGTCACGGCAAGCTACCTGTGAGAGGGTTTGGGCCATGGCTCAGCTCGTGGAGTTGACAATTTTGCTCTTCCTCTTCTTCATGAAACAACTCCTTGCGTTCCGGAACGACATCTGTGTCTGGAATAGGGATTGCTGAAGGGGCCATTTTGATTGATTTTATAGTAGTGTAGTCGCACAAAATAAGGTCAGGATGGATGAGGAAGAGTCCAAGATATATTCAGTGAAGCATAGGATGACATGATCTACGGCCCAGACTGCATTTAAGCAGCGTACAGTAAGAGGTGATTCGCCGCGATGCATTCGACAGACGATGGCGGGGTCGCGCCCTTTCGCTGCCGCTTCAGCGTCAGGCCTCTGCCCCACGCTGGCTTAGTCATGTCAGTCTATGAATAGGCTGCGCACATGTCGCGAGGATGAACCACGTAATATATGCCTCCCACGCATCGAAGTTGAGCCAAGTCAAATAGGCGCTACCGGATTGTTACGATCGAAGTCTTCATCGAGAAACGGTCTCGACAGGGTAGCCGTACACATGGGATGAAAATATGCAATGTTCCGTCTTCTGTCCGGTGGCGGGAATTGTCGGCGAAACTGCAGCTGGTAGAGGTTCCTAGGAACGGGATACCCGGCGGGGTATCCCGAAAACCATAACCCTCATCCCTTCCGCCAACCATTCCCCGCAGCTACGTCTGCTTCATTCTTGAATGTAAACACTACCTATCAACCACCACCTCTACACCAGCAGGGCGACTAGCAGTCACTGAAACGGCAGTCATGGCAGCCTCTACTCCACCCCGCCGCCGTCTGCTTCTCGGCACCTCCCTCAAGATGTACTTCGACCTCCCAAAGACCCAATCCTACATCACCTCTCTCTCCGGCCTCACGTCACTGGCCACCACAAACAACGTCGACCTGTTCGTCATTCCGGACTTCGTATCTCTCGCTCCCTCTGCTGCGCTCCTATCCAGAAGCCCCATATCTCTGGGCGCGCAGGACTGCCACTCCCAAATTTCCGGCGCCCATACCGGCTCCATATCTCCACTCAACCTTCGTCAAGCAGGTGTTAAGATTGTGGAAATCGGACACGCTGAGCGCCGTCGGGACTACGGTGAGACAGATGCCGACGTCGCGGCTAAGGCGGCAGCAGTGGTAAGCCAGGGCATGACGCCGCTTGTATGCGTAGGCGAGACGCAGACAGGAAATATTGCAAGTGCGGCTGTTGGCGCCGCGGTGGAAGAGATACGTCCGCAGATCGCGGCAGTGCTGAAAGCGATACCACAAGAGGCGGAGGTGGTGTTTGCTTATGAGCCGGTATGGGCGATCGGGAAGAGTGAACCTGCGGGGAAGGATCATGTTGTTGCGGTCGCGAGGGAGTTAAGGCGCATGACCGAAGGCAGGTCAGGCCAGGTGAGGATACTGTACGGAGGGAGCGCTGGGCCGGGAACGTGGCAGGGGATCAAGGAGGGAGTAGACGGGATGTTCTTGGGGCGATTCGCACATGATGTCAAGAATGTCGAGAAGGTGATTCAGGAGATGGCACAATAGAGGTGTCGGTCTGTCACTATCAGGACAAGTCCTCTGCACATAGTCAACGATTTAATGTCGTCATGAATGATGAACGGGCTTGCTTGTTGTGAGATACATCTGGCTGTAGTATCGCCTGTTCACTCAATCGTCTTATCGCTCGTCGGCCAGAAGTTTCATCGAGAACCTTTTCCGATCTATGAGGAGGGAGCTTACCTGTCGTATGAATCGTATCTTTAGGCTCTGGTAAAGTATGAGGCGACATGTCCGTGGCACACCGAAAGCCGCCGGAACGGATTGTCCGTGTCAAATCGCTGCAAAATGCACAGACCACAAACTCCAGATTTCACCGCGCATGAACCTGAATCTACCATTCGTTGATTAGCTGCCGATTATTGTGGCTATCGTATATATCACCCTTCTCCACGACTAGTGAGGCACTTGAAGCAGCGGATGGCCTCGTTTCTTAAGATATAAAGGTGCCGCACTCCTTCAGCTCCTCGGTCGACTAACATACTTCTCCCTTCCACGCTCCTTCCATTCTCATCAAAATGCTGTTCACGCACCACTCTCACTCAGGCCAATTCTGTACCCATGCAGTTTCTACCCTGGAGGAAGTCATCCAGGCTGCTATCCAGCGCGGCATGACTCATATCTGCCTGACCGAGCACATCCCTCGTCCAGACGCCGACCTCTATCCAGAAGAATCCAGCCACGCTCTCCTCGCCACCCAAACCCTCCAGCAGGTCTTCACCGCCTACATCGCCGAAGCTCAACGCTTGCAATCCCTCTACGCCCCACAGATCCACATTCTCCTTGGCTTCGAAACGGAATGGATTCGCCCTTCGTCCCTCAACGATATCCGAGCTCTCCAAGCGGCTACAAAGTTCGACATCTTCATGGGATCCATACACCACGTCCACACCTACCCGATCGACTACGATGACGCCACACTCGCCGCTGCTCGGGATGCTAGCGGCGGCACAGACGAGCTGCTAGCAGAAGCATACTTTGACGCCCAGCTGGAGATGTTGAATGCTCTGCACCCGCCGGTGGTGGGGCATTTCGACCTTATCCGTCTCAAGGCCGCCCCAGAGAACCGTGATAGGGACTGGAGGAAGTGGGGAGACGGCGTGTGGAAGCGGATTGTGCGAAATCTGGAAGTGGTGAAGGGGTATGGCGGTGTGCTGGAGGTGAATAGTGCTGCACTGAGGAAAGGGTTGGCGGATGTGTATCCGCGGAGAGAGATTATGGAGGTATGGAGCGAGATGGGAGGGAGGTTGACGTTGAGTGATGATAGCCATGGCGTGGAGCAGCTGTGTACGAATTATGCAAAGGCGTTGGATTGTGTGGGGAAGGCGGGTATCGGCTCATTGTGGTACGCGGAGAAAGCAGAGCAGGGTTTAGTATGGAAGGCGGCGAAGATTGAGGAAGTGAGGGCTAGACTTCGGTGAGGATCTTCAGGATTCTGGCAAACTTCGGAACTGGGTACTGCTCGCCCTCTTGGAACAGCTCCAAGCAAGCTCGACTGCTTCCATGGGAACAGCAAAGCAATATGCGGGATTGATTCCGACGCACTACGCAGCAGGAGGGTAATGGAGAGGCCTCGGAAGAACATTGCGGAGGAGTATCTGGTTGTGTGAGATCCTCCGCGCGTAAGTGAGAACAGTCTTTTAACAGTTTCTTTCGGCGGACCAGAAAGTCAGACCTGGATACGTTGCTGGCTCTCGACAGTCCTCAGTCCAGGCCACAAATGCACCCACTCCCTTCATCCTCAGCATCCTCCGCCGACTCACACGCCCCTCGTCGTCACTGGGCAATTTCGGATCTGGATCCATCGGCCCCAGCTCCTCATACGACTTGATGATAGTGACCATATCCTCGAACGTCTCTTTGATTCCCTTCTCGTTCCTGGAAGGCAGGGGGCGGATGTTCGTCAACCTCAGTTCTTTACTGTGCGTCATCCACGCTCGGTACTTATCCAGCCATGACTGCCCGTCGAGCTCCCTGGCTATCAGTGGATGGGTTCTTGTGTTCCGCACGGCAGACTGTATGCGGTTGTTGGAGCGGAACTGCACTGTCAGGCGGACTTGAGTCGCTGCAGCAAGGGCGGCAAAGAGGAGCGCGGGGAGGAGAATGAGAGACTTCATGCTGAGATGCCCGCGGGTGCAATCAGACTTATTGGGGCCTCGTCGGACTAGCAGGGTATTTGTACTTCTCCATGTTGTTTCAATCGCCGAATGTCCTCATCTTATGATTACTGGGAGCAGTGGACCGCTCGATAGCTTCTCCAACCACCAAAAGCTATTTATATCCATCTCCCTGGCATCTCAATCTCGCATGCTCGGAGCTTTCAGTGCGGCGATTTGAGTACATTTGTCCATCGAAGCTGTCTATTCGGTAACACTCGATCGAGGACAGACACTTCGGTTGCTAGCATTATGCGGTCAGCATGACCGCCAAAGATACGCTCTATCAACCCGCAACGATAGTCCGCATATCCATAAATGCCGCCTCGATTCCAGCCCCGTCCTCAAAGGCTAACGGCTCGATGTTGTCGATCCGCAACTCAGTCTCGCTTTGTAGCCAGGCGTGGTACTTGCCCCACACCTTGCCCCCAGCCAACTCCCCGGCTGCGTTGTCGGTGCACGACCCTTCGCGGACGCTTTCCTTGACTCCGCCGTCGTGCTTGTAGTGGACTGTCATGCGGACTTGCATTGCTAGAACGGCGGGTGGCAGGAGCAGGGCGGAGATGAGGTGGTAGGACAGCATGGTGGACAAGTAGATTGGGCCTTACGTATTTCTTAACTCTGAACGGGTGCCTGAATAGGGGATGGAACTGAAGTGCGGTACTTATAGTCTAATGCTCGCTATCGAACATGATTTCTGATCAACGCCGTCGGCCCGGAGAATGACCGGGGAGCGGTGATGAAAGCCTGCGTTGTATCACCTGTCTGTGTCGCATTCCCTCTCAATTTTGCAGTAGCCCGATCATATCGTTGAATGCCTCCTTGATCGCAGCTTCGTCCTCTTCCGCAAGCGCTTCCACGGTGACAATGTGGAGTATTTCGCCTTGGAAATCGGCACGGTATTTGTTCAACCACGTCTGATTCCCTAGCTCTGCAGCAGTGTCGGTAGAGCACTTCCCCTTTCTCAGTCGTTTCATGAGCTCGCCACCCTTCCAGTACTTGACTGTCATGCGCACGTGCGTTGCTATGGCGGAAACAGCGAGCAGGAGGATCACGAGAAGGTGTTTGGAACAGATCATATTTGAAGACTTTGATGGCTGGACTGGGGTCTGCAGCTCGAATGCCAGTTTGTGTACGACAAGAACCCGTATATTGTCTTTATATGTTCCTTCGAATGTCTTGTCATGACGCACACTCCAGTAGAAGACATAGCCAAATAACGATGTCTGCCCGACGATGGCAATCGGACCGTTTTGCTCCCGTGCCCGGAATTTCTTCCCCTGTATTGAACGCGAGGGGAACAATGGCTGTCCATGTCCGACGGGAAAGAACGACAGGGAGTAAGACCGTTCAAAACCCCTACTGAGGGTACGTTAGAAGACCGATCATGTCATTGAACGCCGCATCTATCGCTGTTCTGTCCGCCGATGCCAGGGCATCAATATTATGGATCCGAAGCTCTTTGCCGTACATGTCCGCACGATACTGTGCCAGCCAGTCCGTCTGGTCTAAGTATGCTGCCGTATCCGCAGAGCACTTTCCATGACGGATACTCTTCATGAGCTCCCCGTCCTTCCAATATCGCACTGTCAGACGGACATGAACGGCGAGAGACGGTAGGGCCAGAAGCAAGAAGAGGAGTAAGTGCTTGTGACTGGGCATAGTGAGGATCTGCTCCAGTATGGTGTGCGTCCTCGCTTCGAAGCAAGGATCTTTGAAGGGTAGTGCTTCTTCTGTCGCTTTAATACTGAATCGTCGACAACATATATGGCTACTTATATCAACTGAGATCAAAGAGGGTCAAAAGGCATGTGACTTCTCTTGGCTCTATATTTGGTTGCCGGAATGCGATGAACATGCTTAGAAATAAATTCACGCATAGGCTCGAGGAAAGAGGCCGGTAAAAGATACTGCATCGAGAGTTCTGAAACACCTACTTCTTAAGTCACGCAACGAGCAGAGTGAGGGCTACTTCGAAGATTTGGGCAGCACGTATACCATATGTTCGGCCAATCTCTTTTTTCAAGCAGTGCCCCGCTCACTGGTGAGCAAGATGCTTGTCTTGCTGCCTTCTCGTCTCGATACCGGGGTGTCTGATCAAATAGGTAAGTAAGTTCTCGAAGAGCCGTTTAGTACGGTCGTGTGAAACGAAAGTTGTATAGACAGGTATGGCTTGACAAGACATGCTTCGGATATCGATTAATGCTCAGCTTGTCCCGCTCGCAAACCCATATCCCAAAATCCCGTCTCCATCTGCACAGGCATGTCAGTACAGGTCAGGGTTCTCCGACTCCATCAGACGGGAAAGACATACATTCGTCGCATGCAAAAATACCTGCATCAGCTCCTCAATCCGCGCAGGCGATTGTTTGGCCGCATAGCCTTCCACAAGCTCTGTCGATTATTAAATCCAACATCCCAGGCCAGAATGAGGAAGAGCACTCACCGCAACCCTTCCGCACAGCTTCCGTGTAGTCATCAGCGACATAGTTCTCTATCCACTGCCGATAAGTGCCACTATCCTCCGTCTCCTCCAGCGTGACAATATTCATCTCTTCTGCACCCTCTTCCCTCTCCGCCACGCTCCTCAAGGATGCAACTAGTCTTGCCCCTTCAGACTGGTCTCCCTTGTTACGACCCCGGTACTGCTCCACCAATCTGGCCGCTACCATGCCGTAACCCAGCAAGCACGGTAGCATAGCGATCTGCAGTGCGAGCCAGTCTTGTTGCATGCCAGTGTCAAGAATGAACCGACTGTAAGCCGTGCATGCAGCATCCTCCTCCGTCTGCTGCATCTCCTCCAGTGACAATCCTCGCTCCTCGCACTCCCTGACATGGAGCGCGGTCTCACGCTGAATATGCAGCACAATCTCCGCTGAAGCAGATATGCTGTCCAGCGTTTTGGCTTTGTATCCAGCCAGCGCATTGGCACGCGCGAACTGTATGAGGTACAGGTAGTCTTGCGCAAGGTAGTGGCGGTAGCTCTTCGCGGGAAGGGTGCCAGACGCAAGGTCTGTGACGAACTGGTGGTGTGTGAAGCGCCGCCACGCTGGCCGAACCTGTGGATGACGGAGAAGGTATTGGATGAACGTGCCGGGTGCGAAGGGGAGGATTTGTAAAGAGTGGAAGTGGGAAATTGGGCCAGCACCGTGGCCAAGGGGTTGCGCAAGGCGGATGCCAGCTGATACGTAGTCGAGTGCTTTAGAGATACCGACCTGGATTGGGTGGTACTGGAGGAGATTGCAGGCTATGGCGGACGCGAGACTGCAGCCCGTCCCGTGAGTGTGAGGCGAGGATTGATACGAAGAGATGAAGACGTGGCAGGATGAAGTCATGGCCGAATATAGAACGTTGGCTACGACCTTTTCGCTATCAGGAGTGGTTGGGGTCGCTGCTGATAGGTCTGAGCGGATTAGTGGCAGGTGTCCGCCTTTAACCAGGACATGCCTTGGACCTAATTCGGCGAGCCGCTGAGCAAGCTCTTTGAGTTCTGACAGCGACTTCGCCTCGACTGGAGTCTTCCCAGCCTCTGAGAGTAGCAATACAGCCTCGGGGATGTTGGGTGTGAGTAGAAATGTTCTGGGAAGCAGCTCGTCTATCATCGTGCGGATGGCGTCCTCAGGGAGTAAACGGGAGCCGCTCGTCGAGATCATCACCGGGTCGATTACTGACAATGATATGGCATGGCCCTCGAGAGCTTTGGCGACAACTTTAACGGTGTCGGCGCAGGCCAACATGCCTTATGCAATCAGCCATCCAGCCCACGTGTCAATCGGTGGTTGAAAAACTTTACCGGTCTTGACTACATCAACGCCTATATCGGCCGCACAGGCGCCAATCTGCTTGGCGACAAAATCAGGCGGAGTGACATGGATGCCTTTGACGCCTTGAGTATTCTGAGCCGTCAAGGCAGTCGTGGCGGTCATAGCATAGCAGCCATGGGCGGCAATGACTTTCTGGTCGGCCTCAAGACCGCTGGGAAGTGTCAGATCGCTCGAGGTGAGGAATTGGCACGAAGACGGAGACTCACGCCCCACCAGAGCTATCGGAACCGGCGATGACCAGAACTCTTCGTTGATTGTAGGGTATGGTCATAGCTGGGTAGTCCGCTGCGGAGTGGTATAACGGTCGAAATGGGTGAGCTTCGAGAAGAATGTGGCGGTGCTGACGTCATAGTGGTATAAATATGTGTAGCACAGTGTGCAACTTGACAACTTGAAATAGTCTCCGAAAATGGTATGTTCATATCGTAACAACTATCACGCCACGGGGTCATCCAGGAATGCGCGTTGATTTGTGGCGACGTGCGATCCATGGGATACCCGGTCCCGTCCCACCTGAATGATCACGGAGCAGCAACCACCCATCAAACATTTCCTGGACGACCGCAATACCAGATCAGTGTTCAGGTCATGGATTCAATCTTTCAGCAGCAAACATGGGGTTTGGAGTACAAGCGCTATCGTTCTCTGATTGTTGGGCATGCCGGTATGTCCCCGAACGAGCATTCACCTCCGCTCAACCTTCCAACTCTTTCAACCGATCCACCGCCCTCTTCAGCGCCGTTCCCATCTCCTCCCTGATCTCCGCCACCACCTCCGCCGCCGGTTTCAACTCCGACACCAGTCCCACACCGGTACCAGCATATGTAGTCATCCTCCCATGGTCCTCATGCCATCCTTCATCGCCCTTCTCCACCGCCTGATCATACAATTTCTTATTCTCCTGCATGTCCATGCCCTCTTCATGATCCTTGTAGCTAGCGTTCACCACTCCCCTCCCTCCGTACCTATCAGGCCACGACGTGATACCTCTACAGTGATCGTACACATGCGTCCGCACTGTAGTTGCCCCGCCGTCCTTGGCCCGTACAACCGCTGCCCGATACCCATCGCTGATGTTTGCCTCGGGCGTTGCAAGAAGTCTCGTGCCTAGACATACGCCGTGTGCACCCAACGTCACTGCAGCAGCAGCACACTGCCCATCCATGATCCCACCTGCGCCGATGTATGCCGGCTCGCGGTCTGCAGCAACACCACGCACCGCTGCAATGACCTCCGGCAAGAGCGGCAGTAACCCTGCCCCACGGTTCTGCCCGTGACCGCCTGCGTCCTGTCCCTGCACGACGAGGACATCTGGTGAAGCATCCCGAACAGCAGACACAGCCTCAGCGACCGTGCCGACCTGGATCCAGATTTTGGACTTGTTGTCCGTGGCTTTACGGATGGCTTCTGTCCATGGGCCGAGGTCGGAGGGGAATTTGGGCGCGAAGAGCCATACTGCTGCTGGGCGATGACCGGGCTTTGACAGAATTGAGGTCACGGAGGGAATAGAAAGGCCCCAGAGGAGTAAGCCAATGCCGAAAGGAAGCGTCGACGATGCAGTTGGGAGAGTTTCCTTGGAAAGTAGATCCTGCGTCTTTTCAATGTCGGACTCGAGGGTCGAGGTGTCGGAGCCGGCGCCGAGGAATCCGAAACCGCCTGGTGAAGTCAGTCGGGACAATGTAGAAGTGTAGCACGCAGCTTCTCTCACCCGCTTTCGTAGTAGCGGCCACAAGTGGTGCAGTGGCAATCATTCGCATTGGTGCACAGCATATCAGCAAACCCCGAATCCAGGGATAATCTTTGCGGAGCGACTGCATGCCGATTGTCCTGAGATCCCAGTCGTGATTGGCACAGGAAAAGAGTATTGAGGAAGCGTAGCTATTATATCAAATGGGAATCCCAAAGGAGTGTCTAACGAGTCGGCAGATGGCATCGCGGCGAAAGTCCCCGCAGCGAAGACCCCGCATGACGTGCAGATGCGGGCGGGAGTGCATGAACCACCGAGGGGTTCGGCAAATTTTGCTGAACAGCCGTCAAGATATCGATTGCATTCATCACGTCCGCACCAAATAAGCAACGCAGAACAATCCGGGTCACTCCGGAGTGCAAACGAACAGGCGAGGATTCGGGGAGAGAGAAGGCATATCGTAAGAAATGCATTTTGACCTCTATAGACTTCTCGCCTGCGTTGGTGATACTACATTAAAAAATTCGTTATGGATCGTGGTATATGTGCAAGCCTCAAGCCGCAACGGGGACAGTGGCATACTCCTTCTCGCCTGCCCTCTCAAACTCGGCCATGTCCAAGGCTACTATAATGGACTCCCTGACCACCTGCTCAGGGTCGTTGATGAATCGCTTAAGCACATCTTCAACGCCATCTTCATCGCCAAGGCTGCCCAGGGCCTCAGCAGCTTCGTGTCGTACCATGCTCTCCTCCTTCTGGTTGCCGAGACATTCAGCCAGGGCCGGGATACTGGCAGGGTGGCTAAGTTGTCCGAAGACGAAGGCGATCTCGTGGCGGAACAGCGCAGACTTATCTGCGAGACCTTTGGCAAGCGCATGCACGGCAGGTACAGCTGTAGGTAGATCCGGTGGACTAGCCAGGTCGCGCAGAGCAAACATGGCGCGGTACCGAATGAACAGCGACAGCTTGTCATCCAGCAGAGTCTTCTCCAGTTCGGTAACATCAGTAGCAGTACTTTTCCTGTTGAGCATAGACGTGGGAGGTGCAGGGTCTATACTCGCAAAGTCCGAGCCTTTCAGATTTTCCTGTGCCTTCGTTGTGCTGTGCTCCCATTCTATCCGCTCTACGGCAATCTCGCAGGTCTCCCTCACTACCACTTGCTCTTTTGTATTGTCCCTGAGCTCTTTCAGGAGGGCAAGGCTGCCCTCGTGTCCCAGCGCTCCCAATGCTTCGGCAGCTTCGTGTCGGCACATAGGGTCTTCAGTCTTGTTTTCGAGGACCTGGGTGAGGTGTGGGACAGCGGCGAAGTTGCGGGTTTGACCCAAGCAGTAAGCCAGCTCATGCTTAAGAAGTGCAGACGGAGACGCGAAAGCGGCGGCGATTGACTCAATTGCAGGGATTGTTTGCGAGGTGGGCGGGGACTGCGACGCTAGGTGCTTGAGGCTGAACAGAGCGCGGAATCGAGCGGCCAGTGGTGAATCTTCGGAGACGAGACATTTGCGAAGACTGAGAATTGTTGTATCCGCTGATGCGATGCCATCCTCGGCAGGTAGATCAATGGCTGAGGGTGCCATGTTTGTGCGTGTGTATGTACTGGTAGTTTGCCATAAACTGAAGCGGAAGAAAATACTTTCCCGCCTTCGGGCTCGGGCTTGGCACTCCGGTCACGGCCAATTTGGTGGAGGTCGTCGCCGCAATATATATTTGCTTGATCGAATATGTAACAATTATTTTTTGTGACAATGAATGCCATTCGTTCGATAGACTTTCCATCTATGACTCCATACTCAGGTAGGATAGAGTCTACTTTGGGCAAAATGAATCTGCACAAGATCCCGGCCTGTTTGATGCCAGTGAGGTCGTGGAGATCCTGCTAGAGCTACAAGGATTGCAGTAAGA
The DNA here is from genome assembly GCA_010093895.1 of Myriangium duriaei CBS 260.36. NCBI lineage: Eukaryota > Fungi > Ascomycota > Dothideomycetes > Myriangiales > Myriangiaceae > Myriangium > Myriangium duriaei. The sequence goes on from ML996090.1 coordinate 1,118,412, forward strand.
CTACCGTTGTAGCGTATGACTCGCGGCTATTGCCTCCGATCCCATGTATGCGCATCAGGATTTCGTGCTCTCCAGGCGTGGAACTTTCCTCGTCCCTTGCTCGAGCCATACCTTGCCTTCGGCCTTGTACCTCTCCCTTTTTCTCTCCCAAGCCTTCTTGTTCCTTTGCATGACCCTCTCCTTCCTTTCTTCGTCCGCCTTCATCTTCTCCGCATCCACAATTTGCAGATACCACTTGGCCCTTCTGACGCTCGCTTCGTCCCTCTTTGAAATCGCCCCCATGACTTCCGCCAAGCTCATCTTCCCAGCTGTAACCCAACTCGCGTCCTTCTCTTTTCCCTGTCCTACAAGTCCGTCCCACTCATCTTCTCTACTCCCTAGCTTCATGTGCTGCTCATACTCTTCTACTCTGGTCCATCGTCGCCCTCGTTGCGCCGTAAGGCTGTCGATATAACCACCCAGCGCTTGCGGCTGAGGTTTCCCGAACCGTAACATAGGGAACTTGTTGGCGTTGATCAGCACAGGAACATGTCTGCGAGGAATAGTGCCTGGTACGCGAGGGCGCAGATTCTCGAATGGCAAGGGCCGTCGCTTCAGTGCGGCGTCCGGCGCGGGAAATATCGGTGCGCGAGGGTCAGGATGGCGCCGCGGAGGTGATGAGAAGTCGGTGCGGAGACGAGACAGGAGGCTAGCGGTGTTTGATTGTGAGAGATGTGCGATTATGCGAGATTTGTTGTGTGCGCGAAGCTCCGGGGAGGTGGAGGAGCTGACAGCGCCGTCGAGAGCATCTAGCGCGTCCCAGCCATGATTGAAAACCTGAGCCAGGAGGCGCCTAGATTGCAGATGGATATTGTGTCGAAAGCGGTGGCGTATCAAAAGAACGAGGTCGATTTGCTGCTCGTGCGAGAGGAAGGCCAATGGGCCGTCGCATGCAGCATATGTTTGGCGAAGTAAGGCGCGGTAGAGCGCAATTGCTAAGTGATTTTAGACAAAGTGTCGGTCGAGATGGGTGCAGAACAGATCTTACCAGCAATGCGGTGCGGTCCATGTTTCCGAGGGACCAGGAATCTGGGCATCACATCTCGTTGTTGCTTCGCTAGAAATACTTGCTATTGTGAAAGCTACGGCGTTGAACTTTTGCGCCGAAGCTCCTTCCCGAGTCAGGCCGAGCCGACCAATGAAAGCAGCCCCGATGCCGCATCTGCCCCGCGGTTTGCCAAAACTGCCTGGACCCTGAGGTCCAATCTTGTTAAAGAATGGAAGGCGGATGGCATCATCGGGGATTAGCCGGGGCCAGCAGAAAAATTACCGTGACTCGAAATGTACACATTACTCACTTTCGCGGTGCTATTTCCTGCTAGAAACAGTCTCGCAGCTGATTTATTGCTTGGCTGGACATATTCCATGCCCCCTGGACCATGACCACTCTTGCCAATGGTGGTTCTGCCCCCTCCGCTACCACTCAACACCCACCATTTGGTATGCCAGACCATGATCGCTCCCACGAAGAAGTACCTACTGACGGTCACTAGCTCGAGTCACGTCACAACCCGAGAACCCGTTTGCGAAATTCATCCCAGATCAATCGATAGCTATAATTCCGGAATTCACGTTGGAGAGCGGCGCTATCATCCACAATGTTCCCCTCGCATACAAAACCTATGGCTCTTTGTCAAAAGCTGGAGATAATGCTATGGTTATATGTCACGCCTTGACGGGCAGTGCAGATGTCGGCGATTGGTGGGGTCCTCTGTTAGGAGGTGCAGGAAAGGCCTTTGATACATCGCGCTTCTTCGTCGTGTGCATCAACAGTCTGGGTAGCCCTTACGGCAGTGGCAGCCCTGTCACCTGCATAGATGGCGATGCCACCCAGGAACATTACGGTCCAGAGTTCCCTCTCACTACCATTCGAGATGATGTCAACATCTTCAAGATGCTACTGGACGATTTGGGAGTCAAGCAGATTGCTGCCGTTGTCGGAGGCTCCATGGGTGGTATGCTGGTGCTTGAATTCGCCTACTTCGGCAAGGAATACGTACGGAGTATTGTCGCAATTGCTACGTCCCCACGCTATAGTGCTTGGGGTATCTCCTGGGGCGAAGCCCAAAGACAGAGCATATACAGCGACCCTAAATACGAGGACGGGTACTATCCCTTCTCCGATCCGCCCGCCTCTGGTCTCTCCGCTGCCCGCATGTCTGCATTGTTGACTTACCGGTCTCGTGACTCATTCGAGTCTCGCTTTGGACGTAACATACCCGATCCCTCGCGAAGGCAGAACATCAACGGTACAACGCGGCCTCTCACCCCGTCCAACCCGCACTTTGCCATTCACAACGATGGCCATAGACACGCTGGCTCGCCTCGACCGTCACGTGTCAATTCCTCAGGCGACCTTACCAGCTCAGTTGACTCTCTGCGCTCTATTCCCTCCGTCTCTACTCCGCCAACAGTCTACGACCCCCAGTTCTCCGGCACAACTCCCCTGACCGTTACGCCATCGACATCCGAATCAAAGCGTAAGAATAGCACGCCCACCTATTTCTCCGCACAATCCTACCTCCGCTACCAAGGCGAGAAGTTCATCAAGCGGTTCGATGCGAACTGCTACATCGCCATTACCCGCAAGCTGGACACCCATGACGTCTCGCGTGGCAGAGTGGCGCACGACTCACCAGACTCGATTGCGGAGGCACTGGCGCAGATCGAGCAGCCCACACTAGTGCTGGGCATCGAGTCCGACGGACTGTTCACCTTCGCTGAGCAGCAGCTACTGGCGCAGCACATTCCCAATGCCACATTGCAAAAGATAGAAAGTCCGGAGGGGCACGACGCTTTCCTCCTGGAGTTCGAGCAGGTGAACAAATTTGTCCTGGGATTTGAACGGCAAGTGTTGCCGGACATCATGGCGAGGGAGCCGACGAGCGTTGCGCCAACAGCGGAAGACGGGGAGCTGGGCGTCACGAAGAGCAGTACGTTTGGCGAGGCGGAGGTGGATGATATCACTGCTTGGTAAAAGAATGTTTAGCAGTTGAGATTGAACATGATGCCTATGTCCTACCTGATCTCAACGTAGTATCAATGACCACAACATGGGATGCCATGTACCATCGCCTCCGAGCCAACTTTAATTCCATGGAGGGCACATACTGCTGGGAGCCACGAGGTCTTGTCGCTAACGATGGCCATGCAACTGTACACACCGCGCAAAAAGTCTTGAGCGTTATGCTTACAGTTGAGAAGAAGCTTCTCGTTACTGCCCTGGACATGATCACCGGAGCCACGAAAGCACATTTTCCCCATTCTGTGATTGCAGTAGAAGGCGCGAACTCGCACATTCGATATGCTCCGCAACGGTCGCTTCAGCGAGAAGAGCCTGGATACTGCGTCTGGCGCGGCGTGATACCTACGTCCAAGCTCTCACCGCCATTTCTGCAAGAATTCGAGGGCTTTTCCACAGCGTTTCCCATGAAGTATTCGTACCCTCTCCTATATACCATGCCGGAGACGAACGGCAGCCTTTCGAACGGGGAATGCCACATTAACGCTATCTGGTTATACATTGTACGAGTCATCTAAGGAACTACAGGAAATTTTGACGTCGACGGACGGTCACAAGCATCGCACGACCTTGCCTAAAGGCAAGATGTCACCTAAAGTGTTGGCACAGCAGAAGCAGCGCGCATATGAAGTATTGTATCCTCTGGTATACGAAGCAGTAGAAAAGATCACAAAGCCTCTAGTGTCTGTGGTCTCCAGTCACTGCATGAACCGAGCCGCGTTACTGAACGAACCAACTGTCTTTCATCGAAGACGCTGTAGTACAATGCCAGGCTAACAATTACCAGGGACCAATCTCGCTGCACTTGGAGCCACAACCTTGGTGGATGCTATCTGCGAAGTGTATAGCCTTGCGTCCCCGCGCGAAAAACTGATGTTTTACACGGGTAGGAACGCTCCCTTTTTACTTAAGGGCAGAAAGTACGTCACATGTCCGTACTCTACGGAAACTTCATCCTCTGCGCAAGTTTGCTCCCCGGGATTGAAGTTGTAGTTCGCAGGTCTACTCCTCGGATCGTCGAAAGCTATGCAGCTGGCTTGGTGGAGGTCTGCAGAGATACGTGGATAGACTTCAACAAGGGACGCACTGCAATTGCGTCATATGTTTCAGCTGTCAACGTATGCAACAGCATCAGTCCATGTTTATGCCAGCGCAAGTACGGCAGCGTTGCGTCAACCACACGAATGTGACCAAATCTGCTGCGTACGTTGAAACCATGCATTGGAACATCAGCCTGGTAATGGCTATAACGCAGTAGCGATAATTATGTAATCGTAGTGAATCACAAGTATCTACTGCCAAATATAGCATGTTGGTGCAGAGATCAGTGCTCTACTAGAGAATCCCATTAAAAATGAATACCCGAGCGGTGAAACTGCACCGAATATGAAGCTTCTAAGGTCCGGAGAACTTGCTTGACGTTGAAATGCAATGCACGTAATGGATATGCAAAAGGATTCGAGTTTTACACATGTCAACTGGTTCGACAAATGCAATCAAAGTGAGGTTTAAGCATTCAACGCCACAAGATCTTCACGAAGACATGCTGTTGTATTTGAAACGATTATCCTGGTCTATTGCATTGTGAGCTCGCGACTGATAGCCCTTCTGATAGCTTTGACACTACCTAACAAATCTTGTTGTGACTTTACACCTGGAATCTCATGGCCACCTTTGTGAACAAATACCGTACTCCAGTCGTCACGGTAGAAACGACTCAATACTTTTCCTGCCTCTGGATAAAGGTCATCGTTGATGCCCCAGATATGTGCTGTAGGAATGTCGATCTCGATGCCGCAGTTGGAGGGCTCGACATGCCGGACTTTGTGCGTGGTTTGATCAATTTCGCAGGGCACACCTCCGGATAGCAAGACGGCACATCTGAAAAGCCGGCGGGTCGGGTCACAACGATGAGTGCGTAGCAGCAGTGACGAGACGAGTTGTGCCCCTTGTGAATATCCCAGGACTCCATCAAACGGCCCTTCCGTGTCGATGTACGCTTCGAGATCGTTCAGTGCTTTCACGAAGCTAGACGGCTGATCTGACGAGAAGTATGCGAAATATTTCCCATCGGGTGGATAGAATGCAGCGATCGCTGTTGTAGCAGAAATCATGCTTTAGCAGTGATATCAGAACAAGTAGTACAAATGTGTAGGCTTACCAGGCGCTACCGGGCACGGCATGCATCCTTCGACATATTCAAACGTATGGAAGTCGCCGAGTTCGTGACGAATCGACGCTACGAAGAGTCAACCCATCCATCAGAGCCTGAATAAAGCGCAAGTCTTACCTAACTGAGTCTCCAATATCTGATCGACGAGTCAGATGTTTCATGAAGATGTTGCGAAGTATGGGCCACTTACTTGGCTGTTTGTGCCAAGACCGTGCAGACATAGAAAATGCATCCTTGAGTATGTTTCGTTCGAATTAAAATGTTAGCGATCGTTTTGGAAGAGACAAATCAGTGGATTCCTTGTTAGCAAGAGTATATATGTGGTTGTATGGGGCGAGTATGAGATGACTCAAGCAGGGAAGAAGAAATTGCCCACTCCAACGACGAAGAAGGAAATATTCGGGTCAGAGTCCGGGAGTCGGCGCGTAGCGAACTTCGCACAGCTGAATGTTCAATGTGCATTGCATGGCTTCGACTGACAGCCTTGCAATGTGTGGGGCATCTGAAGATTGGAAGCTGTCAGGTCTGGTTGGCCCCACTACTGAAGTTTGACTTCACTACCAGACCAGCACCTCCAGCAAAGTCCACGGCTGAGGTATTCGGATACCAGATGATCGAGTCGGCTACATGCGGGAGGGGTCCATACGAGATGGCCGATCCCACCAGTCACACTTTGTGAGTAATGTGATTCGATGAATTCATAGCCGGAGCTGAAAGGCAAGGCACGCCGCGGCTGACGCCTGGCTGTGGACATCGGCCCGGCTGTCGGAAAATGCAGTCAGGCTGCCATACGATGAACACTCGCGGAGAGAGCCAATTTCCCGTAAACGAACCTGCATATATTACGCTCCACATTGCTCATCAGGCTCCGCTTCAGTCGGCCTTCGAAGCGTGACCGACGAAGCTTGCGGTCCGGTCGTCTCCGACAGTCGCCATGCACGGTACCGATTCTAGGATGGCATCTATTCGTCGACGACGCCACTTGCAAGGTTAATAATCTACCGGACAGCCAATGGTAGCACCAGACCTGGCACTATACGGATCTATGCACTGATATGTGCACTGATCTCACCGTAAATGCGCGGATGTGCGCTATTCGCGTCGAGTTTCCCAGGCTTGTTGATGCGCGATTTGAGCCAATGTCGCGGATCACATGCAAGGTTCAGCTCGGGGCTGAATTGCAGGCCTGAGCTGGTCTGCATGAATACCGTGCCGCCGCTTAATATCAAGATACCGAGACGAGGCTGAGGTACAGTATTCGTCGGTACGGCCCGTATTGGTCTAGGAAAAACTTAATCAACAATTAGATGCGAAGTACGGTACAACCGCTCGAGCGCCAACAGCCACCACCTGCACCTCAGCAATGACACACACTTGCATCAGACAGAGCGTCGACGTAACCAATCTCGGGGTGCCTGCATCAGGGCCGTATTCTGCTGGTGCTGGCGCGGTGATCCCTTCTTTGGTCCCACTTAGTGGTATCACTAGATAGCTATCTCGGTCCAATAATGTGACGAGGTGCGATGAAGGGAAAGGACAGACGAAACGAGGCTGCCTAGCGGAAAAGACATGACCTCAACGCATTAACTTCGGCTCGAGAATCACATGATGGCACTCCAATGACATCTCGATCGACGAGGCAGTGGCAACTTGCATGCCTAATATCATGGGGCTGAGAAGAGACCTTCTTAAACTATCGAGGTAGTCCCCCAAACTCTCTAATTCCAGCAAAAGAGGCGTATCTAGGACCGTCGCAAGTTTGCAGTCTACAACACCATTTCCAATTTGCCACTCTCCCAGATCTCATCATGCAGACCCCACAAAGTCACGCCAGGACTGGAACAGAGTCCAGCAGTTCCTACGACCCTATAGCCATTGTCGGTTTTGCAATGAAATTTCCTGGCGATGCGAACTCCATTGAGGGATTCTGGGATATGTTGATCCAAGGACGATGTGCTTCGACCAATTTTCCACAAGATCGGCTAAATGTCTCTGGGCTTTATCATCCTGATGCCGCTCGTCATGACACTGTAGATTATCTCATCGAGCGATAGGATGATGTAGAAGTGCTGACTGCTTTTCTACACAGCTCAATCTCAAGGGAGGACACTTCCTCCAAGAGGATGTAGCCGCCTTCGATGCTCCGTTCTTTTCCATCTCCTCGGCAGAGGCCACGTCTATGGATCCCCAACAACGACTGTTGCTCGAGACAACGTATCGTGCCTTGGAGAACGGTATGTTGTTGAGTCATTGTTCATACTGTTTGTTGACATAAGTCTAGCGGGAATGCCCATTAAGAAGGTTACGAATTCACGCACGTGTGTCTTTGCTGGTTCGTTTATGGATGACTACAAGACTCTATACACCAAGGATGTAGACCATGCTGCAAGCTACGCAGCTGCTGGCATTCCAAACTCTTGCAACTCGAACAGAATAAGCTGGTTCTTCAATCTGCGTGGGAACAGTGCGACCATTGATACAGCGTGTTCCAGCAGCCTTGTCGCACTCGACTTGGCCTGCAAGTCCATTCAAAGCGGCGAATCTAGCATGGTCCGTATGTCCGCTGATGACCGATCATTGCGTCACTGACGATTATCTGCAGGGCATCGTGACAGGCGTCAACCTCATGTTGGCAGCAGATTTCTTTCTCATATTGTCAGATATGGGGATGCTCTCGCCGGACAGTCGATGCTGGAGCTTCAGCGAATGTGGTAATGGCTATGGTCGTGGAGAAGGCGCAGGAGCTTTGATCATCAAGCGCGTTTCTGATGCAATCAAGGATGGCGATACAATCCGTGCGGTGATCAGGTCTACCAGTTCTAACTCAGATGGTTACACTCCTGGTATTACCCAACCAAGCCAGATATCGCAAGCGGAACTCATCCGGGATTGCTATCGAAACGCAGGACTTGACCTAAATCGTACCGGTTACGCCGAAGCTCACGGCACTGGCACTCCAGTAGGTGATCCAATCGAGGCCAACGCTCTAGGCAATGCATTTCGAGAGAACCGAGATGCAGCTGAGCCACTGTACATGTAAGGTTAAATCATATCTTGACGCTACTTTAGATGTTGATGAGTTCAGTGGGGCTGTAAAGTCCAATATCGGTCACCTTGAAGGGAGTAGTGGAGTAGCTGGCATCATAAAGACTATCCTTGTTCTTGAGAGGGGAGTGATCCCCCAGATTGCCAGTCTACAAAACCTTAATCCCCGTATAGATGAAGAGTTCCTTAAACTCAAGGTGATACAACCTATTCTCGTTAAAAGCAGACACTGATAGGTGTCCAGTTCCCCAAAAAGACCATGGCTTGGCCACTCCATGGACTACGACGTGCTTCTGTGAACTCATTTGGCTATGGCGGTACCAATTCTCATGCAGTCCTAGACGATGCCTTACATTTCTTGAAGGAACACGGTCTCGAAGGGAATCACTGCACAGTATCCTCGCCACCAAAAGAAGGTAGATCCTTGTCCGCAATAGCAGTCATCCATAAAACCCCAAATGACGCCGCATACCTCTGGAACAACAGCTCAAAGAAGACTTTGCTGTTCTCCGCCGCGGACAGAAAAGCCGTTGCTCGAATGGCACAAGCCTACCATGGACACCTTACCAAGGTCAGCTCGAAGCTCTCGGGGTCTGATTTGAGACGATATCTGGAGAGTGTTGCTTACACCCTGGCTTTGAGACGCAGTGATCTCCCGTGGAAGGCTTTTGCGGTCGTTGATGTTGACGAATTCGACTCGCCGAATTTCGAAAAGGCTATAACCCAGCCTATTCGAGCTACCACTAGACCAAAGATTGCGCTAATATTCACGGGACAAGGGGCCCAGTGGGCAACCATGGGACAGGAACTCGCAATATACGATGTCTTTGCGTCGAGTTTACAACGTGCAGAAGACATGCTGTTATCTTTCGGATGCTCATGGAAATTGACTGGTCTCTATCTAACGTTCCAACCAACGACTGTAATTCGCTAACAACTTTATGCAGAAGAAATCAAGCGACCGCGACACACCAGCCAAATGAATGATGCGGGTCTAAGTCAGCCCATATGCACCGCCCTACAAATTGCTTTGGTCGACCTTCTCCGTACATGTGGTGTCTCCCCAGAGGCCGTGATTGGGCACTCATCTGGCGAGATTGCTGCTGCGTAAGTGGTTTATCTACGTGCTCAACTTCAGAACCCAGCTGAACGAGATCCTTTAGATACTGCATTGGTGCTTTCACGATGGAAGCTGCCTTGAAAATTGCGTTCATGCGTGGACTTAGCACTTCAACACTACGACAGAAATCTTCTGTCAAGGGAGCCATGTTGTCGGTCGGATTGAGCGCAGAAAGCCTGCAACCGTACCTCAAGGACGTTCCATCACTGGTCATTGCTTGTTACAATAGCCCTAGGAGCGTCACTGTCTCCGGCGATGAAGTCTCAGTCGACAGATTGAAATATGCGCTTGAAGAGGATGAGGTGTTTACCCGTAAACTAGTCATCGATTTGGCGTACCATTCACCCCACATGCAGATGATTGCGCAAAACTACGCTGACTCATTAGCTCATATCGACTTTGGCTTTGTGGATACTACAGGCTGTGCCATGTTTTCAAGCGTGACAGGGCGCAAAGCGGTGATTGACGAGCTACGAGATCCATCATATTGGGTCAAGAATTTGATATCACCAGTGCAATTCACTGCAGCATTTGAGCATATCGACAATGAAACAATCACCAAAAAGCTCGATAAGAGCCATCTGAATTTCTTCAAAGTCGATGTTTGTGTTGAAGTTGGACCTCATGCCGCGCTTCGTGGTCCGATCAGGGATATCCTCAATAGGCGCGAACGAGACCAGTCCGCAGCATACACAAGCTTGTTAGAAAGAGGTCAGAACGCTCTTGTTACGTTCCTACAAAGCCTCAGCCTGCTACACTGCTGTGGCTATCCGGTGGACTGGTTACAAGCTAACCATCAGGGAGCTCCAAAGAATTCGCTAATATCATTATGCGATCTTCCGGAGTATCCATTTGACCACTCCATACGATACTGGCATGAAAGTAGAATTGCTAGAGCATCTCGACTCCGAACCGAGCCGAGACTTGATCTTCTCGGAAAGCAAGTGACTGACTGGAACCTTTCAGAACCGCGCTGGAGGCATGTTCTCAGACCGTCCGAATTACCGTGGATCGACGACCACAAGGCATGAAATCCCTCGTTGATGGAATTGGATGATGACTGACGCATAATAGATCAATGGCGTTACTCTTTTCCCTGCTGCAGGGATGATGTGCATGGCCATCGAAGGCTTGAACCAGCTGGTCGTTAACGATGAGTCCATCAAAGGCTTCGAACTTCGAGACATCGCTTTTCATACCGCTCTGATTGTGCCAATGGATGGCGTGCAAGTTGAACTACATGTCAGCAAAGACAATAATCCGAGTAGACGAGATATGAATTGGAGGCTGTTTGCGCTTTCAAAAGACGAATGGATTGAATGCTGCTGCGGAACTGCTCGTTACGATTACTCCGAACAAGTCTCTGAGATCAACGATGGCACGGAAGACGAAAAGTTTTGGAGTAGGCGTAAGCTTGAATTTGACCGGACTCGCCAAGCCTGTGCGTCCGAAGTCGACGTGTCACTTTTGTATCGACAAATGGAGATGTGCGGATTTGGATTTGGGTCCGCTTTCCAGTCGATCCGAGATGGCAGATTCACCGAGAAGACGGTCACAGCGGACATCACCTGTTACCGTTGGAGTGACTCGAGCTCCACCAATCCCCGCCAAGACCACATCATCCACCCTTGTACCCTCGATGGCCTTTTACAGCCGGCGATTGTGGCATTTACAAAGGGAGGAACGAAGACGGCAACGTCTCTCGTACCTACATCTGTCCGTCGTCTATGGATTCCAAAAGTCGGCCTTGCTTGGCCACGGTGCGACTCATTAGAAGTGCTCGCCCAAATAACACAGATTAGCAATCGCGGTTTCGAAATGCAATGCTCCGCAACGACTAAAGATGATGATCTTGTGGGGGCAGTTCTGGAAGGTGTCCGATTCACGCATGTTTCCAAAGCACCGGAAACAAAAGACGACTGCACACTTTGGGCACTTGACTGGAAGCCGGACGTCGATCTTATGACAGTTGCAGCTTTAGAAGGCAATCGAATGAGCGGACAAGCTCAAGACTCTGAACCGGTAGTATATTTCAAGAAGTTGTCATTTTTGCTCTATACATTCTTGAACACGACGATCCGACAAATGCCGATGATGAACTCGTCCAAGCTGCCGCCACATTTCGTGAGATATCTTAATTGGGCAAATATGCAGTGCCAACGGCTCTCTTCGGCTATTGCACCAGATACAAGCAGCACATATGAGTGCATGGCATTAGATCAGACTTACGTCGATCGTATCCAAGATGAATTTGAAGGTGCAGCTGCCAAATTCAAGGTGTTCTCGTTAGTCGGCCAGAACCTCCTCGAAATTCTCTGTGGTAGGGTCGACGTCCTGGAATTACTTTATCATTCGAGCCTCATCCATGATCACTACGAGGAAGTCACCATTGCCAATCGTGCTTTCAAAATGCTCGATCAGTATCTAGGCGCCTACTCCCACAAATATCCGGAAGCTCAATATCTCGAAGTTGGAGCAGGTACTGGTGGCTCGACTTACGCAATATTGGAATCACTCTTGCATTATCAAGAGCCACGATATGGACCACATTTATACCAGAATTATACCTTCACCGATATCTCAGAGTCATTCTTCGAGAAAGCCAAAGAACGATTCAGCAACTTCCCAAACATAGATTACAAGCTTTTCGACATTGAAAAATCACCCGCTGAACAAGGATTCGAAGATAAAAGTTTTGATTGTATCATTGCAGCGAATGTCGTTCACGCGACTCGTTCACTAGCCAATACTCTGAGCAATCTACACAGGCTTCTGCGTCCGGGCGGAAGACTAATTCTCTTCGAACTCACTAACCCAACAAATATTCGAAGTGGGTTCTGGACAGGGCTTCTACCTGGATGGTGGCTGAGCTGTGAGAGATATAGATCTGATGACAACGGCCCATGCATCAGTTCACAAGAGTGGCACAGAGTTCTGATCGAAAGTGGCTTCAGTGGAGTGGATGTCCTGCTACGTGATCATCAGGAGGAAGCTTATCACTTGATGAGCATCATGGTTTCTTCGGTTCCTATGTTCCCATCTCCAGTCCCTATGGTCTCATCTTCAAACAAAAACCTCGAGATCACATTGTTACACGCAACAGTCACAGATGATAATTCAGACTTGAAACATCTGGAGGGCGCATTTCAGAGAAAGAACATGGTGCCAAGTAAAATTCTGTCTTGTATGGCCCTCTCAAATCTCGCGACTGGCGATATCTGCGTCGTGATAGAGCTTCCCGGACAGCCATTACTTCGATCCTGGTGTAACGAAGACCTTGAAGGTCTGAGACAATTGCTCCTTTCGTATAACACGATCGTATGGGTCACACAAAAGATGGGCGATCTGTCACATCCCGACTATGGCATGATTGATGGACTGGCTCGAGTTATTCGCAACGAATATACGGATCTCAAATTTGTGACTATTGCACTAGCGGGACTAGTCAATTCTGAAAGAAGCGATAAAATTGCTGCAATCGCCACGCGATCATTGAACAGTGCGGTCGACTCCTGCGAAACGGCATTTCAAGAGAAAGATGGCTATTTCCAAATATGGCGTTTCATGAGTTCAAGGCACACTAGTCAAGCCATATCCGAACTCAAGGCAGAAGAGTTACAGCGCGATATAGCTTGGAATGACGGGTCGGCTGTGAAAATGACTACAAAAACTCCTGGAATGCTAGACTCTCTACAATTTGTCGAGGACGACGATTTCTCGACGCCACTCCGCGCCGAAGATGTTGAAATTCAAGTTCATGCTATTGGTGTGAACTTCAAAGACTGCTTGGTTGCACTCAATCAAGTGGATGGCGATGGGTTGGGAATCGAGTGCTCCGGTATCATCACTAGAGTTGGCTCCGACTGTCCTCTTCTCGTCGGCGAAAGGGTCTGTATGGCCACTACCGAAGCTTTCAAAACATACGCTCGAGGTCACTATCAGTGTACTGCTCGGCTTCCTGAGCACATGTCATTCATAGAGGGTGCAGCTTTCCCAGTTCAATTCTTTACAGCATGGGCTTGCCTTGTCGACCTTGCTCGCCTCGAGAGAAATGGATCGGTGTTGATTCATGCTGGAGCAGGCGGCACAGGCCAAGCTGCTGTACAAATTGCACAGCACATTGGAGCCGAAGTTTTCGTGACAGTCAGTTCAGAAGCGAAAAAGAATCAACTTATAGAACATTATGGTCTGGAAGCAGATCACATTCTATATAGTCGGGACACAAGTTTCGCTAAAGCAATACATCGATTGACAGACGGACGAGGAGTGGATGTAATCCTAAATTCACTTGCTGGAATTAGCCTGCTTCGATCTTGGGACTGTTTAGCACCATATGGCAGGTTTGTGGAAATAGGCAAAAAGGACATTCTGGAAAACTGGAGTTTGCCCATGATCCACTTCAACAGATGTCGTAGCTTTATGGCTTTTGACGGTATTGCCTGGATAAAAGAACGCCCGGCTGATGTAGGACGATTACTGAGTACGATTGTTAATATGTTTTCTGAAGGGCATCTGAGGACAGCGCAGCCGCTTCATGTGAACAATATTACGGAGGTAGCAAGTGTGTTTCGTCGACTTGCGGATGGTAAGAGTGGTGGAAAGACTGTCATTCAGATCATGCCGGAAACAGTGATACCAGTAAGTTATCGATGTGATGAACCAGTTAGAACGGGTGGTTGACACCAGACAGGCTATCCTGAAGCGTCGGACAATTTATACACTCGAGTCAGACAAGACCTACGTCATCGCCGGTGGTTTAGGCGGCGTTGGCCGAAGGATTGCCCGATGGATGGTGAACCACGGAGCTAGGTATCTGCTGCTTCTGTCACGATCAGGTGTCAAGGACGCCGCGGCTGCAAAGTTCATTACCGAGCTCGAGGCTGCAGGGGCGCGGATCACGACTCCTCAGTGCGACATCAGTGACGAGACTGCCCTAGCTGATGCTTTAGAGGAGTGCACATCTACGATGCCTCAAATTAGAGGTTGTGTGCAAGCTTCCATGGTATTGAACGTAAGTCCTAGTCTAGCTGCACATGCGAATACTTCGCTGATACGTTTTCAAGGACGGATTGATCACGCACATGAATATCGAGCAATGGGAAGCTGCAACAAAACCCAAGGTCCAAGGATCTTGGAATCTGCATAAACTACTGCCTAAGAAGATGGACTTCTTCATATGCCTTTCTTCCATGTCGGGTATACATGGACTACAAGGTCAAGCAAATTATGCAGCCGGTAATACCTATCTTGATGCATTTGCTCGTCATCGGGTTAGTCGAGGAGAAAAAGCAATCTCAATCGATTTAGGCGCTATCGCATCGGAAGGCTATGTTGCTGAGAACAAGATTGTGATGGAGAGGCTGGCTAACTCGGGTACTATGCGAGTCGTACCCTCCCGGGATTTTGATGCTCTGATGGAATATTACTGCAACCCACATTTACCTGTGCTTTCTCCTGCTGATGCACAGATCATTATAGGCATAAATACGCCCCAGTTGGCCCGAGCTCAAGGTCGGGACCCGCCTGAGTGGATGCGCCAGCCCATCTATCGAATTATGCATCGCATGCCTGGCATCGAATGGGAAGGCCATAACGGTTCTAGAGGTCCGGAAGTCGACTTCCGTACAGAGTTTGTCCAGTCCGAAACGGTCGTCAACGCGGCAAACGTTGCCACGCGTGCCTTGGCTGCCAAATTGGCCCGCACGCTAATTTCACTGGCCGAAGAGGATGTTGATATTCACAAAGCCATCCATAGCTTTGGTGTTGACTCGCTACTCGCGGTTGAGTTAAGAAGCTGGCTTTCTCGCGAATTTGATGCGGAAGTGGCTGTGTTTGAAATCATTGGGGGATCCAGCTGCGCCACCGTAGGACTGCTCGTGGCCAATAAGAGCCTTTTACGTCGCACCGAGGGGTCTTCCATGTAGCCAGTGTCGCCATTCTAGATAGTTTTGTGAGCTGTGAGCTGGAATGAACATGTTGATTATCCCTTACTTTTCATTCTGCTAAATCAGCTTACCAGGCAATTTGGGATTTGGTGAATCCGCCCTTCATTGAGGTGAGCACTTTTGCTATACAGAGTGCGAGTACACTTGAGTACGGAGTCACACATTTTCGGGGGAGCGTACACATGTGGGCGTCTTGCTTTCGCACATTATCCATTTGAGCGTATATCATCGACCATGTTACTCAATCATTGACATGCTTGTAAAACGCAGCATGATTTGGGAAATTCGAGAGGAGCACCATGATCGAACTAGCTCACTGACTACATATTGACACCTTTGAAAGCTATGTATTTGGCGTGTGAACTATCGTATTATGAGTGGCCAAGTCTGCCGGCATATGTATCTGTGGGCGCCTGCTTGAATTAACTAGACTAGCTAGACCGATGCTATCTTGCTTGGACAAAATTGCAAGACTGGCCCCTCTTTCGCCACGACGAAGTGATCCTTGATCTTGTACTCGCCATGTGGACCGAGACCTACATGTTCCGTGCCTGGCGCCATGCGTATATCGTACATAAACAATACACGAGCGAGGTTGAGCTGCAACTCCAGCAGAGCTACATTCTTGGCAATGCACATTCTCGGCCCCGCACTGAATGGCGCAAAAGCCTGGCGCTGACGAGCAATTATTTCAGGGCTGTTTCCTTCCCCCGAGTCCGAGGTCCCCTCTTTGACCAGCCACCGTAAAGGATCATACTCGTATGGCCGATCGAAGTAGTCGCGATGGTGGTGCAATGCGTACGTTGGTATACCAATGACTGTGCCTTCATCGAAATGGTGCCCCAAGACCTGGAAACCACCACTGCAGACGGATCTAGGTAGCAGCGTTGGTACAGGCGGGCATAATCGCATTGCTTCTTCAATGCAGGCCATGAGGTACGTGTTCGACGAGAGCGTCGCACCGCTCACGATATTTTCGACGGAGTCAAAGTTCTGCCGGATTGAACTCGTCAGACGTGCCAGAATATCAGGATGGTGGACGAGGAAGTACAAAGTGCTTGCGAGAGCGGTATGTGTCGTATCCAGAGCTTTCCAAGCGTTATCAGCTACGCAAATCAATGAGATACATAGCCATTCCACACATACCTGCTTGCATCAAAATTACCGTCTCACCAATCATTTCCTGCTCACTATATCCCTGGCCGGTTTCGGGATCTCGCCCTTGTTGTAGATGATGGACAATATCTCTCCGTCCATTGCTATCTGGTCCCATAGAGAGTCGCTTCTTGAGAGATGCAATAGCGAACGCGACAAGTTGATGACGCTTCCGATGTTGGTCAGGAAACATGATTCGATCAACATGAAGCCGGGTGAGAATTGGCATCTGGCCGACGATGTTGGCCAATCGTATCGCATTTGATAGCAGATCGATAAACATTAGGTTCTCCTTGGAAGAACTTGTATTGAAGGAACGGCCGAATAGAAGCTCTCCCATAGAGTCAAACACGCTGTACGCTCCCCATTCTTTCATGTCTTTTGGTGCCGACCATTGGTGTTTGAAAGCTCCTTGCGTAGGGTTGGTCTGGTCTCCGAGCGCGGCACACCAGTCCCTCACGGCACCGATCATATATGGTTCCATTTCTCTCACAGCTTTGTCGCTGAAAGCGTGTCCCATGACACGCCTTTTCCGAGCATGGACGTCCTTGTCAATCGCTGTAAAGATGTTTACGAAGAAGCCCACAGTGTACCAGGGGCTTTTCTGTACGTTGGCTTTTGAGTTGTGTACTTCGTGCAAAGCTTTGGCATTGTTTATTGAAATGCTGTTGGGACCCCAGCGCACGAACTCCCCATATTTCTCGTGAAGGAAGCATAAATCTGAATGCCGAGTCCCACGGATAGCGTGCCAGACCGAGTATAAGTTGGTGAGCTTGGCAATAAATGGACCAGGATATTTAGCCAATGGATGTAATGCAACCATGTAGTACACGTATCCAGCAGCCTGTAGTATCATTATTCTTCTGATGGTACTCGGAGGCTGAGCAGATATATACCACTGAGAATAGCGCAAACACAATGTAAGCCATAGTGATGACGAGAATGTGGTGATTTGAGCTCTGTGTACGATCAAGAGGACGAAATAATTGTAGCAGGGCGCCTGTAGTAGTGGACGATGCGATGGTGGTCGTGGGTGAGGGACTTTGCTCTCCACATATGAATAACTTACTTGACCATATCCAAGATTGTGCGGAAAGCCATAGAGCGGCTGTCTGAAAGCCATGGTTCGTGAGCCATGAGACTCCCCTGCAGATGCATTATCATGCAGACTCGGAAGCACAATTTCGGCGTCGCCGAGAAGCTCGTATAGCTTTGCCGGCCTTGCAGGTATTGCAACGCACTGTCTCGCGAGGCTGAATGATTGACGTCAGCTTCGGTGCTGCGGTCTCGTTGATGACGTGTCGTTTCGCATATCTAAGGCTGTTGTCGCCTGAAATAAAATTACTGGCGCGTAGATCTAGGCAGCTAGAGTCAATGCGGCATATATCAACTGACCACCCGGTTTTACCCTTTCCACTTTCTCTAGTGAGCCAATCATTAACGCGTATTTGCGTAAAGTCATATAGCGAATGGGTACCAAACTTAGCCGCTCGTTACGACCGGTCTGGTGCAGGAAAGGGCCGAGACTGTGGGGCAGAGGGACTGCATCTTTAGACCGAGGCTTCTATCACGCTGACATCCGGCTTCGTGACTACAGGGTGCACTGACCAGTGATCGGAGAGCGCACCCACCTTGCGTGGGCTTTGTCACAATGTCATTCCTATGTTCGCGCTATACCACGAGATTGATCCCTATATATCGATGCACCGACACTGCAATATAAAAAATTGATTGAAAATTGTACCGTGGCGTCTTATACTACTCCTATTCTGTTAATTATTAATGGATCCGAACTCATTGTAGTTATCCTTTTACACGATACCACTCGAGGTACGGCATCCTGGTTTAATTTACACTGTGACTAGCATCTCTTGATCTTCTCGATCTTCAACCTTAGTCACCATTTTTGCTCGGAACACATTGTTGTGATTTGGTACAGGCATTTCCGGAAGTTCGACGCTTGTAGTTGAGGGATAGGCATTGGATCTGTCTCGTGAATGGAAAAGAGACCTGAGTGATGAGAAACTCCGGAATCGCCTCTGACTCAATTGGCCCTCAACCACTTTGCTGTTTATATGGTTGAGCAACGGGCGAAGAGTAACAAACGAGGAGGCAAACAGATAGCAACCGGGCTCGATGACAACCCACAGATTATGATCGACTGCAGACCAGGTATGATCGATAGTGCCGTGGTAAGTCGCATCCGTCTCGAAAAGCCTCACAGTCCGCACCAGTGCTGCGATGAAACCGCTGCTTACGTTATTAGTGAATATATCCAAAAGATCAAAAATATTTACTTACACGCTTCCAGTCAAAAACGTTATCGTGAGGCCGATTTTGGTACTTCTGGATGTATGTAAAGACCAAACGGCAGGGATTGGTAGCAGTATCATGAAAACGTCCGTGATCGTATTAGGCAGTGATGCATATCGATAGTAAGCAGTAGTGTCGAAGCAGTGACCTTCAACGCTCTTGTTCCAGACATAGTTCAAGGGGATGCATTGAACGAGTCCAGCGATTATGCCTCCGACGGCAGTGGCTATAATAACTATCATGATAGCCCAGGTAGCAGTCCGTTGACGTCCAAGAGTGAAGATGCGAAGATAAAAGACAAGTATGGCGACCCTAGGTAGACAGACGGCCGCCAGGTAAAGTATTGGAACAACGAGAACTAGTTTGCCAAAATTTGTGAGCTCGTGCGGAGCGGTGATCGCAACCACGAGTTGATGGCGTCCGACACCCCCAATGTCGATGAAGACTGTACAAAAGATTAGGACTCGTTGCGTACGATTACTTTCTAGGTGAGTATGACTGAACTTACGAAACTCGGAAATGTTGATGGATGTGCAGAGGACGAGACTGGCAGCCACGAGCCAGTCATCGATGCCGTACGGATTGCGGCCGACCCGTTTTGACACGAAGCGAAGCGATACGAAAAAGATCTCGAGGACCATGAAAGCGATTGCGGTATCGCGCAGAACATCGCCGCCGTATTCATTCACATATTGTTGAGGAAGTGAGGACAGTGGTGGCAGGCGAATAGGTGGCATTATAGAACGAGGTGTGTATGTATGAAAAGCAAGTGGCTGCTGCAGAAGAATCTCTGGGAGAGCTGAGGGTGAGCTGGGATAGATATACTTGTTCCCCAGCCAATAGCTGATCAAGCTCGTTGCACTTTGCAAAACAGAGGCACAATTCGCGGTGGCAGTCTAGTAACAGAACTAGAAGGTGCTCGTTGTGAGAGTTTCCTCGCCCGACCATGGCCTCGGAGGACTTCGCTTGGAGGTGACAAGGGCTGTCCAGCTGAATTGCGGAGCTGAGTGTACCTCAGTCCATCAGGCTGAGCGGCGGCGGCGCTCGGGCAGGCAGCCTTGCATGCTCCACCCCACCTGGCGCTGATGTCCCAGCCTTGCGTGCCCATGTCACTTGAAGCCACAGGGTCCCGTTCTGCCCAGATGGTCGCTCGCTGAGGTTTACTGTATGTGTGGGTACACGGACGTCGGAAACCAGGATGTCTAGATACAGCTCCCACTCTTGATCTTATGCAATTTAGAAATTCCTAACGTCGCACTCATTGTATGGTAAAACGAGGAAGTGTCAAATATTAGGGTTTCACCGAGAAAGTCCCGTGCAACGCTGGCGGAGGCCCCACTCCGCTTCCCCAACAACGTTTGATTGCTGCGGTGTCGCCGTACGGCTGTACGGCTTTATGGTCCGGTGACATCGTGCATGTAGTTGACACGTGATCGCTTCAAATTGAGTGGACGCTTCACGAAATAGACTGATTGACTGAGTCTGCACTTGTCTAGGCACGGCCCCCTGTGCTCAGGTTTCGGATGGCTGAGTTTTTTGTTCGCTTCACCGAGTCTGCGTGAGAGAATACCAGGGAGTGGCATCCACTCCCTGATCCAGAAATAGTATTCCACTCCAAGCGACTCGTTCAGATCTTTACGCCTCTCGGCGATCGCTCGGTATCGCCACATACCTCCCACATACATTGAGCCCACACTGAAGCCCGCGGGCCTCGGCCATCTTCCGATTATTCTCGCCTCACAACCTGCCAAGGTGCCCTCTGTGGATTGCGTGCACGTGTCGAACCCAAGATGGTCTAAGCTGCCACGAAAATCCAATCAAACGGTGACACCCGACTTCCAGCCATCATTGTGGTTAATCAACTCTATTGGGCACCTCGTGGAGATTGCGCGAAGACACTGGTAGCGTAAATATGGGAGGGTGAATGGCCGACTTTCTTCGCGGACGAGCTCTTTGGAAGAGTGTCGGTCGAGTTTATTCCTGCTTCGGCTTCAGTTGGTCACTTGTTTCTCTTCTTTTACCAACATCTTCGGTTTGAGTTTCGCCATTGGGATCTATCAGGGCTCATTGTGAGAGGGTCGTACAATCGACGCACTCCGCTTCTGTAATCGCTCGAGTAGTTTCCCTTCAAGCATCCCTGACATTCATCGTTGCTATTCTTTCTGGTTCGGTATTTGACAAGGTATCTTTCCCTAGTCCTCATCGCTGCCTCCATCGGCCTAGTGTTCTCTTTTATGATGTCATCGATCTGTACTCAGCACTGACAAATCCCGATCTGTCAAGACCTGCTTGGAGGTATTTGCAGTGGAACATTATACTTGCCACCTATATCACAAGAATCTAATCTACTTCACCAGCAAACGGGGTAAAGCACGGTATTGGAGTCTCAGGAGCGCCAGCTGGAGATATCAAGTTTCCAGTCATCTTTCGGTATGCTTTTACTCCATTGGGGTCCGCTTGGCAACAAAGATGACTGGATCTATCTGTTTCGGCCTTCAAGTCGTTGCAATCATATCAATAGAACCGTTGCGGCTGCAGAGCAGACCGAAGAAGCTCGGTGACACGGGCATATTCATCGTTCACTGCAAAAGTTCATGGTACACATCCCTCGTCCTTTGCGGCTTCTTTTCTGGGGCCATACTGGCCTTGCCTGCGTGTGAGTTGTCTTATGTTGTCACTCGTCTCGAAGTCTTTGCTGCTCTCCTTGGGCAAGTTCATGCTTTGGGAGGTATTGGCTTCCTGATCAGCGTTTCGATCGCAAATGCACTCAATAGTGTTCGAGGGGACTTTCCCGGTTCTCAAGTCTGGACGGACAGTTTTGTCGCACCCTTGATGCCTTTTACCTTGTATTCTGGTCTCGGCGCAGGAAAGAACAGAAAGGTGGCTCGGAGAGGGAGAAGTATGCAGCAACAATTCACGGAGTCAACGCAGACCACGAAGGCGTAGACATAGACACAGCGGCCGAATGTCAACTTCCCAAGGAGATCGCCTTGTGAGAATCTTAGAGGAACGTTGACGTCGGTGTCTGTTTCAAAGGCCTTACGGACTGTTCAACAAGCGATGCACCTTAAGCCTTGGTATGTGTCGTTCAACGAAATTAGTTGAAGTGGGAGAGGGGTGAGCCTAGGCTGCTGTACCAACTCCCACAGACGCTTACCAGTTTGCGGCGCGACCATGACTTCGTGCGTCAATGGTGATCCCTTTCTCCCGTAATATGGCTTTTTGTTATCCTGTTCCCAACGCGGACATGTCCAATTGGGGCCGTGTCAGCCAGTAAGGATCAAATCGGCAGCTCACAATGCACTCAATTTCTGCTTTCGCTGGTTAGGCTAGACCATAACATGCAGTGGACGGAAACAAATCCAAGGTTAGGGCGAGTCTAGACAAACGATAGTGACTAAAGGTTTGAAGCTGACTTAGGCTCAGTTTGTCTCTCCTTTGCAGATAAAGGTCTGTCCAACATAAGGTGTTTAGTAGAGACGACTTTTCCATTCGTTGTTGTCTTTCTCCAGTACTTTTTTTTCGTTGAAAGTAAATAACAATGGATCCAGCGTCGCTCCCATTAGTTTCCTGGGCACTATGCTCATTTGCTTCAGTGGCATCAATTTCTTGTCCCAGTGGCTTTATTGGAGTGATCGCCGATCGGTCAGCAGCCAATCCTCCGGCAGAGTCGTATTGTAGAACTCAGCACAAGAGTGTTGTTGACTAGACTGACGAGAGCGGGCTAATCAATATACCAAGTCCCTTCACAGACGACGACTGTGACTGTATCGTTGATGACCAGCACTACTACTGTGACTACTACTACCATCACTACTACGGTTTTCTGCCACTACATCGACCAGAACTGTTGCGACTAGTATGTCACCCATTCGTGCTGGTATTCAACGTATTCATTTGAACTGAACATGGAAACCGACACAGCGACCGTCACTAAGACGGATGTAGCTACCATAACCACGACAATTATTACCATTTTCCTATCTCGCAAGCGTACTGTGGCAGCTACTACTCGTCGTGCGCAGGAGGTCAATAAGAAATCTAGAACTTGCTCGACCACTACGTCATCCAAATCCACCACTACTATTCCCCATACATCAGTAGTGACTACTTGTAGAACGACATTGTCGATCGTGTCTACTACAATACCGTGTACTACAAAGTCGAGTACTACAGAGCGTAACACAATCTACAACAAAGCCAAGAATCACACCGCGGACTACAATAAAATAATTGTGACACAGCCAAGTTCGACAAAACCAACTACCACGATTGAAACTACCACGAAGCCTAGCAC
The DNA here is from genome assembly GCA_010093895.1 of Myriangium duriaei CBS 260.36. Taxonomy (NCBI): domain Eukaryota; kingdom Fungi; phylum Ascomycota; class Dothideomycetes; order Myriangiales; family Myriangiaceae; genus Myriangium; species Myriangium duriaei. The sequence continues at coordinate 1,141,521 of ML996090.1, forward strand.
CACAAAAGCACCGACTACTACCGCCACCACTACGTCTTGCATTGAGAAAGCCAATGGTATGCCCTCAAGTATTTGGTCTAGTACCAGTTCAACGGCCCCATCGCTGGCGAGCGAGATTCGTGTCTGTATTGAGAGCACCAGTATCGTCACTACTACGACTTCTCATACCACGACTATCTCTGCAATCGCCACAAAAATTTTCGTCTGTGGTTATGACCACCTTTACGTAGGATCGTAAATCTGAAGCATGGGCATAGATAAGTCCTGACAGGAGCATAGCGACATGGCAGCTACAGAGACTGCAACCACCACTACAGAAAGCACGACAACCACCACTACTATCACTTCGACTACGAACACTATAGCTACCACAACGACAATCATATCATCTGTTACTCCTAACACGACGACGACAACGACAACGACCACTACCGTTAAGTATGTTGCACTGTACAGTGAAACATCGTCTATTGACACTGCTATAGTCTAATCCCGACTTTCTCTGACTCTGGCAATGGTGAGCAAAGGCCTGGAGGATGCTCTGCTAATTTTTATTGCAATTCGAGGGTTGAAACCACAGGAGCGGTCTGTAACACCTTTGACAATGCGTGCATCAATCCAATTGCATGCGATACAGATGCGGACTGACCTTCAGGGTATGCTTGTGCTGCCATCTTTTGCAACAGTTCCTGTGGCACTTGTGTGCCTTACGCCAATCGTCAATTCAGGGGGCTCAGTCGAGATTCGCTGTCAGAGGTGACGCCAGTTGGTGGATGTGGGAAAGAAGCAAAGCAATGAGGAAGGAGAAGCCATGCAGACCTTATGGCAAGGAGTCGTGACCACAGGGACGTTGATGTATGGACCAGACAATGGTCGGCTACTGATGGGAGCTCCCACCATTAATTGGCCACCTATGGTACACTCTGAGACCATTAGGTGTAGTAAAGATGAGCTCATATGAAGCAAGCAATTTTATAAATTTTTCCACTTTTAAATTAGTGATTCACTCGGCTGATGCAGCCAATGAATTTCCTTCTGGACCTTGATTTGAATGGTAGTCTATTCGATTCGAATCACACAGACATCGAATGGCGAAGGAAGTGCAAGATAGGGTTTTACCGCAGAGAACCGAGACGAAGCTGAATATCTGCATCGTCACACCGTGCCCAAAATGTACAAACAATGCTATCACACTCCTCTGTATATGACTCCTTTACGATAATCAAGTTTACCTTTTGTAGTAGCTCACGTTCTACCACTTCTGCGAAGTAGCCTCTGGATTTGCGCAACTACATAGGCTAGTCTCGAACGACTAAAGCAGGTAGGCTGCATCGCTTCAACTCTGAACGCCATTGCGGTTATAAAATATCTTGACTAATTTTCCTTAGGGTGGAGGACCATACTTCAACTGATTCATGCGTGCCCAATTAACAAACGCCAGGAAGCCCATGCGTCGTCCTTAGCTATGACGATATTTGATTCTCTTGCGGGCTTGAGTTCCTTCTCTGCTGAGCTCGTTTGGGCCGTTTACTTGACCAGTGATGGCAAAATGAGATTCCCCGGGCGCGTTGGAAATCATACATTCCGGATTTGTTGAGTCATCAAATCGGAAGTCATCTATATTCAAGGTTATATAATCGAGAGCGGGTGGGAGGCTTCCTGGCTCAAGCTTTATCTAATCTAGATTTATACTGTTTAGCAGGGGGCTATTGGAGGTGAACAACACAAGGCTGGCCTCTGTGGTAAAAATTCCTTTGATAGATAGAGTCTTCAGTAATGGCAGTCGGACAGAATCGGCTACCTAGCTGAAGAACCATCAACCCCGTTCCTGCTCGGTGTCGAAGTTCCTGAATGTATACAAGTGCTGCTCAAGGGTCTCAAGGTTCGGGCAGCGCTCCACAATGCGAAAGACTTCCTTGCCGGACTTGTCCCGGTTGCTTTGATCTCAATACCCTCAGTTTTACCACCAGCCACACGGCTTGATAAGCTCAAGGAGAGATGTTTCAGGTCCTGCAACAATGTTAACAAGTTAAGATGCGCAAGTTAGCGTCGCCAAGAATTCTTACACTACGGTCACAGGCTAGACTGTAACGCAAGAAACTCCCGGATACGACGAGGTGATTGACGGGAAAAGCGCTGCTGTCCACTTCTGGTGTGGACCATCTGTAAGCTCGGTAAACTTCGGAGCCTTCTCTCTTGCCAGCTGGTAGTCATTCCATTATCAAATGCCGTCAGTGGCAATCATGCGACTGGCATTGATTCGCATAGATGAACGCGTCCGGCTGAGATGGCGACAGTAGGCCAACAAATCTGCTCCGGAAGAACGAACAGGAACGCCCTTGAGATGCTTTTGCAGCAACGCGACTGGCTGTCAGTCTTGAGGCACGAAGTCCCTCCAATTCCAGTCGCGATACAACGTCCTCGACCACCTTCACTGTGTAATTCATCAAGTCGTAGACTGAGAGCATGCTTGCATTTTTGCCTACCAGTCTAGTTTCCGCACAGTGTCCAAGCTACAGTATATTGAGCTTGTGTTCATCCCACCCAGTCCACGTCCTGCGCAATTTTTTTGTTGAAGCAAGGCATGTCAAAATCTTGAAATGACTCGTGGCCAACGAGGGCTGAGAGAAACAAAGGGTGCGAGAAAGCCCGGGATACGGGACTGCGACCCTGCATGAGAAGTGCGGTACGCGTTATGATTCGTCAACTGTGGTAAGTCGCGAGTACCACCTACCGTATCGGGCATGGCATACGGAGCTACTCGTGTTGGTGGAGGGTCAAATCCTCGTCGCAATCCGATGCGTGCACCGCACCTGCCATGAAATTGACACTTTTCGTATTGAGCATGCGGGTCTTGATTCCATCGATCAGACACATGTGACGGTACTTACGAATCCCAGCCTGACACGAGCAGATATGGCAAATGTACCTGAAGGAGGGGTGTTAGTGGAATTACCGCGCACAGGACCCTTTGGCGCTTGATCTTATGTTAATCTATCGTGATCAAGGTCTGATGCAGCATCGCCGCTGGTTCCTCAATCGCTGGCGATGGCTTGGAGTTTCTGTACAGGTTTCAGTCGGCTGCTGCTGGGCGTCTAGAATCGCCACTGACTGAACCCCTCCCCGGATTTCTTTGCGCTCGCTTCCAGGCCCGGAGGCTGACGCTCGAGTTCATTCTTGGTGCGCTTGGGGTCCAGAGTACCGGCTATCGTGGGAGAAGGCCGGCGATCTCTCTTTTGACTGTTGCGCACTGACCCCCATTTGACCTTCTAGAATATTGTCCAATCGTTCGAATGAAGCATACAGGCAGAGCTTCATGGAGATGTTCCCGTGCGTTAGCCGTTTGCCCGGTTTGTACTGCTGAACACCGGCTTCTCAAGAATGCTCATGTACCGGGGCCGCGCAGAGCCGATATTTAGCATTCAATTTTTTGCAACCCTACAAGCTGGAAACAGCACGGAGTGGGCCAAAGGAATCAGCGTCCAATCTGCTCCAGGCCAGTGCCCATCGCTTGGGAGGCCATAGATCTGGAAACACCGGCAGTCCACGGTCGGACTGAGACACACATGCTCCACCCAGGCGTTCGTCAATCTTCCCCGAACCGTGCTTAGTGCCACCTTTAGCGCCAACGGGTCGGGATGACAAGTCCCTCTCGTTCATTCACAGCGCAGCATCAGCCCACGTGCTCGTCTGACAGTCCGCCATGGAAATTCCACACACGTGCGAAACGCCAGCCATTTCGCCTTTGTGCAGTGCCCAAATCCGGTGGCTTTTCGATAGAATACCGTAGTACAACGACCGCAGCCGCCTGTGTAATGTACGTCTTATCATGTCGCCATTAATAAACCTCCGACCGGCGCATTCATGCCTTGCATCCCCCCCGTCGATGCGCATAGACCCGGACCCTGCTTAAGCAATGTCGCTCAATCCCCTTCTCGAGCACTACCGCGTCCCCGTCGCAGAATGTGCGTCCGACGATGGGTCCACCCTATGGCAGCGCAGATCAGAGCCACTGGGCAGAGGTGCATACGGTGAAGTTTGGCTCGAGGAAAATATCTCAGAGGGCAAGCTAAGAGCTGTGAAGACTGTGCGCAACCCAACATCAGGTCGATCTCAAATCAACGCCGAAGTTTTCGCCTTGATCAACCTTTCCCAACGTCGGTATCGACCTTTCTTCGGCGAGTTCATGGGCTTCTACGAGGACGAGTCTTCGATCTCGTTCTTCATGGAGTACTTTGAGAAACAAGATCTGCGCAAGCACTTACCAGAAGGTGGCGAACTTCCCGAAGACCAGGCCAAGACGATCATCCGCCAGGTCCTCCACGGGGTGCGAGCAATGCACGAGCAGAACTTCACCCATCGCGACTTGAAGCCGGAAAATATCTTCGTCGTGTCAGTAGATCCTTGGAGGGTCAAAATCGGCGACTTTGGTGTAGCCAAGAAGCTAGCTGATGAGCGAGCGCTCTTGCAGACCAAGGTTGGCACTGAGCAGTACATGGCTCCAGAAATCTTCTGCTTTGTCGGCGACGATGATCAGTCGCTGGGAAATTACTCGGATTCTGTCGACATCTGGTCTTGTGGTGTCATCCTCTTCGAAATGCTCACCGGCGAACGGCCTTTCCCAACACACGCTAAGCTGAAAGCGTACTGTGACGGACGATATCCCTTCCCGGACTCGTCGCTCGAATTGAGTGGCATCACAGCACAGGGCGCAAATCTTGTCCGCAGTCTGCTACGCGCACAACCTGTGGACCGTCCGTCAGCCGTGGAAGCTCTCCAAGATCCATGGTTGGAATCTGGTCCAGATTTCCGGACGCAGTCGCCGAGAGTAGGCTCACACAAATCTCCTGCTCTTCGTACCTCCTCCACCCCACGCTCACATCACTCTGGCAGTCCAAGGATACCATCTCTTTCCAGTGGGCCACCAGTCAAACCTCTACCCGTTCCACCACCACAAAAATTCCCTTCCAGATCGAGCTCGACCAGATTCCGCGACGAAGGATATCACACGAGTAGCGATCGTGATGTGCAGGAAATGGTCGACTTCATCCCGCCGGCGATCAGCGAAAAATCCGAGAAACGCAGACTTCACAGCACTACTGCACCCAACATCCAGGAATGGCGGACCAATGTGGAACCTCCACCTCGCCAGGAAATGGCGCTGTTCCCACGACAACAGTCTCCACGAAGCAGTCCGCCGATAAGACCCCCAAGACCAGATGCGCAATTCTGCCTCCCGGTACGGCACATGAATACGCCTGAATCTGCATCGACCAGATTTGAACCCTCATACAGATCACATCAGAGCGAAGCCGCTGTTGAAGGCCTTGGTATACCTCGTGTCGGAAGCACCAGCGATTCGCAGATGCTTGCAGATTTCTATGGTCTGGCACCGTCGCGAGATATGTTCCAAGAACCTGTTCCGCCGGTGAACCCTACCGCTCCCGTGACAGAAGAAGATTCCGATGCTGATCAGCTTGGTCCATTATCCTCGGCCGTTACTTCTGACCCCTACGGCCGCCATCATCAACTATCCCGAACAGCTACAAATCGCAGCGAGTCTGTCCTCAGTTTTCAGTCCGCAACCTCGTCTACTGCTGAAGTCCGCGAATCCGTCTCACAAAAAATTAGAGATGGACAGTGGAAGGTCAATGATATTATCGTTCTTCTCCAGGTCTCCAAATGGGATCTCATGGTATGTCTCCCCTCTCTGATCTCTAGATTTGCATCTCACTGACAATCAAAGCGTATCTCTGCACACTCGATAAAGTCTGCTGCCCCGCCTGTTCTCATCAAGAACCTCCACAAGGACTATATCAATGAGCTCCCGAAACTGATCTTCGATGCTCTTAAGCCCTGGTTCGCCGATAATCTAGGCGCAAAAGGAACTGGCAAGGCTTTATCCAAGGATGAAAGCTCATATCAGCAGAAGATCCGCGACGACATCCTACCCTATGTCGATCTGCATGCCTCAGAACCGGAATACTACAGAGTTCAGCTACCAAAATCGATCGAAGTGCTGGAGATCTCCAAGAACATCGAGGGCGGCGCACTTCGAATTCCAGCATCCACCGTTAAGCAGGTCATCAGGGAACATTGGAGACTTTACCTCGAGGAATACATCAACGGGTTCCTATACAACGACCGTGCCACTCTTGGCCGTTCTGTGCGCGCCATAGTATTCGACGAGCCCGCACATGACTACGCCCAGCATGAACAATTCTACAAGGAGCGATTAGGGAAGAAGCTACCCAAGTCGATAGAGTATTGCAACTATGAGAATTTTAGGAAGTTCGCCGACAAGACGGAAAAGATCAAGGACGAGACGGCGAAAAAGCCGAGTAAGTTCGGCAAGTGGAGGATGAAATAGAGTTGAGATTATGTTATAGACAATAGCACGCGCGATATCCGTGTATTATAGAGGCATCATGAACCTTTGAGGAGATTTGCAATACTATTCATATCTTGTCAAACACGGCACCGAATGATACTTTGTGTATGTGTGCGAGCATCTCGCGCAAACCTCGATACGCACCCGACGAAGCGAAGTGGGCATGAGTCTTGATGCAGCTGGCAAGCGTGACATTCCAGAAAGACAACATTCCACCATTCATCTGGCATTTTTTTTTCCTGCTGTGTTTGCAGAAATGGCGTACGGCTCCGGATTGTCGACGATTCATGATTTATTTTGCAATTTTTGTCTTGGTCCGCTTGGAAGGAAGCGGTGCGCATTCTCGGGGTATCAACGATGATCCATGCTCTTCATAATATACGGTAGACGACGGACAATGAACTTTACAGACTGTAGACCTGGGATGAGCTATAAAACAATGTTTTCCATAGATAATATTCTAGAACAGTCAGTATGTAATAGAACAAAGTCGCCTTACTTGAACTCGTTCTTCGCATCTATCTTTGCCTGTTTCTTAGCCTCTGCTTCCGCTTTCCTTTTCGCTTCTGCGGCTTTTCTGGCGTTGGAATGTTTACATAGACCACATTCTTCCTTCTTGGTATGCCTGGTAGAACAAAAGTCGCAAAGGACCTCATGGGTAATACAGAGCATTTCCCCATTGGCTGCTCTTTCAAGGTGACAACCTGGACCTGGATCCTTTCTGCCCGGGCAATGGTGACCAGTCGTTGTATTCTTCTTCTTGTTCCGTATGCGATCTGCAGGATGCTTTAGGGCCTCCACCGCAGGATTGACCGGCGGTTGGTCTGTTACGGTTCTCCAACGTACCATCCTACTTGACTTTGTTGTATATGTTCTTTCAGTAGGTATGTGTGAGGTTGTATATATGTATGATATGGTTATGCCTTTTTCGAGTCGGACACTGCTTGATATATCTGTTACATTTTCTGCTGTCTTTGTGTATATGTCTACATAGTACAAAGATCTCTTGTGTAAAGCTAGACGGCCTTGCCATTCTTTGTCACACCATGGCAGATTATGATGGCGGGCAAACACGCACAAGTGCAGCAAAAATTTTGCCTTCCCTTTGTGCGTTTTTGTGTCGCGAACAATCCTTTCGAACTCTCTTTCTTCACAGTCCCATCTTCGCATTCCCATCCTCACATTCTCTACATCTACATTTCTCTTTTCACATTCCTTTCTTCGCGATTTTCTCCCTGCGTTCCTTCTACGCCGTGGACGCTTTCGGCAGCAGCATACCTAATATCGAAACCAGTACACGCTTTATTTAAATGAGAGTCATGAAAGGCACAACCTCTCCAAACTTCCTGCTGTCAACCACAACGCCACCGTCTCGCAACATGATGTGCTTCTCAACGTCTTCGACATCTTCGACGCCATCACATCAAACAACCTTTACTCCAGCATCCTCTCTCGAAAGCAATGGAGAGACACTCGAACGATCAATTCGCGGAAAGCTACCGGCACTGTTCAAAAGCTTGAGCCTGGATGTGAGTACGGTGGAGCTGCTGGGAGAAGGTTCTTCCTACATCGCCTTCGTCTTCGTCAACACGCAAGCTACCGGAGATCTTCCGGCAGGTTCCTTTGTCATAAGGGTCCCTTTCTATGACTGGACGACGTCCGAAATGCTTGATGAGGCTACGATATTGAATCTTCTCAAGAAGTTTCCGATCCACACGCCAAATTTCTGTCTATTGGACGTTGGCACAGAGAATCAGCTTTCCAAGCCCTACACGATCAGCCATCGGGTACCTGGCGAACAAGTAGCCGGAATCCTTGCGGAAATCAATATGGTCAACTGGTTTTCGATTGGCAAGGCTGTTTGTGACCAGATGGTGCAGATGAACAGCATAACTTTTAACGAAGCGGGAAAATTGGAAAGTGACTCAAAGACCACGATTGGATCGCTGTCAATTCTTCCATACCAAAACCAGAAGCTGGAGGGATCTGTAGCTGACTGGTTGCGACAACTAATTTCCATTCAGCTGAAGGCTAAGCAAAAATTCCTTCAGGACGGAGGTCACACGAAATGGTTTCTGTTCAAGGTCATCGATCATCTCGAGAAGCTAGGCTACTTTCAATGTCAGAATGCCGAAAAGATCGTTCTTGTTCATGGAGATTTCCATGGCGGAAATATCATGGCAGAACAGACGAAAGGAATATGGAATCTCAACGTGATCGACTGGGGGTCGGCGCATGCCCTGCCCCAGTGTCTGGCTTCGAGGTCCGTGGAGTTCTTCTGGAGCGACAAAGCTGACGACGACGCCGAACTTGCCGGAAGATGGAACGGGAACATCGATTTTATACCCGACGAGTACATGGAGGACTTGCCGGATGCAGAGGCGGCGTTGAAGACGCATTTAGATGCATACATGACTCAATTGATTCCGACATACATGGAAGACACGTATGGAGCAGGTAGGTGGGCACGCCGCGTTGCCAAATTTGCGCTTCAAGGCTGGAAAGACAACAGGGACTGGGCCATGCTGGATTGGATGAAGGAACAGTGGGAGAAGGATATGGGGGAAAAGGTGATGGCTGACGATGACGATGTTGAGTTGCTTGTAAGACAAGGCCGCTACCACGTGGATGATGAAGTGACGCGGCCCGGATTCTTTGACATATCGACGGACGACGCAATCGTCGAGGCCACCCCGGGCACTCAAATGAGTGCTGAGTCAGTTTCGTCAGCAGGGTCATCAATGATCGTACCAGAAACCAGACCAAGAAGATGGAAACTCCTGAAATGGTTTGGCATGTTCCGTAAGCGGTGATTGACGACCCATTTTGGCGGCAATTCTTTCTATATAGCCACAAGCTCGCGCGCTAGTTGCATTGGCTTGCAATAAGATACATGTTTTTTACTGTTTCATTGTCTCGGTCCTTCGATGGAGGTTCGAGGATTCGAATGGATAAAGGCCGTGAAATACGTATTCTGCATGCATCCAATATAAATCAGTATCTCTCGGATAAGGGTATTCTACTTGAAGCCTTCTCTTTCTAAAGGACACAACGGACATTGCCAAACAAATATGCTTCTGAGTAAGACTCGCGACAATCGTGGCCTGACCTGTTCAATCGCCTCTTTCCAACTCAATTCGTTGCCATACTCAACAATCAAACTCCACGGTACATTCTGAACACGTGTCCCCCGGTCCACGGCACATCTGCTTCTTTCCCCGTGTCTTCCCTTGGAAGGTCTTTCCATCATATTCCACCGAGCAGCCATCCCATCCGCCAAGTGTAGATTTACCATTCCACACAATGTCCTTAGCAGTACCTGCGGTCTTGGCTGATATGGTCTGCTTCCCAGCTTTCCGGGGTTTATTACTGACTTTCTTGAGCTTCTGGCCGGGGCGTTCGAGCCAGATGTAGTTCGGAGGTTGTGGGGGAGGTGGAGTCTAGGGTCTCTATCTTAGCATGATGATTCCGTAGGAAGAAGAATGTGAGACTTACCATTCGTCCGCTGGAGAATAAGCTCATGTGCATGTGGAAGCTCGCCGAGAGTTTGCATTTCTCGCCTCGTCTCTCGACGTTGGCGTCGGGTATGGCGACGGGTGAAGCCTGGATGCATGTAGTCAGGGCTAGAGCTGAAGCTACGACGGTAGTAAAGGAGGGATACATCTTCAGAAAGTTATGTTAGAGCTTGATAGAATCGTTATGTGTTATGATAAATCAAAAGTCACATATGAATGAAGAACGTCTGGCCCCCAACATTTATGCAAGCTCGTCTCGCAGCAATTGCAAGCCTTTACCATATCGATACGTGGCATCGTATGCCCCTCATGTACTTCGTTGAGATCGAGCCACGTTGACCAGTGTTGCGCTATCTATAGGAAGGCTGCTGCAGTGAACAATCCGTTAGGCGGCCTATACTGCTCTCATTTCTGTCCTCGTGGTGTTTCAGCCCTTTTTCGGCCCTGCGCTAGGGGCAAGCGCAAAATGCCCCCAAAATATGATCTCAGCGGGGTTGCGTAACAGCCGTATCACAGCCTTGAGTCCTTGACATCCACGTACTAGAAAACAAGTACAACACATTGCATCAGCGCACAGGGCCCAATAGCTTTGGTTATTCAGCCTAGAGGCAGAGTATGCAGAGCTCCGGCTTGTGGTGGGCTCTCTATCGACGAGCCATGCCGCATGTATTGTATTCGACGCGATATTTCTACTGGGTCCATGAGACCAGATCCAAAGCGGGATATCGTGCTTTCGTCGTGCGAGTCATTCGGCGCTGAGGAGATGCCACAGTTAAAAGCAGTCATGAGCCACTAAGTACAAGGTTTGAGGTCCCAAGACCGGCATGGGAGCCCCTGGAGAAGGTCCCCGCTCTGGCAAACTGTCCCCACTTGTCGCAGCCCTACCCCGACGTATGCAGGTTTGCAAAAGCAAAAGAGAAGTAAAGTTCAATGTGCAAATGTCAAATAATATCATATCGCACGGGTGATGCCTTAGACGACGATTAAAAGTTGGTGATCGACAGGTTGCGTGCTACGACAACGGGTCAACCGTTGGTACCTGCTTTCCCCAAATGAGCCTCGCGACGCCATGGAAGCGGTATAATGGACCTGACTCCAGTAAGACAACGGCTTGCAGCTTATCCGTCCTGTGCGTCCGTTGACCAGTTGAGCGTTCTAGTCTGAATGATTTCATTCATTCTACCGTCTGTAGCCTTGCCCACTCCTCCGCAAAGCTCCAATCCCGAAGCCCCACCTTTGCACCAATTTGCGGTCTAGGCTCGTCAATCATCAATTTCCATCACCAGTCATCCAGGAGGCCATTGATCACAACTTCTGGCACGACTATCTAGCCTCGCGCATCGATTATATCCACCAATCAAAGCACCAGCACATTAGTATGCAGCAGCAGCGACTAGGACGGTATCATGAACGATCCTCCAGTCCGCTCCGGCGGCGGGGGAAGAGGAAGAGATGAAAGACCCCCGCCGCCATGGGATATTGATGTCAACACTGATGCACAGAGGACGGGGACCACTTGGTCGGATGCCACGCGGACGAACTCGGTCACACCATGGGTGGCAAACACGGACTCAAACCAGTCAAGGCGGCACTCGTCTTACGCTGGATTCTATGGTGGTACAAGCAGGAACGTCTCTTTTTCTACTCGAAGACACTCAATCTGGAACGGACTGGAGCTCCTTGGTACATCAGCCGCGAGAAGGACGTTTTCTGTCGCCGAATTGCGTGGCAGCATCGACCGGGACGTTTTGATTTCTACACGGGACGAAGAGGAGGATCGGGAGGATCGCGATACTGCTATCACGACTAGAAACGCGACATTAATAAGCCTGGAAGGAGGTTCCGACACGGCAGACGACCGTCAGGACTCTTCAGTCAGCCAATTCAGTGTTGATACAGATCGAGATATCCTGATTTCGACGAGAGAGGTCTCAACCTCAAATCCCCTGACATTACCTGAACTCGTTAGTTCGAGACGGCCTTTTTCAATTAGCGGCTGCAATGGAATCACAGGTCGGAACACGTCCATCTCGACGAGAAGACACTCGGCGTGGGGTTTTTTGGCTGCAGGCAGGGATGTTGATATATCCTCTAGGAGAGCTTCAGCGGTGGAGTACCTGGAGATTCCTGACTCTAGCGTCGAAAGACGCAATACTCTGCTAAATAGGCTGAGCGGCAACTTTGGGCGCGAAATTTCCATCTCGGCAAGGCGAGCTTCGGCCACAACTGAAGAGGACTTATCGACGACGCGCAGTGCGTCTCTCGGCGGCTCGAGTACTAGCAGCGTTCAGGACCCATTCGCAACTCGCCACTCTCCAGGCCCATCCATTTCGACTGCCACGAGGCGAAATTCCTCTTTTGCCGAGTCTGCTGGTGACAGGACACAGAACTTTGGTGGCAGGCGAAGGGCATGGACCTTCAATGCAGAAGACGTATCAAAAGGCAATGGACCAAGGCGTAATTCTTCGCATGTGGGACCCACGAGCCCCAGGTGTCAGGACTTTCTTGCCTGGGGAAAGCCCTTTGTTCCTCTGCCTGTTGTAGCGTCACCTCAGATACCCCATCAAAGCCCGAGTATTGCGGAGATTGGTGGTGTCACAAGCTGGAGTCGTACCCTGGGTGTTCTCGTCCAGAAGTTTACGAGTATCTGGCGATCTGGATCCAGTCAAGTTCCGCCGAGCTCCAACACACAGTCCAATGGACCCGGAGGCCACACCAGTCACGACAGCTTGTTCGCTACCAGCTCTGAACACCAACACATAGATATCCAGGATCCCATTGAGAAGTTGCCGCACAATGATGACATCAGATCTTCTCTGGATCCTACTTCTCCACAAGCCGAGAGTGAAGCTGGTGTAACAACTTCATCCGATAGCACTGGGCAATCGACCGTGCGCAATATCGTCAGAGGCTCGGACGCAACTCTTGTCAATTTCTCCGGGAGTGCTAATGCAGCCACAAGCTCCAACTTTCGCAACAGAAATTCCGTCGCTGTGGCACGACCGAAAGCATCTCAAGTGGGCGCAGCAATGACTCGGCCTGGGCCTCGCGCTGGCGCGTCCTATTGGATATGGTCTAGCAATGAGGCCAGTTCGTCAATGTCTTCGCCTAGCTTCAAGAAACTGGACAGCGAAAGTGGACAAAAGCTTACCCCGTCGGATTGGAGTTTCTCGTCTACCAAGGATTCGACCTCATCATGTCTATCAGACACTTCCTCGGACAATAAAGGGAAGGGACGCGAAATCAATCACAGGCGTAGTCCATCCAGCTGGAGTATCTCATCTGGGAAGGGTTCTGCTCATTTCTCAGATTTGTCCAAATCAAAGTCGGAGGACTATGAGAGTGACACAAAGTTAACACCGTCCATGGGTAGTATGTCGTCTGGGAAGGTCTCAACGCCTTTTTCAGAAGCTTCCCCGAGCTTAAAGAAAGGCAAGCTAACACCTTCGAGCTGGAGTATCTCATCAGGAAAAGGTTCGAGCGGATCGACGCATCTATCGGACTGTTCCCCGAATCTCAAGAAAGGGGACTACGAAAGCGATCAAAAGTCTAGCCCGTCCAATTGGAGCTTCTCTTCTGGTAGAGGTTCGCGAGGCTTGACTCATTCGATAGAGACATCATCGAATCGGAAATGTTCTGACCCATCAGTAAGCATCGATCAGAAGTCCCTCAATAGCTCATCAGACACGACTGAGGATCGAGACCCTTTCTTTAATTTCCTCGAACCCTCCAAGGACGACCTTATCGACCCGCCCGAGCCAGTTGATCGAGCTCACGTTTTGACACCAAAAGAGCTTTCATTTCAACGTTATGGCTTCTTCGCTGGAGTACTCGTACTCAATATCCTTTGTATCCTTCTTGCATACCTACAGCATCAAGGCACCGCTATCTTCACCGTAATCTTGTTCATTAAGACCCGTGACATTATGTCTGTCATTATTACGATCATAGGCATGATCGGGGGCAAGATCAAACGACTTATTTGCCCCTTACCCGAGGTTACTCCACAATTTATCCTCACCCTCATCCCGGCATATTCAGAAAGCCAAGAGCAGATCCTCAAGGCCATTCATGCACTCCGCAACAATGGTGTGGAACCTCACCACCAAGTCATGCTTGTCATTTTAGATGGTAAGCCAAAGGACATCAAGTCTAGTATGACCCGTGTCTGTAAAGACATTGAAAGACCATGGGATACTTTCAAAGCCAAGCGAATCATGCTGGGCATCACTTCTGGTTTTATCGGTGATGTTCCAGTGCTAGTCATCCAAAAGAAAAAAAACTCCGGAAAGAAGGATTCCTTAATCATGACGAATGACCTATTCAACTATCCACGAGATAACATGCCCATCTTCGCACAGAGACTACGTCGGGAGATGTGGACAGATATTCTTCCAGAGCTGACAGCAGAGTTTCCGATTCCTTTCACAAAGTTCGACATGATATTCAACACAGATGCCGATAGCAAGATCCATCAGGGTGCTCTGTTACGCCTAGCGAACTCCCTCTACTACGATCCGAAGGCCATAGCCTCGTGTGGATTAGTCTTGGTGGAATTTGAAGAAGGCTTCGAGTGGTCCGCCTGGAACATGTATCAACAATTCCAATATAGTTATGGTTTGTTTGAGTTTCCGATCTTGGAAGAGACTATGCTGACTTTTTTCGGACAGGCCAGTACGTACGTCGGCGAGCCGAGCACATCTGGGGCAAGGTCACCTGCCTTCCTGGATGTATTACGATGATCAAAGTCCGGCCAGAGTGCGGTCCAGCAATGAAGAAGTACGCAGCACCGATCACAGGACGCAACGCAATTGCACATCAAGTACAATACCTCGGTACCGACAGACGACAGACATACTGCTTCTTGTCGCAGTCCCGAGAGCTCCATACGTTGTTCATTCCCAACGCTGTCAGTGAAACGGTAGCACCTCAGTCTATGGAACACTATCTCAGTCAAAGACGGAGATGGGGCAGCAATGCTTATTTCAACAACTGGTTCTATTTCTTGGGCACTAACTTGTCGCCTGTCACCCGCCTAGTCGCTTTCCTCGAGTTAGTGCGGCTCACTTTGGTCTATTGGCGCTTCAGTAACACCTTGCAATTTATCACAGGTCTAATCAGACAACTGCATTCCGGAAAGTTCGAACTCATTAGCCTGGCGCCGCTCCTTTCAGTTGGTCAGCTGCCTTTCTTCTGGTTCGTGTTTTGCGTCTTCAAAGAAAAACCCCTGCGAGAGCGTGCCCACAAATTAGCCATCGGCTGGGTAATCAATAAGGCTGTAGCGCCCTTCATGAGTATGGCCGTCTTCACAAAGGTGGCAATGAACATAGGGAGTCAAGTATGGGGTATGACTGGAACCGCACCAACTGCTCCACCACCTGTCGTTCCCGAACCCGAGATCGAGAACGACGTTATTCCATACGATCAAGAAAAAGCAAAGAAATTGGAAGGACCCCGCAGCAACTCCATCAAGAGCGACTCGGATCCTTATCCAGAAACATATGGCTCCATTGGTGGCGACACTCTGGCTGGAGACCGCATCAACAATGTATACGGCTCCGTTGGTGGCGAAACTTTGGTCGACGGCATGTCTCGGTCACGTTTTGCTTCAATTGATGAGACAGCCTTTCCATCCTCGAAGCCTGCACCCATGTCAAGGAGAGGATCGCTGGCTGGCTATGAACGTCGTGAGAGTTTGTCCGAAAAGGGGGCGCCCAAGTTCAATTTTCAGCGACGTGAGAGCTTGTCTGAGAAAGGCTTGCCGAAGTTCAATAACGAGCGCAGCCAGAGTGTGTCGGAGAGAGGAGCACCGAAGATGTTCAACGAGGCTGAATGGTCCGCTACAAAGGCTGCACAGAAATTGGCACAGTTCAGTGTAGAGGAAATAGAGGAGGAAGAGGACGATATCAAAAAAGAATCTGAACCTGGGCCGAACAGCGCGTTTGACGAGACCATCTGGTCGGCGACCAAGCTAGGAAAGAAGATGCAGTTCACTATTTACGAGGAGGAGGTTGGTCCACCATCTTCGAGCTCTATGAAGTCGGAGTCGGTCAATGTCTTCGACGAAGCAGCATGGTCTGCCACAAAAGCAGCCATTGTCTCGAACACCATCAATGAGTATGGATCGAGTGGATCATCAAGCTCTAAGTCCTCTCTGCACAAAGAAGCATGGGTAATCACTGAAATTACTACGGTGGACAAGTTCCCGGAGCTACCACCACGAGATGATAGCAAAGAGCAGAAGAAAAAGAAGAAGAAGCGGTGGAGGTGGTCAAAGGGCGAGCAAGTGGATGATGATTACGATGTTGATGGAGTTTGAGGTCACGGCAGTATTTGAGAAACAATACAGCATTCTATGGTAGCAAGTTTCTTATGTCAGTATCATGAATTAGTGAACAACGATCTACTGAATATTCTTTCTTGGGCAGATTGATCTATGTGCTTCTTGAAATGTGGTAGCTTGACTGGAGGGTCGAGCATAACCCCTTATGCGAGCTTGACAAGTGAGTTTTCCATGAGATCGCCCGACATCTCCCGCCGCCCACCTCCTTGAGCCTTTGAGAATGATTACACGCAAACCTTACTCGGACGATGAAAGTATACCCGAAGTGGGGCATACTCTTGCGAGTGTCTAGCCCTGCCACTACGTTGAAAATTTGTGGGGAGGGTTCTGCCCTATTGGTCAACATCTGGGGCATGTTTCCGCTCAAGAACGTTACAACGTCGCAATTGTGCTCACAAATCCAATCCAATTGAACGCCACTTCGATATAACAGGTCCTGAGATTGGTAAGATGTCCCTGAATGGTTGGTATTGGCCTCATTGGTACTCTTCGCCAGAGCTCGATACAGCGAATCAATGATATAGCCGATTCCTCATCATCGGAAGTCGAAGTGAGGAAACTTAGATCGTATTATGCTAACGTGCTGTGGAGTTAGTTTTGACATATGGTCTCGAAGTAGTGCTAAACTTCAATCTCATTCCATCGTCTTCCATCGTCTTCGGGCCTGTAGTTCTAGACTTGGCCGGCATGTTGCTTGTGAAGTATCATGCTCATGTACCATGATCGAACAAGCAGCCAACGACCGAGTCTCAGTGGTCTCAGTCAACGTCTGAGATGGGATCAGACGAAAGTGACCGGTCTGGGGTGATCCCGATCTGGACGTCAGACTGTAAGGGTCTCGTGGGGTCGAGATCGAGCCAATGCTTTTTCGCTTTGGCCATGCAGACATAAGCTATGGCTTCTGAATGTAAATTACGAGACACGACAGCACCCAAGGTGGCTATGTGATCAGAGAGTCAGTTGTTAAAAGCTTTGATCTATAAGTTATGATTATTGTTTATCAATAAAGGCGACTTGAAGATTTTTGCGCCTGGAGTAAGAACAAAAGGCAAAATGCAAAGTCATTAAATGGTGTAGAAGAGAGACAGAAGTTGGCTTCCAAGGTCAATTATGCTCCCCTTCTGCTGGCATCGCTCGACCTAACCTCGTCATGTCTCTCCAGCTGACTCCTACTCTTCTGCGGAGGGTGGGAAGGACGGTGCTTGTTGCCGACGGCTTCGTTGATTCTGTGCTAAGCGTGTCGCCAATCGTCGCTGACGATGTCAGCATTGGATCAGTGTTCGAGTCTGGACTTCGTGTCTTCGCTTCCGAGCCTGCAGCGTCTTGTAGCTCAGCCGACTGCGAGGTGCTGAGTATCCATATCTCGCTCTCTGTCGACCTTGTAATTATAGCGGGCGCTGATGTGACGCTCAGAATGGTGTGAGAAGCCTCTTCTGGTTTATGTATTATTGTGTTGGTAATCTCTTCTGATTTTCGAGCGGTCGTCTGTGCAGGTACTGTATCTGTGCTGGGTGATGCAGCATGAAGAGATTCCGCAAAGTGCCGGTCCACAGTCACTGCTTCCGCCGAATGAATAGTAGTCTTGATTGGCGAAGAGCGGAAACTGGAAGTTGTATGCTCATTTCGTGTAGTCTTGAATTGCTCTTCTGACTTTGCAGACGTGGCTGTAGAGTGACTGGGGCGCAAGGTAGAAGTCTTCGATTGCTTAGACAAAGAATGCACCACTGTATGTGTTGATGTGATTGTGACCACAACTTCCGATTCTTTCTTTTGTGCAGTGCCCTTCAAAGTAGGCTCAATCGTCACGGTTTCCGTAATGGTTTTGGTCTTTGTGGTCGTCGCTACTTCCGTTTTCGAGGATTCTGTTGTCTTCTTCGATACCGTGACTACCTCCGTGACCGTGACCTCTACTACATGAGAAGAACTGGTGGTCGCTTGGGCCCGCTTGACCGTGGTCGCAGTGGTATGACTAGTGGCAGAAGTGATCGTAGCGGAAGAAGATGCGGACGGTGTAGTTGTGGTTGTGCTTTTCTTTTTCTTCTTCGATGTTGTTGTATTGATAATGACGTTCAAATCGAGGACAAGGTCTAAAGAGATCGACTGGGTTACGACCCTTACGGATACGTTCTTATTACTCTTTTTCTTGGCGGATTTGGTAGTCGCTGCTGCTGTAGAGGATGTGCTCACGCTGGACCCAGTGGTAGAAGTCGCAGTAGCTGTGACCGCAGTGATCTGTGCTAATACGATAAACAGGACGAGCAAGTAGAACCATACAATGAATCCGCTCCGCTTCTGGAAGGCCATGGCCGACATTGCGATGTAGAGACTGTGTCGCAAGTTGTTAATTGAAGAAACTCAAGTTGATAGAGGTGAATGAGAGAGAATGACCATGAGCAATTCTATCGGTCAATACCACTAGCCGCAACAGCAGCATAAGCCGAACCAACGCTGCCAGCCATAGTCCAGAAACGATCCAGGGATGATGTCGTACCGTAGGCGAGGCACGTCAGGACCATCGAGAGCTCCTGCAGCCGCGTGGAATGGCATGGTTCCAACGTGCGCTAGCACGTACCGTCTAACTTTCCAGCCCGTTTGGCAACGGGTATAGGGACCATGGTCTGGCTGGAGTTCACCCATACTGCGTCTGATCCCAAACTCTGGTAGCTTAGAACGCCGCCCGGTAACTTTATCCTTTACAACGGACAAGCACAAAAAGTAAAAAGAATTACCGGTTTAGTCTCTGTGGAGTGCAGGTATTGTATAGCTCTCTGGCTTATATTTCCGACCGAACGGCCTCCCCATTCCATATTGAGGAACCGTTGTTTCCAAAAAAAAAAACGTCTGGGTCAGCATTGCGGCACTTCCTGACAACACGACAGCTGGAGCATACAGCTCATGTCTGCAATTATGGGTTATGGTCGCGTCGACTGGAGTACGAAATTGGTCCTTGGGCATAGGTGAAATTGTGATCCTTTTCCACAAATGGAGGCCGAGGCTAGCTCAGAGCAAACTGAATCCTGGCGTATCAAATTGCGCGAACGCCTCAGCTCCATGTAATCAAGTAGCATCAAACCACCCTGCAAGAACGCCGCTATCAATATCGTCCCCTTGCATTTTGAGTGAGTGTGGGAATTTGTGAATGCATCCTACAACGCTATGAATATGATCCCTGTACGAAGTTTTCTCCTCTCAGGCATGTCATTGACACCTGACGAACAAAAACATCAAGCGAACTGTGCAGGTCACATTTCCCAAATATACTATGCACAATCAATATTCGTGACATTGTGAAAAAGAATAAAGAATCTAGGTAATATGATTTCGGAGACAAGCATTGATTGTATGTTTCTGTATTTACTATTCGCGGTACTACTAACTAGATCCCAAGATGACTCCAGTCCAGACAGAGGAAAGTTAAAGTACAGTTATTCGGTCTGCTCCGTGCTAGAAGACATGTATTTGTCTGATTGAGCTTGCAAGGCTTAGCTATCATCCGGAATCGCCTAGGGCAGAACAGTAGCGAAGACCTGGGCGGTAGAGCTGAGGGAGTAGGTCTCGACCGGCTTGCAGGCTCCACTACCAGTGGCCTTGCCAGGGGCGACCCAAGCAGTGGTAACACGAGTGACAGTGACGACCTGAGTGGGGATAGCGGCGCGGGTCCACATGTGGAAGGTGTTGGTAGGCCACTGAGAGATAGTGGTGGTGGTGGCGCCGACATACTTGGTCTTGCCGACCTTTGCAGTGACCGTGGTAGTCTTGATTGTGGCAGTCAATTGAGTGGCGGTAGTTGTGATAGTTGAAGTGGACTAGAAGATGCTGTCAGTCAAATGTGTTCGAATACCACTGCGAATCTAAGTGTTGCTTACAGTGCTTGTCACGACTTTGTTCACGATCGTGGTGGTCTTGATAGCAGTAGAGGGGACACACGAAGGAGCCGAGTAAGTTGCATCAAAGAAATTCCTCTTGACCCTGTGGGGAGCAGCCCCAGTGGACTGAGGGTCGCAGCTCAAAGTCTTTGTGGTGGTAGAAGAACCCCACTTAGTAGAAGTGATGGTGCTGGGAACGATAGTGGTAGTCGTGGTGGTTGAGGGGGCAGCGGGTGTGCTTGTGGCGACCTTTGTAGTAACAGTCGCAGTCTTGAGGAAACCAGGCGTGGTAGTGGTATATCTGTTCTCAGTAACAGTGCTAGTAGTGGTGGAGCCGACTGTAGTATAAGCAGTAACGGTGGCAGTGCTGGTGACATAGCTGATAGTGGGGTGATTATCTTGGGTCCATACGACTGAAGTGGAGTAAGGAGTAGCCAACCCCGAGACGTAGCCAGTAACGAGCAAAGTGGCTGGTACACCAGTCGCAATGCTCGAGATAGGAACATTGAAATCGAGAAGGTTGACAGTGCTTGCTGCATCAGCGAAGGAAGCTGCCTCGAGGGCAGCGGCGGTCTTCACGTTACCCTGTGTATCCTGGTACACAAGGCTCATGTCGATCTCGCCTCCACTATTACAGTTCGCATTGCTATCGTCAGCGTTGATGTAGGCCTGGAATCTCTCGACGGCCCTGGCATCGACGAAACAATCGCCAGAGGGTCCGACACCGAAGTTGAAGCAGGTGCTGGCAGAAACGCCCGGAAGGTAAGTGGCCAAGTAAATGGCAACAGCGAGAAAAGGCTTGGAGAACATATTGGAGGTGGGGGAATTAAATATTAGAGTGCAGGTGTATTAGAGTAAAGAGTAGTGCAAAGTGTAGTGGGTAGATTAGGAGAAGAGTTTGAGCGTGAAGAATAAAGATTGCACTGAGGCTCGGAGAGTTATATATCTACTCTGCACTTGCTGGAGCTACAAGCGATTGGCTCGCTTCGCGGATATCGAATTTTGGATAATGAACAATCCAATAATGTTCCATTGGCACGGCATAGCCACGTTGGACTAGCCATCATGCAGCCGTGGCAACGTTAAGCGACTGATTGCTGATATTTCCATCAGGGCCGATTCGAATGAGAGCAGAAGAACAGACAACAATCACGACCGTTAGAAACGTTAGCGTTGGAGTTTGGAGTCCGTTGGGAGTCACGCTGGTTCCCTACGTGGCGCACCGTCAACGTTGAGAAGTTGAAGCTTGCTCTACACGAATTTGGCCATCCGATGCTTGTGAATCGGCAGTGGCGCAATACCACCGATGGGTATCGGTCTCCTGTCAGTGGCGCACAGGTCATCCACAGTTCGCATACGGCTGCACCTGGCTTAATTTTGACCTCGCATCTATTTGCTATCAGGAAAGACATTGGCAATAATGTTCGGCTCCTCCTGTATATGCGTTGCTCCCACGTTCTTGAGCCTCGCTTGCAGTAGCATCAGGCGTCGACAGCACTGCGATATAAACGGTAGATCTTTGGTGAGGTGTATTGGCTACAACTCCAAGTGCACGAGGTGGTCTGAAAGGTCAGACTCCGGACCGAAAACAAATCTTAAGATTTCAAGATTGATCATGAGAAATTATGCATTATTGATTAGACGAATTTTGAAACTAGGTCCACTTTCACTGAACGGAGTATTCCTGACACTCAAACGAAGCGGTAGACCATGGATTCAGGCAGGCCTTCCAAGACGGATAAATCCATCTTTTCTTGTTTCATACAGACGGCGACAGCATCAAACTCTTCCATGATCTGTTTGGCCGTCCAGTGCTGGGTCTTGAGCTTTTCGGCATACGTCACGCTTCGTTGGCGAACGAGCGGGTCGTAGAATGCGAGTCGACTGCAGCCTTTCCGGCGTAGCTGATTGAGAAACTGCGCAGCGGGAGATTGCTCTACGGATGATTGCCCTGGCTTGAAGGCAACGCCAGCTACCAATATCCTGGGCTTTGACTTTGTCATCTTCGAAGAACGCATCTGCTTCTTGGCCAAAGCATAAAATCCGGTCGCCATACGCTTGGGGCGTGCAAGTGTGCGTTTTGTAGCTTGACGAAGAACAGGAAGATCCGGGTTGTTCTCAAATAAGTAGAATGGATTCACTGGAATGCAGTGACCTCCGACACCAAGTCCCTTCTGAAAGCCTGGCATGAAACCGAAGGGTTTCGTGGCTGCAGCGGAGAAAACTTCGCCGGAATCGATGCCGTGACTCAAACAAGCATCGCTAATCTCGTTGACATAAGCAATGTTGACCATTCGGAAACAGTTCTCGTAGAGTTTGGTCATTTCGGCCACTTCAGAAGATGATACGGGAACAATTTTATTGAAAGCTCTCGAGTACAATTGTTGGATATGATCAAGAGCCTGTGGTGTGAGCCCTGACACTATCTTGAAAAGGTCAGCTTGAATGGACAATATTCGAGCAAGAAAGGTAGCCTTACCTTGGGAATCTCGTAGGCAGCGGGTGAGATTCTTCCAGGATCTATACGTTCAGGGCTCATACCACAGTGCATATCGCTGTAGGCACCGAGGAGACGGCGCGTGGTACCGACTGAGACGCTGCTCTCGATGACGATGGTGCTACCGGGCTTGGCATATCTGAGCACAGTATGAATGGCACTGTTCAGATGGGTGGTGTCGACAGCCTGGTCCTCACCCAGGAGTGTTGGTACAGCAATGAGATAATGCGTTCCGTGAGCCAGCACGGATTCGTCGGCAGACAAGGAAGCGTTCGGGCGATCATTGAACGCCGGACGAAGCTGTGTTATGCGTTTCGACGAGATGTCGAACCCAATTGTGCGATAAGCAGTGGAGAACTCTCGGACGAGAGACTCCCCTACAAATCCCACTCCAATGACGCACACGCAGATGTCAGGAATAGTGAAAGGTCTAGTTGGCAGTGTCCTAGGAGAACGGTCAGTATTATTCTAGAGCTGAATAAATTCATGGACGATATCGACTTACAGGAGAACCTGCTCGCTGACGGTCTTTTCACAGAAAATGGAGTCGCTCCTCATGTTGGATTATTAGTGTGAAGATGATGGGATCTTCTAATGAAAAGAGTGTAATTGTGAATGAATGACAAACTTTAGCACCACTTGTAGAGATCTGGCACTTGGAAATATGCTTTCGGAGCTGGGAAGTCGGAGACAGACAGTCTTTGTATGAAATGTAGAATCAATCCAACCGAGCCGTTGGCATAATTACCCCGCCGTCCAAGCCAAATGAGAGAATGCCAGAAGAAGCGATGCCGAACTCGATCTGCAGCCAGTAGATTGCGAATTTCTCGTTCGAGAGTGGCCGTTGAACATTATTTTGCCTCACCACTGCAACGTGAGGACGCTGACGTTAGAGGGGCAGGAGTAAGCGGCGAGGCGTTTTTGGAACGGTCGCCCATCCTTGCTCGACCGTTTGCCCCACTGACCAGCAGTGGGGTTGAGCCGATTTAAATCCAGACCTCGCATTGGTCTAGGCGTGCCTGACCGTCCCCGAACGATGTGTCGCTGGACCAATTAATTGACCAACGGCTGTTTAATGCAGCGTCCAGGCACCAGTCTTATGAGTAGACTCTTATCGATCCTGTACAAACGACAGCGCAACCGATTTGACATTATTGGTCTCATCGCAGCATTTCGGGACCGGCACGGGATACTAATGTCTCTGGCTCTGGAAGAAGAGCTGTGATAGCCTTGTAAAGCACAGAAGCAGCCTCGTGTAGTCGCCAAAAATTGCCGTCCGGACGTGAAGCATCCCTTGATCAAAGCTGTCGCTTACCTCTAGAACATGGATAATCAATCAGAATTATCGCGAAAGGGGGCACTTAGCATGCCTACGCCACTTCTATGCTTTTTTAAACAATTAGTTTAGTACAAGTCCGATAATCTGTCGAAGCGAGAGCATTGTTGCATAACACTGTCTGCAATTGCATTTACCAGTGTGCTTTCTACACAAGCAAGATTCTGGTCGAATTTCAGTCGCATGACTACAAGAGAGCGTAGTGTATATCTGTTGCATTCATCCTTCTCCCCGTACGTTGCGGTCGTGGCTTGCATCAAGCGTACGTGATGGAGCGGATGATAGTTCTGGCTCTGGCTGAAGCACACGATGAGTTTATACAGGAAGTCTGTTACGATCAGCTGTAGGCATCGAATCACTACGAATCAGACATGAGCGAAGGAATCCGTCAGAATGTACTGTATTGAACCACTTAATCTCTTATCAGAGAGCACGGGATTTATATCCTCCAAAAGTTCATATCCGAATGCACAGATTCTATAGCACTCCAATATTGACCTGGTATAGCTTCTCATTACCAATCCGACCTTCGCCGTCTTTCTCCGCCTCCGTAATGACAGCTTCCAAGTCTTGAACGGCATCGACATGCTTTCCATGTAGCACTCTTGCCCTCGGCTCCGCTGCTAGAGCCACTATGAAGTCTGCTGGCAACTGTTCATCTTGAAACTGTCGTGTTCCGCTCAAATGACTGAAGAAGGCCTTCATTGCTGGATGGTCCATGGCTTTCTTATTCAACCCTTCGTCCGCTGAGCCCAACTCCGTTTGGACCATGCCTGGACTGAGGGCTACGGAGAATATCCCTGTGCCTTCCAGTTCCGGGACGAGCGACTCGTGGACTTTTGAGATAGCAGCCTTAGATGAGGCGTAGCCCGCCATGACTGGAAGACGCATAGTGGCTACAGCTGAAGAGACTGTGATGAGGGTTCCGGTCTTTCGTTTCTCCATCGAAGGAAGAACAGCACGGATAAGTGAGACTGGAGCTTTAACATTGAGCTCATACACATTCCACCAAATATCCAGGTCTTGGTCTTCGGCGATCAAAGGACCGAGTCGAGCACGGCCAGCGTTGTTGACCAGTATGTCAACAGGACCGAGTTGACTCTCCACCTTCGATACGATGGAGGCGGCAGCACCCTTGGCAGTGACGTCTGCGGGTACTGCAATGGCATGACCTCCGGAGGCAATGATCTCTTCGGCCAGAGATTTGAGCTGAGCTTCGCGACGAGCCACGAGTGCCACGCTTGCACCAGCTGCGGCGAAAGCTTTTGCTGTAGCACGCCCAATGCCAGAGGAAACACCAGTGACTATGGTCTGATGGGATAAATTAGCTGTCGAATACATTTGGAAGGTACGGCGAAGACTGACGACTTTGCCATTCAGCTTCGTAGCATATTTTTGTGGGGAGATGAAGTCATAAGAACTGTAGAGCTCTGGGAGAGCGCCGCCTAGGTAACCCATCTTTGTTGTTTCGAGTACAAATTGATTTGACGTGAACACGAGATGAGTTGGACTGAAGACTTGGGTTCGAATAACCTCTGATTTGAATGGAGTCGATATAGATAGATTGGAGAAAGTGATGGCGATATCTCTGATACTTATAACATCTCTTTTGATCATCGGATGCACTCAATGCATAGCTGCATTTCGGACTTACATTCAATATCGGTCTTTGTGATCACCTTCTCCTCTGTTGTACAGGTAGCAGCCGGGTTTTGTGCGGCTTCTGAGAAAGAGGTAAATCCGGGATCACGGGATTTGACCCTGGAGAAGCGCTCGCGATAAAAAATCCGTGGTCGGCCGGCATCTAAAGCCGAGCCAAGTCCCTGGTGAATCGGCACATCTTTGCACCGCAATCTTTGATCCGGCTCTGCCAGAAGTCTCCAACTATCACGTGCCGCGCTGAGATCGTGTCCAAAACCCGAACCAAAACCCGGCTTCAACCCCGGCGGCTCTCACGGGTTTCCTAGGTCGCAAGCTGGATGACACTCCCATCTACCGTCTGCCATCTGCTAGTGTCGATGCAGCTGCGGGCGATTATGTGATAGCATTCCAGCTATTTCCGCATCAATGCCCGACAGACAATCTACTGCTGTGAAACTCAGCTGCGAGGAATGTCGCCGACGGAAGACCAAGTGTGACAAAGAATCGCCATGCACAGCATGTAAATATGCTGGTCTGGCCTGCACCGCTATCCAGCGTGCGCGCCTTCCCCGCGGTCGACATGCCAGACCTAGAGATAGGAACACTGTCCTACATTCTAGAGTGACACAGCTGGAAGGACTTGTCAAGCAACTTGAAGTAAGTACTGCAGACAGATTGATAATATGCCTGATCTCTTGACTTATCTATGGCAGGCGCATCTGCATTCGGACGTGCAGGAACATTCACCGGACAATCAAGTCTCGGAAGTTTCCCCTGGCTCGACGGCTCCTCCAGTCCCGCTTAAGGCCTACTCCTTGTTTGCGAAGGACTTCTTCAATGCACTTTCCAACGAAGTAATAATTGTTATACCTCCTAGCCACATCGGACTGAAACGTATGACAGGTTGCCGGCATTCGTGAGACGCTTGCTGATTCTCCACACCAAGATGATGGACAGCAGGACGACGCTACACCCCCTGGGTCCATTTCTACAGCGTCCTTTCCAAGTAGTACGTCATCGGAATTACGAGGATCAGGAGTTTTACTGGGTGTTGGTGCTCTTACGGTAGATGGAAGCAGTCTTGAACAACCACCGAAGGAGATCAGCATGAAATTATTCGACGTTTACAGAGATCGAGTCGACTGCATATTCAAGGCCACGAACCTGCCAATGGTTCGCCAGCTGATCGAACAGCGTTACTCCTCCGGTCGCCGTGCCCCGGCCGCATATGTTGCTTCCGCCGCCGCGTTGGAGAGAGCCATCTACTTCCTGGCCATATGTACAATGAACGAAAATGAGTGCAATATCATGCTTCTTGAGGAGAAAACTGCACTCACCACACGATATCGCACAGCATTGGAGTTGGCTCTCAGCCGAGCCAGTCTCTTGACCAACCCTGATAAGCTGGTGTTACAGTCCTTCGTCATCTATTTGGTACGTTCACGATTTTCTTTCTTAATGGGCGAAGCTGATCATGCGACACAGATAGCGCTGAGAGTGTGCAAACACTACACAGCAAGCTGGACCCTGGTCGCCACCGCTGTTCGAGTAGCAAGTGCGCTAGGGTTACCATATTCGAGTAAACATGGATCACTGCATACTGGCGAATTCATGCTAGTCCGTTTGTTGTACTGCATCGGCGTCTTGGATACCCAGACATCTATGGATCGTGGTTTTTCCCCGATGATGTCCATGCACTACTTCCATCATAAGCCTGTGTTGGTTAACGACATCGATCTGGAACAATCTGCCATGCCACAACAGTCGCACGACTCCTACTGCGAGATGTCGTTCTCTCATATCATCAATGAATTCACGATCGTCGTTCGAAAATTGAATGAAGTCCCCCCTGATGACCCAGGATCTTATACTAGTTGGAACAGCAAAGTTCAGCTCGTACATGACTTCGAATTTCATATGAAAGCCTACTGCAATAAGCTCGGTAGTGCTAACAACAACTTTGTTCGCTACATTGAGCTCGTAGTCGAAATTGCTATTTTAGACTCGAATCTCCTGCTTCGACGTCCTCTTTACCGCTGCAGAGACAGCCCCTATCCTCCGAGCGATCGTTTTGACACTCTTGACGTTGCCACTCGAGTCATGCAACACATACTGTGGCAAGCGAACGACAGTTCTTTCAGTCCTTGGAGCTGGTTTTCCAACAGTTGGCTTAGATGGCACGCTCTGGCCATTGTGCTCGCAGAACTGTGTGCCTCTAGGCATGATGACCTTTCCAGCCGAGCATATGTAATCGCCAAGCAGGGATTCGCTCATTACGAGGCATTGATGTCTGCGACTGACCTTGCGAGTGTTTGGGCACCGATCAAACGGCTTATGGACAGAGTAGATCAGGTACGACAGCAAAGCCATCAAGGATTAAGCGATTCCGATAGATTTTCGCCTCAGTCTGGCACTCAGACCTCCAGTTTGACAGGAACTGATGCCATGTTCGCCAACAGCTCAACAGTCGATTCACTACTAGATCCGACGCTAGACTTTGAGAACGATGCGCTATGGCTGAACTGGGATTCATTCGTAGAGGACATGAGCAATGAGTGGAACTCAAATTATGGCCCTCACGAAGTCAGCGTTTTCCAGCAGTAAAAATGGGCTTGTCGCGCTGATGATGTAGGTCTGGCCCCTCTTTCTCTCTGAGTGAAAGGTACTCGGCAATCTTCGCTTCTTCCTGTGACGACTCATGGCTCCTTGCATGGTGAGCATTCCGAATCAACTCAAATTCGGCCATTGTCTAGTCCCAAACGGCGCCATAGAACAACATGCATGGTTTCTTTTCCACCTTGATGCCGCTGGATTAACAATACGTCTAGATCTTCGGTGCCTATCGCCTATTACGCAAGGCCAGGAATTTGATACATTTAGTTTACAATGCATATCAGCTACAACATTAAACATGGACTAGAAGTGCAATGGTCTAGCCAGCAACAGCTCCAACTGATTGATTTTGACGCACACTCGTTCCAGTGCATGGGAGCTGGAATTGACAACGCTCTATTCAGTACTGGCAACTTATGAAGGACTGGAGCAAAACGATATGAACGCCAAGCAGATGTCGACGGGAGAAAAGATGACCACGTGGCAGATCACGTAAGCGCAGAGGGCTATAGAACAACTCGGTTTCATGCGAGGTCAGCTCAGGCGTCCCGCGACCAAAATTTCAAAACATGCACATCTCATTGGCCCAATAACGTCTTTCCTTCGTATCCTTCGTTTCCTTCGTGCCAGCTGGGGCCAGCATCTTATTTTTAACACCCAACAGACCACCCATTGGTCTGGAAGATGGACGACATATGTTGCCTGAAAACTCCACTGACCGAAATATGTCATTGTTTACCTTCCCCATTTTTTCAAACATCTCACCATAACCCCCCTTTCCTACTCCCTTGACAGCATAACCCTTCAGCACCATGGACATACTCATACTTCTATCCTTCTTCGGATCGGTGGCAGCTACGTGCTATATGTCCAACGGTACAGCACAAAGCGATGCCTTCAAGCCTTGCCAGTCGTTTCATGGATCGTACTGCTGCGAGTTGAACGTCAACGTGACAGTGAACAATGTGACTCAAGTTGAGGATGCTTGTCTTGATAATGGACTCTGCAAGATGGTTGAAGACAAAACGGGCATTATCTCATATTGGCGTGAGGGTTGCAGTGATCCGTCATGGCCATCTGACTGGTGCCTGACGGGCGTATGTGGGAATGGAGTGGTGAGTCGGATCTGGTGTCATGGGGTTGACCTCCGGCTGACCAGGGACAGGACAACAATTACAACAATGATGCTGCCATGACACCATGCGACGGGACTGCATCTTCTAAAACGTGGTGCTGCGGGCACAACAATACAGCATGCTGCGGCAAAGGCTTGCCTGACGAATACACAATCAGTCCTACAATCGCAGGCTTGGCCGCATATCGGACGAGTCAGACCCAGTCGACAGTCACTACGTCATCTACCACCAGTCAATCATCTACTCCTAATTTCCAGTCAGCAACCCCTGCTTCCTCTAGCACTATCCCACCTTCCAAGGGTGTCTCGGGAGGAGCGAAAGCTGGCATCGGAATAGGCGTTGGACTGGGCCTCATCGCTTTAGTCAGCGTAGCTGTGCTGTTAATCTTCATGCGGAAACGAAGGGCGCAAAAATCGCAAGCAACATCATCTGATACAGCCGAGCATTCCGAGCACGCATACATGTGGGATCCACAACCGGGAACCGGTCCTGCTGAGCTCCAAACTTCATATACAGATGGGCCAGCCGAGATGGAAGCATACAAAATCCCCTGCGAGCTTGAAGGAGCGACCATTGCTGAGAAAGATGGAAGCAGGGAATAGCGTACTCTACTGGATCAAGCGGAAACGCAGGGCTGAGTGAATGCCTGCTTTGCAGATTCCAGCTCCGATGATTATAACTTCGTGATGACTTATTGGTCAAGGGAGAGAATGAGACCCTAGTGTCTGGAGTGGCATGCGAAGCTGGCAAGGTAACCGGAAGAGCAAGCACAACACTGGTATGTGGAACCTCGGCTCCTAGAAGACACGAAATTCGAAGTATCTTAGAAAACCAAGCACTAATACAATGAGTGAAGCCGTCCTACGAGAGCTCCATGAAGATACAGAACGGAGGAGATTAAATGTTAGCTACCCACTCGCTCACTTACTGCGCAGCGCATGATATGTCAAATACAGGCAGGACATGCGAGACCAAAGTGATTGACCATCCACAGGTAGCTTTGCAAGCGAGAGCATGTCAAGGTCATCTTTAATTATGGCGTGTTAAACGAAAAGAAATGTGGGGAACAGGTTAGGGTTTCGTACTACGCCCGAAAGAGAAGGTACTCTTCCACCAGAGCATCAATCCGTTCTCGAGGAGTGCAACGCTGATGCGGTTGATCGAATGACATGGCACTACATAACCAATACCTCGATCGCAAAGGAACAACGGCAGAGTGATACCACGAAATTTCTATTCCCAGCGGAGTAAAAATGATTGGCGGAGCGCGGGTTGATCTAAGACGAATGTTCAGGTCACGTGCAGCTTACGTCATGGCGGCTGACGTCTCAGAGGTCGCTCCTGAATCTTGCATGTTAACCACGTAACTTATTTGTCGTGTTGCTCTCCATCCACCCGCCATCCCATAGATTCCACCACTCTTCGATGTCAACGCTCAAGTACAGAGCTGCTAGCTATTCAGCACCACGGTCATGACAGACTCGGCTGTCGCATGGCCAGCATTCCGTGCCGAAACTCAGCTTCCCCGATCTCAACGACCCCGCCGCCGCAGAAATTCGCGGAATAGCGATGAAAAGTCTCAATTCTGCCTACCTATACGCTCAGATTCCTTGTCACAATCACATGATCTTGACAGGTTCAGCCGATTGCCGGATAAGGTCGTTCTCCTGATCCTTGACCTCCTCGCACAAGGGTCCACTCGTGACATCTGCAGCGTTTCGCTTGTCAGCAGGAAGTATCACGGACTGGCCGAAGGCATTCTCTACCGCAAGATCCTGTTTGGCTCTCATGAGCACCATCTAGTCTTTGGAGAATCTCTCAGACGCCGTCCACGGCGTGGGAGTACAATCCGAGATTTCAAGCTTGAATACCCGAAGTCAGATCTATCTCATCTCGTCTTAAGCCATAGCCTCAATGGAACGAACTACATGCGCAATGGGATCGACCATTTGGCCTCGACGCTATCCGCTATGTCGAACCTGGAAACATTGGACGTAGCTGCGCCGGCACACCTGCTGCAAGGTATTGGAGCGCTCTTCAACGGACCATTTGACCTCGCCTGTTTGAAGACCTGCAGCCTCTTCTTTCAATTTCCTGACGATGCCTATTGGGATCTTCGTGAGAGTATCCACATTTTCACCCACCCTACATTGGAGACGCTCTCAATAAAACGAGCCAAGCTCGATGATAAAGGTTTCGATCTGATAGAGCGTCCACATAGCACGGCTCTCAAAATTCTACGCCTCATAGAATGCGATGTAAATTGTGATTCACTTGCTGATCTTTTAGAGTTTCCGGAATGCTTGAAGGAATTTTATATGGATCATACAGCCGAGCCCGTGCCAGAGCTAGAAGAGGACTGCGATGATTTCTACGAGCACGTTATGGCGCTTAAAGACCAGGCAGAAAGTGTGGAGTCCATCACCATCAATTTCCCAAGCCTTGGTGGAAGGAAGGTTGTACGACTGCGAGAATTTCAAGCCGTAGAGACATTACGGGTCAACTTCGACACACAGCTCTTTGGCAAGACTGGCAGGAAGCCACGACTGAATTCCGTGGGCTTGCCGCCTCGCCTCAAGACGCTCGAATTTTTCAATCCTATCGGCGCGGACGAAACAGTGACTGAGCTTTTCACCATAATGATCAACGATATTGACTTCATGGCTAGGGAGTTGAAGACTTTGCTATTAGTTGAAGGACCCAACGGAGTACCCGAGCAGATTCTAGAAGCCTGTAAGGGCAAACGTTTTGATCTGGAGCTTAGAAGACTAGATACATGAATGACAAAAGTTTACGACGTTAGTGGAGGGACATTTCTTGAGATGGGAAGGAAGGGCGCTGGTTCGTACTCTCGCTTTTACGACGAGTAGCATGATACACTCTGGAAATCATATGGAAACTATTAGGCAGGACAAGTAGACACAAACAGATGTTCTAGTGCTGATGATAAATTGTTTTTTGAGCCATGCTCAACCTAAATATCCTATCTTGTCTTGCCGCAGGAAAGAAAAAGGGTCATTCGATCAGAGAACTTGGAGCACGTGCTGGCAGTGGTACAATTCTAAGAACATGACGCCTATCGCTGTATGACTTGATAAATCCCGCCAGTCAAAAAGGTTCGCGAACGCATGCTTTGACAGCACTGAAAATCTGAAAAATGTAATTGTCAATTGAATAGATCCGAATGCAACGCTTTTGCAAACATGAATATGTGTTCGTCTTCAGGGTGTCCTGATCCGAAGTTGTCCTCCTCGTCCGACTTGCCGTGTATCTCATACCGTTTCAATAGCAGAATCGAGCCGCATTGCAGGTTTGAGATCGGAATGTTGCGTATTTTCATGTCCGAAGCCACTGGTGGGTTGGATATGGCTAGCCTGGAAAGGAGAATCGATGGGAGCTGGCAGCTCTGATATCGTTGGCAAGGTAGGCAACGTGAGCGAGGTGGTCTGTGAAGCTTTGATAAGGAAGGGCGCAATTTTCTCCTGGAACAGAGGTTTTAACGCAATGAGGCAGAAGCAGACAATAGCCAGAAGGGCTTCGCAGGTGACCAGAATGTCGACCACAATTGGCACTCGTAAATCCTCCAGACCTCCAATTGCTGTACCTCTGAGTTTGTTGAGAATAGGAATGACGATGGCAACTGAGCTTGCTACACATCCGAGGGAAAGGACTGGAATCACCGACATCTTGGTCCTTTTACTATGAACAGTACGACGCACGACGAAAGCACCCGTCAAAAAGAGTGTCCAATCCAGACATATGTCCACAGCATAAGTGATGTTGTAGAGTACTCCTTGGGTCGAAGCTTTGAGGCAGTGGGCTGTGAGAACGTGGGTCAGATTTGCAGGTGAGCCGCATTTGAATACCCCGACGAGGCCATAAGTAGCCAGAGCAGCGACGAAGATTGAGTACGCAACAAGGATTGTGATGCGCTGGAATCGAAACCCTAGTGTTGAAGGGATGATTCTGAGATAGAAGAATGTATAGGCGCCTCTGATGAGTATCGCATTTGTACAATGAAGCGGAATTGTCAGACTCCCCATCTTTGGCACATCAGCGGTAGATCAAAGTAGAATGTCGAGCGGGTAAAAGACCTACCAGGAGAGCACGATCGCTTCCATTTGCGAAACCCTGATCTCTGAAAGCGACAAAACCGAGAATGTCCACAATACAACGAGCCGTGAAGAAGCACTAGGGAAATAATTAGAGCTGAGCCGTGACTCGCATATAATCCTTACCACGCCTGCCACCAATAGAAGGTCATCCCAGTCCAACTTCCGGACAATAGACCGCCGTACATAAAGTCTCAGGCCAGTGAGTGAGACGCATAATACGATGCTGATGATATCGCATGTGATGATGCTGTTGTAGTTGTTGTGATAGGGGTTCAAGGGAGTAGAAGCGTCGGGAAGTGCCATGGCTGAGGAGAAAAAAGCTTCGGTTCGGCACTTTGAGCCTGCTAGAGGATCCGGACCGTATAATAATTAATACTCACTCCTTTTCCGTTCTGGATCTCGTACGCGCAGGTGTGTGAGAGTGCTGTATGGCGTTCACACTCTCCGACACGTACTGCACCTTGTAGCCAACGGTCAAAAGCCTGCAACGACGACAGCATTTTTTGAGCAAGACCATTCCATCATTGGCCAAGATCGGCCGGTAGTGGATGGACGATCATTACAGTTCTGACAGGGTGGAAATGCAAAAACGCCTTCCAATCGCGATTGCTCGATTTTTGCAGATTTGTGGTGTCTCGATCTTCCCGCTTGACCTCTCTGGGGTGGCCGACACCCGACGGTTCGGCGCCACGAAACCGTGCCGTCCAATCCGCGATAGGGAATTGCTGTGCGGCTTGAAAGTGCTGTGCCGCAAGCGAACGGTGAAGTGGTGTCCGGACCCCCGAACCTCAGTTTGTTGGGAATCCTCGGACGATCTGCATAGATGGACGCAAGCTATAGGGGCAACCAAGCTAAAAGAGCCGGACAACCAACCAAATCCTTCGCGAGCCACAGCAATAACGTGCTGCAGAACGGGATCAAATGATGGGAAAGAAGATAGCTTGATAGGGACCAATGGCATGGACGTCCGTCTACGCCGCGGCCATCCATAATCAACCTCACATGAAAAAAATTCTTCACCAATTGTTCTGGAAACTCGCTTATGCATGTTTACAGTTTACACTCCTGCTCATGTGGCGTTCAAACCCCACATTTCCCACCTCCTGACACCCCTGCAGTCGACCAACGTTGCCTGTCTGGTTGATTTCAACGGCCACGATTCCGATGAATTTGTGCTGATACGACCTTTGCATAAACACCATATTTTCTCTCAAGTCGATTTTACTTGTAGTCGGAACCTTTTTGGTGCAAAATAATTTGCACCTCTAGGGACGTGAATCTTCGTACAATTAGATAGGGCGACGCATTGGTAAGTACGTGTATCTGGCTTCTAAGAAGTGCAGCTCTTTTTAAGGATCTGGGCTTGGAGGCATGAATATAACATAACGGCTCCACATGACTATGAGTTTGGTAGGGGGAAGTTCTCATATGTACTTCGGGAACTGGATGACAGAATGTCACTTACGGATTGCTATGATGGATCAATCACCACTCACCATATGTCTTGCACTCTCTGGCTCCGCTCTTACGAGAGCAGTGTCATCCGGGTACGCAAGGACATCAAGGCTGATCATCCGCTAATGGTTCTTCGCGGCATTTCGTCACTCATCAGGTTGTGGAGCTCAGATTAGAATGATTTTCAACTCGTTCTACGGTAGGGAACGTATCTGATCGGGCTCTAGTTTGTTGTGAGCGCTTGGTTGGGATGCCAACAGTACTCTAGTCAAGTCATCCAGGAGATGTGAAACGTGACGCTAGTGATTGGACAGAATACAACGTCCGAACCTATAGACTATCTTCGCTAATCATAATGGGCCTGAATGATCCCACACCCTGCTAATATTGAAGCCGATCTGTTGACATCAGCCGCAAATCCGCACGTTCTGACGACTAGAAAGGTTTTTGAGTTAAGAATCATATTTATCTGATCACAGGACTCCTAGCTTGAAGTCAAGGTAGTTGATATGGTTATTCTGCCACAGTCCGTCTTGAAGTGCAACAGAAATGGCGATCATGCAGATTGATTGTACGGCTAGGGTTTGATTCTCCTGCACCCATGGTGGCGGAGGCTTCGAAGGTTGTTGATTCGGGACTATCAGGACCAGTCTTCTGCTTGACTCATGATCCGAGAGCGGTAAGCAGTCTACAACATATACTGTTTGACCCTCAAATGAATTTAGAAATCATGTGGACAAAACGGCGTGGGCTGCCGGTCACTAAGAGAAACGGTTCGGGGGTTCCGAGAGCGCCAAGTAATAACATTATTGAAGCCAGGATATATACAGAAGACAACATGAAGAGGCGTTGCTTTTGAACGTGCAGTGTATACACAGAACTCCAAACATGTAGAACATCATAAGACCGGGTCCTTTCATCCTTGCAAGGTGTCCTTGTACAGTGCAACGATAGAGTTGGGGCGAGGCATGGACATGTAGTAACCGATACAGACGTTGTACAAATTTCCACGTTGAGAACTTGGCCGAT
Organism: Myriangium duriaei CBS 260.36; assembly: GCA_010093895.1. NCBI lineage: Eukaryota > Fungi > Ascomycota > Dothideomycetes > Myriangiales > Myriangiaceae > Myriangium > Myriangium duriaei. The sequence continues at coordinate 1,177,458 of ML996090.1, forward strand.
TCAGGGACTTTGCCTACATCCGTGGCTGAGTCAATTGATTCCAGAGAGCCCAATCACCTGCATGATCTCAATACCGGTTTTGCTACCAATCTCCACACCCAAGAAGCAATAACCGGGCTTCCCGGGTGGGAGGACTGGATCAGGCGTTGCTGTTAATTTCCTTAGCAGCGCAAATATGTTTATATATATCTTGTTCGTCCCACCGCAGTCCAGCTTCCATCCTTTGACAATCCGACAGCAATCATACAGATCGACACTCAAAATCCACGCCGAACATGGTCAAGACTTTCTCCGGGCTACTGCTGGCCTGCTTAGGCGTAGCTTATGCACAGCAAACAAACCTACAGGTGTTCACTAGTACTTCCACATCGTGTGCAACTCAATCGCCAACAGCGACTGGAGCACTAGTGACGACTTATGTTTACTCTTCTACGCACAACACGGTCGTGGCTACCACCACATCGACAGTGAAGCCCACTTCAGGTATGCTGAAACGGTTGAAAGTGTCTATACTTGGGGATCTAACTAGTTCAGGGGTCCTCACGCAGACTCTGCCCACATGGACGGCAGTTGGAGGTACTATCACCTCGGGAACGAGGACTACGACTTCTTATTTCGTGGCAGTTACTACAGCAACCGTAGGCTCATGCTCAGAAGGCGATATAAGAGAACGGGATCTAATGTAGCGCAGGCAACTAAGCTTTCTACAGTCAGCTGTCCTGCGACCTGTGTTCCAGCAGTTTCGACCTGTGCTGCAACCTCTACTGCCAAGGCTATCCGCCGTGATGATTCCGCACTCAAAGATCGGGCTGTGACCGCTGCACCGGTTGCGACAATGACCGTCACTATCAACTGCAATGTCGGAACAACAGTCACGTCCGTGACTACGGTGGGAACCTTCACAAGTTTCAGCATTGTGTAAGTTTTCGCTTAGATCAGATGCAGCTATATGTTTCACGCGAGCTGCTTCTTGCATGTTGCATCAATTTACTGACCCGCTTGGGCAGATACACCACTAGCACATATACCAGCGCGGCGATTATACCAAAAGCTACGACCACTGTCAGCTTGACATCCTTTGCTACCACTACGTCTACGACGACCGTGAAGACAAGCTCTTGCAAGCCATGTACTTCCACAACCAAGGCCGCTGCTCAACCGGCATTCACTACGACCAAGTCCGGGACCAAGTATGTCTGCTCAGCGCAGTAAGGATGACGCCTGGTCGAGAAGGGAAAGGGAAAGTCAGTACACCGTAGACCATTTTCCGTCAGGAGAGAGTATATCATGCTCGAATATCTTTGTCTCTGTACGGAGTGCTCAAAGGAGCTGTTGAAGATGTTGTGACCGCTCAAGTACAAATAAGTGTCGTATATCTAAGGTAGCATCGAGAGTTGACAACGCGATCACGTTAAAAGTCTCCAGAAAGCCATGCAAAGTAACAGAAATATACATTATCGCCGCGTTTTCATAATCGTATCCTTCATCAGTGAAATCAAGTTTGCGATAGAGTATGGTTTGCAAACGACATCGTCAAAGCCAGCATCCTTCGCTATTTTGATCTGCTCGAGCCTAGCATTTCCCGTCACAGCTACCATGGGTATATATGGTAATCGTCCATCTTCCCGCATCTCGCGGACGTGTTTGACGCAAGTGAGGCCGTCCATGACAGGCATTTCCAAATCGCAAAGTGTTAGTTGTATACCGCCGATAGCCAGCAAGCGACTGAGAGCTTGTTGTCCATCGTCTGCGGTGACCACATCAAATCCTGCTCGTCGAAGTTGCTTGGTCAGTATGTTTTGATTGACGATGTTATCTTCGACAACCAGGACTGTCATATCAAGGCGTGCGGGGGCGCTGGAAAGATGTACATGATTGAAAGTCTCTTTTGGGGGGCGAGCTGGGCCCAAGTGACGTGGGGATTGCGTCTGCATCATTGCCTGCGGAAGTGGTCTTTTGGATGAAGGCACAGCTGAGCCAGGGAGCTGGACTGATTCATGACCTTGAACGTAAAAGGCGAAGGTGCATCCCTTTCCTAGTTCGGACGCTAGTCCTATTTCACCTCCATGGAGCTCTGCAAGCTCGCGAGAAATGAAAAGCCCTAGTCCAGAACCTCCGTATTGGGCATGCGTTCTGGGAGACGCTTGCTTGAAGCGTCCGAATAGATTGTTCATCTCTGTGGGCGTGAGACCTGGACCAGAGTCTACAACTGAGTAATAGACGTAAAGTCGGTGAGCTCCATTATCTGTCTGATGTAGATTTTGGTGTTGCTTCCCAGAAGGAATGAAAAGCACCTTGTCAGGGCGAGGTCGGTCTTTCGACACTGAAACGGAGACGCTGAGTTTTCGTGATGATGTGCCTTTTAAGAATTTGACTGCATTTCCAACCAGGTTGATTAAGATTTGTAGGACCCGACCATTGTCGAATATGATATTCTTGTGAGACAGTGATTGATCTGGCGTGACGGAAACCTCTATGCCGGAACTTCGGATCTCACTGCTGTAAATTTGCAAGACTTGATGTGCTACGGAAAGCGGGTTGGAGGCCGTGGGAGAAAGTGTAAGGAGGTTAGAGTCGAGTTTTGAGATAGTCAGAACGTCATCGATGATTGAACGTTGATGCGTTCCACAATAAAGAATGGTGTTGATCAAGTCGAGCGCTTCTGTAGCTGCCGCGGACGACAAGAAAGTTGAGGTCGGTGGCGTTGCTGGTTGAAGTAGTTGTGATATCTCTTCTGCGCACTGAATGATTGCGTTCAAGGGGTTGCGCATTTCGTGAGATACCATATCTGACACTATCAGCCTAGGCATGAAGTTCAACGTGTGAAGCATACTGACCCATGAAGTTCTCTTGGGCTTTCTTCGCGTCGAGAGCACTCGTAAGTCGTTCTGCTACTTCGCGCTCGTGAGCTTTATGAATAGTGTTGTCAATAAGAATGCCAGTCACCGCTTTGACGTTGCCATCTTGATCAAGCTCTGCAAAAGACGTAGAACTGACATGCCCACAATCTTCCTCGTTGACAGACCCTGTGACGGGGTTTCTGCGTACCCTGAATTCGAAATGAGCATGACTTTGACCTTGATTAATCAGCAGACCCCATGCCGAGTCAACTGAGCCGACGTCGTCAGGGTGGACATATTCGCGCCAAATCTGCTGGCCTCGTTGCTTGTAGGTAATGCCTAACAAACGGTACCATGCTTCATTGGCAAACTTGACTGTTCCATCAGGTCCGAAGATGAAAACACCAACCTGAAAGCCTGTTAGGGGCGTTACGTGAAAGTAAGTAAGAAAGCGGAGCCCGTACCGGAGAATGCTTAGCGAATTCGAGGAACCTCCAAGCACTTTCCTCGGCCTCTCGTCTCTGTATGGCCAATTCCTTAGCTAAGCGTTCTTTTTCACGCTCTGCATGCTCGGCAGTGAGCTCTAAACGCCGTCTCTCCTCGGCATAATGTGCGACAGATGAAGCACCTGTAGCAATCTGCCGAGCCACGAGATTGACGAATGCTTGATAGTCATTATCGTATGGTCTCAGATCTTTGACACCGACGATGATCCAGGTTCCGTATTGTAACGAGGCGTTCAACGTCAGGGGACAGATGATGGCTCGCAACACCTCAGACGACAGGACATCGTCTTCGTTATCTTCATCTTCGTCACTCGCTTCAGTAAGCGTCTGAACCTTGATCAGCGTCGGGCCAACTTTAATAGACCTTCTGATGGCAAAGGACAGTCTGGACGCCAATGAGATATCGATCGTCACAGGAACATCCATGGATCTTGCTTGCCAGCCCATAGAGCCTTCCAAAGTCAACAAGTCATTGTCGCCGCCCAAGGAGGCGTCCAGGGAATCATGCATCCTGAAACCCCCTCTTCGGGTATATATCGCCGCAAAGGGCACTTCAGACGCTTCAAAGTCGAATGCTTGTAGGATACTTTGCCAGAATTGATTTGGGACTGTGGTTGCCGATGTCATCTCACTGATTCTGAGAAGGTTGGTCATCCGTCGCTTTGACACAACCTCAGTGGTCGACTCAGTGACATTGTTGTAGATGCCCAGGAAGCGTCCAGCTACGTCCCTTATGGGAGCATATGCGAAAGAAAAATAGGCTTCCTCCAAATAGTCGTCGGATCGATACAATTGGACCGCTTTATCGGTCTCTGTCTGGGTTTGCCCCGTCTGTTCAGCTTCCACCATCAAGACCTCAAACTGTTCCCAAAAAGGATGGAAGGTTATTTTGGCCGACTGACCAAGCGCCTGTGGATGCAGCTTCTTTATAAGAGTGGGATATCGTTCGTTGTACAGCATGACACGGTCTTCTCCAACCAAAACAGCACAAGGATCCGGGTTCGACAGAGTCAGAGACACTGAATTGCGGATCTCTGGCGGCCAGCTAGAGCAAGGCCCGAAAGATGTCTGTTCCCAATTGACATTTGACAATAGACGGTAGTACTCCAGAGATATACACCCCGATGCGTATGCCAGATCGAAGACATTCTTGACAGGTTCGCGCGGGTTGTCCGGATCCTGATGGCACGTTTGCGTCATCATGCTCTAGTAGGTGCGCCGACCGACCATGTCGATACCCATAGCCGCCAGTATTGATGACCTTGGAGGGCGTGGAATCTTGGAAACAGGGGCTGAGCCAAGATTTGTTGGTGATTACATGATTTAACCGTTGTGTGGTCTAGACCCTGGTCTGTGCCCTTCCAGGGAGTCCCATTCGGCAATTGGAGCCGAGCGATTTTGCACCAGACCAAATCCCGGGATGAACCAGTCGCGGGTTGTAATATTTCCAATGCATCAACGAAACTTGTATTATTGTATATCGCATCAAGATTAGCGACCTCAGCGGCCCCCGCATGCACAACTTGGAAAATTAGAGCTCTTTGTTCATACAGTGCCAGAGATGGTTCAGGAATGCAAAAATCATATTACATTGAAGCTACTTCATTCATACCTTTCACAACTAGCCATTGCGCCAGCAAGCCATGTAGCCATCTTCCGAGCCCGCCTTCCAACATAGTCGCTTTCTCTTCTGGTCTCCTCCACATCAGAGTCTCGTTTACGAACACAATCTTTCCTCCACCATTCCCCGGCCCGTTGTTGACCACGTCCATAACGGCACAGATCATACCTTTGACCGCCGGACCTCGATAAGCTGGAGATGGATCGAGCATCAATTCAACGCATTCCTTCGCACTGGCCCGCGGCCCGCGATAGCATACGCGATAAACCCCATTAACAATGTCGCCATTGACGAAATTCAGGCTGTCGATATACGACTTGTCAAACGTCTGTTTCTCCTCCGCCGAAACCATAGACCGGATCATATATGCTTGTGGAGTCGAGCTAAACGCCACCATGGTCCCACGAAGATATGCCGTCAGTGTCTCGTCTTCTGGCAGATGAACTGAAGATAAGTCGATAGGTTTCGAAAAAACCTGTTCGTGCGAAAGAACGTGAGAGGAGGCAACCTCTGCGGGCAAGGTGAGTGGTGACTGTGGTAGATATGATTCACTAATTTTCGGCGTGTCACTCTTATTTGCTTTCTCCAAGCGAGGGAAGTGTGTCACGGTTGTGCATGTCGTTTGTTTAGAAACTGAACGCTTCAGATGGACAAGATAGCCGGAGCCTAGTGCTACGGAAACCGCGACTGCAGTCAACGCAACACCAACAGCACGAGAAGATGACATGAGGGTTTTCGTAGGTACAAACAGCTTGATGCGAGTCCGGTAGACCTAGATCCATGACTGATTTCGAACGACTTGAGATTCCTTGCCCCACGGAATGACTCATCTTTTTTCAGACCACAGCGGAACGGACCGACACAGCCACCAATCAAATGATGGTGATTCAGGTCAATCCGCGGGGAAGTCGAAGCAACGGCGCACGTGGCGATAGATTCATGGAGCAGAACACATTTAATACGAATTCAGCAAGTTTTGACTGCAAATCTTCATCCACCTGATCTTTTCGGGGGAAACGACGACATCTGAGCATAGCTGCGGGGTCAGGTGTGGTACGACTTGGCCTTGGAAGCGGCTTTAGATGCATAAAGCAGCAAGACGCAAGAAATATGATAGGACAAAATTGGGTATGAATGAATCAAGATGTCAATCGGACGCCGTCGTTGAAGATGAACATTTTAGCGAGGTTTATCTAAGTCAGTTCTCCAAACGGCAGTCTTCTAGAAACGAATATGCCAAGCATATATGAGCTCAAAGAGGTGGATTTCCAGGGACCTGCAGGCTTCATGGTTATGAATTTTGCTACGTATCTTCCTTTAAGGCAGGCAATACCCAGTCTAGTATCGAGAACAGCAAAGGCAGCCTGTGGAATGAAGGTAGTCTTCTCTCTATGAGTGGAACTGTACCTCCCACCTTCGAGTCATGTCACCCAAGTGTGTGGCGGACTTGTGAGCACTGGAGGAGGTCGAAAACCGCTGACTACGCCCCATACAGCACCCAGTCGGGTGCAATACTTGTCGGAATTAGCCGAAGACTTGGAGCTCAACCTGAAGTCTGATGCATCGGTAGTGAACAATGCATTGCCAGCCATGTTAGCGACTCTATTCGTCGGCGCAGGAGTCAGTGTTAACGACTTGGAGCTTGTCAATTTGTGGTAGTCACAAGCTCGAACGTTTCGTTGTGTATGTGACCTCGTGACTCGTATGATTTATGTTGGTAAGTTGTTCTTTGTCGCCGTAAACAGGTCATCAAAGTGTAATTTCCAGCTAATGCATTCAGAGCGGCACTACGATGGAGACGTGACCCCTCGGATATTGCGGTCGCTCCTTCACCAATTTTTTTTGCCCTGCACCTTCTAGATAGCAGCTAGCGTCGGCAGTGTTGTGCCTGCCAGAGCCGATATCGGCTGATAGATGAACTTGGCAGGATGGGGCGCTGTGAAGCTTGTGCGGTAAGCTTATCGAAACGACCAGTTTGAGCCAATAAGACCTTTTAAGAACCCACTTGGCTTTTCTGTTTGGGGTAGGTAGAAATTTAGGGACTCCAACCCGCCCCAAATAACCCACCTTTAGTTTCCACGTGCCAGCCAACCATTTTAGCATTGTAACGTCGCGATGCAGCAGGATGCACTGGTATATTGGGCTCCCGTTCCTGTCTGCCGAACCAGACCTTCACCACCACGAAGCTTCTTGATACATCCTAGAAATGGCATAATTTGAGCCGACGATAGTCCCCAAGACAAAACCAAGGAAGGCTTGTAAACAGAGTTGTAGCAGGATCGCAACGTCTTCACTTTCCCGGTCAATAATTGACTGCGAATCCTGGTTCCCCGCAACAAGCATGCACCACTAAGCTTGTGGTCGGATCCTACGGGATGCCTGATAATCTCGTTCAACTCTGCCAGATGGATCTAAACATATTGCCCTTTGTTCAAATTGGCAATTTGGCTTCAGTATCTCCACAATCGTGAGTCGTGTGAACGATCCTGGCGGTTTGAGGCGCTTTTCCACGGTGCTCTCCATTCCGTTCAGATGATGAATCAAGAGATATAAATATCATGCTTCTCAAACTTCATTTCATGTATCATACTTATCCATTTCCATATCTCATTCGGTACAAGACCACTTATCTACTCTGTCAACTGAGCTCTCGCAATGAAGACCTCTTCCGTACTCTTGAGCTTGGTGGCTGCGTCTGCAGTGTTCGCTGCCCCAGCTCCGACTTTACGCAGAGCTACGCATCAGCGCCGAAAAGTTGGCCTCAACTCTCAGCCTATGATTCCTGGCAACGCTACTGCTGGACCGAACGAGCAGCATGACAACTACTCTGATAACTGGGGCGGCGCTGTCCTCATTGGCAACGGCTTCAAGTCTGTAATCGGGACTTTTACCGTTCCTTCTATATCCGTCCCCTCCGGCGGAGACCCCAACGCTTTTTATAGCTCAACAGCATGGGTCGGGATTGACGGAGACACCTGTTCTTCCGCAATTCTCCAGACCGGTGTCGATTTTACGATTGAGAATGGACAGGTCTCGTACTCGGCTTGGTATGAATGGTGGCGCCAGAACTCTATCGACTTCACTGGCATCAGCTTCTCTGCTGGCGATAGTGTTCAGCTATACGTGCAAGCCTACAGTACAACTTCTGGCATTGGTATGAGCATCTGACCACTTTTCCACTCGTCACTGACGCTCTTGAAGCTACCATTGAGAATCTTTCCAACGGTCAAAAGGTATCTCATCAGTTCAAAAACGAAGGGAGCATCGGTGAGCTCTGCGAAACCAATGCCGAATGGATCGTCGAGGATTATGAAATCAACAAGCAGCTAGTCCCTCTCGCGGACTTTGGCACTGTCACCTTTACCGACTGCTCAGCTTCGGACGGCCAATATAACTACGGTGTCTCTGGGGCCACTCTTCTTCAACTGAGCTCCAATGGACAGGCTAGTGGTCAAGAGGCCGAGGCTACCATCGACAGCGACTCCCAGGTCACTGTTCGCTACCTCTAAGCAGACCAGGAAGTCTCGAAAGACAAATTAGGCGTGCGAAAGGTCCTCGATCTCGATAGACCGCACTATACTCTTTCTAAGGGACGTTTATATCAGGATGTACTGGAGCTTCGTGAGGAAACTGTTTAGCTTCGTATACTATAAGAGGTTGATGAAAAATTGAAAATCTATACTCCCCAGTAACACATGAGCGATGAGACTGAGTGAAATGCGGTGTCCAGGTCTTGTGATGGCTTGCTTTGTATTGTTCTGCTTTGGTTTTTTCCGTGGCCATCGACTTCAAGCATCAGTCAGGTGCATGATGCTTCAAATTATATCTTCCATTTTTCCCACTCTCAAGTGACAGCTTTGTTGTACCGCCATGATCTGGAGGCAGAATTATCAACCATGAGTAGTAGGAAAAGCTACAGCACAGCACCGAACGCACGTCCAACACTTAGAGAGCCTGTTTTTTGTAAGGAAAATTCCCAGGACAATGAAGACGGCGTGGAAGGTTGGCACACGCTTAAAACAGTATTCTCGTTGATGTGGGAATGATAACATCCGTTCGGACTAAGCCGGTCCAAGAAGGACCATCGCCAGAAATTTCCAGCTTTTAGTTTCGTTCGCAACGTGGTCGAACGAATTGCAGACGATGATCGACCCCACGAACATTCGGTGAAAGCTTAGCGAAACGTGCACAGCAACGCCGGAGGGGTCGGGGAAGTCACGGGTTCATGCTGGGACTGGTCCGACCGTTGATCAGAGAATTCTGGCAGGTACAAACGCTTGATCATGTGGGTTTTCGGGGACAAGACATCTGGGCGCCGTTGATCAACAAACTATACAACGTTCGCTAATTGCGCGCATTATGAGATGCAGAATACTGAACCGAATTTTCGCCGTGACCGCGGCGAACAGTCCCATCGCTGCATCGACGTTTCGCCATTTCTATGAACCACTGATCATGACCAATACACACGATGATTCAACTGTTTATCTTCTCTGTTGTCAAGACGATAGACCGGCAGAAGCTATGAGCCACAACCCGGCATAGCAATGAAAGTGTGGGACCAGATTCTTCAAGCGCTATCTTATCGACACACGCTGATACCCTCGCGTGTGGCACCGTCACACTCTTTGCAAGCTTTTGAGAATCCGATAGATCATGTCGTTAAAAAAACCTATCTGTACAAGAGCCAAAGAAGTTGGGTCTATAGAAGTATACAAGGTGGAAATCAACGCTAAGCATATTACACTAGGGCCATGGCCATGATCAGCAAGGCCAAGGCTGGAGTCGGGACTCCATGACTGAACTGTACGGCAGCACCTCCCGTGTATTCTGGACCCGTGTAGATGTTTGGTGTCGGAGCGGCAGTAGAAGAGGCGAAAGTGGAAGAGGCAGCAACGTTATGGCCCTGACTGCGGCCCCCAGGACTTGCTGTGGTAGATCCTGAGTTTGATGATCCAGCGCCTTGATCTTGGTCGATGTCCTGTCCGCCGTCGTCTTGGCTACTTCCCTGCCCGCTTTCTTCTTGGTCGCCACCATGCTTGGAATATGAAGTGCCAGATTTGGGACTAGCTGTCTGTGTTGCCTTCGCTGTCGGGATGGTTGTGGTGCCAGAAGTGAGCCCGGATCTTGGTATTGAAGTCCAACCCGAGAGTAGACATGATCCGACCTCAGTTGGTGGACAGGTTACTGTCTCGGTATACACTACTCTCTGACCAGATGCGCCCGTCCGTGTTTCGGTGAGTACGTATTGGTCTAGCCCGTAAGCTCCTTGCGGGACTAGGAGATTTTGAGTGATAGTGATAGGCGGGAGAGTGATTGTCTCGGTCGGGCATATCAGGTGCTGTGGTGGCGCAATTGCCAGACACCCCACAGGTAATAGAAGCAGGAAGGAACGCATGATGTCGATACTTTGAGACAGCACTAGCACAGCGGACAGGAGACCTTATGACATTCGCTTTCTAGTCAAATGCTACATCGAAATCGCAGCAACTATTCAAGTCTCGTTGCCGGGAGATCTTGACTGCCAAAACTGGCTTTACCCTTGGAGATGTTGACGCCGTTCGACGGATTTAAACGAAGAAATCGCTACCATTGCAAAGAATTAGGAAGGTGGTCATTAAGTTCCGGGTACTCTGAGTCAAATGCTGCAAACTACAGATGGTTATTTCTCTGCTAAGCTGCGCAGCCGAGGCGAACGGTTCAACAATTCTTGGGTAGCGCCCATCACCGGGGCCTGGGCGTTTAAGCATCTAAACAGTGATATTCAGCCTTCCAACGGTGCCCTTCCATCGCATTCCCCCATTTCCAGAACTTTTGTAACGGCCTCATTTCCACCTATTATCCATTTCCGGAATCACCAACGGGTCCATTTCCAGTTGAGCTTCTGCAGCCAATCAGGATCATACCGGCTTGCTGCATTGGTCATGATACCCCAGAGGTTCAATGTCTACAACCGTATAGCACATGGCCCAAGCGGAACGACGTCGCCAGTCCTCTCTTCTTTATCCTGCCAACATCGCCGGATTCATGGCCATTCGTTCTTGCATCTCGAACATCGACACTACGAGCCGCTCTACGACATGACTTTGCGTAGCTTCATCGGCTTGGCTCTAGCCACTCGGCTTTGGGGCCAAGTGCATGCCGTATGCAGCCCCCACGAGCTGTATCTTCAACCTGTCGTGGTCGTGAATGGGGATCAGACGACATATTCTACGATGACGAGGTAATTCCTCCAGCAATTTGACACAATCACGATACTGATCGAATCTATACAGTGTTGCGACATCATTCGTTTACCTCTCGACAACTGTGACAGATCCTGAGTTGCGGAGCACGACAATGACGGAAGAAACCACCTACGGCAACACTGTCGCCAAAACCATTTTGGTACCACCGAGTGCAGCTCTCCCGACTGCGACTATGACGACCACAATAACAGACGATAACTTGTCCACACCCAGGACAATTACTGCCACCTCAAATCGTGAGGTAGATGTTACAGTGCTCGTACCGCCGTCAAGAATTACCAAGACTGCGGTGGATCCAGAGCTAAAGAGCACAACACTTGTCAAAAGCACCACGATTGACGGCACGATCTTGGTTTCTGTGCTCGTGCCACCATCCATGCCTACAATTACAACAACAATCACTGCAACCACAGCGAAGTCTGCTATAACAGAAACATTAACAAATCATGGCGTTGTTACCGTGGAGATAATTCTGCCTCCCTCACCCACAGTCACTACGACTGTGTACAAAGCTGGGCTCAACGCGCCGAGTAGTACCACAGTTACTAGGCACGGCACGGTATACGTCTCTGTGTTCGACCCAGAGCCTACAATTACCACTACGATTACCATTCCTGGCATATCGCGCCCGAGCAGTACCACAATCGATGGAGCTGGCACGGTATACGTCTCGGTGTTCGAACCAGAGCCTACAATCACTACCACAATTACCCTCCCAGATCTCCCTCGGCCAAGCACCACAAAATTCACTAGTCACGACACTGTGTACGTGTCTGTGTTTATACCCGAGCCCACGCGCACAACGACTTTGGTGGATCCCAGTCTTCAAGCCACAACTAGTTCAACTCGGGTTACAAGCGACGGTACAGTCTGGCTTTCGGTCTTTGTACCTCAACCCACGCCCACGCAGACATTCAGACTATATGACCTTGCTCTGAAAGCGCCAGTCACCAAACGCATGACCGACAGTAGAGGAACTGTAGATATTTTCATAATGATGCCGACTCCCACCAACATGCAGTCCATGCCTACTTCAATGGTATCAATCACTTCAACTATGTGGGTTAAGAGCATGACCGGTCCCCCTATGACCGGCTTTAAAATCATCAACGATAACACTATGGACTTCATGGTTTTAATGCCTGCTCAAACCAGCTCAGCTACACCAGCCTCGGTATCAGCGTCTCCGACACCTACATCTACAGTGACGTTGGTTGAGCAAGATCTGAAAGGCGATCCGCAAACGAGGACTGTTACACATGGTGGAAGTGTCGACATTTTCGTGTTAGTTCCTCCACCCACTTTCACAGCATCCCAATCCTCTCCCAGCTCACCACTAGTCACTGTGACCTCAATATTTACCGACTTCAAACTTGCGGGTGACCCTATCACCGGTATCACGACCCAGCAAGGCACTGTCGACGTAGTGATTATTCGTCCAGCGCCGACTAATTCAGTATCAGTGTCAGCCACACCCACTCCTGTGTATTTGACAACAACGACTTTCTGGACTGGCTCTGCAGTGTCCACGAGTACGCAACCAATCGACGCATCAAACACGGTCACTGTCGTCGTTTTCGAGCCACCACAGTATACTACCATCACGGAACTTGGCGCTGGCTCGCTTGTCTCTACAGTTACTAAGCCATGGAGTAGCTCAGGGCCGGCTGCGTCTAACAACCCTGGAGACTGGCACAGAACCATAACAGTTATCATATACGAACCCAGCCAATCTCGTTCAGTTTCATCGACCCAATCACTTGCATACAAAACAGTCACTGAGCCTGGGTCAAAAGCTTCCACGACGACTGAGCCTGTTGGTGCCGACGGTACAATTACAGTCATTGTCTACACTCCCAGTCCCACTCCAAGTCATTCTATCGCATACAAGACTATTACTGAGAGTGGGTCAAAAGTCTCCACGACCACTGAACCTGTTGGTGCCGATGGCACGATTACAGTCATTGTATATACTCCTAGCCCTGCATACAAGACTCTCACCCAGCCTGGACCAAAAGCTTCCACGACGACTGAGTCTGTGGGTGCCGATGGTACTATTACAGTCATTGTGTTTACTCCCAGCCCAACTTCGAGCCACTCTGTCGCATACAAAACTGTCACCGAGGACGGCCCCAAAGTTTCCACGACCACTGAGCCTGTTGGTGCAGACGGCACGATCACAGTCATCGTCTATACGCCTAGCCCGACTTCAAGTCATTCCATTGCATATAAAACTATCACTGAAGGTGGACCGCAAGCCTCCACTACCACTGAGCCTGTTGGTGTCGACGGCACAGTCACGGTGGTTGTATATACGCCTAATCCAACTTCAAGCAAGTCTTTCGTCTACAAGACCATTACCGAGAGTGGGCCAAAGGTCTCCACGACTACTGAGCCTGCTGGTCCAGATGGAACAGTCACAGTTATCGTATATACGCCCAGTCCGACTACAAGTCAGTCCTTGGTGTACAAGACCATTACAGAAACGGGGCCGGCTTCAACTTCGACCGAAGCAGTTTCTGATGGTACTATTACAGTGATCATATGGCAGCCTGCTCCAACGACTAGCCATTCTTTGATATATAAAACTATCACAGTTAATGGGCCAACTGCATCCACCTCGACCGAACCGGTTTCTGATGGTACTGTGACGGTTGTGGTCTATCAGCCCAGTACAACATCCAGCCACTCCCCACCTTCTACGACAACGACTACTACGAAGCCTCCTTCCACTACGACAACAGCTCACACTACTACCACCACCTCACACACTTCATCAGTGGTAGCCCCGGCCGTAGTAGCGGGACCTACCTTTGATTGCGATCCGGGAGGATATCTTGTGCAGTCGAACACTCTTTACCGCATGAACCTGACTACCAACATACAAACGACTATAACTACACAAGTTGGCCTGACATCGACCGATACCGTCAATGCGATGGGATATAATGTACTGGACAACTTCCTATACGCACTGGTGGAAGCGTCCAACAAAACTACTTTCGCTGTGCAGATATCTGCCACTGGTAAAAGTAAAGCAATAGGTCTGACCATGCCGGGCTCTGGTTCCTTCTGGAATGTAGGCGATATTGATGCAAATGGACAATACTGGGTCAGCCAGGGCGGCGGTACTTGGTCACAGATTGATCTTTACCCCGGTTCGAAGACTTGGGGCACGATTGTTGCGACTGGGTCGTCAACAGGCGCGACAGTTGAGGACTGGGCGTATATGCCGGGCCTCGGGAACTACTTGTGGTCCGTCACGACAAGTGCCGAATTAGTCAAGTGGGACATGTCCGCACATACCTGGACGAACGTCTACAACTACAAAAGCATCGGCAGCTCGAATCAATTCGGCGCGCTCTATGCCTCGACGAATGGTACATTGTACGGAGAGAACACGAACGGCGAGATGTGGAAAATTCCCATCAACACTGGATCTACAGTCGGGACTCCGACGCTGGTTTTGCAGGACCAAAAATCTAGCCTTAACGATGGTGCTCGCTGCTTCAAGGCGGCACAGCTTGCTTGAAGGGCTTGTCGCAGTATTTTCTTTACCTCTTTACTTTTCTTTACCCAGTCGGATTTTCACTATATACTACATGCAAATGCATTTCCATCTTGTTTCCTTAGACACTTTTGCAATGTGCACACTGCCTATCATCCTTTGGAATCTTCGACCTGCTACCCCTATTGGTGGAGGATGTGTGTGATTCGTGGGGCGGTTTGCAACAACGATGAGAGCTGGTACAAACCATATCGGAAACGAGTTTTAGCAGCATGCCGATGCATTTTACGGCAGGCGTTATGTGTGATATAAGACTCGATTATCGTACTATCTCCCATCGACGTGATTATCTCGCGTTTCCAGCAACAAACTATCCTCCAAAAGGCGGTTCGAAGGACAAGAGGTATGAGCACTGTATATCATCGCTTGCTGTGGGAGCTCCAAATTCACTACTCTCGTAAGCTACTGAGCACGAGAAGGTCGGCGGGGTCGAAGATGCGTTCAATGAGACCGCAAAAATCCTTTCATACGAAGGATTCCCGTACCGAGAAGCATAGCTTGCGCAAGAAGAGACGGCCGTGTTATAATCCGAGTCGCTACTTATCCAAGACGTAGAATTGGCATCGGGACCAGCTGCAAGGACAGCATGGCTAGTTGTCGACATCGGAAAGACGCTATCACTGCCGTATGAGAAGGCTGTGACGTTCTGACTGCATGTGAGGGGCGTTGGAGAAGCCACGCTTGTCGTGCTCGTAGTTGAAATGACAGCAGATGTTGTAGGACTAAGAGTTGATGCCAAAACAAGATCATTAGTCGATGATGCAATCGATCTGTCTACACCATCAGAGGAGCTTGTCATCGTAGAAGCAAACGTTGAAGTTATCGACGGGACTGATGTAGCAGAAGACGATGTCCTCGACAAGACTGATGTGGCAGAAGACGAAGTCCTCGACAAGACTGATGTGGCAGAAGATGAAGTCCTCGACAAGACCGATGTGGCAGAAGATGAAGTCCTCGACAAGACCGATGTGGCAGAAGACGAAGTTCTCGACAAGACTGATGTGGCAGAAGATGAAGTTCTCAACGAGATCGATGCAACAGAAGATGGAGCACTAGAAGGCAAGAGGCATTTGCAGCCTCGTACAACCTGATTTACGTTAAGAGACGAGATCGGTCGTTGTGACTTGCGTCTATGGTTGATCAGAATTGCACAATCTGACATTGTGGCCGTACTTACAGAGTCTGCATATATCGGCAGAATGCTTTGGGATACTTGAACTCTTTTTGAATCATAGCTGAAAATTCTGCACCACAAGTGACCGAAGACATTTTTGGGACGAGAACAGCAGGGAACCCTTCGCCGCTACGCTTCCCTGGAACTTTCCTATGGTTCAACCGTAGTAGGCATTCACATGAAGTCACCAGATGAGCAGTGGTGAATCCGGGAAGCGGGGCATGGCTTCTGTCCGTGGCCGTCCAATACGAGCAGAAATACAGTGGGTGCAGCACATGCTTGTCGATTTCGATGATTCCAGCCTCGTGGTTTGAGCATTTCTCATCTATCGAGTTTCAGACGCCGTCCTAAAATGATTCGACGAGTGCAGAACATACCTTGAATAAGAGTAGAAGCGGCGGCACCAAGGGTGAAGAAACCAGTCAAGAGCTTTGCAAACTTCATGGTTAGGGGTTGAAGTATCCGTAGAGAACAATTCGACTTGGGACGAGACAACCTACAAGGTGAGCTGCAGGAGGATCGTACATATATACCCCTTAGAGCGTAGTCATACTTATCTGCGCAATTTCTGGAACTCGTTTGGGTTATATTGCCAATCGAGAGCTTATTTAGATCCATTTATGATTTGAACGGTCAAATGCAGGATGAAATGCCAAACGGTTGAAAATATACATGAGCGAGTTTAGAGGAGTAGACGGGCATATAATAGCGCATTAGTCGCCTTTTTTGGCAACTCACAGAATGTTGTGTATTCCCGAGCGCTGAGTCTCTCATCTTGCATTTAGAAGGCTGAGAACTTGTCAGTGCATCTTTGTTATTAAATTCGCGTGTTGTAATTACCCGAAAAACGAAGCGCTGATTTAAGCTGTAGACCCCACAAAACATCGCAATCTCGCAACGACCAAGATTTCTGGTCTGGACCACCCCTGATAACGGCTTACAGCTTCAGGTCTGGTACAGCATAGATACTATGCAAAGTGATATTCTCGCGACATTCAATCAGCGTCATGACTTGGGCATACGCGCTTCTGCGGACGGGATCGATTCTGGCAGTCCTGCTAATCATCACCATATCTTTTTCCACTAAAAAGATCCCCACGAGCCACGCTGTCGTAGTCAAGCTAGGGAGACCAGATCCGCCAAGAGAAAAGAACGCAGAGCCCAAAGCTATCCGTCTCAAAGATGTCCACTCCAAGCACGCATTTGCAACATTCCTGACCGGCACAAATGATGACCCGAATCGCGAGAACAACTACTTTGTCGGAGCTCGAATCCTCACATATCAGCTTATTCATGCCCCGGAGACCCGCTCGCGCGAACATATCCCTTTCATTGTCCTCGTCACGCAGGAAGTCGCTGAAGTAGCTCGTGAGAGGTTACGTCAGGACGGCGCCATTGTTGTCGAAGTTCCGAGACTGACCGCTGACTGGCTCAAGCCCTCCAAGGCGAATTATATCGATGTCATGACCAAGCTCAGATTATGGGAATTGGTTGATTTTGACAGGGTGGCATTTCTAGACACTGATACCGTTCTGTTTAAGCCTCTTGACGACATATTTTCTGATCCGGCCGTTGCGGAACAAAAAACTATATCTGCTAAAGGACCTGCGGGCCCCCAAGTCGATACTGTCATCCCATCCACGTACGTATTCGCCGGCAATGCAGACCATCATGACCCAGAACATTCGTTCGGTACGGACGCGGCAGCTGTTGCACGCGCACGACATTTCTGCGCAGGATTTTTCGTCATTAAACCAGACCTTGATCTTTTGCGCCACTACATCTCCATTCTGCAGGTACCTAATGCTTTCTGGTCTGGAGCAGCCGAGGAATTTCTCCTAAACTTGGTCCACGATCAAGACTACAACATGCCCTGGAAGCAGATGAACATGACGTTCAACTTGAGGCATCCCGAGATGAGAGAGATTGAACATGCAAAATCCGTACACGAAAAGTGGTGGAGACCTGCTCCTCCGGATGTACGTCTGTGGATGGAGAGTTGGAAACAGCGGATGGAAGATTTTCACAGTACTTGATGACTTCTTACTGAGCGGCTGCGTGTATGTACTTGATTGATACTGACATGATATCTCATACTCAAGAAATCTTCTACTTCTCGATCTTCTTGATAAATCAGCTCGCCGACTAGTCGCTTACCCTGTATGTAAATATGGTTTTCAGTCATATACTATAATGCTGAATCATTGTGCTGGAGAGATTGATTCCAGATCCCGCCGTTCTAGATACCTACATACCCAGCCGTTAAATCAGTGACGTGGAGTTGTCGCTGATAGCTGTATGCATGCTGAAATTTGATCGTGGTCGTATTTATTGGGGATTGCCCGACTAGTCTAGAGGATACATAAACATTGTGCTCCCATTATTGTAGATGACCTTCTTGCATGGTCTACCATGGTTCTAATCACAGCATCCTTCTTCTCACTCTTCAGCCTAATTGTTTCCCATGCAATTACCACACGAACGGCCGCCTTGACAAGTCTAACAATGATTTTGAATGCCAGCGTAGAGACAGGGAATACCAAGAAATTCCCATCGAGTATGCTGCTTCGACGCCGATCTCTACAGTTTCTCCCTCTAAGGGATCTTTAGCGAAAGCAGAAGTGGAGCAGATGGTTGTGATGTTCGCCATTAACTTTATGGTCTATACTCGGGACCTTCGACTAGCTTGTGGAGCTTCTAGAAGTTGGAGATGCGGTGGACAAGAGGAAGGCTGATGATACTTCGAGCAGTCAAGAACACCTTACCAACTCCAACAAGACAAGGAACACCATATCTGTGTGACGTGGTCAACTAGTGTCGCCTGAGCACAGAAGTCTGACGCCAACTAGCAACAACTACGACCTGGCGGGCTGCTGGATATGCTTCAGGTGCAGCTCAGCAGTGTTTCCCCGAAGAATTGATACTGAGCGTGATCCGCCACCACTTTGATCACCTCACGTGGACATGGAGCTCATGCATGTTACGTGAGCTTGTGGGACTTTAACTTCAAATGCCTGTGGAACCTTTGAATCCTGCTTTTTCTAGTTCAGAAGTCCAGATTGGGGATCTGGAAGAACAAATACATTCACTATAATTTGATACAGCCTAAGTGCTTGACATGTCCCAGCCCCACAGCTGCATCCCAAGGCGCAATATGGGGATTCCCTTCAAACAGGCATCATCAGCTCTGGAACGAGCCCATGTTTCTGTCTGACTTTCCGATTTTCGCTTTGACGATTTGCTCCATGTTTTTAACGATCCTCTTGGCTTCTTTTTCTGACTCCACCGTAGCATGATTGTAAATCGTGAGCACTGTCGGAGACTGGCTTACGTAGTAATGATCAAGCGACCATCTAGGCATGTTATTCGCTATATATTCTTTTTGACCGTCCGGAATAACGCCGCTTCTGATTATCTTTTGGATGCCATCGTCGGTTCGATATTTGGCAGTGTACGCGATTCTAGCTGCGAAGCTATTTGCTGCAAACAGAAGTAATCCGAGGAAGAGGCTGGTGAAGTGGAACATACTGGTCCTGTCGGGGCAACAGAGGTAACTTTATTTGTGATTGTGTCAAAATGGCTGCAAATGCTCCACTCGTTCTCATCGTCTTGGAGAAAGTAGGTAGTATAAGTGCTTGAGAGATGTGAGACAGAATGTGGAAGAAAGCCCGGTCAATTTGGAAGCCTAGATTTGGTGCCCAACATCGGACCGGGCTATGGGCCGCCACAATTTACCTGCTTTCAAATGCAACGACCATCGAAGCGACACCAAACTGATGAGGACTCTCTCCGCATTAATATCAAACGTCTACGTTCGGCCGTAGTTGCTTGTTAACCACGGATCCTCGGTGGTGTCTTGAGGCTAGTATATCCAGTATTGGCCAAGTACGTGGTAAGCCACGGATAGATGTCGCCCGTAACACGGTCCGAGAGGACAATGGCTTCGGCACAATATTTGTGACATCATGAATGACGCTGTTATGGAGACTGGCTACATACGTAGAGTCTGCTTAGCAGCTTTCTCGCTACTTCAAAGCAGTAAAAGGGCACTGGCCGTACAGAACCTCGATCATACACGGTTCAAGTTGATGGCTTGTAGCTAGCTGGATGAAACTCGTGCCAAATGAATGCGTCTATGCTGCGTGATTTCATATCTCATCTAGTAACTAATAGAACAGATTGGACTGTTGTGGTTGCCGACCATCTTGACAATGAATATCCGTTCAACCAACGTCCACTCTCGAGACACTAGTAAGGTTTGGATACTCATCAAAATCCTCCTCGACCAGCAGCTCCAGTCTTATTGCCTTTTTTACACCAAACGAAACAGAAGGGCGTCCCTGACCAGCATCCGACAGTCCTCTCATTGCGTAGGCCACACTTGGTTCTCTGGACACTCCGTTGAGCGTTGTCGCAGGAGTGACGTCAATCAGTCCGATTTTTGATATTGCAGTCTGGAAGAGCGGTTTGATCATTATAAGATTTGCAGCGCAAACACCGCAGGCGAGATCGATAAGCAGCCATTTGATCACCAAAATTTGTTGCCTTGTTACACCCTGAGGGTCGTGGACGGGGATAAGAAAGATGACCAGTCTGACTATCGATCCAGCGCCACCGACAGATCCAAAACAGAGTAACAGACTGGCTGAGATTTTGGACGTTCGTTCAAGTCGGGCATTCCACAACGCAGCGCAGCCCATGATTCCGTAGGATAGATCGCCAAGGATAGTGATTATGGTAAATAGTATGTATAGGATCGAGGAAATGGATTGTAGTCGATGTGAACAATGGGTCGCTTGGCCAGGATATGTTTTGAATTGAGCGCATGTGAAGACTCCGAATGGTAAATAGAGAAGGCCGGAGATGGTGGATAGTATCATGATGACATATATACAGAAGCAGTGAAAGCGATGATGAGCAAAGATATACACGAAGAAGAAGCCTACGGAGATCTTCAGCATGATCAATCCAAGGATGCAAGTGGTTCCTGAAGTCCGGTAGAGCTAGAAGAAGCAGATCAGAAATACTGTAAGATTTCAAGGCGTTTGACGAAACTCACGCCGACAAAGGTGTTCAATACATTGATGTCGCCGTGGACGAGCTTTAGGGAAATGGTGCAATTTGCCATCACTGAACAGATGTGTCCGATTGTAAAAAGCTACAATAGGTTGGTCAAGCAACTTAAGAATGCCTTGATCTTGAACTTACAAATGTTGCTAGCATAGTCCAGTCCTGTATACCGAAATGTTTTGTCTGCACTCGCACATAAATCCGTAATCCCACTGTGACAACGACCAGGACCAGAAACGCCACAGTTATCCTATGTAACAGCAGAAGCTGAGCATCAGGCACCGGAGTGGGGAAGTTGCTCAAAACATCCATTGTCACTGCACCGAGTTGCCCTGAGGCGTAATCAGCGCTGTTGCGCAATCCAGAAAGTTTGGATTAGAGAAAATTATCGACGAAACCAGTCTTCTGCCATGTTGAGAAAAAAGGACAGGACGCGTATGAGTAGGTAAGTGACGGATCATCGGTAAGCTGCGGGCTGTGGAGCAACGACCGTTGTTCCCGAACGGCCAATGGTTCGCGGATCTTGACGTCAAAATTGAAGCTTACACTGTCGCACAAGTTTGTGATTAATGGTAAATCTATCAGCTGCGGAAACTGATTCTCGCTATAGGCTGATCGAGTGATTTAATTTAAAAAACCCTGCGAGAAGTCTCGAGTGGTCCTACGATTTGCCGGACAGCACCCGCATCAGCATCAGCATCAGCATCAGCATCAGCATCATAAGCTGTAATACCTGCTTGCTGGTACCATGTCAATACCGGCACTGTATTCTTTGGATATGGTGTGTGTGTCAAATCAAGTTTTCCTTGTTAACGACGCGGAGTGCCGACCGAGTATCGGTTGTGTAGCCGGACAACCTGCCGCGCCGTTGCAAATATTTGCTATCTGTCTTGTCCAGACTTCGCAAGCCGGCTGACTCCTCCTCGGAGCAAGCTCCGCACTATGAACAACTGCATTGCTTGAGCCGGTATAGGCATGACTGCGACACCGAGGGTGCTAGGCTTGAACGATGAATTTGACGTGAGCGTACACGGATCAGTCGTTTGAGCACGCCCAATCGACTGCTTAATCCGGGCCAGACCTGAGTTCGAGAGCCGGTCCAGAAGATCTTTTCTTCTGGATTCGACAATGTCATACCGCACTTGCAGTCTTACGTCCATCCGATCTTTGTTCCATTCGATGTACTGTGTTACATTTTCGAGTCATGACGCCCATCGGGAGCTACAATGACTGCTGCTCATCAATTTGCTTGATAAATGCCCGAGTTCTCCTGTTTTTTCTCCCCATGTGTAATTAACCTGACAGCTGACAAGACTTGCACACGACAACAACAATAACAACAAAAAAGCAGTGGTTTGTGCTGACGTTATTGCACGTGTAATGTCGTGGTTTCTTTTGCGTCTAATGGGATTAGCCCGCTAAATATGGAATCGATGGAAGGATTGTATGAATGTAAAAGTCAAGCCAAGTGTGTTGCGCCAAACATGTAAGAGTGTCGGTGACTAATATATACATTCATCTCTATTCTCGCAGGTCGAAGTTGGCGACACAGGCTAGTCTATGAGTCCGATTAGTGATCACTTCGCTTGCTGGAATCACGACATGTTCAAATGCGCACCCTATGGCTCATATGCTGCGCGTCTTTGTAATGGTTTCCAAGAATGACCCAATATTCCTACCCGTAGAGTTTGACCATGGCCGTCTCGCACATGTTGACATGACTCAAGGACCTCGCCAGCAGCACCTCGTACAACTGTGTCAGTCAGATTCAATTGCTGTTGTTGATAACGCCTCGTTCAATAGTGAACCCGTGGGCGCTCTCTATGCCCACCAGCGCCTCATCTTCTTCGCAATCCTCGTGCCTGGTTCGTGCCTTTGCAGGGTACCGGGGGAGAGAGTATGCTGGCTGTTGAATGTTATTCAGAACAAGTGACTCGTGAGACAATATCCTGACTCTCATAGGACGTAAGTATGACGACAGGCTGCGGATTGGCCGACCTCTGCGTGTGCTTAGATGAGACTTCCCTCCACTGACATAGCTCAGAAGTGGACGAAGGTAGATAAGACAAGCAGCAATGTGATAGCAACCTGGCTCAACAATAGTCCAGCACAACGGGACGGTCGCGGCTCGTGTCCCATCGACGAGTGGATTGAATTTGAAGAATTCGGTCGTCCTTATGATTGATGTAATCAGGCCCACTGTAGCGGAATCGATCAGTAAATGTCGTATCGATAGCAAATGATGTACCAGCACTTACAGCCTCCGATCATGAAAGTTACCAACAGACCCATCTTGACTTTCAGAGTGGCTTGCAGCTTCCACACTGTAGGTATGGGCAGCAGTAACATGACGAAATCCGTAATAGCGTTGGGAAGTGCGCCATATTGGAAATAAGCGGCAATGTTGTAGCAAGTTCCAGGAATACCTCTATTCCAAACTTTCTCAAGCGGCACGCACTCAAAGGCAGCCGCGACGATTCCTGAAATAGCAGTGGCGATGATGACTCCCATCAAAACAAAAGTGATGACTCGTTGAGCCTTGATGATAAAAATGCGAGAGTAGAACACCAAGATTGAGAGCTTAGGAAAAGTTACAGCCAAACAGTAGAGAAATGGAGCGGCGACCAGAGATTTCGCCCATACAATGATCTTGTGCGGTGACTCTTGAAAGACGACGGAAAGATGATATCCGACACCTCCGTAATTAACGACCACTGTCTGAATTGTTAGTGATCCGTGCGACCCCGCAATATGTGCGACCGACCGAAACAGATTGCATGAATTCCAAGACAAACAATATAACCAGGAATCATTAGCCAGTCATCAATGCCGAAAGGCATACGCCCGATGCGCTTGGATAGGAAGCGAAGGCCGAGAAAAATGGTGTTCAGGACTGTGAACGCGATGGCCACGTCGCGAAGACGATCACCTGTATAGGACGATGCATAGTCAGAGTGTGAGGTAGATGGTGCTGCTGTAGACATGGCGATATGCAATGATGTGAAGAGCAAGCCAGACGATCTGTAAGAAGCAGGTCGCTGGGTATTTAGCCCTTGTCCGATCGTACCTCTGACATCTGTCCGGACACTGGAGCCCTCGCCGTAGCTGAGAAGAGGTGGGTCGGATCAACGCAAGCCATTAATTGCGTTTGATGACTGGAGCGGGGAATTGGTAAGCCTGAACGTTCTAAGATTGGAATCGATCTAGCAATCTTGCAGATGTACGAGCTGAACCCCGGTATCGTACAGTCACAGAAAATGAGGTGAAAGTTCTTCGACGTCAGCCAAGCGTTTGATCAACCAATGAAGGGAATCTGGTGGTGCCGTAGTCGTTACCGTCAAGACTATGGAAGACCTGTCCCTAGCATAGGTGGCCTCGCATACAGCCTCGCGCACTGTCTCGAAAAGATTCGGCCTGAATTCGTCAATCTCTCGCCAGGTGCACCAGTCTGCGTACTCTCTCATTCCAACACTACTCGACTTCTTCCGGGTTGGGAATATGAACAGGCATTGACGAAGCAAGGCCTTCGGGGGAGCTCAGTAGCATAAAGGAGTATGCCTGTATTGTCTCAGACGGAGGCACCATAATCACAGGCGTTATACAACACTGAAGGACCTTCGCCGACAGAAAGCGCGAATTCGCTTTCTGAATGTAGTTTAATCCCACAGTAGCTTTCGCGCTAAAACACACAGACCCCGGGTTGAAAGTGACACTTCCGATACCCGCCAAGCCACCCAGAAATGGCCTACGCACTCTGTTGTTCTCCTCAGACAATTTGCGTAGAAGGTGTACCGTTCGCGTGCAGTGAATTTTTCTCGGGATGGTTGTATACAACACATCGTCTGCGTCGCAGCCAAACCCATTTGGGACAATCGGCCAGGGAAGGCTGTGCATGCATGTTCTCGCCGCACTGTGGATCGACAGCGCCAGGCCAGGGACCCCTTCACGCCACTCTCGGATCTACTAATCGGGCCGTCACTCATCAATCCAATCATCGTCCATGGGCTACTCGGCGCGGTTCGCGCAGTCCATGCCTGTCAAGTCGGCTCAACGATTCTCGTCTCCTCTTTATACCTATTAAGCCGCACCACCTTCGCTAATAGACCATCCTATCGTGCTTCATCGATACATTTCGATGAAAACAATCTTGGCCCCTATGTGGAGCAGGTAGGAGGACTATCTCTGACGGTGAAGCCCAGATTTGAATCGCTTTTCTTCGCAGCATATGGGCATTCAGGCGTGCTCGGCCCGACCACTAGGTTCATATTTCAGCCAGCTACAAACCATACAGACTATATCCACAGCCTCGCCTTACCCCGCTCGAAGGCTCGCTTGATCGCCACTGGCGTGGTATTTGTCGTCGATTTGCCAGAGCTGGAAGAGCAATATCGCGCGAGGCTGGAGCCTTGTCTTCATCGCTTGTGAAAATTGCAGCGGGTTAATCAATATCGCCCAATCAGCTATCTGCTGAGGTGTCACGGCGCCCTGTGCGTGAGCAGCATCTGTACCATGCATACTTCTAAGTGACGGCGTCGTAATGCCAGAGGCTTCTCAAGCATTGACATTGCGAAAAATATGTATCTCGGCATGCATCCTGTTCCAAAGTTTGCTTCATCACGAAGAACGATTTCATTAAAGCTCTTTGAATTCTTTCCCTGCGATCACCCGCGATGTCTTCCGAGGCTTTGGCTTTGTTGTCGGACCCCGAATATAGGGTCGCCTACGATACCCACCATCTGCGAGCTGTAGCAATCTTATGCATCGTGCTCGCTATCTTATTTTTCGGCCTTCGCTGTGTGTCAAAGCTGATCGGCCGGAATCAATTCGGTTTCGACGATGGATTACTTCTCGTATCGGTGATATTCAATGTCGCCCTTGACGCATTATCTATTGGTAACGTCTCGTTGTTTCGCTACCTCGTTGATATACTAAACTCTGTTAGGAATCCTCGACAATGGTGGGATTGGCCACCATCTTCTTGTCCTTTTTGTGGAAGCCCCTGACAAACTGACACTGTGGGCCAAATGCCTCTTCGTGGTTCCAATGCTATGGATAACGACGGCTACCTTATCAAAGATCGCCATCTTGGTCTTCTATCTGCGAATTTTCGTCAATAATCTTCAGCGGATTTGCACATACATTGTCATGGGAATACTCATAGCGACTGCTATCTCACAAATAATTGCTGGGGCTCTTCAGTGTATTCCTTTGCCATACCTCTGGAACAAGACCATTCACGGCAAATGCTTCGATTTGAATGCGTTTTTTCGATATGCGTCCTTACCTGGCATTATCACAGATGTTTCATGCTTCTCCTCCCTCTTCCTATATTGCGGTCATTACATGTACCACTAAGGGTCAAGATCGGACTGGCGGTGACTTTCCTGGCCGGCAGTTTGTAGGTTGCCGAACGATATCACATGGGATTCTTTGCTAACCTCTTGGCTTGCTAGGGGCCTGATTGCATCCGTCGCGCGCACGATCGTGTTCTTCAAGCACGACGTAGTCTCTGACGGCACTTGGACGTCGCCCATCTTCTTGATCTGGACCCTTGTGGAGCCTTGCTGCTACAACATCGTCGCTTCACTCCTCTGCCTGAAACCATTACTCAGTACCTTCGTGAGTAAATGCGCTGAGGTTTTTAAAAGAAACAAGCCAGCACAGAGACTCAGGGAGTTCTTCTCGTCACGCAGGATATTCAGGAGCTCTAGGTCAAAAGACCTACCCGATCAGAAAGAATACAGGCCGCCAGTCATTCGCCTACGACCTTACCCTGCAAAGTTCGATGACAGATACGAGAGACAGGATGACGGCGAGGCTTTGGTTGGTCGGGAGGGATTTCGTATCTATGTCTAGCGTATTGAATCCGGCAGACAGATCATTTCAAATTACAAGCAAGAACCCTCTAAAAGCCGCATGATGGCGTTGTCTGTTGATGGATGGACATATGGGGTCATGTAGAGAACCGATCAATTGCAGGAGTAAAACACATTCATGTGGTGCCGGCGCCATACAGATATCCCATTCGAGTCCCGCTTCATTTCGATTCCCATGGAAATCGCCACTTCTGGTCACCAGAAACAGGGTATCGAGTGTTTACATAAATGGCATATATTATTGCTAACCAGCACCAACGAGCCCAAATACTTTTCAATGGTCGTTCTATGTCTACCGGACGTGCTGGAATCCACTTCAAGGTGTTGAGTACAATGCCTTGAAAACAACAACTTCTTTTTCGGGCATCTGTTGTGCTCATTCCCCTGAGCGTACGTACCTCGTGGTGATTCCATTAGTCTGCATCACTTCTTACCCGTCATCAAACGAGCGGGCTACTCATAGCATGGCTGGCTTAGCTAACGTTCGTCCGACGACTGTTTCAGGTTGATCTCTCTTTTGCTCTTTCTTTTCATCTTTCCAACTTACCTCCAACAACTGACTGACTGCTCACATACAATTAGCGTCCTCGAAAAGGTTGCTGAAAGAGTCATGTAGAGGCTTATGGGCGTGAAGAAGTACAAAGGGGCCAAGGAATGTGTAGAGCCTCGCGGACGAGGCCTGACATTGTTTAATAAAGATGATCAGAAGGAAAGCCGGCACCGCCGGCCACAGAAAGAGTCAGAGTTTTGGCTCTGAGTCTACTAGGAACCGCTTGAGGGTTCTGCCTTCGTCCTTGGTATGGTTTCGATGGAAATGTTGTTCGTTAATTTGAAATGCGAAGACCTCCGTGTACGCTTGCACAGAGCACTTGGCGTGGTGAGTGCACCAACTATACGCTCTGTTCTTGTATTTGATACCCGACCTTCGCTGGTCTGGCCGGAAATACGAATGGGCATTCGTGATCGGACGTTGTTGCTGCCATTCCAGAGCTCGCGGTACAGCTGCTATTCCAGATCTATGCTAGTCACGTGACTGGCTTGCTGTGTCAGCATCACGATAAGATAAGATGGCGGGGCACCAACTGTGCGCTTCGCGGGTGACGGCATTGCACCGCGGGACTTGAGCTGAAAAGAAATCATCCACGCATTCTTTTTGAAAAGCTGCGGTATATTTTCCTCATACAAGGTTGGTCACAGAATCTCTTTTGCTTGTCGGAACTACCCATCATTCAAATATCCTCGATCAATCACAACGCATACACAATGGCTCCCGGAATCCTTTACGTGACCATGCAGCCCAAGGCTGAGCTGCCTTCGGAGCAGTTTGAGGACTGGTACAACAACGAACATGGCCCGCTTCGTCTTCGTCTGTCTTTCTGCACAAATGGCTACCGCTACCGCGCGACTGATCTAGAGGACTCTGAAAAAGGAGCCCACGAGTGGATGGCCGTCTACGATATGGACGATCTGGAAGCGCTTAATGGCGAAGAGTACATGAAGCTGAGGGGCCCTCCAGTGCAAACCCAGCGCGAGACAGATCTTCGCCCCTATCTCGACATCGACCGCCGAAGCTTCGACTTCATTAGCGAACGTAAAGCCGACGACTATCGTGGCCCTCCGAGCAGCGTAGTAGTGTCTGTCAAATTTTCCTTAGAACCCGGCCAAGATCCTGAAGAGCTCACCCGCTGGTACGACGAGGAGCATTTTGGCATGCTGCAGAAGGTGCCTGGCTGGAGGCGCAGTCGTCGCTTCAAGACCTCTGCGGTGGATGGCCGGTCCACCATTGAGTACTTGGCCCTTCATGAATACGCCAGCGACAATGGATTGGGTGGTCCTGCGTTTCAAGCCGCCATTACCACTCCTTGGGCGAAGAAGATCTACGACCAGGTCATCTCGTCGAGGCAGCGACGTACCTATGCGCATTATTATACCTTTGGCCCAGCGCCTCGCCACATCTCTACCGTCTCGAACTGGTCATCACCCTCGACATTGACTCGCTCTTTCGCCCCAACACAGGCTACTCCATACTCTGCTATCGAATCGTACGTGACTACACACGACGGGGCTAAGCTGCAATACCGCCTCGAAGGATCCCCCTCCGCCTCGGCTCCAGTCATCCTGTGCGTCAACTCTATACTCACTCACTGGGACATTTACAGCCCGTTCACCGCCTCTTTCCTCTCTCGCAATCCGAAATACCGAGTGCTTCGCTTCCTATCCCGCGGCCGCACTTCCTCCTTTGGCAGCACGACCCCAATTAGCCTCTCCACTTTAAGCTCCGACCTTTTGACCCTCCTCGATGCTTTACAGATTGTCTCGCCGGCGCTTGCGATAGGCGTGTCACTCGGAGGGGCAACTATTCTCCATAGTGCGCTCGAGCATCCCGATCGCTTTCCAGTCTTCATCTCCGCCGACACGAACCAGGTCTCTCCGAGCTCAAACCCAAAACAGTGGGCTGATCGCATCGCCCTGTCTGAGAGTGATGAAAGCGGTCTAGCCACCAGCGACCATGAACGTGTTGTAGGTGAGAATTTAGCCGAAGCTACAGTCCGACGGTGGTTCGCCCCGACGAGTTACAACGACGCAACGCTAGCTGGACGTATCGCGGATGTGAAAGAGATGGTGCGAACAAACAGTCTGGCAGGATTCAAGGCGAGTGTCAAGGCATTGTATGAGTATGACATGAGCGAGGCCATGAAGGGGTGCAAGGCCAAAGGCATGTTCATGGTCGGCGGGGAGGATGGCGTGTTACCTGGAAAAATGAAGGAAATGTCAAGAGCATTAGGGGATGGCAAGGGAGGTGTAGGGGTAGAGTGCGTAGTGATAGATGGAGCAGGACATCTACCCATGGTTGAGAGGGAAGAGGATGTGGTCAAGGCGGTTGAGGAGATGCTGGCTTCGTCCTCCGCAAAAGCCGTGGCTTAAGACACAAATTTCGATCACTTCAGTAGCCCAATCTGCCACAATGTATATACATACCTTTTGAAACATAGATAATCGATTAGTCGTACGAAGACCTGCTCGTTCACAAAGGGTCTGGAAAATAATAACATCTCAGCGATACTCGGACGATCCCGCAAGCCCTGAGCCCACCTCGACCCCTACCCCACAGCCGGCAGCAAATGCCGAGCTTAGACTCCGCAAGACCCCAGGATCCTACGAGCTGTTTGCTGTTCCCTCGTAACCCCAAACGTGCACCAGCTCTCCTTGCTTTCTTACCCGAGGGCGGCGTCCATGCCCGAGGTGCTGCCACGGCTAATGCTATTGGACTGCTACCCCAATTTTCTCATATATAATGATGACTTCCGGTCCTACGCTGGTGGATAGCACAGCTCGTTAACTCTGCATTCACCTTGTATCTGCCCTCTGGGGATAGCAACACCATGGAGCTTGGTGAGTCGATCATCCCCTGCTAAAGGACCTGGCCGGTGATATACTAACCATGGATATAGCCCTTGCTGCCGGCGTCACGGCCACCGCCGCCTACCTTGACGCTAAGCACCATGTCTCCAAAGACCTCATCAATATGTGGAGGGTCCGTCAGGCCACTAAGCATTTCGAGGCCGCCGTCAAGGCCAACCGCATCTGCTTATGGTACTTTTTTGAGCAGCAGGCCAAGCGCATGCCCCACGATGAGCAGTGCATCTGGTCCCGCATGGGCTGCTATACTTGGCAGGAGACCTACGACAACGCCTGCCGGTACGCTCAGTTCTTCCTTTCGCAAGGCGTACAGTCCGGCGAGCTCGTCGCTTTCTATCTCATGAACTCTCCGGAGTTTGTTTTCAGCTACACTGGCTCCTGGGCAATTGGCACTGCCCCGGCTCTGATCAACTACAATCTCTCCGGCGACGCCCTCATACACTGTCTCAAGCTGAGCGGCAGCAGGCTCCTGATCGTCGACGGAGACGATGCCGAGTGCCAAGCAAGAATTGAGGAGTCAAGATCAAGGATCGAGAATGAGCTTGGAATGAAGATATGCATACTGAATCAGGAGACCAAGGCACAACTACAGCAATTGCAACCTAAGAGACCAGAGAGGAAATACCGTCAGAATGTCAAGCCAGACTTTCCCATGTGCTTGATCTATACCAGCGGCACAACAGGCCTACCCAAAGCATGTCCGTTCCCCACGATGAGAGCGTGGTCTATTGGTCCGTACCGACAACAGGTCAACGGGCTGAAGGTCGGGCCTGGCGGGGACAGATGGTACGACTGCATGCCTCTATACCATGGAACCGGCAACACGGTGCTTGTCGGGTGTCTGATATCCGGTCTTACCGTCTGCATCGGCCGGAAGTTCTCAGTATCCAAATTCTGGGATGATATCCATGATTCCGGAGCCACGTCCTTCGTCTACGTTGGTGAAACCGCCCGTTATCTAGTCAATGGCCCACCACATCCACACGAGCGAGACCATCGGGTGAAGAGCGTTTGGGGGAATGGAATGCGGTTGGTTGAAGGCCTTGTACATTGAGTTTCACATCTTTGCTAACATGACCCCAGGCCCGACGTGTGGGAGGCGTTCCGGACCAGGTAGGGCTTCGTCTTTGCACTATCTTTTCTCTGTCTTGCTAATATCTTGATAGATTCAACATTCCAACCATCATCGAGTTCTTCAACAGCACCGAAGGTATGTTCGCATTATGGAACAAAAACCACGGTGCCTACACAGCCGCGGCGGTCGGCCATCATGGCGCGGTGATGAGAAGATCAATGGACAAGGTTTATGTTCCTGTGGCTATTGACCACGAGACCGGCGACGTTTGGCGACATCCAAAGACCGGCTTTGCGAAGCGGGTACCGTACGAGGAAGGCGGTGAGATCCTGGTATGGGTAGGGGACAACCCTGAAGCCTTTCCGGGCTACTGGAACAATCCGTCATCGACACGAGCAAAATTTGTCGAGTCAGTCTTCACCAAAGGTGACCGGTACTACAGGACAGGAGATGCCCTCCGACGCACGCCGGATGGTCGGTGGTACTTCATGGATAGGCTGGGCGACACGTTCCGGTGGAAAGGTGAGAATGTGAGCACCGCCGAGGTGGCGGAATGTCTAGGCCGTTACAAGGGCGTGGCCGAGGCGAACGTATACGGTGTGGAGCTGCCATGTAAGTCTTGCATCTTGCCCAGTGTATTATAGTCCCCGCTGATTTTATCCTCCAGCCCACGATGGCCGAGCAGGCTGCGCAGCATTGTTCATCGACCCAGCCAACCGGGCGAGCTTCGACTATGCCGGACTACTGGTCCACGCACGCAAGTCGCTGCCCAAATACGCCGTCCCACTATTCATCCGAGTCATCGAGGAGCAGAACCTTGGTCACAATAACAAGCAGAACAAAGTGCCGTTGCGGAACGAGGGTGTAGAACCGGACAAAGTCGAGCAGGGATCAGCAGGGTCCAAAGATAAAATACTTTGGGTGCCGCATCCACGGGCAAAGAGCTACAAGCCCTTTAGCCAGGCGGATTGGCAGCGCTTGGTGGAGGGGACAGCCAAATTATAGGATGATGATGGGTAGATATGTATAGAAATGGACATATGCATGAACTTGTTTCGTGTTGGTGCTGTGGACTCATCCAGTTCTTAGTGGATGTCCCGGTCCATCCTTCCACCATCCGCCGTACTGTATATGGATACCGGAATTGACATGGAATTCCTCAAATCTGGTATCATACGATACACCGTCTGTTCAGGGGAAAAAAATGATTCATTTTTCGCAAATCTCTTCCCGGTGTTGACTTGTCTGTTGCGGAAAGGCATCGATTGAGGCGTTCCAAGAACGCCGGAATGCGTCAGGTTTGGGAATGGCGTAAATGTGTGCTCGAAACACCAATTACAAAAAAATCATCATCTTTTGCCACCTGCTTACGTCCTTGCCGGTGTCGAACTCTTCTTGGTGTTATGGCGTTTGATAACCTGAGATCAATTGAACCGGACAGTATCCCAGCAATATACTCTCCTCTGGTTGAACCTCATTCTCGTGCACAGACCCTGTTTGCGGCGGAGCTCCCTTGACCTGCGTCGATTGCTCCCACCCACCTTTGACACTATACAGCTATGTCGCGTTCGAGGACATCAGCTACGCGGTGCGAGACGACTCTGATACTGGCCAGGTGATCCGCACCACCGTGATGCATTAAGCCCTTGTTCCCAGGGTTGGATTGAATAAGATGCCATAGCGACCTTTCGCAGCCACCAGCTATCGCTGGTCAATCACCTCTGGAGTCTCGATGAAGGCCACGATTTGTGGCGATATATCCGGAGGGCGAAACGGAGGATGCAAGTGTTGAGCGCTCCGTATCGAGAAGCGTTCGTGTTCAGCTAGCAAAGTCCACTACAAACTATCTACCACCCTTCCAGGCCGAGCTCGACCTCTACACTGCTCTCGACGGCTTTTCAGACACACATACACCCACCGCCAGTCCACGCGCCGACAAATGCCGGAAGAGGCGCGCCTAGCGCAAACGAGAGCAAGAGAGGTGGGTGAGGGTGTCGGGATGAATCGTGTTGGACCACATCATGCTGGAGGAAGAGAGCAGGTCATAAGCTCCGTCCAGCTTCGCCTACGACAGGCACCAGAGATCGTACGTCTTTGAAGCCTCAATCATCCGACACGCGTTCAGCCTGAAGGTAGTGGGTGCAACTGGCAGACGGATGTCCCAACGACCGGGTGATCCCCCTGGCAGGTCCGCAGAATCAGAGCGCGCATATTCACAGCGCAAGTAGAGCGTATCATACAATGTGTTCGCCATGCAGGTATTATCCAAGGGTACAAGTACAGCGAATGATACACCTATGTGCTTAATCCCAGTTCTTCAAACTGCGTCCCTTCTCCACCTCTTTCTTCCACAGCCTCCGTTCCTCATCCCGATTAATGCCCGGCCCATGGTACTGACTCCCATACACTCCCTGTGCCCACTTATTCCCCTCCCCGACCTTCGGCGCCTTGCGTCTGTACCACTTCCCGTAGACCAGCAGGTAGTACAGCCTGAACGCGAGCAGAGCGAATTTGTCCTGTTCCAAGTCGGCGGGGTAGTCCGCGCCGAGATCCACCGCCGCGGCAATACCGGAGATGCAGGCCACCTCATGGGCGTTGACGAGGGTCCAGCTACCGCAGAACCGCGTGTGTCTTCGGCCCTGAAGTAGCCACATCCAAGGCACGACGAAGAGGTAGTGCGTCCAGGAGTGGCACAGCTGGTGCCACCAGTCCTTCTTGATGATCTTGCTCTCGTCGATCTCATCGATGCTCCACAAGTGGCTGTCGCGCTCTTTGTTCAAAAAGATGGTCTGGAAGACATGCTTGTCGAACGGAGTGTCGGGCGGGAACTGCGATTGGTAGTTTGTGCAGTCAAAACACATCTCGATCTTGCTGAGGTCTTTTGGGTACATCTTGATCATGTACATGGGCTCGAATTTCTTGCGAGCGGCTTCGACGCGGGCGGTCTGGTCGGTACCACCGAGAGAGGTGACGGCCTGTTCTTCGTTGAAGACGGGTTCATAATGCTTGCGCATGTAATCAGAATCTTGGTGAGTCACGGTGATGTCGTTGGCGAACTTGGCGGAACCGAGAACTTTGGATTCGCGCCATGAGGCGGTCTTACCCAGGAGCTTCTTGGCCGTGTCCGTCAGGGTGCACATGAGCAGCTCGTCGTAATGTTCTTCCACCTCTTCCTTGTCAGCGTCGACATCAGATTCTTCGAATTGGTAGGCTGAAGGCTTGTTTCGTCCATCTTCGCTAGGGGTACGGGGGATAGTGCGGACGACGACGCCATGTTTATCTCTCGAAACGACCCTGGTTAGCTCGGTGTTGAGCCGAACATCGACACCCCGCTTGATCAGGTTGTCCTTCCAGGTGTTGTAGAATTCTGTGAAGTTCGGGAAGACCCACATAGGGGGTTCATTGCTGGCAACGCTGTGCTTGTCCGGAGGGTACCACATACCGTATGTCGGACTTGTTGAAAGGCGCTCGAGGATCATGCTAGGGACTTCCGGGGTGTAATTACCAGTGCCCAGGAACAACGCAACCATGGGCAGGGCAACTGTGTTTGCGAACTCTTCCGAGAAGCGGAACAACTTGACGAGGTATTTGATGGGCAGCAGTGCGAAGAACAACTCGAACCATCGAACAAACTTGATCATCTTGTAGAAGCGTTGGACTTCCTTCTGGTGTCTCTCGAGCATCTTTGTTGGATAAGAGTTCGTCCAGAAATTGTCCCCTTTTCCAAAAGACACTTGTAATTTGACCGGATCACTCCAAAAACCTTGTCGAGCGAACATAGTCATGGTGTGGTGGAAGATATGGCTGCCACCCTGTACACCCTGGTTGAGCCAGCTGGCTCCTGTCTTCTCTTTATCAATGGGGATGGAAAAGGCTTGTCCACCACAATAGTCTGACATCTCGATGATCGTTACCGAGAACTTATCCGGGTGCTCTGAAAGGTGATGAGCCGCGCTCATGCCTGTAACAACAATGTCAGCTTGAAATTGAGTCGCAGTATATTTTTGTACGTACCTGCAGCTCCTGCTCCCACAATCAGCACCCGCTTCTTCTTCTGTCCTTCCATTGATTTGCCCATGTTGAACCTGGTCTGAGAAGGCTGGCTGTCCAGACTCGGCTTGGACGACGTGCTTGTCATGGCACAGACTGAGGGTACAAAATGCTGCCAGGCTCGGAGGGGGCGAGCCAGCCAATATGGGCTCATGAACGAGTGAAGCCATCACTTACTTCCGCCTGGCCATCAACAGTGGTGATGTCACCATGCCACTACATTTCAACTGCTCGAGGGAGATTAGAGTTTCTCGATCGGACGGGAATCTCACGTTAAACTGCATGGGGATTTGAGCTGCGAGATCGTGCGTGTCGATCGATCTGGGGACCGACTTGACGGGCGCTCCCGTTGGTTCAAACGCATTCCGAGCTCAGGAAAGGCATGACGGCTACACTTGTCCCTGCACGATGTGATATCTCGCAAATGGCGTAGCAAAAAATAGACTGTGATCTTGGAAGCCCGAACGAAATGCCCATCACGTGGGCATGGGCTGAGCAGGGGCAAATTATGGCCTGATCTTGCGCCGACACATCCGTTTTAATCTTCATCCTTGACCCTGCAGATGTGTGTATGAAAATGACAGGTTGTGTCAACAGACCTTGTTGTACATCATGTGAGTTGGAAATGTTGAAGATGTCGAGACTGTTCAATACTTGTCGACTCTTACGAGGCGGGTGGCAGCTACGTCGGCGAGTTGAAGCGACGCGGGAAGAAGACGAGCAAATACGTTCGCCCACATGTCCACGCAATAGTCTGACGCCTTGTGTCTGCAAGCCAAGATGGAAGCGTTGGAGCAGAGACAGTCCCCAAGCCATGGGTTCGAGCGACTTGTGTGGGCCGTACTTCAATGAAAAGTCAGCGCTGTGTGGTGTGCAAGAAAGTGGACGGTGGGCGCACAAAGGTCAGATGGGGAAACCTCGGCCAGCAGAAGTGCCAAGGTCATCTCGGCCTCGTCCAAGAGGGCATCGCTGATGATCTGCTCGCTTTCCGGAGGGTTGCAGCTGTCGTGTGTTGCAGAGAAGAGCTATTGGTCCTCGTCACGACTCCATGATTTGGGAGCTCCTGGATACGAGTGTGGTAGCTGTGGCATAACTATGATGGCCGTCCCTTTCAGTCTTGCCCGCTGATCTCCTGCATGCCCACATATTCCTCGCTCACGTAGGTCGAGGCTGAGTTTGGCTGTACCTTTTTCTCTCGATGAAGTCCACGGGGCACAGTGCCTACGAACCTTCCAAATAGTGCGGCACGTCACAGATATCCAGACCTACAGCGCTGACAGGCTGGGTTCGGTCGCTGAGCGATTGCACCCGCTAGGCGACGACTCGGGAATATGCCATGTCCGATTCAGGAGAACGCACATATCATAAGAAGGGGGACGACGGGAGTGCCAGACTTGTATTGTTGTACGCGAGCCTCAAGGCAGTGCGAAGCCGGCGGCTTATCGCCTCGAGGTGCACAGGATACACGAGAGCAACACAGATTTCTCAAGAACAGGCCGCACCTGGTGTTCATTTGGATAGAGACCGTGCGACTGCACCGCCATTGCGGTGGCGCATGCGTGGTCCGTCTATAGCTATGTAGATAAGCCGTGAAAGTGATGAGCCAGGCACATACCTGTCGTCCAGGTCCATCTAGCTTCGGCTTGAGCCGACCGAACGCATCAAGGGATCAAGTCGAGAACCTATGCCGCATCTCTGAAAAGCTCCCCATGTCCCTGTGCTGTAGAATGGCATTGTCCCAACGGGGCTGGAGTTGGACATCCGATGCTGATACCGAATGGGACGGATCGACACGCAACCGACGCTTGATTCGGCGTATGGAAGTCCAGAATCCAAAAACGTGGCAGACGACTGGGAACAAGCAACCCAACAATTGGTGTCTTGCACACCGGATCCCACATCTTGGCTCAGCGGCACTCCGCGGGACATTTCCTACCACACGATTGGAGAAACGGGGATGCAAGGCAAGTCTCCTGTGCCACGGACTCGGTACCTGCGTCGTGCAAAAGCGGCCGAGTGCGTTGGTGCTTCGATAAGGAACAATTTCCATTCTGTACCATTCCACCGTAGAGTTTGTGGCTTCTGAACCCTTGCAGCAAATCGTCTGCGTCATGATCCGGGCCGAGGCCAGGACCAGAAGGAAAAAAAGTTTCGACTCCCGTCACGCCGTCGTTCGATTTGCAATCCAAAACTCGCCAACAAGACACGAATACAGACGATGGTGCCATCGGCGCTACCATGCTGCGGTTCACCTCTTGGTTATGCATCGCAGAGCACGGATCTTGACTCCACTCTCCTGTCCTTTCTCACCGCCGGTCGTCCATTGCTCCGGTGCTCTCTAGCTTCTGTGTTTTGTCTTGGTCGTTGACCCGCTGCCTGACTTTCCTTCGCAACCTCTCCGACTCCTTTACCGCACATCTACGGACTACTACGCCGTTTCAATTCTGTATACTTGGTGCCGCGCTCAGCCGTGGTCTTGGACTTTTTTCTTTCTACAGGCCCATTGCCTCCGCGGTCCTTGCCCGTCGCTCTAAAGTATCACTGGCCTAGGCCTGGTTTTTGTTTACTCCCTGTTTGTCGCCTGCCCGCTGGTCGCAAGTCATATACAACTCGCAGTGACCAATCTATATTCCAAGGCGTCTGCCAACAGCTACGCAGTGTGCGTCACGACACCCATACTACACACTACCTTACCACCGACCACACAGTCCCGCCAATGACGAACTCACTTACCCCCGGCAAGCCGGCAGCCCTACTTTCCTCGGTGCTGCCCCCCCTCATTTTTGGTTCGGCCACGTTCAACAACCTCTACAACAAGTCGGTTCCAAGCGACACAGTCGACCTCGTCAAAGAGGCGCTGGAACTGGGTGTCCGGGCCTTCGACACATCCCCCTACTACGGTCCCTCCGAAGAGCTTCTCGGCGCCGCGCTCGACACCGAATTCGTCCACCAGAATGTCCCCCGCGAGGACCTATTCATTCTCACCAAAGTCGGCCGCATAGCCTCCGACGAATTCGACTACTCCCCCTCCTGGGTGCGCACCAGCGTCGCCCGCAGCCTCGAACGTCTCCGTACCAGCTACTTGGACGTAGTGTACTGCCACGATGTCGAATTTGTCTCGGAAGATGCCGCTATGGAAGCGGTGCAAGAGCTGCGAAGGATACGAGACCAAGAGGGCACGATCAAGTACGTCGGCATTTCCGGGTACCCGGTCGATGTCCTGTGCAAGCTCGCCAAGCGGGTCTTGGCGGAGACGGGCGAACCGCTGGACGTAGTAATGTCCTACGCCAACTTCACCCTGCAGAACACCAGGTTGGCGACACAGGGTGTGAAAGAGCTGCGCGATGCTGGCGTTGACGTCGTGCCGAACGCGTCGGTGCTGGGCATGGGCCTGCTGCGCAAGGACGGCGTGCCCGTCGGCGCGCAGGGCGACTGGCACCCTTCCAGCCCCGGGTTGCGTGCCGCGATAAAGCGCGCGAGCGACTTCTGCGACCGGCACGGCGAGAAGCTCGAGGTCATCGCCATCCGCTACGCCCTGGAGAGCTGGATCACGCTCGGCGAGTCCGTCGGATCAAGCGGAGATCCTGCGTCGGGCATCCCCTGGACGCCAGAGACCAACATGCAAGTCGGCGGCAGGAAGTTTGGCGTCAGCGTCATGGGCGTCTCCAAGAGCAGTGAATTGAGGAAGACCCTGCAGGTATGGCGGTCCATTCTTGATGGACTGGAGTCCGGGCTTGCGAGGCGAGCTGGGAGGTGGGAACGGGATCACGAGTGGAGCCTGAACAGACGACATGCGGTGCAAATCCTTGCAGACGGGGTTTTCGAGTTCTTGGAAGAATTCCACAATTATACCTGGCCTTCACCGCCCGTTGGGTTCATCAACAAACTCGACAAGCATGGCAGTCTTGCTGTGCCGCAGCAGCCTGAGATTGACCTGCTCACGCCCGCCGCCAGCCCGCCTCCGGACGACATTCAAACGGCTCAGGAAGTCATGACTATTCCTTCCCGATGAGACACATCGTTGGAATGCTGCTCGGGCCGTCGCCATGCAGCTGCTGGATGACGTGAGCCTGGGAGCGCCGTAACTTCGCCCTCTGACTCTTAAAGGTATGCTTCAGCGACTCAACTACTCATCCCGCGCCAGTCTCTCCGTCTCGCCACATTAGTCCTGTCATGGTCCAGGACCGCGGTAAAAGCTCAGTATTCAGACTGGATTTACAGAGCAGTCGAGCTACCTCTCTCGGTCATGGCCTCTTTCCTGCTGGTCTTTTTTGCTGGCCCTTCACCATTGCCCGAGACTTCTGCAACTCATAACCGATACTTCCCTTTTTACCAACGCGTATGAGGTCTTGGATCATTAAATCCACCCGCGCTAGCGAAGTCACCAAGATATTCCCGACACGACTACCGCCGCAATAATAACGAAGATGACGATGCATGAATTTTGACTTCTTGTCTACATCAGCGGCCTCGACTAGGACCGCTTAGATTGGATATCAGCGTAGCCTCGGCGCCCCCTCGGACTCCAGGCCTCGTTTACATAGACTTGATATTCCAGCACTTGATGGGATTTATGACATGTATTCGTATCCATGAAAAGTAGTATTATAGCTATATTACATTCAACCTTACCCGAACAGAGAAGAGAACCCACGTGCCCAGCTCATTATTTCATGTTCCCGCATTCAAAGCATTACCATTATCATCCAGTTGGCTGATGCTCAGCCATGCAAGCAAATCTGACCTTGCGGCCTCTCTTATCACGTCCGTTCTTTCCCATAGGAGGGGGAAGCTCAGGGTGCTTCTTGCACCAGCTCGTACAACGCCTATCACCGGTCTTGCAAGGACACCCACCAGCGACCGAACAGTCCGAAGTGCACACGCAGCCCAAAGCCCGCAGCTTTCCAATCTTGTCTCTAACCAGCGCCAAATACGCTTCTCCATTACCATCAGGAGCAAGACGCCCTGCTTGTTCGGTAGTCCACTGTTCCAGCGCATCAATGACCTTTGGCAACTGGTAAGGCACCGCCTCGTTGGTGCAGAGCTGGTTCTCCGCCACCCATCGCAGGCCATCCAGTAGTTGCGGAATGTTCCTCTCATCCCAAAGCATGCCGCCCTCAACCAGCGTCGGGACAGGCGTGAAGACTGCATGGATGCACCTCACCCCGGGAGGCATCAGCAGCACATCGTCTTGTTCCAGCACAGCAATGCGACCCTTGCCACATGGATTCCAGTTGGCTCCTTGAGTGGTAAAGCGCCGCCAGTCGGCGTCTTCGAGGGTGGAGGTGATGGCCCAAATCTTGATGCCATGAAGACAGCGAGCCCAGGTTCCCAGGAGACAGTCGACATGGGCGCGGGAAAAAGCACCAGGGAGGCCAAGGAGGTTGAAGCCAAGGCTGCTGCTTTCGACATCGATTGGACGGCCAGCGGTCGTGGGCTGGCCGGGATTCTTGTCCTGACGGGTCTGTAGGCGGCTGACCAAGGTGGAGAGGAGACGGAAACGCGGGAGACGAGTGAGAAGTGGCTCGTCTGCGCGGGCGAGCCGCCGAAGATTTATCGCGTTGCTAATAGGAGCCACATATGTGGCGCAGTCGGGTTTGGAGAGAGTGGTGCCGGAGGCTATGGATTGGTACTCGCGTACCGTGATGGAACGACAGGCTCCAGTGCGACTGTCCTGGACGTCTAAACTCCCGGAAGGAAAGGACTGTTCGAGCATGTCAATGTAGTCGGAAACCTTGTACAAGCCGCTGTCGTGGAAGGCTTGCTTAATCACGACCGGCTTTTTGAACACATGTCCGTTGCTGACATGTTGCTGAAACGAGTCCCAGTCCAAGTACCACATATCGGCATCCTGCATTGAGGCAGAGCTGGTACCCATACCGGACTCCGAATAGATGCTCGCCCATCGCTCTTCTTGCAGCCAGTCCAGACGGAGCTGTCGCAACTTCGTAGCCTCCGAAGTCTCGTTTGCGCCGCCAGGACAAGAAGCTTCGTGTATACACTGCTTGATCGTCCCTGAGTGGCGATCGCGGAGTATGGCTTCGATTGAATCTGGGGGTAAGCTGTCGCACACGGAGGCGGTAGGGGTGGGCAGTGGGTTTGCAGGCGAAATGGGCCATGTGAGTGGTGAAACGACAGCCGTCCCGACGCCACATTCTTCGCTTCCTCGACTCTGGTTGGAGTGGCCCGGAATCTCTGACATGGTGGGACAGGTTTTGTCCATGTCGTCTGCATTGATTGTCTGTTGCTCGGTCTGTCTACCGCGTCCAGATTCCGTCCTGTGTCCTATTACTTGTTGTAGATTGCCCTCAAATTTGCCAAGTTCCAGCGGTTTGATTTGATTCTCGGTATTTGTCTTCCGTTTCTTTTTCGCCTTTCCCTGATCTTGCGCACTGTCGGCATAGATGTTCGCTACTTGTGGTGATTGCTTTGGTTGAAGTGGCTCGGATGCGGTATTTTTGGTAGCATCTGCTGTTTGTTCTCTTATCTCAACTGTGGAAGAAGTGGGGCTCGATGAATTGTCGTTGTTGAGCGGTTCGACTGGTTTTCCCCCTCTCTTCCTCTTGGGCGTCCCGTGTTCCTGCACTCTGTCCGCCACAGGGCTCACTGGCTGCACTTCTCCCTTTGACATCCCCAACTCTTTCGCCCTAACTCTTGCAGGGTGAACACTATATATCTTCCCCTGATCTGCAGAGGAAGGGGATTCTGGGGAGGCGTCATTGCGCTGCGACTCTACCGCATCGTTAGGACTCGGCTTTGGAGGTTGGCGTCTTCGTGGTTTCGCTGGCCTCTCAATGAGTATACCATCTCGGGGTATCAGCATGCCGTACTTGTCATAGGCG
The DNA here is from genome assembly GCA_010093895.1 of Myriangium duriaei CBS 260.36. Lineage (NCBI taxonomy): Eukaryota > Fungi > Ascomycota > Dothideomycetes > Myriangiales > Myriangiaceae > Myriangium > Myriangium duriaei. The sequence goes on from ML996090.1 coordinate 1,219,748, forward strand.
AGGCCAAGCGTATCGTCGAGGGTTACATTAGGGGCGGGGTTGGACGGTGAGGATAGAAAGCGTGAGGGATCTTGTGCGTCTGCGAGAGCATCGACGATGTCTTTGCGCTGGACAGGGGAGAAGGGATCCTGTATGGATGAGTTCGTTGCATGCTGGCCAATCCGAGGAGAATTGATATTGCTGGGGCGCTGATGGCGAAGCAGCATGTGGCGGTTGAAAAGCTGAACAGCGTCTTCCCATCGAGGCACCAACCGGGTCAGATCATGCATACGGCGGATAGCGGTCTCGGGCAATTTGTACCAGCTGTAGTGCTGAAAGATGGCAGGTCCCCAGAAGGCAATGACGCCGGCGCGAAGACGGGATGACTGCAGCTCGCGGGTATTGGCACCGGGGACCGGATTGCGGGCCCTGCGAACAACGCTCTCGAAATGATTCCATCGCTCTGCGTCGTCACTTGTGCTGGTCTGGGGCTTGGGGAAGACGTGGTGGAAGACAGCGGCCAATTGAAATCCTGGGTCGTCTGTGGCGAGGATGCTATCACGGTATTGGCAGCAGACAGCATGGAGCTCATCTGGAGTACGATGGCGGGTGTCGACGTAGAATCTGGTGGCGAGATCAAACGCGATCGACGACAGACCGGCAAGTTCACAGGCAGGAGGCGGGGGCACTAGAGCAGGGGGTGTGGGAGCCGCCGTCATGGCGAAAGTCGTCATGATGGGCGGCGGTGGTGCTGTAGGTCCCGGTGTGTGCTGGACATGGATCAATTATCAGATCTCGACCCCACGTCGTCGAAAAAGATGTGCAGCGGGATGATGCAAGGCACCTGGCACGTGCACCGACTCCACAAAGAAGGAAGCTGCGTCTGGCCGAATTCGGGAAGTCTGGAACTTCCATTTCCGGTCTCGGCCCTCATCCTGCTGTCACTTCTCAGTCTTGTCTTGTCACCGGATCGCGAACGACTATTTTATTCCCGCCGGATACGGCATTTCGGCGACTCCAAAAGGAATGGTCGCAGTCCTTCGCGATCCTTTCCATTGATCTGGGATGTATTGTCGGGTGAAGTGACGCTGGAGCACCGTATGCGTCGAGCTGCTGTGACCTGGATGCTGACACAATTTGTAAGTGGACTGTAAAGCAAGCTGCTGGTGATACAGGTCAGGGGGCGGGGCCGGCGTGCAGTACTACCAAAGGTTATCTCGTAGATGCACGTGGGAGACTGACGAATATAGTAACGTGAGTAAATGGGTGGTATTCCCCATTCCGTGTCCGCGTGGCCGTTATGGACAATATCGCCAGTGGCTACCATGTGCTGGCCCCGCAAAACCAGGCATCGTCCCCATCGCTAAAGTCCGAAGTTGTACCGGGCACAAATCACACAGGGTCGCTTCGGCTAAATCTTTAAAGTGGGCCATACAATGTCTTTGGCTAAGCGAGATCAAGGCTTTGTCGGTGCGCCGGTCAACTGGGTTCGACGGCGGTCCTGATCAGGAAAGGCATGGCCCGCTAAGCCACGGCCCGGCCTCTTCATTAATACAAATGTCAACTTTGACATCCTCTAGAGTATCCACTCTCTGCGTGTAAGTCCACCCACCGAGCAGGTTACCGCAGCATTTCAGCAGTTGTTCAATCTCGGTACCACGCCTTATTCCAACCGAATAGGCGATCCTTTCTCGCTTCGATAGCCGAGCTACGGCCCATTTGTTAGTCCGCCATAGCCACCTCGAAGGTACTGATAAATTATTTCTTCTGTTCCCTTCGTTGTTATCATCCCAGACTTAAGATCAATCCTGAATTTACATCATGCGTCTCACGACCCCCTTGCTATGGTCGAGCTTGATCCTACCTCTCGAGGCGCTAGCACAGCAAATCGGCCAAGTCTCTTCTTTCAGCGAACCGCAACACCTAGACATTGCCGCGACGTTGGAAGCCAAAGGCGTGAACCTTGCTGCCTTGCCGTCTTTGTCAAAACTCGGCAACATAGCAAACATATCAGAAAGCCTGGCATGCTCTACCACAGTATGTATCTAGTCGTTGTTGCACTCGAACATAGAAAACGTCTGATTGCTTCCTGTAGTGCTCCCTGTTGTACACACTATACGGCAGCGAACACGTCTTACAACCAAACAGCTCCGCTTACAGCACATCTGCTCATCATTACTGGTCCAATGTGCAAGCTGATGCCACGCCATCATGCATCTACATGCCATCGGATGCCAAATCCGTCTCTGTCCTGGTGCTACTTGCTCGTCTTACTAGCTGCCCATTCGCTGTAAAATCTGGAGGTCATGCCGCATTTTCCGGTGCTTCCAGTATCACAAAAGGCATTACTGTCTCACTGGAAAAAATGATTGAGGTCACTCTTCAGAAGAATGATAGCATTGCCTCCATCGGTCCTGGAAACACGTGGGGCAACGTCTACATAGCTCTCGAGAAACACAACTTGACTGTCGTCGGAGGACGAAACTCCGACGTCGGCATGGGTCTCGTCTTGGGTGGTATGTGCACTACATCTGCATCATTGTTGTGATACTGATTGTGACAGGTGGTATCTCGTTCTTCTCCAATCTTTATGGCTGGGCTTGTGACAATGTGGCCAGTTTTGAGGTATAATCTACTCCAACAGAACCCACACATAATTATCGCTTACCTCAATACAGATCGTCCTTGCGTGCGGCTCAATCGTAACAGCTTCGCCGACACAATACCAGGACTTGTTCTATGCACTCCGTGGGGGTGGCAACAACTTTGGAATTGTCACGAAATTCAATTTAGCCACTGTCAAAATGCCGCAGGGTCTGATGTGGGGAGGGTCCAAATATTACCTAGAGATCAACTTTGCGGAAGTCAACAATGCCTTTACCCAGCTCAGTCGAAACCCCGAAAAGGATCCCAACGCTGGTCAATGGGTCACCTGGGTCAACGTGAACGGAAGCAAGCTTGCAATCGCTGAGTTGTGGCATGTCACGCCGCAGAGTACCGCTGCTCCCATTTTCTCGAATTACACTGCTATTCCAGCCATCTTGGACAGCACTCGGAACTGGACAATGTCAAACTATACTCAGAAGATTCAAGGCGATGACCCTGACGGTTTCCGACACTACTTCTACAGCATGACTGTCAAGGATGATGCAGATCTCCAAAACACAGCCAGAGATATCTTCTATGCAGAAACAAATCTTTCAGGCATAAGAGACTTCTTTATCAGCATGACTTGGCAGAGCATCACCAAGCCTCAGATCCAACAAATGGCAAAGAACGGCGGGAATCCCCTAGGACTGACCCCTGATGACGGTCCTTTGACTCTTATCCTCTTGGATTGCAAATACAGCGATGCAAATGACGCAGAAGCTGTCTACAAAGCGGGTTCAAACACCCTGTCCAAGATCAAATCTGAGGCAGTCTCAAGAGGGCTGCAGAGTGACTATCTTTACATGAACTACGCTTCGCAGTACCAGGACGTTATTGCCAGCTACGGCACAGCCAACAAGCAAAGACTGATTAGCATCGCTGACAAGTACGATCCTACTGGCTTGTTTCAGAAGCTCTCACCCGGTTTCTTCAAACTGAACCACGCACCTGTACCTGGAACAAATTTTTTCAGCTTTTAGAAATCTAAGATCGATAGACTCCTCCAATTTCACAGCATGCATGATAGCGAGTAATAGCATAGCTCAATACATCTTTTCTAGATTCGATTGATACAGATATATCACTAGTTCTACTGAACATTCCGAAGAAAAGATAGTTTGTGTATCTATATCTACATCCATACTCCGCCGCTACGATCATTGCCTAACATCGCGTGTCTTGACCGAAATGTAAGAAGTGCTACCATTCTTGTACACTCGCGCAATGTCCCATATATTTACAACTGGTTCTTCAACAGGTTACCGCTCTTGATGAAGAAGGTCATGATGATTCCGACTCCGCTGACGAAAGCCACAGACCTGGCACTTGCTGCGAAGGATATTAGCACTTTGCAACCTTCCAAACCACGAAGCGTCCAAATCATGAAGTCTGATGATAAATCGGAGAGATGATTATCTTACCAAGAGCGTCCGTGGTTCCCCTGATGTACAGAAGGTTGTAGATAGCCCGAGTGGCGAGGTAACTGCCACTCAGCACGTTCAAAGTCCAATTGTCCAGCTTGGCCACGTTGCCGATGACAACAGCTGAAGCAAAGAGGCCCACGTTCTCAAAACCGTTCATCTGCGCGGACTCTGCGCGCAAAATCTTTCCCTTGGTGGCTAGGATATGGAAATCAGCTCAACAAGTCCTTACAGCATATCCAGAACCCAAATATCGCACCTTTATCAATGCTCTGGTCGCCTTCAGTCTCACGTGTGTACGTGCGAGGGTTCTTGTTATCAAAGCGTCCTAAGCTGGCTGCATAGAAGTGGGGTGCAATGCTCAGAACCCATGCTGCCGGTACAGCATATAGGGACTGCATGATCTGTTAGGACATCCGTCGAAGGCTTGACGCGGCTCGAGCCTAAGCCAGAGGCTGTTAGTCGACATACCAAGTTGCGCGTAAGGTCTAGAGCAGAAGCAGCCATTTTGACGAAAATCGATGGAATAACTGGTTTTGATGGTGATGATTGAAGTATCTAAAGATGGGCAAAGTAAAATTAGAAAGGAAAATTGTTAATATTTAAATATTGTCGGTAGTATTTACTCCTGAAACTAAACTTCTAATTGCGTCATCAACGCATGACGTAGAAACGACGTGGAAGTGGCAATTACAATTCATGAAATCCAAGACTCCACCTCAAAATTGCCGAATTGAAAATGTGAGACACAATATTAGAAAGTGCGGCATGCTCGAAAACCAAGTAAAAGACCCAAAACATCAAACAAAACATAGCCTTTGCTCTTGTAAGGCGGCTCAATTGCAAGAAACAAACGTGATGTCGACTTGGACAGAATGCGAGCACAGGGACACTTGCATATCCAACAAATTTAATGATTGTGTGGTCATGGCGGGAATTATGCATCGAGTAAGGCTGTACAAGATGTATTTGCATCAGCAGATCTCTAGAAGTCAGTATCAATCATCTTGTGATATAATATCGAGATTTTTTGGCTTCCAAGTTTGTTCCATTTTGCTTCAACAGTCTTGCGATCATGTTTCGCCTTGGACTTTTGCTTAGATATAGTACTATACTACAATTCCTTCGTATGATATCAATTGCCAGAAATCGAAGGAGTTCATACACTTTCTTTAGCTGTTGCAACTATGGGTTGGAATTCCTTGTAGTCGAATGAATTGTGTGAGGATCTAGCAAACAAGCCCAAAAAGGTTGCCTGAATTCTATGACAAAAGGTTTATGCGGATGTCTCTGATATCGAACGGCAAAAGAAGCTCGCGGATGGACCTGTGGACCTGTGCAGGGCTTACAGCCATTGTCAAGCAAGAAGCAACCGAACGATGTTCCTGGAGAGCCCTGAAGTAAACCTGATATAGACTCAGCCGACATTTACACGATATGGAGAGACCTAGACTACAACAGGCTCAAGTTTCCAGCCGTGCTTGAGCCACAGCATAAGAGCTCTACGATAGCGTTCAGCTCAGGCGTAGACGAAGACCAAGGCTGGTCTGGCGTGCCCAGCAGTCCTCCAGTCAGAATTTTCGCACTGCTTTTAGAGGCTAAGTTAGAACGTTGAATACGACGTTTTTTGTGATCAGACGAAATACAAATACCGCCAGCTCCATGCAGCTGAAGACTGTATCAATGCCTCATACAGCGGCACAAGGGAATTGATCCTTCCCGGAGTCTTGAGCAAGGCTGAGGCGGGGCCCGAGGAGAATTGGCACCACGAATTCCAGAAATGAATCCTTGCTTTAGCCGTGAGGGTTTCTAAGGGTTTAAATAGAAAAGGCTGAGACAGAAACACAAATGCGACAACCACCTGTCCTTCCAGCTACGCAGGACTCTTTGAAGAAATGTATGTCTTGCGATCGCAGAACAGATTTCATGTCAACCATTCGAGTACAAACCACTTACCATGCCCCCGAATTTGAGGTTTCAAATTACGACAAAAACAGTCTACCATTGAAGTAGCAAAGATCCACGACCTTGATCACATTGCTGTAGGTAAGGAGAGCAGCTCTCAGGGACAATGACACAGTCACTGCCATCGTGGTTTCGCATAAGTCCTCGAACATTGCTGCTGCTAGCCAAGTCCCCTTACGAAGCCGGGTCCAGCAAAGCCTTCTTCTTGATATACGCTGAGTAACGCACTCAACCCTCTATGGCTACTGCTCCTTGTGATACAGCTTCGGTGCTGCCATTACGACATGTACCTCATATGGCTTGATACAGTCGCGACTTCCAATTGCTTTCACATTTGCGACCTCCTATCTCTTCTAATCATGCTCTACTATTCCTCGCCACTCTATTGTAGGCTTACATCACAAGCAGATATTGAGGCCTCCTCTACCTTATACCTTCCACCAATCTTCTGGGAAATGCGATGTCATTGCCAATATCCGTCTCATTGCACCCTCTTCCCATGGTCACCAGCATGACCTCCTTTACCCCATGGCCGACACACCTTATCTTGTTGCCAGCTTGAAGTTGCCGCCACGACCTTACTTAATTACTGTGGTCATGCTGACACCTTTGTTTTCTGGTGGCACTTTTGGTCTCTGTTTGACCTATACACTTCATTTGCCATGTGCATGTTGCCGTCTGTGGGACCAGTTTTTGTCCTGTCTCATGTCTCTACGGTTTCGAAACAGGGAAACAAAGCGGCAGAAATCACACTACTAAAAGGCACATACCAAGGGATATCTATCCTAGAAGATTGGTCTGTGCTGTTCGCGAGCACCTTTGAGTGGTTAAAATGCCGCGGTCATGCAAACGAACATGCGACACTGTAGTGCGGATCATGCAGGGTCTGAAGTATAGTGCTCTGATATCCCTAGCGCAGTGGTGATCGGTGTGTTCATTCTAGCGTTGTCTAGCTACCTTCTAGTGATGTTCTGGCGGCAAAAATCGCTACAAAGCGGGGCTGCTATAGTGTCGAACCGGTGGACAAAGTGATCCTGGCCTTGAAGAAGCGAATGCGGCAAACCTTGACGCCCCTCACCCTGAATGCTATTTCAAGTTGGTGCTTGTTTGCGATGCAATAAATCCAAAGCTTAGAGCTTGCGGGGTCGGAACGATCACTCCGTCACATTGTTCGACTTCGCGAGCGAGATGAGTGGAGCCATGCATGTGGGTCCAGGTCCCCAAGCGGACCCGCCGAAGAATATTGGGCATGTCATTCAGCCGGAGTTTTTCCGTAGACTATTGAGAGTGCGGGACCGCGAAACATCTCATCTCCAGAGTCCCGTCACACAGCGCAGTACCGTCGAATAACGATGGTCGTGTTCTGCTTTCTAGCGAGTTGACTTTGTCCCCGGGACTTGAGACTTGGTCCTCGCTGCGCTTGTCGCCAAGTCTGGGGTCACACGGCAATACTGAGGACTGACCTCGGCTACCCCCGGATTCTAGAACGCGGCACCTTCCACACCGTTTCATGACAGCGACGGATCAAAATGACGTCCCGCAGGAATTTCCGCACAACGCGTCGGGTTCAAAGAAATCACGCAACGGCATTTATCATCTTCCACCCCAAGATGCGTTGCAGAAGAGCAAGAATTGGGACCGCGACAAGGACTTCGGCGAGCTCCTGCGGCGAAGCACATGCTTTTTGACAAGCTGTAGTCTCCAGGGGCCAGAGTCAAAACTGTGGGGTCAGGGCAAGGTGATCATGTTTGCGGCTCAGACTTTAATGGTGTGCTCGGGCGAATGCCAGCGGGAGGCCCGTGAAGAGTGGTCCCGACTTTCGCTTCGAGAATCTGGCGGATTGCGCCATGCACGGTAAAGCACCCCTCCGAGCCGAGCTTGCAAAAATCGACAAGCCCGAAAGCGCTGATTGGCCGTGATGGAGAAGTCAATTCCGACCGGGGTTGCATCGTGTTGTGCCATGCTCAACGGCGACTCGTGTCAAAGTCGCATCGTGGTGCGTGCCGTGAGACATCAATCGCTCGCCACAGCAGCTGTCCGCGCGATAGGAGAGCCGACGGCAACCATTGAGGCGCGCCACCCGTGATCAACAAGCGCTTTGCTTCGCATCGACCAACCACGGCCAAGCCAATATTGCCTTTTGGGCCCTCGACAACACTCGGCTGCTAGGATTGGGTGGCTGAATTGTTTGGCCATCAATGTTCTGGAAGAGAAGGCCTGAAATTTCTTATCGCTCCTTTCCCCGGTTGGCCTCGGTCAGGCCGTTTGCCAAGGCGACGCCAAGTCCGCTGGGTGTACGTAGCGCCGCTTATCTTGCCAGACCTGCCGTTAATGCACAAGCGCGTCCGATCACTGATCAGATACAGCCAATCCTATGCCGTTCCGCAGCTTCGTCTCAATCTGCGGCCGCTGCCAAGGGAGTGTCTGGACATCCTCCGCCAGAGATTCGTGCCGCCAAGGTTTGAATCCCCTTGTCTGTGCTCCCGCCACCAACTGATCGCGTGCTGGCACGCCTGGGGGCCGTTCGTATGGAGCTCGACCTCAAATACCAGCTCGGACGCTGCTGTCCCCCAGCTTCGATTCCAACCCCCTTCGCCTTCGTTTTGGTCCGTCCAGCGAGGCCCCGAGTCCCATCATGGCTGACCAGTCGGCTATTCACCCCGTTCCGGCGGCGGCTCCTCCTACCTATCCTCACGACGAGAAGCACGACCCTCATTTCAATGCAGAAGGCGAGGAAATGGCCCACGCCGAGGGCCTTCCCACCGAGGACTACGAGGGCAAGCCCACCGAGCACGAACGTCTCCATCTCCGCCGTGTGCCCGGCTCCCTACCCATCATCGCCTACCTCATCTGTGTGGTCGAGTTCTGCGAGCGGGCTTCCTACTATGGTGTCCAGCCTTTGATCAGCAACTTCGTCAACAAGAAGATGCCCGCCGGAGGCAATGGCTACGGTGCACCTGCCAGAGGTACCCAGGATACCGGTGGTGCCCTGGGTCTCGGCCAATCCAAGGCCACTGCTGTATCGCAGTCCTTCTCGCTGTTGGCTTATCTTTTGCCCCTTGTCTTCGGTATCATGGCTGATACCTGGACTGGTCGCTTCAAGCTCATCTGCTGGGGTGTCGCCGTCTTTGGTGTCGCCCATGCTATCTTGGTCGCCTCTGGAGCCAAGGACCTCCTTGCCAACGGCCAAGCCAAAGGCCCCTTCTTCGTCGGTGTCTACTTCTTGGCCATTGGTGCTGGTATCTTCAAGCCCAATGTGTCTCCTCTCCTGCTCGACCAGATGCCCAACACCGTTCCTACCGTCACCACTACCAAGTCCGGCGAGAGGGTCATCGTTGACCCCGAGTCCTCTACCGAGCGCGTCATGCTCTGGTTCTACCTCATGATCAACATTGGTGGATTTATGGGTGTCGCTACTTCCTACTCGGAGAAATATGTCGGCTGGTGGTTGGCCTGGCTCATTCCTCTCATTCTCTACTTCCCTCTCCCCTTCCTTCTCTGGTGGTTGAAGAAGCGTCTCGTCCTCCACCCCCCTGGCGGAACCAACGTTGTTTCCGCATTCCGTGTCATCGGTGTCTGCCTTCGCCATGGCGGGCTCACAAGATTTGGCCGCCACGGTTTCTGGGAGACTGCTAAGCCCTCCGTCATTGCCGCTAGGGGTCTCAACATCCGTGTCACTTGGGATGACCAGTTCGTCGAGGATGTCCGCCGTGCTAGCCAGGCTTGCGGTATCTTCTGCTTCTTCCCCATCCAATACCTGAACGACAACGGCATCGGAAATGCTGCCAACTACCTCACCACCATGACCATCTCCAACGGTGTCCCCAACGAGGTTATTGGCAACTTCAACAGTCTTTCCATCATCGCTGTTGCCCCCATTCTCAACTACGGCTTGTACCCCCTGCTCCGAAAGTGGAAAGTCCATTATGGTCCAGTTGCCCGTATGACCACCGGTCTGGCCATCTCGACCATTGGAGGTGTCGGTTACACTGTCATCACTTACTACGGCTACAAGCTCGGTCCTTGCGGCAAGTTCACCAGCAGCAACTGTACCGACGCGGATGGCAATCAACTTGTTGCTCCCATCAGCATTTGGTGGGTCGCTATTCCATATGCTCTTGGTGGTATCTCCGAGTTGTTCATCAACGTGCCGGCCTACGGTATCGCCTATTCCCGTGCTCCTCCCAACATGAGGGGTTTCGTCTCGGCCATGAACCTTCTCTCCACCGGTGCTGCCTACGCTATTGGTCTTGCTTGCGCTAAGGTCGTTGGTGACCCATACCTCATCTGGGCTTTCGGTGGTCCCACCATCGTCGGCGGTGTCCTCACTGTCGTCTTCTACTTCATGTTCAAGCACATCGACAAGGAGGAGTACACCCTCAGCCAAAACGGCGACCACCACGTCACCCAAGAGGGCCGCAACAAGTCCATCGACGGACGCACTTCCTTCAACCCTCCCACCGACGAGCCCGGCAGGGTCCTGTCCATCGAGGAGAAGGGTGGCCACCCTCACACGGTACCTGTCTAAATGTCCGACCAGCCTCATGGCATATGTAAAAGTCCTGTCCGTGTTGTACAAATGATCTAGGCTCACTGTACAGAGCATATTACTATAGTCATCGGTCAATATACCCCTTTGAAGTTACGCTCTTCCCTCCACTGTTCTTATTATTCACTACGCTCGTGCTCCCGGGTGACATGCAGTTGTTCATCGCACAGCTATAATCCCGCAGGCAGCGCGATGAGCAGAGTCGTCATGCCCGCGGGTAGACCCAAGGCGGGCCTCCTAGCGCACAGGCCATGTTCTCACCGAAGGCTCCGACAGCGTCCGGCCACAAAGTTCGGAGATTGCCAGTGTCGGCCGCGCGGCGCTTCCAAACCACAAGACAAGCAAGGCCTTACAGCCGGCGCGATGAGGAGGACTGCCCTGGATGGGCGTACGAATGTCACTTGTCGTTACCTACTACCAGAATATGAGGAAGCTGCACATTCACCTTCGAAGCGAAGACGCCCCCCACATCAGCAGAAGCCGCTGTCCACGGCGGACAATTCGGGGACGTCGTACACCAGATTCCTCCGTGGACCTACGTAAGCGCCTTAGGCGAGAGGAAGGGCTATGTAAACCATGATCCGCCTGCGTACGTATGTCGACCGTGCCGCGCGGCTCGCCTCACCACTGCCAGCTCCTTTGCTCAAGCCGACGTGTTCACTGTACAGGAGCCTAAGCGGGGAGCTGGCTTTATCACTGCGCATGCTGATCGCCATTCCGCTTCGTATCTCGTCTTGTTCTGTACGGCCGTGTTTCCGAGCCAGACCTGCCACGCGTCGTTCCGTACATCGCTCCGCATCCTTACCGAAATGCCACGCCCCATGCTGCTCTCCCCTACGTTCCCAAGGTGGCGGGACGGATATTCCGCTATCTTCTTCGGCAACCGCACCTAGGGTCGCTTCTCGTGCAACTCATTTCACTTCGTGCGTTGCTCCAGGTGTAGCTAGCAGGAAGTCAGTGCAGGTAGCATGCTCTACTCTTCCGCATCTCGAGGTTCGACAGGTTGGCGCTTTGGGTGCTTTTATCATCGGCCTGCTGCTACTCAGAGCAGTCCTTGTTCGTAGCGCTTTGCACGCTGCTCTATAAAACACTTTTCACATTGCTTTACACATCAACCCGCGTTTGAAGAGGCATAACAACGACCATAAAGCTGTGCATTTCATTGCCCCCGTTCGAGGTCTTCGTCGACCTGATCATCAACCCATCAATACTAATTACCCACAAACCCGGGAATTGTCAAGATCACTATAATGTACAATACCTCCTCGTAGCCCGGCCCGCAAGTGAGTACTACCATCTCAATTCCCATCACGTAAGTCTTTACCATCAATCTGTTCCATTTCGCTCGTCCTGGATGATCACGCCCCCACTCGTCGTCGCCAAATCTTCAACGGCATCTTGCCAAGTTGAAGATTGAAAGCCTCAAACCTCTCAAGTGCAAAATCCGGTCCAGGCAAAGCAAACTCATACCGATGGACCAGAGTTGCCAGCACGATATGCTGTTCCAAGTACGAGATGTTACGACCCAGACAGCCTCGACCCCCAGTCGAGAACGGGATAAAGTAGGCCTCCATCCGCTTGCGTTCCTGGAGGTCCATCCAGCGTTGCGGATTGTACTCGTCGGGATTGGGGAAGACTGTTGGATCGTGGTGTGTAGCGTACGCTGTCATGGACACGCTGGTGTCTCCTGGGATCCACTGGCCGAGGATTCTAGTGCCTACTGGTGGCGTGCGGCGGGGAAGTCCAGCGGACGTTGGAGGGATGAACCGGAGTCCTTCGTCCAGGCAGGCTTTCAAGAAAGGCAGATTCTTGATCTTGTCGTATGGCGCCACTACTTCCTCGGCTGTGAGGACACTGTCAAGCTCTTCTCGTAAAGTCCGAAGATGTCGTGGATTTTGGAGCAAGAACAGAAGAACTTGAGTCAGCGCAATCGAGGTGGTGTCTGCTCCGGCATTGATGACTCCGTTGATCTCATTTAGGATCTCTAGAAAGGGTAGGTTGTAAGCTTGACCGGCCTTGTCTTCCATCAAAGCGGAGAAAAAGTCGTCGAGTTTCTCGCCGTTCTCATGACGCTCGAGTCTCGTATGAACTTGAAAGCTGACAATGTCCATCCATGGCGCTGCAGTCCTCCACACTTTGCGCCAGTTTGGAATGAGTTTGGACAATGACACGAGCCAGTGAAAGTGTTTGTAATCCCAGACGAAGTGCGAGGCAGCAAAGGCGGAGGCATCTTGTGCCTCTCGGTACCCTAGGAAACGTCAAATAAGACTTTTTTGTGTCTCAGCACTGGATGACAGACTTACGAGCTTCATAACAGGTACCATTGGCTCTCCTGGCCATGACGGTATCGTCTCCTCGCTTCAATATCCCCAGCTCAGATGACAAGCAGATGTAGTTGATCGCCTCAATGGTAAACAGGTTGATCCAATGATTGTAGTCCAAGGTCAAATCGGCGACATCTGGAATCTTGGAATCAGGCGATAGTGGCACCGTACAGCGACGATCGAATGCATCAACAAGACATTTTGTGGTCTGGGCGACCTTTGACTCCCAGCGGACTAGATTTTTAATCGCGAATGCTGCTGACAACCGCTTCCTTTTGATACCATGTTCGACCTTGTCAATGACATCAAAAAGATTTGGGTGCGCGCCGGAAGAAATCGAGTACTTCAAATCCTTGACACAATCCGTGCTGTGCCCGTAGATGTCTCGGATGGCATCCACATGTCCAAATGATAGGTTGTTGGGCCCAATGCGTAAGATGGGAACATTGCGTTCTTGATGAATCTTGGTCAGATCGCGAGATCGGAAGCCACGGCTACTAAGGAGACAATAAGGCAAGTCGCTTATCGTGGCGAACAGCGAGTAATTCGGGTACTTCCTCAGGCCTTTGGGGTCTCTCCAGTACTGTATAAATGGCCAGATTACGAAGTGAACCAGGGTAGAGCAAACAATTCCTAGTAGTAGCAAAGTGGTGAGCATTTCTCGTGATCATACACGCACTGTTGATAGGCGTTTGCCTCGCTTGGGATTTTGGATGGGTATCTTCGGACATTTATGCAGTCTGGTGATCGGAGATAATCACAACGTAACGGTTTCACTGGGTAGCAATTATGCCCGATGACTCGTGATCCGTGATAAATCGATGCAGATCCAGGGTCTTTTGCAGACATGGGCAAAGTCGAAGGTGGGGGACGTGGGGAAAGCCCTAGACTCTAATTCGCTAGTCGAGGGGCGGGTGAAATATGTCCGACGCGAATCGGGAAGCAATCCCAGAAACTCTTCATCGCTCCGCTTGCGGGCTAATTCGTCCTCATGACGGTCTTCGTTGGCTTTCCAGATCATGAGTATTACATGTCCTCCGTTATAGTCCATCTTCCATGTTCTCGGCGGCTGGAGTGATCCGATGCCAGAGCCATGATACTGACGAACCCTGCTTTACCATATGGTCACACAACCTGCAAGATATAGGTATTGTGTGCAGGATCTAAGATCTTTGTTCTGGGGTCTGTATTACTGATGTATGGATATGCAAAATGATGCCCACTCTCTCAGTCCTCGGCAGCTCCAGTCATTCGATCGCTCTTTCGACAGCGGTATCTCCACCATTAGTATGTCTGCTTACTTGATCTAGTAGGAGATCTCATCCGCGTCATGCACATAAAGATGCAGCTAGAAAGGTCTCCACTCTGTCGGATCCGCTATGCCTCAACAAGATGCCTGCTTGATTGATCCTGATCTCCACCAGGCCAGCCACACCTAAAGATAGCACGCCTTCTGGTGATGCTGCCTTCACGGAAAGAAACCTTGAAGTTGCCGTGTTTACGCCCGTGGTGAGTAGCACGGAAGCTACGTTCTACGCAGACTCATTGCAGAGTCCTGCTAATTCAAATCTGAGCTACTCGTTGCTTGCATGAACGAGTTTGAAACGGGTGGGAACCATGGAAGCCTTTTTGTGATCCGGACTCAAGCACCCGGAATTGATGGTACGAAGGTGAAAATGTATCTAATAGAGTCGTTGTTGTGACTCCTGAGTGTGATCCTCACGGAAGGACTTCGTTATCATCCGCGCACGGACAATCAGTAATGGATGTCCCACTGGCGATGCGACTCGAGTTACAATTTGGAGACCCTTTCACTACTCGAATTCCGCTGGTAATCGAGTTGTATGAGCGTAGCATAAGAGAAAATTAAGAAAGAAGCACACATATATAGGTGTCCACCGCGTCATCATACGATGCGGATCAAAGTACTCATCGTGCAGCGGACATCTCGAATAAGACGGGCACTGGCTTATGCAACTATCAGTTTTCGCGAAACCTGTCAGTGTCACAAGGCCGGCCAATTGCTTGTTTGCTCCCGCACTAAGGTGGAGTGATCGCAGCGGTACCGTACAACGGATTGTCGGCAGGAGACACTTCTCATGACACTGCAGCTATTCTGTCCAGCAATCATATGGCTTTATACTTCGTTTGCCAGTCCTGAAGATATGCATATGCCAATAACCGACAATCGCTAACCTACATGTTGCCGGACACGCGCATATACAGTCGAGAATCCCCAACCTCCAAAAGTAAGGAAACCTTCGTCAGTATCCACGTATATGGAATGACTCGTTTTGGTAACGGAACTAACTACGATACATGCCGAGGTTGTGCCGCATGTGACTGAAGTATCCTGAATAATACGAAACCGGGGTTGCAAGAAGGGGCGCGGCGGAGAAGCTGTAGTGAGCGCAAAGTTGAGGACTGCGGACTGATCTGGCATCTCACTGTGCAGGCTTCCCGTCGATCGAAAAGCCGAGCAGTGCCGAGGAACTTGGCATTGCTTATACGTGTATAAGCTGGACAGACAGCTGAGTGTTGGAGCCCTGGTTTGCCATGCAGATATGACATCAAAGCTTAGCGTGAAATCTCGTCACTGCTCTCCGATAGGCCAGTCTTGGGGCGTATATGATATGCGAAATCATATAGTGACCTTGAGGAAACAACAGCTACGTATATGGCAGATGAAACTGCTCACGGGAAGAAGTCATCGTAACAGTTCCCCCGATAGGTTATCATGCCGTGAACCAGACAACCAATTTGTGGAACGTGTCTTGTAATTACCAGCTGCTCAGCCTGCAGCAAATCCTACAAGTCCGACCCCGTATGCCCAGATTCGAGAGCTCTGTGTGTCGGAAGACAATGGCTAGTGTTCGGAGACTGTCCCCAAGACCACGATTCAGTGCACATGTACATCGTGAAACATTTCATTGGAGTTCAAGGAGATGTGAATGAACAAGGATCCTCTTGATTGGGCGGGGAACCTTCTCGGCGGTGCAAAGAGAAAACGCAGCTCAAATACGCGTACCCGATGGGGCTTTTCGTCCCAGATAACGGGCCGAGATAGTATGATCATTACCTTCTTCATCAACATCAATGCGTACTCGTGCAAATGGACGTATTAACAGCGTGTTTAAATACGCTCTGAGGTAAGGCTCCATGGAAGAATCTTTGAGTTTATTGCCAAAATGCGATTCGGGTGTGCAATGATCATTGCATTGGTCACTTTGCAGGCCGAAGCATCGACTTCGTGCCCTCGATCATTGTCGCCCGTGAACGACACGAATGCTCCGTTGATTTTCAATTCGATAATTGACAGCATGCGCCAATTTGGGGAGTCATTACACCACAACGGCATGTCCCTTTTTCTGGCCCATGTCCCCAAAGGCACCGAGTTCTATCGCGGAACAGTCAACAAGAAGACTGTCAAGCATCTCCAATGGCTAGCATTTGAGCCCGAGCACGCACTAGGAGTTGTTCGCGGCCGCCAGCAGAACAAGACCACATCATATCTGCAGACCTACCGTACCAGAAGTGCGCTTCGACTAATCTACATTGATGGTCAATCAGCAGCCAAGTCTACCAAGGGCGTACTTGATACCCAGGACATCATAATTCGGGACCCAAACAAGCCCAAACCACCACCACCACCGGGAGGTCTTCCCCCAGGAGCAATGGGTGATTCTGAACGAGCAGCAGAGATGTGTCAAGTCGCCGCAAAGACATGGAAAGGCAGGATCGATGGAGTCATAAGGATGCAAGGAGGTTTCGAAGTCATCCTCTGCTCCAATATCTTCAAGCTTCGGATTGTTAGCGTTGACGTCCTCGATCCGTCGATCAAACAAAATGTGATGAACTTCTACTTGGCAATTGCTGCTAGGTACGATGGTATCGGCGATCATCGTGTCGATCTGGACTACGATAGCATGGTCAGTCTCTATGCTTACCCTGATCTGGTGTACATCGACAAGAACGGGCTTCCCAGAGCCAATGTCCATTCCAAGTCCTTGTCTAAGGCCAAGAGTGACCTCAGAGCTACGGCTATGAGCAGGAGCAAAGCCGGCCATGACTGGCAAGCAATTGGTGACATGTTTGTCGCACGCTATGGCGACAAAATTCAGTACCTGGCATCCGGAAACGTCAAGACCTTGTCCGACTTGCACACGCAAGTGGACCTAGCCGCGGAACCATTCGTCAACTTCAGAGACCCGGATCAGAACGACGAGATCTGGGCTTGCGCACGGCAGTTCTGGCCTGAAGATCTCCGATTCTATTTCTGGTGCCCAATGCTTCTGAATGTGCCTGCCGCAGCATTTCGTGGTGTCGCATTCAGGGTTTGCGAGGCTTTTGTGAATGCCAGGAAAGCTACTGATCTCAACAAAGCCGTCAATGATTTCAAGACCTTGGAAAAATGGCTAGATTGGGCTTCGTTCAAAACCTGTCGCGGTTGTGCCTACAACGCTGTCTGCATGCCGCCGATTTGGCCATGGGGGAACAAGCAGGACTTTTTGCAGCCGCAGTGTCGTACTAGTCTGGATGGACTGATGGGAGGAAAGGACTGGTATTGGAAGGAGTAAGATCACGAGAGGGGTCTGGTCCCGGTTGGCGGGAGTGTGGTCAGAATTGAGTTGTGGATGGGTGCACATCGATCATTTGCATCGGAGATTGCAGTACGGGCAGGCAATTGACAAAATAATGATCAGTGACTGTTAGAAGGGCACATAGTTCAGAATTGGTCTCATAGAGTATGGTACGTATGGCTATTATGAATCAGTATTATACAACAAGGTTTTCATCTTTCGTGGGTTGAGGCCTCGGGCCTCAGTGGGATCATTGCGATGGTGAGAGAACTCGCCAGCGCGCCCAGCAGAATGAGGGAGAAGACTGAGAGTTTAGTTCGAGTCTCCATTGTGCTTCTCAAGACCACGACTGTAGGTATAAGCACCATCAGTCAGTTTATCGAAGCATCGAGAGCATATGAAGCGGCCATGAGATCGACCATCAGAATGTTGGTAGGCAAACAGTGTTGGCAATGTTACAGCTGACGTTCGCGGGAGAGCCGTAAAAGAAAGTTTCATAAATGCGACGATCAGCAGGAACGCATTGCACACCCGGAGCAACCCGATATAGTAGACGAAAGTTGAATCATAACGTATATAGCGACTCGTTGCAGCGTATGTCAGTCAGCTAATCACAAGGCCAATGTCGAGTGGATGTGAATTCTACTGTGATATTTCAGCCCAAGCGAATTTTTGCCGATTCCAGTATCGGTAGTAGGTAATTGGGAGCAGAAGGGATCTGCATGAGTACGTCAATTCAGACAGTATCACAATACCTGGACTGGAGCAATACATGCAGGGTGATCCAGCGCAGATGTGCGACTTGCTGTATACAATTGACTCATACACGACCGATGAGGCTACACTACGTTACGCTATACGAATGACGCATACACGACCGATGAAACTCCTCTGCTGTCACGTCATTGGCTACAAATGCTGTGCGAAGAATTCAAGCGCCAGCTGATACCCCTTCTCATACTGCTTGAGTACCTCCGGATTTTCCAGATCTCCCCTGCGCGATATCAGTGAAAGTTGATACAAGCCCTAGAAGTACTCGACATACCTTGCACTCATCCATCCATGGACCTGATCGTTAAAGTGTTTCACCAACTTCGGAGTTCTTTGTGCCTCGCCGAAAGCCGAGACCGTTTCCGCCGCTTCGTCCTTGCTGCCCAAAGTGGCGAAAGGGATGGTCAACTCTGGCGCGTCATTGGGATCGAGTCCGGCAGGACTGGTCTGTAACCCGACTTTCCAAGGCGTCTTCTCCTTGGAAGTCAAGACGGCGAGTTTGCCGCCCCAGCAGTAGCCGATGACACCCCATGCATGGACAGTAGAATATGTAGCCTTGACATGTTCGAGGATCGGGAAAAGCTGATCAGCTTTGTCCTTGAACGATAGTTTGCCGACGAATGCATCTCTTTTGGCTTGCTCTTCCTCGCTTGCATTATCGCCGAACCAAGATGCTTGGGCGGGTTTGCCGTGGAAGAAATCTGGCATTACCACGAGGTATTTGCCAGTGGTAGCGAGGATGTCCGCACCTTGCAATGTCTGGGGTGTGTATCCACAGATATCATAGACAAAGAAAAGCGCTTTATTTGCATCTGAAGGACCGGTGATATAGCATTTCGTACCTGCAAAGTCTTTGTAGTGGCCCTGTGTTTTATACTCCTTTGCCTGGACAGGAGGGAGTTCGCAGCAAGCTTTGCTCGTGTGCAGTGCCATAGTCGGTGAAGCTGGTGGAGGAGGAGGGAGTATGCGTGATGATGACAGAGGCAGTCTAGAGTGCCATGGAACCGGTCTATATATGCTCGAGAGACAAGTTTACAAGCTGAATAAGGATTTGTAAGCACCGGCATCGTCGGATAAAGTACCATATACATCAAGGCCGAGAAATGGAAGCGCGAGATTGAATGCTTTGAATAATTCCTGATATTTTACTGGCTGTATTGTACTGATATCCAGTTTGAAACACACAAACAAGCCCGATGATTCAGCGCGTTCCGATCTCGTTGTGGTTCGCCCTTCCTATCGGTTTTAGCAGCTAACACCGGGGCTTTCGGCTCGAATGCCCCGAAAGCGGACACAATGGTCGGCGCTCGGGGCCTAACTGGAGACGCATCGACGGGCCGATGGCACGCCGAGGCGGGGTAGCCAGGGGGAACAAAATGGCGTTCGGCTCCTGCATGCGACATCGCAGCCACATTGCTTAAACCCGGGGTTTTGGCTGTAATATGCCCGAGCGATGAGTCTATTGACCGTCATACTTCTCGTGTGATGTGACAGCACCTCAAGCCCTTCGCTTGAGAGGTGCCGGTATTAATATCCTCCTGTGCCCAGTACTCATAAGATATGCAAGAAAACAAATAATCGTGCACGACAAAGATGGTTGAATCATCTCAAAGTGCCTTGCCCCGCGTTTCACAAGAGGCCCCTTCCCAAAGCGACGCAGGATATGCTTCTCAGACTGCAAAGCCCGAAGATCTACCTAACGATTTGGAAAAGAACAATGACCACTCACAACCTATGTCTGATGCAACGATCGAAGATCCTAATCTGGTAAGTCACTATACTGGCATAAAGCATAGCACAAACGTTAACATCATGACTTGCAGGTCGACTTTGACGGACCAAATGACCGAGCAAATCCAAAGAATTGGTCTTTCAAGAGGAAATGGTTGGCTACAGGACTTGTCTCGCTCATCACGCTCATGACACCTATGGCCTCGTCGATGATTGCTCCCGCAGCTCAAGCGATCAAACATGATCTTCACGTTGGCTCCACATTCGAGTCGGAACTTATCTTCTCGATATTCCTCCTCGCATTCGTATTCGGCCCAATCTTTCTCGCGCCATTAAGCGAAATGTATGGCAGAGTGATCGTGTTACAGATAGCCAACATTGTAAGTCGAAAATGGACACTCAAATCTACCACAGTGCTAACGTGACTAATTAGTGGTTCCTCATCTTCACCTTAGCATGCGGGTTTGCCAAAACAACCGGGCAAATGCTCGCATTCCGCTTTCTATCTGGTCTCGGGGCTTGCGCACCTCAATCGATCGGTGGCGGTGTCCTTTCCGACCTCTGGTCGCCCGAGCAGCGCGGCATGGCCATGGCCCTCTACTCTCTAGGACCTATGCTCGGTCCCTCCGCCGGACCCCTCATGGGCGCCTGGATCACCGCCCGCACGACCTGGCGCTGGTCCTTCTGGGCCGTAACCATCTTCGGCGCCGCCGTGCAAATCCTCAACTTCTTCTACCTCCAAGAGACCTTCGCTCCTCGTCTTCTCGACCTGAAAGCGCAACGATTACGAAAAGAGACAGGCAATGAGAAGTTACACACCAAATACCAATCCACAACCGCCACTTACCGACAGCGAGTCTACACCTCCCTCACCAGGGTAATCACCCTCCTCTTCACCCAACCAATAATCCAATTCCTCGCCCTCGCCATCTCCCTCTTCTACGGCATCATCTACCTCCTCCTCGCCACCTACCCCCTCGTCTGGACCCGCATATACCACCAATCCACCGGCATCGCAGGCCTGAACTACATCTCCCTCATGATCGGCACAACCCTCGGCCCCCAGATCAACGGCCGCCTACTTGACTTCACCTACCGCCGCCTCAAAGCTCGGGCGCCAGACGGGAAAGGCCGGCCCGAGTTCCGCATCCCGGTCCTGGTGCTGTCGACCGCGCTGGTCTTCGGCGGGCTGCTGATGTTCGGCTGGTCGGCGCAGGAGCACACGCATTGGATCGTCCCGAATATAGGGATCGTGTTCTTCGGGCTGGGCACGACGGTCAGCTTTACCAGTCTGCAGAGTTATACGATCGATGCGTATCCGACGTACGCGGCGAGCGCGATTGGGGCGACGGCTATTGCCAGGAGCGTGACGGGGTTTGCGTTCCCGCTGTTTGCGGATTACATGTTTGATGGGATTGGGTTCGGGTGGGGGTGTACGGTGCTGGCGGGGGCGACGTTGGTGGTGGGGTATGGGGGGAGTTTTGTGCTGTGGTTCTATGGGCAGAAGTTGAGGGAGAGTAGCCCTTATGCTGCAGAGTGATGGAACGGTTTCAATGGATAGTGTGTTATATTAAACAAAGCACACAACTTCGGGAGATCAACGATAATGCATGGTGAGCTTAATGGAGAAAGTGGTCGAGGATGACAGTTCAGGAACGGTCGGCAAGAAACACGGTTTTATGAATAAATATACTTCATGACATGTAGCCCGTCTGTGACCATGATACAACCGATGACCAAAGAGACGGCAACCTTGGCAAGGCTTGGGTGTCGTTGCCCCGTCGCCATAATTCAGTGGTGACGTTGTGCAAAGGCCGCTGCCTGGCGGGTTCTGCGGTGTCTGCGGCTTTTGCGGGGATTCACCACTTGGAGCTTCCCTTGCAGTATTTGGCAAACACTCCAGGGCAATAAATACTCGAGCAATTCAGCGATTATTTTAATACATTCGAATAAGAACATTCTTCCAATCTTTCAAGCACCAGTCTGCTCGTTGATACAATCCAATTATTTTGCTTAATTTCGCGAGCTTGACCAACATCCAACCCGCCACCACGAATCAATCACGATGCCGAACTTCGAGGATATCCGCCACTTCGTCTCCTGCTCCTTCTTCGGGAACAACACACTCCCAAACCCTCGACCTTCTCTGACAGGCAAGACCATCATCGTCACCGGAGCCAATGTCGGTCTCGGCTTCGAAGCCGCCAAACACCTGTACGTCCTCTCCCCCTTCCCTCCCATCCCCTCAATATTGCCAATCTAACATCCCCTCCAGCGCAGCCTTCCACGTATCGACCCTAATCCTCGCCTGCCGCGACCTCACCAAAGGCGAACGTGCCGCAACCACGATCCGCGCCTCCAACCCCTCGACCAACATCCAAGTCTGGCCCGTCGACCTGGCCGACTTCTCCTCTGTCACCTCATTCTGTGCTCGGGTCCAATCCGATCTGCCCCGCCTCGACGGCATCGTCCTCAACGCCGGCGTCGAGATGTCCCAGTACGAGGCAGTAGAGGGCCTGGAGCGCACGCTGACGGTCAACGTCGTGGGGACGATGATGATGGCTCTAAAGGTGTTGCCGAAATTGCAAGAGTCGGCGAGGACGTACAAGGTGGATACGAACTTGACAATCATCGGGTCGTTGATACATGTCTTTGGTCCGGATGGGCAGATGAATGTTGATGGGCGGGTTTTTGAGGCGCTGAGTGATGCAAAGACGGCGGATATGCCGCAGCGGTATAACTTGAGCAAGCTGATATTGCACTTGTGCTTCAATGAGTTGGTGGCGACGACGAAGGACGGAAAGGGGGAAGGAAAGCCTGGAGTTGTGATGAACTTGGTCAATCCGGGCTGGTGTGCGTCGGAGCTTTCGCGGCATCGCCACAGACCAATGTACGAGAGATTTTTGTTCAAATTTATGGGAAGAACGACCGAGGAGGGAAGTCGGAGCTTGGTCCATGGTGTCGTCGCTGGGAGGGAGACACATGGCTGCTACCTATCGGAGTGCGTCGTCAAGCCCCAATCCTCCTTCGTAAGAAGTGCAAAAGGGAAGGTGATGCAGAAGAGACTCTGGAAGGAGTTGACAGATTGTATTGGGAATAATATTCCGGAGAGTAAGCTATAATGAGGTTGAGTAGTGGCGAGGAATTGATAGACTTTTTAGACCTTGAACGTGATTTCATCATCTCCAAGTATACTGTCCCAATCCAGCCATGATATACCACTTGTTGGGTCAAGCTGTTCGTAGAGTCCCAAGAACTCGGGATCATCAAGAATTGAGCCATTCACGTTGTTGATTGAAGGGTCCCAATCCATGGTGTTTGGATCTAACAGATCTAAAGGTTCGGAAAGCTCCTGTAATCTATTGTTAGCAAGTGGTGTTTCATAATTTCGATATGGCTTGAGTATTTCGTACAGGAGGAGTAAATGTCGATGTAGAAAGCTTTTCACTCGGGCCATCAATCTGTTCGTCTCCTCCATCCTTCATGGGTGCTCGTCTCTGTCTTCGTACTCGCCGCAACAGCTTTGTGATAGGTTTCCAGAGTAGACCACTTTCAGGATCATCCGATGGTCGAGCGTAGCGGTGAAATGCGGCCAGAGCCACCGTCCAATGCCGCTCGTTCAAGCCTTGGGCATCAGGTTTGCACATTTCAGCCAGTACTACTGCCAAGGCATACCACGGTGGCCAAATCTTCCAGCCCCATCGCTCAAGCAGAGGTTGTTCCATATTGATATGTTTTTCCATAGTTTTTGTTGCAGCCTCCACAACATCAAATTTGTCAGACGCGGGTACGGCGTTCGGCTGCCTGTAAGGCGGTCTTCGAAGTAAGAGCTGCATGTTCGATATTATTCCCTTTGCCGTTGCCATAGCCATGTAGTCATAAGGTGTTCTTGGTTCTTTGTTTGCGATATATTTCCGATGCATAGTCTCTTCGAACTCGGCCACGGTACGTATTTTGTATTCCCAGGACGTGTCCGCGCCGTCTCTTACGGCGTCGCATATTCGGAGATGGCACGTCATTGACTCGTAGGAGATCATGCTGACCGTCATCTCTGTGTAGCAATTGTTGGTGTTTGCACCATTTGATGAGCCGGAGAGCACATCATCATCGACATCTTGAGGAAGTGGCCCCAAAGCCGACCTTCGAATGATGGGAGTGGTCCCACGATCTAGAGCAGCTTGAGTGTCTATCAAGCATATAGAATACCAAAGTCTTCGACGAATCTCAAGATCCAACGGGGAATACGCATTGGGACGTTCGGCTCCAAATCTGAAATCAGCGGCTATGCGGACAAGTAGTGCAACATAAGCCCAATGAGTCGTGTACATGCCACAAGCTCGGATGCCAAGCTACAGTCCGATATCAGCGACGGTGAAACATTATGTGAATAATCTTACCAGATAGAGCACAAATGCTTGGAGAGTCAAGACTTTTGGTGCAACCAGTAGGTCAACCATAGCTAATATATCCTGCACCGCAGTCTTATAGCGTGCGACAAGGTTTGAGTGACTGGTACCTAGGAGTTGTCGACATTCCTGATCGTTCATGGCGCAGAGTGCCATGAATTGAATGGATAGGTCTAGCAGCAGTACGTGGAGCGACTCGGTAGTCGTTGGTTTGCCCTTTTGTTCTTGGATGTTTCGCATAGTACTCGGCCAATGAAGCATCTTGAAGACATTATCTACTCTGTCGCGAAAGATTGGGTATAGATGATGAGGCAGCTGAGCAGCAAGGGTCCGCGCAGCATCAACTGTCGTACGTGTGGAAGTACTACTCGTGAACAAGAGACCATCAGAGGTTATTGAAACTTCGTCTGGCTTCATGTCTAGTGCTTCATCCTCATCGTGAAGCTCGTCGTCCGTGCCCACAATAGTGCCTTTGAGGCTTGTCACCTGCAATGTCAGATATGTTTCCGGTTCTCTGATTCTAAAACTCGTACTTCTTGTGACAGCGCAGTCCAGAAGTCAGGAGCTATAAGGCCGTCGAACTGAGCCGCAGGGCTTTGCGCCGCTTCGCCATTCTGTTGATCTGATGGTGGTAGATCGTAGTCATGTTCCGGCTTCGATCGTGCCTGAGCGTGAAATAAGCACTACTTCACCCCTCGATCCCCGATATAGTCCAATACCTGGGACAGAAGACTCTCGATACGAGCCACTCGCTCTTCAAGCTTCTTGTTCTTCTCTTTAGCCCGACCAGTGCGGCCCCGTGGCAAACGAGCGCGTTGTACAGCTTCGCAGCGGAGACCGGCCGCTTTACATGACGAGCACGGGACACCCTTGTCGCACTTGCGTTTCCGCTGCCGACACTGCTCGCAGGTCAGACGTGGCTTCTCGTCCATTGTGGTGGTCGTGCAGAGGATGACTGGTAGAACAAGGAAGAGGTGGTGGGCGGAACCTTGGCTTGGCGGTCTCTGGCCGCCCCGCCGTCACCATCTTGTGCCCTTAACGCTGGACACCAAACAATCATACATTGCATTTTAGCTTCGTTCACATTCAAGTCTGAGCTTCGTGATTCATTTGACTGTGTAGCGAATATTTTCAAGAATATATCGTGCAAGTCTGAGTTCAAAGATAAGACCAAGTCGATGTTGTTATCAAGAAAACAGATCGAAATCATCTGGCGAATGCGCCCAGTGAATTTGCCACTAGCATCTCGTACAGTCTCGAAACCAAGCGATAACATCGGTCAGAGTTGGTCATCAACGACGTTTCAGGGGTCTTCTACTTGGGTGATCCATCATTTGGTCGTTCTAAGACCGGTCAGAGAAAAGGTATGCAGCAAAAGATACAAGTCCTAGCTCTTATTGAGGTGCGGCTTTCGCAGGCCGCGGTTTGACGAATCCCCAGAGGCCATCCCGGGGCCCGTGGGTTTTGCCCGGATCAGTGTGCACGTGGTGTTCCTGCTGGGATAAGCGGACACACTTTGCAAGCAGAGCACATGTGAAGTCAACTTGAACGAAGATATGTCCTGCGTTAGCTCATGAACGATAAAATAATTAACTAATATAGATAATATGCAAAGGAATCTATGGCCACAAACGCTTGAAGTGGAGGCAACAGTGAAATGTTTCGACCACTCCGCCAAATGCCTCATCAAGTACAATCGGTAAAAAGTCTCTATAACAAGGTATGCCGTATATGTAGGTCTTTTTGTTCCATCTCTATAAATTCCAAAACATTAACGCTGCATGCTATCGTACATCGTAATATTACAATCTATCGGATCATGCCCGATCCCTCTTCGTCGGCATCTAGATATCCTTGCGGGCAAACTTGCTATGGTTGACGCGTAGTGTTTTGCCGTACTTGTACAGCACAAAAGGAATGGGTATGAAGGCGATAGAAAGGAATCCAAGAAGGCTGCTGGCCCAGTCTACTCCAAGGCGGGTGTACATCTGTGTAGCGAACAGTGGAAAGCCTGCTTTGTTGTTAGCCGCAGTTAAAACATGTAAATTATGGTGAGAGACACACCTGTTCCGAATGAAGAACGCAGAAGATCGTTTCCAGCGTATACCGATGCGACATAGTTAGGGTATGCGTCGCCGAGGTACGACAGGATGGAGTTGAAAAGCAAGAAGGCACCAACGGAGAACCAAGCGGAGCCAATGATGGGTACAATCCAGTGAGTGCGGCCAGCGGACCAGCCGAACCAGAATAAACAGATGGGGATAGCGAAGCAGCCTACCATTGCGGGAATGAGGCGCTTCTCGGGTTGAATGTTGCCGTTAGCATCGAATTGCTTCTCCTGGACAAAGCGAAGGTATGCGAAGAATGGACCGAGAGTGATCAAAGCTCCACACAAGATGCCAAGATAGCTGAGACCAAAGACGCCAGGGCTGAACTTGTAGATCTGCATGAATACAATAGGAAAACTCTCGAACCAGCAGTACAACAAGCCGTAGATGAGAGCGATGTACATGTTCAAAAAGAAGACCATTGGCTCCTGGAAGTTGAGAGTGATAGGACGGACAAGCACCATCATAGCGATGTCTTTGCCAGTCATGTGCTCCCCCTCGAGCAGTGCCTCGGTGGTCAACTGGTCGTTGCCGGTAATTTTGGAGATACGCTTCATCTTGCGGAAGAGAATGTTGGTAGAAGATGTCTCCGGAAGGCAGAAGAACAGCACAACGAGAGCGAAACCAGAAAGCCACATGAGCTCCCAGATACTCCAGCGCCAACCTTTAGCGACGACAGCGAAACTGGCGACGGTGGGACCTAGAGTGGGGCCGGCGACAGCGGACATACCCCAGACCGACAGCGCATAGGCTTGTTTCTTAGGTGGGTAGATATCGGCCAGCGTAGCGCCGCCGGTGGCGAGGACGGGCGAACCAAAAAGGCCAGTAAGGAAACGGAAAGCCAGGAACATGCCCAAGTTATGGGGCAGGGCGGCTCCGAGTTGAAAGACGACGAAGATTGCCAACGTGATGATGTAGATGGGTGTGCGGCCAATTTGAGGCACTTCAGACATGGGCGCCCACACCATGGGGCCAAGACCATAGCCAGCGACGAAGAGGCAGAGTCCGAGGATTGCCACTTCCTCACTGACGCCAAATTCCTTGGCCACGAGCTGCTCGCCAGGACTGTAGATGGCGGAGCCGATGTACACGGCGGTGGTCAACAAGCAGATCAGGAATGTGACGAAGAACTTCTTCGGGGTGCTCCAGTTCTTGGGATTCTCAGGGTCGTTGGGTCCGTCCCAGTCGATCACGGTAAGGTCGCGGCCTTTCTCCGCATCGACGGGAGTGCCGGCGATGTTTGATACCGTCCTCTCGACCGGAACTTGTGTGGTCTCGGAAGCCAGACTGGCATCGGAGTGTCTGGGTTTGGTTGCAGGGCTGCTCTGATCTTGGAGCGGAGTTGCGGCGCCAGAAGGAGAGTGTTCGATGTCCTTCTCCGTAGCGGTGGCGTTCTCTGGTGCTGTAGTTTGGCCGTACCGGGCCATGTTTGACGACTTTTCATAGCTGTAGTACCGTCCGGCGAACTTTGGATCCTTTTCTTCGGGATACCTAAGCACCCTGTTGCCCGTTGCCAGGCGCAGGATGTGGCCAAAGAAGGTGTCACGGAAGATGTCAGGCGCCATTATGGGCGGTGTTCTCTGAATTGGCAACGGAGAGTAAAGGGAAGAGATCCAGAGAACCGGATCAGGTTACGGGGAGGGGTTATCCAGATACTGATGATCACACTCGAGGTAGGGATGGGGGGAAGTTGTATTATTTCAACTAATGGTCTCAAGGCCTCCTGCATCGACATCGCAGCACGGAAGAGTGAATGATGCGTGTTTGGGTAGGGCGTTGGGCGACGTCATGACAATGTGTTAGCCCACGGCCTCCAAAACTCTGCTTGCTGAGAACGCTGGGGTGAGCCGGGGAGACTGGTGGGCCGGTCCGTGACTAAGACTGCCGTCGTTTGAGAAGAACTTGTCTGCCTCGGTGCCTTACTCGGCGCGAAAACATTGCTACTGTACGCGAATCGGGCTAACTTGATGGCAAGGGGGGTGTGGTGTGCGGGCAGTCAATCGCTGCAAATGGCCATGGCGATGCGATTTGAGCATGAAATCTGCGATTTGAAGATCGCGTTTCAGCGCAGATCTGCAGGTTAAGCTTTGGCAGCGACGAATGGGAGGCGACGGGTGGCGGTCGGCTTGTGTTGAGCCGCACCTTTTCCCACCGCCCAGGGCAATGGTGTCGTCATGACCGGGACCAGTTCTCCTGCGTCCTCCGTCCTCCGTCCCGGCGCACGTGAACAAAGATTTATGAAGCATTAACTTGACAGCGTTTTCATTTGGTAGACTCGTCTGTTTTTGCTGCAGATGCTTACCACTCCATCTGTTGCTGCAAAGCCCTGCCCTCCAGATCACCAATGACAGGTTCTAGAATTCCCAACACGCTCGTCAGCTTGGCATCTGCCTTGACCCTGCTGTAGAACACCGGACAGTCGCGGCTATCGCATTTGACTTCCTCCCCAAATGGTAGGTTGGCGCAACTCCTGCATACCGCATCGATGTCCACCTTTTTCCGCTCCGTCCTCATTAGTCTTCGCCTCAGCATAAGAAGGGCATTCCCTCCGTTCTGCAGACACTTCCCGCAGAGTGGTAGAGGCATCTCAGTGCCCGGCGGCAGCGAACTCAACGGTGGAAGTTTGGCTCTGCATACCAGGCAGAAGCTCGTCGCCATGTAGCTTTCCATAGTCTTCCGCGTCTTTGCATCCATGACTTCCTTTCCACGTGCCACGTTGCGCACTCGTTGCACCTTGGGCATCTCGTCATACCAAGCCCTGACGTTTGCCCCAACCAGATTGAAGATACGCTCCAACGGTGGGATTAGGTTCTTGCTGATATAGTACTCCGCATCGAGCTCGGCGTGCTCATCGTACAGCAGCCTTTCGGGCTCAACACAGCGTTCGAACAGCCTTGCTCCAGGTGCTCCGGCAATGACTACGTAAGGCACGCGCTCGCCATACTGTGGCTCCATCCTAGGGTCTCGCAGCATGCGCTTGGTCGCGATGAGTGCCCCTGGCGGCGGCGGACCACGTTCCGCATACGTTCCGAGTTTCACTTCTTTGGCAAAGCAGAAATCCTGCACGCTGAACTTGCCCGCCATGATCTTGCGGCATTGCTCCTGGAAGTAGTCTTTGACCTGGCTGAGATCTGCAGTCCGGAATAGCGTCTTCAATGCCCGCTCTTCGATCTTCTGCTCCGCTGGAGTACCGTCGCGCCGGACTGTTTCGATGCCTTTTGCGTCGAACTCAGGTTCAGTCTGATTGCGGGACTCGTACTTGAATCCGACATAGCGTTTCTTGGCCAGAAGCACGCACGGGTGGTACACCTTCTCGAATTTGAGCTTGACTGGACGTGGATTCATTTCGGTGATCGCCTTTGCAATCTCGTTACCGATATCAAATGCCTGATCCCGCGTTTTGCCTTTCAAGTAGACGAATAGACTGTCTGTGTCGCCATACACCACCTCCGCTCCCCATTTGGAAACCGAGTGGATGTACGCAATGGCTTTCTCTAATGTCTCCCGCCCCGTCTGGACGATTGAATCGGCAATCTCCGCGCATGGCATTCGGCCGGAGAACGACGCTGACGTGTACCCGTAGGTGACATTGGCAATCAGCTTGAGGGCCAATTGTCTGTTGTTCAAAAGCTGCTGTAGTGTCCGATCGTCTTTATCGACCTTCATCCCCGACTTGACCATGACTCGGGTCTCGAGGATTTCACCCAACATCTTTGCGAGCAGCGACTTCCTCATTTCCGGACGCACATACATCAATCCGTTCGGTGCGATGTTCAGATGATCCTTTACCAACTCCAGTAGTCGAGGAGAACGTTTGAAATCGGCGAACCCAAGCTTGTTGGTTCCACGCCATGGCACGATACGACCGAGACAGGTTGAATAGCAGTAGTTGTATGCTATCATGACACTTGGGTACAAGCTTTGAAAGTCGAGCACCAAGAGGGGAGAGGAGTAGAATGCGGACTGGGGCTCCATGACCAAGGGTAAGCATTCCAGCGCATTCTGAGAGCCTACCTGCTTTCTTGAAGGGGATATCAGCACAAAAGATTCCGGCTTGGCGATTCTGAACATCAGTGATTCAACTTTGAATTGCGATCCGCGGCTAAAGACCGAATAGAAATCAACCCCAAGTAGTCGAGCCTGCTCAGATGTACGTGGGATTAATTCATTCGCATCCAGAATCGCAAGGTCCAACTGCACCCTCGTCAGGAAGTAGTCCAGCACTTTGGTCAAGTCTCGACTGTTTGCTGACTTGAACCATTTGGTGAGGTCCGCAAACGTAAAGTGGGGAATGCGACGATGCAGGAGATGGAAGACGACATTCTCCATGGTATACTGGAGAAGATTCAACTCTCCTCGCATAGCCCTCCAGATGTTGATGGTATGCCGACCGGTGACTCGAATGGTCGAAGTATGAGTGAATCCCCATCTGTCAGCGTCCTTCCCGAAACGTCCGTGAGATTGCGCCTTCATCCTCGACAGTTCATCTGGCAGATTGAATTCGTACTTGAGCCGTGCCCTCTCTATCAAGTAGCCCCAAGAGGAGTTGTGGACTTCATAACCAGCCAGAACGTCAGGATCGAATTCTCGAACGATGTCGACCATGTGGTTGATCAAATCAAGTTCGTCGGGCTCATGGGCGACCTCCACATCCGTCTGTTTGCTTACGCGTTCGGCGAGTAGGTCGTCCTCATCTAGGAGTAGTATGCCTAAGCGCAGGCCATCCTCCCTATCGCTCACGGAATCGTCATCAGATTGCAAGCACCAAAATATTGCACTGATCTCGTCTTGTTCCGGATCTGGAGCCAGATCGTGCCGGGAATTGACATGAACCTCAAGACTCATCGTGGACATGTACTGGGTCTCATGCCGGACGCTTGTCGATGCTCGTTTCTGCGAGAACTTGAAGCCATGCCTGTTCTTCTGTGTGGGGCCCTCGATTTGGGACAGTTCCGGAGCCTGACGATTCTTCCGCTTAACTTCCCTCATCGGAATCTGCTTGATTTGCAAAGCATCATCGATATCGCCATCTTGCCCACTACTCTCCCAATCTGCAACCTCCTGCCATGTTGGTGGCTTTATGTCTATTTCCCAACGGCGCAAGCTGCAATTCCACCTTCTCTTCTGGTGATAAAGCTCTTGTTTCGTCTTGTCCAACACTATGGGAGGCTTCTCACCACGGCTGGTTTTCGATTCTCCCGTTGGATCAAACAAAGGCAAGTAGGGCACCGTGGTGCTCTCGAGCTTAAATTCTTGTCCTGCATACTCCCTCGACCGTTCAGGCACGTCTTGAGCATTGCTGTAGTAAGCGTCTTGGTAGATGACTGACACTCCACTCTCGCCTTCCAGAGTGGCCACAATATCCCGACAAGTTGGTGGCATAGACTTTAGCAGCCACGTCTGCTGATCACTGGGGAAGGACGCTTGATATCGCTTGGCAACATCGCTAATCGTATAGCTTTCAGAGCCGGCCAAGGAGCGTGAGCTAGTGTTGGACTTTGCAGCCGAGTCGATCATTGACAATTTCCTGACATGCCCAGGATCTGTAGATGTTGATTTTGGATTGCTCAACGAGCTTTCTTTATCTATTGGGAGACCGCCACTAGAGTTTTGGCTTGGACGATTGAGATTCATATGATCGTTCGGATTTTTCACGACTTGATAACCAAAGGATTGACTGAGTCGCAGTGGCTCCATTGGATGCGACGACTGCGGAATTGCTGGGCCGGCGCCTTGACCTCTTTCGGTAGCTTGCTGTTTATCGAGGTCTTCCAAGAGTTGAGAGCCTGTCAAATTCTGGCGGTGTAGAGTATCGTCGGCATTGCGCTTTGTTAGAGCTGGAGCTGGCTTGACTGTGTTATGATCCATTTTGCGCCTTTTCTGAGAGGGAGTGCTATTTAGTAGAAATCTTTTCCGCGGACGAGGTGTCGACTCTGGCGTGACTACCGCAGCTTTTTGTGGGCCATTGATGACTTCCTTGATCCGTTCCTGGGCCTGGGCTGGATAGCGTAGGCGCTCCCCATCGGAGTTGTAAGTGTCGTCATCATAGGATATCCGCAAGACGGTCGCTTCATCAACCATGACCTGGGTCGAAGCCGGCAAAGCATCTGGCGAATCTAGGGAATTGATCTGACCACGCTTGATCACCTTGTCCAGAAAAAGCTCTTCGACGCTTTCGAGAGTAGTTTGAACTTTAGTCTCCTCAATTGGTGGTTGAACAAAGTTGTCAAGATTGACCTTCTTTCCAGAATGGTCTCTCAATCGCTCATCTTGCACAAGCTGCTCGACCATAGTGCGAAATTCTTCCTCGTGGATCCAACCGCCGTTGTCAGTATTTCGTGGATCGGCAGACATACTGACAAGTACATCGGCTGGGAACGGGCTGCTACCAGGATCTGAGATTCCCATGCGCCTCTTCCGGCGCAAGGTTTCATCTCGCCATAAACCGGCCATGGATTGGACGAGCTTCTGGTCGGGTGCAAGATGGTTGAATCGCTCCACGAAGCTATGATGTAGCGGCCGTCCCACAACTTCCCGCCGATTAATAATGTCTTGAACACAGATGTCGACCTCAATGCTGCAGTGGCTTTGACGAGGGAATTCGTCTTCGGCGAGAATAGCCGATTCGAGGATGGAACGGTCATGCCATTTATGGGTGTCGCTGTTAAGTTCAAGATATTCGGGGATAGGCGTGCGAAAGAACGGCTTGTCAGTATCGATATAAGCGCAGCCATACAAGTTGAAGTCGCACATCCATTGAGCCAAATACTGAAGATGACTCTCGTATGGCTGAAAGGTCCGCTTCATGATTGCACCTTGGTGTAGAAGGTCGGCAAGTCTCGTCATATGCAGCGGATTGAGGATGTAGACTTTCAGGAAGTACTTGTAGCCGACGTGGTATCCGAAGAAAGGGATGCCTTTGACCAGACTGATGTGAGCGACGTAAATAGCACGGCCATTGTAGTTGTTGCATCTGTAGGAAACTGCCAAGGCATGATCGATGGAGAGCTGGAGCGATTGAATATACGAATCAATTACATGGCTTTCCAGGCTACCGTCATATTCCAGGTAAAGGTAGGGAAATGCGCCTCTGACATGAGCGCAGACCTTTTGACCAGTCTCGGTGGCGCCGAATACCCTGATGACAGGGACACTGGGTGCCTCCTGCTGAGATATTCGGGACTTCTGACCCCATAGCGGGGGATCAAGGCTTGTTGGTGTGGCTTGATAATGATCCACGCAATTCAGCCGCAGCCTGAATCTATCCATATTCTGTGGAGTGCGGCGTTGTTTCCAGAGAGCCACTCATTGCCGAAGTAGCATCCTTGCCACGGCGAAATTCAAGGATGAATGTGTGTTGCGCCCCGTGCAAAAGCGGTGAATGATGATCGAGAGAGATTGTTTTGTAGAGCTGAAAGGACGACGAGGATCTCGCGTCACGCGTAAAGTGGTAAACAATGCGCGAATGAGGCAGTTGAGCTGCAGTCTTGGCACGGTCTAGAAATCAAGGTGATAACCCTAACCCTGAAACCCTCCTAGATTGAACTGCAGGCAGAGTCCAGCGAATAGCAACTATCTCAACTTGATTCTACGTTGCAAGTGAGAGGTGTGCCGGAACTATGCCGCCGCCGCCCCCAAAACCTCCGCAAGAGGCGATCAAAAACACCGACCGCAACGAATATATCCCGTCATTTATCTCAAAGAAGCCGTTCTACATCGACGATGCCACAGCGAGCCAAGACGATTACCTCACCCATCAACGTTTGCAAAGTGAGAAGAACCACGATCCCATAGCAAGTTCAAAATGGTACGAGCGAGGGAAGAAAGCCGCACCGGCGGCGACCAAGTACCGCAAAGGCGCATGCGAGAACTGCGGAGCGATGACGCACAAGGCGAAGGACTGCTTGCAGCGGACACGGAAGCACGGCGCAAAATGGACAGGGGAGAACATTCAGGCAGACGAAGCTGTGCAGGACGTGAAGCTGGGCTGGGATGCAAAGAGAGACCGCTGGAATGGATACGACGCGAACGAGTATCAGTCCGTAGTGGAGGAATACAATGCGCTTGAGGAGATGAAGCGGAAGACTGGGGAGGACGGAGAGGCGACGGAAGAGGGCACACGCTACGAAGAGGAGACAGACATGGGCAGGCACCAACCAACATCGACAAGGAATTTGCGGCTACGTGAGGACACAGCGAAATACCTAGTCAATCTAGACTTGGACTCGGCGCAATACGATCCCAAGACACGGACCATGATTGATCAGAATCCGACCGAGCTAGAAGCTGAAGAAGGCTTTCAGCGGCCCTCGGATGACGCGGCAGAGTTTGAGAAAGCGCAACGGTATGCATGGGAGACACAAGAGCGAGGTGACAGGAATGCGGTTCATCTGCAGGCGAATCCTACCGCCGGTGAGATCATGCGGAAGAAGGAGGCGAAGGAGAGTCAAGAGCGTAAGGAAGCCAACAGGAAAGCTCTTTTGGACAAGTATGGCGGTGCAGAGCATTTGCAGAAGGATCCCTCGAAGAAGGTTGAGGTCACGGAGAATGAGCGCTTTGTGGAGTATGACGCGAAAGGAAGGTTGAAAGGTCAAGCGGATAAGAAAGAAAAGAGTATGTATGCGGAGGATGTCTTGACCAATAATCACACATCGGTGTGGGGCAGCTGGTGGAAGGACTTCAAATGGGGTTATGCATGCTGCCATTCGACGGTCAAGAACAGCTATTGTGTCGGGGAGGAAGGCCGCAAGGCTATCGAGGAGTCAGCTGCATTTACACGAGGGGACGTCTCAGAGTCTGAAAAGTTGCGGATAGCGGATGAGCAGCAGAATGGACGAGCAAAGCGCACACTGGAAGAGATTGGAGACGGTGCCGACGAGGCTGAATCCCGCAAGCGACAAGTGCTCGAGGAGAGGAGATCTGTATGATGAAAACTACGACGAAAACCAAGAGATACCCGCAGCTGTAAGAATACATGATTCAGGACTATTGTTTGACGATGTCTCTTTGTCTCTTGTCGCCGCCTTGACTGCCCCACCATGCCAAGACCATTCTGCACCACACACACTTCCGGCCTGGCCAGCCTACGAATTTTGACACACAGCGCCACACCATGTTGCGCGATCTCAACGTGATCGAACTCCCACTTGGGCATCTTCACGGAATGGATACACCCGAGTCACCGGTGTATGAGGATGTGCTGGACGATGTGTTCGGCTCCTCTGCCTCCGGCCCCGAAGGCATCGACAGAGAGATCAATGGCGAATTATCCGAAAATGCTCGTTTGAGAAGCATCCACGTCACGAATGGATACCGGGATGGTATTGCAGAGAGCAAGTCCCGATTTGTACAAGCTGGATTCGACGAAGGATATCCTCTTGGTGCTGTGCTCGGGTACAAAGCCGCCTGGTTCATAAAAGTGCTAGACCTATTCTGCTCTGGCCTCAGGACGGCATCTAGCACACCGGACACTATCAGTCGCATGGAGAGTGCTTTGTCAGAAGCACGGCAAGACTTGTCCATGGACAGAATTTTCTCGTCCGAGTACTTTGATGAGGACGGCGTCTGGAAATTTACAGTCACTGGTGATGGCGATGGCGACTCCGAATGTGATTTTGACCAGGTCGCCCAACACCATCCGATCATGATCAAATGGACAACTTTAATTAGTGACACCGCCGCCTTGTTGGGCTTGAACATGGCGTCGCCTGGACAGCGCCACCAGGAGCGGACTTGAAGACACCAGCATGTCAAGATGGATCAATGTCTCTAGCCAGCCAGCCCGCCTTTCTCGCTGCTTGACAGCCGCCGAGGTTGCCCCAAATTCCCGGCGTGCGGCTTCACCGGCCTTCTTACCTAACGTGACTCTCCGAGAAGCGAGCCGTTCGCGGGAACCGTTGTCAAACCTGCGCCAGAGAAGAGCCGCTTGAAAAGTCTCTTGTGCGGAGCTATACAAGACTGACAGAAAGAAATCAGTGCCGGTCAGCGTGAAATGAAGGACTTATGCTTCAGCGATTCTACATTTCGTTTCTGAGGCGAAATTGACAGTCCAACAGCTACGCTATCGCACGAGGCTTTCCGGTATTCTCTCCAGGCATCTGTCACATTTAGCCGTTGAACCCTACCGGCGTTCGTGGCGCTTGTTTCACAACCCGGGCTTGCTCATGGCATTCACGCCATACTTCCTACCTTGCAAGATTTCTATGCGTCAAGTTCTCGATGCTCACCAGCCGACCTCATGGAACGGCCGTTTTTCCATGTTCACATTCAAACACCCGTTGTGGTCCTGAAACTCGAATTTTGGGCAGCGCAGCATCTGCTCGTACCATCTGTAGTCAATTCAGGATAAATATGCGCTTCATGCCACTCCTAATCACCTTCTCTTCTCTATCCACACTCGTCTGTTCGATCTGGTATCGGCAGCTTTTCCTTGTTTCTTTTGAACTGTTTTCGTTTGATTTTATTGCTTATTCTGTTTTCACGTGCTTTAATTCCATTACCTTCACTATATTTATTCACTAATCACGATGCGTTCTGCCATCTCCCTCTGCGCCGCCGTTGCCCTGGTGGCAGCGGCTCCCGCACCAGCGCCGCAGAACATCGACTTTGATCTGGTCGACGCCCTGCCCGCACCCACCTATACTATTTCGGTCGGTGTCAGTGCCCAGACCGTCACCTACGATGCCAGCGCAATCATCTCTGCGGCTGCATCACAAATCACTTCCGACGTTACCACTGCAACCCTGGCTTCCGCACTGGCAAAGCGGACTGCTTGTGCCCCTCAGCCCACCGGCGCGAAGAATGCCCCTAACGTCACAGTCGACACCCCCGCAGCTTTCCTCAATAACGCTGCTTTCGCCTCGATTGCTAACAACGCCCCACTCCCTAGCGGCTATGTTCAGCGTTTTCAGAATCTGAATGCCTCCAACAACGCCTATGGCTACATGGGCTATACCACTCTGGACACCTACGACACCAATCTCTGCGCCAGCAAGTGCACCGCCATGAAGGGCTGCTCCTCCATCAACATCTATTTCGAGCGTGACCCTAGCGTTGAACCTGCTGCTGCGTGTCCTAACCCTCCCAGCTACACCATGATCAAGTGTGTTTTCTGGGGCGGTCCTGTCACCACTGCCAACGCCGTCAACAACGGCCAATGGCGTCAAAACTTCCAGGTTGTCATTGCTGGCTCCAATGGCTACGAGAGCTCCTATGCCACTCCTCCCGGCTACTCTACACCTGTGGCTCTGAACGCCGCTATCAACGCTCCCTACGATGTCTATGGTTATGATTCGTACATGGGCGTCGCCCTCTTCAACTCTGGTCCTTTCGATCTGCAACTCTGCGCTGACGCTTGCTCTCTCAAGTCTCAGTACGCATTGGCACACCCTTCTGCAGATGGCTCGCCCGTCCAGACCTGCCAGTTCTTCAACACCTACATCCTCTACATCAACAATGTGACCAACCCTCAGGGTCAGTACTGTGCCATGTACAGCGAGAGCTGGAACTCTACCTATGCTACCAACCCTGGTCAGTGGCGCGGCAGCGACTACTACATGGTCGGCAACAGCTATGCTGTCAGCAACAGCACCAATCCTGGATCCACCAACAAGAAGGCCGCTGTCTACCAAGCGTCCAAGGACATTTCTTACTGGACCCTGCAGTCCTTCTGCTCAACCAAGTTCAACGCCGCTGCCACCGTGACAGCGACCACTACCTCGTTCACCACCTCAACTATCACCAAAGTCGTCCCCTACACCGCCACTGTCACTGTTCAGCCCGCTCAGAAGCGTGACATCGACAGCTCCGCTGCACCTACCTCGATTGCCGACAGCGACGCTGCCACCACTACCATTGCTTCCAATTTGCCCACCATCACCGGCCTCTCTCAGCTCCCCGTCCTCAGCCCTGCAGCCAATGGCTCCGCACCCTCACTCACCGTCTCCCTCGAGTCCAACGCCGTCTTCACCACCGATCTCGCCTCTGCCCACGCCCTCGAGAAGCGTGACGCCTCCTCCACTGCCTCCGTCACACCCTCGGTATTAACCAAGTACCCCTCCGACGTCGTCTCCTCCGCGTGCTCCCTGCAGCCCTCCGCTAGCCTCTCAACCAGCACCTCCACCACGACTGTCACCATCGCCGCCACCGCCGCACCAGTGACCACAACCTCGACCTCCACAACCACCACAACCCTTACCGCCGCCACCGCCGCCGCCACCTCCATCTCATCCTCCTCCTCCTCCTCCTCAGGCTCCTCCGCCACCAAACCCTTCTACATCGTCGTCTCCTCGGGAGCAGATGCCGGCCAGTACGTAGGCAAAGACCCCTCCAACACCGCCGCCAACATGAACCTCCTCACCCTCGTCTCCTCCAAACACTCGGCGCAGAAGTTCCACCTCGCCGACGACGGCACACTCATGCAAGGCACCTGGATCGTGCAAGGCGCGTCGTCCGGAGGTGCGTACAGCGGTATCGGCGCTGCGGACGGGCTGTTCTCAAACGGCGAGGCGTTGGTGTGCGATATTGGACATGGTGGCAGGTTGGGGTGCGAGACGGAGAGTAATGCGCATAATGTATTCGGGATCTGCCCGGGGTACAGCTGGATGTGGCTGTTTGGGGAGGTGAAGGATGTTGCGGCGTTTTGTCCGGGGGGAAGTGGGAGTTTGAGGTTTAAAGTTGTTTGGTAGAAGGTGATGGGAAGGTACGAGTAAAGATGGGTTGGATTCGGTCGTTAGTTTTATTATGTACATTATGGTAGATTTTGTCGTATAGGTGTTTCTTCCTTTGTCCTACACTTGGTCGAACATGAGTTAGCCTTCCACTTCGACAGCGACGCCTCCACTACGAGAATCATCCTCATGTTCCCCTGGGCAGAAACACTCCCGGATCCACGACGCCATCCCCAAGTAACCTCGCCTTCACCCCATCCAAGACAGCCCCTGCCTCCCTAGTCCGCTCCAACTCCTCCTTCCTCTTACTCCCTCCCCACCATCCATTCTTCTGCCCTTCCAGCTGCTTGACCATCTGTCCGACCATAGCTTCCCAGTTCCCAGCCCCAGCGCCGACACACCCTTTACACCGCTCCTCGTCCTCTTTTTGCAATCCACTGGCCCTCGCGACCTCCTTTGCGTCCTTCGTCGCTTTCCTCACCACATCGTATCTTGACAATACCGCCGCTGCAAGCTCTGTCGCTTCCCGTGTCCAGGCTAGACCGTCGGCGTGGCGAGAGGAGGAGAAGAGGATTTCGCCGATGTATAGGAGGAGTTCGGCTTCGTGGCATGAGAGGGCGGGACGGGGGAGGGTAGTCAGAGGCTCGTTCCCTGTGGTCGTGGGTAGAGGATAGACATCTTCTCGGAAGAGGCGTTTGGAGAGATTGGCAAGAGGGTTGGAGGATGGTGGCGCTGGTGCTGAAGTTGGGGCAGGTGTAGGGAGGGCTGATGACGTGGAGGAGGCGGTGCGGACGGATTGGAGGCAGGAGAGGAAGATGGGGACGGCCGAGGAAATGCGGTCTGTGCGGGCGAGGTGAGTGGCTTGTTGTTTATAGGCGGCAAGAAGGTTGGGCGAGAGCGTGCTGGCATCGACCTGATTGCCGTAAGCTGCCTTTGCGATCTCCAGGGCTTGAGAATATTGCTGGTCGGCTGCGGCCTCGTTCTTGGTGAAGTGCAGCCAATTGGCGAGTGCGTGGTGGACGTCGATACGCTGCTTTGGCGTGAATCCCGCCCCATATACCACACGATTATAGATGACCTCCGGGTCTGGTATTCCACGAACGCAGTCCTCCTCTTTCGGCGGAGTCACGTCCGAAGGAAGCTTACGCGGTCGTGGATTCGAGGGCCCCACGACGGACGTTTCGGGGAAAAACTGGGCTCGCGAGTTGTCGTATACCAAATGCTGAGAATGCTCGGCGGCCTTGCCCAGCCCGAGGATCACTTCGACATAGCCCGCTTTCCACTCGTTGGATTTCCTGCTTGCATCCAAAGCGATCGGTGCCACATCCCGGACGATCTCATATGCTTCTTCCTCTGGTACAGCAAGCTTACCCAACTCTTTGCCATCCGATGCGGAGTCCTCCAGCCTGCGCAGACAGGCAAGGTAAAAGTTTGCGACTTTTGCTGGATCAACAGGTCGTAACCGCTTGTTGTTTGTGTCGGCTTCGTCTAGAGCAGCGCGCCAAGCCGTTCGTGTAAGATATGTCCATTCCGGCGGCGAAGGCTTTTCTTTCTCCACCATCTCATCATGAAAGCTCATCAGTCCGAATCCGACGAGGTTGAAGACGACAAATGCGCCAATGCAGAGCTTGACACCGAACCATGTCTGTTGTTTGACATACTGCTTATTCTCGGTGCTGAGGACTCGCGCGACCTGCCGCTGCAGCAGCAATTGCTTAGAGTGCGGCGAGGCCTGCGGGAGGAATGGAAGGCGAGGGCGAGGTGAGGCGTTCCTAGTGACGAGCAGAAGTGGGTAGCGTGATGTGAAGGCGCGAGGACGAGTAGGCGACTTTGTTGCAGGCCAGCGGGGACTCGCCTGGGGCAATGCCAAAGTCCATCGCAGCGACCTTTTAAGCATCATGGTGGCTCGTACATTGTCCAAGAAAATGAGGTTGTTGCGCGATTGCAGCAATCGGAGTCGAGATCAGCTTCGGAGGAGTCAAAGCTCGGCGTTGCAGAGCAGACGGCATGATGAGTAAGAAATTAGTCAGCAGTCATATCCCCTTGAAGATCTGTCAACAGATAGTACTATCTGACAGACTTGCTCTTGAAAAAATTGAAGATGTTTAATGTGATACTGAATCAACCATGGACAATGACTCCTACGCCATCGTGTGCTGATGGTACAGAATGTCTACCGTGCGCCTTCGCCGTGATGGCCAAGCTTTTCTAGTACCTGGCGACGCACTTGCTTGCACTTTCTTTCCGCCAGCCACGCGTCCACCGCATCATTCGTTTAATTATTTATCCACTTGCCCGTCGCCAACTCTGACCTTCTGACAGAAGATCCGCTGTTCTGCAGCTGCGGAATCGTGCCGTGCCACGGTCATCGCTTAGGGCCTAGCCGCAGCTCAAATTTGTGCCGTTCAGTCAATTAAGCCATCCAGTGGAGGCATCTTTACCTTGAAGCGAGTAATGTATACCCGAGCGCTTTTCACGCCTACGTGTACACCGTGGCGCTGTGTGCCATACGTCCGAGATTGCGTGGTCAATCAAATATCAGCGTGAGTCTGTGACCTTGTTGACGACGAGATCATATAAGGATTGCCATACTCATCTATGCTACATTCCTCTCCTCTCCCCCAAACGCATTACTTGAATCATGCAGCAGACATTACTCATTTCCCTCGCTTCCGCAGGCTTCGGTGCTTATGCATCATCTTCTCTATCCAGCCTCTGCACCTCCGCTCATGTTCGCGCATCTCTGCCATCCAATGGCACATTGCAGGGCATTGAGTTGATCCCGGGCTACACCACAGCAAGCGTTATCAATGCAACATCTAGCTCTGCCGGGTCCAGCAGTTCCACCAACTCTACCAGCTCTGGTGGCCCTGGTGGTGCTGGCAGTGCCGGAGGACTAGGCGGATCCACGAGCTCGGCATACTCTTACTGCAACGTCACTATCGCCTACACCCATACCGGGAAAAACGACAAGGTCATCGTCAATTACGCCTTCCCCAGCCCGTCCGACTATAAGAATCGCTTCTATGTGGCTGGTGGTGGCGGCTACTCGCTCTCTTCTTCGTCGACTGGAGGACTTCAATATGGTGCTGTTGGAGGCGCAACTGATGCTGGATACAATGCTTTCTCCAAGTCCTATGACGAAGTCGCTTTGGCGGGAAATGGATCGATCATCTGGGATAACGCTTACATGTTTGGACATCAAGCTCTTGGCGAGATGACATTGGTTGGAAAAGCAATCACAAAGTCCTTCTACGGCACTTCAAAAGCAAAGCTCTACACCTATTTCGAAGGGTGCTCTGACGGTGGACGGGAAGCCATGAGCCAGGTACAACGATGGGGTATGGAGTACGACGGCGTCGTGGCAGGAGCTCCAGCTTTCCGTTACGCTCAACAGCAAGTCAACCACGTCTTCCCAGCCTTGGTTGAACAGACCATGGACTACTATCCTCCCCCATGCGAGCTGGCAAAGATTGTCAACGCCACGATCACCGCTTGCGATCCATTGGACGGGAAGACCGACGGAGTTATTTCCCGGACTGATCTCTGCAAGCTGCACTTCAACCTGAGCTCTATTGTAGGACAAACTTATTCTTGTGCCGCTCAAACCAGCGCCTCCCTGGGCTTTGGTTTCAGTAAACGACAAGCAACCACAGGGAGCACTACAAGCAGTACACCCGCACAGAACGGCAAAGTCACTGCCAAAGGCGTTGCAGTCGCACAAGCCATCTACAATGGCCTACACAATTCCAAAGGTCAGCAGGCCTACCTCTCTTGGCAAATCGGCTCAGAGCTAAGCGATGGAGATACCACCTATAATAACAAGACCAGATCCTGGGCCCTGTCCATTCCGTCTACTGGAGGCGAGTTCGTCGCCAAGTTCGTCAATCTCCAAGACCTTGATAATATTTCTTCCTTGAATAACGTTACCTATGACACTATGGTTGGCTGGATGAACACTGCTTATATGCGCTTTTTGGACAGTCTGCAAACCACTTATCCAGATCTTACTGATTTCCAATCGAACGGCGGAAAGCTTCTCCATTACCACGGCGAGTCCGATCCAAGTGTCCCTTCAGCGTCATCGGTCCACTACTGGCAATCCGTCCGGTCCATCATGTACCCTTCCTCCTCATCGGACTCAGCTAGCTTGTCCGCCTTGCAGAAGTGGTACCAGCTGTATCTGGTCCCCGGCGCCGCTCACTGTGGGTCCAACTCGCTGCAGCCCAATGGCCCATATCCCCAGGACAACATGGCTACGATCATCGCCTGGGTAGAGAAAGGCGTACAACCATCGCGACTGAACGCTACCGTTTCTGCAGGAACCTCGAAAGGGACTGTGGACAAGCTTTGCCAATGGCCGACTAGACCGCACTGGGCCAGCAACACTTCGGACTTCACCTGCGTCAATGACGCTGCTTCTATCAAGACTTGGACCTATTCTTTCCCCGCTTTCAAGGTGCCTATCTACTGAAAGAGCTCGTTTCCCTTCTCAAATCATAAAC
Source organism: Myriangium duriaei CBS 260.36 (assembly GCA_010093895.1). Taxonomy (NCBI): domain Eukaryota; kingdom Fungi; phylum Ascomycota; class Dothideomycetes; order Myriangiales; family Myriangiaceae; genus Myriangium; species Myriangium duriaei. Next base: position 1,263,404 of record ML996090.1, read on the forward strand.
CATTTCCTAGTGTCAATTCACCGCTTTATTCCCTCCATTCTGTACAGCTCGTCCCACGATCTTACTAATGCGCTATTTTCCACCATAATTATTCTTTAATGATAGCTGTTTGAATATACGTGATCTTGAACCATGGCCAAACTTTCCCATCTGTCTATCTTTTGACTAACGGGTAGGGGATCACCCAATCAAGACAGCAATTAGTCCATCACTCTAGCTTGAATCTTCACGCCAACGGCACAAACGTTCCATTCCTGCAATCAAACCCCAGCTTTGGATTCAACGCCGCCGTCGCATTGATACACACCACCGACGCCGGCTCATCCTTCTGCGGCCACACCTGAATATTCTCAAACCTAAAATTCTTACACGAGGAATTTGTATTACACTCGACAATGACCGCCTGCGTGCCATCCAGCTGCGTCAGCCCAGTATCATACCAGCACGGATCAGTGACACAGCTCCCGTCGCCCGGCTGGTAGCTATTGATACTCCCCGTGAAGTTGATGAAGTTGAAGTCCTGCATCAACACGCTGGAGTTGTTCGGGCGGCCGGTGACCTGCCCTGGTGTGAGCTGGGTCTGGTTCGAGCCCTGGTTGGTGTACGTCTGCGTCACGAGGATGGGCTGCGTGACGTTGTACAGCCTGATGTTGGACCAGGTGACGTTCTTCGCCAATCCTTGCCCGCCGATCCAGGACTTGAAGCGCGCACCGTAGAGGGAGTTTACGGCTACGTTGTCGTCGAAGAGGATGTTGGACACGGTGGCGGGGATGGCTTGGTTTTGCCCCAGCGAGCCGATGCTCATGCCGTGGGATTGGTAGCCGATCACGTTGCGACGGAAGGTGATGTTTGTTGCGCCGGAGCCGATGGCGACGGCATCGTCGCCGTTGTAGATGACCGAGTCTTGGATGATGATGTTGGAGCCGGAGACGTCGAAGCCGTCGGTGTTGAAGGGGAAGGCGCCGGTGGAGTGGGCATCGATGATGGCGTTGTTGACCATGATGTTCTTGCCGGACAGGGCTACGTTCCATCCGATGGGCTTCCAGGATTTGAAGTGCTGTAGAGAGCCTGTCAGGGTAGTGAACTTCATAAGATGAGGTCGGGCTGGAGTTCCGGTCCCATTCTTGGGATTGAGATCCCACCACTGCTGGCCGTAAGAGTTGATCCAGCCGGTGGTCACATTGCTAGTTGAAATGTAGTCGATGCAAGACCCGTTGAATGTGAACCAGTATAAGCTGCCCGCTTGGTTGTTGCCTCCGGTGGCATTGACAAGCGCTCTGTCGGCAATGTCAGAAGCCTGCACAATCATCAATCGGTTAGTTCACTTACTGAATTCTAGTAACATTCTGCGGCAGGTGGAGGTTGCCGAGCATAGATAGCTCGACATTGGAGAGGTTGTTGGCTACAATGGGTGTCAAGACACTGTAGTTGGCCCCGAGGGTGAATTTTATGACGGCGTCCCTGGAGCATTTTGCCAATGCTTGCTGAATGGCAGGAGAGTCATCGGCAGTACCGTTCGAGGCGGCGTACTTCGATGGAACGACACAAGTCTTTGACCTAGATTGCGCCGTGGCGAGGCTCAATAAAGTCAGGAAGAACAGTGCCAAGGCACCTTTGATTAATGCCATCGTTCAAGCCGATGAAAGAGGTAGTGACTGAGATGTGGATGAACAAGAGAAAATGACTGGCAAGGACATCCTACCCTTTTATGTGAAGGTCAACCATTACCAAGTCGGCTCAATTCCGATCTCCCGCCTCGGACCTATAATGCATGTTGTGCAGCAGGAAAGAGCAGGCATAATTTCTCCGTGCAGTCTCTTTTCATCTCTATGGCAGCTTGCGGCGCTACGATTAGATGGCTAGATAGCCCCAGCACTACTGCTAATTTTCCATAATTTGCTGGAACAATTGCCGAAATACTGGTTGCTGTAGAGTGATTCAACGACCAATGGCACAACGATTGTCACTGGAGGTCAAGAAGGATGATATGATGACGATGTGCATGGAACTTGTGGGGATGCGGAGAAGACGGGGAAAATGCAGTGCGGGGAAGGACAGCTCGTCCGATTGGCTGCGGACCACTCGACAGTTCTGCAGAGGACTCGGAGTTCATTCTTCAATTGTGTCATCTCTTCACACTAGATCAAGTCTGGAATGAAAGTGATCGTCACATAGATGCAAGTCGAATCTGGACCAAAATTCAAGATCTGAATGAGGTTGAGCTTTGACATGAGACCTTCGACACATGAGATGTAAGTATGATCTTAACAAGACCCTTACGGTAAAGCATTCCTCGGGCACTACTTTCGATGAAGGAAAAATTCTTGGCTGCCGAGTTTCCAGCCCGTCAGGAGCAGTCTCATCGCGATTCACCATTCTCTGCAGAGTGCGTGAGGCTCCTTCTTTTGGTCGATACAACTGATCGTATGTTTGTTTTTGATTCTCACCCACTCCCCAGGCTCAAGTATGTAGGAGCTGTTATCATGCCATATCATCTCCCAAGCCCGATCAGGTATAATACGAATATCCGCCCTTGCGTTCGCCAGGATTTACCCATCCTTGCGAACAAGTCTTGTCAGGTTTGTTCTTGCGGTCCGTACTGAAATCACAGCAGTCCTTCCCGTGGCAATTGTAGATGTTGCAGGTGTCACCGCTTCTTCCAGTAACGGCCCACTTCAATGGCCATGAGGAGTGATTGTTGACCCTTCCGCAGCCGGTGGCGAAATGGTACCATTTGCAACCCGCGGCAGAGGCGGTGCTGATAGTAGTCAAGACCGCTAAGGCTTGTGACGATCTCATGTCGAGATGATGTGGCAAGCAAATTCCATACGAGGGGTGAGGAGTGACAAAGGATGGCCCTTGGTGGCTGGAAGCATATAGCAGCCGACCAGAATGTTGTTTTACTCATATACAGCGAGACTTGACGCTGCTTTTCTTGCCGTCTAATGATAACGTTTGAGAACAGCGGAATTTGTGTTGTTCTTCGCTCACCATGTATGGCTGCAAGCCAAATGGGTACGGGACGGGCAAAATGAGGCTTCCCAGCTGATCATGCCATCAGTCAGTGAACCACTCACTGACTCCTCATATTTGCGTCTGCCTCCTTGGCGTCAGTGGCTCATCAACCAGCGGAACGCTTGTTGTGTGCTAAGCGAGATGATGAGCAGACCAAAGCTTTGCGGAAATACACTCGAGTATCAACATTGCTGCACAGCTTATTCAGAGACTTGCTTATGCGGATCTTTAGGGTCTCAGGTGGATCGCGTGGTCTGGCTCTGCCTGTTCTCGCCATCAGCGACAGCAGAAGTGGGCACGCTCTTACTAGACCGAATCGGTCTAAAAAGACACCAGAAAGTTGAGACCACTTTCTAAAGGATGCTGTGGTGTGACGCACTTGCATGAAGCTAGCAGTCTTGCGCAAATACTCTCAGTTTGCTTCTGCAAAGCGGAATTGTAGAAGCTCCCCACCAAATCTTGCGCCCTGCAGGTGTTCCTGCATTGATTTTCTCGGGACGGCCCGGGGGTCGAAGTCAGGCTCGGTACGAATGGGCGGTGGGTAATGCCAGCTCCTGCGCTGATGGGACCGCCACCTCGACAGACTCCGATAAATACGGATTTCCGGATGGAAGACTCCTCGCATCCGACAAAGGATATCGTTGACGCTGGCGAGAACCACGGCGATGCGGCAAGCCTACGGGCCAAGCTGGAAGACCTCTGGACTCGCTTTCTAATTGTTCTGGAGCAGTACAGTGCTGCACAGAAAAGCATTAGTGCCTTGTGCTCATCTGTATTTACCATGTTCTCAAATCTCATGTTTCTTGTTTTTGACTGTTGTGCAGGGCACTTTCTCCCTGGCCCAGGCAAATTTCAAGAACAGCACCGGAGCTAGATATGGACCAGGTCACTTTGATCAGCGTATGCAGGCATCTACTCGAGTGAAACTCGGCGAAGATGCCGGTGCGCTAAAGGTAGTATCTGACTTGTCACTGGGTATGCAGAAGCAGGGCTTGGAACAGCCTGCTGAATTTCCTACGCCTGACGAGGAGATTCAGAGCCAACAAGATGGCCGAACTGAGACTTCCGGTGCCCAGGCCGGAGACCCATCTACCGTCCACAATCCTCTCAAATGGTTCGGCATTTTGGTGCCTTCTCAACTACGCACATGCCAGCGAAACTACTTGGAACTGGTGACTACGCCATTGTCAGAAGCGGTGATGGCTTCGAGAGAGCTCCGGCGGCTCGAGGTTGATATACGTAGGCTACGAAAGGACATTCGGAAGGCGGAACGATCGGAGCCCGGAGCGCCAGCAAAGTAACGATAAAAACTGCGGGGACTTCAGCTTTCTATAGTGAAATAGCACGCTCAAACAAGACCAATGCTGTATAGAATTGTCATAAGGCGTTTCATGTCCAATGTCCTCGTCGTGTCTATCCTCCACAACAACCAATGCACATGGCAACAGCATCATGCCTCCCCATCCTCCCCCTGCTCCACCCCCATGACCACATCCAAGGCCCTCCTCATCAACGCCACTGTATGCTCCAACGCACTCAATTTCGCCAACGCCGCCATCAGACTCGGATCCTGCGTTTCGACCCTCACCTTCTCCTTCACCCTGACCTGCTGGCCCCTATACGTGAACGCCTCATCATGCTCATCATGCAGCGGCGCCTGCACCGCCCCCAATGCCGCCGCAAGCCTATTCCGTATACTCAATCCCGAGTACGTCTGCGAGTACGACGAGTTCGGCGTCGACGTCCCGCTATGCCCATCCGAGGCGATCTCCAGCGTGCGCACGACGAGATTCAGCCCTGCGTCCGCGACGTAGAAGTGCAACGACAGCGGCCCGGGCAAAGGCGGGTCGAAAGTGTTCTTATCGATGGGGTCGTCGGGCCAGGACTTTGCCGTGTCCGGCCCGCCGATCAGGGCGGACTTGGCTTCTTGCACGTTCTCGTGCAGCAGCCGGAACTGGGACGAGATGTAGTCTGCGCTGGAGGCGTCGCCGGTCCAGGAGGTGGCGTCGACGACGTCGAGGCAGGAGTTGATGAGGGTGCGGGCGGAGACGAGCTGCTCGATGACCAGGGTGGGGGCGGAGGCGGAGCTGGACACTGCGAGGCGGTAGGCGGGTTGGCCACGGGGAGGGGGTAGGGAGGCCAGGCGGAGCTGTACGTCGCCTTTGACGATTCGTGTGCCGTTGAGCGTCACGAAGCCTTTAAGGCTTTCGGAGCGCTGGGAGGAGAGGACTAGGGTGGAGCCTGAGTCACGGGGAGCGAGGAGGGTGGCACATTCTTCGAGGCCGGCTTTGAGGGAGCGAAGGGTGTCTTGCACGGCTTCTACGAGCCATTCCAGCTCTCGCTTCGCGGTAGACTCTTGCTTTTTCCGTAATCCATCTTGAGCAATTGGAGGCCAAAGGACAGTTGACATTATGTGCTGCGATCACGATTTGGTGATGGGCTACAAATGCAACACAGGCAAGACACAGTTGGAATGCGGGGCGGCTGGGAGGCAAATCTGAGGATCTTGCGGTCTGGGGTTTACGAAACTCATGTTCAAAAGGAACAGCCACCATCACTCATATATGAAATTAGTTTCGCATCTGAAGATCTGAAGGTGAGAAACCGAGTTATCAATGAAAAAATTCACATGTAATTACTTGATTATATGCGAACGTGTAGCGAGAACCACAATATGCCCAATTGGTGCGAGACGTCGTTACTCCCGGAACTCTCCGCCGATCGGCATATCGTTCACCACCAAGAAAGCTGTACACCGCCCATCCCACCAAGCCAGATGAGCTTTCCTATCACCAATCGATAATGTTGCCCTCGGAGCTATGTCTCTGCCCTGGGAGCATCTGGCTCCGGGCGCGACGTCACCCGCCAATAGAAGCATCAACGCCGCTTCCCGTCTCGAGGGGAACGGCCGGCAACCGTTGGCAATGGACGCACCGTTGCCATGCGGGCTGTCTCTCATAACCTGGCTATGCCTCTTCAATTCTGCTCGGTCATTCCTCTGTGATCCCTCGAGTACGTCTCGAAAACCACTTACAGATTTCACTACAATGGGCAAAGCTCGTGAGTATCTGTGACCTGCTTTACCAGATTATTGGTCTAACAAGCTATGTCTAGGTGTGATCCTGAGCATTCTTGCTCTCGCCGTCATCGGCGCTGGCATTGCCATGCAGTTCTTCGTCATTCTTTCAGGAACTTCAGCAGGAGGACCACCCAAATATGTTTACATGCTTCAAGCCAACACAGACAACATCCCAGTATCGAGTAACCGGAATCCTGTGAGATGGACTTTCTGGGGAATGTGTGGATCCGATGGCAGCCCTCGCAATGTCAACTGCGACAAACCAGGCGCCGCTCCGCCTTTCAACCCACCTCAGAACTTTGCTACCGCCGAGGGTGTGCCATTCCAGTTCACTGAGACCAGCAGATTCTACAATCTGTCGAAGTCCATGTGGGGCATGTACCTGGTTGCATTGATCTTTTCGGTGCTCTCTTTGGCCACCGGTATTCCTGCCTTATTCAGATGGACTGGTGGCTTCAAGTCGGGTTTCGCAGCCATGATGGCATTCTTGTTCCAAGGTCTGGCTGCTGGACTTATGAGGTGAGTTCCTCCAGTGCGGATGCCCACATCAGTTTATGTCTAACAATTACAAGCGCGTGGGCTGTGGAAGGCCGTGATGTGTTCATTAAGTCTGGCCATGCTGCCAACGTTGGCTACTACGCCTTTGGATTTGCCTGGGGCTCGGTGGGCTGCTTCTTGACGGCCGTTGTGCTCTATGTTTTAGGAGGTGTCGTCACTGCCGAAGGTCCCGCTCGTGAGCGCAGAGAGCGCAAAGAGCGTGCCATGCGCAAAGCCGGCGGTATTCCCGCTGAGCACCAAATGCAGCCTGGCAAGGAGATATAATTCTTGGAGCCCAGTGATAGATAACACAGGTGGCGTGCAAGCAGATGAGGGATAGTCAGGTGGCGTGCATGCAGGTGAGAGATATCTACGGCAGAGATGCTCTTGAGGAGGGATAGGAAGTTCACGGAAAGGGTAATCACTTACTTGAGAGGATTGTACGACTTGAAAAATTTCTTCCAGCAGTCTGCGGGCTGCTGGATCCACGCTTATCATGAAAAGCGTTATAGGGAGCTTATCACCGGAGTATGTCGGACACATTAGAAATGCATAGAACGAATGTATTCCTGCTTCAAGCATGACAAGAACATCGGACGAGACGCCTCGCCTCGCATCCTTTCTGTGGCGAATGAATGGCAGCGGAACGGGCCTCGTGGCAGCGTTGCCTGGATTAACCAGGGGAGATGACTGGTTGACGGGCACCTCCCGAAAGACTCACGATCCTGAATCACAGATCTGTAAGTATTAGTCAAAGGGAGTAGCCGCAGTCTAGAACCCTGGACATGAGAGAGGATACTGCTGGACGTGGCTGAGATAGTGAACCCGTTTAACGGTCGATTTTCTCTCGGCCAACGGTTGCTGATGTCGACGGCGCATGGCTGAAGCGTTCGTTGAATCTCACAGGGCATTTATGAGCGGCGGCCACGGTGATAGGTCGACAGAGACATTATCGTTCGCAGCCAGGCTGATGAGATCCATCATTGTGGTGGGAATATCGATTGCGAGTATCGATTAGAATGAACCAGCCAGACGGGCGAAGAGATCGACGCTGATAGCGTCTCCTCGGCACATGGCAGCGCCGGACGATGAGTTAGCCAGACCTTCTGCACTATTGATGTACATAGTCCTCGGTTCCTAACACGACTCGGTGAGATAGTATGTGCACCGCTTGTAGATGAATCTGGCCTTGTCCGGGACTTCCTGGTCTTGTCGCTCAGCCGCTTACCGAGAGCGATATGGTTAGGCTGTATCTGACTTTCGCTCGTTGGTTCGCAGCAAATGTCTCGGAAGGCCGAATCTTTGCAAACTCAACCAAGAGAATATTGGATCTGCTGTACCTGAATGGTGAAGGTTGCGAAAGGCTGTAAGGCTGTGGTCAACGGCGTGGTTGCCGAATTCGTCTAGCGTCTGGTGTCCCGCGAGACAGAGTGACGAGAATCTCAAACGGCTTTATCTTCTTTCCTCCTTCTCTCCTCACCGTCCGCTGCCCGGCCATCATCTTTTCCGCCGCCGTTGCTCACCATCAACCATGTATGAGCCATGGCCGGACGTTGTCCGAACCCCCAGAGCGCCGAATCGGCAACTTGTGAGCACCGTTATCCATAGTCAACCGGCTATATTCGACGGGAGCCCGTTCTTTCATCCAACGGTGTGAGGAAAGAGTCTCAGTAGGTGATCTATCTGTCCTTTGCCAGACATACAAAATGCTTCGCTCGAACTCGTATTCAGACTTTCACCTTGGTCACCTTTTCCCAACTTCCGTCTAGGTCAGGTATAGGAAGGGCAATTCATCCAGTCAAGTCAAGGTCAGCAGCTCGGATCGGTGAGCGATATCAGTCACCATGCTCTTGTCCGCCCTCATTCCCGCCCTCGCTCTTGCGAGCGCGGTGAGTGCGACGCCCGTGGTCGAAGGCAGGGCCGCAAAGGTCTCCACCACTAAGGCTGCCACCCACACCACGGTGAAAGTCCCCTCATCAAGTGCGAAGTTGCCTACGCATCTCTCCTCGACGACGAGGAAGACGACCAGCACCTCCGCCCTGCCACCTCCCAATACCGTGAGCCGCAGTGGATCGCCGCCAGCTGCTTCCGTTTCTGGATTTACTGTTTCTGCGAAGCCCACCGCTGCTGGGACAAGCAAAGTTGGCCTCAAAATCAACGATGGCCCACCCGTCACCCCCAACCATTCGTCTGCTGTTGCGGCTGCCATGACCTCCCTGAGCAGATCGGACTCGGTCGCTTACTCCAAGAACTTCATCACCGTCAAGGCAAGTGCGGTAAAGGCCGCAACTACCACGACGAAGAAGACAACCACCACCACCAGCACTAAAAAGTCGACTACCACCACCAAGGCGGGCACTGCTGCGGTCAAGAAGGCTACTACTTCATCGAAGAAGTCCAGCACCACCACCACCACCAAGAAGACCTCGACCACCACCAAGAAGTCGACCACTACCACAAAAGCAACCACTCTGAAGCATGCTCGTCGCCAACAGGTCAAGGCCGTCACTACTAGCACCACCACGACGACCACCACCACGTCTGCCCTCCAGGCTGGCTGCACAGCCCTCGAACCGTCGGTGCCCTTGGTCTACAACCCGCTCAACACCACCATCGCTGGCTTCTGGGCTGACGCTAAATACTCCACCGACGCTCTTGCCAATGTCCTACCTCCGGCCGGATACCAGACCATCTCCACTAATGGCCTGGGCGCTGTTTTTGCTACCTCCGACCTGAACTACTTGACCATGACTCAGAATCTCGCTACCTACAACACAACCCAGTGCGCCAGACAGTGTGACGCCATGGCCGGCTGCTTGGCCTTCAACATCTATTACCAGCGAGGCCCGCAGTATACTCCTAGCCCGAGCTGTCTGAACCCTCCGCCTGTGACCGCCATTCAATGTGGTTTCTGGGGCAATTATGTCAATGTCTCGCAGGCCACCAATACCAATACCTGGCGGCAACAGTTCGGTGTCGTCATTGCCGGTTCCAACATTTACTGGAGATACACCCCCCCCGCCTCCGAGGCTAGCTTGGGCTTCAAAGGTCCTACCCCTCAGACCGGTGCTCTTGGCGTCAGCTCTAGTAAATACATTTCCTACGGCTACATGTCTACCATGAATGCTGCCACCTGTGCCAACGCCTGTCTGTCTCTTACCGCTTCCAGAAGGTCTATCTCCAATTCCTGGTACTTCTTCACTGGCGGTGTCTACACTCCCTGCCAATCCTTTAACATTTTCAACTTGACACAATCTGGAGCTGTACAGAGCTATGTCTGCGTTATGTACAGCGACGTTGCAGCCAACTCGGGAACTCCGTCGACGACCCTCACCCTCGGAGGCGTTACCTATGGCACTACATACTCGTACACGTATGATCTGTATCCCCAGGATCCTGGTTCCATCTCCAGCACCTGGTCTGCTGCTCCTCAGAGCACATCAGCGTCTTGCGACACCCTCTACGCTGCCGGCTCCACAGTCACCGATTATGACGGCGTCACTTGGAACCTTGCTTGCAACTACGATGTTACTGGTACCACTCAGACTGACCTTGCTAGTGTATCTGCCCCTGACTTCTACTCCTGCTTCGATATCTGCAACGGAATAACCGCCTGCGACGCTTTCTCCTTCGGCTGGAACACCTGTTTCCTCAAGACCGTCAACTCCACGACCACCGCTTCCCCCTACTCCAATTCGAACACCGACTTGGCCTGGAAAGCTTCTTCCAACTACGCCGGTTTCTCCGCCAGGGCTGCCTCCACTGCCACCGTCGCTGCCACTACTCTCACTCAAGCCTGGACCGGAACTTACACCACTACCATCACCAAGTTCGTTGGTACCGCTGGTACTGTCATTGTTCAGACGCCTGGTACTATTGCTGCTGCCTCTGCCACCACAACCGCCTCAAGTGTTGTTCTTTACTACACTGGTGCTACTGACTCCGGCACTGCCACGACCATTTACACTACCACCGTTGCAGGCCCTAGCGTCACAACCACCATCGTGAACTCCAACGTGAAGAGCACAGGTACGTCAACCAGCGTCTGGGCTACCAGCACTTCTACCAGGGTCGTGGTCGTGGGCAAGACCACGTCTTACACTACATACTACACCACTTCCACCGCCACCCTGTACAGCACAGCCTACACCTCGACTACAAGCTACACCACCACCTCGTCCATCTTGACTGTTTACCCTACGCCTGCTGCTTGTAACGGAGCCTCCCTCCAAGGTGCTAACTATGCCTTCTACGCCAACAATTACATGGGCGGACAGAGCACCTACGGATATCCTTCCTTCTCTCCTGAGGCTTACAAGACGATCAACGCCACTAAGAACGGCACTACGTCCTACATTGCAGAAGACAATGACGGTGCTAACCTCCAGACCATTTATGGAAACGCCAACTCGGACGGTACTTCGATGGTCATTGACAACACTTTCTACGTTTTCGCAGGTCGCGGTTCTGGTTACTACACCTTCCAGATCCCATATGCTGACGATATCACAATGATCTGGATCGGTTCCAAGGCTTATTCCGGATGGTCTCGTGCCAACAACGATCTGTTACAGTTCTGGAGCGGTCAAGCCCAGACCATCATCTCCCTCAGTTACTACATGACCTTCGGAACCTACATGCCCGTCCGTGTCATGTGGGCCAACGGTGGTGGTGCCGGTAGTTTGCAGCTCAACATCTGGGCTCCTGACGGATCCTTCCTCCTTCAGAACCTGGGTACCGGCTCCAACTCGGCCATCATGTCTCAGGACATTGTCACCAGGCCTTGTAACTCTGCCCTCGGTGCCGCCTTCCCCAGCTGGGGTAAGGAGTGGTAAACAAGTCGCTTTGCAGGCTCATACATACTATACATACTCTTTTCCTTTGTCATTTAGAAAGTTTGAAAGATCGGAGGATTGGCGGACAGTTGTTGCATTGTATCTTGGATGGCGTTGCTTTGAGTTTGTCTCTTGTCATCACAAAAGACTGATTCGATCTGCGTTCAGATTTCCTTCTCTTCGACCTTTGAGTCCCTCTTCATTGAGTAAGACTCCTTCCTTAGGGTTTACTATATAAGAACAGAACAAAGTGTAGACATAAATGTATCATATTGTTGCTTTATACTTACTGTGTGCCATCTCTAATTTCCTTGCCTCCTCTCTTTTCCTCCTCTTCTCTTCTCTTCTTCTTCTCTCTTCCCCCTCTTCTCTTCTCTTCTTCTTCTCTCTTCCTCCGCTTCTGTCTTCGCTCCTCTCGCTCTTTTCTAATTTTCTTTCTCTTCTCCAACTACCATCTCATTTCCTCTGTTCCTTTGTCTTCTCTTTCATACTTGCCTCCTATATCCGCCTTCCATACCTGCCTTCCGTACTTGCCCTTGTCCTTGCCCTTGTCCTTGCCCTTGTCCTTGCCCTTGTCCTTGCCCTTGTCCTTGCCTTACGTACTTGCCTTACGTACTTGCCTTACGTACTTGCCTTCTCTCTTGCCCTCCCCACGTACCATCTCTACTTACTCCTCAGATGCGCATTGCAATCTTTGTTTTTCTCTCCTGTCACTAAAAGCTCGTGCATTTTCTTGATTCCTCTATTACTGTGCTGTTCGATGTCAGCAACAGCTGATAATGAAGAGTTCACTCGATTTGCAGCATTTGACATAAGTACTTTCCACAGCAGTTGGCCTTCTATCAGATGGCATAAAGTTGGCAAATCAGAACTCGATGTCTTGTCTGCCTAATCTATATGAGGTCTACTTTGAGTCTACTCGACCTCAGGGAAACACTCAATGCCCCAAGAATTGCTCATGTTGACGTATCGAGTCCTCCGGGAAGGGTCCTTCGCTACGATGTTGTTGATCGTCTCAAAGACGTCGTCGGGCAGTGTAGGGACTGCTTCTAGTTAGCATCTGCCCAATATCGTAGCTTCGTCTTTTTTCTTTACCATTAAAGTTGCTTTCGATGCGAGATGGAGTGGCAGACTTGGGGATGACGCCGGTACCTCTTTGAACTGTGGTAGATGTCAGCGGTCTCTACTAAGATCATCAAGAGTGTCCACACTCACTGCCCCAAGCGATCAGGAGCTGTGCGGGCTCGATATTTAGCTTCTCCGCCGCCTCCACAATAGCTTTATCCGCCTTCAAAGATTTCGATTGCTCCACGCCCTGACTTCCTAGCGGCGAATATGCGGTCAGTGAGATTTTCTGCTTGTTGCAGAATTCGAGAAGCTTGTTCTGAGGTAGGAGAGGGTGTAGCTCGACTTGATTGCAGGCCGGTTTGATGCGCGCGAAAGAGAGCAGCTTCTCGAGTTGCGGGATTGAGAAGTTGGAGACGCCGATTGAGCGTGCTTTGCCTGAGTCGACGAGTTGCTCCATCGCTCGCCATGTTGGTTCATGGTTCTTGGTAAGAGCTTCGTCGATTACGGGCTGGGAGAATCATTAGACTTGGGTGGCAAAGGTTTTGGTAGGAAACCATCACCTTGCCATTGGAGTCTCGCATGACCTCATCGGATTCCGTACGCTTGAACGCAATAGGCCAGTGCATGAGGTAGAGGTCGACTATAGTGTCTGTCAGCAGAAGCGGAGACCAACCATGCATCAGAAAGCGTCACCATAGTCAAGACCCAGACGCTTCAGGCTCTCATCAAGAGATCGTGCCACGTCCGCGGGCTCATGATGATGATTCCAGCTATGAGTTGATCAGTATAGTTCGCTTTCTGCACCCGGAAGACCAACAATTTTGTGGTGAGCACAATGTCCTCCCGCGGAACTCCGCTGCGCTTGATGGCTTTGCCAACAGCCTCTTCTGTGTAGTAATAAGAAGCGGTATCGATGTGTCGGTAACCGGCTTTCAGGGCGGCCAAAGTGGCATTTTCGGAACCTGTGGTACGTTCGCCCTCCTTTGCCTCAAATGTCCCGTATGCGAGAGCGGGCAATGGGACGGGAGAATTGTTATGCAGAAGTCTTTTATTGAGTGGAGCAGCCATATTGATTGCCGATTGTTAGGTACCGATGTCGAAAGGAGACAATGGTGCGAAGTGGTTGATTCTCAGGGCAATGGAATGAGGGGTAGGCCTCCCAGGGAAGTGGGGATTCGTCCGTATGTCTTCTGCGCCGGACCTTAGGGCACTCTGACAACGTTCGGGAAGATCCTGTTTTTAAGGTTACACCCGCTTCACCACCTGCCTTCTCTTCTTGAATCACAGTCACACTTTCTTTTCGTTCGAACATGGACAACAAATGGTGCAATGCATAGGACAAAAATCGACATGAACATTCGGCTGCATATGTATCTTGGAAATCGTGAAGCTGGCTGAGAAGGCTCAACGCCCTAACCACATTTGTGTGAGAACGAAGGGAAACCTGATCGATGTAATCAGGGAAAACCCTCGCTATTAGGTGTCGGAAATTTCCTCTTGCGACGACGATCTACGCCCAGGAGCAAGCATAATTACCACAGTTCTCAATACCTTTCTGATCCTGTGCCACAGTCTTGTTACCGCCCACGCCAATGAAGTCTGGGAACATGCTTAGCCCCAGAGTGCCCTGATCCGCGATCCTATTGATAGTAACCCTGCACCTGCCATACACCTTGTTGGTGGCTGTTTCGTAAAATGCTCCGCGCCAAGCTGGCCAGTTGTTGTTGAGCATCTGATTTGCGACCGCAGTAGTCGTAGCGTTGAGATCGGCCGGGATGATGGTGCTAACACCCCCTGCACCTTTGCAGGTGACCTTGAGGTTTAACATGTGGTTCCAGTATCCCTGAAGTAGCCCAAACGATGTCGGAGATGACCATGTCGATGGGTAGGGATCAATAAATGTACCGCCCGGTGTGGCAGTGTTCACAGTGCAAGCTGTCTGTCCTTCGTTCTCTCCCACGTATTTGTTGCTGCCGTTGACTTGTCCAGTATTGTTCAAGAGCTGAATGTTGGCATAGCAGGGCGGGCCGGGTGGAGAGGGTTTCTGGTAAAGGTCCAGGATGGCTCTTGAGAGCATTATGCCGAGGACTTCCACAAAGCAGAGTGGACCGGCACCTGAGATGTAGCCGAGTGAGGCCGCGTCGGGGCAGCCGAACGTGTTCCAAAAGGTCCCATCTTGTGTTGTGGCAGTCGTCAGCTGGGCAAGAGCTACCGACTGCACGCCGACGGTGTTGGATTTAGTGTTGAATGATGTCTGACTGGAGGTAGCAGGGTGCACAATGTCGTTGGGATTTACTCCCAACCTGTTGCATGCGCATTCGTCAAATCCGGTCCACGTGTCTGCCATTACCGTGCCGGCAAAGGCGACAATGAGCGTGGAGAGTTTCATGATGATCACAAGTATGAGAGAAGAAGCGCTTGTAGATTGTTCAGCTCCAAGTGAGAATTGGAGCGAGAGGTAGAAGATGGAGAAGAAGATCGGTGATGAAGGAGAAAAACATATTGAGAGGGCTTGCTCTTATATAGATCTCTGGGTGTCACTTTGGAGGTCAGGATGCATCAAATGTGCTTGATATGGAGTTTCTGCATCACCATTCGATAGATGCCGTCTGCTGGTTTTCCGCCCCTTTTGACCCGGCTGGAAGGCTGGATACCCGTCGTTAGAACGTTCCTTCGCGTGAAGACAAAACAATGGACTCCTAGGCGGCGAGCGGAAACGGATTGGGAGGGTCAACATGAATGCACGGTCTCAAACATCGTACTCGACGTAGAGCAACCCTGCCATTGGCTGTCAGTGAAAGCTAGCTACAAAATCGGGTAACATGTGATGTCAACGGCTTCGATATCAGGAGGGCGAAATCCATCAAGCAGAACATTTTAGTCAGGCGAAAGTCACAGGGTAACTGGGGGGTGCAGAAGGTAGCCAATCGCATGGCATGGTTGTTCCACTCTTCGCGTTCGCTTCACGCGATGGAGACTTTCTCCAACGGTCCAGACGTGCCGAGAATGGCGGATGGAACAGGCGCGGGGAAAGGGGCGGGGCACATGCTGCAGAGCCGCTTCTTACGCGGCAGACTCGGGCCTCGCTCGGACTCGACATGCGCCGAGCAGAAGCGCCACAAGGAGCGTGAGTCTCAATGGTTCAATCCGCTGCATAAACCGAGCCAGCGCTACTGGCGCTGGTCTCGGTCGCGTCGAGTCGAAGACGGCCGAAATCCTGAGAGCGGTGTGGTTGGGGGGGGGGCGGACCTCGCAAAGTTTGCCAGCCAGTCGGTGATGCCCGAAGGAGGGCTGGAATTGGCATCGACATGGTCAATTTGATGCTTCGTGAAGACCTGTGGTATCATTGATACAGACCAAATAAAATGTTTCCAACATGACATTGACAGTGGACGACTACCACCGTGCAGCAGCAATGTTGGACTGTCCTGGAAATTGCCACCAGACCGAGCCGGAATACAGCGTGTCTTCGGAAATAGCTGCAGGGCTGCAAGGATGGCATGCATAAGTTTGAACGCCTCCTGTGGCCAAGATACGGACGAGGCGTCGTTAGTGTTCGCCATCTTTCTCCCATTACTTGCATTAAGTCGGTCTCAAGCGGGCAATCTTGCAGAATCACAGCCCTCGCTTCTCTTCTCGGACGTCCGCCTGACCAGAAATCCCCCTGACACGCCCAAGAAGGATCGAGCATTGCGCAAGGACCGTTTGCTGGGGGCTGAGGATTGTGGGGGATTTGCGGTGTCAATTCGGGACCACCTGCCTCCCCGAACCCACCGGAGTTGCCTCATCCAGTGGCATTATCATTCGAAATGCGAAGTACTTGAGCATGAGTTCAGTGCGAGGGTCTTGCAACAGTCAACATGCCAATTGCAGTAGTGTTCCGCACACTAGAGAGTAGTGATCGCTTTGCGGGATTGCTGTAATGGTATCCGCCTTGATTAGGGCACACTATGTGTCGGCCTAGAAGTGCGGCGCGATTGCACCGAAAAGACATCAAGACAGCGCTCGGGCGCTACGCACTGCTCGTCTGCGGGCGAAAGATCTTGACCGTATCTTTGACGCGCCCCGCTAATCTCTTGATAAACGGCGGAACGGCAACCCAAGCGTGCTACCTCTGTACTAGTCGCAAGGTCACTGCCTCAAGATCGAACGTATGTGTCGGCCAAAAGTTTGGGGCGGGAAAGTGAGTGAGACACTTCGAACGGCCCTGCATGACGCCGTCGACCTCGCAGAGACTGTCATGCATGCGGCGAAGAACCCTTCCTTCGCGTCCGCGCTAAGATCGTGGATATCGCTCAGCTCAGACTGCTCGTGCATGATCAATTCCCCCACCCGCAAGATCCGGCATCTCCCCGTCGGCCTGCTGCCAATCAAGGGCAGAGACACACAGGCACGTCGCCTCGAGGATTTCGATGACCAGCGCCCGCCTCCAGGACAAAGCGGCTGGTGTACATGCCCTCGGTGCCATTGGATCGTGCCAACATCATCGGCCATACCGCGCCCGTACCTAAGGGCACAGCTAAAAGCATGGCGGTATGAATGTGGACACTAGGCACCCATTCCCGATCATATGACGACCCCTATCTATGGCACATCTCAATGCACGGCGGCATTGATGTGGAGATTCGCCGACCCTGCTGAATCCTTTTCGATTGGGATGGATCTCGATAGCTCGCCACAACACTGCTTAGTTCATTGCACGGCCTCACAGACCGCCGTCTGAGTATCTAGACCATATCCGCTACCTAGATTTGGAGATCTGGGCAGGCCTGGGTGTCACCTACGCCGTGATCGGGCAGCTGTGTTGCCGGAATATGTCTTGCCAATCCTTGCGAAGCCATATCCGGTCTTGTAGCGCGGAGGTCATTCGACCCTCCTTGCGATATTCCGCGTGGCACCCATTGCATTGCCATGAGATATCATTGTCAACGGGGTTGTCCGATGAGGCAAGCAGCCGCCCACAGCAGCATGCCTTTTGAAACAATCATCGGGACCTTGACACGGCAAGTCGAGGATCGTGAGGGAAAGGTGACAATTGCAGTGAAGTTTTCCAAAGTCCTACAAACCTACCTGTCTATATTGTTAACAAGACACTATCCTTTTCCAGCACCAGGTGCATCCTGCGCGCAAACAGCATCGCGAGACCCCCGCTAACCACATAGAATCCATATGTCATTCTGTATGCAAGCTCATGCAATGCCAAACAAATCAACGACCCAGACTAGACCACCGCGGATATTTACTTTGTGTGTTTCTTGTGGATATCGATGACCTTCTGCACCTCGTCGTAACTGCCGAGGAAGATACCGGACCTATCGTGGATGTGCTCGGGCACAACGCCCAGCATCCTCTGCATTTTGCTGTCGACCGCCTGACCACCAGCTGAAGTGAATGTTAGTCTTCCATATCGTATGTATAGCATCGCTGCAACCACCTACCATTCTCGAACACCAGCGCCATAGGAGCGCACTCGTACAGAATCCTAAGCTTTCCCTTCGGGCTCTTCTTGTCCGCCGGGTACGCAAAGATACCTCCGTATAGCAACGTCCGGTACGCATCCGCCACCATGGACCCGATATACCTGGCACTGTAGGGCTTGCCGCCCTCCTCAGGATTCTTCAGACTGTTGACCCACTCCTTGGTCGGCTCTTCCCACCAGTACGAGTTACCCTCGTTGCAGCTGTAGATGGCACGCTTCTTGGGCATCTTCATGTCCGGATGTGTCAGGATGAATTCGCCCAGTGCGTTGTCCATGGTGAAGCCGTTGACCGAGCCACCCTTCATGGTGATGACCAGCTGGGCGGAGGCGCCGTACATGGTGAACCCAGCGGCGACAAGATCAGTGCCGGGGAGGAGGATATCCTCCTTGGTGCCCTTTGCGTTCTCGGCAAGCTTGTAGATACCGAAGATAGTGCCTACGGACACACCGGCGTCGAGGTTGGAGGAGCCGTCGATAGGGTCGCATACGACTGCGTATCTGGCGTTGGGGTGTTCGTTGAAGACAATCACTTCCTCCTCTTCCTCGGAGACAAGCAGGCGAACCCTGCCGGACGATCGCATGGCAGCGATGAAGAGGTCATTGCCAATGACATCGAGCTTCTTCTGGTCGTCGCCGGTGGTGTTGGAGGAACCGGCCAGACCGCCGAGGTTGATTAGCGAGGCGCGACGGATGTAGTATGCGATCGACTTGAAGGAGAATTGGAGGGCGTGGCACAGAAGGGTGAAGTCACCGGTGGCCTCCTTGTGCTTGGCTTGCTCCTCAGTCAAGAAGCGGGTGAGGGTGACAATGTCTGTGTTGATCTTCTCCGAGCCGACTGCCCCGCCCTCGTTGCCGTTGGCTGCCATTGTCGTCGGAGAAATTGTGAGGATTGTGGAAAAGGAGAATGAAGAGGTTGAAAGGATTCGCAGGAAGAAGTAGAAGCAAAGGTGAGGGTGTAGAGGTCGAGGTCGAGGTCAATCGATACAACGGGTTCGCATCTTGCTACTCCACGCTCATGGAGCGGGGCCGCGGTTCAGCACATCCCGAGAAGATCCGACCGGGTTATCGTTTTCTGCCGCGAGTAACCACCGCAGCACGTGGGAGGGCACGTGATCCCCCACCGCGCAAAATGCTCGCTTTGTGATTGGTGCAACTTGAAAATCCCGCAAACAATTCCACTTCCCACCGTCATCAACAGCATGGCTAGACAGAGATAGCTATAGACAGGCTCTTTATTCATCATCAAAGCGGTGTGTTCTCGGAGAATTATTGGATTAATCGGGCGTAGCAAAACTTACGTGACAGGGCTCGATCTTGGTCAAGAAGCGGGAAAGGTGTTATCCGTCAGCCCGATATCAATCTCCGCAACATCAGTCACCCGGTTTTCTTTCTTGCCTTTGACCGGCAACGTGAACGCCGCTTGTAGACATGGAACCTTGGAGAAATGTAAGTATGTTTCAGGAGTGATACCACAGCAGCTGGTCAATCATGCATTCGTCCATCTCTTTCGATTACTATTTGTTCTCAAGACTCTGTTTGAAGTCCTCCACCGCGGTCTTGAAATCCTGATCCGCCACGAACCCCAAACCCTTTGCCTTTTTGACATCGAATCTCACCGGCCAGCTTTCCAGCATGGCCATGATTTCGTCACTGGCTCTCTCTCTCTTGACAAGCCGCACAGCCTCCTCACCGCCCACCTCTTTCAATGCTTCCATCATTTGCTTTACATTTGCTGTAATTCCCGGCAAGTTGACCGACCTTTGATGTGGCGGTAGTACGCCCTTCTGCAGCCCCGCAGCATGCACCAGATTCCTCACCAACGTTCTCGGGCTGCACAACCATGCCTCGAACTCATCCGGACACGGGACCACGCTTTCCACACCTTGCAGTGGTTCGCGGATCATCCCGGACATCCAACTACTCGCAGCAGCTGTGGGTTTTCCTGGACGAACACTAATAGTCGGCAACCGCAGCGCAAAGCCGTTGATGAACCCTCTACGGGTATAGTCGTTGATCACGTGCTCGATCATGACTTTTTGTATACCGTAAGAGGAGCTTGGAGTAGGTAGTGTAGCCTCGCTCGGCCATTCCGGCAGTGGTTGGCCGTAAATTGCTGTCGAGGAGGCGTAGATGACACGGACGCCGGGGCATGTATGGCGGATCGCTTCGAGCAGGCGGAGAGTAGAGTGCAAGTTGACCCTGTAGCCGAGATCGAAGTCTGCTTCGGAACCTGCGGACATGATACCGTGGAAGACGAATATGGTTTCCAGATCGGAGTTCAGCACGGACGAGGCGTTTTCGTAGATATCTGCGGCAAGAGTGGCGGCATTGGACTGGTTTTTGGCTTTCGGTGGAACAGGAGGCTTGAAGACATCGGTGAGGACGACATGGTGCGAGTCGTTCAGGAGCTGTTCCGCCAATAGCTGGCCCACGAAGCCGCCAGCACCAGTAATAAGGACTTTCATTGTGACAAAGTGTGAAGTATAATGTTCCAAGGCATAGCTGCCTGAGTGTCAGAGTACAAGTAGTATGAGCACTGAAGCCCATTCACAGCCGATGCGGGGTACAAGTGGGGAAAAAGGCCATCTATCGGCTTTTGAACAAATCCTACAAGAAAACATTGCAACTGTTTTATATTTGCACGAGCTGCAAATGCAATCGCACATATTTCTGGGATTGTTATGCAGTTTATCATGGGGGTCTCTTCTTAATTTAGAGTACTAGATTGCCCTTACTTCTACCCTAATAGGCTCTACGAGCTTGGTGAATCTTTCCTGACCACAGTGCGGCGGGTCATCCGCCGCATACCCCACTCTCTCGGGACTGGCAGAGTCGACGGTTAAACAGCCGGCATTTTGTCCCCATACAGTAATCCGTACCCAGCGGCATCTGAAATAACCGAACCCCCACCATCTCCACCTCGAACTCGTCTATGTCATAAGAACGTATGCGTAGAAATTCGGTCTAAATTTTGAAGACTTCTTTCCACTGGTAAAGATCCCTTTTAATAAATTACCTTCAAACTCGATTCTATTCTACCTGTCCCCGACTACACCATGTCGCTGGAACGTCTCTCCTCCAATCGTGCCGTGCGCATGCTCAACGCTGCAGCGGACGGCAAGTATGGCGTACTCGGAGTGGTATCATATAACATGGAGACAATAATTGGCGCCATCCGCGCCGCTGAAGCCAAGCGATCGCCTCTCCAAATTCTGCTCTTCCCATGGGCGCTGCAATACAGCCCATTGTTCGTGGACTTTGCCGCACACGCCGCCCGCAAGGCTTCGGTACCAGTGACGCTGCACATGGACCACGCGCAAGACCCAGAGGTCATCAAGCGCGCCTCACAGATCCAGGCGGAGGATGGCACGCCGGCATTCGACTCGATCATGGTGGACATGAGCCATTACGAAAAGGAGGAGAATCTGGCGAAGACGAAGGAGCTAGTCGCGATATGTCACAAGAGAGGGATTGCGACTGAGGCGGAGCCAGGGCGGATCGAGGGAGGGGAAGACGGCGTTAAGGACACGGCGGAGCTGGAGGGAATGATGACTACTGCAGAGGAAGTGGATGACTTCGTAGCTACTGGCATTGACTTTCTGGCCCCTGCGTTTGGGAATGTGCATGGAGACTATCATGGGGTGGAGAATATTCATCTGGATTATGACAGGTGAGTGATGTTGATGGTGTCGTGTGAGAAAGATGGGTATACTGACCCAATCTATCATCAGACTGGACAGTATCCACAAGAAGGTGGAGGGACGGGTGCAGATTGTGCTGCACGGCACCAACGAGTTCATTCCGGAGATCCTCAACAAATGTATTGAGCGTGGGGTCACGCGGGTCAACGTGAATAAGATGGTGCTGTCAGACTACTATGATTATATTGGCAAGAACACGGGGAAGGTCCCGCACACGACGCTGCTGGAGGAAGGCACACGGCTCATTCAGCAGCAGTGCGAGGGGTGGATGGATGCGATCAGGAGCAGTGGAAAGGCTTGATATCTCAGGTGCTAACATTCAATAACAAATCTATTGTTAGAAGCTTACTTGCAGAATTGTAGCAATCACTGGATAGTGGTCCCTATAAAGCATGGCCGGGCTGTTCCGACCTTCGGTTTCGGAACAAGTGGCGGATCACTTTCCCGCATGGGGGCGGTTTGCAAGTAAAGAAATGGCAGCCAGGGTGCTCAGCTCTACTCGGCATGCAGGGGTCCTGCACCCGACCAGAAACGTTCGGTTGTGGAACCACATCAAGCATATCCTTCGCTTGTAGAATACCCGATATAGCTAGAGGCGATCTGGCTGGGCAGGCCTTGGCTGCATGGAGCGTCCAGGCCACCGGGAAAACCTCCGGACCTGCGGTAGAGAGTCGGTTGCAACGCGACTGTGGCTCGCTGCCGGAGCACTAACGACTGCAGTCGTCTATAGCGACAACGGCGATTGTGCATCTCATACCAAGCGCCAAGCTACACCGCTCGAACGGTGTAAGCAGTGCGAGTTGCGATACGGATTCACCCAACCAAATACTCGGCATCCGAGCTTCACCGAGCCTCCCGCCAGTCTGCCCTGCATCGAAACACCGCAACGTGCATGCCTGGCTCATTGTGGCTCTGGACGGCTCGCGGTTCAGCTGACCAACTCAGTCGACATGTGGATATTCGTGCATAATCTGGGCAGCGCAACCTGGGTTGGGCCTTCTACCGTGCTCAGAGCGATCATCCGACGCAAGGTAAGTGAGTCTTGCCGTCCTCTGATTTTGATGCTGGTCTGTTTCAAGCTGTGTCGCCTACAAAGGTAGGCATTCTTCCAAATCTCTCCCCATCACCCATACACTCCCGAAGCTCTTCTACTTTTTCTGTCTGCCAGCATGTCGACGGCTCAAGACGTATATACCGGCGTCTGGATCAACTACTCTAAAGGGGTCGTACTGGGTGCCACCATCACCCTAAGCTCTAGATATGCCAATATCCTCACCGCCTTCCTTGCAGCCTTTGTCAAGTTTGTCGGCTCGCAAATGTGGTCCATTCTCAGTTTCGCCATTCATCAATGGCGATCCAGTCTTGCTGACAAGGACGGTCTTTATCACCAACGTCAAGTCCTCTTCCGCAATACCAACTCGCCCTTGAGCGCTGCTTGGATATTTACCAAGCAGTGGTGGGCTTGGAAACGGGTCATGGATGGCACGTTTCTTCGATCTTTCGGATGGATCATATTTGCAACATCATATGCGCTCTTATTCGCCGTCTGTTCCGTCCTGGTTGGCGAAGTCTCTGGCGCTGAAAGTACTTTGCGGCTTCTCAAGCCATCGAGCTGCGGCTTCTTAGTCCAGGACTCCGTCGGTATTCCAGCGCAGACCAGTCACAACTTCTTGTCGATCAATTCTTCGATCAAGGCTGCAGACTATGTTAAGAGATGTTACTCCTCCTCCATTCCTGCACTTGGCTGTACCGAATTTGTGCAAAGAGTCCTCAATCTGACCACCAACATCAATGCCACTTGCCCATTCAAAGAAGGCATGTGCGTCTACTCGGACACGGCTGCTTTCTCCCTGGATACAGGTCTACTCGACAGTCGTGACCATTTCGGTGTCAACTCGGCTGATTCTGATCGACTTGGATTTCGAAAACTCACAACTTGTGCGCCCATTGTCCTCACAAATTATACCACGCACAAGAACTCGACTCTGGCACCAGACTACTTTCAAATGGAAGTATGGGCCGGACAAACCACTGCTAACACCACTTTTGTGAGTAATAAAGCGGTGGGCCGTTCGTCATGAAGACTGACTGAGCTCTTGATAGGCGTACGAAACTGTTGCGTCAAATACGAATCAAGGGTGGGATGTGTCAACAGTCTTATCCATGAACCAGATCCAATCAACTTGGATACCTATCCCTATGTTCAACAGGACTGATGCCGACGTCAGCATGATCTTCATCACCCCTAACTCTGTGTATTTTGAAGCGCGAAATTATGATCCGATTTTTGGGGCCACGCGACCCTTGTTCAACACAACGCAACTCGACGGGACAATTGAGGAATTCTATGATTCGAACAAGTTCATCGCGGCGATTGGATGCATGGAGCAGTTCCAGGTCTGTCATCCTGACGGCACCGGCTGTACACCACTGGACGGTATCTATCCTATGCTTGATCGAGCGATTCACAATTCTGTACCCTTCAATCCGGTCCAGTTAGTCACTGCAGTAAGATTCGCGACCGCAGCCTCATCGACGCTGGTCTCCAACCTCCTGGATGGCCGAGGTGGATCGGTCCTCCATGTCCAAGAGATGGTCCATGGCTTGAAACAGAGTGCATTGCCTTCCAATCAATGGATGTTGGAAGTCCTTGGATGGTCTCAATCAAGCCTGGCTGCTATGCAGCAAGCTTTTGCCGACTACGTTGCACAGCCTGCGGACATTGCGGGATATCACGTGCAGGGGTGGCCGGACAAAGTCAATCAAGGAATGTGCCATTCCCAGCTTACGAGGACAACCAACAACACCACGTCTTTTTCAGTACTGGGTGTCAGCATCATTCTAGGTGTTGGTGGGCTGATTGTCCTCGTCTCTCTCATCATCGAACCAGTAGTGGGATTTGTCCGAAACAAATTCATGAAGGCTTCTAGATACAAGCAACTCAACTGGATACTCGACGACAAGTTCCAGATACAGAGGATGATGTATGAAGGTGCTGGCATGGGCGGCAAATGGCGCAACGCCAAAGCAGCTGTTCCTACTACGACCGAGCCGGTGCCGTTTGGAGGTTGGTTTGGTGTTGATCACGAACATCCCTCAGTTCACCAGTTGCAGAGAAAGGGCAATATGCATGAAGAACATTCTGATTGTGAAGAGCAGCATGGAGCGGTCTAGCATGCACCTCACCCGAAAAAGTGTGAACATTTAAGCATCCCAGGGAACGGCAAGGAATGTTGGCATGAAATTTGATGACGACTTAAGACAGTTAGCTCAGCCATTGATTGTTTTCCGCTCTACCTCTGATACCATGATGCAATCTTCTCACACTCGTGGCATATTTGAGTTCTCTCTCCGTACGCAAATCGAAGAACACACCGCGCTCCGTTGCAGAGAACCCATTTCGTGAGCTGCACGTCATACTCAACGTCTATTTTTATCACCGTCGATTCGAGCTTGTTCACCGTCATGACAAATCCCCGAAAGAGCAACCCGATCGGGGACTCCCGTCGGAAGTTATTGGCTTACTGCGCTGCGGACGGCACAGCAGGCAGGTATACGGATTGGCTTTTGGGGATATTCGTCGCAAGTCTAGACATGAACCGCGACTACTGGAATTCACTCTGTGGTACTGGTGGGTCAAAAGCGGCCTACCATGATTGGGCTTCTGGGGTTTTTACCCGACGGTTGTTGCTATACATCAAATGACGATATTTCTATTTTCTTGTAGAACAAGTGGCAACTGCTTTTTCGACGATCTCGACTTTGGCAATAATATCTATGCTGTAAATACTGTAATGTTACAGAATACTCCGTCCATGTTCACACTGCACTTCGACGTCAAATACCCGTTCGATAAGCAACGGTCTCGACCCGGCAATGCTCAACGTTTATTGCCATCATCATGTTCCCCCGCTCGCTTCCGATGATCATCAAGGGTTCGCGTTCGCGCATAACCTTATGAGTTAACTCTATGCTAATCTTTAGCTTAATATTGACTTCAGCCACCCACAGACACCTCCATCCCTTAGCGGCATGGATATAATCAAGAACGAGGTCCATAGTCTGGTCACGACTTTCATAGGCTTCGAGGCAATTACCATACCCATCTTGCTTCTGCGGTTATGGACTCGAGGCGTCATTTTGCGGAAAGTCGGCGCCGATGACTACGCGATTCTTGCGGCATGGGTATGACATATCACTGCTTCAACTCCAGGGCTTTATACGCTGACATGATTCAGATAATCTTCACTGCGACCTTCGCGATCACAAGCGAGATACCATCAATGGTAGATGACCTTATGCATGGCAGAGTTACCTCTTTCAATAACTTAGAAATGGTTCGTCAATTACTCGCTGTCATGGAAGATTAACTTGACCGACATCATACACAGACCATCAAAGCAATAATCATACTGTACCTCATCGCCATGGCCTTAATAAAAATATCTCTCGGCGCATTCTTCTTCCGCATCTTCACCGTTGTCCACGTCAGGCAACGAGTGATGATCGCAGTACTTGTCATTATCACTGCATTATGGAGCATCGTCCTCGCAATTATCAGTGCGGTCACTTGTGGCGCTACATCCGGCTTACTAGGTGCTGGTAACAGCTGCGGCATTTGGATGATCTATGGCCGCTTGTCACTGGCATGGTCTGTCTTCAACACTTTCGGAGATCTGTTCTTCGCCGTCTTGTCCATAATCACACTATGGAACATCCAGATGACTCGCCAAACCAAGCTCCTGACATGCTTTATCTTGGTCCTTGGAACATTGGGAGGGGTCGCGTCGTTCATCCGCGCCTACATCATGGCTTTTGCCGAAACGAATATACAACAAGATTTTGCTACAGGGCGGTGGTCCGTGGTAGAGATGGGCATGGGTCTCCTGGCTCCTAGTCTGGCTTGTCTACATCCGCTTGCTACGAAGATATTTGGCCCTATGCGGGCGGTAACGATACCTACAGAAGGGAGAGCATACAGTGCAGGCACCGCTGAGTCTCACGCATCGGAGGGCCGGCTGCGTTTAGTCTCCGTGGTATCTAACATGCTGAAGGGAGGGAAAGCGCCAACGATCAACACAATCTATATTGGAGACCCACTTGCGCCTCGTGGGCACTCCGATGCGGTCTGATATCATCTTCAAGCGCCCTTGAGATATAGTCACTTGCTAGTCTCAACACAGAGCTACATAACGAGTCTTTGACCGGGACCGGCCTAACGTAATATGAAAAGCAACATCACTTTGACGTTAAGATAGATTTATAATATACAGCTTGCGACTTCCTGTTGTATCATGGATGACTACATGATCGGACTAGCGGGTTATCATTTCTTATAACAATTAGACTGTATCTTTAGCAAGCAGATCTCACAGATCCGGTGTCAGCAAACACGTCATTCATACTTCCGTTTTCAAGAACAATCGTCACCAAGCTGCCTATCCTCTGTTCACATACCCCAGTCAGACACTTTTCAGAGAAAAATTAAAGAGTAGATTGGTTGACTCTAGTCTTCCAACACTATCAGCCCACCTGTGGAACCCCTCCTCCCCTAACAACCTCCTCCCCAAGGCACATATCCGCCCCTGGATCTCCCTTCTCCCTCGCCCTCCTAAACCCGGCCCTCTCCCCAACCCTCTTCAAATACCCCAATATCCCCTCATACCCCTTCAGACTATACGGCAACCATACCCTCACAGTCGTCAACGTCGTCACAACCATAACGTCCGCGGCCGTAAACTTGTCTCCCGCAAGCCACTCGACCTGCTTGACTCTATCATCCAGAATCCTCAGCGCATTCTCAAACGCCTTCTTAGCGAAGCCCGCCCCGACGTCCGTGGGTGCCGGGCCGCCGGAGCGGAGAATGGGTCCGTAGCGCAGGAGGGCGGGCTGGAAGTACCCGTTGGCGAAGTGCAGGAAGTACAGGTAGTTTGGGTAGTCCGGGTCGGCTGGAGGGAGAGAGAGCGTGCGGCTGGGGTCGTACAGGGTCAGAATGTACTCTACTATGGCGCCGGACTCGGCAAGGGTGAGGGGACCGTCCTGGATTATGGGGGCGGCGCCGGTGGGGTGCCTCGGATGTGTTAGTAGGTGAGATGATTGAGGGCTGTGATGTACGATACAGGGCTTTGAGTTCGGGTGGGCTTTGGAATGTTTTGACATCGCGTTTGTGGATGCGAAGGTCGTAAGGGAGGTGCAGTTCTTCGCAGAGCCAGACTATGCGCTCAGATTGGGAGCGTTGGAGGTGGTGAACTATCAGCATGGTGATCACAGCGTATTTTTATCTTTGATGGAATGAGGCGGGAAGTTGACGACTTGGAAAAAGGCATGGATCGGACACACTAGATCCTACCTCAGTTATATGTCGCCAGATCGCTGATGTGAATGAATGTGCTGACGGTGCTGGTGAACCGAACCGGATGATCTGAACCGAAACTTTATCCATGATCACTGGGCAAATCTGGAATGGAGCGCAGCCCGCCGCAGAATTCACAGCGGCACGCCCCGCCAATTCACAGGGTTTCTCAGGTGAGCTCTCGGTTTAGAACTCTGTCCCCAACCGATCCTCCTGACGCTTGTTGAATAAGCATGCACCTACAACCCTCGGTCCGAATTATTCTTGAGTGATATGACTCGAGCGTCGTCATCGAATTCGTCTCGGTACCGCAAGCCGCACCGGACTGGACGCGCATGTATCGTGTGCAGGCAGCGAAAGACTCGCTGCGACGGCCGGGAGCCGGTATGTGGACCTTGCGAGAAGCGGTCCATCGGTTCGGCATGCAGATATGAGTATACCAGACCGAAAAGGCATGCAGAACCCCAAGAGATCCAGGCAGCACCTGGGCAAGACCCAAACTTATCACATCGTGTTCCGTACGTTCCGTCATTCACGCCCGCGGATGACCTTTTCGGCTCCTCGTCGAGCGTGGCTTTGTCGCGACGTGTGGCACCGCACTTGGGACACCACACACCGCGGGGCAACACTAACCCAGCTCGGCTGTCGTCACCCCTGGGCTCCGCTAGACGTATGACACTTTTCGATGTTTCACTGCCAACGAGGAGAAACGGAGATGCATATGTCAATGCCTACTTCCAATTCTCCTGGCCGCTGTTCCCTGTGCTGCATGAGTCGGAGTTCAGGCAAGGATACGAGAGCTTGTGGACTTCTGGAGATAACACAATCGATGATCTCCGGTTTTTCACGATTTTATATCTCGTATTTGCCATTGGTTGCAAGCATTGCGCTAACATCGAAGATGGCGATAAGATACGCCTGGCGGAAGAGTACCACCAAAAAGCCCAGAACTCGTTGGATCTGTTGGGCCTTATGGATGATCCCACGCTCGCCGACATTCAATCACTGCTGTTGATGGTGGTTTACCTGCACTCTACACCAAATGCAGCTCGATGCTGGTCTCTGCATGGGCTTGCTGTCCGGCTCGCTCACGCTGTTGGATTGCACCTTGAACGCCCTGTAAGCGGAAGCGTTCTAGACCCGCAAGTGAACACACGCCGCTGCATCTGGCATATCTGCGTCTCACTCGACCGACTCAACTCCATGTCTTTCGGCCATCCCATGTTGGATTACACAAGATCATCCACTACACCGTTACCAGAGCTTGACTGGGATGACAATACTTCTCACGCTCCAGATATGGACTGCCCGCCACTGGGACTTTTCATCTCTTCATGCAGACTGTATGAGATCCTGGCAGAATTGTTGAATATCTTCCAGGGTATTGACCAAAAGGGCGCAAAGGACGACGACAATCGTTGGAAGAGCTGTGTGCCCGATGTGCTGAAAATCTGTTGGCAACTAGATCAATTTTACTCTAGCGTGCCGCAAGCCCTACAGGACTGGGACTTGAGCGCTCGAGGACCAGAAGCAGACGTTACTGAAGCTCGGTTTCACCAGACGACCATCCTGCGTTGCAGGTAGGTAAAATGCTGCAAGAGTCATGACCATCTGGTTGACTATGACAAGATATCTTCTCGTTCGCATGCTTGCCTATCAGCCTTTGCTGATGATCACTATACCGACCAAGCCGGGTCCGACACAGTGGGAAAAGATAAATGACGAGTACTCGCACTCTGCGACCATGCTAAAGACTGGCTGCGAGGCGTGCTACGAGACTGCATATGACCTGATCAATTTGATTTGGGCTTCTATGCATTCGACGTATGGTTCTGCACCATGGCACGCTACTTACTGTGAGTTATCTGTTCCAAGCTGGGGCCATCACGCAATTGACCAGTCTCGGTAGACATATTCACAGCAGCTGCCATCCTGCTTGCCACTTGTCGCTCCTCGTTGATGGAATCCAAAGCTGGTGATCAAGGATTCGAGATGGTCTGGAGGCGGAGCCTTGAAGTCCTACAGCAGAACAGTCAAGTAATGCCTGTGGCGGCAAAAGCTGTGGATGTATTGCTAGCCATGAGGAAAGAGGTTATACCCTCAGGGCAAGTAGAGACCCGCGACCCAATGTCGCACGGCACTGTTGTGGAGATGGACCCAGGCCTGTATCCGTCTTGGATGTTCGGCACCTCCTTGAACTCATCGGAAGCACTTTTCAACGGCAATGACGGAGTGGCGAATTTCGACTGGATGCACAACTGGTTTGGAGACTTCGAACAGGCTGCCTGATCTTGATCATGTGCACTTCGCCACAAACATTCAGCGTGAACATTTTACGACTTTTTCATTATGAAAACTTCCGTTGGCGCATTTCGCGGCATGAACGGAGACTATTGGAATAGAATCTGTATTAAATATACTCGTCAAAAGTTCTGCTGATCTCAAAGTTGCATGTGGTCGCCGGAGTTCCTTAGATGAAATCGAAATGTCGTGGTCTGTGACAAACTGCACAGATGCGCGAACGGACAAACGGGGCCGCGGCGCCGCGGGCCCGCACCTCGAATCCACTTCTTATGCCAGCGTAAAGTTCAGTAGTCCATGGATGTGTAAAATTCAAAAGAGCCAGTCATGCATCCAATCGAAATCCGACATAGCACCATCGTCAGGCAAGTATTGCTCGTAGATGTTGAACGACGTACCAAACAGCCAAGAAGGGTATGACCTAGGATGTACATCAACATTTGTGCCACGAAGAGCCCGCTGACTAGAGTTGGAAATCTTCTCAATCCCGTGATCGATAGCCTTTAAAATTTCGATGGCTTTGATTGCCATGGGCGTTTCCTTTGAGTAAAATCTCAAGACCTCAAGACATCGGCTCCAAGTACGTTCCTTCTCAAATTTGCCTTCGGTTTTGACCAAGGGAGATTGGTTGGAGACAAGAAATACTGCGCCCGCAGTGAATGCGTCTAGTCCGAGAAGCATTAGCCACAATACTGCCATAGAATGATGGTGCTGAGCTTACAGTAAGTGGCGAACCATGCTTCTGGTTGATTTGGGGCACCTCCAGCAGAGATATGATACCAGAACTCTTTCACCAGCTTAATGGCAGCTTCGACGCATGAATTGCAGAAGTATCCCAGATCATCAGATGAATAGATCGCAGGATTCGAGTGCGATGGCTGGGAATCTGCGGAATTAACTTTAGGTGGAATGCTGATCATCAAGAGGGGCTGGCACGCAAGCAATCGGACAAGTTGACGCCTGTAGCGATGAATATTAATTCGAAATCTACGTTTTCGTGGCGCTCGGATAGCAAATCTCACCTGTACCTGAAAACCCGTTGTTGTAGCAGCAAGGTCCTATCATCGGTTTGGCCCTGGGGCACATCGTTTCTTACATTGTCAAGGCGATTGCAAATTTTCGTTAAATCAGTTTCGCGTCTCTCCCAGAAATTTTGTCCCTCGTTTCCCGATCTCAAGTTGATGACCATCATCACACGCAACACATCTGCAAGGATATCGAAAAGTCTGCATGATGAAATGAACAAACCAAGAGGTGGGTAGAGGGACTTCATGTAGTGGGGCCCCCAGGGATTGAAAGCAGTCAGCTCGGGCAAGGGTGTGTTAGAAGATGCTGCATAATCTATAATCGGATATCCATAAGCTAAACAATTGAGTCGATGGAGGGAAACACAACAATGCCA
Source organism: Myriangium duriaei CBS 260.36 (assembly GCA_010093895.1). Taxonomy (NCBI): domain Eukaryota; kingdom Fungi; phylum Ascomycota; class Dothideomycetes; order Myriangiales; family Myriangiaceae; genus Myriangium; species Myriangium duriaei. The sequence continues at coordinate 1,295,173 of ML996090.1, forward strand.
GATACATCGCCGGAGATTCATAGCTCGGGGATCATGCTCGACCCGGGGGTTTTCAAGGTGAAGTCCGATAGCTTGAGCCATAGGTATAGCAGTACTGTGCAGGATGTTGCAACACTTGACATAGCGTCTCGTCTGTTGGTACACGACCATCAACAGCAAAACCTGAACAGCCGAGATTGCAGGATTCCTGATGAGATCAACAAGCTCTATCGAGTTACAAGCGTGGCCGTAGAACTCTTCAGCTATTTGAGTCCTTGTTTTATTGTCGTCATTGGGCAGGTTGGAGGAATGTTTACAACCAATCGCGTAGACAAGCTCCATGACTGTAAAGTTATGTGGATCTTCAGCCCGACAGTGGTTGCTATCTGGACTCCAGCGGTTTTGATGAGCCTCTTCAAAGCTTTGGCGATCCAAGATGGGAAACAATGGCCAAGAGGAGTGGAAATACTCTTGTACAAGCGAGTCTCTCAATCTTTGCTGACGTTCTAACCGGTCCAGGGGAACCATATCCTCGCTCCTGGTTGTTGCGAAAAGGGATGATCCATACGATGTTGACGTCTCTTGGCGTTCCCTGTTCTCGAACTCTGTCGCTAATCTTTGCGAAGATACTGCGGCAGAGGGTAGAGTGCTGGCACCAGAAGCTGCCATGCACGACGTGCGAACTAGATGGCCGTTTGGATTGCTTCGATTGCAATCGTGTGATTGTGAGGGTTGCGTGGATGGACGGAAAGACTGCGTGCTGCCATCACTGATCTCGATGATGTCCACGAATGATAGTTCTGTATCGGAAGCGTCGTCCTCGACGGCTCTATGATTTCTCGATCCTGCTCTTTCCGATGACTTCTGAGGAGGCGGCTGAGTGAGATCTTGGTTTTGGCACAGGGAGCCTCTGATAATGCAAGCCTGGCATGGTCTGTCTATATCGCATTTGGTTTTTCGATGCTTACACATCAAGCAGGCTTGACCGGGTCGCAATGGGCGAGAATTCCGCTCAGAGGTGTCCGAAATGGCGGTGATAAGCTCCATTGAGGTGGTACTTACTAGGCAGACGATGGGGAGGTGAATTCGCACTGCTTCGGGCGCCGATTGTAATTTTTACTCGAGTGCGTTCCACGGGGCTACGGCGCCGCGGCGCCGGGGTGAAGCCGGGGCCATATCAGTCATATGATGTTACCGGACTGCATGACTGCCGCTCCGCATTCCAGCTTGAATGCAGACCCCGAATGAGCAAGGACAAGGACCAGATCAGATTTACGTTTCTCGCTCATTCACTCTCTCCATAGCCCCTCGCCCTAAGATTCGATCCATAAAACCAGAGTAGCACTGGTCCAGATGAAGCTAGTACCAAATATACCAAGGCAAGAGTTGTGTTGCCCCATCCATATCCCAGAGATGTATAAAGCACGGGGGCGAATAGTGGGAAAGCAAATCCAAATAACCCGCGCAGTAATTGGCTAGCAGCGGAAGCAGAAGCGACGTAGTCCGGAAAGCTCTCCATGACATACTGTTGCATCGCTTGAGTGGATAGCACGATTCCACAGCCGAATATTACAGCACCGGTATCCACTACCGCCCACTGAGTTTGCTTCTCGGCCGACCAGCCAATCCAGAGCAAGCCACAGAGTATCAGGACATTGCCAGGTATCATGAGTGGTACACGATATTCTGGCATGGTCTGGCCATTCCTCTTCCTCTTAAGATACTGCCAAAGCTGATCCGTGATCCGGGCACCACCTTGGGCAGCGATCGTGTATCCAATCACTATTGCGATATAGTGATATCCCGACGCCTGCACTGATTCATGGTATTTATCTGTCCACAAAGTCGAGTAATTTGTCAGGACGAAGAATAGCGTTCCATAGTTAAAAGCAAGAAATAGCGACATGAGCTGGATGATGGGTTGTGTAACCAGTAAGCGGACTGGTCGGAATACGGCGTGGCGAAACTTTGTCCGCAGCGGCTGAATTCGTGCCCCCAGGTCAGTATAATGCTGGCGTCCAGTCTCTTTGGTGAGTCGAACGGCTTTCCGGCGCAGAACTAGAGGACCGTACGTCTCCGGTAGCATCACAGTAGCAAGTAGCATGAGTATCACGTCTGCCACAGCGAGGATCCAGAAGCACCATCTCCAGCCGAGGGCAGTGGTGATAACGCCTCCAAGAAGTGGGCCGATGGCTGGACCCAACAATGGTAGGAAGGTACTTATGGCAAACGAAAGACCACGTTGCTCCGGGGGCCAGATATCGCCCAAAACAGGCGAACTGACCTAACGAGTTTCAGCAGTTGTCTTCTGCAAATCCGCAGATCCATACTCACCACAAACTCAGCACTGGAACCGAATCCCGCCAATAGCCTAGCCGCCAACAGCATTCCGCTCCCATTTGCGAATCCACAAGCTAAATCCCATGCAGCATACCACACCGCCGCTGCAAACCACACTTTCCTCCGGCCGAAGACTTCTGCGAAGGGAGCGAGAAACATGGGACCGACCGCTACGGCCAGGAGAAAAATGGATAGCGTCATGTTAGCTTTGGCAGGGGAGATGCTGAACTCCTGAGCAATGTCACCCAAAGCCGGGGCGAGCATGGTCATGCTGATTAGGAAAACTAGTCCGCTCAAGGACAGGAGGACGGTGATTGACCATTTCCGTGTAAGCGACCAGTTCTTCGGGTTCGCGGGGTCTGCATCGCCTTCCCAGGTGACAAGAAGAGAGAGGTCTGCATCGCCATTGTCATGTTCCGCTGATGGGCTCGCAGCCTTCTCAGGATCGTTGGTTGGGCCGACGATGTCGTTTACTACTTGAGGCTTTTCTGGGGAGGACTCCATAGTGGACACTCAACAGAGGAACGAGAGCAATATTTCGGACAGCGCTTGACCGGCTTAAGTATATCTGTATAATTATTTATCGTTGCATACTGCCACGAAGGTCACTTAGTAGCGGAATGGTGCTGCCTGGGGTTGCCGCTGCTTACCAACCACGGAATTGGACCGGAGATATCTGCTTTTGGAATCGTGACTGATGATGCGAGCATACTTGCACGACTCAAACACATGAACCGTATCTGTTTTCTTATAATATTCGAATATCGCGCACGGGTAGATTATTGTCTTTCAGATAATTCTTCTGAGATGTAAAGGAAAGAATGGCCCGTGTGTCATGAAGGCTTATGTAACGCCATGTTGACCGGTAACTCTGTACGCGGGTCAATTTCCCGGAGAAAGCGTCGCGGACGGCTCGCTTGAGCCATTCGGGGTTTCAGAACACCGGTGTCTGAGGATCGAAACTCTATTTCCTTGACAGTCAGCTGACATCCGGTCCTGAGTGACCTTATCAGATTATGGAAAGCGTCGTGGTTGGAATACTGCACTATTCTTAAGTTGCGCAGTATGTAGGGGTCGCACACAGGGTCTCATGCCCTGGGATGCACTATCCGGGGCTTTAGCGCTCGGGACAATGTCCGCAATGCAAACGGCGAACACCCCTGAACAGCCCCTGTCCTAGAGAACACACTCTTGATCTCCAGGGCGTACGCCATGGTCCTTGAGAAAAGTCTTTGGCGTGTCATGTCAACGACCGTAAACACTTTCCACAGCAAAATCATTGTGTAAACATGGGTGTACTTAGCCCCAAGAAGGGGTATAATCGGGGCGTCGTGTCCAGGCGTCGCATACTCACAGTCAAGAATATCTACCAGGCTCTGTTCGTGGCATGCGTGTACATCATATGTAAGCATTGAACATAGCCAGTCATTTATGAGATACTCTGACAGGAAAACAATAGTCAGGCTCGCGACACACCGGACATCTTCCACCGTGGATTCCCCCATCGGGACGTTCCCCGCAGGCGATCCGGACATCGACGAACTCACTAACATCGATGAATCTACTGAGATCGATGAATCCACTGACGTCGATGGACTGACTAACCAAGACGGCTTCATGGAAGCCGAGGTGGAACTCGGTGCCAATCTCACACGATACACTCGAATCCATAGCGGTCTTCAACCGGATCTGCTGTGGCTGACACTGACGTACGATGACAAGTCCCGTGGGAGGTTACCAGACGAGGCCAGACGCAATATCAGCCATATCCATGAGCTCATTGCAGCACAATACAAACCCGAACGTATATCACTGGGCCTTATGACCAGCTCAATGGACGAATACGAATTTTACAAAGAGAGTGTACAAGACTCGGATTACGCCAAAGTCACCATATTTCGACACCCAGGCTTTCGTGCGGGACCATTTGTAGACCGAGCGCAAGGCCATGACAACAAAGTGCAAAAGGATCGCCGTGCCGAAATGGCCAAGTTGCGGAACTACCTGATGCTCAAGACCCTGGAAGAAGAAGAGCATATCGTTTGGCTGGACGCCGACGTCTTCCATATCGACACCGGACTGGTAGACCGTATGATCCAGCACACTCAAGAACAGGATAAATATGGTATCTTGACCTCGCTTTGCCAGTCAGGAGACGAAGGCAATTATGACCGGAATGCTTGGGACGGCACCCGAAAAGGCCCGCGGAGCTGGGATTTGAATGGGGATGAGCTCAAGGCCGGCGAGCTCAAGAAACAAGGCCAGTCCCTCGTCCACGAGCTTCTCCCGGGCACGGGCGATGACGATCTTGTCCCGCTTACTGCGATTGGAGCCACCATCTTGTACTTACGGGGTGATTTGGTCACACAGGGACTGAACTTCCCGCATCAATACACTGTGGGGACAAGGTGGATGAAGGACGGCTGGGATGGGATCGAGTCTGAGGGTCTCTGCTACAGAGGTCGGGGCCTCAAAGGTGGCGGGTGCGCGGTAATGGGTGGCAAATGGAAGGTAAGACATACTGCGTAGTAATGGTCCGTTGTGAGGTGATCTCTTGTCAGGAATGAGACTATGAAGACATCCATGAATATGTCACAGAGCTCGGGAAGGAAAGGCATGTAATTGAATGATAGAAAGCGAGTCCATTTGCCACATCAATGAAACGAACTTTGACTTCTATCAATATTTGTGGAATCCTAGAGGACGGTTCGTGGCGGACAGCCAACCCCAGAGCTCAAAGTGCTTCGATTCAGCATCAACGCATATCCACCTTTCAGCATGCCGACCAACCTCGCATTACTAAGATGGTGTCTTCCCAGCGTTGAATGGCGCTTCTGATGCGAGCGCAGAGCGGCCGTGCGTGCGCTCCATCCTGTCCGCAGTACAATTCCAGATGCGAGTCGATTGCGGTGTGGTGTGTACACTCCACATCGGTCCATGACCAACCTCAAGGTAGGAATGTACTCGATTGATACAGTAAGCAGCAGAACCAATATAGGGTCGACCACGTCGCAGCCGCAAGCATCACCCGTAGCCCAGGGAATACCAGGACTCTACCACAGCATGTGTCGGACGTCCAATACCGACGACCTTGGAACATTTGCCTTAGGATGCCTCCCACCACTCCTGCCAATGCACTTGGAATCGTCTTTGGTCATCAATCTCGATAAGACCGATAGATGATTACGAAGGCCTGAGACATAAGGTCGATCTGTAAGGAGAGGGGACAAAGCGGGAGCGGCTTCAGGGCTGCAATGACGGGTCAGAGGCCGGGTTGCTGAGGGGCTGAATATATGCAATGTACTATGTGACAGACCGGAGAGGGTCTAATAGCTAGTGACGGCTCGCGCAGCCCACCGAGTGATCAATTGGCCTCATATTGTATCCCCACCATAGTCTCGATGGGGGGGGAGCCAGCAAGTGGGACACTGTACCAAGGCGAACTGAAAAGCTGATACGTTGAGTGTGCCAGATCTCCACCGCGGACTTTCTTCCGTGGTCACGATCTTGGGAGAGCTACCGGATGAATTGCTCTTTCGAGGGAAAAGGCGCTCTCGGCGATCGGTCGAGGAGGATGGCCTTCCCAAGCTAAACGCCCACAATTGAGCTAGGGACGTTTTGTAGCGTTGTGTGGGTGGCCAAAGAGCAGAGGTCGGGCGTGTAGCATTGCGAACTGCGCCGAAGCGAGATTTCCGAATTCCAAGCCGCCCTGAGCCTCAACCCTTTTGCTCATCCATCATGTTCTTCCCCTTGACCTCATGCTCAGTCTTCTTCACCCCCAGGTTGCCACTACTCCCCAGCCCCCACTGATTAACCTCCTGCTCACTGATCACCCGCCTGTACAACGTGACCTCCACAACCTTCCTCCCCTTCTTCCTCTCCGCCAACCCATCATCATAATAATCAAAATACAACCCCCACTTTCCCCCTTCCTCCTCAACAGCCACAAACCCCTCCCACCCATCAAACGTAATACAGCTCTCCGGCCCAAACTCCTCCGTCCAATCCCAGTCTCCGACATGGTGCTGAATACTCCCCGTGCGGTTCGCATACTTGAAACACAACTCCTCCTTCTCGGCATAGATCCAGTTCAACATCGGCGGATCCCTGCTGATAGTACTCACCATTCCCCTCGTCATTGGCCTGTCCTCATCCGGATACGGCAGATAGAATCCCGTAAAAGGATGCCGTCCACTGGCAGGCTGATTCGTCGCTTTATCCCTCGGCTCGATCCACAGCCGGTCGGAGTGCAGCACTACCATGCCGCCGTGGAGCTGGGAGCGGAGCTTGGCAGAGGCGGAGTCGCAGGAGACGTCGATGTGGAACTTCAGCTGTCGGGATTCGTTGGCGTTTTCTTCGTTGACTTTTTGTTGGTGCGAGACGCCCTCTGCTATCCCTGTGGTGGTGGCTATGCCGGTGGAGATGGCGACGGGCAGGGCGATCCCGAGGCCGAGGATGAAGTCCATGACGTGGGGCGGGGATACGGCCACTGGTACGGTTGCGGGGAGGATCGGTGCGTAGGCGGAGGAGAGAAAAGTCACGGCGTGATCTGTTCCCGTGTAACGCCGCACATAAGGAGTCGTGAGGTCGATTGTTCTTGTCTGCACTGCGCTATGACATTGTTGGTTAGTGGGGGGAATCCGGGCCCGTTATGCAAGCTGATGTTCGCTAAGATTGTGGGGTGCGGGCAGAGCCGCACGGGAGTGGCCGACGCTAAACTCGAGAGCGGGATGGGCTAAAAGCGCGGCATGGCCGGAGGCAATTTGACTCTATTGATCTGACTCCTCGCGATTGGCAATGTTGTTCTGGCTTGCATGCCATCTACCATTTGCCTTTGTCCAGGCCTGATCTTGATGCCATCTGCTTACGCTACAAGGTGCATGTGAAATCTATTGTTCGCAGTCGATCTCCGTGCGATATCGAGCTTCGCGAGGCGGACTCTGCAGACAAAATGTCAACTTCCTACGACGACGAAGTGCAGGCGATGATATAAGATATAAAGTATTGATAAAATAAACAATACTTATAAGACTATATTTTATAAACTAAGTGAGTAGCTAAAGTAGTATCGTTCATCGTTGTTCTTCAGTCTCATAGTTCAATCGATCTACCAAATTTTGCCACCCCAGGACTGCCGAGCTGACTCTTAAGACTGAATACATCGCGGATGATTGAGCTTCACTCTACTATGCATTCCTGACTACCAATCCCATTTGACCTAAATCTGGTCCTGCAGCGCCAGAAGTGAGATACATCAGTTTTAACATATGTAAAATTATGTTGTCAGAAACTATATTACAATTATGCTCAGTCTTATTCTATTCGTTATGGTCCGGCTTCATGCAGGCCTCTAAAGAATCATGCAAATCGTTCTCGTCTTTTTCACGGTTGTCTGCGGCGAGTCGTACGTAACCGTGATGCAGTTTTTGATGCAACCACCTCAGATTCGTTCGGCGTCCATCTGTGTGACCTCTATGCATAGTTTTCCACACAATGGCTAGTATCGTGAAGGAGAGGAATACTAGCAAAGTCTTGATAGTCCAAGCGGCATCTGACTGTGTTTCATCATCCTCATCCTGCCAAGCTGCTGTCAATGCTACGGTATCATTGCCTTGCGGCCCAGCAAGACCTGTTGAGAGGATGAAGCCATCCATCTGGAGGATCTCCGTAGCGCCCAGAACACCATCAGCCCCATCTATGGCCAAGACCGTCACGTATTTAGTACCTTCGACAAAGAAGTTATCCTCAAAACCGGTCTTGGGCACAATTCCCAGAAAGTGTTCAGCGATAGTCAAATTCATCGTGTTGTTGGACCCAAGTACGATCCACTCCTTAACCTCGGTGGCTCCGTTCCAGCTGAAGTAGACTGTATCGTTGATAATGGAATGTCCAGCCTCATCATGCAACCGTATGGAGAAGGTGTCTTGATGTGTGAGGTTGAAAACGTAATGTGCCTTCGGGCCAGGAGCAATCTTCGGTGCCCAATAAGGCAATCCTGTCCAATTCACCTTAAGAGCGCGGTAATTGTCTGCGGTGGATCGATCCTGACCGGTAGGACCAAAGGCAACGTCCAGCAAAGTGGTACCGTCAGCAGCAAATTCTGTCCAGGCGGGATCCATGCCGTAGCCTACCATGGCGGTTTCAGCTTCGGGCGAGTCTAGTAGTACTTGCATACTGCCTTTTCTGTTCGATTTGATTGCATGAGTGGCGTTGTGGCTCCGTTCTAGAACCACTTCTCGTTTCGCCTGGTCGATCCTGAGGACAATACCGCGTGATGTTCTGCGCTTATCATCCGTAAGGTAGTTTTTCTCGCTATGGGAATTGTCAAAAAGAGAGATTCTCGTTAGATCCTTATCAACCCATCGCGCATGGTGCTGGGCACAAAAGTCGGTCGCTTGACCCCCGCTTAAGTCCTTGAAATCGTTATTCTTCCCACCAAGACGCCAAAGGACCCTTCCGTCGACCCCTGAGAGATAGTAAATGGTGCAGGTATGACGAGCGCTGACTAAATAGTTGCCCAGATGGTCCTTTGCGACACTGTTGATATGGAACCAATCTAGAAAGCTAGGTTTCTTCGTCCCTTGCCAGGGCGAAAGAGAAAAAGGGACCTCGTGGGCTATGTCCATATGCTTGGACGCTTGCCAATGAAAAAGCAGCTTTCCAGTAGCCAAATCAATCTCTTGAAAATGCGACTCCGCTATGCGAGTGTTGGCCGCTCCTGGAATGTCACGTCGTTCAAAGACGTAGGCAATAACAAGAGCTGTACATTGGGGCGTGATGAACATGTCGTGTATGTCAGCCCCTTGGAGTGGAGCAGCTGTAGTTATGTTATACATTATCTCGTATTTGTTGTTTGCCTTGAATATCATTCAGTCAGTCGAGCTTGAAACGAATAGGAAATCGATCCTTGCGTACCACCAAATAACTTCCTCTCCCGAAGCAACTGAAGTATGGCTCACCAGCCCACCAGGTGAGATAATCAGAACCATTGCATGATTGAACCGTGGGACCATATGTTTGTTTTCCGAGTGAGGGACCGGACCAGACAGTAGAGAATGTATTCGCGTCGATCAGCATGGGTGCCGAGGTTGGCAGTTTTGGTCCTAAAGGTGCCCAACCGACATATCGACTGGGTGAGACGCCTGGCTGAGGCGCGACAAGGACGTTCGCCACCGGTCCGAAGACATCAGGATCTGAAATGTAGGACTGCCGTGTGTATGGACCAAATTGGCCAGCTTGTGCTGCTTGATAGTTGTGAAAAGGTGGGAAGTCTGCAGTGCTCGATGGAAGCAAGCTCATGAACAGAGCGAAGCACAACGCGAAGGATCGCATGCCGTACATCTTGTTGCATAGGCTTCATAATGCGAGCTTGGAGGAGGGATCTACACTGATTTGAAACTATTATGAATGAGAGCGCCAAGCAGCTCTTGCGCGGATACCGGCATGGAAGATTATGAACGATATGGAGATATGGAGTGACATAGGATTCGTTTCCAAACGGTGTTTTGGCAGGGGTATGTGGTGTGGATATATCGGCACAGGAGTCCGTTAAACCATGTGCAAAGATGGGGTGCTACGTGGATAATCGTTTCCAAACGGTCTCCAAGAGGGGCATGTGGTGTGAAGATGTCGTCACGGAAACAACGAATTTCCATCATACCCACACTTTGACATGCGTTAATCCTAGTCGGGAGATCACTACTTGATTGGCGCACATGCCTCGCTATCTGGTTGGTGCGAGCTTTGTAGCAATGTTTGAGGGCGATATGAATTAGAAGTCTACGCGACACGTGCTTTGTTGGAGTGCCTCCTTTAGCGTGCTTCTCTTCTAATCGAACATTTGAATAGAGTTTAGAGACGTGGATATCTTCGATCACCCCTGGAACAATTCGAATCCACTCGTGAACTGTTGATTTTGATTTTCTTATTGGGGCCACGAATATTGCTTGGCAAGGAGGTGACGACACGTAACGACCGATGAACTTTGATAATGCTTCGCGGGAGTCGGCTCTCAACGGCTCTTGGCGATTGGCTTTCTTCCGGACCAGGGGGATGTCCGACTCCTCTGGAATTTGGGCGTATTTTCAAATCCTCCATGTTGGCAAGTTGTTTCTGTCGTGGCAAACGTTGGTCGACTGCTGTAAAGGCGCAACTACTTCATGCCAGCGCGATGAATGCAGAGAGGTTCTGACTCGAGACATCCGAAATCAGAAGCGGTCTAGTTCCAAAGTATCTTTGGCTCTGGTGGGATAAGGAATATCGCAAGCAGTCATGTAGCTACCTGACCTTACGTTTCCTTTTCGTCTTGGGGCTTCTCACGGTTGCATCTGAATTTGTGATTGACTGTGCTGAAGAAGGCCTTGAAGAGTCCGGAAACACCAGAGTCGAGACTAAAGTCGATGATGGAGTGGCCAGGTTTTGACAGCACCAAGTCCATTCGATATTTTCGCCTCAGTCGACGGTGGCAACGGAGGTCTCCTTCACGCGCAAGTCAGACCCAGATATGATCACGTCGTTGCCGGGTTGCCGGCGATGAAAAGCCCGTGTTTGGTACTTCAATTGGCATGGTTTTTTGACGACGACATCGATCTTCGCCCCTGCATCGTGTAAAGCGCAAAGCGCTTTGAAGCACCTGATCCTCCCTCTGAATTGGCGATCAGGCGTACGGGCACTTTATTAGAAATTCCCTGAAACAGCCACTTGATCTGGTCGATTCCGGACTTTGCGATGGAAACCATAGGGTATGTCGACCTGTGGAAGGTCTGGGCAGGTGGAAACATGATGAATGGTGTCAAGAAAGCAGCCTTCCTTGATTTTACTGAAGACAAGATTGTCAATTGGCCACTGGGGCGCTCGTTTGACAGATCACGGCGTGTCTGAATTCGGACTCACCTCTTGCCCGACAGTCCCAAGCGCATGAAGAAGCTTCGGTAGCCCTGTTGCGCATGAAAGGTATCCATGCAATTATGGTCGTTGTGGGAGTGATATTAGTATAAGTGCCGCGGAAGCGATTGAATATGAGTTTTGTGGAAGAGAAGCGGAAGAAAGATCGGAGAGATACTGCAAGCACGAGTTGCGATATCTCTGTTGTAGCGGCAGGGCATGTGGATCTTTATCAGTCACAGCATATGTAAATCATTATGAACAACGCACTCGAGTCAGTGAGCTTCGGCGATGTGCATGTGGACATTTGTTTCCTAGCCACCAAACTGGTGAGTATTTGTGTTTCATTGACGAATCAAATGTATTCAATGCTGTATAATCGCGTTGTATGCTGCCGAGCTTGGCTTAGTCCAGGGCCCACTGATTTGTGATAGAATTCAGTTGACTAGAACCGCATGTGTTGAATTTGGTAAGTCCTTCCGATGTAGGGACCCGAAGAGTTCATGTGTACGAGCCGAATGTGCCTTTTGTACTTCGTGCGTTCCGCTAAATGTAAAAAATCCGGCTGAGTCATGTGCACAAAGCGCAAAAACATTCGACCAGTCAACCTAGGCGTTTGACGGGATTATCGTTCATGTTAGAGCGGATGGAAATGTCTTTGACTATCACCGAGTTCGTGTAGGTGTATCCATGACAAATTTGACCTCCTGGGACCTGCATTCCAATTAGTCTACTGTTGAACTCCGTCAACCGCGGCCAAGAGACATTAGCTACCTGACATCATGTTCAGACTTTGAGAACGTAATCTTCTCTCCATCGCCATCGACCAGCGTGTCTGGTATTTCCTGACTTCGTGGTCTCTTTTGTCGTTATAACTTGCTTCGCGCCACATCACGAGGTCACGCTTTGATCCTAAGAAGGGTGTCAGTAACTTCTACGCCTTGATGTGAAAGCCACTACTTCTATTCCGACTCCTCCCTACAATGGTTGTGAGCAGAGCAAGCTCCAGAATCATGCGGCTTCATCGAGCATCAGTTCGCAGCAGTATAGAGGCCGAGCAGTACAGTCGAGGTGATCTACTCATCGTAAGCGATTGTTCCTCAAGACTGGCAGCAGATCTCTATGTGCGCTTATTCATTGAGGATGCAGGAACCAAATGAGAGACAGGATTGTGTTGGTGTGTTGTAGAAGTCATCGAATGGTGTATTTATCGTCGATCGCTTGAGAAGTAGTGATAATGCGATGATACGGGGTGTTGTGGAATTTGAGGGCCTTCTTATACTGCTGTTGGGAAACCTGACGAGACGCATTTTCAGGAAACGTTGACACAAGTTTTGACCTTGCCCAGCCTCACGTCGACTAATGTCAAGGCTGTTCACAGCACAATGTCGCTTTTGGTGAAACAGAACCGCAGACACAACCAGTTTGAACTGAGCCTTGGGGGCTTGTAGAGGCTTGTAAGATCTTCGGTCTAGGTCTTGCCTTAGAGCCTCAAACGACCTTGGGGGATCAGCCTGCCAAATAACGGTGATACCACCGAACCGCTTTTGCAAGTTTGTGTTCAGCCGCAGCTCATTCGTCCCAGGGGGAAGCGAAAATAAGGCATGAAGGGCTAGAGCATCAGGAGAACCATTTACCAGATTTGTGTCTAGCTTTGTTCTAACACTGACCGCACAACGTTATAGCGTCTAGCCTGGCGGGTGGCCTGAGAAGTGGCTGAGTGGCGAACCAACAACGCGTCGAAGTTTCAGCCTCCAGCCCACTTCCACCCATTGCAAATCGTAGTTTTTAACTACAAATCTTCTACTCGAGGATTTCCATGAATAAGTCGTTCCATAGTGCAATTAAGCGAACGGCACGCGTTGCTCGGCTATGGCAACGATGACGCCACATTGTCGGCGCTTTCAAGATCTGCGCTTGGGCCGCGAACCAAGGGAGGGCAATCTGCACTGCCCACTCCACTCGAGGCTACGTTGTGCCGATACGGACTAGAATACTGGGTCATGCACAAGATATGGGCCCATAGGCCCGCGACCGAAGAGAAAAAATACATCGAAGGTAGAGGGTCTGATCCTCGTACTCATCATTCACAATCCATGGGCATCGAAAACCAGCTTCTAGCATGATCCCCGTGGCGAAGTCCTTTTTGAGACTTCACTAGTGCTGGTCAATCACAAAACTCGCTCTCTGCGCTAGTTTGGTTTTGATCAGACTGGTTCACGATCAAGCCTTTCCTTTGGACAGGATCAGATTGGGTCGCTTAAGAAGCGATTTTTGCCGGATTGAATTGCAATTAAAGCGACTAAAGCATTTTTCAATCTGTAGATTGGATTGCTCATTTGAGACCTTGAATTGGGTTGCCGTAACCCGGTTTAATCGTAGACCAGTCTGCTTTGACCTGCAGAGAGATGCAATCTACAATTCTTTTGAAGAAACTGAACCCAACATCTTTTCCACGGGAGGGTCATAGCACAAGGTAGATCATTTCCAGTGGAAATGTCCAGAGATGCCATCCATTGCAATGCCCGATCTATTGAGGCAGCACGTTGGGTCTTGAATACCTAGGGTCTAGATGTATCAACACAGAGTCAATACCATACTCATTGTAATAGACGCGCCTCAGGAGATTCTGTCTGTGGAATTGAGCAACCCTGGTCGGTGGGAATCTGAGAGCCTCCATGGGCGGCCATCGTTCGCCACAAACGAAAGTCATCAGGACCTTACATCCGTCGGCGAGAAGATTGCCCATTGCGAGGATTAATGTCAGCTGATTCAAGAAACCATTTCCAGCTGGCCAATGTTATATGTATGAAACTTGTACTGGTAGCTGGACAACGGGGCCCAGGAATGAAAATTCCGGCTGGTGCGTGCATATAGAGGGGAAGGCGTGCTGTCGAGTCTATTGACCAAGGCAATCAAGATCTCGTTGGTGCGAGGTATGGATATGGACAGCCTAGAGAGATGTGTGCTCGCCCTGTGCCACTGATGACAGTAGAGTCCAGGACTAATGCGGATGGCGGCAAGATCTGAACGTCGCCGATATCTCGCTGTTTCTGTGCGAGAAGTATGCTGCTTGCTACCTCCCATTGTCGTTTTCTTCTCTTGCAATTCCAATTCTGTGCTGAAGAAAGACGGTCGATTTGTAAGACCTCTTGTGAAGGGCGCTCCGTTCATGCCTGGCATACGTAATATAATGCTGTCTATTCGTCTCAAGAAGTGAATATAATACAAAGCAGCGGGCCTCCCACCATCGCCGTGGCTCAAGAGGCGAACATCAAACACCACAAGTCTAGTCGTCATCCTCCTCAACCTCCTCGCCGTACACAAAACTCCCATCTCCATCCGCACTCTCTGCATCCTGATCACCAGCCACGCTCCCCGGCCCCGTAGCACTGCTCATCAACGACGCCGTACTCAACTGCCTCTGCAACTTTGCCTTCTTCCTCAACGGCGTAGCATCCTCATCCTCATCATCCTCATCTCCCGACGGCCTCGGCCTCTTCTCCTTCGTCTTCTCCCCATCCTTATTATCACCACCGCCCGTCGAGAGTTTCAACAACTTACTAACCTTCCCGTCCTTCGGCGCACTCAGTCTCCCCTCCTTCTTATCCTCCTGCTTCTTCAGCCCCTTCTTCAACACCTTCTTCCTCATCCCCACATCTTCCTCATCACTCTCCTCCTTCTTCGTCGGCGTCGCCCCTCTACTTCCACCCGCAGACCCAGTCTGACTCCCTCCATTCCTCGCTGCTGCCCGTCCCCGCCCACCAATACCCAGACATTTCTCCAAATGTTGCGCAAACCGCGTGATCAAAAGACTCCGCTTGCACGACGGACACGTATGCCACGGTACGTATGTGCCGCCCTTCAGCCTCTCCCCGACCTTGGCGGCTTTCTTGTCCACCGGTCCACCAGCTATGTTCGGCCCCTCCTCGTCCTCTCCCGCATTAGCCGTACTGTCCTTCCGCTTCTGCTCTGCCTTTGCCCGCGCCTCTCGCTCTTTCTTGGTAGGCGGCTTGTCGCTGCCTGCTACGGGGAAGGGGTTGCCGTAGATGTCGTGGCCGGCACGACGGGACCAGGGGACGTGTGAGCAGTACTGAGTCGATTTGTCGGGGCGGGAGATGCTGAGGGGTGGTTCGAGGAGGCGGGGGAGGCCGCATGAGGCGCAGAGGGGGAGATTGGTCTTTGGGTCGCAGGTGCGCCGGAGGGCGGTTTCGGAGGTGTGCGTCTCGAGGACGACGTTGTGGATTATGCTGTAGAGAGTTTCGTTGAGGATATGCTGCGTTAAGGAAGCGAGAGAGGGTGCGGATGGCTTGTCGGCCATTGTGGCTTGTGGTGCTTGGGTAGTGAGAGATCAGAGGTTGGGCGGAGATGATGGGCGTCGCCCGACCGGGCTATTGACGGAATACGGGCGTGCCGATGACGAGGAAGGTGCCCTGATGGAATCAGATGCTTCCAAAGTCAGCCCAAGCTGTAATCGCACGTCTGGGGAAGTGGTCGCAAGGTGGGGATTCTTCGTGTAGGACAACTTTATTATTGAGCTCCGCGGGCAAGGCGACCCCAGATGTCGCGCCAAATGAGGCTCTGCGGAATCACGGCCCGCACCTTGAGCTTCCTGACTGTCGGGGGCCTGCCCTCCGCTTATGCGGGCTCGATTGATTGACAGCGGGCCGAATTCTATGACCTATAGACCTCGACGTCACAAATGACTGTAAAATGAGGCGAGTCCAAAAATGTTTTCCATTGCCCGCGTTTCATTGCTTGTGAAAAAATATTCTGGAGCATATTCCGGGTCGTGTTTACATTACTTGCCATCAGTATATGCATTTCATTGTGCAATCTCTCATTCTAGAAGGACACAACATTCCCGCCTCCCACGGTGACCAACCCTTCTTTCTTCCTGCCCTTACGATCCACCCGCTCATCCCTAGGATCAAATCCTCCCTTACCCCACAGAGCCCATTCTGGCGTTGGTGGACCAACATAGTCTTCGGGTCCGAACTCCTTTCCGCTCTCTAAATTGTCAAAGAACTTTTCGTAATCAATCAGCGTATGCCATCCGTCCTCCTTGTAGAATCTCTCCTTCTCCGCCAGCAGGATGCAGCAACTGTGCGCATGCTCCGCCGCAATTCCATACCCAAGTCCCCGCCTCTCCAACGCCCGATTCAGTGCCTCCACAAACGCACACACCTCCTCGTAGAAAGGCACATTCTGCATGGTCAGCCCAGCAGCTGCGCTCGTACTTGTCCCGCAGTACGTCACGCCCTTGACCTCCACGAGTCCCGGTCTAGCTCTTTCGACGAGGTCCGCGTACCCCTCAGCCTCTTCATCGATGTTGAAGCCTTTGACCAGCGTCAGCCTGAATACCGTCCTCTGCATGTTCCTCTTCTCTCTAAGAATATCCATGCATCGTAGGAAGCGTTCCCAATAGTCCCTGTGCAGTGGGCGATCGATCTTTTTGAGCGCCTCCTTGTTACTCGCATCAATGCTGACATATAGCTGTGTCACATGTGTCAAAGCCGCAAGCTGATCCGGGTGCTGAGCATTGCACACTAGGAAAGTGCTAATTCGTTCGCTGTGCAGCATGCCGAGTAACTCGTTGATATGCGGGTAGAAGATTGGCTCACCGACCAGCGACAGCGCGCAATGACGGATACGCATGCCTTCTGCAAAGCGCTCAGCTCGCACACCAGGCACGCCACGCATAGCCTTGATCTTCTTGTAGTGATTTGCTTTGACTCCTTGGAAGATAAGGTCGGCTGGGTCAACAGTCCATCGCCAGGTCGTAGATACCGGATTGGTGCCGTGACGCCAACAGAAGACGCACTTGTTGCTGCAAGACAGAGAGGGAGTGGTCTCCATACACTGATGTGATTTGATACCGTAGAAGCTGAACTTATAGCAAGAGCCGCGGCCGCGGAGGGCCGACTTAGTCCATCTGCAGAGTTTGACGCCGGAGTGGCTGCCAACAATTGTGTAGCCTTGTTTTGTGAGAGCGGTATAGGTAGGGCTGTTTTCTGGAACCATCTCCTTCGGGGCGGAAGGTTTGATAGTCGTGGTGGTAAAGTCGATCTCAGTCTGGTCGTCCGATGGTCCGCGGATGTCCTCTAAATCGATGGCTGGAGTTTTTGCTTTTGACCGCTTCTTGAGGCTTACTGGCTTGATCGAGGCCAGATCAGCTTCAGCTATTACATCGTCTTCCTCCTCCTCGTCGCTCTCCACCGCATCTCCGCTTCCTTCAACGCCTTCTCCTAAACCTTTGCCATCTGCAATATTCCTGATGCCATCCAGCACGCCTTCCATCCATTCATTGAGTGCAGACTTTGCGCCTGTCTTGACATCTGCCATTCCTACCGGGAACGCCCTCTTTTTCCCGGTCAGCCGCGCCATCCATCTATCCACTTCGGTCGCCTGTGAACAGTATCCTTCCGCTTCGGTCGGCCATTGCTCTTTATCTCCGAAACCGAATACAGAATACCCTGCAAGTTCTCTGAGCGGTCCAGTGTCGATGCGGAAGTCGTTATGGGTTTCGGCCAGACTGTCGATGAACAAGTTGAGTTCAGTATCAATATTGTAGGTGGGAAGGAGGAGAAGGTAGTACTGGCGCGCATTCTGCGGCGGTTTTGGAGGCGAGATAAACAGCTCGTCGAAGTCGATCTCGACAAGATTGTGTAGAACAGGTTTTCTAATCAGTGGCGTGGCTTCGAGGTCGATTGCGGCCACAAGGTCTTCAGCTAACTTGGCCGTGGAACCACCGAGGGAGAAATAGAATACGACAAGATCTATCGCAACTGCTGGAGACTGCGTTTTTCCTTGTCGCGAACCTGTGAATCGTTTCGGGCCGGCAAGTTTTGGCCTTGAGTTCGCTACTTGTGGTTGGGTGGCTATTGCAACTTGCGACTTCGAGTCGCTGGACTCTTGCGATATCTTCGGAATCTTTTTATGTTTTGTGAAGGAGCTGAATCGGAAGGCTAAGAGCAGCAGCCCGCCGACGAACAAGAGCTCAATGCGATGAGCGTGCCAGAGTGACACAAGCTCTGGGGGGATGGTTAGCTCGCTCAGTAAGTGCTTTGCGGCTGGATATATCTACCAGTTAAGAGCGGTGCCGTGCTGATGCTTGCCATAGTGGTTGATTGTGCGGAGCTGTGTATGTGGGAACGATTAAAGGAAGGCGTGCGAAAAGCAGCAACTTTTTTTAGAGTTGGATGTGGAGGGGCTGTGGGGTCCGCTTCGGGGCCGGACCTGAACCGCGGGACCCTGCATTTGACATCTCTCCTTCACCTCTTCAGCGATTCATTGGTACAAGCATTGTACATCACAGGGTTCACGGCACGACCGAGACCAATAATCAAGGCCGACCGCTTGACTTAAAGGTAAAGGTAGAGGTTCCCACCCACTCATTCTTTATCGAAACACCGTGTTCTACTCTCCTGCTAAATAGGAATGGTCTGTGTGGCTTGCTATCCAGAAGACCGATATCGCATTGAATTTACCAAAAGTCTTCTTCTCTCTTTAATTATAGCAAATGTGAGGATGTCGGAAAAGCATGAGACTGTCGACGTGCTACATAACTCCGATTATCTCGCCCACGACACTTCTGAAGATGTTGTTTGGGTCAAATTTCTGGCGGACGGTTTTGAAGCGTCGAAGATGCTAAATACCAGTAAGTAAGCAACGACAAAGGAGAGTGAGAATGACTAACATTGGGATCAAGGTTCTTGACTGCCTGGCGCATGACCTCACGTGTGTTTTTGGTCCAGTGCGGGCGAGCGGGGAATTCTGTGAGAAGCGTAGTGGCAAGACGGCCGTCTTGCAGTCAAGGTCAGTGAGAAGATGGTGTTGGCCACGATGCCTTTACTCACAAAATGGCTCGTTGTACCGCTTATGATCTCCAACGTTAGGCCAGAAGCTTGGGAAGTCGAACATGATTGCACCTTTGCTCCAATCCGCGCCGTCGGAAGTGTTAGTCACAACCTGCCCAAGAAGGTCATTGTACGGACGTCCGAACTTGATATTGATACCGCTACGATACATCGAGGTCATTGGTTTACCGGCTTTGGCTGAAGCATCGAACAATTGGCGCACACGTTTGAGCAATTTGTTGGCTTGCGTGACCGGCACGGCGATCTCGAAAGTGTAGCCGTGGAGGCCATATTCCCACTCTGGCTTGGTGTCCGGATATAAGCCGCCGATCAGCACGTCGTAGTTCCATCCGTACACAGGCCATTTGAGTATTTGTCGGTCTGTCTTCTTTTCGTGGAAGTTAGGTATTGACCAAGCGGCGAAGAAGATTCCCTCGGCAAGATGATTGACTGTGGCTGCGTATTTCCCAGCATTCAGTAGTGACTTTCCTATGGTAGCTTCTAATGGTGAGATTGAGAATGTATTCTGAAAGCCGGTCTGATTGCTCTTCTCGGTTGGCACAACATCGTAATATCGGTAATGGAACTTGTGAAGACCTGGCCACCACTAGGAACATAGTCAGCATCATTAAAGAACCACAAAACATATAACGAACCCAGAAATTTGCAGTCGCATATGGGCTAATCATGGCATATATATCGCCGTTCAGAACTTCTTTCTCGGAGAGACTAGTTCGACCAAATTAGACTCCTTCATTACAATGTCAGGCACAATTCTCTTACACCTTCTGTTGTGCATAGACCTTGAAATCTGGATAGATACGAAACTTGACCTTAGCGATGATGCCTAGCAAGCCAAGGGACGTCGATGCAGCAAGCCAGTCGTCGTTGGACTCATCTCGCACAATCTTGCGCATCTGTCCAGTGCCATCAATGATGTGAATTTCCAGAGCTCCTGCGGCGACCATAGAAGCTTCACGAAGGGATGAACGGTGCGCGCCCATTGCCAACGAGCCTGCAATAGTCATGTTCCAATTTACAAGGGCGTATCCCATGGAGGCCTTGCGCTCATGCAGATAGTTTGCAAACTGGAGGAAAGTGACTCCCGCTTCAATCATTACAGTGCCGGCTTTGAGGTCAAATTCGGTGATCTGATTGACGTCCTCTGTCTGGATGAGGATAGTTTTGGGATCATCTGAGCACATAGTGTCGTACCACATGTGCGCTTTCCCAGTCGCCCTCACGGGTGTCTTGCTCTTTGCCGCATCTTGCACGATGCGCACGATCTCTTGAAGAGAGCGCGGATGATGTACCTGAGAGACATTATGGCAAGCGACGAAGCCTTCACCGTCGAAGGTGTTGTAGACTGCTGCTTGACACACATGAGCCCAGAGCAGACCCAGAAAACTCAAGCGGAAGAGCATTCCCCACATCTCTTGATTCTCGCTTGTCACGAGCACGGCCCCAATACCGTAGAGGAGCTACTGAATCTTGTGGGGTCGAGGTCGCAATATGTAACCAGAAGTGACTTACCTCTTGTCTATGATACCTACCTCATCTTGACCTCTGGTGGGCGGCCCGATCGAGCATTAGGACCGAATGCTGCGAAACAAACATTCGGAGATTGCGTTTGCGACTACAATTCGTGACGTGAAGATCATAGCAGAGAGTTGTGGAGCTCGAGAAACTTTTCCACCAGCTGGACTCGACTTCGGGCAAGTAGACCTAAGGCAGGCGTTATACACAAAGAAACCGTGTGTGTCATCTTTTTTCTCTGTGCTTCAATTCTTCAAATGTGTTCAATAGGGCACTTGAGACCACTTTCGGAGTCGATTCGCTTCGAGGCAGCCGTGTAACGCCTGGTGCAGCCGCATAATCTCTGCCTGCCGCTTTCATTCGCATTCGACGACCGGAAGTTCGGCTTCTAACGAGGTTGAAGGGCAGCCCTGCGCAATGGTTTCTAAGAAAATGTCCAAGCAGGATTCGATGTTTGCCGGCAGTAATGGTTGAACAATGATGAGAAAGACCATCGAAAGCAGTTGCTGAAAGACAAGAAACAAGGCGGGCGCAAAAGTGTGGAGGACAGGCTGGAGCTCCACAGTATCACATGCGAGCACTGGCCATTGCGGTGTCGCGTGCTCACGTGATGATTGCGGGCAATTCTCCGCTGTCGGAAGCGCTGGCTCTGTCTGAACACGCCGACTCACAAGGATGCAGTTGGCATCGAACACTGTTTACAGAAATTAAAAGGCAGAGATGATGCCCGTTTCTCCCCGCGACCCCATCCTCCAGCGGTGAAGAGCAAGGAAGGAGGGCGAGCGATGAGTGACCGGGCCTCGGCTGTCGGTTGCGGAGAATGACGAACCATGTGCGTCGAGCCGCCTCCACCACTCTTTTGCGAGGGCGGAGTCTTATCGTAATAATTGTTCTGCTTCTCCGGACTCGCTCTTGCTGTTGCAACTGCAATTGCTCGCCCTCTTCCCTCCGACCTTCCTCACCCACAACAGCGCCGTCGCTGTCTTCACTGAGCAGCTCGCCGACCGGTCGTCCGGAGCAAACTCCCACAAGCCAGCCACGATGTCCGCACAGTCGAAGGAAGCCGCAATCCCCCCTTGGGGCCTTGCTGTGGCAGGAGCTGCTGGTGCTGTTCTCGCCAATTCTCTCGTTTACCCGCTCGACATGTCAGTGACTGCGATCGCACACTCATCGTGGACATAACCAACTAACCCATATTCGCAGAGTCAAGACCCGCTTGCAGGTCCAAGTCAAGCGGAAACCCACCGATGCGAAACCTCTCAACACAGACAACGAGCACTACGAAGGTACTTTGCATGCGATCCAATGCATCATCCGTGACGAGGGTCTCTCCGGGCTGTACGCGGGTATGGCTGGCTCGCTGCTCGGAGTGGCTAGTACCAACTTCGCCTACTTCTACTGGTACTCGATCGTGCGCGGTCTGTACACCGCGCGCGCCTTGCCCGGCAGCAAACCTGGCACCGCCGCCGAGCTCTCCATCGGCGCTGTCGCTGGTGCACTCGCGCAGCTGTTTACGATCCCCATTGCTGTTGTTACCACACGCCAACAGACGCAGCCCAAGGGCGAAAAGAAGGGCATGTTGGACACTGCGCGGGAAGTCATAAATAGCGAGGATGGATGGACTGGTCTCTGGCGTGGCATGAAGGCCAGTTTGGTCCTTGTTATCAACCCGTCTATCACATATGGCGCCTACCAGCGTCTGAAGGATGTGTTGTATCCTGGACGGATGAATTTGCGGCCCCACGAGGCATTCAGTGAGTACTATCCGTTCAACCGCTTCTCTCCATTAGCATGGCTAACAACCAATTCAGTTCTGGGTGCACTTTCCAAAGCTCTGGCTACCATCGCCACGCAACCTCTGATTGTCGCCAAAGTCGGCCTCCAATCGCGACCCCCACCAGCTCGCCAGGGCAAGCCCTTCAAGTCCTTTGTTGAGGTGATGCGGTACATTGTGGATAACGAGGGGCCAGCAGCACTGTTCAAGGGTATCGGTCCGCAGATCACCAAGGGTCTTCTGGTCCAAGGACTATTGATGATGACAAAGGAGCGAATCGAGCTGATGTTTATCTTGCTCTTCCGCTATTTCCGTAAGCTACGTGCCGAGAAGTTGCAGAAGCTTGCGGATGTGGCGGCGAAACAGGCCCAGAAGGTGGCCCCGGTTGTGTTGAAATAGGAGGAAAACCGGATAAACGCTTCTTCATGTCTTTTGCATATAGGGTCTGGGTCTGTTTCTGTTGCATAGAAAATACCGATGCAGGGCGTCCAGGGCGTTCTGTCTAGATCACACGTTCTGTCCGTCAACAGCTGGTGACAGCCGCCAGATCGAATACTGCTTTTAGAACTTTCACGAAAACTGCGCAGAATGCAAGAACACAGTATATTTAAGCTCTTTGACATTCATGAAACGCCTGCGTTTTACGTTCTAAGGCAGCGCTTGACAATGCCCTCCTTGATAACATAACAAATCAACAATGCTCCATTCTCTTGAGGTCCAAACGCCCGTTTATGCAGGTCCCGGCACATCCATATAACATCCCGGTTTATGCCATGTCAATCAGACCATCGTATCTCCAATTCCTAGCGTATTCACCAAAGCAGATAAACCTGGATCACTTCTGCTCCGCATCCTTATCGCTGCCAATTTTCAGGTGCCTTCATAGACTTTGACTTCCACTTCCCTACAGTCCCGTCAACCACCACCGCTGGCGATCTAGACAGTTGGAGGCGGGACGAACACAGGGGCAACAGCGTTGCGGTTCTTCTTCCAGATGACCAAACCGGTGATGAAGGTGACGAACCAGAGAAGCATGTTGACGAGATCAACCCAGACGGCGTTCCGCATTTTCCGAGCGTGAACTTGGTGGATAGTGGGGTGGGTGCGGACATAGAGCTTAGCGAAGATGCCGAAAACAGCCACCCACATGATACTGCAACAGATGTCAGTCTTTGATTCGAAGTCCTCAAAAAGGAAAAGAAGCGAAGGTCTTACGAGAGAATGAGATCCCAGGCCCAGAACCAGTAGCTCTTCAGCTTAGGCAGGACGTAGACCAGACACGACAATCCGGACAGACCAGCCGTAACGAGAGCGAACACCCATCGGCCATCCTGACGGTAGCCGGACTTGCGGGCATTGTGGATATCGAGACCGTAAACGCCGCAAATGACGAGAGCGAGGAGAAGCTGCAGGAAGCGCAGGAAAAAGCGCAGAATTTTGCCGGGAAGACCGCCGGTGTGAGGATCGTGCTGCATGATGATGATGACTAGAGTTACTGAGAGCAGAAGGAAACAAGAAGGTAGGAAAGCGTGGGTGAAAAATAATGGAAACGTTTTGAATGGAGGGGGGTGTGTACCAGACACGATGTGAGAATATATATGTGCTGAATGATGAGAAGAAACGAAAGAAAGAGGACAGAGTGAGGACAATTAATACATCCTAGAGGAGTGGTGTTGCTGGCCACATGGACGAGTTTGTGGTATACATGTGTCCTCAGAGCCTCGAACTGCCACTTGGCGGGCGGTTTGAGGACTGGACGTCATTCGGCGCCGTAGCCGCGATTTTTCATCTGCCTCACAGGATACGCTACATTTACATCTGAGGACCGACGTCAGAGCGTCTTCGGCGACGAATGATTGTATTGCAAGGCTAGGAGTTGAAACCTGGACAGTTGGAAAAGATGGGATGAGGTTGAGATGGATGTCGCAGCCTTGGCAGGGCCAGCTTCGCCTCGCAACGCCAACTTTCCATGCCGGCTCGACCTCGAACCTGACCTCTCCCAGTCTCAAAGCCTCAAGCTTATTGCTCGCTCAATGGCGCATGTTTTGACTTTTGCCATGCCGGAACTGCTCAGGAACTGGAGATCTATTCTGGCTGCAACGGATTTGGGCAGCCGCGGCCTCCTCGACATGGTGATCTCTGAGGTTGTAACTCACAGCCCTCCTTGAAATCATCAACGGGCTGTACACTCGTAGACGTCATGCTAGTGAGTGTTGAAAGTCGTTTCAATTTTTTTTTTTGGGTCGGTCAGGTAAAATGTCATCAATGTGATGCTCATAATTTTCTCTACATCGTCACGTTCGTGCATCTCAGCCTCAACATTTAGATCTATCAGCCCCCATTGTTGGCGACCTTCGACTTTACACTCGTTCAGACCTATTCGTAGGTAGAAATGCGGCCTCGAGTGCTGACAGCCAACATATGGCCTAACCACTTTTGTAGCAACCACAGCAGACAGCGGGCCATAGCAGCTAACTGTCTAACCATTATTGTCAGCATGCCTAGCTTGGACTGGAGGTCGAGGAGGGCGACAAGAGGAACAGAAGTCTTTGTAAAGGGTTCGCATAGGTCAGACAGTCTCCACGCGGACACAGCTAGCCGTTCCAGATAGGTGTATGCAAACAATCACCTTCCTGGTGCTTCTTCGGGTTTCCAATATCACAAACTCGATCACAATTCGGGCCTATCATTAAGGATCCTGCTCAGATTCAGGCCAAATGATTGGAAACGCTCCAGGCACTTGGCCCTCGCCTCATGAGCAGAATATTACAGCTTCGAGAACCAAAGTTGAGACCAGTTGGAGCGAGTTTCATTACGCCTCATGACTATCACCGGCTCTACCGCGTCACATTACAGGCTAGACATTCCACTCGCGTGAGCTGATCAACCATTTGCATCCCAGAGCATCATCGCCACCAACCCTTAGGCTTCCTCAGATATCTATAGGCGGCAAACAGACCACGCCCGTGCAAGCGGAGTAGTTCCCAACAGCATAGGTGAAGTACTGCTGGATCTGGGCATTGATCAACGGCGCGCCCGCCGCAAATACGCCGGACAGCTTCTGTCCCAGCGCTGTGCCAAACTCGTTGCTCTCGCCCTTCTGCTCGATCAGGTCATCCTCCACCGTTTGCGAGAGGTCGAGAAGCCACTGTTATTCGTCAGCGACAACCTCTACCACAACCACGGAAGAGATGCAAGCTTCTTGTAAGGATGGAAAGAGGGAAGGGAGAATAGCATACCAGAACGGAAGAGAAAGCCGGCTTATGCGTCACGATATTATTCAACAGCGCAGCAATTTTGGGCTCCAATCCAAGCACCGCGACCGCAATGTTCCCGGAGTCCTGGGCGTTGAACGTTTGCGCGGCGTTGATGATCTCCGTCGCTTTGTTCAGCGACGTCCCCAACGCACCGGTCTGGAACTGGATTACTAGCGCCTTGCCGGCGCCCAGGAATGAATTGGGCTTGAACCCATCGAGCGTCGAGGATAGCTTGGCGATATTTGACTCGATGGTGGTGATTTGGTTGAGGAGTTGGGTGGTGGAGTTGCCGTGTTGCCTGACCTCGAGGGTAGGGGAGGCGAGAGCGAATGTGCTCAGGGCGAGGGTGAGGAGGGTTTGGGGAAGCATGGTGGCGAACGGTATGGACGAAGACTATGGTGGTGAGACTGTCTACATGGGGTTGTGGGGTCTAGCAGTCCGTGGGAGTTATATGCTGCATCCATGTTGGTGATGTGAGCCTCGGCCACATTGTCTTGTGGAAGTCTAGCGTAGGCGAAATTTGACATATGATTGCGGGCCTTACAGAATCAATGTCATGTTTTGGTGGAGAATTCGCCTTCGTGGCGGCGTGGCAGGGTGCCTGACCGCGGGGAGTCCTGGAAATGGTACGGGGCCCCGGAAAAGGCAACAGCTGGCGAACAAACCGGGGGAGAAAGAGGGACAAACTTGCGCCCCGCGCCCCCGCTATGCTGTTCTCGGGTGCGCCAGCCGTGATGCAATCTGCAGGAACACGGAACCACCATGCAGCCTCGGCTTCAGAGTGAGTCCTGTCACGAGAGCTTGTGCTCGGAAATTATTATTGACTGCGGCATGATTTTCCGATTCTATAATCTATGGTATTCTAGTCACACGGCAAAGGCTGATGTCACGATCCTTTGACAAAACTCCACACATGCACAGCGTTTCCCAGCACCAACCCCACGAACCCCGCAAAGATCGCGCCGAGTGCACTGTCTGCGCCAGCTACACTGAGCACTGACCCACGGTATGCCCCCGCAACCAACAGCAACCTCAGCACCCAGTCCGCCGCCGTGATCAGAGGCGTAAATCCTCCTGCCCACCGCTGGGCAATGAACAGCTTACACACAGTACGTCTGTACACTTCCGAGTCCTCCCGCTCACACGACGTCCGAACATACCGATCCAGCGCCGACAGCGCTCTCACCCGAATATCACTGACCGTGACACCTGAGTCTGTCCCCGCCACGGCTTCACCGTAGCTCACAGCTGGCGGCGCACACCTGAGCCGCCGTAAAATCTTCCACCGCCACTCGTCTACAACATCATTCTTCCTCGACTTTCCATTGAAGTCGGAGCTCTCCCGCTGTCGCACGCACTTGTCGAACACTGCAGGGGGCTCTACGGCCACGGTTCGGTTTTTCTCATCCGTCAGGCGGCCCTCGCGGTCCAGCGCCTCGGCCGTGTGCGCGTAGTGCACGAAGCGGCTATAGAATGCCGGGCTGAGGATGCGGAGCTCGCACTCCTCCAAGGGCGTAGTGGAGGAAGAATTGTTTATGGACTTCCAGACCTGTGGCGGTCCCATGTCTGCTGGAGGAGTGTAGGTCACCTCCATTCGGCTCGGGTACTGTTCAACTTGTTGCTGGAAGAACCGGCGAATGACGGGTTCCAGGCGGAGTTCTTCGGCTGTGGCTTGGCGGGAGATGCTGCTGGCGAGGACTTCGGGGCGGTACCAGACATGGAGCTTGTGCTTGAAGAAGAGACGGTAGGCTTCGTAGAGGATCCGGGGGAAGGTCAGGAAGCCCACCCAGAACCAGGATGCTACCAATCTGGATAGCTGTAGTGTGGTAAGTGTGGTTGGGTCTAGGGCTTGTCCTTCCGAGAAGACTCTAGCCACTAGTTTGGTCCCACCCTTCGATGACCGTAAAGTGATTGTGTTATCAATAGCGGTCTTGAGGGCGTCTCCAGAGGTGCGAGGGTTCTTGGCCTGTAACGAGTACGATCCCTTCCTTGAATTAAATGGAGAGACGTGGAAGTCCTTTGTCCAAGAGTCCCTGAAGCGATTGCTCTCAGCCACGGTCGCATCGCCGTCTTCCTGCCCAATGCCTTCGCCCACCTTGAGAAGATACATTCTACGCTCCCCGAATGTGTTGTTGACTTCCAAAACCATCATCACCAATTGCGACCTGGAGTCATATATGTACCAGAATGAAACCGGATTGAACGAGTAGCTCAGGAACCGGGGTGCCGTGCAGAGGTAAGCAAAGTCCCAGTCTTCATCTTGAACACCTTGACTCTGGAGATACGTCCTCAGCTTTCCTTCCAGGCCGCCTTTCGCTGGTCCCCGGTGAAGATAATCATCGCTGTTGACATTGAACCAACCGTATTGCCGTTTGTACTGAGGCAGGAGGTCCACATCAGCGGAGAGAGAGGAACCAGCCCGCCCCTTCCAGCCGATGGGAATACCAACATAGAAATAAGAATAGGAGAAGCTATGCTTCTTCGGGAAGAACCGGCTATGCGTTGTCCGAGCTGGTATGAGAAGCGGCGGCAGTGGATATTTGTCTATCCTATATGTTTTTCGTCCATCGTCGGCCACCAAAAATACACTATCAACGCCACCTTGTCCAGATCGACGATTCGAAATAACATAGTAGACCAATGTCGCCGCCAACACAAGTCCCGCAATGCTTCCAATTCGAGGATTAGCTGCCAAAGAATTCCAGACGTCATGGGCTTGCTGATGTGCACCTGTAATGAGTATGTGAAAGCATAACACCAGGATGAAGTCCAGGGACCATGTTGAGCTCCCCATGTAGATGCGATACCCCCATGTTGGATTAAGCAGCACCGCCAGTTTCATCGACAGGACTTCCCATTGACACTTTGAAAGGATCGTGAGTGCCCATAGAGCAGCCAGTATACAGACGATAAATGCATCTTTGGAAGGCCGAGACCACGTACGCTGATGTCCATTGAGCTCTGTGATCATTGCTCTGTCGTATACAGGAATTGCTACAAAACGTTACTCGCTTCGTTGCGGGGGAGTGGAGAAGTTTTTATGCGCGTCATATCTCAACCATATACACGGCGGACCCAGTGTTTCTTAATATTGTTTCGTCAGATGTCAAAAATAAGCAAGAGTGGAGGTTTCGAAACTAATTCGTTCACAACAAATTTGTAGAGCTTAGAGGGCCGTCGATGTTCGTGATGTTTCATGTTCCATTTCCGAAAGCTGCAATTGACGTCATCACTCAAAGATTCACAAGTGCTTCATCGACTTCGAACCAAAATACTGACAATCCATGATCTGTTCTTTCAATGTCATCAAAGAACGGACACTTGTTCCATCACTGGGGCTTTCCGCATGCGTATTTTCGAAGTTGTGCCAAGTTGGCTCAAATTTCCACGCGAGTGATTTTCATCATAGTCCTTCTTGCCGGACCCCATGTGTTCAATCCCCAAGTCGTGATTGTCGTCGAAGTGATTCTTAGCTCAATTCATGGCAGTTCATTCTCTTCTTTCTGATCACTAGAAGACTCCTGTCTTGCTCCAACAATTGGCATCGTACGGACTTCTCGACCAGTCTGGGCATTCATAAGGCGGATTGCGTCCAAGGATGCTGGAATAGAACTCACAAACCCAGGTATTACACCAGGTGCTTGGCACTGCATGAGTTCACCGATCAATCTCCGCGTGTGTGCATTGAAGAGCCGCACTGATCGGTACCGTCGGGGTCCAAGTTTGATAGTTCCAACCGGAGTGAAGATCACTTCAGGCGTGTCTTCCACTCCACATAGATCTTCCATTGATTCTCTTGCTGGTGAGTTTTCCATAAATTGTATTTGGACTTTCCATTAATTTACTCCCACATGCACATTGAATCTCAGTAGCATCTACCACATGCCTGTTAACTTTAACAGCTCTGCTCCAACTTCAGATACTTCCCAATGACCTCCTTAACATCCCTCTGCCCCTCCTCACCCAACCTCCTCAACGGCCGTCTCGGGTACCCACCATACCCATACGCCTCCTCAATCGCCGCCTTCGTCCCTGGAATCGCCAGTCTGGTCAACACCCAATCCGCCTTACTCAGCTCCTCCTGCAACTTAATACTTTCAGCCAACTTGCCCTCCTTCCACAACTCCCACACCTTAACACACATCTTCGGGAACACATTCGCACCCCCAGCAATAATCCCGCTCCCCCCACTAGCAGCAGTCTGCATAGTAAAGTCCGCCATCCCCCCGAACGCCATCCACTCCCCACCCCCACCGTCCGCGCGCGCAGCATCCAGCTCTTTCGCCACCCGCGTCAACTTCCCCGTGTTGGCGCACGTGAACTTCGCTCCGACGATATTCTTATTCGTCCTAGCCAGCCGGATCATTAGATCCGAGTCGAGATCTATGCCCGACACCGCACCGGGGTAATTGTACAGGATGATCGGCAACTTGCTCTCCCGCGCGACAGTAGTGAAGTACTCCTCCAGCGCGGCATTGTCCATCGCGTACCTGTAGTAACTCGGGCTGAGCAGAAGGACATACCCCGCGCCCGCGGCCGCGGCGTCGGAGATCTCGATCAGGGTGCCGCGGACGGAGGCGGAGGAGGCGCCGGCGATGACGGGGACGGAGGAGAACCCCGCTTCGTCGAGGGCTTCGCGGGTGGCTTTGGTCACGGCGGCCTTTTCTTCGCGGGAGAGGTGGACTGCTTCGCCGTTGGAGCCCATGGTCACGAGGCCTACGAGGCCGGCTTCGGCGAGGCGGACGGCGTGCCGCTTGATGGTCGGGATGTCGAGGTCTTCGGTCTGTTTGTCGAAGAAGGTCATTGTCGGGGCGTAGATGCCTGCCCGGAGGGGCGTGGGGGTTTTGGAGGTGCCGTTGGGAGCCATTGTGATGGTATGTGTATGAATATGCAGGGTGTAGGCGTTGCTGCTAGAGGTATGCTTGGAATTGGGGAGGAATGCAGAAAGTGTAGGGACAAGTACCCACGCGAGACTATGAGAGAAACAGAGATACACTCACTGACGGGCCCGCATGGGCATTTGTATACTTATGAGCTGGAGACATTGAATTGCCGGCAACTGTTCCTGACCCCGCGGAAATGGGACGTGGGGGCAACGCGGGGTACTGTTCGTAGTTCATGTATAACAGATATGGTCGAAAATAAGTGCTCAAATGTCTTACATGATTGACTTCGTGCAGGCCGCCGCAACCGGAAGAATTCTAGGCATGAAATCCCACCAATGAGCGTCATGTCTTGAACATGGTCAATAACCGAACAGTCGCTCCATTTCCGACTGGGTGACAGAAATAAAGATTCGGTTGCTGGGGAGCTAATTTCCAGACCCGTGAAAGTGCCGCAGACCCATTCTCCGTGGTGACATGTCAGGGCGCGATGTTGAAGATCCAGATCTTGACTCTGACTTGCGCCGCAGGTCCCCCATGCAAAGGCAAACCAGCAATACCAAAAGATGAATCGCTGGAGACAACAATTTGATTCCATGACATGAGGTAATTCATGACTAGACATATATTTCGCTTTCAAATAAATATAGGTATTTACAGCCGTTCGAAACTCTGACCGGCATATATCCAATTCCACATTCGCCATAAAGATGACAACCAGTCGTATATAAATGACCACGCCTCTTTGCCAATCCCACGGTAGGTCCAATCGTCGAGATCATCTCTAGTATCATAGAGCCGCACGATAGCTGCCCGAGTATGCCTTCGTCTTGACCTTTACACCAAGAGTCGAGCAAAACATATTCATGATGCCCGCAGTGATATTCCGCCAACGGATTTTCTCCCTCTCTTCCCTATATCGATCAAGTCCACATCTAGTGCGACACAGGGTCGGGATTGGCCAGCTTCTCGCCCTTAGGAGCGAGGATCAAGTTGAGCTCCAGCTCCTTCGTCTCGCCGTGCTCGCCCTTGTACGGCTTGAAGTCGACGACCAAATCATCCTTAACAGCGAAGACAGTGTCGGTTGCGAGCCAAGGGTCGTCGTTGGGGTAGATCTGAGTGATGACATCCTTGTAGTCGGGGTGAGTGATCATCAAGTGGATGTGCGCAGGACGCATAGGGTGGCGGTCGAGCAGGTTCAGGAGCTCGAACGATGGGCCATCGGTAGGGAGGGAGTATGCGGTAGGACGCAGGCAGATCAGACGGTACTCGCCATTCTCGTCTGTCTTGAACTTGCCACGCAGGTTGTTATCCTTCTGGTTCTCCGGGTCCTGGAAGTCGTACTTGCCGTTGGTCGAGGCTTGCCAGATGTCGAAGGTCACGTTGCTGATGGGCTTCTTAGTCACCATGTCGCGGATAATGCCGTGCATGTATGTGACGTGGGCGCCGGGGGCGGGGCTGTCAATGATCGAGTCACCGAGCTTCCTCCATGGGGCATTGGGGGACCAGAAGGGGCCAAGAATGGCGGAGGATGTGGGGGTGTCGCCAGTCTCTGAAGCGACGTGGTTGGCGATCTCGGTGATCAGGGACTCGATACCAGTGATATCGGAGATACGGTGGGCTTCGTTGCGGGCGGGGGTAGAGATTTGTCCAATGCGGTTGACCCAGTGGACAGCGGCCATCCACTCCTCAGGCTTCAGCTCAATTTCGCGGATGAAGTCGTGGAGATGCGTGAAGAAAGAGGCGAAGATTTCCTTGGTGCGGGGGGAGGCATTCTCGCCTGTGGTACCAATGACGTTCTTGGTGAACTTCTGGTCGTACTTAGCGTTGTTGGCCATTGCGAAGGGGGAGCTAGGAGCTAAGGGAAGCGTTTGTGGGGGTAGAAATGATGGGTTGAGGAAGTGCAGGACAGCGAGAGGGGAAGCCGGAGCTCTGGCAAATATATAGCTGACATTATGACCGCGGAGCAGCTCATGCTACCAGGGTCCGGTAGATTGAATCGGCTCTGCTTTTTCTCGATCACACTCTCTCTGGGTTCGGGAAGTCGTCACGGTTTCTTTTTTAGCAGAGAGAATGGCGGGCGCTCGGCAGACCCCGCCGGTATATACTGAGCCCCGCACTTTGCCGTAAACGGATGGGAAACATGGGGGCAGGTCCCCAATCGACCAATGGCAGAGGGGCCCATTAGCGGCCAGCTTGCCGCGCGAACTGCCTTCGTCGTCTCCCGTTTCGCGCGAGTCTCGGCCCAGGCGACCGGCTACAGCCTGCCGAATCTGCTGCCCCTGGGAACAGCATTCATCCGCCCAGATCCACCCATATCCAGCTGTCAACACTGCTATTGGTTGGCATGTCCCGATAGCTTCGCCGACCTCGATCCCGCTGCAAGCAATCGACCCTGTCGCATATGTTTACGATTGAAGCCATACGAAGGCGTTCGTTGGAGGACGAATCTGATGCTGAAGCGGACGCGTATGGACCGCTTTGCAGGTTATAGAAAGAGAGGAGCATGGACAATGACAGGAAGAGGCCTCAGGTCAGTGCAGGCTATGGCCTATGATACCCAAAGAAGACGGGTATGTCTGATGTATAACTTCCATGTACATGGTATGCAGAAGGAAACGCCATGAGAGGTGATGTTGTAGCAAGCATCCCAGGTGGATGCTCAACTGTGGAGTCAAGCGTAGAAACCCGGAGGACAGAAGGTAGGAGACAAACGCCCCAAGGTTCAATGGTCAGCGTGACAAGCGAATAGAACCTCGGATGCTCGGCAGGAGTCGTGCCAAAAAGAAAGAAAGATTTTCGCTTGCTACAGTCTACCTGTCGACCGATTTCGATCATGAGTATATCTTCTACAAAAGTTGATTTTCCCATCCGCCCCTCACCAGCCGAGATATACACCAATCCATATGCCAGCCATGATGTTGAAGTCGTCCGTTATCCATCTAAGCCTACCTGTGTCTTTTCTACAATCCTTGCATCGCACCATACTCCTGCCCATATTCCTTCACGATCCATGCACAGTATTCCTCCCACTGATGCGCCCACTCCTTCATCCTCATAGCCCTCTCACCCTCTCCGAACGCCCCATCCTTCAATTCCTTCTGCCACTCCGCTGTAGAGAAGTCGTCGAAGGACGCCCAGCGCACACTGTTCTCCGCAAGACTGCCCATACCCTCGAGGCCAAGATTCTCCCAGCCTTGCAGTGCCTGCCAGAAATCGTAGGTGATGCCACTCACTTCATGGCCGAAAATGCCTGGGTCGTCATTGCACAGAGCGACAGGTACGCCGCGGGATAGTAGAGCAGGCAACGGGTGCGACATGACGCTATGGGTGAGACGCAGAACCTCATTGCTAATGGGGCAGGACTCGACCAGGATCTTCTTGTCCTTGACCATATCAACGAGCAGTGGGTGCTTGTACAGCGAGAAGCCATGACCAATGCGGCGGGTTCCTAGCAATATGGCGTCGAATAGATTCTGATCGATCTTGTCGCCGTCGCCAAGCGTCTCACCTGCGTGGAAGAAGAAGGGTAGCTCGACACCCGCTTCGGCCGCAGCTTTCTTGAACCAGAACAATTCGGGAAGGAAGTCAACCAATGGTCTGCCTGTATCTTCCTGGCCAACGAGATCGTAACCGGCGATCAGATCTGGGTGCTTCTGCTTGATGGCGATACATTCCTTCATGCCCTCAATGATCAAATTCGTTGGGAGAATTCTAATATCCGTCCAGATCAGACGTGCCCCCCAGAAGTTCTTGCCTTTTTCAGAGTCCATGAACTCATCAATTGCTTCCTCCATAGCTTCGATCCTTCTGAAATTGTTGGGCTCCGGAGTCTCGGAACCTTCCCGGAAGTAGGCGTTTCTGAATACGGCACGGAAGTCTACGTACTGTACACCATCATCGGCCAGCATGCCCAGAACATGCTTGATGGACTTTTTCCAGATGGGCTCGTAGCAGAGACAAGTGCGAAGGACATCGAAGCAGGATATGAACTTGCGCCAAATTTCGTTGCCGCCTTCGTGATGCATGATGGACTCATCGTGCGTGATGGATGCACGTGAGCGTATCCAGGCGCGAAAGCCCTGACGGCCACCAGCAGGGAAAGTGTCAGCCGCCACATCGATGGGGATGAGTTCATCGGGAGTATAAGATTCTGACCATATAGAAGTGTTGGAGTTGACTGTCGACTTCCGCCATGCCAGTTGGAATTGAGACTTAGTCCTGATCTGTTCGTTATGAAGAGACCGTGAGGCTTGGATATGAATGCCGCCGTAAGCGAATAGCTGATCCAAGATCCAGTCAATGTCGACCATGGCCTCGAAGTGGCAATGCAGCAGTGCACCCTTAGGCATCTTCTTGACGATGTTCCAGAGTTTTGTCTTCTCCATGCGTTCCTTTGCCTGGTAGAACATCATGCCTGGAAATATGTCCGTTGTCTGCACAGGGACACCACTGTCGGAGTCTTTGGTCCATACCGTACGTAGCTCCTCGTCTCGAATCTGGCGGACGATGCCGCTTGCCTCCCTTGCCATAGGCGAGAGAACCTCACGGAAGGCATGATCTTCTCGCTAAATTAGTATCTGGACCTAACGTAACACTTCAAATTCCATGCACACGAACCACTGCGGTGTTTCTTCTCTTGTGCGATGAGTGCCTCGCGACCATGGAGGTATTTTTTCAGAAACGGCTCTTCAAGCGAAGGAACACCTTCAGACCTTCGCCACTCTGCGTCGGACGGTGCAGCTGTCCCAGTCATTTTTGTGGCAAATGGCAATGAAAGAGAAAGACTTCACAAGACCGATGAAAATTTGGTGTTCATCTACGGTCAGCGACACGATCCAGGCATCCGCGTCGTGGCCGTGTGGTAGACTGTCACCGTGCTTCTGAATCAGGCAGTCGCGGCCGTCTCCGAAGCAAACAACCACGCGCGACCTCGCCCACAAACCTGGGGCCAGCGGTGTACGGGCCCGCCCGAATACCGCCAAAAGGCGGCCCCGCAATTGGAACTCCGCACAATCAATCTACAACACAACAGCCGAGACAGTCGGGACAGAGCGATATATATCTAGTCGCCAAGACCTCTCACGACCAAGCAGAATGCCGAGGTCACGTCGATTGACTTGGCATAGTACGTACACTGGCGGCCTGGAATATGACCACGCATCACTGGTGCGGGTGCATGCATCTATACCGTCAGCGACACGGCCGCACTTCTGAAAGGGTAGACGCTCACGTGACTTGACGTCCTCCGATATCCGACTCACGTCAGCCAGATTCCAGCCCTCAATCCGTCCCCAATCTGCCGGCAGCTGTAAGGCAAGGTCGATCACACGTGCATAAACTTTGGGGATCCTTCGTAGGATCAAGAACGACGTCACAGTGAACTTCGGTGAATTCTTGTGAGGTAAAGCTATTGTACATGTCTACAAACTCCATACAAACTCCTATGCTATACTGTAAAAACCACCATGCAATGCCTGAATTCGCTACACTAGGCTGAGTTGGGTGCAACGTGGACGGAGTGGGTCTGGTCATGCGTGGGTATCATTGGAGCGTGTTGAGTGTGCCTGACCTGAGGTCACACCATGACTGGGTGGAAAGATGAAGGTGCAGTCGCTGATTCCTTTTGTTGGAACCGGATAAGACCCGTCCGCCGCTGCCAGCGTTGCAATGCGAAAAATTTGAAGCAAATTTTGACGAAGAAAAGTGACACGACGAGAAAGGACGATGTTATCCATCAGTGGCCGAGGTAGTAGCATGCACTGAGGATCTTCTCCGTGACTTGGGTGATGTAGGGAGCACTGAAGATGCTGAAGTGGTCGCCGGGAATGTCCCACACGACGTTGATGAATGAGTTGTCGTACTCGCTCCAGCCCAGCGAGGGATGTTGGCGGAAGATGTCGACGAGAGGAGTGCTGGATGCGGGGCGAAGTTTGTCCATGGCTTCGACTTTGTCGACGGCACGGAGGAGAACAGCAGGGGGCAGCTTCCTGCGGGGAGTGGACGTTGAGCCCAACAAGTCCTCCGAGGATGAGCTGGCTGACGAAGTGCCGGAGACGTAGCCTTCATCCTCCCAGGATGGCAATTCCCATGAGGCGACCATCGACCGAGCACGCTGCAAAGCCTTGTGGATCTTGGCACGGACTCTCGGTCGCACACCAGGAATGTCGGGAAGGAAGTTCAAGCCGCTCAATTCACCACCGTGGCGATCCTTGGGGTATGGGGTGTCTATGAGAACAAGGCCGACTATCGAATGATCGGGATCGTCCTCAAAGATTTTGGAGAGCTCGAGGGCAAGGAGACCTCCGAATGACCAGCCTGATAGTTCCTGTTAGCTTGTATTGGTCATGTTCTCAAATATGTGCACTTACCACCAAGTAGCACTGGACCAGCAGGGATGTTTTCCCTGATCATGTCGGCGTAGGTCAGGGCCATCTCAGGGATACCGCCCTCCCATGCCAGGTCGCTCTCGAACTTGGGATTCGAGATACCATAGACATCTCTGTGAAGGGGACCGAGGGCATGGTAGCTGTATATCGTGCCACCGCCATCATGGAGCAGGACAAGGGGAGCGAGCGAGTCGCTGCCTTTGGCGTGTTGCACAACTGTGAGACTGTCGGCGATCATGGTTGCAGAAGAGAGATGATGAGTTTGAGATGAGAACCATCCATTATGCTGCCGGGGAGGTCTACTGCATTATATATCTTTGACGACTGGATGCTGCAAATTTCGTGTTGCATCATCACGATCCTCTGAAACGGTAGAAGCCCACCAGAAGTTCCAGGAAAGCCACCGTAGTCATTGGTGGTGCCTTCAGGATTGCAGAACGGTGAAGGATCCGGTAGACCAAAGATTGCGAACAATGTGACGATGAACTGTGCGTATGCACTAACGTCGAGGTCGCATGGAAGAGGTTGACGTGAGGGAGAAAAGAAGCGAGCTGCCTTACTGTCCTTAGGGTTCGGCAGCTTCTATTTTGAGGGGGGCGGGGGGGAAGCGCCGAACCCATTGGGGCACCTCGCGCCGGGCCGCATCCAGCGCCAACCGAAGACAGGCCGAAGCCGCAACCTCGTCTATAGCCGTGGGTCAAAAATAAGGTCGATATCATTCATATTTTCGCTCAAGTCTTATATTCTCCAAATAACACCTTGATTTG
The DNA here is from genome assembly GCA_010093895.1 of Myriangium duriaei CBS 260.36. NCBI lineage: Eukaryota > Fungi > Ascomycota > Dothideomycetes > Myriangiales > Myriangiaceae > Myriangium > Myriangium duriaei. Next base: position 1,332,840 of record ML996090.1, read on the forward strand.
CATCAATCTTGTGACTTCATTGTCGTCACACTGCACAGCATATAGCCGCAGCACTCGCCGCAGCGAACCTTGCCAGAAGTCCGTTACTTCTTCGGGCAAAGATCCGTATCCTCGCAGGAGCACGGTACGGTGCGATGCCGAGTACCATACATCGTTGTTATGAGTAAGTCACATATATCAAAGTGAGTTTCCAACAACCCTTCGAGTGTACGCTTTGGCCCTATGTCCCACGTAATATCTCTGCTGCCGGTATCCGTCTTCCATTAGGCTTTCTATGTTTCATATCCCATTCACGACGATCGTTCCTGCAGAAAAAATGATGCAATGACAGACGCCTCCTGCTCCTTCCTCCGGCAATGACGCTGTGCCGTATGAACAGTGACGTTGGTGGCTCTGTCATGGGTTCTAGAAGGAGTCTCACTCAGCGTAAGGATACAGCAACGGGAAATTGGCAGTTGCTCGTTGACCATATTTTATCCATACAGACAGAACGGTCATCGTGAACGTGCGGTTTCGTCGGGCATCATCAAAGTTCTCAACGATTTGTAGAGACAACGCAAGTGCCTGCAGAATGATTGGAACTAACCTTGCGCATGCGCTGTCACACCGGCCGCTCCGCAGGGTTCATCTGACGCCAGCTTAGGATGAAGGATTGGTATACGACGCAAGTGGCTCGTGTCGATCAGGTCCTTTGCATTGCCGTAAGCCACCAACCATTGCTTCCAGATGTGGGCGTCAGAGTTCACGGTAGGATCGCTCCTCATGCGGTATTTCTTTCTAGCATCCTTCTAGCGCCAAAGAGGGTCTGATGGTGGAATCTTGATATGAGATGGACGAGCACACAGCCGATCAATACCGTTGGACCTCATGGCTGTCTCAATCGACTGCCCGATGCAGTATCCCGATACCAGCCAGGAGCTTGCTGATCGCTGTGCCTCAAAACCTTCGAGGTCATCGTTGCTTCCAATGGCGCGTGATTCGTGGATCCCTGCTAACACTGATGGCCAACTGTTGTGGAGTCGATACGGATCCCATAATCAGCTGGAGTACAGGACCACCTTGCTCATTCCGCCAAGGGAGTTACCATGAATCTCGAAAAAAGGTTGTTCGGGTGGGATATTGTACGAATCACTGTGATACAGATATTCAGGCAGACACCGAATTTAGGAAGCACGAGATGTAGGTAAATGAAAATATTGATTTGGTGAATAGCGACCCTGATAAACCCAGTCCATAGCTCCATTGCATGCTTGGCAATGATATCCTTTTGATAGCCTCCCTCACTCGTGATCTCATGACGCATGCCCATAGTCCATAACCTGACCGATATGCGAGTGAGGGATTGTTAATACTAATCTATTTACTCAAGTCCAGGAATGAATGGCCCCGGAACATGGAGGGGGACCTCCATAGGCTTCCCGGTGTGAGGGCGGAAAGAGTCAATGGAGCCGGAAACGTGGTCCTTCTGACGCTTCTCAACCGGCTTGCGGGTGAAGAAAATGAGCATGTCGCGAGTGGCTTCTTTGGTGGGGTCGACGGCGTAGACAGGTGAGATGCTATGCTTACGCTCGTTATCGACGATCATAAGGGTATCGAGGAAGGACTTGTGTTGGATGCGGGCTCTGATCATTTCGACAGTAGTCTTGCTCAGGTGCGAGCCTGTAGTCTCGGCCATGTCGTGCATGAAAGTAACGGCGCTGTTGGGAGCCATGTTCTTGGCACCGAGGAACGTGGTCATGGTATGATCGACACCATCGGTGTGCACGCCCTCGAGCGCAGGTTCGCCAAGCATGTTGGGAGTAGTGACAGTGCGAAGGTTGAAGACAGTGGAGACCCACTTGTTGACGCTGTAGTCAAGGTTATGCCGGTGAGTGAATGGCACGCCATGCATCACGATGGACTTGAAGGCCAGAAGCGCTTGGAAGACAGAGTTGAGCTGGAGATCGTTTTCTATTTCATCGAATATGCGGATCTGGCCAGAGTCATGACGCTTGAAATCCTCCTCGAGAGACAGGGCAAAAGGTTGGAACTCAAGGCGGCGAAGGCTGCGGGTGTCCCAGTCAAGGCAGAAACGACCATTGCGAGACTTGCGGAATGGAAGAGTAGGGTCATCCCAGAGCCGCTCGCTGACAGTCTTCATACCAGCGATGTCCTCTTCGCGAGCACCGAGAGCAATGAGCAACGGGACCAATTCCTTGCCCTGCACAAAGACGGCGCGATCTTCGAGGTATTGTTGCCTAATGGTCATGATCTTGCGTAAAGCATTGTGAAATTCGGGCTTGTAGCACTGAGCAGGAATGTTAAGCTGCTCGCTCTTGGGCTTGGCGGCCCATTCTTTAGGGAAGTTGAATTTTGGCACTGGGGCTTCAAAGGACGGAGCAATACTGTCGACAGCAGTAGCTTGTGTCCGACGCTGAATGGGAGTGATGCCCTTGTTCACCAAGACACGGCCGGCTGTGGGAGGGCGGAGGACAGAGGTGCGAAGTTGTGGCGCACGCCTGGTAAGCATCTGTGTCTGCATGATGGTATAAGGCGGTGGATATTGGGTTGAGCAGTCTCAGGAGGATAATGTCGAGACAAAGTTGATGGACTGAAGGACCAAACGCGTGTGCAATGGAGCAGGACTGGGTTGAGCTGGGTAAAGGGCGAGGGTTGGATGGGCGAGTACAAATGAAATTCAGTAAACAACGACCTACGTTTATATATGCGAACCATGCAGAGAAGAAGCCGACGGGAACCGTGACAGTCACAGTCATGTTGAGATGACAGACTCGAAATAGAAACGCCAGTAGAAATATTAGTAGGTGACGCCGGTGCGGCGACCCGCGCGCGGGAATGTGTAAAGTGGCAGAAGTAGCATATGAGGTAAGACGCACCTTCCCCGACAAGCACGGGCTTACTGACAGGATTGGACAGGATAATCTGCACCATACCCACGACTGTCTGCGCTATTTGCAACACTGCAGCATTCTGACAGCATGCGATCGAGCGTGGGGTGATCCGACAGTGCTATTGGCGCTTTCAGCAGTGCAGGAATATGCCGTGGTTGATGGCACGTGTGGTGTAGCAGAGGATGGCGGAAAGATGAGAAGTGAGGGGCAGCGGAGAATGTTGCCCTAGGGTCTGTGGGGGGCCTTGCCCCTCGCAGCTGTGTCTTCCGTCTGCAAGCACTTCAAGTGGCTTGGCGCCCGAAAGAGGGAGGGAGAACGATGCCACTGGGCCAACGCAAGGTACGCCCTTCTTCCCTGAGATCAGCGCCTACATCGCCAACATCAGCCGTGGACCCAAAGCGTTCGCCTTCTTTTGCGCTGTTTCAGTCCATCTCCTCCGGCCACTCCCACAGATCGGCAGCGCGGTCAGAGTCGGGCAACCTTGCCCGGCACACAGCTCCAACGCACACTTCTTGTACCATACCTTGAGGTGGTAGCACGAGCAGGCAGTCGGTCAGGTACCAATACTGCTTGTTGATCAGAAGAGGCACAAGACAGTCGTACCCTTCGTACCTGCGCGCGTGGGGTAAGCGACCGATTTCGTGCGAGCCGTGGGGTCAAGGGACGTCATGCTTGCGTCTCATGCTATTGGAGCCGGTCTTCTCTAGCTTCACATGCAGCTCAGCACGAAAAAGGCTGGCTGAGAACTGCATGCGAGACAGTGCCAATATTGAAATTCGGCAACACGCAAGATGAGGGGTTCATAGTGGGACAAGGGCTGTGTTGGCCAGCACTGCATCCAATTCATATTGCAGCATATATTGTCCAACGCTGACGAGTCCGCAGTAGACATGAAACTATGCTGTGACAGGATGCCCAGAGCTGTACACCAAGTCTGATTGAGGGGGATGCTGGAATTGGAGCTGAAGCTGAAGATGAAGTCAGTTGTCCTGCAACCCGACCGCAGGTCATGTTGCACAGCATAACAGACGGCAGGATAAAAAGTTGAGGCAAATGGACATCGAATCTATGCCCTGCCATCGCACTTCCTGGAAGACTTCCCGTGCAAGTCACCGAGACTTGTGGTACGACGGTGATGCGGAGAATGTACAGCCCCGGTTATTGACAGTATCCGTTCGATCGAGGCCGCCTCAACCACCAGAACCTCGCATCTAAAGCATGAGCAGCATCACGACGACTTCAGTACGCCAGCACATACACTTTGACAAATGCAGCTGCATGTGGATGGCATTCTGCCCACATCGTGCCCTCCCCTTGGCAGCTCCACCGGATTTGTGGCCTCGATGTGCAGGAAGCGCCCAAGCAGAGCGGGCATGAGAAGTACCATACAGCAAGGATTGGCACTTACATGCAGATCACTATGTCAGATTTCATCGTCAAGCTCTACGAACAGGAGCCGCATGCATGTCGCTCTCGTCACAGGACTGCAGCCGCATGTTACTGTTGCTGGCGGACGTAGACTCCGCTTCCGTCAGACGATCCGCTACCGCTATCGGAGGGACTGCACGAAGCTGAGCTGGGGATCAACAACGTAAGTCACACCACCGACATCGGTGCTGGTATACAAGGCATACAAAGCCGAAGACGCTCACGATACTGTCCTGCCTCCTGTCTCCCATTCTTTTGCGTGCAACGACAAGTAGGCGGTGTGTCTTTTTGTCTGCAGCTTGTGTTTACACCTGCTATGGAAGGTCACGACGTCTAGTCTTCTTCCGTCAAGTGTCCTGTTGTGATTCCCTCGAGCACTATATCACTTCGAGCCCTACGTACACGACCTGAGGCGGCACAAGAAGTAAGACATTGGTAGGCACTGACGTGGCTGCCAGACTTCAAAGGTCGCTACAAGAAGTACTTCGAAATGCTAACATGAAGGTTTGTCAGCCTACAACCGTGGCATATGCACTACTTTCATTTTCGCCACAGGCGACTTCTGCTGTACCTACCTACAATCTCGATCCGCTCCATCATCAGTGCACAATTCCCCACCTTCCCGCCAGCACAGAAAAAGCCATGTTCACGGATTTCCCGCCGGCCTATTTGACATTATTGTAAACAAACGCTCCTTTTCTCCTCCCGTCCAATCGCACAGCATCTTTCGTAGCACTCAACAACACAAACTCCTTCGTCTCGCTTGCTCCTTCCACTCTCGCACCAGACAGTGCCTTGAAATATACCACTAGTCCCGCGACGTACGCCGCCGCCTGCGCTGTACCCGATCCCTTCCCGCTCGCCCCTTCTCCAGAACTCATCGCAGACACAACCCCCTTCCCCGGCGCAAAGACATCCACGTTCTCTCCCCAATTGCTGAACTCCGCTTTGGCCCGCTTCTCGTCCGTTGCAGCGACTGTGATAGCGCTCTTCGCCCCTCCCGAGGTGCTTGGCGTGTTCTTCCCGTCGTTTCCTGCACAAATGACAGTCGTCACGCCATCAGCCGAAGCCGCGTCGACAGCCTTGTTGAACGCTGACGATGACGGACCGTACTGCGTTACGCTGATGACGGCTTTAGCCGCACGGTGGTGGGTCGTGATGTCCCGCGCCGCCCATTGAAAGCCGTCTAGTAGCGCTGAGAGCTGGGCTTTATCCTTGTCCAAGACCTTGACTGCTATGAGCTGGGTCTGCTTTGCGACGCCGTAGGTCTTGCCCCCTATCAAGGCGGCGATGTGCGTCCCGTGTCCCGTATTGTCAGTGAATGTCTTGGACTTGGGGTCGGTGGCGTCGTAGCCTAGGGTGGCGCGACCTTCGAATTCGTTGTGGGAGATTAGCACCCCCGTGTCGAGGACGTAGGCACGGGTGCCAGTGCCGGCGGAGGAGTCGTAGATGTACTCGTCTTTACTCGTGAGGCTGCGGTGGGAGATATGGCTTAGCCCATAGCCTGCTCCAGGCTGATCTGCGCTCCTTCCTCTGAGTTCTACGGGTTCTAGCGTACTCGCCGTGGTCCAGAGCTGGTCGGGTTCTATGGACACAATATCTTCGTGGTGTTTCAATTGCCCGACGGTAAATTTGTCGAAATGGCCTGCATATCCTTGGAAGTCGGAGATGTTGTACTGGTGAGTCATGCCTTCGAACGTCTGGCCATCTTTGCGTCTATGCAGTGCTACTGAGTGGAGGTCTTGAAGAAGACTCATGTGTGAATCTATATCTGCATCGCCTTTGAGCGTTACTATATATCTGTCGGAGATGTCCGGAGCTGCACCAGCTACAGCGGGTATCAAGGTCGACAAAGTGGCGACTAGGCCGATGGTTTCGACAAGGACATGCATTTTGCGATATCAAATGGGTACTTTCGGCAGACCCGGTGGACAGGATGGGATGTGTGTCGCCTTTATAGCTGGGTCTAGTCGGCGATGACACGATGGACACTACGAGCACTGTGCCGCTGTGGCGGATCTTGCGCGGCTCGGTCATATTCTCATCACATCATCACATCTGAAAACGTCGACTGTGCTCGGAGTAGAGCTGCGAAACATAGGAGAATAAGCTCGTAAGGAGCAAATTGGGCTTGGACTGAGAACTACTGTTTCGTAGAGCTCTGAGAAGGAGACATATTCCGACTTAGCTTTGTTGGGAGCAGGTCTGCCATGTATGTAACAGTCTTACCTTCAGGCCTACACTAACCAATCGGAGGCATGGCTGCGTATTTTGTATCAGCATTTTCAACTCAATGCTCGGCGCCGTGAGCATGATTGGGTACTTCAGGCGGCTGCGACAGGAGCACGGGAGTCGGCCACGTTCTGCAAGAGATCAGATCTGGTGGCGGCCAGAATGTCATCGTTCACAGATCGAAATCGTCACACGAAGCGCGCCTCGCATTGTCAATCTCGATTTGTACTACGTCGGCGATATTGGAATTGTTGTGATCGTGGCGCAGTTGCAACTCGCGCTTCCAAGACCTGAGAGCGGAGACCTTCATGTCCTCGGAAGCAGGCTTGAGTGAGAAAGCGCTGTTGCGGCCTTATTGCTGAGCTCGAGAGGCAGTTGGCGCGGCGAGGTATGGGTAGGCATGGTCCTTGTAATTATGTGAGGCATTGCGATGTCGGACCAGTGAATGAAGGACAACGCGTGTGGGAGGTTCAAGGTACAGCGCCGTAGATTTGGGGTCTCGGGCCGAACTGGGCCACGAGTCCCCAATCACATTGCGGATCCGCTCATCTTTTCCCTTGAATTTACGAGCTCTGCTTTTCGCTTGAGAAGGTGGTCGGTCGTTGGGAATTGTCGTGGCTGTACGCATACAGCGACTCCGATGCTATAAAGTAGCAATGCTCTCGACCTCAACACCACGCCGCATGTGACACTCAATTTCGATCACTTGTTCATGTCCTTGGGCATTCATTCCCACCAGTTGCTCCACGTGCCGTGGCCCTGCATGGGGATACGAGGTGTGGATAGACGATCGTAGGTAAAATACGTAAGACATGGGGACCGCGAGAAAACGCCCGGTCACAGAGTGAGACCTGACAGGCTGTCAACACAACCCCAATCCTTTTCATCTTGAACAAAAAGGCTTCCATTCGTCTTCCACCGCTGACAGCTGCATTCAAAAGATACGAAATACGCCGCTGGCGTCTCTGTGACCCTCCAAACCCGGTTTCTGTGCGCAAGACTGCATCATCGCACAGCGGCTTCCGGACAGCTCCTGCACGCCGCTGCGGCCAAGCTCCGCGCAGTAATATACATCTCACAACGCCGCCGCAATGACATTCAGATCATTCCTCTCCGCCGTCCAAAGCCGGATGTCGTCGTCTCGCTCTCTGCCGGCGTCACGGGACGCGACTTCCCTCGAACCCGAGGTGGACGTTTCTCGTCCGGCCTCAACACCACCTTCCTCCTCCCCGAACCTCACCTCCAGCAAGCACCTCAAGCCCGCCACTCGCTCCTTCTCACCTACCTACTCGCGCCGGGCCAAGTCCCACTCTCCTGCCCCTCTCACCCGCCTCGGCACCCAGACCATGACCCCGCCATCCTCGCGCCCCTCCTCAGCGACCCGCAAACCCCGCGCCCCCCGCCTACGCATCCAAGTCCCGCTCTACATCTATCCCACGCCCACCTCCTGGGCCCCACTCTTCACAGCCATCTCCTCCCACCCTTCTTTACAATTCGACCTCGTCGTTAACCCCGCCAACGGTCCCGGCACCACCCCGCTCCCGGACGCAAACTACATTGCGCAACTCACCCGTCTCCGCAGTTACCCCAACGTCGCGGTGTACGGGTACGTGCACGTCTCCTGGGCCGAACGCTCGCTCGAGTCCGTCCAAGCGGACATCCGCCGTTACGAAGGGTGGAACACCTCCTCCGCCCCCGAGGCCGCGACGCATCTGGACGGGATCTTCGTGGACGAAGCTCCATGGCATGCGCGGAGCGTGGGGTACATGTCCTCTCTAGCGACGTATGTGCGGCGGACGCTGACGAGAGGAGCGGTGGTGTGGACGAACCCTGGGTGTCCGGTGGCGCAGGAGTATTATAAGCATGCGGATCGGATCACGGCTTTTGAGGCGAGTTTTGCGGATTGGGTGGATAGAGGGGGGTTAGGGCAGGGGTTTGAGGGCGGGGGGAAGGAGAAGAGGAAGACGGGGGTGATGGTGCATTCGTGTCCGAGGGATAAGTTGGGGGAGGTGTTGCAGAGTTGTAGGGAGGAGGGGGTGGATGGAGTGTTTGTTACGGAGCTCAAGGGGTATGAGGGGTGGGGTCAGGGATGGGCTGACTGGGTGAAGGTGGTGGCGGACGAGGTTGATACGGCGACTTGAGGACGGATGGTCGTTAGGAGGTGATTGGTAAAAAGACTTAATTGGGCCTTATGCTGGCACAGGTTTAGGGGTGGTCTCTGTGCGTTTAACCGAAAAGTAAGAGTTGGGATGCCTTGAGGTAATGTAATAATGACACATAGACGCATGTAGGAGGAGCACACGGATCTTCGGCTTCAGTCATATCTTTCAAAGAGATGTACATTTGTAGCAGGATGGACACATAGATGGCAAGCACATCAAGAAATATGTCGCCCAGTCTGCGCATGAGGTATGCATTCCAATACATCCTCCGTGACGAACCACACTCGCAAGTATAGCTACAGATCCCTTCGAGATCATTCGATGTGTCTGACTTGCCTTTAGCAGGGTCTGGAGGGAAGCAGGGTTGTACTTGGCTGCCTTAGCCACGACGACAAGCCCTCATGCCATGTGGAAGCAGCCCAGTGCATCCATCAGCGTGGGAGATAGGGTGCCATATGCAGTCATGCATCGAGCAGCGATTCCATCTCGGCCGCGAAAAAGCGCCGTACACGCTTGTGTTGTCCACAACTAGACTTCACACTTGTCGCATAGAACCGACGGGCAGCAAAATCGCTTTCAATCACAGCATCGAGGTATGCGTCGCTGAGCTTCGCAACCCGGACGCGCGGCAGTGACGAGTGTATATATTGGAAGCGACTGAAACGCTTCACTGTAGTAGGCGCCAGCGAATGGTCGTTGTACCATAATCCCAGCTCTTCACCTCTTGAGCCAGCTGTGCCGTAGACTACAAGCTTCTCCGCTATCCACGCCGCATCGTAGTGGTCTCGGCTATTCCGCGGTCTTTGTCTGTTCAGGTGACTTGTCGTATACGGCCGTCGCTGTGACTATGACAGCGATGTCTGCCTTCAGGTATGCCCTCTTGCTTTCTCTGCTTGTTTCCCGTCTACTGTGAAGTCGTCCAGCTCAGTCCTACCCTCCAGACCTACCTGATATACAGATATGAATGGTGCCGAGTAAGGCCATTCTGGAATTTTATGCATCTCGTGCGACAACCCATATGAGCCCAAGTTCTGCTTCTTCTTGGATTGACAGTGCGGAGATAGACCGACGAGCTGTGTGATAGACGGTATACTTGAGGAGGATTGGGGATCCGGAACAGCCATATCCAATAGTTCAATAATCGACCGATTTGCGGCTGAAGTCCGGTGTGCAAGCCGGGAAAGGTAAAGCTGACGGCGGCTTGGCGTGTCTGACGCTCGGGGCGCGCAGGGTACAAGGAGGCGTTGTGCATGTGGCATTTGCTGCACGCAACGAGCATCTGCGGGTCTGGGGTATTCCTGGAAAAGCCCTTCCGGCGGACGCCTTTCTCCTTGTGGCCACCAGCCGCTTTTTACAGACACCAACCGCAGCCCACCCCCCAAAGTTTAATACAAAATCCGCGAGCTTCCTCGGTCAATAGCAAGGCTTGGGGTTTCATTACTGGTCCGTCTGGGACCTGCAGCACGCCTCGCTCGTTTTCCCTCAAACACGCTCACACACTTGTCCTCACACTCTTACCCACACCATTGCTGTCCAACTCACGTTCGCTCATCGTCTTTTCGGCTTCTGTTGTCCCCAATCTCGTTCTGGGGTAAATTATTGTCGGTCATCGTCGTGGGGAAAAAGGGGAGTACAATCTCAAAACGGCCCGCTGTTGTTCACCCCTGCCCTTGCGGTGGTAGTGTTGCTTCTGGAACCGCGCTTCGAACTTCTCCTGGGAGCGTTCTGACAGACCTCGGCCTCCACGAGGACCACTCTCTTCCTCGTTGTCGATCAAACATCGCTCCTCCGTCCGACACTTTCGCTCAACTACTTACGACTTCACGACCGTCCACGTCACCGCCACCAACTCCATCGCACTTGCGACGTTGTCCATCAAAGGCTCTATCGCTTCCTCGACGACTCCACCCTACTGGCTCACACCAACTAGACACTGCCTCTCAACATGGCGGAATCGCCAGCTAAAATCCAGCTACCCTTCCACAATGGCGCACAAGCCATACCTCGCCGCTTCCGCCCGGCACGCTCCATCCTCACTGTCGTCGGCCTCGTGGCACTGTTGTTAATCTTCGCCTTCACCTCGGGCGAAGGCGGTCCAGGTGGCCCACCACCCCCACCACCTGACCACCCAATGCAGAATCAAGAAGATCAGCTTCATGAGGCTGCGAAGCATCCGATCGCTCCCCATATACCAGAACCCCCCAAGGGCAGCTGCAACGGCATGAACTGCGTTGCCTACTCGCAATATGCAGGCCGCGCCTCAGCCCTTTGCAACGCCCTCATGATCTTTGAGACACTGCACAAGACCGGAAGTCAGGCTGACCGCGTTCTTCTCCACAATCAAGATTGGAAAGCGGGTGATAAGAACTACATGGGCAAACTGCTGTCTCGGGCCAAGGAGTACCAGGTCAAGCTCGTGCCCGTCAAAATCGCCCCGACCCACGGCGATGACTGGTCATGGCAAGAGACTTTCACCAAGCTCTACGCCTTCAGCCAGACGCAGTACAAGCGCATTCTCGCTCTCGACCCGGAAAGCGTCCTCCTACAAGTATGTCACGTGCTCACCTCTCTCCCTCCTTCCTCACCCCACTAACCTACTCTCTCCGCAGCAAATGGACGACCTCTTCGACACACCCCCGGCCAAGCTCGCCGCAACAATGGCCTACTGGCTCTCCGACATCAAGCTCTCCACCAACGTCCTCCTCATCGAGCCTAACAAAGTCGACTTCGACCGCATCATGGCCGCTATCGCCCGCCGCATGCCCAATGAGTACGACACCGACATCGTCAACAAGCTCTTCGGCTCCGAAGCCACCCTTATTCCCCACCGACGCAACAACCTGATCACCGGCGAATTCCGGTCTGGCAACAACCACGCCGCGTACCTGGGCGAGGGCGTGGAGTGGAACGCCACGCTTGCTTTGGAGGAGGCGCGGTTTGTGCATTTCAGTGACTGGAATGGGCCGAAGCCGTGGGATAGGGAGAACCCGGATGACGTGAAGAACGCGGTCGTGCCGTGCTGGAAGCATCCGGATGCGGAGAAGGAGGATTGTTCGAGCAGGGATGCGTGGTTGAGGATTTACAGGGATTATTTGAAGCGGAGAATGGTAAGTCCCCCTACTCTACTTCTGAGATGGCGTTAAGGCTGTAGGGAATCCGTGCTAATGTGTGACAGGCTGTCTGTGACGGACGTTAAGGGCTGTACTTCGAGTCGAGAGCAGTGTCATATGTGGCCAGGTGCTGGCCGGGAGGAGTTTATGGGTTGGTACATGGGAAAGATGTATACTCATATACATTTGCATAGTAAAGATTACACATGGGCTGGAGTTGAGCGACTTTTGCGTGGGAGGGCTTATGTTATGTCGACTGGTTTGATTTACTTTTCTGTCGGTGTAGCTTTTTTCTTGTCAAACCTTGAAGAAAAATTTCAAGTTGTTCTTATCACAGAAAATATATCCCCCACAAGTCAATGTTTTGTGGCATGTTCACAAGAAAACTTGATATATACCGTAGCACTAGTGAAGAGGGGGGAGGAGAGACGAATCTATGATTGCTAGAGCAGGACATCATATTTCCTTATGGGGTATATATCTAAACATATCTATCTATTCCTTTCCTTGCTTTTTACAGAAAAAAAAACAGCCGTAAGCCTCCTCACATTTGGGCCTGCCTGGATATCGTAAATAATAAATGTGTAGATCTATCAAATTACCCGCTCAAGTGCTCATTACACCTTCTCCTCAACTCATACACACACCCACACCACTTCCTCTACCACACGTGTTGATGTTGATGACCATGCCTCTTGGCCGCCTTCTTCGTGGCCGCCGGCTTCTTGGTCGTCGTGGTCTTCTTCGTTGTTGTCGTCGTCTTCACCCCGACCTTCTTGACTGCAGCCGCGGTCGTGGTTGACTTCTTCGTGGTAGTTGTCTTCTTAGTCGTGGTGGTGGTTTTGGTCGCGACCTTGGCTGCCGCCGTCGGTGTCACCGTCTTTGTGACAGTTTGCAAGAGGGTCTTGGTGGTGGTCTTTGTGCTGGTGAGTGCCTTGGCGGTGACGGTTTGCACAGCGCACTTCTCGAGCGAGGTCACCGTGGTGGTGACAGATACCGAGACGGTGATGTAGCTGTAGCTCTTGACAACTGTAACCGTGGTTGTGGAGGCTTTCGCTGGTGTGGTTGTTGTCGACGAGGATTTAGTCGACGAGGAAGTCTTGGTAGTGGAGGTGGTGGCGACAGTGACACCTTTGTTGACCAGAGTCGACGTCTTGACACTGCTTGTAGCGGCGGCTTTAGCAGTGGTGGTTGTGGTCGTCGTAGTGGTCTTGGTAGCGGAGGATGATGTCGCGGTCGAGGCAATGGCTATCGGCCCGCCTACGGTCACGGCGAGAATCGAAGGGTTCGGGTCGGCCAGAAGACCCGACAGGTTGCTTCCATTGTCGGCCGTAACGTCATCGTATGAGAACGCGTAGCCTTTTCCGTCGAGCTCGTGGGTGTGCACAAAGTGACTGTACCAGTTTGCGGGAGACGAGGAGTAGAATTGGGATTCGGTAGCATATGGCTGAGTGTTTCCGTTGTTCAACAACAGTGTTGCTCTGTTAAAGGCTGCGCACAGACGTGGGATGACTGCCAGATTGACTGCGTCGTATGATTGAATGTAGAACGTCCCGCTAGCGCAGCTGAAAATATCAAGAGGACTGGGCTGTGCATATTTGGTGGCGCCGCCAGCGCAGCTGAGAGTGCCATTGGAGGTTTTGCATGCAACAACGCCAGGAGAGGCTTGAGTGTCGATGTTCAGAGAGGTGGTGGAGTACTTCGACCACACTTGATTGATGTACTCTGTCCAGTAACCAGCGAAACCAGTAGAATTGATGGTCAGATAGAGTGCAGGTGACAAGACTCGAATGAGACTGCCAGAGGTATCCGCCACACAAAGGCTATCCCACGGCTGTCCTTCTTTTGCGGCTTGTGTGGTCAAGTCGGCACAGACATCGCCCACGGCATTGGCAGTGACACCTTGCACGGTCTGAGTGCCGGCCGATCCAATAAGCTGGATGCCGAGGGGGATTCCCAAAAAGTCGACGTATGACAAGTTCACATATATACCGGAACTGATGTTGGTCAATTCTACGAATCCCCAGTTGACGTCTGAGTTGGGATCAGTTGGATTGGCTGCTGAGGGTTGTACAAGAGCAGTTCCACTTCCTCCGGGGACTGTGAAAAATTGTAGAGTTCCATCAGCGAACCACACCCGGCCTGCTGAGATGTAGCCAGGTAAGGTGATCTTAGTAGTGCTACCCTTAGGACCCAGCGGGATAGAGACATTGGCTGTGATGCTTTGGGGGATAGCCAAATGACCTGCGACGGGATAATACCACGATCCGTCGGGTGATAGCATGACCAGGTTGCCGTTGTTGTCAAGACCAGTGACATATGCATTGACGTTGTTGCTGTTCAAGCTGTTGACGAGGGAGAGCTGAAGTTGGCCAGCCGTCGAGGCCGAACTTGCAAGGATTTGAACACCGGGAATGTGAGTCGAGTTGAGAGTGTTGTCTTTGGTAACGACAATGTTCTTCGCACCTCCCGGCTTTGCGATGGTTGGACCCGCGAGCACCTGGCTCACCACCGCGGCAAGGGCTGCGCCGTAACGTAAGAAGCGCATTTTTGTGGTATGGAGAGTGGGTGATCTCGACAAGACAGGTTGGGGATCGTCATGGTATATAACGTGGGTTCGCACGGGTTCGTGTTGCGCCAGTGGCAGGCCGTTTTTTCCGACGGTTGGTTTTCTGATATCCAGTGCAACAAGAGGGTGTGCGACATCATCCCGGTTCGTGAAGGTTGCGCGGCAGAGCCAGGAATCTGATAATGGCCGTTTGGCCGTCGGGACCGTTTGAGGCCAGGCATGGCAACGCCACACAGGCTGGATATTAGGAATGTGGTATCATTGCAATGGTGTTGCTACAAATAAAACACTTACCATTGGCGATTATGGAATATACTGTGACTTACCTCATGTGGGGGAGGCTGGTGGAGACGGACGTTCTCCGGGTGTTTGATGGTGCACCGTGATTGCAGGAGGCGTGGAGGGCGAGAAGCAAAAAGGGAGGATTGAGGGTTACCGGCACCCAATATGAGCTAAGCCTTTCGCGGCGCTATATCACGTGATATCATGTGATCTCCTTGATCGAAAATCGTGTTGCGCCCGTATCCCAAGACACGCCAAGGGTATTCGCCTGGAATCTCAGCATTTTTCCGCCAGATGAATCGCTTGGCCATGTCCCGATCAGCCGGACGCCAACCAGACTAGAATGCGATAGATCAGGTCGCGATGGGAACAAAAGCTAAGCCGGGTCCATGGGCTCAGTATTATCCGTGCCCAGGCTATCGAATGCCTGTTTTGATTCCCAATGTCCTTGACAGAGAAGAGAAGATGATCAAGACTTGCTGCGGGCAAATGCAGGAATCGAAATGGAGGACCTGAGGGCATTCAAGATTTGACCCTGGGGCCCTGCAGCCCTGAAGCCCTGGAGCCCTGAAGCCCTGACAGACCCCTCGGATGCAGCTCAAAGCCTCCGCAGCTTCCCTCGAGACTTGTACTATCATCTCTTACTCTCAATCATGACAATGTTCGGCGACAAGACTAGCCTCTATTCATCCATGGTGGTCAATTAAGACCATATTATCCGTCTCTATTGTGCTGAAGATGGTGAATACTACTGGCGCACACCCGCGTGTCCCATTCTTAGGCTTGCTCGCGGGCGCCGTTTTCAAACACATAATCACCACCGCCCTCCCCTTTCTTCTCTTACTCCGGAAATAGCAATGTCAGAAAATCTTAAGTATTGTATAGACATTTCTGGGTACACAAACTCGGGCGTAGGCATACGCCGCACTACGAGCGCCGCCATCAGCAACAATCTAAGACATGCAATTTCCTCTCTTCAGAGACATCATCAGCTGTTCATGTGCGGACAAGCACCGCATCTGATATTCCTCCCCTGCTTCCATCTCATTTACAGCGCCGTTGAGCCGCAAACTTCAAGCGCAGCGTCCCTTATTTGAGTGTTATTGCAGATTGAGTACTTATTTTCTTTAATTCTGAAACAAAGCATCCTCTCTTCCATGCGTTGAACTAGAACTGCCTCCACTACTGTGTGGTCTCTGCTGGGTCGACGAACACACTCAGTCGCAGCCGAATTCGCCTGCAGCGCGTCGAACATGGACAACCCGACTTCACTACGCATGAGCACTGCGTGGCTCGACGGCCTCCGAGGCTTCGCGGCCTTGATAGTCGTCTTTCATCATTTCGGACTGGCCTTCTGGCAGAAATCAGTCTACGCGTACGGCACAAAACTCCCCCTGGGCTATACGTTAGACAGACAGCCTTACCTCCCATATGCTCTTCCCAAAGACGGGCACAACATGGTAGTAGTGAGCGAAGTTCAAAACAACAACTCCATCCTGCAGCTGCCCATCCTGAAATTCCTGTATGCCGGTGATGCTATGGTGGCCATCTTTTTCATCGTCTCAGGCTACTCGCTGAGCATCAAACCGCTCTCGCTGATGAGGAAAAGCTCAGATACGCGGGCGCAGCTATTTTCCAGTCTGGCCTCTGCAATTTTTCGCAGACCGATCCGTCTGCTCCTACCATGCATTGTGAGCACTTTCATCGTCGCCCTCCTCGCTGGCTTTGGACTGTACAACTTCGCTGCAGACCACTCAAGTGGACCATACTACCATCAGCGGCAGTACTTTCACGGATGGGTCCTCGAGCCGACCCCATATATCGAGTCTAGTTTCCTTGCCCAGATGAAGGATTGGGTCCTATCGCTAAACCGCTTCCTGGACTTCTTCACTCACGACCAGTACCCGCGTAGCAGCTACGATAGACACACTTGGACCATTCCCATCGAATTCCGGTGCTCCTGTTTTCTATATTTGACCCAAGCTGCTACTTCGCATTTCAGCTCCAAGGCAAGACTTTCCATTCTCGCCACGGCCATCATCGTCGCATTTTGTTACAACGAGACATGGATGTTGGCCCTGTTCTGGTCCGGCATGGCTCTCTGCGAGATCAACATGATCAGGGATGCTAATACCTTGTCGGTACACTCTGCATCGTCCGGGTTCTCTACGTGGGCTATGCGCCTGTCCAAGGCCGTAATCGTTCTAGTCGGTGCCCATCTCGCTGCCATTCCCCTGTTCCAGCACAAATTTGCGCCATCATATGGATTCCTAGACTACATACATCTGCCTGGCACCGAATCACTCGGCAGGCAGATTTGGGTTTGTGCAGGTTGCCTTATGATAGTCACGGTGATCTCCCGGACAGCTTCCTGCAAGCGCTTCTTCTCCAGCCCTGTTGCAAAGTACCTCGGTCGCATATCATTCTCGCTCTACCTCGTCCACGGACCTGTCCTGCGTGGGCTCGGATATTCTCTGGCTGTTGTTATAGCAAAGCTAGTTGGCAACGACACTCCGCTCAAGTACAACATTGCAATGATGATCACAATGGCCATCACCTTGCCGGTCGTCTTTGCCTTGTCGCATTTGTTCTGCATTGCAATCGATGAGCCCATTGTCCAGATGGCACGATGGTTCGAGAATCGGCTCAAGGGGAATAGCGAAGCTGGAGGAGACCATCCTCCGTCCTACCAAGCTCTAAACGGGTATGATGATGCGTCCACCGACCCAATGCGCACTGATTCATTGGTGGAGGAAAAGGACGAAAGCAAACAGAGCCTCGACGGGTATATTGACTCGCCTCGGACGCTCGAGGACGGCGGCCGAAACCCTTTTTCCAGTTCGAGGTCATGATTCAAATCGTAGTCTAGTTTTCATCCTAATGATACAACGAAATTCTAGATCGTCCTTTCATAACCTAGGCGTCCTCTGTGTCCAGTAGTTCTCGACGTACTAACGTCTATACCTATCGTACATCATCTAGCTATCGTCTCACTCCTTCCGCTTCACAATCTCGCCTTCTTCTCCCCACTCAACTGCACGCCCACCACCCTCTCCAGCTCCCTCACCGCATCCTCCGTCTTTCCCATCACCACTTTGACTCCCTTAATCCCCACTTCCCTCGCCCCCCTCAAATTACCCCCAATATCATCCAAAAACAACACTTCCCCCGGATTCAACCTCTCCTCCTTCCCAATCACCCCCTTCTCCCTTGCCACCCTTTCACACTCCCTGAGCGTCAACTCATACATACTCCTCTCCGGCTTTCTCATCCCCACATGCGCAGACGAGACAAACAAATGAAACGATCCCTTCAGCTCAGCATTGAACTTCCCCTCCGGCGTGCTCGGATCATTAAACACATGTCCCGGCGGGAAGATAGACGTGTTACTGCACGCCGCGACGACAAACTCGCCCGTCTCATCCGCCACCTGCCTCAACCTCCTCAACGCCGGGTAGATGTACGGATCCGGCGCGCGAGACACGGTCATCATCGTCCAGAACAGCCCCTCTGCGTCAATCTCTGGTACAGGTGGGACGGGGACGTCAGGCCGGGATTTGGCGTAGTACCGGCGCCACAAGTCGGGGTTGCGGAGGTCGCGTTGGAAGGAGGAGAAGAAGGATGCGTCGAGGGGGATTTCGCCGCGTTCGAGACGCTGCCAGGATCCATTCGGGGACGTGGAGGAGATGGCGGTATTGATATACCCGGGGGGGATGGAGTGGTTGCGTTCGTAGGAGGCGATGGCGGACATGGGTGAGATGACGCAGACGCCGCCTATGTCGAAGAGGATTACTTTGGGGGGAGCCATGGTGATTGAAGGTGGATTGAAGGCGTACTTTGATTCACCGAAAAGGGGGTGTTGTGAGGACTGGGCGAGCGTGGTCGGTTGTATAAAGTAGTGCTGGAGAGTGATTAGACGGGCTGACCCCACGGGGTGTTTAACCTCGGCACGCCGATTGCTCGCCGCCAGCTCTGCGTGCGTACCCCAAGAATATATGTTCAGTTTGCGACAGAGCTGTAATAAATTACAAGAAGTCAATTAGAGGAAGAATGCTTCACAAGGATGGATCCGAGGCACGAATGTCCGATACGTGACAAGATGCAACACTACCGCCTCGGGGATAATTCTTAGATGCGGAGAGACCAATGGCTGTTGACTGCATAGGCTAGTGGCACCTCAACTCGACTGCTTTCACGGTTCAACAAATTTATATGAATTATCGGGACTTTTGAAACTGTCGGTGTAATGCTGTAATACAAAGTGCGGGAGCGAACATCGCCTCAAAGATAAACTTAGGCTCTGTCGTCAATGCCTGTCACATGCCTTTTGACTCTTCATCATCAATCCACACCAAAACATGGGACTCTTCCCACACGATATTTATCTATTGTGAAATGTGATCGCACAAGACCGAAAAAGAATAATTTATCGAGACACGTAAGAAAGAGTCTGAAGCTCCACGCTCCCCGGTATGTGTATCTTGATCCCTGTCCGCGTTCGCCGCCACGACGCGGCTGGGACTCCACTATTGACGTAAGGTGGGGTTCCGATTGGGCGGAACCACAAAGCCAAATACATGCTTGTGCTACGAGACAAACAGATCTTGGCTTCACCTGACACCATCTCCGTTTCTTCCTATCATCAAACCATACAATGAAATAGGCTAGCTTACAAGGTTTAACAATTGACCAGCCACTATCATATACTCCGAGAAGAACTGTTTAAATCCACGGAAAGACCTACAGGGACGCATGAGTTCCGGTGACCTATCACCCGATCTCCGCAATGTCAGTCGTCAACCACGGACATGCAAAGACTATTGCTGACTATGACAGGCGCTCGCCAAAGTGCACAGTCAGAATGAAGCCGTAACGCTTGTATTGGCCGAAGCCGAAAAGGCTATGGCCAATTTGAAATTGACAACAAATCCGACTTCGAAGAAAGCTGAGAGTGCAAATGTCAAGAACCTTCTCGATCATGCGGAGCGAATCAAATCTACGAATGAATGGAAGGCCTTCATGTTCGATCTTTCTCTGCCGGAGTCAAACAAACAGCCATCCAAAGCGGAGCAAATCCTTCTTCTCAGAGCTTCACTGGTGAATGGGGCTAAATACCCTCCATGGCAAGCACAGCCTGCAGCTTCGGAATTTGAGCTCGGCTCTGACGGTAAGCCTTTCAAGTGAGTTACCGCACAATCTTCACTCTTGATTTCTCCTGCTGGGACAGCGCTAATTCACCAGGGACGATTTCGCTTTCAAACTCTCCTACAGCCAGTCCGAGTCTCTTGCCGGCTGGGAGCATGCTTCTAAGGCACTACCTCCGCCTTCATGGAATTCCGTCAACCCTGCCACTGTCACAACGACTACAGATGCCGCATCGGTTGCCACCATCGATCTAGTGCAAGATGCAGCAACAGATTGCTCAGTCGTAGCCAGTATGTGTGCGGTTCTGGCACGGTTTCAAAAAGGTCGGAAGCCGGTAAGCCACTCACTCAGCTCCTCTCACTATCTTGGTGCTGACGTCGATTTCAGCTGCTCAGATCAGTCTTCTTCCCCTACGATAATGAAAAGGGCATGCCTGAAGTATCGAGGAATGGGAAGTATATCGCGAGACTAAACTTCAATGGCACTTTCCGTCGAGTCGTGATTGACGATACGCTGCCAGTTTCCAAGACACAGCGGCTCATACATGTCGTCGACCGCAACCATCCGGACTTCATCTGGCCAGCCCTTCTCGAGAAAATGTATCTGAAGATCTATGGAGGCTATGACTTCCCTGGCAGCAATTCCGCCACTGATCTTTGGGTCTTATTCGGCTGGATACCTGAGCAGATATTTATGGGCAGCCAGTCGACGTCCTTGACTGAAATATGGCGTCGTATATGGGATGCTCATTCCAATGGCCATGTCATGATCACATTAGGGACAGGCAAGATGTCTTCCGCTACGGAGCGGCATGTCGGACTGGTCGGCTCTCACGACTATGCAGTGCTCGATCTAAGACAAGAGCATGGCCAGAGACTGATGCTGGTCAAAAATCCATGGTGCAATGGCCCAACATGGAAAGGAAGTCGCACAGTACAGTCCTCGGAAACACCATCTGTACCCGGAGAAGACCCAGTCTCCTTGCCCAGAGATCTTCTCAACAGGGATTCCCAACTCTCACCAGGTACTTTTTGGATGGATATTCACAACATCAGCCAGCATTTCGATTCCATATACCTCAATTGGCATCCTGGCATTTTTAAATACCGGGAGGATGTGCATTTTGCTTGGGATCTTGACGACACCAAATCCCGAGGAACATTTATCGATACACCACAATTCATTCTGCGATTGCGAAGACCGGAGCCGACCTGGCTGCTCCTCTGCAGGCACATACAAGGCAAAGCCGACACAGTGGGGTTCATCAACCTCTCCATCTACGACCGTGGTGGATCGCAGGTTGTTCTGAAGGAGCAACCGTTAGAAGGCTCGCCATTTGTTGACTCTTACCAAACACTGCTCCATCCAGATGATTTAAACGCGAAAATAGCCTATACTATCGTCCCTGATCAGGATGGACTGCCAGATCCTCGACACACTTTCTCTATATCCGTGTTTTCGGACTCGAAGTTCGACCTCGAGCGGGCCAAGGAGAATTTCCTGCACACTACACAAGTCTCAGGCTCGTGGACGGAAGACACGGCTGGTGGCAATGCGGACTCACGCTTGTTCTCTCAAAACCCACAATACAACATGCTCGTGTCTTATCCCACAGCGGTGTCAATTCTGCTGGAGACGCCGGACAAGGCTTTGCCTGTCAACATCAAAGTCTGTTTTAGTAGCGGCAGAGTTCACGGGCTCCGGTCCCGAGATATCGTTGCGGATTCCAACACTTATCGGCCCCGTTGCGCGCTGGCAACAAAACGCAAACTGGATCCTGGCATGTACACCATCATATGCTCCACATTTGAGCCCGGTCAGATCGGCACATTCAAGCTACGGATTGACAGCGACATTGCAATCCCGGTCAAGCCACTTCCCATGGAAGGTGCTGGCCGGCTGAAGACGAAGATCTCGCCGGTTTCGTTCGGGTCGGACGAACAGGCATCGGCAGTACTACTCCTACCACAACGCTTGACTCGCTTTGTGGCCGTGGTCAGATACCAGGCCACGGAGGAGCAAAGATCACAATCACAACAAAGACAGGAGAGAAGCATGGTAAAACTCAGCGTTGTGCAAGGCGGCTCCTACCAGTACCGAGATCTGGCAGTCAGCTGCGAGGGTGACTTTAGAGATGCGCTGGGCGGGGTGCGGACGGAAGAGATCGACCTCAGCCCGGCCATGGCCCGTGAACAGGACATATTCCTGCTTGTCGAGCGCAGCTGCCATTCCAGGAGTATCGAGGAGGAAACGTTCTCTGTCGAGTTCCTCACTGATTCGAAGGATGCGGTACAGACGGGAGATTGGCACGAGTGGGAGACTTGATGAACGGGCATGGGGACAGAACACCGTGGCCAGATTGGCGCTGCTTGAACGCAACATTGCCTTGTGGTCTTTCGATGATCGACCACCAAACCTCGTTCACTGAGCTTCGTCCCGGTGAAAAATCTGAATAGGAACTCCGATCGTCATCAGCTGAGCCGGGAAAGCTCCTTTCTTCCTCGCCGAGGCTGATCGTAATTTCTTCACATGCGAGTAAATGTTCCCTTCGTCCAGTGCTGTTCGTCAGCAAGCCGTGATCGGAGCATTCATGGTCTCGGAATTTCTGACGAGCATGGTGGGTCATGCATGGGATATGCGTAGGATGCGAATATGAGCCACGATATTGGTGGTCTGCGACCATCGGGTCAGCAGTGATGATACACGGCACTTCGATATGCTGGTTGGCGAATAGCTGAGGGCTTAGAATCTTGACACCTATGATGAAGATTTGCTAAAATGATGTGGCATCCTCCAGGTTCGCTACATGTGCCAACCACATGGAGCATTGACATGTGCCTTGTTTTTAGTTTCACCTTTCGTCCGGGTTGTGGTTCCGCGGGTATACCTGCCTGTGTGTTGTCAGTGCTTCGTTTGGTGGTCTGTGACAGAATGGTTCCTTTGCCCTGTGCTGCCTGGGCGTGAATCCTCCGTGACGTCTTTGCGGTGGCTGGTGCTCTTCGCTCGTGTAAGCAAACGCTATTCCCGGTGGTAGGATGTTTATGCCCGGTCGATCATGGCGAGGCGGTGTGACGGGAATGGTTCTGGAAGGAGTTCGATGGTGGATGGTATAGAAGAAGTAGATCTATGGAAATGCTCGCATTTACATTTACACAAGCGTACCAACCTCGTCACCATGTGTACAATGGTGTCTGAAGCGTCATTCTTCTCACCTACCAAGGACCTGCTGGACATCACTGACCGATACGAAGAGGAATAGGCCAGCCCCAAGGTTTGGCTGGTATCATACAGAGTGCCAGTACCACTGAACGGTGCCTGAAAGTCCATCCTTCGCGGCAAGGCTATAGATGCCGAAAACGCTCTACGCCAAGGCCGACGCGGGGCGAGCCACGGTACGGTCGCTTGGGCAAGGCGTTCCTTCCTGTCCCGCAAGTTCCGCCTGAGGTTTTTCGTCACACCACAGTCAGAAGCAGAGTTTTCTCCTCGGTTTTCACCGCCGCTACCGGCCCAAGCTCGCCGAAGCGTGCATACAAAAAACTCGCGCCCGCGCTTCGGTTTCCATTAGCCAACCCTTTACCTCATTCCTTTGTTTCGCTGCCATCCTTATCTCTGATTTCTCCGAGCGACTTTCCTGGCCCCCCTGCTGTTTTATTGGTCTGCTGCATGTCTTGCCGCTATCCGACCCTATCATTGGCCTGCCTATCTCCCCCAGACTTGCTAATCGCTCGTTCATGGCCGCCGGTGCCGGCTCCGACACGCTTATAGCTGATGCCATGACAGGCAGCAAGACCGAGGACGAACACACTCCGAGCTCGAGTGAATCTACCCCAGAACCTTCCCACGCTGCCGAGAACCCCTCCGCTGCCCCGGATCCTGCCCAGCCACAGAAGCGCAAAGGCGGTCGCAAGCCGGTCAGTCGTGAAATGCTCTTCCGTTTACTTTTCCTCTCAACTAGCTTTCTGCTTTGTTGTCGCTGTGCTTATTTGTAGTCATTCCTTTGCCAAATGGCTGTACTGACTCAACGCAAGATCTATGCCACGTCTGAGGAGCGTAAGCAGCGGAATAGACAGGCCCAAGCCGCCTTCCGAGAGCGTCGCACAGAGTATATCAAGCAGCTCGAGGCCACGATCAAACAGCATGAAGAGGCCTTGCGCAGTCTGCAGCAGAGTCATCGTAGTGCCGCGGACGAATGTCTCATGCTTCGCTACAAGAATTCGCTTCTTGAAAGAATTCTGTTAGAGAAAGGTGAACGACCAGTCTCTGTCGACCTTATCGCTGTTGTTAACAATTCTCCCAGGCATCGATGTCCAAGCAGAGCTCTCAAACAAAACCGGGAGCCCGCTCTTCGATTCCAACAGTATTCCGCCGCAAATGCCTGCTCCCATGATCCCCGCCCCTCTCCAGAGAACGGCGGTGAACAGGCAACATGCGAGACGATCCTATCAAACCGTGAACGGCCGTGCTGCCCCTTCCACTCAATACATGCCTCGTCCCGCGTCTTTCGCTGGCCAGAGCCCCATTGCTCAGCCGACGCCTCCATCGCACGCGTCGTCTCCGACCGCATTGTCCAGCAGATCTGCTGCGTCCGTACAACAGACAGGACTGCCTTCCCCAGCCTCTGCCGTCACCCCGCAGCAGACCACGGCACCTGCCCATGCCAGCTCATCGCAGTATCAGCAGCCATCAAGTGCAATGTCTACCAGCAGCTCACGGAGCGGGAGCACCGTCGTACCTCCCAACGCACGTGGTAATCCCTCAACTTACGGATACTCGCCCCAGTTCCAAAAACAAATCGAGCAGCTCGGCAAGTATCTCCGCCGTCTACGGGCTACAGTGGAACTATGTTCGTCCTAGGGTTGATTTTGTTACAGAACACGAGTACGATACTCCCTCGTCTCGCACAAATCCCGACACCGACGCCGATATGACCGCCATGGACCAAGACTACGACGCCACGGGCTTCAGCATTCCCCACCACTATGCCTCCTTCGACAACCAGCAACTCCCCGCTCAACAACAGCAACAGCTTGTCGGACAGCAAGCCGTCCCCCGCGCTCGGCCAAAAGACGCCCAACAGCAGGGCCTGTTCGCCGGTGGCCACCCACCCTTCGACTCCTTTGACACGATGCTGGACTCTGATCCGTTCGGCTTATCAGCGAGCATGCACTTCCCCACCAACTACTCCTTCGACCAGCAGCCGCCGTACAAATGATGTCTAACGAAAAACAACCGAGTCAGAAAATTAATCTAATGACTTATGAATGTACAGCGCCCCCACCAGCCATTCGGCGGGCTATGTTGACAGCTCATGTATATCCTGTCCTGCTAGTCATTGATATCCACCATCTGTTACAAGCAAGGCGTTTGAGGGAAATCACAAAAAAGTTTCGAGGCTGTCCACGAACATGTTTCCTCCTCGATGGGGTCTTTATTTTCAATTTTTGTTTAAGTAGCTCGAATTAATGCTATTCGGTCGATCGAAGTCAGTTGCCTTGTGTGTTGCCGTATCGTCATTGTTTGTGATCACGCCCTTGCTAGCAGAAGACAGAACGTGCGGACTCTTGTTTTTGAGCACTTAGAGCACTACCATATCCCAGTTACATAAGTTGTGCATGCATGTACATCACTATACCTATTGTAAGCCCACGTGCGCATTCGCCCTGGCAGGATTGGTAGATCTGCAGCAGCGAATCACCGGACTGGTAATGGCCCGACTTGACACCGGACCGAGTGGAGGATGTTGTGTATGTACTTGGACGAGGGCTGCTCCGGCTCTGCTTTATCTAGAGGCGATAGGAGCCAGTGTCTCTCCCAAAGCCAGATGCTCAAAGGGTAGTAGTGGCATCAGCAGTAACGAGTCGTCACAGGCAACACCAAGGTTAGGAATAGCCATGACATTTCATCGCTCATAAATCTTTCACCCGGCCCGGTGGCTAGTAGTAGTAGTAGTAGCAGCAGCAGCTAGCCGATGACCGAACCCGGTACCCTTTCATGCTCCCCCGTCAGATCTTCGCCTGCGGAAGAGCACCAGGGAGTCATCCCTGCACCTTCTTCACAATCTCCTCCACCTTCGCAAACAGCGGATGATCCTTCTCCAGTCCTGTAATCTTCCTCGTCGCCCCCGCCGCATCCTCACTCTTCAAGATCTGCGCCAGCTCCGCGCTCTCCTCGTCGCCCTCCACGTTCTGGAACCTGAATGCCATCTCGATGCCGCCCAGCAGGTGGTCAATCTTGTCCCCGCGCTCGGCAAGCTCGGCCGCGGGACCAATGAACCGCTCCTTCCGCGAGAGCTTGCGGAGGGGCGCGCGGCCGACGCGCTCGACGACGTCTTTGAGGACGGGGTTGGAGATGCGGCGGACGATCTTCTGCACGTATTCCTCTTGGTCTTGAGTGGTGATGCCGTGCTTGTTGACGATAAGGTGGGCGGTTTCCTTGAGGGTGTTTTGGACGATGTCGTGGAGTTCTTTGTCTTGCAGGACTTCGTGGATGTACGTCTTGCCGCGGTTGTGGCCGTAGTAGGCGGCGGTGGCGTGGCCGGTGTTGACGGTGAAGAGCTTGCGCTCGATGAAGGGCTGCAGGTCGTCGACGTAGTGGATGCCTTTGATGGGAGGTGGGCCTTGGGCGCCGAAGGGCTTGCTTTCGACGCACCATTCGTAGAACTTCTCGATCTTGACGTTCAGACCTGCACCTTCGTCTTGGACGGGGACGATGCGGTCAATGGCCGAGTTGGCGAAGAGGGCTTTGTTCTTGATGTCTTTTGCCGTAGCATCGTCCAGCTTTTGCTCGATGAACCCACGAAGGGTGTCGGTTGCACCAATGGCGTTCTCGCAGGCAATGACGGAGATGGCAGTCTTCTCTTTCCTGGCATTGATGCCCTTGGCGATGACGGGAGCAATGAATTTGAGGATGTTGGGACCGACGGCACAAGTGACTACGTCGGCGGTTGCAATCTCGTCGACTACTTTGGACTCTTCGTGCTTGCTGTTTATAGCTCGGTAGTTGTCAATGGTGAAGGTGTGAGTATCTTGGCTGCCGACCTCGGTGACGGTGTATGACTTTGTCTTCTGGAGTGACTCGATAATGCTGTCCATGACATCGATGAAGACGACTTCATAGCCGGACTTGTGCAGGAACTCGGCCACGAATCCTGTTGCTGTCAGCCCCATGGAACTTGCATAGGTTGAATGGGACAGACTCACCACGGCCAATGTTTCCACCGCCGAAATGGATAGCTTTGCGTTGAGACATTGTAGCTGTTGTGCGAACGAGGAGCTCTGTTCAAGGCTTGTGTATGGTACTTTGGTATAGGCGAGGGGGAGAGATCAACAGTGGGCAAAGTGCGGGGGAGGAAAGGTTGAGAGGTAGTTCTGAATTGGATGACGGCCGAGTGGTTGACCTTAGTAGTAAAACAACACGCTGCCTGACGAGGAGGCGCACACGGGGAAACCTGGCAGCAAACAGCACCAGCCCAATGCACGAGCTCGGAAAGAAGGCGGCGGGGTGTGCGTGGGCAAGTGATGCTCAACCCCGCCAAATTGTCCCGCTGAGCTCGGACCGCACGCTTTTGTTGCGTCACACTCGAGGCTCTGCGGCCTCATTCGGTCTTTGCCCTCGGCCCATGCGCGACTTTATGTTGGCACAGCACCACCCAAACTGCTTCAATGTTGCTCCTACGCGCCGGAACCCTGCGTTTCTTGCTCTATAGTATATTTTCTACGTGTGACCGCCACTCAGAGTCCTTGAAAAGCGTGTTCGCGGTCGGATCACCAGCACCACCATCATCAAGCCTGCCATGAGCCACAGCACATGACCCCACCAGATGACGTTCCACTTCTCGACTTGAGCATTGCCCTCTGGCAGTCACAATGCTCCGCCCTTGTCATCCTGGTCCGGTATGCGAGCCCGAAGATATTTGGCTAGGTCATCAATTTCATGCAGGTCTGCCGAGTGGGCCACACCGGGATAGGTCTTGAGGTCGACAGTCCAGCCCCACTCCTTAAGCAATGCTGCAGTAGCCTGGCCCCATTCGTAGCGCACAACAGGGTCGGCATCACCATGACCCATGAAGATTGGCGTGTCCTTGTGCTGTGTTAGACACTCGTCGCCGTGTTCCATGTTACAAGACACACCTTGTTGACGTTCTCGGCGGGCACCATAGATCGCAGCTTTCCCCGGAGCAGCAGGTAGCTTGATAGACCAAAGATACCGCCCAGCTTCTGAGGACATGTCACACCAGCCATCAGCGACATTGCGCCGCCTTGGCTGAAGCCACCCAAGACGATGCGATCAGCGGGAATGCCCGCGGCTATTTCCTGGGCAATGAGAGAATGGAAGTATGCTTGGGAACGGGTAATGCCACGCTCATCCTCCGACTCTGATATCGCTGAGAAAGACGTCTGCGGTTGTGTTAGTTGTCGGATGCACACGGAGGGACTAAGGGTAAAAACAGCGTTTGCAGGCCTTACGATGTCGTACCAACCAGGCATTCTCATGCCCATGTTCTGTTACGGTTAGCGTAGCTCCTATATGGAGGACATGATAGTTGATTGCGCACGACTGTGATAGGTATCGTTTGAGCATTAGGGAGGATGAATTTGGTCTGAGGGAACTTGTTCTGCTGTCGCCACATCTCCGGGAGGAATGACCTTCCTTCGTGTCAGCGACAGAGGAGTGATCGAGATATGGTCGATAATGCATACCACCCCGCTCCACTGTAGTCAGTCAGTATATTATGACCCACAGGTCCCAGCACGGTCAACTTGCCTGTCTCCCAGACCATGGGCTAGGATAACGGTCGAGGTATGCCTCTTGATGGCGGGAACGACCAGAGCTGCGGGGCCGGACATCCTAAAGTCTCTTCAAATTTTCCGACGAGTATTATCGACCAGATAATCCAATTCAAACGCAGTACAAAGAGTAGGTACTGTGTGTGACAGCGATGGATGCCATTGGTGAAACAGAGGCGCTTCTACGAATACATGTGACTGACTCATGGAAGAGCATTTGGTTGACGTCTTGCGATTCGTGCGGTCGAGCCTCGCCGCAGTCTGATGTTCGAGCGGGCGCGTGGACACAGCAAATCACCATTCCATGTTATGTTTAAAAAGGAATATAGAATACACAAGATATATCTGGTGTGAGGATTCTCAACGATTTACGGGAATATCAATATGTGTCCTGTCGCCCGAAGACAAAGACTAATCGATTTGATGACTGCAGATTGTAAAACCACATTGATCTTGAATCTACTCTTGTTTGCTGGTCTCTTCCTGTTTACTGCTTGTACTGGAGGTCTCCCCACTATTCGCTCCCTCCTCGCCATCGACATTCCGCCGTCTGAGGGTTTCCTGCTCTCTCCTGACCTCTGGCATGGTAGGTCGGCCGCCGACGCTGGCTAATACCACGTCAGCATCAGCGGTAGGGCTATCTAAGACTTCCAATTCTTCTTTTGTAAACCATCTAGGGTAGATCTTCCATCGTAGGGGGATCAA
This sequence comes from Myriangium duriaei CBS 260.36, assembly GCA_010093895.1. Taxonomy (NCBI): domain Eukaryota; kingdom Fungi; phylum Ascomycota; class Dothideomycetes; order Myriangiales; family Myriangiaceae; genus Myriangium; species Myriangium duriaei. Next base: position 1,362,150 of record ML996090.1, read on the forward strand.
GGCGAGGATTATGATGGGGAATCCGATGGCGCCAATAGTCTGGCTGATCGCGACACTGGCGGCGACGGCAAAGATGCGGCATGCATCGAATAGAACGATCTTCCGCGGACGAAGGTTCAGCCTGGGGTCGTTGGGATCCACAAATCGCCGCTCGCTCAACAGGAAGAGAGCATTGCTAGTAATGCCGTTGCCGCCGATACCTGGGAAGCCAACCACGAAGAAGACTCCGGAGAAAAGGCAGCGAGGCATGGTGCGGAGGACGACCAGAAGCGGGCCAGTCATCATGCCGATAAGACCAAGACCCATGAGGAAATGCGACACCCGCTGTTCCGATACAAGGACAGGATCTATTGTCTTGTGGCATTTGTTCGTGGTGACACCATCTTCTTCTTCAATGACAGCGTGTAAGTTGTCTTTGTATTCAGTCACCGAATCAGTATGCACGGGCGCTTGAGGCACAAGACCATTCGGTAACGGTAGTCCAAGAATACCTCCAATGAAACAGGTAATCCCGAGCAAGAAGAAATCCCAGTGGAAGCCTGCAGGTTTCTTTAGTGGGAAGGATCGAGCTTGAGCTGTAATGCTGGAGATGTTGTGGTCATAGTAGAAAAGTAGAGTGAGCAAGATGCCGATGGGGAGGGCAACGAAAACCCATTTAGCTTCTAGTGTATAGAATTGTATGAACCATGAGCGCGGCTGTGAAGGATGGAATGCAGGAGCTGTAGGCAATTTTAAAACATTCGCGTTTTTGAGGGGACCAGGAATGTGGACAAAGCCGGTATAGAAGATGGTGGCGATGGGGTAGGCATAGTCCGAGATGAATTTGCGGATGACTGGATTGAAAAGAATAGTATCCGGAAGAAGTTCAAGATTGTGCACAGTGTACCAATAGCAAAGAGCGACGACAATTCCCATAAAGCCAGCTTGAATGGAATTGTCAGAGAATTCGGCTGTCAGGTTCTCCACACCTTTGATCATATAGATGATACCGACATACATGCCGAAAGAATTGCTAGAGAAGTCGGTGATGTAACGCATGTAGTCGCAAAGGTTGCCGATAGCCATTATCCAGTGGGTGATAGCGGCCCAAATGGCCACCCAAGCAATGAATTCCGGGTAGCGGTCGGCTATGCCTTGATGTACAGCAATATCGTAGATGGTATAGTTGAACAATGAAATCAGACCAGTGATGCCGACGATGGTGAGTGGTTGTGCGGAGAAGATACTGAACACTACTGCGGCGAGAGCGGATGCAAACAGTGCCTCGTTGATGCCAAAGAAAGAGTACCCGACTCGCCGACTCATGTCGAGCTGGAAGGCAATCGCGGGCAGCAGATTGACAAAGAATATACGGATCGTACCAGCAAATGTGCGATAGTTGAAGCCGTCGTATATGTCGCTCCAGTAATAAGGGACTCGCCGACGAACATCGTGATACATGCCTCGACCCGGCCGGAACATGCGATAGCTCTTCCAGCCCGACAAACCCTCCCAGTTATACCGATCGGTAGCGTCCATCTTGATCTCCCGAGGTTTGAATCGATTCTTCCCCGCCATTATAACAAAGAAATTGCGATGAATGAAAGAGAACTTGCTCCAATATGGTGCGGCATTAGAGATTAAGGTGATTCATGCGAATGCTGTGTAACAGCAGCCACGTCACAGTAGCCGTACTGTGATGCTCCAATTCCCTTGATCAACGGGATAGAGAGACTGATAGGGGCACGGGCGTCGAAAGGAGAGTTTTTACAGAAGTCAACATGGCAGCGGTGAGATGGGTGGCGTCAGGGTTGTGTGCATCATCAGCCAAGCAAGATCGTTGAAAGGTAAAATTGGAAATGGTGCGCTAGTCCGCCGATTTTACGGCTAAAGGGAAAATGCATCTGCACAAGGCAAGGTCTGCTCCAACGGAGGGTGACTCGCCACAAGTCACCCTCGCTTCTCCTGCTCGTTTGAGCAACATGCAATATCGCACAGTGTCAGAAACAGTAGTACCCGCACAGGCACGTGGATGCATCTTCGATCGGATGCGGCAAGATTGTTCGATGGTATCTCGTCCTTCCCGGTGACCTCGGTCCGTGCTTTTCTGCAAGAGCGTCGCCAAGACTCTCCAATAGCGGATAATCCCGCTGGTTGTTCAGAGTCATTTCTAGTGATGTGTTCTCGACACATGACTAGTGCTTGGGTCGCCGATCATGAGGGGCAGGGCAGGGCAGGGCAAGACAAGTGCAAGGCTCAGCTCCCCTTCTCTCGAGGGACGGCGCACCTAAACTTACTGTACCCTTTGTGTTTCGTGGCGATAGGCTGTACCAATGATGTCCAATAATATCCGAGGCAAGCCCAAGGACCTGAATGGCCGATACAAAAGCGGGCTGCAGGAATGCGAGCACGAATAGAATCAGGACACACGCCCTTCTCACGTAAAGCCTCCCTCAAAGCACAAATGCGTGAACTACCCTTGCTTTTGTCCCGTCATGACGCTTTCAACCCGTGGATCACATCGGTTCTCAGTAGCATTATGCAACCATTTATCAAAAATGCTGGAGGGCGGAAACTCGGACTTTCCGTCATAAAGAGGTCCCTCCATCGAGAACAGCACGCGAGATCTGAAACATGCTTTCGTCTGGGGAGGCAGTCGCGCCGCGGATTTCCCGCATTGCCCGATCAAGAATGCGGCAAAGTCAGGCAACTCCGCCTCGTATCAGGCCACCTCACATCACAGGCTCTGCCTTTCGCCGTCCAGCGCGTTCATTCTTTCAGCCGTCATCGCATCATCCACGCGGTGTCTTTTTTGGGTACAAGTAACGTGTTCTGCATGTCGGCGCAATTCCCGTGCTTGCGGCCCATCTCTTCGGATGCATAGATAAACTCTTGTCAATCACTTTTGTCGCCGACTACTACCCTCCCTATACAGCACTGCCTGGAAATACACACCCCCCGCCGCCATGTTTGCCTGGCTGAACGGCAGCGACCACCGCCCTCCGGCATTCCTCGCCTTCAGGAGCAGCAAGCTCTTCATCGTCGGCTCCGTGGCTGCAGCAGTCTTCACCGACCTGTTCCTTTATGGCATCGTGGTCCCAGTCCTGCCATTCGCCCTCAGCAGAAAAGCAGATGTCCCGAAGTCCGAAGTACAGAAATGGATTTCCATTCTTCTCGCCGTCTATGGTGCTGCGCTTTTCATCGCATGTCCTTTCTGCGGGTGGTATGCCGATAATTCGAAGAGCAGAAAACGACCGCTGCTCATTGGACTGATCGCATTGGCCGGCGCCACCGCTATCTTGACTATTGGCAACTCAATCGTGGTACTGATAGTGGGACGGATTCTTCAGGGCTTCAGCGCCGCGGTCGTCTGGGTGGTCGGTCTTGCCCTGGTGGCGGACACGGTCGGAGCAGATGGCGTGGGTGAAGCTATGGGCTACCTCGCAATTGCTATGAGCGTTGGCACTATCATAAGTCCCTTGATTGGTGGTGTCGTATTCGCAAGAGCAGGTTATTACGCTGTTTTTGTTGTCAGCTTCGCGCTGCTTGCCCTCGATATTGCCCTTCGATTGCTGCTGATCGAGAAGAAGGTTGCTGAGCGATGGCTGCCCGCAACAAAGTCTCATTCCGAAGCAGATGATCCGGAGTCTGAACTCATCACATCTCAGCTCACAAACGCATCCCAAATCACAAATGACCAACTCAGCCCAACCACACCCGAGACCTTATACAGCCGACGTTCGTCGAGGACAGGAAAACTTCCTATCGCCGCCTTACCGTCCGTGGTTGACCGGGACGGCCCCGAACTTCAGTCTCCCGCCACACAAGATTCCCAGCAATCGCTCAACAAACCTAAACGAAAGCTTCCCACCATGATAGTCCTTCTCAAAAGTCGCCGCCTTCTCTCTTCCTGCATCGGATGCATGATCCAATCCATCCTCCTCACCTCATTTGACTCTACAGTCCCCATCTTTGTGCATAAGACATTTCACTGGAACTCCGAGGGAGCAGGAATTATCTTTCTCCCACTTGCTGTCCCAGCCGTGTGCGCCCCGCTGGTCGGCTGGATGGCTGATCGCTGGGGTCCACGCTACCTCACTGCTGGCGGCTTCCTGGCTTGCGCGCCTTTCATTATTCTCCTCCGTCTGATCACGGAAAACACCATCGATCATAAAGTCCTATTCTGCGCTCTGTTGGCACTATTAGGCACAGCACTGACCTTCGCGCTTACGCCTATCATGGCAGAGATCACGTACTGCGTCGAGGCCATGGTAGCCAAAGCCCCCAAGGGTACATTTGGCGAAAAGGGCGCAATGGCCCAAGCGTACGGGTTGTTCAATATGGCGTTCGCGGCAGGCAGTATGCTCGGCCCACTTTTGGGAGGGCTGATCGTCGAGGGTGCGGGTTGGAAGGTCGCTACACTTGTCCTGGGCATTTTGAGCGCCGTATGGGCGGTGCCTACATGGTATTGGACGGGCGGCAGCTGGCGGCGGCAGAGGAACAAAAAAAGACAGGAAAATGATACAGAGATGGTGGATTAGACGTGCAATTGGTCGAGCCTCCGATGGAGTGTACGAGTAACGTATATATTTTTGTATAGTGTAAAGCATCTCTATCTCTCTTCCGTCATGAGATCTATAAACTGATAGGTCATTAATAACAAATCGAGAACAATCAGTTCCATTCAAGCATTGGTCTCCGCTTATGCATATCTTGCGTTTGTGATGACTGTCCGATACTATCCACATGTACAGCGTGTCCACATTCCTACACATGCACCTCTTTCCACGCGTGGCCGCAGCTATTTTCCCTCGCTAGCATCCACCGCATCCGCCATAGCTCCCATATTCCTAAATTGCCACTCAATGTTGACCTTCTCACCCAAATCCGCCAAATTCCCACCCATAACACTCTCACAGTCCTCCCCACGCTCAATCCACGCACTAGTAAGCCCAATCAACGTTGCCGGCACCGTATCATGAAACAAGCTCTGCGCCGTATGTATGATCTCTCCTTTCTCAACCCCCAGATCCTCGCGGCAATGCTGTATCAAATACCGGAAGTTGTTCAAATCAGGTTTATAAGACCCAATCTCTTGCGCCGTGTAGATGGCGTCGAAGTCCACACCTGCCAAGGGACCGGCTAGTGTGCCCTTGAACGAGTCGATATCGACGTTGGACAGGATTACGAGCTTGAAGTGCTTCTTCAGCCGTTGCAAGGCGGAGATGGTGTCCGGGAAGACGGGCCAGTCCTTGACGCTGGCGCCGAAGCGGGTGTCTTGCTCCGGGGTGGTGGTGACGCCTTGCTCGGCGGCGAAGGCGTTGAAGGCGAGGGCGAGGATGTCTCGGTAGAGCTTGGCGGGGTGGGCGCGTTGGACGATGCCCTCGTGGTGGACGAATTCTTTGAGAGCGCGGAGGCGGTTGTTGTGCAGTGGGTGGGAGGAGGGGAGTTGGGAGATGATGGGTTGGAGGGCGGTGTAGATGCCGCCTTCCCAGTCGACGAGAGTACCGTAGCAGTCGAAGGTTAGGCACTTGTAGGGGCTGAAGGATGTCGGCATAGTGTATGATTGGCTTGATGTAGATTACGAGGAAGGGGTCCGCAGATACGAGACAGGGCGGATATTCAATGAGAAGAGTACGAATATGAATATTTGATAACTTACAGGTACTGCTCGATTGACTATGTATACTCATGAAGCCCAGAAGGTGGAGCTCGCGGCGACAGTCAGCAGCATTTCTGTTCATCAGCGAATGACTAATGAATGCCTAAACATTCTTAGATTGTATATAAATATACTACCTGGTCTTTACAATCCGTCGAGCATCCGTTGGCAAGCTGGAGTAGTATTTTCCTTGATGCGAATGCTACCGTATCCTCTCACCCAGCATTTGCGTGGAACAATGTCCGGCGTTCTGTCGCAGCGTTCGGTGATAGCAAAAGTGATGACGTCTTTGGGGTATTGACACTTGCAAACAACAACGACTTTCCTCCTGCATGGGCCCCCGGTCGCAAACTAGACGTAGGTGATTGAGGCTTAGTCGTGGCAGTTCGGCAGCGACGGGTCGGCCTATCAAGCGGTATTGCCCCACTATTGTCAGGCCTGAGGCAGTGAACCCCAAACGACCGCCAGTTCAGGCAAATTTTGCCCTGTAGATGCGACACACAGCCCGCTGCGAAGACGGGCAGCATCTTTCCGTCGAACGCTGAAAAACCATCATAGGCAAGATCTTCCCCCGCCTCTTCGGTGGTGCCGTGATCGGCGCACCAATGGGTGGCTTTCTCACGTAAGTCATGTCATCCTTCGGGGTCATTCTGCCCAACGTCGACTCATGTTCCATGTAGGGGCGGGCCGTGCTTCGCGAAGCCCGACTAAGCGACATGTCCATCTCAATATCACCACCCCACCACGAGCTGCATCTCCGCTCTACATGCTCAGCCTCATCTGGCGCTTGTGTCTCTGCTGCCGTTGGGCGAGCATCAAAACGTGTCTAGGTCGAGTGCTTGGCTGCACTCCCAGTAGGGTTCTGCGCCGTTTCTTTTAAGATGGGCGGCTGTGTGGTCGCGACGATACTGAAATGTCACTCGCTGCATCCATCCATGCATCCCCCCGCCAGCACAACCCTTGCATCGAATACATCACAAGCATGCACATTAGCGAGCACCGTGCTGCTGCGCCTACGTCTGCGCCTGCCGTCCCCGGTTTCACTTCACTTCATGCCAGTAATATAAACTTGGGTCCTGCACTTGGCCAAGTCTGCTTGACCAGCACAACCTCGCAGATCACGGATCTGAAATAGTCAGGCGTCCTGCTGTACCATAGACGTCACTCTGCCTTACTCCAACCTTCCCTACCTAGAGTGCAATCCTATTTACCACCTCGTTCCTGCAAACACTTTGGCTGTTTTCGTTTTCTTCTCATTCACAGCTGAATCAACCCTTCTTCGCACTCACGGAAGGCCAAAGCGATTCAAGCATATACAGACATCTCGACGCTATAATCTCACAACATGGCTGAAAATGGGCAGGCTGGTAAGACTCGCGCACTAGTCCGTAGTGGCTTATGTTTAGATGCTAACGTTCTACAGTCCCTGGCAGCTACTTTTTGTATGCTCCGAACAAGGGCGCACCCGTCTCATTTGCCATATGGTTCGCTATGAGTATGGGTTGGCATTTCTATCAATGCATGTAAGTTATTCTCTAGAAGGCATGCGCGGAACCGGAATCTGACAACGACCTAGCACAACCCGAAGTTGGAAGATCACTGGCCTTCTGCCCTTTATCGGCCTGATCTTCACGATTGCCTTCGTCACTCGTGAAATTGGTGCATACCACTATGACAACCTCAACGTCTACCTCACCAGTACCATCTGCATGTACATGGCTCCGTAAGTGACGATAAATCTCCCCCTCTTCTGGATAAGTACTTACACATAGAGCAGTCCAATCCTGGAGTTGGCCCATTACCACATCTTCGGCCGGGTATGCTACTACATGCCCTACTGCTCTCCCATCCACCCCGGCCGTACACTTACGACGTTCGGCGCACTCTCATCCATTGTTGAAATCCTGAACGGCATTGGTGTAGCATGGACTGCCAACGCTCGCATTGAATCGGGCATGAGGAAGGTCGCTCTAGCACTGCTGCAGGCGTCCTTGATCATTCAAATTGCCGTCATTGGCTTCTTCGTCACTATGATGGTAGTCTTCCACCTTCGCGCTCGCCGTAATGGCGTCTTCCCGCGGAACGTCCAGATTCCGCTCTATACTCTTTACTTCACCACTCTCCTTATTTTGATCCGCTGCGTCTATCGTACGGTTGAGCACTTCAGCAACGACGGACTTGGCGACAAGGCGAATATTCCATACGCGCAGTGGAGCCCACTGGTCCGCTACGAGTGGTTCTTCTATGTGTTCGAAGCCAGTTTGATGATCACTATCATGTACCTTTGGAACGCTTTGCACCCACGCAATTACCTACCGGAGAACTTCCACATCTACCTGGCCCGTGACGGTGTCAGCGAGGTGGTTGGACCTGGCTGGACGGACAATCGTAGCTTCTTCGTCACTTTGTTTGACCCATTTGGATTCTTCTCCAACAGGCCAAAGGACGAGAAGCCGTTCTGGGAGACCGATGGCATCGAACCCAAGATGCGTCTCAAGGGTATTGTCTAATGAAGAAAAAAATGAAGTTTCTGTCAAGCGGATGCAACTTACGAGGTCGAGTTGAGGAGGAATGATACCATTTTATGTCGAATATACTTCTACCGCCGGCAAATGGATGCTGGCTCATTGGATGGAGGACCATATATTATACGATACGAGGATGAGCAGGGAATTCGGACCAAGCGTTTATGCTAGGGACTGTTAAATAAACGAAATATTCATTTATGCCAAAGATTCTTTTGAAATTGATTCGTTCTCGGTTGACTCGCCGATCGTGAGCTTGTGAGTCTATCAGACTTTCTTGCCCGCATGCTGCGCAAGGTTTCAACCAATCGGACGCGCTTGTGTTTACTGCAGCTCCCTGAGCTCTCCAAGTGATTTAGTCTCCAATGCCAATGCTTCGAGATATAACTTTCCATCTCTCACGATATACAATTGAACCGAATTGTTCCTCAAGTCTTGTGCTGTCTATAGCTGGCACAGAAGCGCCACTACGCAGGACCTCGGCTCAAGCAACGATCGAGAAGAGACGGAGGAGCGGAGAAGTCACGCGCCCGCCAAGACAATCCCGCTCGTTTTGGGTGACACAGCGTGGGCTGAACATGCAAGTGATGCCACCGACCGAGGCACTGTCACCATCACAACCCACCCCAGTCAGCTCTTCTGCCAGGCCTTGGATGTTTTCAGGGCTGCTCCGACCTTGCCGCGCTTTCAATTAGAGCAGTCAAAGGATCTCGGCCGCCCGTCATCGACTGCGGGAACAGCGCCTGATGATTGGTGCTCTCACCCCGCCATCACAATTCTTTTCACGAATGGTCGCATAATTCAGCTGGTCTTTGACTCGACCAGTTCTGCGCGAACAAGCTCAACCGACAGCAAGCTCTAGGATTGGCTGTCGTGCTGAAGGCACAACGAATCGCAATGGCTGCAGGTGGGGTACAAGTTAGCGGTTCACCGCAGCAGGGCCATGAAACCAAACAAGCGCTTGACGACAGCACCATGGTTGACTTCCACGACGACGGCGAAGGTAGCGAAAGCAGATCGCCCGCGAACTCTAATCACGGCTCTAACGACGACACTCCGGCTAAGAAGAGTGCGAAAGATCCGTCTAGGCCAAGGAGGAAGAAGGCGCGAAGGGCATGTTTCGCCTGCCAGCGTGCCCACCTCACTTGCGGCGATGAGAGGCCGTGCTTGCGCTGTATAAAGAGAGGATTACAGGACCAATGTCATGATGGCATGCGCAAGAAGGCAAAATACCTCCACGATGCCCCTCCAGAAGCTCTCGTGCCTGGTATGGGTGGCTCATACAATCCTCAACCTGGCGCTCAGACTGCACAGCAGCCCTCCGACTCCAATCTACAGAACAAAGACGACATGTCGCCGCTCGCACAGCCGGGCGGGTACTTCCCCGTTGACCTCCAGCAAGGAGCATCCGGCGGCCAAAACCAATCTTTACAGGCCGTGGATCCTGCATTGGATGTGGATGACTTCGCCTCATACGACCGAATGGGCTCTATATCGGCATCGCAACCGCAGCAGCGCCCTGGTCCGGCTATGAGACAGGATAGCCAGTCCTACACCATGCCTTTCGATCCAACAGATCCCCATTTCTTCAATTTTGATATATCAGGCTTGAACTTTGGTAATCATTATGGCGCTCTTGAATTCGGCATGCTCGGACACATGTCTTCGGGCGCCGGGGCTTTCGAATCACCAGACGACAGCAGCTTGCTCAGCTCTATGAATTACGACTCAACGACTGCTGGATATTCACCAATGACGTCCAATTTCCAGTACAACACGGGCAATCCCACCAACAACAACAACAGCTCGAACTTCCAGAACTGGCCCAACCCACAACAGAACACACCTCGACAAAACAGTGCTTACACAATGCCACATCACTACGATGGACATCCTGCCGCCTTCACTATCGGAGAAGGAACAGGGTCCATTTCATCCGCTTCTCCTGGCAACACCAACCTCGACCTAGCCGGACACAATTCAAGTCCAGTTTCCGCCGCGCATAACTCGTTCCCCCAGCGGCGATCGCAAGACATCACACCCTATGCTGCCGCATATAACTCTACCTCCAATTCCACCTTGCCTACAAATCCCTTTGCAAAGACTGGTGCAGATCACCGTGCGGTCCGGCGTCGCCGTGATCCAAGCACTATTTACAAATCGGTCAAAGAGCCTTATTCGTATACCACGGGTTTCCACCTGCTGACTGCATTTGTTGCCCGTCGATTCTCGAAAGACAAAACTTTACGTATTGCAAAGTCGTTGGCCAGCATTCGTCCCAGCTTCATTTCGTGTACTCGAGAGCTTAGTCGTGATGATCTGATCTTCATGGAGAAGGGGTTTCAACGAAACCTCCTATTGTATGACGACTATATCAATGCTTATGGGAGCCCAACACTCATTTGCCGACGGACCGGTGAGGTCGCGGCGGTAAGTAAGGAGTTTTCGCTATTGACCGGCTGGAGTCGCGATGTCCTCTTAGGCAAGGAGCCTAACCTCAACGTCAACTATGGCACAAGCGCCAGCGCTATGGCAACTGGCAAGGGCACTGGATCTTCCAGTCGCGGCGCCGCCACCCCAAACAAGATGAACGTTGAGATCGAGCCTGGTAGGCCTCAACCCGTCTTCCTAGCCGAGCTACTCGACGACGACACGGCCGTCCAGTTTTACGAGGACTTTGCCAAGATGGCATTCGGTGACTCCCGTGGTCAAGTACAACGACGGGGCAAGCTATTGAAATACAAGACCAAAGACGATCCTGGCTGGGGGCGGGAAATGGATGAACTGGGGGCATCGGACGGCAGATCCGGTGTGGAGAAGAGGGACACAGATCAGAACGGGCATGCACACGGAAGTCGCCATCACCACCATCACACCCATCGACTGGACAAATTTGGGAAGGGGATTGACATCCTCGGTGAGAAGGACGGCAAAGTCGATGTTATGTTTTGCCACATCGTCAAGAGAGATACATTTGATATCCCGATGATGATCATAATCAATGTGAGTGTACATTTGGATCTGAGGAGTTGGACTCCATACTTATCTGCTGCAGCTGCTCCCAATCATTCCATGATTGGCTCAAGCTTTGTCCGGACAACCGCGCTCAGCTATGAGCAGGCGAGGATAGGTCTCACGCACGCAGGCAGTGCACACCAAGCTGGGTTTAAAACACCATGGTCCGCAAATCGATCAATTCGAGGGCCAACGAGAGCTACGACTCGACGACAGGCATGTGCCACTCTGTTAGCCAATGCTCGTTCAAGATTATTGCCAGGTAGAGCCAAGTAGCCCGGGATGACAGCAGGGTTTGAAGTAGGAGATTATCACCTGGAAAGCTAAGTCAGCGCATCCAGTAACATTGCGACAGTCCAGCACAGTGTACATCTTCTACTAGTCCTTGGAAAGAGTACCTTCGATGGCTTGGTCCAGTCTCGCTATGGTCTGTTGCAGTCACAGGGTTGTAGATCAGACCTCGCAGGTAGAGAGATAGCAGGACCTATATCATAACTGAGACGAGATTAATCATGGCTGTGGCCTATTGCCTCGTGTATCCTGATTCTGCGCTTTGACACAGCCTTTTGTTATCGTGACAGGTGCCTGCAGTTATTGCCCTCCAACAAGCACACGGAATTTCCCAAGGTGCCATGGATGACAGAGCGATATACCAGTCCGTGTTTCTATTAGAATGTCGGAGCTCGCGGATTGTTACTGTAAAGCAAAAGGTACCATCGGATCTGAATCTAGATTTGTGGACCCCACACTGAGTTCGGCCGATCCACTCTGTGTCCGCGGTAGGGCGCGGGGCTGTCATTCACCTCTCACTCTATATAGAATCAATTCAAGACCTCGACTTCATCCTCCACTTCGACCGAGCAGGATCTTTGAATAGCGGTCATTGACACAATTCTGGGCAGTATGGTAGTCCTCAATCCTTTCCACGTCGAACAGGTATAGCAAACAGTAAATCTCACGTCAAAGATAGACACATTTACTAACGTACCCAGTGGATGGACGAGTATGAGACTAAAGCAAAATACAACATCGCCGAGACATGTGCCGCCTCCATCTCGGTCTCTGAGCTTGCTGATATCTCCGACTCCAAGCCCGATCCTTCTACCATCCTCGACCTTACTACGCCTCTAACCTACGGCGAGATCCGCGGCTCCAACACTCTACGAACCAACCTAGCCCGCCTATACTCATCCAAAGTCGGCACCCCGCTCCCCCCAGATAATATCTTGATCCAGCCAGGCGCCATCTCCGCGAACTTCCTTGTCTTCACAGCGCTGGTAGGCAAAGGCGACCACGTCATCTGCCACTACCCGACCTATCAAGCCCTATACGACGTGCCCCTCGGTCTCGGCGCCGAAGTATCGTTATGGAAAGCCGATCCCAACAAAGACTGGGGCGTAGACATCGACGAGCTCAAGGCTATGATAAAGCCCAACACAAAGCTGCTGGTCATCAACAACCCACAGAATCCCACCGGCGCGATCATCAAAAAGTCTCAGCTGGAACAGATTGTGGAGCTCGCCGAGGAGCACAAGATCATCATCATGAGCGACGAGGTGTACCGCCCGCTGTTCCACGGCATCACGCCCATGGACAAGGACTTCCCGCCGTCGATACTCTCCATGGGGTACAGCCGGACTATTGCTACCGGCTCCTTGTCAAAGGCGTATGCGCTCGCCGGTATTCGGTGCGGGTGGATCGCCTCCCGCGACCCGGCGCTGGTGGAGGAGTGCGCTAAGGCTCGGGACTATACAACCATCAGCGTGAGCAGTCTGGACATGCAAGTCGCTGCCTTCGCACTGTCGCCGGATACAGTGCACGCGCTGCTGGCGAGGAACATCGCTCTGGCGAAGGAGAACGTGGCATTGTTGGAGAAGTGGATCATTAAGCATGATGAGTTCTGCTCTTGGACGAAGCCCGTGGCGGGAACGACGGCATTCGTGAAGTTTGAGAGGGAGGGGAAGGCGGTGGATGCTGTGGAGCTGTGTAAGAGGCTCATGGACAAGACAGGGGTCATGTTGGTGCCGGGAAATTTGGCGTTTGGCGAGGAGTTCAAGGGGTATGTCAGGGTGGGGTATGTGAACCATACGCAGGTGTTGAAGGATGGGCTGGAACAGATGAGGGTGTTTATGCGGAAGGAGTTTGATGACGTGCCGCTGGCCGAGTGACCCAGGGTTTCATGAAGCAGGACGAGGCATATGGCTGAGACCAAGTTGAACAGTACATATTAAATTTTGACGGCATATACCGCACTGTGTCCGACACATCTACATCTACATCTTCCCACCTACACACCTCACCGCCCGCTAAACACAGGCTTCCTCTTCTCTCCAAAGGCCTTCAGCGCCTCCAACCTATCCTTCGTCCCTAAGACCTTCTCATACGCCGCATTCTCCGCCTCCTGCCCCAATCCACAGTTATCCACCGCCTCCATAGCAGCCTTGATCGCCACGGGCCCTCCCTCACAAATATCCCTCGCCAACTGCACAGCGGCATCCAGCACCTTCCCCCTCACCACCCCCTCACTCTTCACCTCCCCCTCCTCAACCTCCACCAGCCGATCACACAACCCCAAGAAATACGCCTCAGGCCCCGCCACCCTCCGCCCCGTGAGAATCAGGTCCCTCGCCCTCGCCTGCCCTATGACCGCCGGCAATCTATACGTCCCGCCCGCCCCCGGTATAATGGCCAACCTCGTCTCCGGCAGCGCGACCACGCTGTTCGCGCTAAACACCCTGAAGTGCGTGCACAGAGCCAGCTCCAACCCGCCGCCGAACGCCGTGCTGCCGATCGCGGATATGGTAGGCACCGGCAGCGCGGCCAGGCGCGCGAACGTGGACCGCAGCTTGGCCAGGAACGCCGACGTCTCCTCGGGACTCATGCCGAGGCGTTCTTTGAGGTCGGCGCCGGCGCAGAAACAGGCGTCGCTTTCGGAGGAAAGGATGACGGCGCGGGTGGACGAGGAGGTGGACGAGGAGGAGGAGAGGGACTCGGCGTGGATGGACTCGATGCTGGCGGAGAGGTCGGAGAGGAGTTGTCGGGAGATGGCGTTGCGGGCGGAGGGCCGGTTGAGGGAAATGATCTTGATGTTGCCGGTCGAGGGGGCAGGGAGGGTTGTGATTTTGAGGGTGGAGGTGGGGGTGCTGTATGCGCGGGCGAGGCGGAGGGGGAGGGGGGTGAGGAGTGAGGTGGCGCGGAGGGAGAGCCGGATGGGAGATAGGGTGGAGTTCATTCTGGCGGATTGGCGGAGGGGAGATTGGGAGACTGGATGAGGAAGCCGTTGGTCTACAAGGAGATTGATATAAAAGTCGTGGTGGAGGTTTGGAGCTCGAAAAGGACCCGAGCGGGTTGCGTCGGCTAAGATGGACCGAGGTGACGGACTTCTCCTTGCTTCATTAATTTATCGTGGACGAGTACAATTCGGGTTTTGAAGCCAGTGAAAATATCAGTGGATACGTGGTGGCTGTCCTGTAATTCACAATTCATTGAACGTTCCAATGGCATAAAATGGCGTCGTTGTCATAGATGGAAGACATCACGTCCCAGCACCTCCTTCCTTGGGCGGCGTCCGGACTCATGTCTCAATTATGCATCTCTTGTTGGTTCCTACAACCTCGCCTCCCTCGCGGGGTCTAACAAATCTTTCATCTCCGCCCTTGGCCAGTCCGGATTGTCCTTCGGATCCGGCCTGTCACGATCCCACGCCCACTTCTGCCCCAGCTCTGGCTCCAACTGGCCTTCCAGCATCTGCGTCACGTACTTCCCGATTACAGGGAAGAACTTCCATCCGTGGAAGTTGCCGCATGTCGCTACGTACAAGCCTTTGGCGCCGGAGTGTGGGGAGATGATGAAGTCTGCGCTCGTGGTGAATGCATCCCTGTGCGATGTGTCAGTCGTTTGGCCCTATCCTGCTCATGGGGGTGGGTGGTGGAATATGTGTCTCACCAGCAGATTCGATATTTCTCGAACTTCCATTTGGAAGTTTTCTTTCCATAGAAGACGTGGTTGGCGTATGCAATGTCCTCTTTCAGTTTTCGTGAGATATCCCATTGTCCATAGTCGGGCTTGTTAGGCGGGGCGGAGAGAGAGCGGCCGGGCAAGACTTCATGGTGGTTAGAGAAGATGGTCTGGCCCCACCATTTGAGCTCGCCATCGGGGGTGGGCGGAAGACTGCCGATGAATGTTCCTTGAGCAAGTGTTAGTGCTGGACAATGTTGGTATGGTATTAAGGAGACGTACCAGTCTCGGCTGTGTATCCTTGTACCCCGACGGGCATGTCTTTATATGTGGGCAGCGTCTCCTTGTCAAGCCTGGTCATGCCGGTCGTGATACCGCCTGCCAATATCCTGTCACCAGATCGGAGCTCGTCGCGTCCGGTAGCGGCTGCACTCAACTCGAGCAGCTTCGGTGTGAATGCACCGGTAGAGAGAATGACATGCGATGCCTCCAGGACATTACCAGACGTAGTTTTCAATCCAGTGCAGCGGCCACTCCGATCGACCTGCAGCGTCGCGATATCCGCGACCTTGTACTTGACTCCGAGCTCCAGACACTTCTTCGTCACAGCTCGCAGACAGTCTCCCGCCGCGGCCCACCCACTCGTCTTGTTGATCAGCACATCCTTCACGCCACCAGAATAGTCCGCATCCCCGAATAACCCACCATACAACTTCTTTGCCTCCTCAAGCGGGACAGCCTGGAGGTCGGCCTTCCGGCCAAGCTTCTTATAATTTCCAATTACATCGTTAGCATAGTCGCTGCGACAAACCCAGTAGATCCCCGTCTCATGGAAGTACGGCTTCCACAGTGGGTCAGAGCGGAATACGTCTTGCGCTTCCAGTCCAAGCCGGCAGTAGACAATGTCGTCGTAGTCGGCCCGCACCACTTTGTTCCAGTCCCATGAAGCCGCGACCCGACTGTCTGCGTCGTAGGCGTCGCGGTCTACCAGTGTTATGGACGCTGATGGGTATTTCTGGATGAGGTGGTAGGCGGTCGAGACGCCGAAGACGCCCGCGCCGACGATGAGGTAGGATTGGGAGGAGCCAGACATGGGGGAGAGAGGAGACAGGTGACACACACCTTTGTGGGACTTACATGGCACAGTCGGATATATATACCGTCTTGTACTTTTGCTATCGCTCTATCGTTGGAGAAAAGGGTGGGATGGATTTCATGTCCGTTTTCGGAGAGCGATTCCCCGCATCGCACATGCTTTGTCCTGACGCGGATTAGCGCTACTCCGAACTCCAGGGTCTGGAGCTGTATCCGATATGGTGCATTGGCGAGGATGCAATTGAAGACAAGGGCAGGGCGTACGGACATAGTCAAATACAGGGCGTACGGAGATGGCAGAGCTCAAAATGTTATAGTCAAGTGGATACATGCGCCTTACCATTAGCAAGAGGTGACAACTTCCGGGCTTGGCTGAATATTTGACGGATATTGATCGGGTACCCCAGCCGTAGTGTCCCTTAGCCGGCCGGTATTCAGGTGCTCGTGAATCTTGTGATATGTTGACAGATGTCTATTGTGATTCTAGTATGACCCTGCAGCGAGGCTGAGGCCGTGCATTGCGTGTGCCATGATGTACAGATCCATGCTCATGCACACCTACCTTCCCCATCATCGTCAAAACTCCGCATCACCCCCATAGCCCTCTCATACGTCCACACCGTGATTGCGCTGGCCGGTGCTGCCTTGACCAAACTGACAGGCAGGCCGCGATACAGCCCTCTCATCCCCTCCCTTCTCACGATTGTCCTGATCGTATTCCAAATTCCCTTCTCATAAACCGGGATATCACCCTTGCCATACCCTTTTCTCGTCGGGCCCTGGACCTGCAATCTCTTTCGCACCGTATCCAGCGGAAACACAGCGGACTTGCTGAGCACGCTCGCCGCCATACCTGCTAGCGCCTCGCCCCCGCCTAGTTTGTCTTGCAGGAAATTGCCAGCCGTGACGCTGCTCATCGGAACCTTGAGTCCTTCGTACAGGGTGAAAAACAGCCCCATGTACGGAAGGACTTGTCCCACCCCGGCGGACAGGCCGCGGAAGAACCCTTTTGGTCCTTCAGTGCGGTAGATTGTGCGCACCGACGCAGCGAGGGAGGCGTACACCCGGTCATTGCCCTGGGCAGCGAAGCGTGTTCGCAGCAGGTCGAGCGGGTAGGTCAGGGTCGTGGCGAGGGTGCCTGCTGTTGCGCCAGCGATGAAGCTTGTTGCTGAGGGAGGCAGGTAGGGGATGGAGGAGAGGAGCTGGGTCGTGGTGCGGTAGGTCAGGAATTGAATGCTGCCGTAGGTAAGGTAGAGGAACTCGGCAGGGACGTTGCCTTTCCAAAGAGCAGTGAATCCTTCATGCCGGATGATATTGGAGAAGGTACGTAGGGTAGAGGAGGAGTAGCGAGGCCGCGAGAGAGGGTCGGAGAGTGAGTGCGAGATCTGCAGGCGGATCTTGAGCACGTCTAGCGGCGCTATGAAAAAGCTGAGAACGGGGTCAGCAGACCATGATGATGCAGGAGTGGTTGGAAGTGTATGTACCGGGATACCAGGCCCGCGACAGCTCCAGCCGTGACGACCTGGAGCCGGGATCCTTCATCTCGGAGCGCCTCGACTTGAGGCATCCATCTATCTCTGCAGGATCAAGAAGTCCGCAACTTGTCGGGGAATTTCTCAGAATGTGGAGCAAAACAGACGTGGAGAAATTGAGTTTTGGAGGTGTCGGCCGACAGGGCTTGGCGAGGCCGACGTCAAGGCCGAGGCCTGAGGTCCGAGGTCTATATCATGCATATTCCCGTGTCTTCGTTTCTCTGTCTTTAACGACACTTCTAATCGACCATGTGGGCTCCTCCTCGCTGCAGCCGCTTGGCCAGCACGTTACGGGCAATGACAGTGCGGCGTCCGTACAGCTCGAATGTTGCCAGAATAAAAGCTCCTTCCGCAATCACATGCCAGTTGCCACGGACTCGACCAAGCAATCGCTCAATACAATGCTCAGCACATTACTCTGCTCAAGCTGTACAGCAGACCGACCCAATTTCGCAAGATCTCGAGCGAACCACTACCCCCGACCTCTCCCCCATCTGGCTCCGCGATATCTGCCCCTGCGAGCACTGCGTCGACCCCTCCTCCGGCCAAAAGAAGTTCTGGACCGTCGACATTCCCTCAGACATCCAGATCAAATCCCACCAAACCCTCCCCGACGGCACCCACGAATATACCTGGACCCACGACCTCCCCAACATGCCCGCCGACCACACCACACGCATCCACCCCTCCACTCTTCCCTCCACTCTCGCTGGCCCCAGCCTCTCCTCCCTCCCCCAACGTCCCTGGACAGCATCCACCCTCTCCCTCTACTCCACCTCCTACGAGTCCTACCTCACCTCCCCCACCACCTTCCGCGAAGCCCTCTCCGCGCTCCACCGCGATGGTCTCATCTTCCTCACTTCCGTCCCCGAGTCCGAATCCTCCGTCACATCCATCGCCGAGCGCATCGGTCCCGTCCGGAACACCTTCTACGGCTTCTCATGGGACGTACGATCCGTCCCCAAAGCACGAAACGTCGCCTACACCTCCGGCCACTTGGGCTTCCACCAGGACCTGCTGTACATGGCGGACCCTCCCCGGCTGCAATTCCTACACTGTCTCCGATCGTCTGCCGCTGGTGGCGCAAGTCTCTTCACCGATGCGTATCGCGCCGTAGTAGAGCTGCACGACCAGGACCTCACGGCGTTTGAGGACTTGGCGAGGCTGAGAACGACTTATCACTATGTCAAGGAGGGGAAGCATTACACGCAGTCGCGGCGCACGATTGAGTTTGACGAGCAGGCGGGGACCGTGTTGGAGGGAATTAGGGATGTGAATTGGTCGCCGCCTTTTCAAGGGCCCTTTACGGGACTGGAGACGGAGGACGATGTGGCAAGGTGGCATGCTGCGGCAAGGAAGTTCAGGGATTTGACCGAGAGGGAGGGGAGTGTGTTTGAGCGTATGATGAAGCCTGGTGAATGTGTGATATTTGATAATAAGAGGGTGTTGCATGCTAGGACGGCTTTTGAGCCGGGGGATGTGGGAAAGGAGAGGTGGTTGAAGGGGTGTTATGTTGATGGCGATCCGTATTGGAGTGCGTTGAGGCAGTTGACGAAGTAGTGAGGACAGGGTTTTGGCATGTAATATTTGTCATTAGCGAGGCGTATGTGGATCAGGTAGACAGCCGCTAGACATACACTGGCGCAGAGCCGTATGAATATCGTATATACAGAATTCCTCGCTGAGGTAGTTCCTACACTCCGTCATAACCTTCGTCACCCAGTCATGAATCGCAAGATCAATCCAGGTTTCTGGATTGATATCAGGAATGGATGATTAGCCACTCTTGTATGCTTTCTTCCTTGGCTTCGGATTACTGCTCCGTCGACTAACATCACTCTGGTTTTCCTTTCCTGATCTACATCCTCGGATATACCCATTCATTATCGGTGGCAAACTGTCCCACTCTGCAACGATCCCTGTATGTAGAACACTAGGCTCCAAGCTTCACCGAGGCGGGACGTGCCTCGGCAAATACAGCGGATAAGATGGATGGCGATTCAAGTCGATTTTTCGGATGGTAACGCCTAATTGCATCACCCTTGGACCAAGACGATCATCATCTCAATACTCGGACCGGATGCAGTGAGAGTTTCAAGTACTGGCAGAGATAACGCAAGCCGAGCTCAGACCTCCTTCAGACGCTTCGTAGCCCTTAGCAGCGAATCGTCCGGCAGTCCGCTGCGTTTCGTGCCAGGTAAGCTTCCTGTGCGTATGTCGTTGTCATCATTACTAATCTTCCTGGGCGGATATGTACATTCTGACGACTTGAAGCAGCCTGTAGCTGGTTTTGCGGGAACTCCCTCCTCATCCACTTGGAAGTATGCATGTTCCAGCGCGGACTCGGCTGTCAAGCGTTTTGCAGGGTCGTACTCCAGGAGGTGCTTGAGTAGAGCTAAACCTTGCCGGTGAGGAGGCGGGCCTGTAGATACGACGGTCGACGAGGACGACCGGTAGTTGTTGATCTTGGTCACATTCTCCCACCATTTGTCCAGCCCGACAGGCCGTGTGACCGCTGAATTAATGGCTGGCAGTTGGTTCAACTGGGCGTATTCCGGAAAAGCCGTGAGCAGCGGCCATGATTCCTTCTTCGGCAGGCCCATGATCTCGGCGATCTTGCACATTTGATTCCTCTGGAACGGGATTGTTTTCTTGCTGTCCTGCTTGGCTTCCTCGCCCTTAAAGATGGGCCTCAGGCTGAGCAGCTCTGCAAAGATACATCCGACGGCCCACAGGTCGATGGCCGGTGTGTAGTGCCTCGTGCCTAGCAGTAGCTCTGGGGCCCTGTACCATATAGTGACCACGACCTTATCTCCACTAAACAGGGGCTGCAAGGGTTTCTGGAAGAGTCTCGCAAGTCCGAGATCACCAATCTTGATTTGTCCGGCTGAGGTAACCATGATATTAGCAGGCTTGAGATCGCGATGCATGACCCAGTTGCGATGTAGATACAGTAGTCCATTTAGGAGCTGATGCATGATTGACCGAAGCGTAGCTGCAGGAATGGGTGTCTTGGGGTGTTGTGTGTGCCAGTGGATGATTTGCAGAAGGTCGTGCTCAGCGTACTCGAATATCATAAAGATGCATTTCGATTCCAAGATGATTTCCACGAGACGTATGACATTTTCATGTGACAGCTCTGTGCACAGCGCCATTTCCCGGATTGCCGACTGAGAGATTCCGGTGTATTGGAGCTCACCCTCTTTATCTGGCTTGAATCTAGGTAGCTCAATCAGCCTTGCGATGTCTTACGGGAGGCTCGAGGTACAGACTTCTTGATAGCAAAGACCTCTGGTTTGCTGCCATCTTTGGGAACGTGCTTGACTTTGGACTTGGCCTTCGCCTTGTACACCCGGCCGTATGTACCGCTGCTAATGAATCCAACGACATCGTAGTTGTCTCCGATGCGCCGTACATCAGGGTAAGGCGAGGGCATTTGGGTATCCTTCATCCCGGCTAGCATGTGGATCAGTTCAAGGACAGGGTAGCGCCAGATTGTGCACGCCGGAGATCAGACCTTGGAAAGATGCCTGGACAGTGGGTTGGTGGCCACCAACATCGTTCAAACCGCTTGACATGGCTGCATGATGTATCCTATAGCTGGCTTTCTTTCCAAAAAATAATTGATATGACCCAATCGTTGCTTGCGGTATGCATGAAACGGAACACGACAAGCCGGGCGGTCATGTGTGAGCAGAGCATCAGATGACGCAGCGCGCCCTCATTGGTCGGAAATGCTTGAAGCTTCTGTGACGTAGCGGACTTTTGTACCCTTTCGGGTTAGTGGCCTCCAACGAATTCCCCTTTGAGCGTAGGCCGACCACGTCGCAAGCTCGACAGGACTGGCATTGCCATCGACATCTGGCTTCTCACCGGCTGCATGCAATCATGCTCCACTGACCTTGTGTGGAATCGGACAGGCGATGAAAGAAGTGGCAAGAAAGGCGTTGATCACTACGAATGTCACTCGACGCCAATAGTGGCTCTTGCCCAAGATGCCAACATATAGCTCACAAGCCATGAATATAACAAGTTCTTGCATGATAACATTTCATTTTGCAGCTGCGGAAGCGGGTATCATACTATTTTCGTGCCTCCCGTAACGATGATCATCCTAATCCATACATATCGCTGAGCTCTGCCTGTATTTCCTGCGTTACCAGCCAATCCGAGTCGTCTGAATATATACCTGGTGAAGATAAAAGCGGATGCTGAGCTCACTGCTCCCGAAGCATTGCATTGCATTCGTAATCAACGACTCCCAGTCAATCACGCAAATAGCCCGCTATGACTTATTTGTCGTCGTTCACTAGCGGTAGGAAGATGGCGCATATACGTCAGCCCGCTTCTTGTGGTCTTGTTATGCCTTATGTCGACTAATAGTGACCGCCATAGTGAGAGGACTGCTGGTTCTGGGGTTTCCACTCTCCGTCCGCGCCCCCATGAGCGACGCCAATTTCCGCGCCGCCTCGAGCAGGACCGGTACTTCCGTGGTAAGATGTATCAATAGTGTCTCCAGCACCGCCTTGATAATAACGACTCTTGCTGTGTGCATCATCTCGACCGCCGAATGCGCTAGCGCTTGGCATAGTGGCTTGAGTACTCGCAGCGCCGGACGGCCTGCTGGGATTATACGCCTGGTAGGAGGCAGGCTGTCCGAGGTCGCCTTGCTGCAGAGGCGGGATTACTCCATTATCTTGATATGGCGTCTGGTAAGGACTCGCCTGCTGGAATGAGGTGCGTGGTGGATAGGATGTTGCTGCGCCATCCGGGTGAGCTAACAAGCCCTCCATGTCACTCTCCGCAGGACCTGGCCTACCCCCGTGGCGATCATTTTTATTGTCAGCGTTGGTCACTTTTGCATATAGTGGACCCATTTCTGATGCTGGACCACCACCTGTCGCCTGTCCCGCGAGCTTGCCAGCACCTGCATCCATGTTGCTGCTATAGCTTGAATCCTGAAATCGGTTCCTACGACCGACAAAGACCCATCGAAAGCCGCGCGCAGACGCCTTTATTATATCCCAGGGATTGAAAGCTTCTGCCAAGGCTTTGATGCCCAGTCGTCCACCATGGTATTTAAATTGGCTGTCTGGGTCAGCTGACGGAGTAGAGTATCCATCAGGAGCATATGGTTCGCCCTTGTAAGCTGAATTCAGATGCGACAAAGCGTAAGGCTTCCATGGGAAGGCAAAAAGGTGCATGACGGCAAAGACAGCCATTTCAATGCACAAAAGCATCGAGGGAATTCCGATCTTGATGTCGGGATAAGAAAGCTTGCCACTGGTATGCAGAGGTCCATTGCTGGACGAAAGAAATGATATGACAAACTAGACAAATCAGCGATGCGATTAGAGGAGAGCAGATACCAATTGATACTCACTGTTTGCCAGAATGAGAAGAAGATGACGAGTTTGATGCAGAGAACCTTTAAAAAGGGCCTATGTTCGGCCAGAACATCCTTAAGCTGAATGTAGAATTGCACAAGGCAGAACATGGCAACAGTGACTGATGCCGCCTCAAAGACCATGACCCAGACATGAGCAAAGGCCGGGTTCAATGAGGAGTCGCAATAGCGACCGATTGCTTGTGTTACAACAGATACAATCGTAAAGAGGACTCTGATCAAACAGTATTGGAAGACGCTTATGTAGATGACCTGGAGTTGAAAAGGTTAGCCAGGTAAAGCGTGGTGAAATGGAGGAGAATAACACACATTGAACCATGTCAAGCCACTCCGAGGGATTCTTAGGATCCCCTTGTCCCGACCGCCGGTGCATTTCTGAAGACCAAACACTCCCCAGAACCAGTTCTTGGGCTTTACGGAGCGGAAGTACTCCTTCTGGTCGTGCAAGTTAGGCGCAATGTAGTTGCACAGCAATGTAAAGAAGGAAGAAATTGCAAAGGCTTCGTAGCAGTCACGCAGGACTTGATAGTAGAGCGTGTGGCGATAATTTAAAAATGATAGGAACGAGACAGTGCTGTAAATGGGAATCATGAACAGGATGCGGATGATGCTGCCAAAGTCAGTGACGAGTGCTTGCGCACAACATTTTGACATACTGTTTCTGCTCCCATGGTTTCGAGTAGTGAGTAGCGTGACGGAAGATGAGAAATAAGGAGATGACAACGGAGACCATGCCAAAGGCGGCCGATATTATGAGGAAGAGGTGGTGGAATGTGAGGCCGTTGTCCCAGAGAGGGATCTCGTGGATGACCTCATCTTCGAGGGTGGTGTTGCAGGTCGGCATGGACGACAGGAGATGTGCGATTGTGGTGGAGAGAAAATCGAAAGAAAAGGCGCTGAATTATTGCGATACCATGAAGGGTATGGCCGTGTATGTGTCGCGGCCGACGCGTGATAGGAGCAAGGTTGGGCAAGTGCGCAAGGTCAAACCGTTGTTGAAATCCGTTAAAACCGGGCACCGAGAGTCGCGGGGTGCCGTTTGTCTCAAGTAGCGGGAGTTGTCGACGAGGTTGAAATGCAAGAAGCAGGAGTGGCGAGACCGCGAGAGCTGAGCGAAGCGAATGTTGAGCAGGGGTCGGACGCTTGCAAAGTCCTTTGTCGGTTCTGTAGTGGGGACTGGCGCGTACGTGTACGAGATCGAAGTTGTGGAGTTCAACCTGAAATGACAAGAAACAAGGGTCAAGAAGAGGTCGGGGCAAAATCGCCAAGACTGACGGACCGAAGAACGACGCGCCGCAGAAAGATGATGATCCTGTCAAAATCCGGATAGAAGCGAGCGTAGTCAGACCTTAGCCGCGATCTCTGTATTAAAAATGGGATTGTCTGCGGACTGCGGACTGAGGATTGTGTGGCTAGGAGGAGCAGGAAGTCACTCGGCGGTGTGTAGACGCAGCTGCTTGTCAAAGGACTTCTGCCATTTGGGCAGAGCTAACATTCTATTTGCGATCGTCTGAATCTCAAGTTTCCTGTCTCGTATTTCTTGCTTGCTGCCTGATACCCCTTCGCCCCTTCCAGCAATCTCCCGCGGCAGTGTTTCGAGCATTTTGGGGATTAGGAGAGGGAGCAGCGCCAAAAAGGAGGCGGGCGGCCCTGCGCCGAAGGCTGTGCTCGCCAAGCCACATTGTAGCCGCGTCACGTGCAACGCCGTCATCAAGCTATTTTCTCACATCACGTTGGAACAAACGAAGGCGAAGGAAACATATGATCTTATTCTCGAACGCTGCATAAAGAAGTCACTACAACCTCGAAGCGTCTGGTCACAATTTGTATCTGCTTAGGCTGCAGCTGCCACGAGAGATGGAGCAGTGCTGACGTTGGCGACACTCTCCCCGCCATAATTCGGACCTTCATATTCGGGAATACCAGGTCGTACTCCAACACGTTCCTTGGCCAGAAGGTCAACCAGTAAAGGACTGGGTCGGTTGGCACGTCCGGGCTGCAGCAGACCCTGGGTCTTCTTGTACTGACGTACCTCCTTCAGGTACTGATCGAAGAGGTATGCGCTGTCGAGAGGACCGCCTTTGGCCTCCGGGTGGAATTGTGTGCTAAAGATTGGGCGGTGCTTGTGAATCATACCCTCGTTGGATCCGTCATTGAGGTTGACGAAATATTCCTTGAAGTCTGAAGGCACAGTGTTGATGTCAACTGCGTAACCATGGTTCTGCGAAGTGATGTGGCATTTGCCAGTGCTGAGATCCAGTGCGGGAATATTGTGAGCACGGTTGCCGTATTTCATCTTGGTCGTCTTGGCTCCGATGGCCATGGCGAGGAGTTGATGGCCCAAGCAGATACCAAAGATAGGAATTTGCGAATTGTCCATGAGCTTGCGCAGATTGTGAGATGTGACTGTGCAGTGGGTAGGATCACCCGGACCGTTGGAGACGAAGACACCGTCAAAGTGGCTGGCAATCTTGTGCACAGGGTAATCGTAGGGGAGGCAAGTCACCGATGCTCCGCGGGAAACGAGACTGCGAATAATGTTCTCCTTGACTCCACAATCGATCAATGCCACGTGCATGTCACCGTTGGGAGAAGGCACATGGAAAGGTGCCTTGGTGCTGACCTTCTTGACCAAGTTGATGCTGGCGGGATCCTCAAACGCCTCGTCTTCATCCGCATCGTATTCCTCGCCGATGACAATCTTACCCAGCGAAGAACCTTGCTCACGCAGGTATGTGACAATAGCCCTGGTGTCGACCCCGGATATGGCTGGCACCCCTTCTCGTGCACACCATTGGCTCAAGCTCTCGACGGCAGTCCAATGGCTGTATTGTAGCGCAACATCGGCAACAACGATTGCAGCCGCTTGAATATTTGGTGACTCGAAGTATTTGAGAAGTCCGAATTCATCTTTGACCGAAGAAGGAACTCCATAGTTGCCAATCAGCGGCTGAGTGAAGACAAGGATCTGGCCCCGGTAGGAAGGGTCCGTCATTGACTCAGGATATCCCACTAGCGAAGTGGTGAACACTGCTTCACCGGAGATGTTGCTTTTGGCTCCGAAGCTCTTTCCGTGGAAGATGGGTCCATCCCGGATGGTGAAGGTTGCTCGTTCGTAGCTAGGTGGGGTGCTCCGGGTCGAGGTTGGAGGGGGAGTGGAAGCTTTAGGATGGATCACATCGGCCCTGCCTCTGACTTGCAGGATAGACCTGAAGCCTTTGTTGAGGCCAGGCGAGATGCTTGGCCTAAAGGCGGACGCGGTAGACGTCCTCAACACGTTGAACATCATGGTTGCCGGTGTAAGCGTTGATGTGGTATCAAAGATGTGCTAATTGATGCCGAAAAGCCACCCTTCAGTTTCCAGAAGCCTTCCAAAGATGGTCTGAAATGTAGTCTGAAGGACATTTGAGTCAGTTTCCTGCTTCTGTGTGCTTGATTGCTACACCGCCGACGTGATGGGCTATCTTCGACGGTCGGGCGTGGGTTCTCATGGGAGTTATTCAATTGGTGCTGGGAAAGACATGGCACTTACCCTGAGAGGTAAAAAGCGTCGCTGCAAAACGCATGGACACGATGTGAGGCTCGTTGAGCGGGTGGGGATGGATTTGGATTTGGTGTGCAAAGAGAACAAAGAGACGTGGAAAATGTCCGACACCGTTTTTACTGAGGACTCAGAGCTACGAGCCGCCGGGTCCGTCACAGGGGACACAGGGACGAGAGACGATAGGCGGGCAATGGGCGTGCTTGGGTCTGTGGTTGGCAAGGTTAGAGTCATCGGGCGACCGACCCCGGCACTCTGGCCAATCGACACGCCGGAATTAACTTGTGCGTCATATCGCCCCGCGGCGAAAAATTGATTTGGGGACGCATGTCCCTCCGACATCGCAGGACGCGATCAACCCTCGTTATCAATTTATCTAATCGCTTGCTCAATTCAGCACCACTTATCTCGCCGCCAACTCCTTCTCCTTCTCCCTTTTAGCTTTCTCTTTAGCCCTTGCAGAATCCTTCAGCTGCTCCCAATGGCTGCGATACTTAGCAATGATCTGCTTATTCTTCTGGTTCTCCAGCCCGAGCTTTTCCCGCTCCTTCATCTCGCGTTCCAGTTGCGACTCCATTGCCCGCATTCTCTCTTCCAACTCATGCAATGGGACTGTAGTCGTCGTTCGAGTACTCGCCATACTCTGTGCCAGAGCTTGCATGGATGCATCTTGAGCGTGCGATTCGAATGCTTGTAGTCTGTGGCTCAACTTATCCAGGATCTGTTTGAGTGCTGCATTCTCGATCTGCAACTCCTCTTCCCTTAGAGATGTCTCCGTTGCGATATGAGACTGTGTTTGCCCATGTTTCGCCCGTTGGTCGCTGTCACTCAGAACTTCTCTTGCGTCCACAAATTCGTCCGTCTCGTCCCCTCTGCTTCCTCGTCGATCCCGTGATCCACCTCCGGGCATCGGTTGTTGTCTTGACAAAATGTTGGCATAGGATGCGGTACCGCCGCTCGTGGGGATCACGTAGAAACTCTCGCCCGGTCCGAAAGCATTCCCGGGATGTCGCTGTTGCTCCTCTAAAGCCCTTATCGCCGCTTTAGAGAACAACTGATCTACATCTGGGCCAGTAAACACTCGTGCACTCGTCTTCTCCACTTTAGATGCGGTCGGTGAGTCTTCTGGTGAGACTTCGTGCAAAGGTAAGCCAGCGAATGCCAGCATTGATGAAAGCCTGGAGAATGGTCCAGCCGTCAAATTGGAATAGAAGCGAGCGAACCCATCGTCTCCGACGGGCGAATCTGTGGGTGTTGGTCTCGCAGGAGCATTCAACGAGGCCGATCCTTTGTCGAACGGTGGTGCGTCTTCGGACAGTCGTTCCACCCCGCCATGTCTGGATGGTGTTGTTATACGACCAGCAGCCTGGACAGGAGAAACGTTCGCCGCAGGTGGCACACTCCGTCGCTGCTGTGACTGCGGTATTCCCCGACGCGAGGCGATATCCTTGGCCAGTGAGGACGGGGTATCGCGGGTTTTCAAAAATGTAGGGGTACTCTTCCCAGGGGCATTGTGTGCCTGTACTGAGGACGCAGGTGCCTGCTGAGTCGTCGAGATGACTTCTTTACTTGCTTGATTATCGGCAGTGTCATCTCTTGCCGGTGCGATTCTCTTGCTGTATTCGTCTTTGGCTTTGACTATCTGGGCAAGCTTGTGGTGGTGGTCCTCTAGCAGCTTCAAGATGCGCAAAGCCTGTGAATTGGTCAGAGTGATTGCACAAACTGTCTCCATGTCTCTTCACTCACCTCCGTATCACTGGTGTCATCGGCCGCCCTGAGATACTGTTCTGCTGCAAGGTCGTGTTCGGTGCCGGCAACGGTAAGCCTGACTCTGGCGGTTTCTTCGGCGGCTCGTCTGGCATGAGATTGCGCCTGTCTCGAATTAGTACAAGAAACGATGTTAAACTCATTTGCCATACAGATGTGAGCGCCGAGTCTTCCATGACAATAGATTGAGTGATGAAGGCGGTAATCAGAACAAAATCTACAAGAACATTCCTGTATGGATAAATTGCATGTGATGCAAGGCACGCAGGTGACGGCGCCCACGTGACGCAATCCTAACTTACTGTGTAATCGCAGAAGGGGAGGGGGAGGGGCGCGAAGGAGCTTGGGCCATGTTCATCATGTCTGAACGCAACCAAGAACGTCATGCGCTGTCTACGGTCGCGTACTCATACATGCACCAATTCAGCTTGTCTGGCATTGTAATATGAGCTCAGACCCTGGAGTCCACCGAACCGAACTCTATCCTTTCTGAGGCCAGATCCTGCGGAATCTCACACATATAATCCTCTTGGTCGGCGTCGTCAGTCTCACCATCATCGCCAGGTTTTTGTGGAGGATCTTCCTTTTCCCCACAGACTTGCCGTCACAGTTACTGCTGGTTCGGTGCACAGTCCTGGCCTCAGACGTTCGACACGCGCTTCTACAATCGCGCAAAGCGCTCGTATATTTTCTCCTACCTTGCATTCAATCAATAACCTGGCTACCATTTCTCATCTTTGTGCTCGTTGTTGCTGGTCACAACATGGCATTTTAATCGCTCAAGCATACCTTACACTGCCAACCCGACTGAA
The DNA here is from genome assembly GCA_010093895.1 of Myriangium duriaei CBS 260.36. NCBI lineage: Eukaryota > Fungi > Ascomycota > Dothideomycetes > Myriangiales > Myriangiaceae > Myriangium > Myriangium duriaei. The sequence continues at coordinate 1,391,442 of ML996090.1, forward strand.
TCGAACATGGCCGCCGCACTCGACCGCACGACTTCGGCCTCGCCAATTGGAAAGATGACCAGACTGCGCAAAGGCCGTAAGGGCAAAGACAGCAACGTTTCCTCACCGTCACTGGGGGGTAGCAGTTCTGGCGATCCTGACGAGGGTGTTGCGGCTAGTCGCACCTCGCTCGAAAGCGCCATTGACAGGCTCAAGCCCAGCTCGAGACGGTCAAGCGAGGACAAGCGATCGATCACCGAAAGCAGGCGCCTCTCCAAACTTATACCCAGCAAGATCAAGAACAGACGGAGGAGTGGAGACGATGGCGGGCCTCGGGGCACTCTCTTGTCCAGCGATGATGCTATTGCTCGCGGTGGACATATCAGCCAGAATGAGAGCAGCACGTCGTTGGCCAATTCAGGCAGTATACACAGCAGTCTGATGACTGAAGACTCGGAGCATGAAGGGTGAGTACCGTGATTCTCGTGTCCTTGTGTGAATCAAATCGGCGTCCACCAACGGGTGCGACGAACAGGGATTACACCGAACTTGCGACTTGGGGTGAGAAGGGCAGCAACGCAGCGTCGGCAACAACTCGACATTTCATCGCATTGCGGAATGTAATAACATGTCGATGTCTGGCGGCGACTGGGGCGGCGTGTTTCGGTCACCCGCCCAGCCCGAAGCCCGCGCGAATATCCGACACTGGACTGTTCCAACATCCAAACAGCCATCCGCGACCTTAATTCTGCATATTCAGCAGGCTTTTGTCTTAGTCTCTGTCCAACATCGCTTTTGCAAATTGAATCTCAGCTGCTGGCGGCTGATCGACTTCAACCCCTGCTGCACACAAAACCCCACAAATTCCCCAGACCGAGCCGCGCGGACGCGACGTACTTCACCGCAATCGCATTCGCTGCTGACTGACATCGCTTTTACAGCCCTCCTGTCCGTCCCACACTCTCGCCTCACGAATCGCATACCGGTTATCTCACCATATCATCCCCTCACATCAATGCGCAAACAAATGTACCTATAATCACCGCAACTTCCGCGGACGACGCCGATATCTCCGCCGAATTCGATCACTCCCTTCCTGACGAGTCTTCAAACCTCCTTACACGTCCTGGACTTGAGCGTCGCAACAGCCCAGTCGACAAAATCAAGAGTGCATTTTCGTCCGTCAAGAAAAAGGCATCGCTCGAAGCAGACCGCCTCCGCAATTCGCAGCAAGATCGTTCAGATAGCGCCTTGGTTGACGGAAGGAACGAGATAACCCCGACAACGTCAATTGAGGAAGGATCTCCAGGGCCGAGTGCTGTACAAGGCAGTAAGAAGAGGGAGAAGCATTCAAAGACCTCTTTGAATGACAGACAAAGCCCTCCATCGATAGACACTACCGAACGTCCTAAGACTCCTCCCAATCAGCCTCTGGACGCTCCCTCAACTCTCGTCACACCTCCCACACCTACCCATACTTCACCGGAGAAGGTCGCATCGTCATTCACTCCTACCAAATCTCTTCAGACGTCTCCCGCTGTCACAAATTCTCCCGTGCGCACAAAAGCCAAAGGCTTCAGCCTAGGTAGTTTTACTGGCACCAAATCGTCTAGCACACTTGCTCAACCTCCTCTGACCCCACCTCTCGAAGAAACCAAGACTCCTGGTGGTTCTCTGACCTCGCCGAACTCCACAGGGTTTTTTTCATCTGTGTTTAGTGCCGCACAGAACGCTGCCAATCAATTCAGCAACCCATTCGCACAAGGAACCCAGGGACCAAGAGGGAGACAAACTCCATCAAGCAAGGATAGCACAACTTTTGGTTCGGTAGTGGTCACCGATCATTCAGACGGCCCCACGCCGGACGAGCATCGTGCATCGGCTACAACAGGCATTGGCAGTCTCAAGACCTCTGATCTGGCAGCTGGTGACTCTGAACCTAGTCCGATGTCAACAACTTTTGATGCTGCGGAGCACCGCAATCCACGTTCGCAGGCCTCGGATGCCGCTTCATTCAAAGCGGAAGATGCGAATGCAGTCGCCCAGTCTGTAGCAGCTGCGTATCAGAATCCCGCCACGAGCACTCTCAAAGAGGCACCTCTGAGCAGACCCAAATCGATAGCATCTCAGCGAAGTTTCAACACTGAACAGTCACCCTCGAGGTCTCCTGCAGTACAATCCGATGCAGGAGATTTTAAGCGAAGCGGCAGTATCAGGAGCAGACTGAGCGACCGCAGAAAAGGCCGTAAACGTGGCAGCTCCGCGGGCACGGCTCACACTCTTGGCCCTTCAATCAACTCTCTGGCGCCTACACCCTCCATAGCAAGTGGTCATCGATTGACCGGCTTTGCTGTAGCCAGCAGCAAGCGTAATAAAGACTTCCACCAGCTATTTAGGAGTGTGCCGGAGGATGATTATCTTATCGAAGACTACAGTGCTGCTTTACAGAGGGACATTCTACTGCATGGCCGATTCTACGTTTCTGAGGGCCACATTTGCTTTTCCAGCAACATTCTTGGCTGGGTCACCAATCTTGTCATTGCATTTGACGAAATTGTATCCGTCGAAAAGAAAAATACCGCTATCGTTTTCCCCAATGCGCTGGTCATTCAGACTCAACATTCTCGTAATGTCTTTGCAAGTTTCGTAGCTCGAGACTCGACATTCGACCTTCTTCTTGGGATATGGAGAACCTCGCATCCGAACTTGAGGGTAACGCCGAATAGCATCTGCTTGGATAGTGCCGCGGAGCCCGACAAAGCCGAAAAAGGAGAATCGACAGGATCTGAAGATGGCTCAGAGGATGGTTCTGACGATGTGTACGACGAAGACGCCGAAGAAGAGGATGACCTGGTCAGCATGACGGAAGTCGGAGCTAACGGCAGTGTTGCGGGTAGTGATGTCGGCGACATCACATCTGCTATCAGGAAGCCGTCCACCATGCCTGCTCAGACTGCGAGTCCGCCGATGAACGGCGCCGTGCCCAAAGGTCTTGAAGGCGCTGATGCAGTCGTTACTGGCGCTGCAGTCAGTGCCGATTACCCTGGCCAGCCTAGCCACGAGCCTACCGAATGCACCGATGCCGCAACGCATTACGAACGTCCGCTAATCGACACAACTATTCCTGCTCCCCTGGGCAAGATCTACTCGATGTGGTTTGGCCCTGCTTCCGGAGCGTTCATGCGGAAGTGGCTTGTCGACGACCAAAAATCCCGTGAGCTCAGCTACGAGGATGACAAGACTGGTCTGGACGACGCTCACAAAACCTTCACCTACAGCTACATCAAGCCACTCAATGCTCCTGTCGGTCCCAAGCAGACCAAGTGTATAGTAACAGCCAATCTACAAGTCTTCGACCTCGATCGATCCATAACAGTGGACTGCTCTACTCAGACTCCCGATGTGCCCTCTGGTAACATCTTTGTCACGCGCACACGCTACTGTCTGATGTGGGGACCTGGAAGCTCGACTCGCGTCATCGCAACATGCACCATCGAATGGTCGGGCAAGTCATGGTTGAAGGGTCCGATCGAGAAGGGTGCCAATGATGGTCAGATTCAGTACGTCAAGGACTTGATCGCTTCCCTCAAGGCGGCAGTCACTACCAAGCCTCCTGTCAAGGGTCAAATCCGTGGTAAGAAGGGCAAACGTACCCGTCGTGAGACATTTGATACTGTTGGTACGGAGTCGGAGAGGGACAAAGCGAACACCAAAGTACAAGAGGAGAACTGGGGTCTGTTGGAACCCCTCCGGCCCTTTTTGGGTCCATTTGTCGACCTGCTGAAGCCCATATTTACACCACAGGTGGTCATTGTCGTGCTTGTGCTTTTGTTGGCTCAGAGCTGGTTCTTTCCTTCGGCAGCCAGACGGTCTTCTGTCGGATTGGCGGGGTCTGGCCCAGAGAGAATGGCTGCATACAAAGCTCTGTGGGCACGAGAAGAGGCCGAGCTTTGGGATTGGTTGGAAGAACGGACTGGACTGGACCAAGGACTTCTGGCAACGGAGCAGGCTTCGAGACAAAAAGTACTGGCCAAAGATATGGCGAAAGGGGTTAAGAGCCAGAACATGGAGAGCAGGGAGATGGACGAGGCTATTCGAATCATGAACGAGAAGATGGATGCGCTGAAAGAGGCTGTGGCCAGACGGAAGACGGCATAACAGTCGCCAAAGATCTGGAGAAGCAAGGCATACGTATGCATTTTGAGCGTGGGTCTCTAGCCGCCTTTACTTGGGCAAGGGTGTGTATCACTTCCTTTCACTTATAGATTAATGGAAAATCTATCCTACATATCGCTGCCTATGTACTCAATACACAACAGTGTCCTCTGCATCCCCAGCATTATCCCCACCTTCATCAAAACTCATGCTTCTAGACCGACCATTGCTCCGCTCTCCACTACCCGACCTTTCTCGCTCATCCAGATCCTGCGCACCGTCTACGCCAGGCCCAAGCCGATCCTCAACGCTCCCATTTCGAGCCCCTCCGTCATCATGCCCCTCCCCCTCTCGCTCTTCGGCCTTCCCGTCCTTCCTCTTTTCTCCCTCCCTCTCTCCCCTCCTCTCCCGCTCCCTATCATCCCTCCTCCACCCCTCCCTCAAACTCTCCACTTCCCTCTCCCCCTTCTCACTCTTCCGTCTCACCTCCTCGTCCTGGGACCCCATCAGTTTCCAAGGCCTCCACAACACCCTCGGCTCGGCTTCCGTGACCAACCAACCCCCATCTCCCCTGAGTTTCACCGCCTCCTCCACCCTCCTCCTATCCCTCCTGTCTACACCCCTTTGCCTCGTCCGCCTGTCCTCCTTCGACAGCCCGGATAGAGCATGGGACGGGACAGCAGCGTCCGAGCGTTCGCGGGCACGGGCTTCGATGCGCGCGCGCGTGGAGAGGATCGAGGCGGAGGGAGCGGAGGGGCCGCGGTTCTTTGCGGGGGAGGAGGTGGTGGTGGAAGGGGTGAGAAGGGAGCCGAAGAGCCGGCGGGTGCGGGCTTTGGGGTCTATGGTGCGCTTCTTTGCATCCGGACGGGAGGGGGAAGGGGGGTTGTTTGGCTCTGTAGAGGGCTTTGGCTGGTTTGAGAGTGGAGGAGAGGATGTAGTCGACTCTTGCGGTGGAGGGAAGGAGGTCCCCGACTCTTGTGGTGGAGGGGAGGTGCGCTGGCGTTTGGAGACGGGACTCAGGTTGGCTGAGGCGTGGCGTTTTGCGCCGGGGGATGGGGGCGGGGATGCTGCCATTGTGGTGGGGGATGTCGTAGTTGGTCAGCTGCTTTGAGATGGACACGCTGGCCGGCCTCAGCGCATGACGGTTGTTCGCTGATCGCTAGTGATGGATTGCTTTGTGTTCATCGTTGAAATGGCACGACGCGATCGGCGGAGTACGAATTTGGCCGCGCCGATGGAGAGATGACTAAATCCGCCGTAAGTCCGAGGCCCCTCTTGGGTTCGTGAGGGGAATGCACGAACTATCACGCCATGGACGTGAGCAGCGGGAGACTGCATGGCATCAATTGCGGCAGGACTGACGGTATGAGTGCTTCTTTGGCGGCTTTAAAGTCCGGTAAGCGCCCCAAGCTGGCTTATATTATTTCCCATGCTTCTCCGATCGGCTCCCCTTCGTTGTGCTAGTCCTGCTATAACTATCTTTCGGCCCACATCTCACAGTCTCTACTTGCAGTCCAACATGTCTTCAAATCAAGGAGCCTGGCTTCGATCGAAGGGCGAAAGGCCTTTAGTGGTGGGACCGGCTGATTTACCGAAGGCAGGGCCTGGACAACTTGTCATCAAGAACCATGCCGTGGCTATCAATCCTATCGACTATAAGATTCAGGATCTCGGCATTTTCATCCAGAAGTACCCTACCCTGATTGGCTCAGACGTCTCTGGAGAGGTCGTTCAAGTAGGTGAGGGTGTAGAAGGGTTTCAAAAGGGAGACCGCATTCTATCGTAAGTATCGCTGATCCATTGCATCATGCAAGCACACAATTGACATGTGGAGCAGCTACTCCACCCCCGCTGGCCAAGGTTTTATCCCGGAAGTCGCTGCTTTCCAGAACTTCACCCGTGTTCCGACCTGGTTAGCCTCCAAGATTCCATCTGGCACACCGTCCAAAGAGGCTGCAGTCCTTCCCCTAGCACTTGCTACTGCGTCGGCCGGTCTCTACCAGTCTGATTACCTCGGACTACCATATCCAACACATGATCCGTCTCCATTGAAGAAGATCTTGGTCGTCTGGGGTGGATCTTCATCGGTCGGCTCGGCCACCATTCAATTGGCCAAAGCCTCGGGAGTTCAAGTCATCACGACCGCCTCATCCCGCAACCTTTCCTTCGTCAAGTCGGCTGGAGCCGACCATGCTTTCGACCACGACTCGGCGAGTGTGGTCGAAGACATCGTCTCGACCATCAAGGACTCTGGCAAAGAGTTCGCGGGGGTCTATGATGCCATTGGCATTCCTGAGACGATCAAGAAGTCGGTCAGTATCTTCGGCAAAGTGGGTTCGGGCAGCAACAAGCTGGCATCTACGCTTCCTGTTGACAAAGACCTTGTCGGTGATGTTGATGCGAAACAAGTTAATGCTGGTGCTGTATTTGTCAAGAAGGAATTTGGTCAGGCTATCTACAACGACTTTGTTCCCGGTGCTCTAGAGAGTGGACAGCTGAAGACATTACCTCCGCCGCAGGTGGTGGGAAAGGGGTTGGACGCCATACAAAAGGGGTTGGACACTCTTAGGAATGGTGTTAGTGCCACGAAGATTGTCATCGAGTTGTAGTGTACCTGTGTACTACTAAAATACAATCGTCAGAATTTGAATTGATCATGTCGAACAAGTACGAACGTAGCGAGGCAGGGATACAGTCCGGATTTAAAAGGACGTAAGTGGTCGCCCGCAGTGGTGGAATTATGGCCCCCACCTTCCTCATTTGGAGGTGGGGTTGTCGTGCTTTCATCATCGCATCTGCCGGGTCTAAAATCCACGGCAGTGATTCAATCTCGTGGGCTTATCAATCCATTGCACGGTGGTATGTAATTGTGTCTTTTTATATATCGTTCTCTATTCTTTCTGATTCTATCACGCGGGCGGAAGATCGCTATTTGACTCCAGCATTGCCCAATCTCGTCCCCAATCTGACCGATTCGAACCCCGCAGATCACCATAATGGACGTCTCCGGCATCACAGATCCCACCGGACTCTTCAACGCCAACGGTCTGGTCGTCGTGATCACAGGTGGAGGAAGCGGTCAGTGCCATGATTCTTGTCACACGGGGATGTTGCTGATGGACACAGGCCTTGGCCACGCTTTCGCCGCCACGCTGGTACGTAACGGAGCTGCAAAGGTGTTCCTCTTGGGTCGCCGCCTGCAAGTCCTAGAACAGGTCGCCAAAGATTTGAATGCAAAGGTCGTCATTCCGATCCAGTGTGATGTCGCTGATGCCAGCTCGGTATCCGCTGCAGTCAAGACTATCAGCTCACAGACCAAGTACATCGACGTTTTGGTCAACAATGCCGGTGTCAATGGACCAAAACATACAAAGCTGCAACAAGCCGAGACTGTCGAGGAGATAGCACAGATGATGCTCTCTGAGCAGGACTTGTGGCCTCAGACCTATGCCATCAACACCACCGCTGTGGTTACCGTGGCCGCATCCTTCCTCCCGCTTCTCAACGAGGGTAACCTCCGTCGTGGTTGGCCCGATGGCAAACGTACCCAGCAGAAGCGCGAAAAGGTCCCTGAAGGATTCGATGAGAATGACGAGCGTACGTCGCAGATCATCACAGTGGCTAGCATCAGTGGGTTCAATCGTGAAGTCACTGCCGGATTGGCCTACACAGCGTCAAAAGCTGGAGCGGTTCTCCTAGCTAAGAGCATGGCTAACTTTCTGGCTCCTTTTGGCATCAGAAGCAATGTCATTGCACCAGGTCGTAAGTCGTCTCCTCTGAACTAATTTCTGCTAAACAAGTCCCTCTTGTAAGTCCCGAATGCTGAGCAAATTTCTAGGCTTCCCTTCAGAGATGACAGCTGGTGGCGAAACTATCTTTCCTATCAACAAAATCCCGCACGGCACTCAGGGCCGTTTCGAAAACATGGCAGCATGTATATTGAGTTTGGTTGGGAAGGGCGGATCATATTACAATGGAGACATCAGAGTGATCGACGGCGGGCGTTTGAGTGTCATGCCTGCGACGTACTAGGTAGAATTGCAACAGAGGGACAAATATTGAATTTAGATAAATATAAGGTACAAAGACAAAAGCAATCATGGTATCATTTGCAGCTATTCTTCATTCACTTGTCAGCCCGCGAGGCCTAGAGTATGGAAGTGTTGGCCACCGAGGCCGGTGAAAACGCCACAAACGAGAATCTATATGAACTCCTCGGAAATCCATCTATTGGGATGCGTAAGCAAAAAAGAAGCAATAGAATTACCATCTATAAATCCTTGGTTGACTACACTTACCGCTGATTCAGTAAATTTTGAGTCACGGAGCGGGAGTGATGATATCTTTGATCATGTCTAGGTTGAATAACTCACCACATGCTGCAATTGTTCAGAGCGAGCACTGACGGAACGGAGCGGGCCGTCTGTCGCAGCCAATCTCAACTCACGTAAGTCATCACGACCGGATCGACCGTCCGCACTGCCTCACGCGTCCTTGCCTTTTCCTTTCGCTCAACGCTCCGCCCCCTCCGCAAAAGGCAGCTGGATGTCCGCTCCCTCCGATGTTGCCCAGCATAGCCATTGGTCTCCAAATGCTTAATTGAACATGACGATTTAGCGTCGTCGATCGTCGGCGGAGTCAGCGCCTTGACTTCATTTTCATCTCCTTTGCCGTGCATTCGCCATCTCTTCATGAGATTCGAAGTCTTCAGATATGTTGGCCACAGCGTCGATGACTGCTCCGATCTGGTATAGCCTCACGCGGGCTTAACAAGTATGGTAGGCTATGCGCTGGTCGGAACTGACATAAAGTCCAGCTTCCGATCGACACTATGCTTACGTTGACGCATTGTATACAAAGGAAAGCCCCAGGCATCCCTACTTCTGTGCTTGATTCCCCTGCATTTACTTCGACCGCATCAACATGTTGTCGCAAATTCTATCGCTGTCGCCGCGCGCGACCAGTGACACTTCTCTCTATCCTTATGACCCTGTCAAGCCGCTACCAATCATCTTCGCCGTCATCATCTTTACCCTGGCCGTGATCAGTTACTGGCAGAACTTCTTCCATTTCAGATGGTTCCGATTCGGTTTCACCATGCTCACGGCGGGAGCGATATGGGTGGCGGGCTTTGCTTGCATGGCTGTCTCCGAGTACAATCCCCGGAGCATCAGCCCCTACATCGCCCAATACGTCCTAATTCTCATTGGACCGCCAGCATTCGGTGCTGCCGAGACCTTCATCTTGGGTCGCTTGATGGCCTATCTTCCATACCACGCCCCCTTGCACCCTGGGCGGGTAGTGACCACTTTCATCTTACTCTCCGCTATGGTTGAGGGTATCTCTGCTGCTGGCGGATCTCGGATCTCTGCCTCGAAGAATGACAAATCGCTACTTCCCACCGGAGTGAACCTGCTGAATGCTGCACTACTACTGCAATGTTGCGTCGAGCTGTTCTTCCTATTTTTGACAACACAACTGCACCGTAACGCCCGCAAGACAGGAACACTTCCGCACCACGTTAAGGTCATGCTCGGCGCACTGTATACTACATCGACCATGATCCTTGTACGCTGCATCTTCCGTGTAGTCCAGGGCTTCCAGATCAAGACATGCATATTAGGAGGCACCTGTGGTCTGGCTATCACTCAGGAGGCTCTTTTCTGGGTGTTCGAGGTAGCCAACATCACATTGTTTGTCACAGCCTGGGTTGTTTTCCCGCCAGGGAAATATCTGCCGCACACAGACAAAGTATTCCTTGATAAGAGCGACGGCAAAACCGAGAGGATGGGGCCCGGCTTCTCCTCTGAAGATTCAAGGCCGTGGATTGTCACTGTGTTTGATCCGTTCAACATCTACGGAAAGATCAAGGGTACGGACAAGGATACCACTATGATTCCGTTCTGGGAGGAAAATTATCAGGTCTATGAGACGGACAAGGCGGACAAAAATAGACGGAAGTTCTAGGATTGGTTGCCACGAGAGTTGGAGTGGAACCTCCTCAAGGGGTCATCTTCTGCACATTTATATATTCTTCCCGCTTGTTGACGGTACCTGTACAAAAGACGTAGAGCGAAAGAAGCTTACTCATGACGTTCCTCTCTCCGAATTGCTGCATCTGGTGCTATATTAAAGGAGGATATGATCAAGACTGAGAGAAAGCCAGCCAAGACGGGTGATGAGAGCCCACGGTCAAGGCGCCGAGCCCCCCTTTCGCCGGAGTTTTTCCCTGGCCCGATGGACAAATCAAGTCCCCACATTCAAGACATTCCAATCTCAACTTCCCATGCACAGACGTTGGACGCAATGGCGCCCCCTGCCTTCAACGCCAATCTGGAACCAAGATCCCATTCCCCTGGCTGTGGGCAGGAAGGATTCAAATGGAGTGCCAGGGCCACCCCCTCAGACTCTGGGAATCAACGTCTTCGCGTACCGCTCTAGGTCCGCGACACCATCGCCAGAATGGCTAGCGATCCTCAATACAAGCCTGTCGGTGGCCGTCATTCGCTCTCGAAAGAAAATACCCAGGATGTCGAGCTGCAGGCCAAACTTCCTCAGACTGAGGACTGGCCGCAGCGCAAAGCGCAGTTCCTTAATGAGCACACAGCGACCGTCTCACAGAGATTACACGACCTACTGGAACGATGTCAGCTACCCGCAAAGCTTGCGACAGCGTTGGTGTTCGTTCTGAGTATCACCACGGCCTTCCTTCTCCTCTCAAAGTGACCACAGCCCCCTCGCTTGAACAAGTTACAGCCGACTGACCGATCCATGCAGCATTCGCACCCGCTTCTCGTTCAGCCCTCCCGCATCAGCTCATCGATCATTACCTCAAATGATCAACGACACTCCTTGGGATCGTTTAATGAGTGGGCTGGAGGATGGCGAACATGTCAACAGCGAAAAGTATCCAAGACGCTTTGGGAAAGATCTGGTCATATTGGACGTTGATACACGGCCATGGAACAACACGAACCCAGCAAACATGTCATATATCACCTGGGGTCGGACCAATCATTATCTATATTGTAGGTTCAGAAGCAACCCTTCTGCTCAGAGAATTGGAACTGACCTCCGATAGCCCAAATTCATGGGTATGACTACAAATTCGTCCAAGCTCCCCTACCCGCTGAGGATTTGCACTACACATGGGTCAAGGTACCCGCAATACGAGAAGTCCTCAAGTCCAACTACAAGTTTATTGTCTTCATCGACTCCGATGCGTTATTTCCGCATCTTAAAATCCCTCTGGAATATCTCATCGATTACTGGAACATCACAAGCGATATCGCGCTCGCCGTGGGTCTTGCTCAACCGGACAAGATCAATTTTGATCGTTTCCACCACAAACAGACCGATAACACTGGCTTCATGGTTGTCCAGAACATCCCCGCTGCACATGACCTATTCAAGGACTGGGATGAATGCCCTACAGACGTCAAATACAAAGACTGCTCACACTGGAAGAAGATACGCCTACATGAACAGAATGCCTATTCAGACTATATCCGATACGATTATGCAGACGTAGTCCGCGAACTGCCCTGCGACGAAGTCAACGGGTGGTCGCAGCACAGGTCGATAAATGGGGGACACTGCAGCGGTCAGCTTGTGCGTCATCAGGTAAATACTTCCTTTCCCCTCGTGCTTCTTCGCATTTGTACCTGCGTTCTGTACCTAATCTGCATTGCTCCATTTACAAGACTAACATCTCTTCGAGTGGGGGGACAAACCGCACATGGACCAAAGTGTGGCTGGAGCGATTGCAGAAGTCTTAATGCCCGGTCTCGTGCGGGATCTTACGGCCAAATGGATAGATAACCATACATCGTCGTTGATATAGGTAATGATAATGATACCGCCGAGAATTATATGCTCTCAATAATCCCTGCACTTTTGAGCATAACCAGTGAACATCGTCTGTATACATGCTTAATCCGGACGGCCACAGATGCAGTGACGGCGGCGGGCATAAGGGTCCGTGTGGAAGCTGACGAACCCTCCACCTTGAAGATAGTGGCCTGAGGCATCCCAGCTCCTGAAGTTATCACCAAGGTTCTATGACAACAAGTAATTTAGAAGCCTGTGGACGTGTCTTCGGGATATGGTCAATTTGACTACCGAATGTTGATTTCCATGACCTGTAAGTCTAGACTCACTGAGCTGAATCGCGAAACACTTGAATCATGTCGGTCATCCCCTACTAGCACTTGCTTCCTCCACATTTATTCAATCCTTTTATGATAAACGCCTTATATCTCAATATGCATCATGGTCCTGCGTCGGGCCAGGCAAGTCCTCCAAGAGCAGGCCGAAAGTAGAGAGACTTTCAATCCCATATTGTATCACTCTTGGGTCTGCGCAGCATATAAATGGTAATGGTTGGGTTGGGTTGTGAACAAGAGAGCAGATCCAATGCATTCATATAAGTGTACAGTATCGATGATATTCCTGGCGATGGTGCCAATAGCGTATCTAGGAGCTCGAATGCATGACTCGACGCGACGGCCGATATAGCTCTTATGCGATGCAATCGTGGTTCAATCATGTCTGATCTTGCCGCCTCATGCCCTGCAATTGTTTTGATGCGAAACCCAACGAGCCAAAAGTAGTAGAAGATCGCCCTTTGTGTGCACCCCAGTTGCTCTGCTCATCTCTTGGGTAGTAGTGCACCGAGACCATTGGCTACCACGTCAATTACATGACTTGATCATAGCAGTGTGCCATGCAGTGAAGTCTGAGAGTGGAATTTGGCCTCGACCAGACGATCCGCACGAAGCTGAACGATAGATGGATCTCGAGCAACATGTTTTCGATGCTTTCGTGCACCACTCGAATCACTCAGCATGACAGCGAAGTGGGAAGTACACTGCTACCTTACTTAAGCTATACCTGATACCTTTCATATCACGGATACCGGACTAGTGGGAGAATATCCAAGTTCACTCGGCAAACCTTCCAAGATTTCATCTCCCAGCACAAAATGATGGTCCCATTTGGAAATGATTGATTGTTGTTGCTATTTTCTATCTATGGTCAAGGATCTCATGACATCGAAACTCCACTTTCTCAGGACCGGTGGTTTTCTGCCACCGATCAAAGGATAGTCGCTGTATTGTGCGTTGAATGAGTGCGGCGGTGTGCATGCTCTTACTCTGAAAACATTTCTTAAAGGCAGGCTCCTGCTTTGATTCTAGCTTGAGGTATCTAGGCATCTTCGCAGTTCTGGTTGGAGTTGCAGTCACCACATCCGGCATCCGTGCAATCTTGGTTGTTGTCGCAATCGGTTTCGTAGCAGCCTTCCAGACACAAGCGAGGAGGGGGCCTGGGCCTGCTTACTTTGGGCCCATCAGTACGCTATGATGTGGTTATTCGATTGATATACTCAGTGTAGCGGATACAACAAACCCCAAAAGCGTCACGAGCAACAAGCTTAGTGCCAGGCATCAACATGGGATTAGCACGCATGCCTTTGGGACAGTCCGGGATAACAAGGTCTGCAAGACACACAGACCGGGTTGCCAAGACAGCAAAGACAATGGCTGAGATGTTCTTCATGTCGTCCTTTGAAGATGAGAGCAATAGCTGATTGGGTAAATGGATAAGGTGCTGGTTTTTGATCAATGAGGTTGAGAAACCTTGAAGGTGGACTTGATCATGACTTTATAGCTTGGGAGATTTTAGTATGATAGCCTCTTAACTTCCTATCACCGATGGAATACCACAGAACTATTCGGTGCTTCTTCGCCATCTGAATTTCATAATGTGCTCATGAGTCTAAATTGATTGATCCCGAACTATTTATCAAGTCGTCGGCACATGAAAGCTCCACGATAGATGAGTGTATACACAATTTGTAAGCTCTATCTAATAGCCCTTGCCACCAAACAAAGGTCTCTTCCACTGAAGCATTCCAGCCTTACTGTGCTGTGAGCTCCGTCATATATAGATACCTGGGTGGATACTTGTGAGACATATCTTGGTAGAATCAAAGCTGACTGGAAGCAACGGTCACTTGGTAGCTCACATAGTGACTCTCACAACGATAAACTATCGAGTCTTCCTTTTATTGTCTATGATATACGGACTAAGCGATCGAGGGATTGAGGCCGTCGTGGGCAATCAATACGAACTCGCGACGAATAAACATCAAGATTGAGCCAATGACAAAAAGGGTCACTGGCTCAGATATCATTGACCCCGGACTGTTTACGCGCGGTGATCTTGACAGCTACGTGACTGCATCTACAATTCAATAAGTCACCCATATACAACCAGAATCGCCGAACTATGCAAAGATTTTGGTTTGCCGGGCCGATAAGCCGTAATCAATCAGACCTTGCCTATCTTTGGACGACTAGATTGGCTCAGCTCAACTTTGAGCCGAACTCTGAAACACTTGACCGTGGCAAGTGTGTGTAACCATGGAGCAAGAGTATCAGTCTAGGCCCGATTACTCCGAGATACAAGCGTAGAGCGAAGCAGGGGAGCCAGGGTCGCGGACAAGTCTTGTGGAGTGTCGCCGACATCTTCCGTTCCTTCAATACGCCACGAGATTAAAAACTTTATGCCATGCGGCATTGTTAGAATCTGGCATGAGCGGTGGCGCGATTCAGCTTGGGTCAACTTCCACTTGGGTCGCCAGATCGAAGGACTGAGGCGAAGCTATCACCTTCGTGAGACTTCTTTTCTTACCAATATTGTTTGCTTAACAGCCATTCACCATCTGAATCTTTAGCACTGCAAAGTTATAAAATCTTGTGCACCATGAGTTGACTTCCCATTTCATTCCAAACTGGGTACATGGAAAGCGGAGTAACAAGTCTGAGAGCCTCTTTGCCGTTGCATATGGATCATAACTCGTGACTCGTTGGGTCTGATCTTGATTTTGATCTTCGGAACCTCGCCAGAAGTATTCAGCTCTAAGTCTCCCAGCCTAGACCGCAGGCCCAATCATACTTGTTGTCTCAGCGTGGCATAGTCCACTGTTTCTGTCAGCATAGAGCGGGCATCATTGGGGCAATGAGTGCAAAGGGATATCGAAGATTTTTTGGTAAGCCCATCTTGGTCGAACAGCAGTTACATGTCTTGAGTTTGAGTAAAGGTGAAGCATTATTGTAGCGCTCATGTCCTGTACAACCGGGTGAATATGGCTGTCTACATCCCAGCCTATTGGTATCTCCAGCGTGAAAAGGCTAGTGACACTCTTGGTGGGAAACAAAATGCCTTGAGCATGAGTCGTTGAGCTGTGACATAGCTGCAACTTCAGTACCAGTAGGGCTATGAGTTCAGCAGCAAAGATTGCCCCAAAGAGACCGATCGAGGCTTCATGGACAGTGATGCAAAGATCGTTGAAATTTGTCAAAAATGGCAAGATCTACCTCAACCAATGACAAGATATCTTGCATTCAAGCGAGCATAATGATTCGAAGAGGTTCGGTGACGGTTCAGAACCGCTTTGCAGATCAGTTATCCAGAAATCTTGTATATCCGGGAGGACTAGAGATCTTAGCGACGGATTGTGTACGGTCTGAATGCTTCCACAGATATTCACTGAGATCCCACCGCTATGCTCAATATACGCAGATGAGGGATCTCCTTCGGTAACAAGGCCAGCACACGCGGTGGCACATCATGCTCGTCATATCTGATGTCTAGGAGAACCAAGATCATATCCTTACAAGTCTTGGCGACTTCAGCCAGAAATTGACCGGTGATTGGAAGAGGGGCGGAGTGCTGAGAACAATAGAACCAGATTGACTTGAGAAAAGGCTGTACACACTATAGCAAAGGAGCCTCCTGTCAGGGTGAGTCATCTGCAGAATCTGAATCCAACTGTTCAAGACGTGGGAGCAACAGGTTTGCTAGTAACCGACCTTCCCAGTCATACAGCCTTCAACCCATTGCAACGCTTTCCTCACTCCCAATCGCACAGATTCGGACATAGTCAGCATATTGTTGCTGTCTCTTAAGGTCATTGATTTTGAGCAGGTGCTGGATCGCAGGGCCATAACCAGTCACACCAGTGTCGCACGAACTCCATTCAAGCCGGCTAGCTTCCTTGTGCCAGAGTGACGACAAGGGTACATGCGAAAGCTGTCCGAATTCTGTCCTCGAATTGTCGTAGATCGCGCTCATTATAGTAGAGACCATTTCTGGTAAGCGGACATGTGGCTGAATCTAGGTTAGGGCTCTTCATTTGTTTCCAATTGCTGAACAGCGCCTACATAGGACTGCGACCAATACGCGAGGGAAATGATGACGAAGCTGTGAGTAAAACCAGTCCACCACGAAGGTATAGCCCTCACGTGGCGGAGCCTGGGGATCGATAACCAGAACAGCTTGGAAAATTCAGCGCGAGGATTTCCTCAAAGTATACTGTGTTTAAAGATACTTACAGTTTTTTATCCTTGTGGTTGTCATCCTTGTTTTGTATCCCTCACTGTCGACACAGACCGACTCACGTCGACACAGCCATGTCGCCTTTTCATCTGGGTGACCGGGTTCTCCCAACACTACATTGGGCTAGTGGATGCCGCAGCCTCTGGCATGGCCTCGCCTGTCTCATTTTCGACATGTCTAGGTCACAAATGATGCACGACAAACTCAAAATCTGGGTAAGATCCGGCTGTCTCGCTTGCGAGAAAACTCCGACGAATGATGACATGTTTGCTCTGCCATTGACCGCGTAGCGCTTAACCATACAAATGATACTTGAGTGACCAGAAAGCTTGATACTCTGGTGTGCAATTCGGACTTCCATCGAGGACGAAGACCTTCCAACACCGCCTGCAGTAGCTAAGAATCACTATCGTGAAAAGACCACCGAAAGGACTAACATTTTTTGGGTAAACCAGCCCTACCTGTGTCGCACCCAGTCCGTTAAGATGAAGATGAGTGTTCTGTACACTACAGATCGACGAAGAAGTGTTGGCAGACGCGATGACAGGGTTTCTTCTGGCTGAAGCTAAGTGTGCACATAGCGATAAGTGTTCGATAATTGCGTTCCGTCGTCTATCTTTGACTATTTCAGAAGAATTTAATAATGATACTATCAAATGCGATGGTATTTAGTTAGATCCGTCAGAAACCGGGATGCTCGGCTTCAAACCCAAGAGCCGATTGGCCTCAACCCGCGTCCTCGCTTACAGCTTGTGCACGTGCACTTGTCTGCGCTGATCAGCATATCATCAGCAACTTTCGTGATGAGCAAATAAATCACGAACTCGCTATGCAAGAATCGACCTTTCCGTTGGGCAGCAGAAGGCCAGCCTTGCGTACAAAGACAGCTCGACAATAACGCGTGAAGCTTGTGCGGTGACCGATCATCCATTACCTCGGTCTCCGGATTCGCTGAGTAGCGCGGAGGGCCTTGCATTTCGCAGAGCCTGATTTACGTTGCTTCAGCCAATGAAAATGGGCAAAATAGAGATGACCCGACCGCCTTGCGCCGCATGCGCCGCAAGCAACGAGCGAATCTCTTGCCCACTCTACTCGCCGCTTCCTCCCTCGTCTCGTCCGAAGTGCTTCTATTCCTTAGTCTCTGTGCTGTTACCGTATGGCCATGGCAGCTTTATACTTTTCTCAAACCACCAATACAATTATTGGAGCAGCTATCATCTTTTGCTATCTTCTGTACCACGCGGCTTTCCCCAGGCCAATCTCTGGAATACCTTACCACAAGGAGAGCATACGGTCAATATGGGGAGACATCCCAAATCTGCGCCGCAAGGATCCCTCGCTGTCGATGTTCCAATGGATTACCGCGCAGTCTCATGAGCTTGACTCGCACATTTTCCAGCTTTTCCTCTTCCCTTTTTGTGCACCTAAAGTGTTCATAACCGACCATCGAGAAGGGCTTGACATCATGCTTCGTCGGCCGAAGGACTTCGACCGCTCTAGCTTTTTTTCCGATGGGTTTGTGGGCACGGTACCTGATTCGCACTTGGTTCTACCGACTAGCAACAAATTCAAAGCTCAGCGTAAACTGTTAGCCGATACAATGACTCCAAGCTTTCTAAATAAGGTAGCTGCAAAACACATCCACGAACAATCGTTACGTCTTGTGGATCTTTGGAATCAGAAAGCAAAGCTGTCCAAAGGCTTCGCGTTCGACATCGGCAATGATATTGTCCAGATGGCGTTTGACAACATTTGGGCTATTGCATTTGGAACGCAGATCAATACCATCAAGAAGCAGCACAAAGCTCTAGAATCAATGATGAACCAGGCACCTGAGACGTGCGGCAAAGATGGGACCGTCAAGTTCCAGATGATTGATACACCGAAAACGCTGCAAGCTATGGATACCATAGTTAGGAATATGGAATCTGCCAGCGCCTCGCCTTTCCCTCGTGTATCACACTGGCTCAAACGTCAGGGTTCAGGATGGAAGAAAGCCAAAGCTCAAAAAGACAAGCTTGTTCAAAATCGAATTGATGACGCTGAGGCTCGCCTTTTAATGGATCCAGATGATCGAGAAGATACAGTAGATTGTGCGACTGATCACATGGTTTTTCGGGAGCAGCAAGCTGCAATCAGAGAAGACCGGGCTCCCCAATACGACAGCCCTGGTGCAAAGGACGACCTATTCCTTTTTCTCCTGGCCGGCCATGAGACCACCGCGAGTGCCATGAAATGGGCAATCAAGTACATTACTGACCATCCCTCTGTTCAATCAAAATTGCGCTCTTCTTTATATACCGCCTTTGAAACGCTGCCATCTGGCGAAGAGATCTCAAAAACCAATCTGCCATATCTGGATGCTGTCATCGAAGAAGTGCTCCGCCACGCACTGCCTATTGGAGCTCAAGTCCGTGTATCACTTCGCGACACTCAAGTGTTGGGTTATAATATACCCAAAGGTATTGATGTTGTTACTTTGTGCAATGGGCCAGGCTTCGTGCTGCCGGATCCATTCGCATCGAGGATCAAGGAGGCCGACCGTTCTAAGACCTCTCAAGCCAAGAAGGGTACAGTACCCGATTGGAGTCCCGTAGACATAGCTGACTTCAAGCCGGAGCGATGGCTCAAAGAGGACGGGTATTTCGACGCCCAGGCTGGTCCATCTCGCCAATTTGGTGCTGGAGAGCGTGGCTGCTTTGGTCGGAAACTGTAAGTCTCCGCAGTCTGCTTGAAACAAGAAGATATCCCTAACTACCCTTACAGGGCTTACCTCGAATTGCGCATGGTCATCGCTATCATAGTCTGGTCATTCGAGCTTCCCCGCCTTCCTGAAAGTCTCTCAAGCTACAAAGGCGTTTCGAGAGCCACGCGCGAGCCAGCTCAATGCTATGCTCGGCCAATTCCGCTGCCTGTTGCGAGAGCTTGAACCAATGCCTATCGAGGAGGAATTAGTTAAAAAAGGGAGCCAGCCTCACAAGTCTTTTTCTGACTGTAGATTAGTGTTACAAGCCACGTAGAATATGAAAATCTGTTGGACACGCTGAGAGATGCTTGCAATTGGCACGAATGAGAACTTCTTTCACAGCCAGGATTTCACTGTTGACTCATATGATGAACAACCTGGCGTGATTATGTCAGGGTGAGCCGCTTAAGGCCGTGTTCAGGTTTTGGAATAATTGTAAAGTTGCAATGTCGATGCAGCTTCTCATAGTGATGAGGGGTACGTTGAAATCTTGCCGGATCCGACTCAAAGCCGCGACCGAGACCGCTGCCGGAGGCCGGATTGGCATGCCAAAAATTCAAGCTCATACATCTCATCAATTCCGGCCTGTTACAGAGAAGAGTCTTGCGATGAATCAGGGGTATGATCAAATAAAGTCAAGTCAGTACTTACAGTTGACTCGCACATGTCGAATTGGGGCTTTCCCCTAAAGCTCGTGTGACTTATCTAGCGAGACTCTCTCGATCAACGGCGAGAGGCAGGTATAGCTTCATTAGAATGTATCCTCATCACAATTCAAATTGTCGTGATCGTAGCTGTGCATTGGCCCCTTTGCGTTCTCACAAGTATGAATCTGTCGGCACGGAATTGCTGACGATGTCATGAATTCGTGATCTCCTAGCTCTATGTGATTTGGCAAGCTTGCTGTATTCGATCTGCGGCCAACATCAATACTACGGCGATGGTGCATACGATTGTCAAGGCATGACTTTCCCTTGTGGCAAGGAACTACATAACATTGAGGACTTCTGCATTGACGGGCCTTTTTGGATCGGGCCTGCCTAGAGCCTCCACAACATATATCATGATCGGGATTACTTAATTTGCTCAAGTCATTTGAAAACCATGCCATTCTAATTGACCCTTAAGGCGACCACGATATTCTTTAAGACCACGTGCTCGCCACGTTCTGTGGTGTTCTCGGATCTCTACTGTTGAATCTTTCAATTCTACATCTACGCCGACTTGCAATGTTGGTCTTTTCGCCATTCTTTGCCCTCGCGCTGACCCTCTTTCTTTATACTGTTGAGTCATCTGATGGTCATGATATTGATATCTTTGACAAGTATATCATTACTTTGAAGCCTCAAGCCGATCTCGAGAGCCACCTTGAACATGTCAGAGCAATTCATGCTAATGCCATAAATCACAAACGTCAAGGCGACGGCAAGAGCTTTAGTGGTGTCTCTCGCTCCTATAATATATCCAATTTCCAAGCTTATTCCGGACACTTTCACAGCTCGACCATTCAACAGCTTGAAAACAACAAGGATGTTGACAGTATCGAGGCTGATCAGATCTGGTCAACTCATTCTGTCGTGAGTCAACAAAATCCTGCAAATTACGGTCTCAACCGGATCTCGCAGCGCGCGTTGAAACAAGAAGAGCCTTATCTCTATGATAGCTCTGCTGGTCATGGCACCTTTGCCTACGTCGTGGATACAGGAGTTGATATCGACCACGAGGAGTTTGAAGGTCGTGCTTTCCATGGGTACAGCGTAGATCCTCATACACCCCTGGAAGACACAAACGGTCACGGTACCTATGTGGCTGGTATCATTGGCAGCAAAACGTATGGCGTCGCCAAGAAATGCAGAATCATTTCGGTAAAGGCTTTCAAGGATGATAAGGGTACTGTGTCTGATATTCTCCATGGTTTTGACTGGGCAGTCAAGGATATTTCGACTTACAAGCGGAGGTCCATCTCGGTCATCAACATATCCATAGGCGGCAATTTCTCCACTTCGGTCAACAGGGCAATCAACACAGCTTTCGACCGCTTAGGCATTACAACAGTAGTTGCGGCTGGCAATGAGAACGAAGACATTGCGAAGAAATCGCCGGCGTCTGCGCAGAACGCCATATCTGTAGGCGCTGTCAACAAAGCTCGTCGACGAGCCAATGACTCCAATTGGGGCAAGAACATGACCCTCTTTGCGCCAGGGACAAGCGTAAAGTCCTGTGCGATTGGAAACTCTCGTAACGCAACTGACACGTTGGGCGGCACATCGGCAGCTGCAGCTCATGTCACTGGTGTTGCTGTATATCTGCAGGGTATGAGGCTCTTCCCGGGTGATGCCAAATCCCTAAAAGCGAGGATCGTTGGACTTGCTACTCCGCACGCGGTTCTAAACCCCAACGATTCGCCAAATCTGTTCATATACAACAATGGCGGCTCGCGCGTCTTCACCTAGCGTCCTTTAAAGACATAGAAGAGTGGACCCGAGACGTCGGATCACCAATCTATCGGAGTGCGTAATAACGACATGACTGAAAAGTCAGTGAAACGGAAAAGGTGAATTTCGTGACTCACTCGAGGCCGATGTATGAGGATGGTCATTTCGGATAGATGAGCTTCACATACTGAGAGTAGATAGAAAAGCTTCGTTGTATTACGCAGAGGCCAGACATAACTTGTAGAATATGCAGAGAGCACAGCTAAGCACGTTGTCTGTGCAAATATCATCAGGCTCATACTGCGGTCTGTGGAGGCCTTGTGGCAACGAGAACAAGAAAGACCAACGCCCTAATCCATGCCACAGAGAAGAGGACTAGAATATTTCGGCATAGATGCACACAGTCCTCTACCTGAGTTGAAGCCCGGCCGATGGTCAGCGAGTTACGGTCGCTATTAGATAGGGTAGCGCGGTGAACAGCCAATACTGATGCCGCATAGATTGGGTCCCGCCTCGAAGTGATCTCAGTTGGGTCAGTGATGTACCTGTCAGTGCAAGAACCACATTCATTGCGCAGATTAGGGGCCTGTGATGTCCTTCCTCTCTGTGCAGGATAGCCAATAGGACCGCGTAAAGCGCTACGTATGCCACGATTCACATTGTCCTACAGTGGAATAGGTTTGGCATTAGCGGCACGACAATTACGCGGAATGTACATGCATACAAATCGCGAGAGCCTAGATTCCGGGGGACCCGAAACGCGGGGAGAGCTAGGCCTGCGGGCCCGAAGGCCAGAGGAGGATGGGTGCGCATGTTCCCAGACCATCAACCATACAATTTTTTTTGCGGTAGTGTCGACGGGGCATCTAATTGTCCCAGAGTCCATGTTGTACTGAATGTATTCAGCCAAATATTTTGGATGATTTAGTCGTAACACCTAACGTCTTGTCGCAATGTTCGTCCACTCCCGCTTGCACAGTCACATCGACCTGACGAATTGCGAAATACCCTACACACAATCTCGTAAAAATAGTTGAGATCGAACGCGTGGCCGAGGACTGCACGGGACTGAGGGTATCCACAGTTTATATCTTTGTTGACGCTAGACAGCATCTGGTGGAAATGTGTCCTGAGAACCGGTGAAGCCGTTGATCTCCTTAATTTCTAGAACAATTACACACAGCACGGAAAACGCTTGATAAACAGTAGCAGCCTCATTGTTTCAAAAGAAATGTTTTTCTACGATTTTTACGTTGCATTGCATTTTAAGGGACTATTTGGCCTTCATTATTGACAAGTCCGCCATGGGTTCCGCCTCTTCCACACCGGCATCAGCCTCTCCTACACCAACATCGCCTTCCTTTACAACATTCACGTGCCCAGCAAACAACAATGCCATTTATACCTCGACATCACACAAGCAGTACAGGGTTGGCTGCGATACTGATTTCTCTGGCAGTGATCTAGGATGGCGCGGCGGCTCTGGACTGTTGGATTGTATCAAGCAGTGCGACAACAAGACTGGCTGCTCGGCCGTTGTGTATGCATGGAACGGGTTTTGTTACTTCAAGGGGCCTGATGCTCATTACGTACCTTCTTCTGGCAATCAAGGTGCTATTCTCAGTTCTTTGAACGGCGGAAAGCTCCTAGGGAGTTCGACTACATCAAATCATCCGACTCTCACAACCACTTCGATTACGATATCTTCGACAACAAGGAGTACCACAAAATTCACCAGCCTATCGATCACAACTACAACCAGTAGTCAAGCCTTGACAAGCACACCAAACAAGATTCTTACCACCACCATGTCATCAAAAGCATCAACACTGAAGACTGTGGTATCTACGTCGAGCATCTCATCTTCGACCACAATATCGAGCACCACTTCATCCTCGTCAAGTACATCGCCACATCTGTCTAGCAGAACCCTCACTTTCCTACCCATGGGCGATAGCATCACCATGGGTTACTTGGCGAATCAATCTTACAACAGCTACCGGTTAGGGATGATCGATCTGCTCACGAGCAACACACCGCTGTGGAATGTCAAGATAGCGTCCACTCCTTCAGCAATGTATCAAGAGGTCCACACTGTCGGTGGGTTTTTCAACGGAAACTTCACAGAGAACGCCAACGAAGGCTACGATGGCATGGCGATCATTCCCATGCAGGAACACTGGCTGGCAAACAAAGGGAACTACACCAGGGTTCCAGACGTTGCCACCATTCTTGCTGGCATTCACGACATTGCCGACAATGGGAACGATACACAAGCTTTGCTAGCTCAAACGAGACTTGACGCGTTGGTGGATAACTTGTACCGGGTCTACCCAAACATCACAGTGATCATTTCGACATTGACTCCGGTCACGATAGATGGATGGAAAGGCCAGGTTGCTGCCTTCAACAGAGCTCTGCCGGGCATCGTGCAGAACCGAGCACAGGCGGGCCAGAAGATTCTGATGGTCGATGCCGCTTCTGTAATGACCGTGGATGACATTGCTGATTTTGTACATCCGACAGCGGAAGGGTACAGAAAGCTGGCAAATGTTTTCTACGGAGGAGTGAAGAGCGCTGCTACGAAAGGATGGATACCTTAGTGTCTTGTTTCAAGTCTTCAAAAGCCAGCGTAGCATAGTGTATTAAAGATTTCATAATGTATTCATTTTCCAACGTGATACAATGAACACAAACTTCTTGATTGACTCGGGACAAAAATTGTCAGGACGCGCAATCTGGCAGTTGGAAATCCAATCTCGGCCCCCGTTGCTTTCCTGGATGAGTTTGAGAGCCGTTGAGAGGGGTCAAAACACGATGTGTACCGCAATATGGCGTCATCGAAAGATTTTGTAATTGAGTTCGTACTCTTTCTTCACTGCGGCTGCCTTTGTTTGCCATAAGAAGACTGCATGTTGCAATTGATCGTCGTAGTTCATCCAACCTTCAATTCAGAGCTTGTGCACGAAGGCCGATGAGACACTCAGGTCGGGAATATGTGTTCACGGCAAATCGCACGTCGTTGCCAAGCCGAGTGGGTTTGCACAGGTAACGGGAAGAACACACACGCTAAGATTATTTCAAGGTCCTGATTTGTACACTGAATCTGACTCGTTCTCGGTTTACTACGACACCGGGAACATCATTCACCATGATGCACGGAAGCGATACTGAGGTGAGCATATCATCCACAATCATTCCATTGCTCACCTGCTGATTCTCAAAGGTGCTTCCAAGCACCGACTTAAGTTGAAGACAGACCTTGGAGAAATCATATTTACAGATCGAGAAAGACAACTCGAGCCACATATTATTAGAAGCTGTCAATGCTGTCACGATCTAGTATGTAAACAAGGATCTAAGCGTTTGCATAAAGATCCCGGTCTTGAACAATCTTTCATGAGCAAATCGGAGGTGCTTATGCAGGCAGATGAATGGATTCATTCACGATGTAAGTGTCCCTTGAACGGACTGAAGCGCTGATCGAATTCAGTCTGATGGCTATTGATAAGTTTTGGAATAATATGACGGCGAAAGAAATGTATAGAGTTGTCGAATTCGGCTAGTGGAAGGCGTTTTAAATGTGACCACGGTTGGCACGCCGACTACTCACCGTTGACCTCATCGCTCCCTCCTACACTCAGTAAGTCAACATTTGTGAGGTAACTTTCCTGCTCAACAATGCCTTCGGCTTTATTTTTGTGTGCAGGATCGTTCCTTTTGTCTTTCGTTGCACGCGGATTACCATCGAGCAACATACACAAGATCTAGCGCTCGAATCAGCTCGCTCTTTACTTGAATGGATCAGCTGTCTAATCATATGCTACTCACGATGTTAGTTGGACCTTGATTTTATCTAGAATTGATATTTTGAGATTGGAATGATGTAAATTCAATTTCGTGAATGAATGTAACGTGAATGTGGTTTAGCATTGGAATGTCGATACGATAGCCTGGCAACTATCGTTACAAACGGCCGCTATCGTAACGCCGACATGAGAAAACCTCACGCATAATCTTGCAGATATTTTGCATCGAGCTGCAATTTCAGGTATGCTGAAATTCGTTCGTGAGAGCCTTGATTGCCATGTATCTGTCAAAGTTCATAGTCTACGCCCTAGCCGGACTCGCGGCTCTCTCTACGGCGACTAGCAAATCTACCACTTCAGTCAAGTCATCAGAGGTGACAACAAGGAGCTCGGCCGCGAAGCCTATCGCGAAACAGGCCACTACTTCTCCAAGTAGCACACTCTCACTACCTGCAGCCGTGGCAATACTTCGATCGGAGGTGGCGCATCCGTCGACTTTCTGCAACTTTTACTTGTCCAATGGACTCACTCAGAGCAACTCCGCGATAGCAGGTCTCTCGGCCAAAAGTCTCACACAGGCTTGCCAGAATGTTGTCCCAAAGGTTCAGAAGCAGACTGCATTGAAGACGAGCACGGCGAAAACCTCCTGCAACAAAAGTGCATTGGAGGCAATTACGAAGGAATTCTCTTCTCCTTCTGCTTTTTGCAAGTATTGGAGTTCTGGCACACAAAAGTATATTCCACTTACGACACTAACAACATTGCTACAAATTTCCGATGCTTGTCAGTGTCTGATCGCAAGCTCGTCGACATCGAGCGCGAGCAAATCTTCAACGAAGTCCACCACGCTTAAGACTAACAAAACCACAAGCACAACCTATCGTACGACTGCATCACCGAGCGGAATCGGCTCGATGACTCGCACGACTACGTTATCAAAACCAAGTGTGGGTATCACAAGGTTATCCACAACGACTGTCAAGCCTACAGCCACAAGCACGTCTGCATCGACATCTTCGACAGGCTTCTACCTCCGGTTGAAGCAAGCAAACGATAGCCAACCACTACTCGGAGATGATTTTGGTGGTTACTGGGTGAACGCTCTGTCCTTTGACATGGACAACCTTAATCCAGGTCAATACTTGGCCGTCACCTCCGAAATACCTCGAGAGCCTTTCGTACTAGGTACAAACAACGACCTAATGCTCATGACCGGTACCATGTCCGGTAAGCCAGGCGCTTTCTATGGATATGGTGGCTACATGCAGCCTCTTGGCTTGTACCTGAACATCGCCGGAACTTCCTCGCTCACTTGGACGTGGAACCGGGCTCAGAATCTAATGAATATCTCGAGCACACAAGCCGGCTGGCCGGACTATCACAACAACTTCATCACGTGTCGTCACGAAATTGATGATGCAAACCCCTACTATACCATCTGGGAGTCGTGGACCAGACCTGCGCAGCCTCTATACATTGGTCCTGATAGTACCTGCGACAGCTGGACCATGGAGGTTGTACCACAATCGATCGTCAAAACATTGGCTACTGCAACAAGCACGACCAAATCTCAATCCACAGGACTCATAACGTCTACGCAAGATATGACGTACTCGACCCCCTTCTACCTCAAGTTGGCAGGTACTGGTGCCCCTGCTTCTATGAATTTTAATGGATACTATCTGGACTTTTTTAATACCATCACTGTGACCGGCAACAAGTATGTATACTTGGGCGTCACGAAGACAAAACCTTCTACCACATACGTCCTCAACCAGAACAACGTCCTGATGCAGCGTACTGGTACATCATGGGCTACTCCCGGATTTGCTGTCTCTCAAGGCATATATTCTAGTTATGAGTTTATATACTTGAGGAGCTACATTCCTTACGAGGATATGCCTCTCGGCTGGAAATATAACTCAACTTCTAAGACCATGTCTTTGAGCTATGGATTGAGTCTGTTGGCCATGACCTGCATCCCCTCGGCCGATTTGTTTGCCTTCTGGAACTCCACCAGTATGAGTGCTCCACCAATCATAACGAGAAACCTGGTGAACGACGCTTGCTTTCCGTGGAACATCACGATGGAGAGTGTATGAGAAGCTGGATCGAAGATAAAAATCGAAAACGGGGAGGAATAGATTACCTCTCCTCCATAGTATAGACTAAAGTGCTAATGTAAGCCGCATTCGTTCTTTCGCGATCCGTAAGGTTTGAATATCGCCTGTTGGCTCATGCAAGGTTGAACTTCCGGTTTGAAGAAATCCAACAATGACACCTTTGTCTTTGAAAGAAGTGAGTAGTAGTTTTCCTTGTTCAATGGAAACTTGCACGAAGAAAAAGAAACGCACGACTTGGAATGTGACCATTGTTCAAATATATATATGATAGCCCTGACGTTGTTGTCGGTCTGACCATGTTTCCGTCATTCTACCAATCACATATATGCTAAGTATCACAATGCCCGTAAGTCAAATCATCACATCCCTAGGAGAGATATCAAGGCTAACGACCCATTCGCCCCTTCAGGTATGGCTCAAAGACAACCTTTTACCAAACCGTATACGTAGCGGCGGTACACTCCTTGCTAACCTACAGACAACTCGAGACCGTTTGACAGCAGTAGTCGAGCAAGTATCAGGTTCTTTTGGACCAGGCGTTTCGGGAAAGTACTCGATCGTGAACCATGAATTAGAGGAAACTTTACGGCGAGGGAATCGTTTACACCGCATCAATTCATCAGGCAACACAAGTAAGATTCAACAAAAATCGCTCTCTGTACTTTACTTCGTGGCTACCTTTCTACGAGAATTGATCAAAGAGTTGGAAGGAAAGATCGTGTCTTCTCACTTGACTACCGGAAGGCCAGATGATCCGAAGGAGAAAGCACTCTTTCGACTCGATTCGCACCTAGCTATTCTTCGTGATATGAGAGATGACGTTGACTCTCAAATTACAAAGATCAAAGAAGATAGTTCTTTGAGATACTAGTCAAGTTCTTAGATTGTAGAAGGATCCAAACTTTTTGGTACATAGACATGTTCTACTACTTTACCGTTTCGACTTGAAATGAAAACATATGTCTGGCTAATGATGAGCGAGGTGCTTTCCAAAATTCGTCTACCTCTGGATATGTGAAGTATCAATCTTCAGGCTCAACGTAAAAAAATGATCAAACCCCGTCGTGATAGGTTAATTGCGATCCGTACTGCCTAGATGTATTCGGCTGCCTACTTCTTCTACCATTTTAGCCTTTCGTCTTATCGTAGGCGTGGACGAATGGCTACGCTCAAACCTAAATACCACACTTACTGTGAACATAATACAGTGAACCTATCGAATATTAATGATTTGTTTGATGAGTCACTCATACAAGATCCCGGCATGAGCGAGACAATCACTGTTATGTTGACCCCCTCCTTCAGGCTTCCCGTGCGCGGATGCGATGGTCTCTTCACCGTTCAACGGGGACGTTAACACCGTTTTGATATCTCAGTCGTACCGTCAGGCCTATCCACTCAGCTAGAGCTTCGGCGTTGGTTCTCGAGCACGAAATCGCCGAGTTTGGCCAGAGTTCTAATCTTAGGGACGCTGAATTGTTTAAGCCAGTGTCTCGTGGCTCAATAATGTCGACAATTGTGGCTTGATGGTCTTAATTGAGGAGGCGCTCTTGCAGAGAGTGGTAATGCTTGATTATTCTTCCTAACGGTACAGATGCAGAATTTGCGAAAATATAACTATGGCTCCTCACCTCATATTGACCAGGCATGCAAAGGAGTGAACAGAACTTTGTTGAAAGACCCATCATGAAATCTCTCAATCTGCTCGCTATCTCTTCTGCGCTTTCGTCTCTACCGTACCTGCCCTTCACTTGTTTAATTTTAATAAGAGAGATCAGTCTTGTCACGCTTCATCGGTGCCAGGGAAAGTCAATTATGGCACCACTTGGACAAGGACCACTGTCCAGCGTGTGAGCCCAATTTATGTCACCACCACGCCAATTGCTTTGTGGCAAGCATTGCATCAACCTTCGCTACGGCCAGTGCGCCAGGAACATCATCAAGCTCCATATCTGTTCAAGACAAAGAGGCCTCGACCCAAGCCGTTGCCGCTCCGATCACACCTCATCTGCAAGCTGTCTGGACATTTTGTACATCAACAATATATCAAACAGCGTACCCTACCAGTACCGTCACAGCTTCAACGATTACAATGACGGCACCGACGCATACAATCAGCGTTAATACTTACGGTATATCGACTTTGACTCACATGACTCTTGTAGCAGCCAAGGCGACAAATACGCACACTCTGGCCGTGACAAATACAGCATGGGCCACGAAATTGAGCTCTTCTCTTGTCACCGTCACTCATCCTTGGATCCTTTCGAGCTCTACCACGAGCATGATTACAGCAGTCACTTCACCGCAGACGACCAAGGCACCGATAGTGACCACTGTCTGTTCAAGGCTGATTCTTAGGATCACACGTTGTACTACGAGGACTGTCTCTTAATCTACACCAACATTTCTCGCCTGTCATGATTAGAAGAGTGAAAGTTCTAAGATCTGTCGCTGTCTTCACAGACAAGGGCTCATCGTTGCAGGCTAGTCATAGATTTTGAGAGCTATGTCTATGAAGCTTCTCAAACTACCGAAGTTCTACTACGAGCTTGGTAGCGCTTACACCAGTCTTGAGCAGCTCAAGAGCTTCGTTGATACATACAAGCCCTTTCCCTACGACTCTTGCTGGGGGCCATGGCTTTAGTTGTCCAGATTCGAGAGCGGATGTGACGAAGTTGCGGTACACTGGTCCAGCGATGTCATTGACGGCGAAGATCATGCCACTCTTGACGTTTTCTGGAACATCTGAAGGAGGCGGATGAACAGTAGCAAGATGACCACCATCTAGATTTTCAAGAATTTTGAGGTCTCGTGCGTAGGTGTATTCAGTAGAGACAGCGTCAAAAATGCCAACAAAGTCATCTCCAGACTGTTTCACGGCGTCGACGACTTTCGATACCACATCGGGGTCTCTGTGATCGAAGACTTCCGTGGCGCCAAGCATGCTAACCGACTTTGCGTTCTTCGCGCCGCAAAGAGCAATGACATGAATCCCCATAGCTGATGAGGCAAGTTGAACGGCCATCGATCCAACAGACGAAGATGCGCCGTAAACAACCAGGATGTTACCGATAGGGTCTATGTGGCCGAGCGCCGGGAATGGTAGACTGAGAGCAGGAGTAGCCACACCTGGCATGGCTACGCCAGGAGTTTTGGCACATAGAGCGCAGACAGCGGCTTCAATAGCGAACGGAATAACGACACCTCGATCGAACGTGATATGATCCGGCAGTATGGCGGCTTTATCGGCACGCACAATGGTGTAATGCTGATAAGTCCCATCAGATGGTCTACCGGTCACAAGATTGATAGCATGCCTGTATTTGAGACATGTTAGTCCAGCTTGCTAGTCCAACATGCGTGTGTGCGCACTTACCCAATGACACGGTCGCCTTTCAGAAAGCTGACGCCCGCTCCAACGTCGTGAACTTCCCCAGCTACATCGCATCCAATCACAGCCGGCCACTGCTGGACGAAAACACCAATGGCAACTTGGTGGGTATCAAGGGGATTGATAGCAATTGCGTGGTTCTTGACGACAATTTCTCCAGGTCCTGGTGTTGGCATAGGAGCTTGACGAAGGGTCAATTTGGTCCCCGGAGCATCGAGGTAGGCAGCTTGGTTGACTTCAGAAGACATTATCGCTGTTCAGAATCCGTGGAAGGCAGGATTGTAAGATGAGAGACTCGAAAAGTCATCGTGGCTCTGAGGCGCATCCTTAAATATTGACCTGATTCCTTGACGGACCATGTTTGATTTGCCCATTCTTTGTGGTCATGTTTGTAATCTGTATGGACAGATGAGAATCGCAGATGTGTATCGGCGATTTCTGATATTCACAACAGCAAATCGGGTGTGTGCAGCAGAGAATCACATATGCACTTCAGGGACGGCATTTGCGCACAACCAATCATTGCGCTTGGGGGCTTCGGGGCATCGGGCTGTCTTTGTCCCGATCCTTCCAGTCTACCAGTCATGACTAAGCTCTCGGGCGACCACTACACCGCATAAGCTGCGAGTCCGCTGGATGAATGGGAATTACAATTTCGAATTCGAAATGAGTCTCGGAAATCCAGTCACCAGCCAGGACGATGCCTCGCTTACCCGATATGACGCAAAATATCGAGTCTTGATCTGTCGAAAGTGTCGATATGCTATTCAGAAAAGCGCGATCGAGAGTCATTTGCTACGCCACAAGATCTACCGGGGAAGCAGACGTCAGCTGCTAGCGACATTCTCAAGATTGGATCTGGTTGAGCCTGGTTCTGTCGAGTCACCACTACCAGGTGATGACGCCATCGAAGATCTCCCTATAGTCTCGGGTC
Source organism: Myriangium duriaei CBS 260.36 (assembly GCA_010093895.1). Taxonomy (NCBI): domain Eukaryota; kingdom Fungi; phylum Ascomycota; class Dothideomycetes; order Myriangiales; family Myriangiaceae; genus Myriangium; species Myriangium duriaei. The sequence continues at coordinate 1,423,419 of ML996090.1, forward strand.
ATCGTTGTGGGTGCTCAAACTGCGAATATTATACGACTAGCTTGATACGTATGCAACGACATTGTCGTGAAACACACGGGATTAGTGACGGTAATTCTGGACTCGATCTGCCCATTCAAACAGCCAAGCTACAAACATTCTTTCGAGGCACGAAAGTTCGTTATTTCGAAGTTTGTCGACCCGCAGAGAATCCAACAAGTTGTGGGATCAACGATGGTTCCCAGTCCGCAACACATGCTTTAGAAGAAGACGCGGGAGATGAGGTCGAGGGTCCTCAACCTTCTAATGAAGAGCCATCGCACGACATCTCTCCATTCACATCTTATGACCATGAAATGGTCAGACCACAAATCTTACCTGGAACGAAAATGCAGGCCAGACTTGACTTGGAGTCGATGAAATATCTCCATCACTGGCTCACTATCACCAGTCCAACCATACCGGTGGCAATAGACTTCCAACGAGGTTTGCGATTTGATGTGAGCAAAATTGTCCACAGTGCGTTACAATCTGAATGGCTGATGTATGGCATCCTGGCCTTGTCAGTACATCATATCGCATACCTTACAATAGACGACTACAGTACTGTGCGCAAGCACGAAGCACGAGCAATGAAATTTGCGGAACAATTCGTGGTCGGCTGGCAATCGAACTCGACTATCCTGGGCGAAGGGATTCAGGATACTGGCAACTCACAATCATGTGAGGTCCATAGCCATATTGGGTGTTTCATACTTTGTGCACTCGGTTTGCGGGTCGACCTGACCCAATCATGGTACAACAACCTTGCTCTTAAATGCAACGCTCTTTCCATTGTCACGATATTGAGAGTGACTGGGGGAAATACAAGGAGCATCCAAGACAATGAGATGTACCTGCAAAATGAGACGCACGGCATCGACTTGTTTACACAGGCTCGAGACTTAATTAAATCAATCGTTCAAGGGGATTCACCAGCGCCCGGAACGGACGTCGCAGCCGAAGGAGGGTCTGTAAATGAAAGGTTACGAGACCTTCCCGCACGCATGACTAATATATTCGGCCGTCCTGACAAAGTGGAGGACTTAATAGCTGTTCTAGACGCCATCAGACATCTTATTACCAATTTAGGCCAAAGTCATGAGCATGAAACCGCTGAACACGCAGCAAAAACCACCATGTCATGGCTAGATCGAATTTCCAAGCATTTTTTATCTCTACTGTCACGGGACGATCCTCCCGCGCTCTTCGTATTTGCTCATTGGGCTCATGCCGAACTTCGTCGGTGGGATAACCATATTGCCTGCACTTCCAAAACTGCGTGGCTTCTCCACAATGTCTCTGGAGTCATCGTACAACTCGTCGAGATGAAGCTTCGGTCAAGAGGATATCATGATGTTATGGATGAAATCAAAGGAGAACTACACAAGTCTTGATTGCCAATTTTCTGTTATCTCAAATCCATTTGTTGAAATACCTTTCTCATCGGATATACGTCCTTTGTCAATAGTGGAATCCATCACAAAGAATCGGATAGCCATTTTTGTTCAACAAAGACGGAGACATTGTGACAATAAATTTGGTATCATCATACATTGAAGAACATGATCTTTTTGTTCTTGAGCCTTAACGGAGACTTAATTGAGAGACTCATTATCAGCATGATTGTTATATCCTTCATAGAACCTCCTCAACCTCTCCTCATTACGATGTTCTACACATTTTCAATCTCGTCAATACGGACAAACCCCAAATCTCAGACCTTTGTCCTTTTTACTTTTTCGGAAAGTTTGCACTTGTCTTCTGCGGCCGATTGCCGCTTGGATAACACCAGCAGCATGCATTAACAGTCCTTGATCAAATTATGGTGTGTAGTATCGTTCGATTCCTGCTCTGTTTCGAAGTCGAAGACAATGTGCAAGATAAGGCTATCAATATCCTGCAAGCTGGTCTAGTCAACCTTTGTCGGCAAATTCCGTTCCTGACCGGGAGCATATACAACAAGCACAATCAGAGGAATGGGGTCGAACTAAGTTATCAGCCCGATGGAGTTATTACACTCGAAGTCGAGGATTTATCGGGCACCCTACCAAGTTATGTCCACTTGGATGCAAGAGAGATGCCTCTAAAAGCTTTGTAAAGTGATCTTGTCTCTCCCACCCCAGATCGAATGGACCTCAGCAGATCTCAACCAGTTCTCGGCATGCAGGCAAGCAAAATCCATGGAAGAGTTCTGCTTTGTGTTTCTACCTCACGTTCGGTATTCGACGGAAGCGGATCTGCTCTATTGATCAAAGCGTTTGCTTCGCACTGCAACGCCGTCAGCACTGATTGTTTGACTCTGCCAGCAATTTTCGAAAGTATCGCATTTGAATCCAAGACAAGAAGATCGCTGTTTGACGGCATTCCACATGAAGAGACGTATTTGGCTGGCAACTATGATTGTCCTGAATATCATGGCGTTGATCACTTTCCGACAACTGGAGACAGTAAGTCTCTTCCCGCATCGACATCTCGATTGTTCAAATTGAGCGTGATGAAATTCACTGAATCAAGAGCACGATCAACATAAAGCTGGCTGACGGACAATGTATCTCTACCTTTGATCTCTGTTGTAGTCTCCTGTGGAAGGGTATTGTGCGAGCACGATACAAAACCGGAACCTCTCCTTAGTACGGAATTCGTCAATGGCTATCCCTATCGATATCCACGAGCCTCTGAATGGCAAATATGTACCAGAACTGTATACTGGTGGTGCGATCACTTCAACTTCTAAGATCGCCACCAGCTCATCGGCACTGAGGCGCTGATTGCCATGATGAGACAGTGGATTGAAGAAGCAGATGAGAGGCTAATGCGTTCATCCAACAGTGACCGAGCCCTCATGACAGCAGACAGGACTATACCTCAGATCAAGGAGAGTGAGTATATTTCCAGGAAGGACAAGTCGAGGAAATGATCGCGATTGTTCGATGTTCGAGTAACATTTTGCTAACGACGGAGGTGAAGGACTAGCTTGATTTGGTCGGCGTGTTTTACATAGAACAGACGAAGAGTTATAAATACCCTATTCATTTACCGAACTGGTTGTTCTAGACCCTACTGCCGCTACAGCTCATGTTTCTTAGTCAATTCAGCTGCAGGACCTAGCGGCTCCCCATAGGCATCATTGGGATCATCGCCGACACAGTGATGGCACCAGAAATAGTCTCCCGGATCGTGTGCCTTCTTCACAGCTAGCAACTGCTCGTACGACTTCTTGCCCCAGTACCTCGCCGTCCAGTTATGCATGACGTACGAGCTCTCGGAGAAATAACTATTCGCTCCAAGCCTATAAAGCGTCTCATCTGACTGCTGCGTTGTTAAGGTGCGCGCATTCCACAGCATGAGCGCCGAGCGAAAGCCCGGCGAGATGGCTGTGTCACTCGGCTGCGAGCTCCCCAGATTCCCTGTCAGCGAAGTGTAGAGGAAGTGGAAGCCGCAGCGATAACCTGCTGGATCTGGCGATGTCGGGTCGGGCTCTTTCAGTGACTTTACGCAGATATCCAGCACATCCATCATGGTTGAGACGAACTTTGTCTCCATGGCCTGCCGCGAGACAAAGACCGAGTTCTGGGAGCCAGTGGCAGCATCGGAAGGCGGGTGTGGCGCCGGTAACGGATTCATAACGGCGAGTAGAAACTTGTCGGCGGGCATGGAGAGAAGGTACTCAAATGCTGACTTGAAGTTGTGCTCTTGCACAGCCTTCGTCTGCAGCACATCCTTGAGGCTGTCGCGGAACGAAATGTAGTCCTTCTCTGCCTGACCACCGGTGTAGAAATACTCGAAGTTGAATTGCCAAGTGACTGTACAGAGGTCTCCCTTGTACTGGGTAGTGTTGATGAAGAAGGCAGGCTGTGTGCTGACCTTGTGGTTGAGCCGCAGCTGCCACACGGTGAAACGAGTCCACATGTCCCGCAGCCACTGATAGCCAAATTCCCGCGAGTCCGGGCAGAAGGTGCCGCTCTGCGACATAAAGACGCGGCTGAGGCCTCCGTCGGGCACGACGTGGGCGCGGATGGTCATAGAGAGAATGACGCCCCAAACACCGCCGCCCCCGCCGCGCATAGCCCAGAAGAGCTGTGGATTGCGGTGGCGACTGGCGATCTTCTTATGAATGATGGGTTGGTGATGGGCATCGCGACCGACCTGCAGCACTTCGATCTCCAGTACGTTATCGACGCCGAGGCCCATAGACGGAGCAAAGGATCCGTGGCCGCCCCCGAGGTGAAAGCCGACCATGCCGACAGTGGAGCACCAGCCCGATGCAATGACGCGGGCGTGCTCAGCGGAGAAGGCGTGCATCTCGGCGAAAATGGTGCCGGCGCCAAACCGGAATGCGCCGGCGGGGGCTAGGGTAGGGTCCTCGCCCCAGGTGGGCATAAATAACTTGTCCTTAAGCAGGATTGTGCGAATAAGAATACCACCAGTCGGGCATGAGTTGCGGCTATTATACTCGTGGCCGGTGCCGGCAGTGGCAATACACAAGCGGTGCTGCGCGGCAAACTTGAGGGCGGCGGCTACATGACGCTCATTAAGCGGGAAGACAACGATGAAGGGGTTCCAATCGCGGTACCCGTTTTGGTGCAGCGCCGCCTTACACATGTCCGAAGCACGGTTCCATGTCATAGCGCCGTCAGCTAGATTGAAGCACGGGCGATACATCTCGGCGACGTCTTCGTAGTAGTACAGTGCTCTAAGGCCCTCGGGTCCGTTACCAAGGCCGTAGAAAGACTGGTTGTTGATGGATCCTGTTGGTACCGGCGCCGGCTGCGGCTGCGGGTAGCTGCTCCACCGAACCCCGAGCCGGGGTAGTGTAGGGTCCAGCGCCCGTTCCAGTCTTAGGATGGCTGTCTTGGTGGGCCAGCAGCTGGAGTCTTGGGGCGTGCACCATCGGTGATCGTCTTCAGGTGCTGCGTGGGTACCGGGAGGCGGCGAGGGCAGAGTACCTGCAGAAGATGCTGCCAGCACCGATTCGGCCGGGTCACATGAGCCAGCGCCGCAGAAATCGTTCTCAGAGCTGCACGAGTAATGACAGTGTGCGCTGCACGGGTTACACCGGCCCATAGCCCACTGCGTATTCTCTGTGCTTTCTTTATCTCCTGCCGGCTCGTCCAGCGCTTCGCAGTCAAGCAAGGCGTACGAGTACACCGGCTGGTACTCGAAGTGTAAGCGACAGCTGGTGATAGTGCCGCTGACACTAGCAAAGAGCACTAGGCTGGAGTCCTCGTCGGAGTGCGTGACGGAGTAGCGCTCCACGCCGCGGCTGGGATAGTTTGGCCACTGTAGCGACGCTTGGCCATCGGAAGTGAAGTTCCATTGCGCGAGGCCATTTTCATAGTGGTTAGATACCTGGAGTGAGCGCCATGAGCCCAGTAGCGCGGGGGGTGCTCCGGCAATGCCAGGCTGAGAGTGGCTCACGGAGATAGGTTTGGAGTCAGGCTTGGACTCGGAAAGAAGCTCGATCTTCTTCTCCGTCTTGGGCTTAGGCACCTTGCTGCCGGCCGCCGAGATAGCATCTGGAGAGAAGGAACACCCCACTGTCGACATCTTGCAGCGGAACATGAGAAAGTTGCCACACCCAGGCGTGTCCATGGCGGCGTAGAAGCTCGCCGGTGCTGGGTTCCCTGTATGATTACATGCCAAAAAGGCCACCTCAAGCCCGCCAATATCCGGCAACCGATGCACCAGGCAGTCCTCCAGATGGGGCTTGACGTCGTCGCATCGTAGCACCAGCTCCCCAGGGCCGCGCTGCTCGTATGTACACGTCTGGGGGTAAGGGCTGTCGGTGGTGACAGTCAAGACATGGTCAGTAAAGGTCTGCGCGAATTCGAACTTGCCTGACCCGAGCTGCTCGGCGCCAAATGATCGCCAGGTACCGTCCCAGGGAGAGAAGTTGTCGCCGCTCACGAGGGCCGGCATAGCAAGGTTCAGCAGCTGGACGGTTGCGTTTTCGTTGCTGTTACTGCTACTGTCACTCTCTAATTGCGGCGCATTGCTGGGGTTCAGCTGCACGGTGCTATCCAGCTGCGCCGGCGGGCATGTGTCCCAATGGTCACCGCATGCAAAGCACTGGTCAATGCAGTTGCCCGACATCCGCGGCACGCTCGCCACGTCCGTGTCTCTCCAGTCCACCGTTGCTAGATACGCGCACTGCACGCAGCGAGTGCTAATCAGCGATTCTAGTTCCTGAAGCTGCTCGCGCATCGCGACGTTTGCATTGTACTCATTGGCTATAACAAATGCCGTGCGGAAGTAGGTTTCCTGCGGTAGTCGGAACGCTGTACCGTCAGCGCCAGGGACTACTGCGCAAGTGCCGTGCTTCATCCACTCGGACAGAATGAAGCATTGTATCGTATTGTTGTACTTTGCATTTGTCGGCCAGAAGTAGTTCAGCAGGCCACTAAAGGTCGTGAGGATCGCCTCGTCGAACTCTTCGCCATTCCGGCATCCGTAGGGCTGGTTTTTTGCGCCGGTGCCGCCCGCTGACCCAGGCCACAGGCCGTGCAGCGTGAATTCGGCCGAGTCCTGGGCAAAGTCATTGTTCTGTAGTGCCAGTGTGTAGACGTCGATGGGCAGTAGCCCAGCCGGCTGACGCCACGCATTGCACAACGAGAAAGGCGGTGGCTTCTGCTGCAGCCCGCCGTGCTTGTCCTTGACGGTACAACCGTGCTTCCACTTGAGGTTGCACGTGTCGGAATGGAAGTTGAGCGGGTTAAATTGCCGCAGCGGAATCGGATTAGAGGTGCAGTCGTCCGACATGCCGGAGCATGAGGCGGTCGCTAGGCAGACCAGGGCCAGCACTCGCGCAAGCTGGGCATACCAAGCCATGTATGCGTGGCGATGCACCTTGATTAGAGTGTTTATTTGTGGTAAAGCTGCTGCTATATTGGTTTTATTTCAGCAATGTTCGGATTGGGGCTTGGAGGCGGACACACGGACTCTATATATCTCGTATGTGCATCCAAGATCAATATACTCACTTGGTGACTCGTCCCATCGCAGCCACCATTTTGCTCAGCTGCCGTGGCTTTTCCAAACAGGGTCCATTCCCAATCCCCAGAGCTGCAACGTGAGAGCTGATGGCTAGCAAGTGCCGTTTGACTGGTGTGGCTGAATCCGGAACTGTCGGAAGCGCCGGACTTAAGCGAGCTGATGCTTAGTGGCGAGCTGAGACAAGGGACGGGACAACATGTGCGGTATCCGAGTGAGCAAAACGGTTGAATCCGCAGTGCTAGCGTCCTCGTTCTCCGAGGTCGAGACCCCTAAGCCCCTGCACCACGGCTTTGCTGGTGAGGGTGGCTTGGACCCCCTGTGCAGCGCATAGTCAGTGTCCTCGGATGAGTCTCCCTTATCTGGTTAGTAAAGAGCTGGAATCGGGGTAAGGTGTGGGGAACTCTGCGGACTTGGGGAGTCCTTCTTCAATTTTTCTTGGACGAACGTGATCACATGCTTCCCTTGATACTGGCAGAGCTGGTGAGATGGAGAGAGAGAAGGAAGAAGAGTGGTGGTGTATGTTTATTCCTCATGCATTGCGGAGAGCGTCTCTAAACAGAGTGCATCTACCACTCTTACTCTCAACCCTTGCGCGACATCTATTTCGAAGGGTCTAAATAAGGATTCTTTCCAAGCGACGTTGCAGCGACATGACAATTAATTTCATTCGATCTGTTGAGACTCATCTCATGCATCTTGTGAACCAAGTCTTGAGCACCCACACATGGTCATTGTGGGATTCCAGCCTACCCGCAGCTGGGAAAAGGCGGACTCAGTGACATGAACATGCACAATCCCATGAGGACGATACGTCTCATTCAAGGAGCCATCGATTCCTTTACGTCCGATAACATAAGTTCCTGACTCATGAACAATACCAGGTATCTGAAAAGTGTCAACTGCTGGTTTCGTCTTGACCCAACCATGAGTTCTCTCATACCATTCTAGAGCGGCACAAGGAAGTGCAAAACGATGTTGCCGACATTCTGTTCTCCCTCGATTTGCCAGTGAGTCATGTAGCGAACACAGCTAATGCGCCTAATCCTGCATCGGACTATGAAATGTATACGTAGTTCGCAGTAACGATCGGCATGTTTTGACTATTGGTCGCTATTTTCAGCATGGCTGAGACATTCACGGCGAGTTGAAAACTTGGAGGTTCCAATCAAGCTCTTACCCCGCACATTTTGTCTTGGCAGGCGCAACCGAAGAGCGAATCTAACGGGGGTGTTACCATAACCCCTCCTGAGCCGGACTACATCACGAAGGGCCCGTGTAGAGGCGTCGGGAGGCTCTAGGGGCAAACGTTACCCAGCCGGCGCTAGAGGACATGTCCGCCTCGCTACCGTGCGTAAGATAGAACGGGGTTCTACGTGCGTTAGCGGCCATGTCCGCATCGGGACCTTATACAGGGAAGAAAGGGTGGCGCAGCGTTCTAGCGTCTATGGATTCTTCAGAGGCTCCGCAGCGGGCCAGGTATATTCTCTTCCGGCGGACCCCCAAAATATGCTCTCGCTTGAGAATCTTGCCAGCTGGCTGTCACGAACCTTCGCCAGATGCGTCGAGCAGTTTGAGGGGACTCGCGGTATAATTCTTAGGAGGAAGTCAGGATGTACAGATCCTCAGCCGGGCTCGCTGATATCTACCGTTTCAACAATAACATACTACATTCATACTTATGGCCTATTCAAGGACAGATGTCCACTAAGAACGAAGCCCTCCATGAGAAAGATCTCCATGCAGGGTAGCGATCCCGTTCCCGTGCATGGCTTAAGGGAGAGTAGGTGAAGCACTGAGCAATCAGACCTAGAAAACCCTTGAAAATCTAGAATTTGATTCTGGGACGAATTCTTGTCGACTCTTGACCATTGACTTCGGTCACTGGTATCTCGATCATTCAACATATCGGCCGCGAGCTCGAACGCGAGCTTCACCCATCTCAATTGCTGTCAGTATATAGCTCAAGAGCTCACGAACGCCACGCTCAGATTTCCGGACTCAGGTGGTGACAATGTGTCTGCGACCGACTACAAAGCCATCTTTCTCAATATCATTGAATCAACGACCGACCTATTTGTGAATTCTATGCTGATGCTCCCCATATGTCCATTCCTTCTGATGTGAGCTCGGCTTTCCGACCGTCGCTGCCTGACCCCAAATTCATCACACAGACTGGTTGGTGCTAGGATCCGTCCCGCTACATAGTCCTCCTCCCTATAGATATAAAAAAAATCTCGAGAAGTAGTACCAAACTCAAAGACAAACGGATCAAGTTCTGCTTACTTCGACCGAAGACATAACTACAATCGTGAAACCTCATTACCAGCATAGCCCACGACGTCCGCGGGAACAATTGTGACGTGATCAATGTGCAACAAGTGTGACCGTTGTCAATATGAGGATCTGCTTCGTCAGTCACGACCAAAGCATTGGAGATGAGAGATAAAGAACAACAGCTCGCTAGGGTAGAGAATAATGTTGCTTGTAGAGAACAAAAGCAATGAACGCGAAGATGTTCTGGAACTATCCTTCCCATTAGAAGTCATGCAGGCGTTAAAAAACGGTTATCACATATCGACGAATCGTTTGTGCCTACAAAAGCTAACGCATAGCGTGTGAATAAGTAGGATAGTCCTGACTGCACAACGTAGAATCGACCTCCAGAACTTTGTCTCTGAATTTGAAAGGCTTGCAGATGGTGCATCTAAAGGGGCGTAGTGGTGATGAACACTGGTGATACATCATCACTCATGTGTTTGGCATGCGTAGCGTGGCTGCTTTTGGTGATCTGAGCCAAGTAGTACAAAAATCGAATGCTAAATACATACCACAATCAAGAAAAGACATTTATCCTAGCCATAGCCTTCCATCCCGACTCAAAGACGTGCGAGCGGGCCATTCTTTCTGACTATTCCCAAGGCTGCTTTAGAAATGTCTGCGACAGTTTTACAACCGCATAACTGCATACACCTTTGAAATTCCTTGTAAAGCATATCTAGCATCAGCGTCACCCCAGCCTCGCCATCGTACTGTGCTCAAAGATTAGTATGTTGGAACACGTCATTCCTTTGAGACTGGTCACACATACAGCAAGTCCCCAGATGGTAGGTCTTCCAATCCAACAGCATTCGGCCCCCAGTGCTATAGCTTTGAAGATATCCGTGCCACTTCGAATACCTCCATCTACATGCACTCGAATTTGCCCACCCGCAGCTTGTACGCATTCTGCAAGTACATCAATGGTGGCAGGGGTCCCATCAAGCTGTCGGCCACCGTGGTTGCTTACAATGACTCCATCACATCCGTACTCACGTGCTAATAACACATCTTCTGATGTTAAAACGCCTTTGACCCATATTTCCATCCCCATCTCTCGCAGCCACGGAATCTCTTTTGCCCAGCTATGTGAAGCCGAGTTAAATCCATCGAAACCATCGGCGTGACTGTTTGCTAGTATATCCCTCGACAATAGCTCAAGATTTGGAAAGTCGAGCCCGGCGGGGGTCCGAAAGTCGCTACGATGCTCGTTGTATCGTATACCTAAGACTGGGCTGTCTGCAGTAAGGAAAATTGCCCGGCAACCTGCCGCCCTTGCGCGTCTGATGATTCGTTGCTGCCTTTGGCGGTCCTGCATCGTATAGATCTGCATAGTGTGCTCAATCGGCCCGACACCGAGGCCGGCTTTGCGGACGTCCTCGACAGAATAATTCGAGAAACTGGAAATGCTCATATTGATGTTTCTCCCAGCGGCAGCCCGGCTAGTGGCGAGCTCACCATCCGGGTGGGCCATAGCTTGAATCCCTGCAGGAGCAATACTCAAAGGGAAATCAATTCTTCGGCCGAAGACCACGGTAGTCGTATCAACTTTGAAGACGTCTACTAGCACTCGTGGGCGCAACCGGTACTTCAGGTAGGCAGACTGATTTTCGTGGACGGTAATTTGATCCGTTGAACCAGAGTTGTAGAAATCTCCCCATCAATATTGCATTGGTAAAGTGGCAACTCCATGCGTATTTAATGATCTATGCTCACCTCGTACGCCATTCGGCATTTTCTCAGCTGCGGCGGCTTTTAAATCGTCCATACAGAGGATTTGAGGATCTCTGGGAGGAAACTGGGGCTTGACCGATCCTGCCATTGTCTGAAGGTGCTTAGTTCCAACTGACGGTGCTCGCCAATGGCAATAATGCTTCAGTAATCTGGAAAGCAGCTTGCAAGTGACTTCCGAGAGATCGCATGGGACTCAAAATGTATATGAGATCTTGTTGTCGTGCCGTACGTTGACGACTGGATCGCGCCTTGTACCCCGCTCACAGCTTTCCCTACGTCATCGCATGTCCCCCAGCTGTTCCCTGCGGCGTTTGATCGTAGGAGTGTGGTTCCCCGCCTACAACAAACTGAAGTTAGACCAGTGTCGACAAGCATTATCACTTGGTAATCAGTAAGTTAAGACAAATCGCCGCGTTTGTCTTAGGACATGGTATCTAGCCGTGGAAGTGAAGACATGTGCAAATTCAACAGCTAGGTATGCTCAGTCAAGAGAAACTATACATGGGTCCTGCCGGGCATCAAAGAAGCTGTAATCTTGATGATGCTTGATGATACAATACTATTGACAACTTCCTCAACAGATATCACATGTCAAAGTGTGTATGAAAGAACGATATACTGGACTTCGTAGAATCGCTGAGTCACTAGCGCCGCGAAAGTCAGCCTAACCAAGACTGTCACTGTTCCGGATTTGGCTTGCAGCATAGAACTGGCAAGCATAAAAATATTGTCAATCGCAACCTCCTGACTACTCGTGGTAGGGGTTCCACTCTGTCCTGTTGGTACAAACACTGCAAAATACTGCATTGACGACTTGCCCTATGACCTACGTGAGAGTCCCTCAATGATCCAGGCTGCCACTTAACATATTGGGAATTGACGTCAAAAGTTTTTGCGATTCTTTCAAGAGAACGGAGCGAAGGAATTTGGCCAGAGAGTGAAATGCGGGCAACCAAAAACCAGACCACTAGGTTCCTGGACTTCGTAATTTGGGTGGGGGTTAGGCTTTAGCTTTGGCTTTGGCAAGTCAGTTTCATCCAGAAGTTGGAGCGTCCGCTCCGTTTATCCATCTGCCGGATTCAGCACCCAACCAATCACGAGTCGTGGTTGGAAGTTTCTCGGACCCCACAAAGGCCCCTTAGTAATGAAAGTACATGGCTTCCTTTTATCCGCAACGCTGTATGTACAATATCTTCCCGGATGAATAGGTCACCTTAGTGCTTTATGAGCGGCTAATTACCAATGTTCTTCGCCGTTTGCGATTGACATTCTGCATTCCGAGTCTTGATTCGTCCAGCGTCCTCCATTCTGTATCTCCTGTAGTCCGAACAGGAGGTTTCTTGTATCAAACTCATGAGGGACCTCCCTTTGTGTTGTATTCATTCAGCCTGAATTTTGAGACTTCAATGAACGCTTGATTTCGACCTTTGCTCCAAAAATCAAAGAGAGCCATGAATACAAGTAGTCTCGACCACCCCGTACTCCCCTGATCATATGTTCTCACAACCTACTGAAACTACATCATATACATCATACGAGCTCACAATGCATCTTAACCTTGCTATTGTCCTCACATTGGCCACCGGATGTCTTGCAGCCCCAACTGCCGAGTCCTTTTCAATCGCAAGACCTGGATACTCACTCAATCGTGCCGAGGAAATCTCGGCTGAGCTAGAAAAACGCGCAACGCCTGTCAATTACAATCAGGACTATGTCGCTAGCGGCGCTGGTGTTACATACACCCCTAATCTGTCCACCGGGACCTTCAGCGTCTCGTACAACACTCAAGCAGATTTTGTCGTCGGTCTTGGCTGGACTACCGGAAACACGAGGTAAAAGAAAAGAGATACCGCTTCCGAGTGTCTACTGACATTGCATGCGAAGTCCTATCACTTATTCCGGTTCCTTTACCGCCTCCGGCGTCGGTCTACTCTCTGTCTATGGGTGGAGCACTAATCCGCTGATTGAATACTACATCATAGAGGACCCGATCGGCTATGCCAATGCTGGCACCAAGAAGGGCACTGTCACCAGCGATGGTTCCGTCTACGACGTCTGGCTACACCAGCAGGTGAACCAGCCTTCCATTCAGGGAACAACAACTTTTAACCAGTATATCTCTGTGAGGAGGACTCCTAGAACCAGTGGGACTGTTTCGGTTGCAAATCATTTCAATGCTTGGGCTGGTCTCGGCATGAAGCTGGGTTCGCTTAACTATCAGGTTGTAGCTGTTGAGTCTTGGCAGGGATCAGGTCAAGGAACAATCAAGGTCAGCAAGTGAAACACTTCTGTGCTCGCGTAGGAAGTGACAGTTGTTTGGTTATACATGGAAGGGTTTGTGTTAGTATCATGGTGCCGTAAAGCATACTACCTATTTTATAGTGGTATTAAACAGTACATCATGCAAGGTGTGTAGTGTCTTGTCTTCGATTGGGGTTTGATACTTTTCCTGCTCATCATCGAAACCACTGGTTGTCGCATCACAGAGACTCCGATCTATTCATCGTGTATCGTAGTCGAAGAGGTGCATCCCAGATGTATCGATGGTGTCATCCCAGCGAAAGGAGTTGATACTAAACTTCAACCGTACTCTATACAACACGTGTCGTTTCAGATCAATAGTCAGAACGATACACCATCTCTATTCCATTGTCTTGGCCCGATAACGAAAGACGTCGCCTTCAGAGTTCTTTATCTTGCGACCAACCATTTGACGTAACCGCAATAGACTATAGCAGACAGGACAGCGCTGTCAGACGAGTAGGCTCTTCTTTGCCAATGAGTCGCAACAGGCTTATAGCCTGGCGAACAAGTCAAATGTGCAATTTCTACTAGTATGATAGGTTTCTAAACTGTAACCATTATGATCTTAAAATGGGGTGGGGGCATCATCCTAAGTCCAGACCCGTGAACTGGAGGTCAAATTGAGCCGTAGAATTGAAAGTGAATCGGTGAAGCAGCAGAACATGAGAGTCTCAAGACCCGCTCGGTACGAAAAGACGATCTTAATATACAAAGCATTCCTGAGTCATGAATGCTATGACATGTGGAATGCGGAAGAATTCGCAACTCTGGTGTCAGAAGCACCAGACATCGACGGAATAGGGTCAGAGTGTGACGGAGCCCAATCATGACGATGTATTTATCATTTGACCAATGTATCATTCCATGTAGAATCGTTTCAACAGAAACATCTGGGATGGTGGATGTACGTATCTTAGACCCTGAGATCATGACCTACACTAATCGATAGTACAACGAGATCCGATTGTGGTTCTTTCTCGCTTCTCTGTTACTTGAGCGAAGCACTCTTTGGTCTTCTGAAATTGTTAGACACTATCCTCGGACGATCGAGAATATACCGCGCTTGTGTTCTACCCAGCAAATTATACTCTCTTAGTTGATCGCTCTTCCTCGTCTTTGTTGCAAGATTTCGACTTAAAGTCAATCACTGCTTATTTCCGGCCGTATGAAGTACGTACCCCAAGTGCCCATCCGAAGATAGAGACTCTAGACTGGCAGATCTTTGTTGATGAATCAATGCTTGAGATCTATATCAACGATCGGTTCGCACTAACGACTCGGACTTATCCGTCGCTCCAGAGAAGCACGGGGATCAGTGTGCATGTCGATCAAGGAGCTAGTGCATCCTACGATGATATGTCGTATTGGTCGACCCTAGCCTACATTTGGCCTGAAAGGCCTCGTAATAGCTCATCGGAGCTCATTTATGATACACCGGAACAGAGCGGAAATTATACCTGGTGGGAAGGTTACTGATAGGGAAGAAACATTCGACCCGTCTGATCAGAAGACTTCGTGTCAATGGCATAACAAACAATTATGGACAAGGCTGAGTCCAGGCTTTGCTGGATCTAGACAACCATGATCTATATCGTCATATTGAAACTCGAGTTCTATACGAAATCTGAGATTCAATGCTTATAAGAAACGACCATACATAAGGCTCCGCTTTCGGATACCTCCCTAGACTCTGTAGTGCATTCTATAACGTTCCATAGTGGACGCTTGCAGTACAAATTTGATGAAAAGATGCTATGACTAACTTTCCTACTCTATGCGGATTAACAAAATGTAAGAATAGGAATGTGCTGCCTCATTAGCTATCACTTTCCCTGGGACTCCGACTAGACGAAAAAACACTTGCTGGTCGAGCTGAGGGTCAAACAGTCAAGCCCTTGCTATCAGCCTCTCACAGCTTTCACGGCAAAGGGATTCGCTGTGAATGTCCCCTCGGGATCTGCCCTTTCCCTTGCTCGTCCAATCCTCTCGTACTTATCCTGATCTTCCTAATAGCACTTCCACACCTTCTCATCCCCAAGGCTCCAATCTCCGAATGAGCCCCACAGTAAACGCCGATCCGTCTTGCTGAATGACGCGTTGGGTCCGATAAGTAACTCATCATTCGTCTTCTGCCACTCTAACCCTAACCCAAACGTCTTAGCTTAAGCATCCGGATTATGAAAGCAATCTAAGGTCTGAATCACGGTGGAATCACGCCAGCTGTATGCCGTGCTACCACTAGCGCCGTTGCGGAAAAATTCAGAATACTGGCCGCCGAAAGGCTGAATTTGCACTGACAGCTTGCATTTAAGGAATAACACGCGCTCATTCTCACCAGGTTGGGTTTCGAGCAAGTGCTTTGGGTTATATACCAGATCAGTCCTCTCGACCATGGTCTCCACCCATTTTTGACTCTGAAGCGAGCGCGAGTTGGATGAGTAGGTGCATTTAACGTATGGAAGGTCGAACTCTCGATGCTTCAAGAACAGCCAGTGGCCCGTCATCTTTGACATGTTCTCGTCCCATTTCTCAATCCGCAGCGTCTCATTGCTGAAGTTATCGTCCAGCTCACGGAACGTTTTGAACCAATTGTTCACCGTTTCGTCGTATTTATCCACCTTGTCAGTGGGGCACCACTGCGCGTACAGAGCGATGACGGCTGGAAACCAGCCATGGAGCCAGCTCAGGAATTCATCTGCCAACACAGTCTTGATCTTGTTCTGAATATGCTCCCAGATGGTCGCGTGTCGTAGGGAAGGAAACATAATGGTGACAGGGAAGTCGCTCGAGAGGTCGTAGTTCCTAGAGACCGTGTTGTCGTCGGACATCTTGGCAATCGACTGGAGCAGCTTGGTCAGAACCTGCGGCGTGTAGACCCAGAGGCCTTTCATCCCATGTGGGCCTTTGTAGCCATTGGGTCCCGAGATCGTACCGATGTAATTGGCCGCCCTGAAGGTTTCGACAAGGTAATGGGTAATGACGCCAAAGTCGCCGGGACTGCCACCTAGGATGGCCCAGAAAAGTTCATTGTCGCTACCTATCGATACGTCGCGTACCACGCCATCGTGACCGATCAAGCGTATAGACCGAATGCGATCTCCGAACAGACCAAAGCTTGCTTGAAGTAGGCGAAGTCTTTCTGCTCGTCTGCATCGCTTTCATAGGTGTACTGCATGCCTAGGAAGTCCTTGATTTGCGCCATGATGGAGATGTGAGATTTTCAATCTGTGAATTTGTGACAGTGAAAAAGATTGACAAAGTCTCGTAAATGATATTCTGAACATAAGGCGGGGCTAAGCTTTCTGTTTAGGCTTTTCCGCTTCTTAGCAGGCTACTAGCACTCTATATTATATTGCAAAATGTGGATAGTACACACTCCGATCCGATGCAGGTGAGCTAAAGTCAGACTAGCCGTAAGGGGCTACCGGAGAAGTCCGCACCTACAATTCTCAGCCCCTGGTCAGCTTCTCCACTGAGATGTGGCTCATATGTAACGAAGTCAACGGGCTTGTACTACCTCGTATTCGCTTTTGTTGTCCACTCGGTTGTGAGTGAGACTCCTACGACTCACTTCCGCAAGACATATAGCTAGCAAAAGGGAATGATGATTTGTTTTCCGCTTTTCTCCGTTGCCTGTGCTGTATTCATCAAGACACAATACATTATGTGAATGACTCTGCAGTCTGACCATCATGCATCTACCATATCTGGGTGCGTGGTTAGTGTTATACGACTGGCTGAATAGCCTCTACAGTGTGGGCGTCTCATATATATATGGTATACTCCCGCAGCGATCGACATAGCTAATCGTGATTGTGCATATACCACATTCAGCTTTAGCGAACTACATACTATGAGCACATTCTCCATATCTTGTCTTAGTTTACATGCATGTCTTTTAAGGGAAGGGAGTGTAGAACAGCAGAAACACCTCCTAATGAGACATCATTGTAACATTAGGATAGACCACCTTGAAGCGGCATGACAATACCCAAGCTAGGCAAATAGCACGACTTAAGTGCGACGCCTCCATCCCGAAGCGAAGACTGTTGATTAAAGCTTTAGTGGTCTAGACTACTAGGACATACCGCTGGATTCCGCATTAGTCTAGAAATAAGCTAGCATTACGGCAGCCTTTCCTACAACTAGACAGCTCAGTTGGTAGACAGTAAGCTACAAATGTTGAAAGTTGCACGTGGTCCGGACACTCTCGCCGGACCCTTTAATGGCTCTTTAGGTTTAGTATTTTAGGAACTAGAAAATACCAGTAATTATGCATGATATCTCGATATCTAAAACCCTGCGACTTATGTAGGTTAAGATATCTTTATTCAAAAAACAAGTCTTCCAGTTGACCCCCATCTAGGCGAATAAAAGACTTTGGCTTTAGCCTCTTATTCTAGTATAGCTATTTTGCCACTACGTCGGATTTTATCAGGTACTGCTGGTCTCCTTCAATTCCTGCGTTTCGGAGCGCTTTTCTCAGTCAATGAAGGTGTTTCTCTGACCGGAGGTGCTTATTCCTTGGTTGAAAATACCACACTAATCCCATCGTTCGATAGGTGTCTCAAATGAGCTATTTTGACCCCATCGAGGGCTTTGAAGCTTGATACCCTTACTTGTTAATTTTCTATTATGAGTTCAAAATCCTTTTTGATTCCTATATACGCGTCTCTCAACGCCGTGATTAAGTAAGGTCATCCTTCAGCTTCCATTCGGGTTATTGGTAGTCCAATCATGCTCGCAGCTTCTGTAAGCACCGAATCTGGCTGTCTCGCCAGTCTCTTCATTGAATGATCTTGCGATCCTTGACTCATTCATATAATGATCGCATAGAATGCGGCTATGCCTATCAGAAATTTCAAGCCGGACGTCGACAACCCAGCTATCACTCATGATGACAAGTAATAGCCTAAGTTGGGATATGCCGACCGCGAAAATAAGAATAAGAATATTGAATCGTGTGGTGCCTATGATTGTTGCAAACTTCTGGCAACTTGTGGTATTTCTAGGAGAGAGCATAATATAATGTGACCTTTCGTGGAGCTATTGGTGTTCATCTCATCACTTGCTGATCAATTTGCTCTTCTTCTATTTGCCAGCTAAAGCTGATAATATGCCACGTAAGCTGTGCCCAATGGTCCCAACCATTCGCGATGTCAGTTCCATCTTAACAGAAGATTATGGTGCTTGGAGAAGTCAAAATAAATGTTTGTCTGCTTCTTACCCAATTCCCATTCAAGGAAAATCGGCATTTACATTTCCAGTTGACGTTACATAGGATTGCTTACAGAAGGTCAAGCTCACTTGAGCGTGGCCCATGCTTGAACTACCCCAGCAACTGCTGTCAAAAACCCGCTTGAGTTGATTCCTCTTCGAAAGTACCACGCGGAGCTAGCCCAAGCGATGACGGTGAGTAAAGCAGCCATTGAACGACTCAGAAACTCGTCCAAAGCCTTTGGGTCCTGCGCCCAGTAAAAATTAAGCAAGGCTGGAAGCGGGATTTGTTAGAGACTGAATTTGAGCTACTACAAAGACGACAATGTACCCGTTAAGATCAGATAGGCACTTCCTTGATACCAGCCGGCCACGCTACGTGTATATGCGGCGTTCGGGAGTTCTTGAATGCGCGAGTATCTTGGAATTGTTTTCCAGAAACCTGGAGCAGATCAGTTAGAGCCGTAGACTGTTCGATATTCTTCCGATAAGGGATCACTGACAGCATGCTTGAAAGCCACAAAAAGGGAACCATAAGCTGCAGCTTTCAACAGGGTAGTGTCGGGCATCTTCAAAAGCAATGGTTCGGATTGCCTGCTGGCTGTGGATGAATAGCAATGACGTTATAATCCAGATAACGACATTGAGACTCTGGGGAATGTATGATTGCTTGCTGCTGTGCTCTTTTGCTCCTGACTTTTATATGCCTACACTAGGATCAGCTAACGGTACATGCTCTCCTCGCACGGGACTAGAATTCGACCGAAGGCCGTCGGAAAAGGCCCCACCGTTCCCTCACGACCCTGAGTGTGAACCTCGGTTGTATCGTTTCTGACTAGTTTCATGGTGGTTGAGGAGATGAATCGTTTCCAAAGTCCTTTTCCGTGATGCATCAGACATAAGAACCCAGCTTCTCCAATCGCACCTCGATATTGAGTAGGGTCACGACTGCGATTGTTCCATCACTCGAAAGTGGACATGATGTCCCGAGGTAACCCTTTCGTACCCGGTAAGCGGAACAACTTTTGCCCCGGGCCGAGTCTGATCAGCACAGTCGTCACACGATGTCATGTAGATTGACTGTATGACTTCAAACTGGCCTTTCTGACCCACAAGCGAAATACATCCCATTCATTGAATCCTGAAAGTCTGTAGAAGATTCACGATTGATATCCTTTTCACAACGTGTGTCACTCGTTATTATCTTCTGTCCGTTTGAAACATTGTTGACCGAGTATGAGCGCGTTAAAATTCTTTTCCCGCTTCATTATATTCTTCACAAGTACAAGTGATTGTAGCACAATCTGTCCTGCCCAAGCAGTGCATCAGGACTTGATGAAGTCAAGAAGATCTTTGTTGACGTCGTGAACATTGATGTTATGAATCACATGAGAACCACCTTTGTAGATCTGTGGCCTGCCCTGGGGTGAAAGTTTTGCCGACTTTAGTCCAGACGCTTCCATTTAGTTCTAACCAGTATGACATCATGGTGTTCACCACTGCTTGTCGAATTTTCAGAACATGTTACCATAGCAGATAACACTCGATTGACGGATTGCCAAGCATCGTGCAGAATGGTCGTTTTATTGGGGAAAAATTCCACAACGATCATGTTGCATGAGATACCACGAAGTTCTCTGACAGGAATAAAATACCACATCTGCGATATCGCAATACTTGGTCCTGTTGCTGCACAGATTTCTCTACGAAAGTCCGAACGATGTGTAAGGAGTGAAACAGTACTTCACTTGAGTCAATCTAACAGCATATAGTTCAGTCATGAAGTAATTGAATAAGTTTTAGTTTTCAGGAAGTTTAATAGAACTTCAAAAAATTTCAAATACATTAGAAGGCAAAGACCAGTTCTAATCTTGATAAGATAAAGACGAATGTATGAAGACAAATATACAAGATTGTGATCCTAATAGGATTTAATATGGGAAGTCAAGTAGAGTACACCGTGTTCCGGGTTATCCTCTCGGGCAAGAATAGAAGTGATGGTTCAGAACTATTCTAGCGGTTTAGGACTATTCTGGCAAGAGAATGGTTGTATTAATTGACCTTTGTAGTCCTTGTGAAGGAAAGGAATCGTGTCCTAGACTACGCTTTCACACCCCTCACGGACGCTCTAGATCGGCCCTAACAATCCACAATGGATGCAACTGCTTGATGGTATAGTCATAGTTCACAATTTTGCAGTCTCCCGTCTGTACTACGCTTGACTCTGCCGTGGCGAGACAAAAATGTCTTGTCTGTCGCATTATATAAGCTTGAGGGTACGACGGGTTCCCGAACTTAACCTGTGGCTCTACCGTCCCCAGCGTTAGTCGTAACAGGGAGCGTCGACCGGGCATCTAAGTGGACTGCGAAGGTCACAGCTGGCGTTACTCTTGGAAAGCCAGATGGCGTGCCTGTTTCAGGTCTGCTTGCGGCCCTCATTGGGCTTAGCTAGGCTGTTCGTGCAGCCTGAAGTTGCTATTGAGACTGTGGCCTCTTCAAGGTGTCTCAAGGGTTGTTTTAGCGCTAGTAATGCTATTGCCAAGAATATTCATGACCGGACCAGTTTTTTTCTATATTTAACACTCAATGCTTGGTTCTCGAAGTCTACTTGTCAGCATAGGCAAGCTGAATCAGCCTTTCCTAGGCTGTCTGGACTGTGAGCGTGTGATTGGTCTCCTAAAAATAATTCAAACTAGACCAGCCTGATATGTTTGAAAGCTGGACTCTAGCCTGGTTATGAATCACCGAAAAAGTGCCGCCCACGGCTGAGACGTCAGCTGGAAGAACATTGAAAAGATTATTTAATCCATGTTGTCTGCCATCGTTTACCGAAAATATCATACACAGCTTTCAATCAATCAGATCAAGCAAGCAACAAACAGGCTCGCGATATCACACACTGGTCAAATCGTGAATCCTATCGGCCTTGCAGATTTTACTTATCCATTCCTCATCGCTCTTGAATTGTTCAGTCACGAGTACGTTGAGTTTCTTCGTGTTCCATCGGCCATTTTCTTTTTTTTTTTGTCGCTGCTATACACTTTTCTTTCAAATATCTAGCAAGCCTTTCAAGAGCAACTCGAACGAAGTTAACATGCGATCAGTCTGCTTCATCATCGCGGCCATGATCTCAGTCGGTGTAGCCAAACCAGCTGGCACGATCGCTCGTTATCGTGGCGTTGATACTAGGACTTTGCTCCTGCTGGAGACACAAGCAGAGATGGAGGCTCACATCGATGCAAACCTTGAAACCATTATCGCACCCTTCCATGGAGGATACGGATTTTACGATGTGCACGGCAACTGTAATGCAATAATTGGAGAAACATTGATTCCGGAATACGCTCGAAAGAATGCTATCGTAGCGCGTCTGCAAAGGAGGAAGGCGGAGCTATTGGAGAAACGCGATGCCGATGCCGATGCCGATACTGATACTGATGCCGGCTCAATGTCATTGAATACCAGAGATGCAGTGCCTGACGCAATGCGCAACGAATGCTCTCATCCCGGTTGTTTCACTCACGCAACATGCAGATCATACACAGGCTGTGGGGCTTGTAATGGGGCCACGTCCCACAAGCGTGGGACATGTATCTAGCGGCGCTTCAATTGTGCTTCGCACAAGAGAAGTGTGATCCAACCTTATCGGTTCGAGATGGAAGACAGAATGAAATACAGCCTCAAGAGTGAAGCAACGCCATCGTGGAATAAAGCCGCACTCTGCCGTGACATGAAAATGTGAATGAACAAGTAATCAACTGTGTCAGGATTGCTTCCCTGGCAGCAAATTTCTAGGGTGGAAAGCTTTCGATGTCTGTAGCAGATGACTAGCAGAATAAGATGCCGGCAATTTGATGACATCGTTTCTCCATGGAATGCAAATTTCGCACTAGTTGCCTGTCCAGATTATCATGGCTCAGCAGACGAAGAAAACGTTCTCATGAACCGGTATGCGTATCAAAAAGAAGCTTTGGAGAAAGGCCTGGGGCCTCCAGCTGACGGTCGTATGCTACTGCCAACTGAGCTGACGTGGCATTGTCAACAGAGACTGTTCCGATGATGCAATTTGATGCCATCGACAATATTTCGATCGCCAATGCGGATGATATGTGTTTACACTTGCCTTACCACCAAGGACGGAGGTCAATATGCCGTCACTAGAGCTTTCTTCCACTTCTCTCCATGACGTATGCCTTTGTCGTACCATGCCGGGAACTCGGAGGGAGCTACATCGCCTTCTAAGCCACGGCCGCCGCCCCCTTGTACTCGATCTCATTCGCCAGAAATCTCCAATCATGCACGCGCATGACTTCCTCTCAGAAACGTTCACTGTCACGAAGGAACTTTTAAAGAAAAGGCCAGCCATTGGTCAAGATAACAATATCTTTTGATATTCTCGTCTAACTTTGGCATTTAGTCGGCCATTGCTAACGCTTCTTTCAGTAGCGCCACAGACGTATCGAGCGCTTCCAAGGCCAGTAGTAGTAGTAGCCTGCGCTCTAGGAGTCAGGAGCCCAGTAGTAGCAGCAGTAGCAGTAACAGTAGCAAGGGTAGCGAAAGAAGCAGCGACTGTGGAGTCACATATAGTAGACACAGTGGTGAAGACGACTGTATTGCTAACAGTCGCAGTACCAGTAGTCGTAGTCATGTTGATGTAACCGAAGACGGTCACCACGGAGGTAATGGTTAGAGTAGTGCTGACAGTCGAAGTAGCAATGGTCACGCTATCTGTGACACGCAGCGTCGAGCTATAAGCCCAACCAGCGTAGGTGTAGTAGTGGTATGTGACCCCGAAGCATGTGACCCCGGCTGCCACATAGCGTTCGTTGCCCCCCCCCAAACGCCAAAGGTGGTTGGACATGCAAGACTTTCAGCAGCATTATCTCACCGGTGACCAGGATCACGATGAGACTAAGCTCAGGCTCCACATATACTTTGAGAAGGTGTCGTCCAAATTCACGGGCCAGGCCGATTACTCTTCTCTCTTCAGAGAAATGTCACAGGTAACAGAGAGTAACGTAGAGCAATTAGGCGCCAATGAGAGAACTCCGGACCCTTTCAGAGATGCCACAATCGAAAAATACGGACGTGGACTGAGGTACGCCAAGTTCATGCGGCAGTATAACAATGCGTTATTCGTCGAGCGTGACGTTAGGACTGCGATGAGCAAGGACCCCTCCCTTGCCGTGTTCAAGAACACGATCCAGCAGAGAAATTCTGTCTCAATCGACGCTTGGGACTCGACTGTTGTGGGCGACACGTATCAAGCCTTGGATACCGACAAAGTTGCTGCAACCCCATCAACCACTAAGGAACTTCAAGACCGTTTCATCAAGCAGTTGGCATTCCTTGGCAACGGCGAGTCCGCGCCGGGGAACTTCAATCCCAAGCAAAAAAGATCGTGGGTTCACGGAAATGGGATAGAGCTTTCACCAGAATGAATACGGTACATTTCAAGCTGTGTAGGAAGCGAAAGGTGCCGCCGGCATGAGCACAAGTGAGTGGAAGATACCTGAGTTTGGCGGGGTGTAGTAAGACTGGTGTGCTCTATAATTGTAGGATCAAGAAATATCAAACGTCTTTGGAGTTGCTTCTCGCTTCGATCGGAGTACAGGCTCGGCTTTCATACCGTTACCACAGCATGGCCACTGGATCGCCGGATGAATGACTAGGTAGGACTTTGCTTGCTCCCGTTACAGTAAGCGATGTTTCTGCTTCCCCGTCCATCAATTTTGAGTAAGAGCTTGCTCTAACTCACTCTCTGACTGATACACGGTCCTCACCCCTGCCCCTAGCCCGGCCCCTGCTTCCGCCTCTGCCAAATATAGGCATGCTAGTCCGTCTGTAGTCATCTGTAGTGTTACCACTCAGTCCCACATGAATTTGGTGGGACATGCGAAGTTCACATTCTTCACCTATGAATGTGGGATAGACAAGGCGAGGATCGGAAGAAAGACTCACCGGGTCGTGCTGCCGATTATATTTCCGAATCTCTTCTCTTATGGGTTCTGCAACGTCTTTATCGCTGAGTATACTGGTCCAAGTAAGCAGGTCGGTACCTGGTCGATGGTTATGATAGTCCTCGATACTAATGAGGGTTAGGGTGAAACAGTACTTCATTTGAATCAATCTAACAGCATATAGCTCAGTTATAAAGAAATAGAGTAAGTCTAAGTATCAGGAAGTTCAGTAGAACTTCAAGAAAATTTCCAAATAAGCTATAACAAAAGAAATAGTCTAATCTTTAATAATAGTTCCTTATCTCTTTCTTATTCCATTATATAACCTACCTAGCATCTTCCTTTGGTCTTTGTAAGTCTAATTAATATTATAATATTTATCTAGTCTTTTGTAGTTATAGGTAGTTCTTTCTATATCTTCTTATAAAGTCTTAAGGTCTCTAGGCTTAATAATCTTCTTTAACTGACTACAAATAGTTTGAAGTCTTTTCCTAGAATAGTATATTTCCTCTTTTTGTTATTCTTTGCTATTGTAAGAGTCGAATAAGGGTTATAAATAGTTGTTTTAGCTTCTAAAGAAATTATAGTAATATTATAGAAAGTCCTTCTTTTAAGAGAGTTAATCTAAATGTTGGTTCTTCTATCTAATAATACTTCGTCTTTTAGTTCTCTTTTAACACAGTTTCTTAATATATGTTTTAATCTTTTAGTTAGTTATTCTACCAAATAGTCATATTTGTTAATAGTCTGTCTATATTTGACTTTACAAATATCATTATAGCTATATGTTTAAGGTAGGCTATAGTCTTTATAAGGTCCTTTTTGTGCATTAAGATAGCCTAGAAATCTGATGATAAACATGTTATTTATGTCTATATTAATGATATTCATTGTTTTAGTTATAGATACAGCTAAAATCTATTTCCTTCTTAAATAAGCCTTGTTTTCTATAAAGACTTTTTGTTAGTTAATAGAAAAGTTTGACAATAGTTTCTATTCTTTGTTCTTGTTAAAGATGTCCAAGATTTTCTTATAAGGGGTCTTCTTTAGGATACCTATTCTAATGTTACTAGAGTATAGAATAGATTCTATTGCTTTCTTAACCTTATAACTGATTTATGATTTCTAAATGTCCTTTAAAGTTGTAGCAGTAATAAGTTCTTTTTATTAGTTGTTAGTATTCCGAAAGCCTTATCTAAGATTCCTAGACACGTTTATTTGTCTTCTAAGATGTTATATTTCATTTGAAGCTAATAAGATGTCTTAGATGGTCTATTATGCTGCTATATATAAGGCCAGATATGCAGATTCTACTATCTTTTAATATAGTTAAATTCTTAGATCTTTCTAATATATAGATAGAACTATAATGTCTTTATCTATTATCTAGTTTATTAGATCTTCTTTAATTCTTCTTATCATGTCTAATAGGTTATTATTTAGTTCTTTCTATTCTTCTTATAGATTTCTAGGGGCAAAGGTCCTAAGAATGTGCTTTAAGAAGACTACTATACTTTTCTTAAGTAAAAGCAAAGCATATTAATAGAATAAGACATTTAATTTGTACAATAGCTCTTCTACTTTCTTTATTTTGGCCTTTAAAAAAGCCTTCTTTAGGTATACTAGGCCTATATAAGATCTTAAGATGTTTAGACTTTGTTCTCTAATCTATTAGAAGAAGTAATGTTTTAATTTGTTTTAGTTAAGTTTAATAAGAGTATCTTTTAGAAGTTCTCTAATAAAGTTTATAAGGATTTCTTATTAGGACAAGATATAGATATCATTTAGATATGCTACTATTAGGACTAATGCTATGTTGTTTTTAAATACTATTCTGAGCTTATTTAATAGATTTTCTAATGTATTCTTAAGGCCTATTAAGAAAAGGAAAGGTTCTAAAGGGTCTCTTTAACATATTTCTTTAGCTAAACATACTAGGCTTCTATTATAAGTAGCTAATGCTATTATTTCTTTATAAGACCATTTAGCTACTAGAAATAGTTTAAAGACATGCTATAGTAATCCTTAAAAGATATAAGATCTTAAGATCTCATTAAAGGCGTTTATAG
This sequence comes from Myriangium duriaei CBS 260.36, assembly GCA_010093895.1. Lineage (NCBI taxonomy): Eukaryota > Fungi > Ascomycota > Dothideomycetes > Myriangiales > Myriangiaceae > Myriangium > Myriangium duriaei. The sequence goes on from ML996090.1 coordinate 1,450,033, forward strand.
AGTCTAATACTAGTAAGTGATTATAGTTTTTTAGTTTGCCTTTAACTATATCTTAAATTAGATATATTAAAAGTTCTACTCCTTCTATGCTTTGAACTCCTAATTAATAAAATACAAACATTGTCCTTTTTAAAGATTTCTTAAGCATTACTTTAGCTAATAGTCGATATAAAAGATCTTTTATTACTAGAAAGCATATACTTCTTCTAGCTTTCTTTAAAGGAATTAGTCTTAATACTGTAAGTCCATATATAAAAAAGAGTTCTTCTATTTAGAATAATCAAGTTATTTTAATTAAAGCTTCTAAGACCTTTAGATTTTTGACTATTTCTTTAAGCAATAGGATAGTCTAGTCTAAGATATCTAGTACTATGTCTAAAAGGAAGGTTTTTATAGCTATTAAAATGTCTTCGAAGGTTAAAATAGACCCTATCTTTAGATATACTAATAAAGCAAAGGGAAGGAATTTTCTAAAAGAGTATTTGTCTTTTAAAGCTTATAACATGTCTTCCGATAGTAATGCTAGATCTGTTAGTTTAGCTAGGGCTCTTGTTGTCCTTAATAGGTATCCTTTTTCTACTAGCTTCCTAGCTCTAATTACTATTGCCGAAGATTTGTCTTTTGGATTTTTGTTACTATTAGATCTAGTCTTTTAAAGTCTAATATATTTTCCTTAGAGTCTAATAATATTTTTTTAAAGTAGTAGTTAGAAGAAGTTAGAATACTAACATAGTATCTGTCTTATTTTGGTTCTAAAAGTGTTTAGACTAACTACTAGTCCTGCTTTAGATAACAACATCTAGTTTATTAGGTTCTTGTTAGATAGATGTTTTAAGAAGATATCGACTATTCTTCTTACTGCTTCTATAAATTGTTTGCAAGTGTTCGAATGTAGACATCCTTTAAAGGGTTAGACCTGGTTATAGCTAAAGAGTTGTTAAAAGAGGTCATTTTCAGAATAGAAATTCTTTAGTATTTCTGTTTTAAGGGACCTATCCTAAAGTCTTTAAGATACCTACATCTAGGTCTCTATCTAATGCTTTCGAAGCTCTTAGGATGCAAATAATGATGTTAGGGTTAGGGTTAGGGTTAGGGTTAGGGTTAGGGTTAGGGTTAGGGTTAGGGTTAGGGTTAGGGTTAGGGTTAGGGTTAGGGTTAGGGTTAG